>OW618037.2:4005417-6505417 GCA_939531255.2 Thera britannica
GTGATGTGTCTCGTCGCCGTTGATTTAAAACATTTTGACCAATAAAGACACAAAAATCCAGTTTCAAGAACCAAATTGAAACCTGGAACCTAATGCCAGAGGCAACAGTGTTGAAATAAGAAACTCATCACATTTGACAACTGAAACATAGGAGGATCTAAAACACGTTGTTTTAACAACAGCTGACGTAGTACGTGTACCTCGATGACTCACAACATAAAAGACATCTACCGTCTTAACAGACATAGCTAACGCCAGCAAGGCATATGCAAGAAACAGCTTTTTGTCGTCGTTTAAAAGGTATTATTTTTTTTTTTTACCAGCTAGATAGGCTAGGCACTGCAAGATGGAATATTGAAAGGCCTAACAGACCTATCTACTTTTCTGAAAACCGCACGCATAAAGAAAGAGCAATTATAATATTTTCTGACCACTAGCTCGTACAAAACGACGGTTTCATCCTTTGAACGTCACAGGATAGCAACTTCCTACGCACAAAAAAAATTCTACCCATAACAAAATTCACCCTGAAAAGGGTATGGATAAAATTGAAACGATGATTCATAAACTTATGTAGTAGGTAAGTTTAATTCTGTAAAGTAGTACTTTATGTACAGATTTAATAGGCATTGAACTAACGATTTATACTTAGTAACAAGCTAATAACGCTTTATTTAGTTAGGTACGCTTAGTTCCAATGAGGTATCCTTGTTTGCAATAAAGTGTTATCTAGATAGATAGATAGATAGAAAATACTTTATTGCACACCACATAAAATTAACAAGGGAATACATAAAAACACATCAAAGTGGAATACAATGGGCGGTCTTATCACTAAAAGCGATCTCTTCCAGACAACCTTGGGATGGACTGGACTTGAAAAGAACGATAGAGGACGATGGTGTAGAAAAAAGAAAAAAAACAATAAGTAGTAGCATACACACTTACATTATCTTATTATATTTACACAATATAGATAATACATACCACAATATACCTAACCCTAATATATACATATAATATAATACATATAATATAAAAATAATATACCTACATAAATAAATAACATACAGAAAATAAATATAATAATAAACATAAATACTAGACTGGTAAAAAGTGATTGAACAAAAGCTTCTTGAAAATAGGGAGTGATTTAGCAAATCTGATATGGGAAGGGAGAGAATTCCAGAGACGGACAGCTTGTAAAGTGAAGGAGTATTTTAGGAAGGTAGAATTATGGACAGGTGTTTTCAGTTGGAGGGTCTTAGAAGAGCGCAGTGAGCGAGGATTTGATAGATGGAGATACTCAAAGCGTTCCTTGAGATAGAGAGGAGTGGAAGGATTAAATAGAATATTGTAAAGAAGAGTGAGAATATGACTGTTCCTGCGAAGGCGGATGGGTAACCACTTGAGTTTATTACGAAATTCAGAGACATGGTCGTACTTACGTAAGCCAAATATAAAGCGAATACATACATTTTGAAGGCGCTCAAGTTTGTCGAGGTGTTTTTCAGTGAGATCGGGATAGCAGGTGTCAGCGTAATCAAGGATAGGTAGTAAAAGGGACTGTGCTAGTGTAATTTTGGTGGATGTAGGCAAGAAATTCCGCAATCTGCGCAATGAACCTGCTGAGGCGAACATCTTTCGACTCAGTTCAGCAAGATGAGGCCCCCATGACATATCTTTGTCCATCAAGACACCCAGGTTCCTCACTGTGTCACTTACCGGTATAGGAACACCATCAAAGATAATTGAAGGGAGAACCGACCAGTCAATTCTGGAGATCATTCTAGAGCTACCTACCACAATAACTTTAGTTTTGTTAGGATTCACTTTAAGGCCATACGATTTACTCCAAGCAAGGATCCGCAACAGGTCACAGTTTATGGAGTCAATGGCTAAATTCAAATTTCCAACTGATTCTTGCGTGTATATTTGGAGATCATCTGCATAAAGGTGGTAGGAAGAAGAGAGACTGTGAGAAATTGAATTTATAAAGATAGCGAAAAGAAGAGGAGATAGAACGCCGCCCTGAGGTACGCCAGCAGTCAAATCACACCATGACGAATAAGCGTCATCGATTCGTATACGTTGTTCGTTCGTTGGCGACCAAACAGGTAACTGTGAAACCAGTCAATGGCCGTTGGAGATACGTTAAGAGAGCGAAGTACAGCCAGAAGTATATCAAAATCGACATTGTTGAACGCGTTACTGAAGTCTAACAGTGACATCACAGTTACAAGTCCATTGTCCATACCATGACGAATGTCATCAGTGATCTTGGTCAAGGCCGTCGCGGTACTATGTCCACGGCGAAACCCGGATTGGAGAGGATTCATCAGGCAGTTTTGGGAAAGGAATAAGCTCAACTGCTGATGTACCAGACGCTCTAGTACTTTTGAGAGGAAAGGCAGGATGGAAATAGGTCTGTATTCAGAAAACAAGATAGGATTGGATTTTTTGGGCAATGGAATGATCTGGGCATGCTTCCAGGCTATAGGGAACGTACTGGAGGAGATAGAGAAGTTAAAGATATGGGTTAGGACATGGATGACATCGTCAAGTATGGGCACTAACATATTACGACTTATGCTGTCATTGCCGACCGCGTTGGATGCTATGGATGTAACGCTTCTCTTAACATCACAATCGGAAAATTGACTAAAAAGAAAAGGAGAAATATTAAGGGGTGGAATAGAAGAAAGAAGTTGAATAGTATGAGACTTGGTTAATCCATCAATATTGGAAGATGAGGAGAAGTGCTGATTCAAAAGATCAATATCTAGATCTTTAGGAATGTTTTCTTGACGAGATTTACCAACCCCCAAAGTTCGAAGAAACTTCCAAACTTTGGAAGGATCATCGTTATCAACAGATTTGTGAATATGTCGGCGTTGAGCATCCCTACACACCTTATTACAGAGATTCCGACGCTCAGTGTAAACCCTGTAGTTATAATCAGTTGGGCAACATTTATATTTAAACTTGGCTACGTTTTTCTTATGCATGACGCCTTTTATTTCAGAAGTTATCCAAGGAGCAGGAACTTGCTTGATTTTCACTTTTCGAAAAGGAGCATGCTTATCATACAGTTTAATAATAATATCATTAAACAAACTAAGTTTCTCATCAACGGTAGTTGCATTGGCTACATCAGACCAATCTATCAAGGCCACATCTTCGCGAAAATTTTCCTGATTAATTTCACCAAAATTACGCTGCATTATGACTTTCGGCTTTGCTTTCGGAGGACGAATTTTATAGGAAAGAAAAATTAAATCATGGTATGAAAAAGCGTCCGCCGAGCATTGACCATGCCTGAACACATTATTGGAAGATGAAACCAGTATGAGGTCTAGAAGAGAGGGAGTACAATTTGGGAAATGGTGCGTAGCACTTAGTGGCAAGATGTTAAGGTTACAGGACTTTACTAATGTATTAAAATGCGCAGAGCGATGGTCATCTCTAAGGAGACATGTATTAAAGTCGCCCATGATGATAGTGTGGTTAAAAGTAGGTGTCAGATCTTCTAAGAGTTTTTCAAAAGAGGAAAAAAAGTTGATATTAGAAGAAGGGCAGTAATACACTCCGAGTAAGACCTTGCTGTGCGATAGCGTGACTTCTACGAATAAGTGTTCTCCTTCACTGGCTAACGGAGGCTGGGGTGACAAGCTTAAAACAGTATACGGTATATATGAGCGTAGGTATATAGCAACGCCGCCACCAACTCTTGCGGTGCGATCATTCCGTACAAGAATAAAGCCTGGCAGAGAATAGGACGTAGAAGGTAAACAGGGTTTTAGCCAAGATTCGGAGACTAAAATTGCGTGTATATTTTGTTGATCAAAGGACGCCAACATATCTGAGAAATGGGCAGGAATACTTTGCGCATTGAGGTGAACCACATTAAAGTTCTTAGGGGCTTCAGAGAACTGATAGCCAAGGGACTCGGATAGTGTAGGGATACTACTGTTACTATCAGAGTTACTTAAATCATTACAAGAATAGGTTTCATATAGTTCTAGCTCATTATCACTGTCCATGTTCGAAATAAATATAAAATAATTTATATAAACTTACAAAAATAATACTAATAATAATAATATACTTTAAAAAATAATAATAATAATAATAATAATAATAGAAAAAAAAAAAAAAAAAACTGTTTAATACAAGTACCTACTATATCTACCAACCCACCTGCTCAAATATGAATATCTAAGCAAGCAGATAGCTTTTACTCAACTTGAGTCTTTAGTCCACCTGCCAGTGTATGGTGAGATAAAATCAAACAAAAAGGAAAACAAAAACCAAACGTTTGGTTAAAAACAATAAAACATTAAAACATTATAACAAAAACTATTGTGTGAACTTGAACCCATCCAATGCTAAAAATATGGTCTACGACTAAGGAAATGGAACAAAATCTATCTATCCATCTATCTATCTGAACTAGACCCACTGCACTTTGGCATTATAACACCCCTTAGACAATCAATAATAAATGAACATGATTTTAACTTATTTCCTTTTAACTGCTGAGGCTAATTTTTAATCCCTTCGCAGATTCTACCACTGCAGTTTACCTTTCATAATGAACGATGTTGAGTAAGTTATACTGCAATCGGATAGATCACCGTATAAAAAAAATATACTGCATTAACAAAATATTTGTAGTATAAACTGTTGTTTTGTTTTCTGATGATTAATACTAACCGATTTTAGGTTGAAAACGATCCTTCATTCCTACGAAGGATTGGATAATTATGAATTTGTCCAATCGTAACCAAGAGCATGGTAGTCTTAAGTCATTCCAAACCTCAACTGAATGTCATTGTCGCCAAACCAGTATTGTGATCAGCCGAAGCAGAGATCCTTCGCGTCTACATAAAAGTTCTTATACTTAGTTAGATCGAGGAGTCAACGTCATAGACTATTAAACGTTTAGTTGCAAAGTACCCACCTTAAGATTAATTGTGCACCTAGTTTACCTTTCTAGACTTTTAAGTCAATTTTGAAGACCGAGATAACTAGTAAATAAATATTAAGTGTGTGATGTGGTTTCCTACCTATATCATTGTACCTGTCTTTATTCATTACCCCTCCTATTTATAATATCATATTCGTCAATTATTTTCATTACCCTTCCTATTTATAATACCAGTTTACCAGTTTAGTACTGAAGGCAACCTTCAGTGAGTAAGCACGAGGGAGAATATTTTGTTTGTTTGAACCTATTTTTTTTTTTTGTGCGTTATTTTGTGGTGATTTAAATAAACAAACAAGTAACCATCTACTATTTTTCTTAGCGCCTCTATTTCCTATTATTCTTATATTCCTGCTACTGTTCTCACGGTGGCACCTACTGGAATGATATTAATGATAAAACTTGCCCCCACCTCAGACGTCACATCATCTGTCTAATGACCCAGACAAGGTCGCTGTAATCCATTGCATATCCAAATAAATAAATAAAAGTAAAACAAAAAACTGACAACGTAGGTACCTATCTTCATCAGAAACGTATTTGAACCTTGGATCACTCCTATTTTCTTGAATAGTATTCGCCATTTGGACAAACTGTATCGAAAATTTTAAAAACCACCTTTAGGACAAATAAATCTATACTAATCACAACCGCACTTTTAGAAACAACCTCGATATGAAACTGAGGGTAGGTACGCACCTACCAACAGGAGAAGACCAGAAGATGTCCCAGGGATACGTACATACATAGAATACCAATTAAATCCGATGGAATTCTTCCACTACACTCCGTAAATATACTCTTTGCAAAAGTGAGAAAAAAAATGCCTATCTACCGCTAAGCTCGTAAGCAACCCAAAATCATAAAAACTCCCCTTTTTTTTATATTTCACTTCTTACCCTCTATCGTTATCATCGGAATATAAAGTTTCTGATACAACATTCACACACACACCCTCACATGACCATTACACATTCATGGTTCACACCATTAACCAAAGTCATATATTATTTAATTTAGGTATATCGTTTCAGTTTAGCATCAGTGCTGAATCTACTCTTAGTACTTGATGAGCCAATATTAAAAATCTTTGGGAATTGAGACGTGAACTCACGTGTTAATTTTCTACTGAAATGTCTTGCAGTTTCGTTTACTTCATTCTGCTGGTAGCGCTTAACCAATCTTCACGATGTGAAACAGCAACGAACGGCTACAACTTGCAATCGCCCAGCTAGTCCAGTTTTGGTGTAGTGGCATTGAGTCGCGTTCCAGTGTCGAGTCCAATCTTCTTGATGCTCCATGTCCGGGTGGTCCATGTTCTATTGCGGCCATGGTCGGATGACACACGTCATTCTCCGTTGGTTTCTCCTCGCCGGCGCATGAAAAGAAATATATAAAAGGGATGATTTATTCGATAACCAACTACAGTATTTCTTTTTTATGACAATCTATAGTAGATAAAAGAAATACAAGCAGCGCTTAGTCACATTTAATGTGGTAGCATCACCCAAGGGTATCCTTGGCACATGCGCCACGTGATAACCTATGCATGCATTTAACTTTCCTAGAATAACAACCGCTATCGTGTGGTAGCACTACCAAAGAGTAGCCTTGGCCATGTGTGCCACACAACAACGTAGGTATGTAATTAATAAACTAAAATACACTACAGCGATCGTGTGGTAGCACTACCAAAGAGTAGCCTTGGCCATGTGTGCCACACGACAACTTGTGTATGTATTTACTAAAAAAAAAAAAAACTAAAATACACTACAGCTATCGTGTGGTAGCACTACCAAAGAGTAGCCCTGGCCATGTGTGCCACACGACAACTTGTGTATGTATTTACTAAAAAAAAACTAAAATACACTACAGCTATCGTGTGGTAGCACTACCAAAGAGTAGCCCTGGCCATGTGTGCCACACGATAACCTCTGAATGCATTTACTCAACCAAATAAATTATAGCAATCGTGTGATAACACTACCAAAGAGTAGCCTTGGCCATGTGTGTCACACGATAAACTATACATGCGTTTTTACCAGATAATTGTAAGAATTACAGCTATTACTTTGAAACAATATAAAAAATATTACGTACCTTGATTCTACCCACTTCTGACTTGAAAGATCCACTAACAGAGAAGACCGAGGATGTAGAATTCAAACCACTTTATAGCCTTTTCTTCAGTTTTATTAACAACTTGAGTACTTTATGGATCTAGATACATTAAGCTAAACTTGTACATGGCTATCGCCGAGACGAACTAAGTGGACTTGTCTTGTCGACGGTTCAAAACCGAATCCTGCTTGAATAACCACTCGCTTGCCTCCAAACCCCAATCTTCCCCACTCTTGTTTTTATAGCTTGAAGCTTGAAGCTTGAAGGTTGGAGTTCAAGCAACTGATGGAAATCCAACTACAGTATTGATTTATTGATCTCTGAATAATTGTGTATTTTCGTAGCGGTAACAAAACAAATAATATTTTTATGAACCTAATCATCTTAATATTAATTAATAATACCTTCTATTAACAATTTAGTAACAAAGTCCACACTTCCTGTCAATTAAGGTACCAAAAGGTTTCAAATAACATCTAAAACTCATGGAATAATAACAGAAGCTTACACATATATGGCTCAATTGGTGATAAGTGGTAACCATCGCCTATAACAAAGCATTGTCTCGTAGGTCACGCACGTAAGGAATGTGCCCTACGATGCACTGCCCTGCGCCCATCAACTTGAGGCATACAGATGTTTTCCTGCAACACAGTGAACTAACGCAAGGAAACAGTGGTACTGCGAAGTTACTGTCATAATATTGTTTGAAATAAAGATTTAGTATTTTGTATTTTTTGGTATAAAACTCAACTACGTACTATCTATACTTAAAAACTAAGGTTAAGAAAATCTACTTTTTACTGCAGAATCATTTAGATCTTCTATCAGCAACTGTCAGTTTTGACGTTATTTTGAGCTTCGATTGCAATAAAAACGAATAGAAACATAATCTTATTTTTGACAAGGAACGATTGCAACAAGACCGAATGCTGGCATAATAAACATGAGATAGCAAATAGGAACTTCGCTTTGCAGAACTAGTATAGCAACAGTTAGAAAAATGATGGCAACAAGGTATATAACTGTGATTGCTGTGCCTTTTTAGTATCAAACTTTTGATTGCAACAGAATGACGTAATCGCCCAGTTGGACAAGAGATGCTAGACAGAGAAAGCTTGCAGAAAATATATTATATGTTGCCAATTATATTTTCAACGAAATCACATCTTTCATGTGTTACGTGTATAGAGTTTTTAAATGGATTTATGTGGAATGGTTTTTCGTGGATTAGGTCTCGTGGATTGATTCTCGTGGATTGGTTCTCGTAGATTGGTTCTCGTAGATTGGTTCTCGTAGATTTGGTTCTCGTAGATTGGGTTCTCGTAGATTGGGTTCTCGTAGATTGGGTTTAGGAAAGGAAAAGAGTGGATGTTGCACACAGGGTTTCTAATCAGGTAGGCAAAGTAATTTTAAACTCACCGTTTAAACTGATTATTCCTCCTCGTCGTTTGGTTGCTCAATCAGCCCGACTCGTGAGGTTGATGGCATAGGTTCAGGTGTTGCAGTGTTGTCTAGAGGTACTGGGGAGTCATCCTCTGCCGCCGATACGGTCTCTTGATCTCCAGGTTGCGGAGCGCGACGGAGCTGATCATGGGCGACCTTCCGTGGACGTCCTCTGCCAACTACTTTCTTCACCAAGTAACGGTCGTTTTCCAGAATTCTGCAAATCTCATAAGGTTCACTGAACTTTAGGTCCAAAGAAGTTTGGTTTCGTGGGTTATTTTTTATAAGCACCTAGTCTCCTCTTTGGAACAAGCGAACTTTTGCTTTCCGCGAGTTGAAACGCTGTCTGTCTTGTTCAGCGGTCTGAGACATCTTTTGTTGTACGTGTCGAGTAAGTGCTTCAATGTCAACAGTCTGCTGGTCTATATTTACCAAACCTAGTAGCTCAGGTGGAACGCAATGCTTTCGTTGAGTGATTAATGTGAGTGGAGCAACACCAGTCACTCGGTGGGTTGTGCAGTTCATTGCTAGCTGAAGTTCTTCAAGTGTGGTGTGCCATTGCTCAGTTTCATAATTTTTTGATCATTACCAACGCATTCTTGAGTGTAGCCATAACTCGTTCGACTTGACCATTCGCTCGACTTACTCCTGGTGCTATAGCGTGGATATTTATTCCAAGGTGTTCGCAGTAGCTCTTAAACTCGCCCAAGAACTCTCTTCCTCCATCGACGATTATTTGGACTGGTGCTCCAAATAAGTGTACGGTACGTTTCAGAGCTGCGAGTGTGCTGTGCTGGTTTTTATTGGTCGCGTAATAGAACAACACGTACTTCGTGAAGGCGTCGATGGTAACAATGACGTATTGTTGATCATTCGGAGTTCCTAATTTCCCTGTAATGTCCATGTGTACTACTTGAAAGGCCGCAATTGGTTTTTGAATTGGGTGTAGTTGAACTTGTATTGCTCCAGATGTTCCTTTAGATGTTCTACACGTAACGCAATTATCCACAAACTTCCGGACAGATGTGCTCATTTTCTCGAACCAATAAGTATCCTTGATCTTCTGCAAAGTTTTCTCCCATCCAGGGTGTTTCAGTGCAGTGTGAAAGGAGTTGATGATGCTCCATTGGAAGGACTTGGGTACGACCGTACAAATTTGTTGTCCGAAAATTGGGTCATCTATTTTCTTCTTTAAAATGTCATCGTCTAAAACGTAGCCATCTACTGGGTTATTATCTCGCAAGGTGTCCATCATCGGGCGTAGTGTTTCGTCTCGTCGTTGTTCAACTTTTAACCATTCTTGATCTTTCGTCATTATGTTGACTGCAAACTCGCCGGGGTTTCTGCTAAAGAAGTCTGCATGTTGTAAACGTTCCCCTTTACGGTATTCTACTTCGAAATCGTAGTTTTGTAAAAACGCCCACCAACGGTGAATTCTTGGCAGAAGATCCTTCTTGTGTTTTGATGCCTTAAGGGCATTGCAGTCTGTTACAACTACAAACTTCCGTCCGTAGAGATATTGACGGAAATGTTTGATGGCTCGTACCACCGCTAGTGTCTCCAGCTCGTACGAGTGGTAGCGACTTTCCGCGTCAGTCGTTCTCATACTCATGAAGGCCACTGCATGCTGTCGTCCATTTATAACTTGGACCAATACTGCTCCAAAGCCTAGGCTACTTGCATCAGTAAATAACAGTATTGGTGCTTCCTCTTGAAAAAGAGTTAATGCTGGTTCTGACGTCAGGCATTGTATGACTTTGCTGCGTGCTTTCTCATGTCGATCGTTCCATTCCCACTTGGCATTTAGTTTGGTTAACTCGTATAAAGGTACCATTATCCGTGAGAAGTCAGGAATGTACTTTCTGAAGTATTCTGCCAGACCATTAAACTGTCTTACTTGTTTAGCAGTTTTTGGCAAGGGTGCTCTTACTAACGCTTCTACTTTCTTTGGGCTTGGTTGAACTTTTCCATCACAGACCACATTGCCCAAGTATTCAATCGAGCGCTTGAAGAAGCTGCATTTGTCGACATTGATTGAAAATCCGGCTTCCTGTAGTGCAATGAGTATACGCTCGATGTTAGACAATCCTTCAGCGAAGTCCGTGCATTTGCTCAAGACATCGTCGACGTATACCTGTGCAGCAGTTCCTAGTAATGGGAATAAGGCTCTGTTGATGCATCGCTGGATTCGCTGGTAGACTGAGCAGGCATTACTCAATCCGAATGGCATAGTGAGATATTCATATAAGCCATCAGGTGTGACGAAGGCGGTTTTCTCAATTGATGTTTCAGAGATAGGTATCTGGTGAAAACCAGCAGCCATGTCTAAACTTGTGAAAAAAATGACCGTTAGCCAGTTGATCGATCTGGTCTGAAATCAGCGGGAGCGGATAGTGATCACGCAGTGTATTAGAATTTAATTCTCGAAAATCTACACAGAGACGATCATCACCGTTTTTCTTCTTGACCAAGATAATCGGGCTTGAATATGGAGACTTGCTCTCGCGAATAATGTTGTGTTGAAGAAGTTCCTTAATGATGACACGTACCTTTTCTCGTTCCAGTGGGCTTAGGCGATATGGTCTTCGCTCTACATACTTATCGGGGTTCTTAAGTCGTATTTCCAACTCGCCAGTGTTAACCCTGGTATTTGGATACCCACGGATGAACAAATGCTCGTATTTATTCAGAAGTGTGCGCAGTAGTGCGATTTCGCCATCTTCGGTCAAGTCACAGTCAAGTTTTTCGAAGGTTGGATTGTTCATACTGACGTGATTTAATGATTGCTGGTGTATGAGTTTAGTCCCCTGCGATGTTATGATCATACTCAGATTTGTGTTATTGATCAAATTCATTCCGACTAAAACATCGGTAGACATTTCGCAGTCTGGCAATATGCAAAACTGTAGTTCCACATTGATAGTGTCTATGACACAGATGGTCAATAGCTTGGTCAAGGATAAGACTGGAAATTGCCCAATACCCTTCATGTAATTGACTACTTGGCTTCGCTGACCCGGTAATGCTGCAGCGACAGATTCCCGCATAATGGAGCACTCTGCACCACTATCGAATACGGCTTGTATGGTCTTCGTACCGATTTGGATGGTAATTGGAGCCAACTTTTTTCCTGTCACATAGTTGACACTTGATGTCAATGATCGTTGACGGCTGAAGCATACCTCAAAAGTGTGACCCGGCTTCTTGCAGAATGTACAGATTTGTGTGTTCGTCGGTTTTGTTGGCTTCGCTGGTTTTGCTGGGTCCACTGTAGTATCTGGAGGTTTGAACCTACATTCATTCGTAGTGTGATTCGTCTTTTTGCAGATGCGACAGCCTGCTGATTGTGATGTGCTGTCTGAATAACGTGGACGTTTACTAGGTCCTGTTGAGCCTGAATTCAGTTGAGGTCGTTTTTTACGTATTGATGACGCAATCGAAATGAGTTCAGGAACTGTAGTGGCTCTTGTATTCAGTAATTCGATTCGTAAGCGTTCGTCACCGACGCATCCAATCACAGCCTCGACTGCATCTTCGTTATCCAGTTTGTCCTTAGTGAGTCTTCTCCAAAGGACCCAGGCTTGGGATAAAAACTCTGCAATGTCTTTGGACGAGTCGTAAACATGTTCTCTAAACCGAATAACATCACGAGAATATCTGTTTTCCGGTTCAAACGTTGTAATGAGGTTGTTACGTAATTCTTCCCATGATGACGTGGTTACCATCCAGTCGTCAACCCACATTTTAGCGCGTCCTTTTAACAGGCTACATACCTTCATACGAACGTCAAAATCATTCAGGTTGTACGTTTCAACCGCTTTGTTTATATGTTGGCACCATTCGCGTACTCCAACACTCGTATCAGGATCAAAAGATGGTAGGTAGACATCTTTTATCCGTACTTTAGTTTCAGCAGTCTGAGTACATAAGCGCTCCGACATTTTCTGCATAGTCTGCATCATCTGCAAAAAGAGTTGTGGTGGTATCCCACCAGCACCGTGGTACGAATCGGTCATAGGCAAGAACACGTTGCCCGACTGCAGTTGCGGTGGTGGTGGCGGTGGTTCTGATGCAGGTGGTGCCCCACTTATTGAGGAGTTAGGTACACCAGGTGGATATGTGGTAACGATGTTGTAATGTTGCGATTTATCAGGTGGTGCTTGAGCTGATGAGGAAGTGGTTTCAGATGGAAGTGGTGCGCATCCCACTTCTGATAACGGAGGACCAGCTCCAGATTGGTTTTTAAAAACCATGACGTCAGCAAAGCTGACGTCACAATCATCACCGTCAGGCTGGTTACTCATGGTGGCCACAAAAACACGAGGAGATGTTCTTCAAACTTCTTTATTTTCGGTCCGATCGGTGCGACGACTCGAGCTAGAATGAATTCTGCCTCGACCGTCGCCCGTATTTATGCAAAAACTCGACCCGGCCAAGCAAGTGTTTGAACAAACACAAACTTGCTTCGACGTGTCTGATTTTTGCTTTTAAAATCACAAACTGTTTTTATTTGTCTTACAATAGTTAAATTAACTAACTAGATTACATAATTCATAATCATTAATCAAACGACTAACTAAATCAATTTCAAAACAAACTAAGTAAAACACGTTGCTTCACGTCCGTGGTGTATTCTCGTGGTATGTGATAACGTCTTTGCGCCGATATATAGCTTAAACATCATAATAGCACATAGGTTATAATTTATGATGATATTGTAACGGAGAACGGATGTAAGAAACGGAAACGGGGCGAGCGAAGCCGCGGGCGCCCGCAGTTTATTTTGTATGGAACAAACCACAGCCACAATTAATTCATCAAATTAATTTATTTTAACTAAACACAGCTTAGTTATTATTAAACCAGTATAAGCATAGAGCACTGGTGTGACTGGCGCGCACATCTATCGCCTGCTATGGCGATCAGTGTATCGCTGTCAAAGTTCGCGGCAGTGTGTGCGGATGTATGCAAAACTCTATGCTAAATCTGGACATATCAGCTGGCCTACCATGAGCGTCATATGGTTATGGTTATGGCTGTCAAAATTGTGTCAACAGTATTAACACATTCAAACCCAAGAAGAAATGAATGTGTAGGTCAGCCAATCTATACACAATTTGACAGCCATAGCCATAACCATATAGCGGTAGCCCTGCTGAACTGGCCTCTCAGCTCTGTTGATAGTGCTCTGCCTTCTGTGCCGTAAGTCATGGGTTCGATCTTCCCCGAGAAAAAATATAGGTATGTGTGGTGAACGCAGATGTTTGTTCTTTATCTGGGTGTTATATTGTATTCTAAGTATGCGTTTACCAAAAAATGTAGATGAGTATTATATCCGGTTCCAAGTCCAAGCTCTGCTTAATTTGGGGCTAGATAGTGTTGTGATAATTAAAGGTATGAAAGCTTCACCAGTCAAACTGAAGCATGACGCCAAGTTCCAAGTGACGTAACCTAAAGGTGATGTTTCGGACCAATATCACAGTGTTTCCTGTTTTACACAAATGTTTGTTCTACACGTGTCAGTGTAATAAGAATCCTAAACCCACAGTGTACGTGGGTACCGAGGGCAGGTCACATCGTGTCGTCCTTATTTTATTATTATGACATCTTGTAGAGACGTCGTCGATCCGACTTTGTAGAGTTCAGGGATTTACGTGTTTCCCAGGCCTGCGCACATCTAGGGACGGCGATGGCGATCAACTTAAACGCTATTAAATATTTCCTTGTGTTGAGTTACCTACTATCGACTGATTTCGGGTCAGCTACTACCTACTTTTTTTTTATTTGACCAGCTGATGGAACAAACATATGAAAGATCCACTAACAGAGAAGACCGAGGATGTAGAATTCAAACCACTTTATAGCCTTTTCTTCAGTTTTATTAACAACTTGAGTACTTTATGGATCTAGATACATTAAGCTAAACTTGTACATGGCTATCGCCGAGACGAACTAAGTGGACTTGTCTTGTCGACGGTTCAAAACCGAATCCTGCTTGAATAACCACTCGCTTGCCTCCAAACCCCAATCTTCCCCACTCTTGTTTTTATAGCTTGAAGCTTGAAGCTTGAAGGTTGGAGTTCAAGCAACTGATGGAAATCCAACTACAGTATTGATTTATTGATCTCTGAATAATTGTGTATTTTCGTAGCGGTAACAAAACAAATAATATTTTTATGAACCTAATCATCTTAATATTAATTAATAATACCTTCTATTAACAATTTAGTAACAAAGTCCACACTTCCTGTCAATTAAGGTACCAAAAGGTTTCAAATAACATCTAAAACTCATGGAATAATAACAGAAGCTTACAAGTTCGTCCATCCTGATAAACAGTCACGACCTCGTGATAGGTACATAGTTGTGAAATAACACGTTTGTAATGATTCATCAAAACAATAAACAAAGTGACCATCTTGTTAAACATCCACATTTTTTTCAAACATTTGTATCAACTAGGTACCAATACGAACAATATACTAACAATATCAATATATTATATACCTTTATATTATTAAATATTCAACTTTATCAATTCAACAATACTTAACAACATGCAAAGAAAATTATCAACAAACCACGAATATTATCAATGAACATAATCAACGAACATTATCATGAACTTTATCAACCTCTTATTATCAATAGCTTTAATTATTAACAATCAACGCTATCAACGCTATCAACGCTATCAACGCTATCAACGCTATCAACGCTATCAACGCTATCAACGCTATCAACGCTATCAACGCTATCAACGCTATCAACGCTATCAACATTATCAACATTATCAACATTATCAACATTATCAACATTATCAACATTATCAACATTATCAACATTATCAACATTATCAACATTATCAACATTATCAACATTATCAACATTATCAACATTATCAACATCATCAACATCATCAACATCATCAACATCATCAACATCATCAACATCATCAACATCATCAACATCATCATCAACATCATCAACATCATCAACATCATCAACATCATCAACATTATCAACATTATCAACATTATCAACATTAGTCACATCAGTCACATCAGTCACATCAGTCACATCAGTCACATCAGTAGCATCAGTCACATCAATCACATCAGTCACATCAGACACATCGGTCACATCAGTAGCATCAGTAACATCAGTAACTTCATTTAAATCAGTCACATCAGTAACATCATTAAAATCAGTCACTTCAGTAACATCTACAACGTCAGTAACATCAGCCTCATGAGTAACATCAGTATCATAAGTAACATCAGCCACATGAGTAACATGAGCAACATGAGTAACATGAGCAACATGAGTAACACGAGAAACATGAGTAACATGAGTAACAAAAGTAAAAAGAATCAAAATCAAAATACTACAATACTATCAACATTATCAACATTATCAACATTATCAACATTATCAACATTATCAACATTATCAACATTATCAACATTATCAACATTATCAACATTATCAACATCAGTCACATCAGTCACATCAGTCACATCAGTAGCATCAGTCACATCAGTCACATCAGACACATTGGTCACATCAGTAGCATCAGTAACATCAGTAACATCTGTAACATCAGTAACTTCATTTAAATCAGTCACATCAGTAACATCATTAAATTTAGTTACTTCAGTAACATCTACAACGTCAGTAACATCAGCCTTATGAGTAACATCAGTATCATAAGTAACATCAGCCACATGAGTAACATGAGCAACATGAGTAACACGAGAAACATGAGTAACAAAAGTAAAAAATCAAAATCAAAATAAAATCAAAATCAAAATTAAAATACTACAATACTACAATACTACAATACTTACCATACTGACCATACTAACCATACTGACCATACTAACCATACTGACCATACTAATCATACTAACCATACTGACCATACTGACCATACTGACCATACTGAATAAATAATTATTGTGGACCATCCACACAACACTATCTAGCCCCAAATTAAGTAGAATTTGTGCTATGGTAGCTAGATAGATGATTAAAAACTTTTTTCTTTAAATAAAATAATCGTTAACACAATGTTAATCGTTTAAACAATACTAATAATTGACTTGAAACTAAGACATCATGTAATAACTTGCGTCTAATAATTATTTATTTAATTGTTCATCTAGCTAATCTAAGCTAATCTAAGCTAAGCTAAGCTAGTCGACAGAAAGTGTAATTGAATGTATCAACAAATGCACACTCATTTGTAGTGTGATCAAAAGTTATAATTTCATCATTGTTATATCCATTTCATCCATTTTTCAATTTAATGCACACTTATTTGTAGTGTGATCAAAAGAAATCATTTCATCAGTGCTATATCCATTTCATCCGTTTTTCTATTTAATGCACACTTATTTGTAGTGTGATCAAAAGAAATCATTTCATCAGTGCTATATCCATTTCATCCATTTTTCTGTTTAATGCACACTTATTTGTAGTGTGATCAAAAGAAATCATTTCATCAGTGCTATATCCATTTCATCCATTTTTCTATTGGAGGTTCACGTCTCATTTATTTTTATTTATTAATAAAGGCTTTTAATATGATTTTATTACTTACATATATAATGGATTTAATACTTATATAATGGAATCTTACTAATAATTGTCACAACATAACACATACTTGCATCGCTCACTCATTTAAAATCTTTTCAACCCTCTTTTCAACCCCTTACCATCCTTTTATTTTTAAGTAGTCTATGCCCTTTCTCAATTTCTACACTGTGTACCTAATGTCATTTAAATCAGTTCATTATTTCTGGCGTGAAAGCGCGACGGACAGACAGACTTAAAGTTTAATAAGGTCATCATTAATCTATCTTCCCAGTTCCATTTGTGTTTTAGCTAATGATTATCAACCAGTTTCTAATTAGTACTATTTTTTTTTTTTTTTTTTTTTGCTATCCGCAATAATAATAATAAAAAGGTTTTTAATTTTGCTGTCATTAATTACTTTTATACTCAAAGGGTCCTATTAACAATCCTAGCGCAGCGCCGGACTAGTTGATCCGTGTTTTGTCTCTTGCATTGACATGCAATTGTCAACTCGAACAAATGTGACAAAACACGATTCAACCACTCCAGCGTCGCGCCAGGACCATCAACAACACCCAGTGTCTAACCGTAATTAAGTAAAATCGCAACATTACTATTAAGGTTAATGACTTATGCAGATCGGAAATTCTAGATCTATTCGCTTAACACAAGGGAGACCAGGACAAATTTGCAGCTATTTTCTTCTCCATCAACGATGTAAAATGGATGCGATAGAGCTCATGTCAACCAATATGATACCTCCTCACTATTTCAGCGAAAACTACCCATTTGTTTATAGCTAAGAACTCCGTATTCCTATAAAACACGCGGAACAACCATCTACTCATTTCGATGTCATCTTTTTTTTTTTGATCTTGAATTCTCGACTAGTGATGTGTCTCGTCGCCGTTGATTTAAAACATTTTGACCAATAAAGACACAAAAATCCAGTTTCAAGAACCAAATTGAAACCTGGAACCTAATGCCAGAGGCAACAGTGTTGAAATAAGAAACTCATCACATTTGACAACTGAAACATAGGAGGATCTAAAACACGTTGTTTTAACAACAGCTGACGTAGTACGTGTACCTCGATGACTCACAACATAAAAGACATCTACCGTCTTAACAGACATAGCTAACGCCAGCAAGGCATATGCAAGAAACAGCTTTTTGTCGTCGTTTAAAAGGTATTATTTTTTTTTTTTACCAGCTAGATAGGCTAGGCACTGCAAGATGGAATATTGAAAGGCCTAACAGACCTATCTACTTTTCTGAAAACCGCACGCATAAAGAAAGAGCAATTATAATATTTTCTGACCACTAGCTCGTACAAAACGACGGTTTCATCCTTTGAACGTCACAGGATAGCAACTTCCTACGCACAAAAAAAATTCTACCCATAACAAAATTCACCCTGAAAAGGGTATGGATAAAATTGAAACGATGATTCATAAACTTATGTAGTAGGTAAGTTTAATTCTGTAAAGTAGTACTTTATGTACAGATTTAATAGGCATTGAACTAACGATTTATACTTAGTAACAAGCTAATAACGCTTTATTTAGTTAGGTACGCTTAGTTCCAATGAGGTATCCTTGTTTGCAATAAAGTGTTATCTAGATAGATAGATAGATAGAAAATACTTTATTGCACACCACATAAAATTAACAAGGGAATACATAAAAACACATCAAAGTGGAATACAATGGGCGGTCTTATCACTAAAAGCGATCTCTTCCAGACAACCTTGGGATGGACTGGACTTGAAAAGAACGATAGAGGACGATGGTGTAGAAAAAAGAAAAAAAACAATAAGTAGTAGCATACACACTTACATTATCTTATTATATTTACACAATATAGATAATACATACCACAATATACCTAACCCTAATATATACATATAATATAATACATATAATATAAAAATAATATACCTACATAAATAAATAACATACAGAAAATAAATATAATAATAAACATAAATACTAGACTGGTAAAAAGTGATTGAACAAAAGCTTCTTGAAAATAGGGAGTGATTTAGCAAATCTGATATGGGAAGGGAGAGAATTCCAGAGACGGACAGCTTGTAAAGTGAAGGAGTATTTTAGGAAGGTAGAATTATGGACAGGTGTTTTCAGTTGGAGGGTCTTAGAAGAGCGCAGTGAGCGAGGATTTGATAGATGGAGATACTCAAAGCGTTCCTTGAGATAGAGAGGAGTGGAAGGATTAAATAGAATATTGTAAAGAAGAGTGAGAATATGACTGTTCCTGCGAAGGCGGATGGGTAACCACTTGAGTTTATTACGAAATTCAGAGACATGGTCGTACTTACGTAAGCCAAATATAAAGCGAATACATACATTTTGAAGGCGCTCAAGTTTGTCGAGGTGTTTTTCAGTGAGATCGGGATAGCAGGTGTCAGCGTAATCAAGGATAGGTAGTAAAAGGGACTGTGCTAGTGTAATTTTGGTGGATGTAGGCAAGAAATTCCGCAATCTGCGCAATGAACCTGCTGAGGCGAACATCTTTCGACTCAGTTCAGCAAGATGAGGCCCCCATGACATATCTTTGTCCATCAAGACACCCAGGTTCCTCACTGTGTCACTTACCGGTATAGGAACACCATCAAAGATAATTGAAGGGAGAACCGACCAGTCAATTCTGGAGATCATTCTAGAGCTACCTACCACAATAACTTTAGTTTTGTTAGGATTCACTTTAAGGCCATACGATTTACTCCAAGCAAGGATCCGCAACAGGTCACAGTTTATGGAGTCAATGGCTAAATTCAAATTTCCAACTGATTCTTGCGTGTATATTTGGAGATCATCTGCATAAAGGTGGTAGGAAGAAGAGAGACTGTGAGAAATTGAATTTATAAAGATAGCGAAAAGAAGAGGAGATAGAACGCCGCCCTGAGGTACGCCAGCAGTCAAATCACACCATGACGAATAAGCGTCATCGATTCGTATACGTTGTTCGTTCGTTGGCGACCAAACAGGTAACTGTGAAACCAGTCAATGGCCGTTGGAGATACGTTAAGAGAGCGAAGTACAGCCAGAAGTATATCAAAATCGACATTGTTGAACGCGTTACTGAAGTCTAACAGTGACATCACAGTTACAAGTCCATTGTCCATACCATGACGAATGTCATCAGTGATCTTGGTCAAGGCCGTCGCGGTACTATGTCCACGGCGAAACCCGGATTGGAGAGGATTCATCAGGCAGTTTTGGGAAAGGAATAAGCTCAACTGCTGATGTACCAGACGCTCTAGTACTTTTGAGAGGAAAGGCAGGATGGAAATAGGTCTGTATTCAGAAAACAAGATAGGATTGGATTTTTTGGGCAATGGAATGATCTGGGCATGCTTCCAGGCTATAGGGAACGTACTGGAGGAGATAGAGAAGTTAAAGATATGGGTTAGGACATGGATGACATCGTCAAGTATGGGCACTAACATATTACGACTTATGCTGTCATTGCCGACCGCGTTGGATGCTATGGATGTAACGCTTCTCTTAACATCACAATCGGAAAATTGACTAAAAAGAAAAGGAGAAATATTAAGGGGTGGAATAGAAGAAAGAAGTTGAATAGTATGAGACTTGGTTAATCCATCAATATTGGAAGATGAGGAGAAGTGCTGATTCAAAAGATCAATATCTAGATCTTTAGGAATGTTTTCTTGACGAGATTTACCAACCCCCAAAGTTCGAAGAAACTTCCAAACTTTGGAAGGATCATCGTTATCAACAGATTTGTGAATATGTCGGCGTTGAGCATCCCTACACACCTTATTACAGAGATTCCGACGCTCAGTGTAAACCCTGTAGTTATAATCAGTTGGGCAACATTTATATTTAAACTTGGCTACGTTTTTCTTATGCATGACGCCTTTTATTTCAGAAGTTATCCAAGGAGCAGGAACTTGCTTGATTTTCACTTTTCGAAAAGGAGCATGCTTATCATACAGTTTAATAATAATATCATTAAACAAACTAAGTTTCTCATCAACGGTAGTTGCATTGGCTACATCAGACCAATCTATCAAGGCCACATCTTCGCGAAAATTTTCCTGATTAATTTCACCAAAATTACGCTGCATTATGACTTTCGGCTTTGCTTTCGGAGGACGAATTTTATAGGAAAGAAAAATTAAATCATGGTATGAAAAAGCGTCCGCCGAGCATTGACCATGCCTGAACACATTATTGGAAGATGAAACCAGTATGAGGTCTAGAAGAGAGGGAGTACAATTTGGGAAATGGTGCGTAGCACTTAGTGGCAAGATGTTAAGGTTACAGGACTTTACTAATGTATTAAAATGCGCAGAGCGATGGTCATCTCTAAGGAGACATGTATTAAAGTCGCCCATGATGATAGTGTGGTTAAAAGTAGGTGTCAGATCTTCTAAGAGTTTTTCAAAAGAGGAAAAAAAGTTGATATTAGAAGAAGGGCAGTAATACACTCCGAGTAAGACCTTGCTGTGCGATAGCGTGACTTCTACGAATAAGTGTTCTCCTTCACTGGCTAACGGAGGCTGGGGTGACAAGCTTAAAACAGTATACGGTATATATGAGCGTAGGTATATAGCAACGCCGCCACCAACTCTTGCGGTGCGATCATTCCGTACAAGAATAAAGCCTGGCAGAGAATAGGACGTAGAAGGTAAACAGGGTTTTAGCCAAGATTCGGAGACTAAAATTGCGTGTATATTTTGTTGATCAAAGGACGCCAACATATCTGAGAAATGGGCAGGAATACTTTGCGCATTGAGGTGAACCACATTAAAGTTCTTAGGGGCTTCAGAGAACTGATAGCCAAGGGACTCGGATAGTGTAGGGATACTACTGTTACTATCAGAGTTACTTAAATCATTACAAGAATAGGTTTCATATAGTTCTAGCTCATTATCACTGTCCATGTTCGAAATAAATATAAAATAATTTATATAAACTTACAAAAATAATACTAATAATAATAATATACTTTAAAAAATAATAATAATAATAATAATAATAATAGAAAAAAAAAAAAAAAAAACTGTTTAATACAAGTACCTACTATATCTACCAACCCACCTGCTCAAATATGAATATCTAAGCAAGCAGATAGCTTTTACTCAACTTGAGTCTTTAGTCCACCTGCCAGTGTATGGTGAGATAAAATCAAACAAAAAGGAAAACAAAAACCAAACGTTTGGTTAAAAACAATAAAACATTAAAACATTATAACAAAAACTATTGTGTGAACTTGAACCCATCCAATGCTAAAAATATGGTCTACGACTAAGGAAATGGAACAAAATCTATCTATCCATCTATCTATCTGAACTAGACCCACTGCACTTTGGCATTATAACACCCCTTAGACAATCAATAATAAATGAACATGATTTTAACTTATTTCCTTTTAACTGCTGAGGCTAATTTTTAATCCCTTCGCAGATTCTACCACTGCAGTTTACCTTTCATAATGAACGATGTTGAGTAAGTTATACTGCAATCGGATAGATCACCGTATAAAAAAAATATACTGCATTAACAAAATATTTGTAGTATAAACTGTTGTTTTGTTTTCTGATGATTAATACTAACCGATTTTAGGTTGAAAACGATCCTTCATTCCTACGAAGGATTGGATAATTATGAATTTGTCCAATCGTAACCAAGAGCATGGTAGTCTTAAGTCATTCCAAACCTCAACTGAATGTCATTGTCGCCAAACCAGTATTGTGATCAGCCGAAGCAGAGATCCTTCGCGTCTACATAAAAGTTCTTATACTTAGTTAGATCGAGGAGTCAACGTCATAGACTATTAAACGTTTAGTTGCAAAGTACCCACCTTAAGATTAATTGTGCACCTAGTTTACCTTTCTAGACTTTTAAGTCAATTTTGAAGACCGAGATAACTAGTAAATAAATATTAAGTGTGTGATGTGGTTTCCTACCTATATCATTGTACCTGTCTTTATTCATTACCCCTCCTATTTATAATATCATATTCGTCAATTATTTTCATTACCCTTCCTATTTATAATACCAGTTTACCAGTTTAGTACTGAAGGCAACCTTCAGTGAGTAAGCACGAGGGAGAATATTTTGTTTGTTTGAACCTATTTTTTTTTTTTGTGCGTTATTTTGTGGTGATTTAAATAAACAAACAAGTAACCATCTACTATTTTTCTTAGCGCCTCTATTTCCTATTATTCTTATATTCCTGCTACTGTTCTCACGGTGGCACCTACTGGAATGATATTAATGATAAAACTTGCCCCCACCTCAGACGTCACATCATCTGTCTAATGACCCAGACAAGGTCGCTGTAATCCATTGCATATCCAAATAAATAAATAAAAGTAAAACAAAAAACTGACAACGTAGGTACCTATCTTCATCAGAAACGTATTTGAACCTTGGATCACTCCTATTTTCTTGAATAGTATTCGCCATTTGGACAAACTGTATCGAAAATTTTAAAAACCACCTTTAGGACAAATAAATCTATACTAATCACAACCGCACTTTTAGAAACAACCTCGATATGAAACTGAGGGTAGGTACGCACCTACCAACAGGAGAAGACCAGAAGATGTCCCAGGGATACGTACATACATAGAATACCAATTAAATCCGATGGAATTCTTCCACTACACTCCGTAAATATACTCTTTGCAAAAGTGAGAAAAAAAATGCCTATCTACCGCTAAGCTCGTAAGCAACCCAAAATCATAAAAACTCCCCTTTTTTTTATATTTCACTTCTTACCCTCTATCGTTATCATCGGAATATAAAGTTTCTGATACAACATTCACACACACACCCTCACATGACCATTACACATTCATGGTTCACACCATTAACCAAAGTCATATATTATTTAATTTAGGTATATCGTTTCAGTTTAGCATCAGTGCTGAATCTACTCTTAGTACTTGATGAGCCAATATTAAAAATCTTTGGGAATTGAGACGTGAACTCACGTGTTAATTTTCTACTGAAATGTCTTGCAGTTTCGTTTACTTCATTCTGCTGGTAGCGCTTAACCAATCTTCACGATGTGAAACAGCAACGAACGGCTACAACTTGCAATCGCCCAGCTAGTCCAGTTTTGGTGTAGTGGCATTGAGTCGCGTTCCAGTGTCGAGTCCAATCTTCTTGATGCTCCATGTCCGGGTGGTCCATGTTCTATTGCGGCCATGGTCGGATGACACACGTCATTCTCCGTTGGTTTCTCCTCGCCGGCGCATGAAAAGAAATATATAAAAGGGATGATTTATTCGATAACCAACTACAGTATTTCTTTTTTATGACAATCTATAGTAGATAAAAGAAATACAAGCAGCGCTTAGTCACATTTAATGTGGTAGCATCACCCAAGGGTATCCTTGGCACATGCGCCACGTGATAACCTATGCATGCATTTAACTTTCCTAGAATAACAACCGCTATCGTGTGGTAGCACTACCAAAGAGTAGCCTTGGCCATGTGTGCCACACAACAACGTAGGTATGTAATTAATAAACTAAAATACACTACAGCGATCGTGTGGTAGCACTACCAAAGAGTAGCCTTGGCCATGTGTGCCACACGACAACTTGTGTATGTATTTACTAAAAAAAAAAAAAACTAAAATACACTACAGCTATCGTGTGGTAGCACTACCAAAGAGTAGCCCTGGCCATGTGTGCCACACGACAACTTGTGTATGTATTTACTAAAAAAAAACTAAAATACACTACAGCTATCGTGTGGTAGCACTACCAAAGAGTAGCCCTGGCCATGTGTGCCACACGATAACCTCTGAATGCATTTACTCAACCAAATAAATTATAGCAATCGTGTGATAACACTACCAAAGAGTAGCCTTGGCCATGTGTGTCACACGATAAACTATACATGCGTTTTTACCAGATAATTGTAAGAATTACAGCTATTACTTTGAAACAATATAAAAAATATTACGTACCTTGATTCTACCCACTTCTGACTTGAAAGATCCACTAACAGAGAAGACCGAGGATGTAGAATTCAAACCACTTTATAGCCTTTTCTTCAGTTTTATTAACAACTTGAGTACTTTATGGATCTAGATACATTAAGCTAAACTTGTACATGGCTATCGCCGAGACGAACTAAGTGGACTTGTCTTGTCGACGGTTCAAAACCGAATCCTGCTTGAATAACCACTCGCTTGCCTCCAAACCCCAATCTTCCCCACTCTTGTTTTTATAGCTTGAAGCTTGAAGCTTGAAGGTTGGAGTTCAAGCAACTGATGGAAATCCAACTACAGTATTGATTTATTGATCTCTGAATAATTGTGTATTTTCGTAGCGGTAACAAAACAAATAATATTTTTATGAACCTAATCATCTTAATATTAATTAATAATACCTTCTATTAACAATTTAGTAACAAAGTCCACACTTCCTGTCAATTAAGGTACCAAAAGGTTTCAAATAACATCTAAAACTCATGGAATAATAACAGAAGCTTACACATATATGGCTCAATTGGTGATAAGTGGTAACCATCGCCTATAACAAAGCATTGTCTCGTAGGTCACGCACGTAAGGAATGTGCCCTACGATGCACTGCCCTGCGCCCATCAACTTGAGGCATACAGATGTTTTCCTGCAACACAGTGAACTAACGCAAGGAAACAGTGGTACTGCGAAGTTACTGTCATAATATTGTTTGAAATAAAGATTTAGTATTTTGTATTTTTTGGTATAAAACTCAACTACGTACTATCTATACTTAAAAACTAAGGTTAAGAAAATCTACTTTTTACTGCAGAATCATTTAGATCTTCTATCAGCAACTGTCAGTTTTGACGTTATTTTGAGCTTCGATTGCAATAAAAACGAATAGAAACATAATCTTATTTTTGACAAGGAACGATTGCAACAAGACCGAATGCTGGCATAATAAACATGAGATAGCAAATAGGAACTTCGCTTTGCAGAACTAGTATAGCAACAGTTAGAAAAATGATGGCAACAAGGTATATAACTGTGATTGCTGTGCCTTTTTAGTATCAAACTTTTGATTGCAACAGAATGACGTAATCGCCCAGTTGGACAAGAGATGCTAGACAGAGAAAGCTTGCAGAAAATATATTATATGTTGCCAATTATATTTTCAACGAAATCACATCTTTCATGTGTTACGTGTATAGAGTTTTTAAATGGATTTATGTGGAATGGTTTTTCGTGGATTAGGTCTCGTGGATTGATTCTCGTGGATTGGTTCTCGTAGATTGGTTCTCGTAGATTGGTTCTCGTAGATTTGGTTCTCGTAGATTGGGTTCTCGTAGATTGGGTTCTCGTAGATTGGGTTTAGGAAAGGAAAAGAGTGGATGTTGCACACAGGGTTTCTAATCAGGTAGGCAAAGTAATTTTAAACTCACCGTTTAAACTGATTATTCCTCCTCGTCGTTTGGTTGCTCAATCAGCCCGACTCGTGAGGTTGATGGCATAGGTTCAGGTGTTGCAGTGTTGTCTAGAGGTACTGGGGAGTCATCCTCTGCCGCCGATACGGTCTCTTGATCTCCAGGTTGCGGAGCGCGACGGAGCTGATCATGGGCGACCTTCCGTGGACGTCCTCTGCCAACTACTTTCTTCACCAAGTAACGGTCGTTTTCCAGAATTCTGCAAATCTCATAAGGTTCACTGAACTTTAGGTCCAAAGAAGTTTGGTTTCGTGGGTTATTTTTTATAAGCACCTAGTCTCCTCTTTGGAACAAGCGAACTTTTGCTTTCCGCGAGTTGAAACGCTGTCTGTCTTGTTCAGCGGTCTGAGACATCTTTTGTTGTACGTGTCGAGTAAGTGCTTCAATGTCAACAGTCTGCTGGTCTATATTTACCAAACCTAGTAGCTCAGGTGGAACGCAATGCTTTCGTTGAGTGATTAATGTGAGTGGAGCAACACCAGTCACTCGGTGGGTTGTGCAGTTCATTGCTAGCTGAAGTTCTTCAAGTGTGGTGTGCCATTGCTCAGTTTCATAATTTTTTGATCATTACCAACGCATTCTTGAGTGTAGCCATAACTCGTTCGACTTGACCATTCGCTCGACTTACTCCTGGTGCTATAGCGTGGATATTTATTCCAAGGTGTTCGCAGTAGCTCTTAAACTCGCCCAAGAACTCTCTTCCTCCATCGACGATTATTTGGACTGGTGCTCCAAATAAGTGTACGGTACGTTTCAGAGCTGCGAGTGTGCTGTGCTGGTTTTTATTGGTCGCGTAATAGAACAACACGTACTTCGTGAAGGCGTCGATGGTAACAATGACGTATTGTTGATCATTCGGAGTTCCTAATTTCCCTGTAATGTCCATGTGTACTACTTGAAAGGCCGCAATTGGTTTTTGAATTGGGTGTAGTTGAACTTGTATTGCTCCAGATGTTCCTTTAGATGTTCTACACGTAACGCAATTATCCACAAACTTCCGGACAGATGTGCTCATTTTCTCGAACCAATAAGTATCCTTGATCTTCTGCAAAGTTTTCTCCCATCCAGGGTGTTTCAGTGCAGTGTGAAAGGAGTTGATGATGCTCCATTGGAAGGACTTGGGTACGACCGTACAAATTTGTTGTCCGAAAATTGGGTCATCTATTTTCTTCTTTAAAATGTCATCGTCTAAAACGTAGCCATCTACTGGGTTATTATCTCGCAAGGTGTCCATCATCGGGCGTAGTGTTTCGTCTCGTCGTTGTTCAACTTTTAACCATTCTTGATCTTTCGTCATTATGTTGACTGCAAACTCGCCGGGGTTTCTGCTAAAGAAGTCTGCATGTTGTAAACGTTCCCCTTTACGGTATTCTACTTCGAAATCGTAGTTTTGTAAAAACGCCCACCAACGGTGAATTCTTGGCAGAAGATCCTTCTTGTGTTTTGATGCCTTAAGGGCATTGCAGTCTGTTACAACTACAAACTTCCGTCCGTAGAGATATTGACGGAAATGTTTGATGGCTCGTACCACCGCTAGTGTCTCCAGCTCGTACGAGTGGTAGCGACTTTCCGCGTCAGTCGTTCTCATACTCATGAAGGCCACTGCATGCTGTCGTCCATTTATAACTTGGACCAATACTGCTCCAAAGCCTAGGCTACTTGCATCAGTAAATAACAGTATTGGTGCTTCCTCTTGAAAAAGAGTTAATGCTGGTTCTGACGTCAGGCATTGTATGACTTTGCTGCGTGCTTTCTCATGTCGATCGTTCCATTCCCACTTGGCATTTAGTTTGGTTAACTCGTATAAAGGTACCATTATCCGTGAGAAGTCAGGAATGTACTTTCTGAAGTATTCTGCCAGACCATTAAACTGTCTTACTTGTTTAGCAGTTTTTGGCAAGGGTGCTCTTACTAACGCTTCTACTTTCTTTGGGCTTGGTTGAACTTTTCCATCACAGACCACATTGCCCAAGTATTCAATCGAGCGCTTGAAGAAGCTGCATTTGTCGACATTGATTGAAAATCCGGCTTCCTGTAGTGCAATGAGTATACGCTCGATGTTAGACAATCCTTCAGCGAAGTCCGTGCATTTGCTCAAGACATCGTCGACGTATACCTGTGCAGCAGTTCCTAGTAATGGGAATAAGGCTCTGTTGATGCATCGCTGGATTCGCTGGTAGACTGAGCAGGCATTACTCAATCCGAATGGCATAGTGAGATATTCATATAAGCCATCAGGTGTGACGAAGGCGGTTTTCTCAATTGATGTTTCAGAGATAGGTATCTGGTGAAAACCAGCAGCCATGTCTAAACTTGTGAAAAAAATGACCGTTAGCCAGTTGATCGATCTGGTCTGAAATCAGCGGGAGCGGATAGTGATCACGCAGTGTATTAGAATTTAATTCTCGAAAATCTACACAGAGACGATCATCACCGTTTTTCTTCTTGACCAAGATAATCGGGCTTGAATATGGAGACTTGCTCTCGCGAATAATGTTGTGTTGAAGAAGTTCCTTAATGATGACACGTACCTTTTCTCGTTCCAGTGGGCTTAGGCGATATGGTCTTCGCTCTACATACTTATCGGGGTTCTTAAGTCGTATTTCCAACTCGCCAGTGTTAACCCTGGTATTTGGATACCCACGGATGAACAAATGCTCGTATTTATTCAGAAGTGTGCGCAGTAGTGCGATTTCGCCATCTTCGGTCAAGTCACAGTCAAGTTTTTCGAAGGTTGGATTGTTCATACTGACGTGATTTAATGATTGCTGGTGTATGAGTTTAGTCCCCTGCGATGTTATGATCATACTCAGATTTGTGTTATTGATCAAATTCATTCCGACTAAAACATCGGTAGACATTTCGCAGTCTGGCAATATGCAAAACTGTAGTTCCACATTGATAGTGTCTATGACACAGATGGTCAATAGCTTGGTCAAGGATAAGACTGGAAATTGCCCAATACCCTTCATGTAATTGACTACTTGGCTTCGCTGACCCGGTAATGCTGCAGCGACAGATTCCCGCATAATGGAGCACTCTGCACCACTATCGAATACGGCTTGTATGGTCTTCGTACCGATTTGGATGGTAATTGGAGCCAACTTTTTTCCTGTCACATAGTTGACACTTGATGTCAATGATCGTTGACGGCTGAAGCATACCTCAAAAGTGTGACCCGGCTTCTTGCAGAATGTACAGATTTGTGTGTTCGTCGGTTTTGTTGGCTTCGCTGGTTTTGCTGGGTCCACTGTAGTATCTGGAGGTTTGAACCTACATTCATTCGTAGTGTGATTCGTCTTTTTGCAGATGCGACAGCCTGCTGATTGTGATGTGCTGTCTGAATAACGTGGACGTTTACTAGGTCCTGTTGAGCCTGAATTCAGTTGAGGTCGTTTTTTACGTATTGATGACGCAATCGAAATGAGTTCAGGAACTGTAGTGGCTCTTGTATTCAGTAATTCGATTCGTAAGCGTTCGTCACCGACGCATCCAATCACAGCCTCGACTGCATCTTCGTTATCCAGTTTGTCCTTAGTGAGTCTTCTCCAAAGGACCCAGGCTTGGGATAAAAACTCTGCAATGTCTTTGGACGAGTCGTAAACATGTTCTCTAAACCGAATAACATCACGAGAATATCTGTTTTCCGGTTCAAACGTTGTAATGAGGTTGTTACGTAATTCTTCCCATGATGACGTGGTTACCATCCAGTCGTCAACCCACATTTTAGCGCGTCCTTTTAACAGGCTACATACCTTCATACGAACGTCAAAATCATTCAGGTTGTACGTTTCAACCGCTTTGTTTATATGTTGGCACCATTCGCGTACTCCAACACTCGTATCAGGATCAAAAGATGGTAGGTAGACATCTTTTATCCGTACTTTAGTTTCAGCAGTCTGAGTACATAAGCGCTCCGACATTTTCTGCATAGTCTGCATCATCTGCAAAAAGAGTTGTGGTGGTATCCCACCAGCACCGTGGTACGAATCGGTCATAGGCAAGAACACGTTGCCCGACTGCAGTTGCGGTGGTGGTGGCGGTGGTTCTGATGCAGGTGGTGCCCCACTTATTGAGGAGTTAGGTACACCAGGTGGATATGTGGTAACGATGTTGTAATGTTGCGATTTATCAGGTGGTGCTTGAGCTGATGAGGAAGTGGTTTCAGATGGAAGTGGTGCGCATCCCACTTCTGATAACGGAGGACCAGCTCCAGATTGGTTTTTAAAAACCATGACGTCAGCAAAGCTGACGTCACAATCATCACCGTCAGGCTGGTTACTCATGGTGGCCACAAAAACACGAGGAGATGTTCTTCAAACTTCTTTATTTTCGGTCCGATCGGTGCGACGACTCGAGCTAGAATGAATTCTGCCTCGACCGTCGCCCGTATTTATGCAAAAACTCGACCCGGCCAAGCAAGTGTTTGAACAAACACAAACTTGCTTCGACGTGTCTGATTTTTGCTTTTAAAATCACAAACTGTTTTTATTTGTCTTACAATAGTTAAATTAACTAACTAGATTACATAATTCATAATCATTAATCAAACGACTAACTAAATCAATTTCAAAACAAACTAAGTAAAACACGTTGCTTCACGTCCGTGGTGTATTCTCGTGGTATGTGATAACGTCTTTGCGCCGATATATAGCTTAAACATCATAATAGCACATAGGTTATAATTTATGATGATATTGTAACGGAGAACGGATGTAAGAAACGGAAACGGGGCGAGCGAAGCCGCGGGCGCCCGCAGTTTATTTTGTATGGAACAAACCACAGCCACAATTAATTCATCAAATTAATTTATTTTAACTAAACACAGCTTAGTTATTATTAAACCAGTATAAGCATAGAGCACTGGTGTGACTGGCGCGCACATCTATCGCCTGCTATGGCGATCAGTGTATCGCTGTCAAAGTTCGCGGCAGTGTGTGCGGATGTATGCAAAACTCTATGCTAAATCTGGACATATCAGCTGGCCTACCATGAGCGTCATATGGTTATGGTTATGGCTGTCAAAATTGTGTCAACAGTATTAACACATTCAAACCCAAGAAGAAATGAATGTGTAGGTCAGCCAATCTATACACAATTTGACAGCCATAGCCATAACCATATAGCGGTAGCCCTGCTGAACTGGCCTCTCAGCTCTGTTGATAGTGCTCTGCCTTCTGTGCCGTAAGTCATGGGTTCGATCTTCCCCGAGAAAAAATATAGGTATGTGTGGTGAACGCAGATGTTTGTTCTTTATCTGGGTGTTATATTGTATTCTAAGTATGCGTTTACCAAAAAATGTAGATGAGTATTATATCCGGTTCCAAGTCCAAGCTCTGCTTAATTTGGGGCTAGATAGTGTTGTGATAATTAAAGGTATGAAAGCTTCACCAGTCAAACTGAAGCATGACGCCAAGTGCCAAGTGACGTAACCTAAAGGTGATGTTTCAGACCAATATCACAGTGTTTCCTGTTTTACACAAATGTTTGTTCTACACGTGTCAGTGTAATAAGAATCCTAAACCCACAGTGTACGTGGGTACCGAGGGCAGGTCACATCGTGTCGTCCTTATTTTATTATTATGACATCTTGTAGAGACGTCGATCCGACTTTGTAGAGTTCAGGGGTTTACGTGTTTCCCAGGCCTGCGCACATCTAGGGACGGCGATGGCGATCAACTGAAACGCTATTAAATATTTCCTTGTGTTGAGTTACCTACTATCGACTGATTTCGGGTCAGCTACTACCTACTTTTTTTTTATTTGACCAGCTGATGGAACAAACATATAAGGCTAAATTGGTGATAAGTGGTAACCATCGCCTATAACAAAGCATTGTCTCGTAGGTCACGCACGTATTAGATCAGGGTAACTTTATATTAAAAAGAAAATATAGAATAGTAAGTAAATGATTTAATTACATCAATGTCTTTACAATTTACACTTTATTTAACTAAATTATAGCTTTAGTCACGTTATTCAACACAAAACTACCTTACAGTAAAAATATATCAACTACAAAGAGATATAGCGAACTAGATACTTATCTTAACAATCAAGGGGTGTACTCAGAGCCGAATTACATCGACAGTACACAGAACGAAACGATAACCTTCTCCTTCGAGTCCCAAGCCCAGAATAATCCACTGCCCCGTTAGGCGACCCACATGACAGTTGATAGACAGCGCCCTCTATCGGCAATATCGTAATCCGTTCTGCGTAGCTTCTGACTACCATTAACAATTTATTGATATAATAAATTGTTAATAAATTCGAACAAATAATAATAAAATATAACATTATTTATCAAATCGTTTTAAAGCAACTACATTGTTCTTAAATTAAATAAACTAAACTATCTTTTTATTTTAAACATTATAGACTATCCTTCTTTCTTACTTCAATAATCATTATTATTTTAATACAGATTTCTAAAAGCATTTAAATATCAAATTGAATAAATTTTAGCCCCTATTATCTACTAGATACGACACACGTAAGGAATGTGCCCTACGATGCACTGCCCTGCGCCCATCAACTTGAGGCATACAGATGTTTTCCTGTAACACAGTGAACTAACGCAAGGAAACAGTGGTACTGCGAAGTTACTGTCATAATATTGTTTGAAATAAAGATTTAGTATTTTGTATTTTTTGGTATAAAACTCAACTACGTACCTACCTAATACTTAAAAACTAAGGTTAAGAAAATCTACTTTTTACTGCAGAATCATTTAGATCTTCTATCAGCAACTGTCAGTTTTGACGTTAGTTTGAGCTTCGATTGCAATAAAAAACGAATAGAAACATAATCTTATTTTTGACAAGGAACGATTGCAACAAGACCAAATGCAGGCATAATAAACATGAGATAGCGAATAGGAACTTCGCTTTGCAGAACTAGTATAGAAACAGTTAGAAAAATGATGGCAACAAGGTATATAACTGTGATTGCTGTGCCTTTTTAGTATCAAACTTTTGATTGCAACAGAATGACGTAATCGCCCAGTTGGACAAGAGATGCTAGACAGAGAAAGCTTGCAGAAAATAATCTTGATATTTACAATATTTAAATTGCCTTTCGGTAAAAAATAACCTATAACGTTTCCCATGAACAAGCTCAAGTTCTCGGCTCAAGTTGAACGGTGTTGACGTCCGCGCGAGAGCACTCATACGTCCAAACAAATAGAGATCTCTCGATCCTACTTCAACTGATGGACGGAGGACCTATAGGGTGCCTCCTGTAGTCCTGTCTACCGACTACCTATAGCTAGCACTAGAAGGTATGTAATTTTGAGGTACCGATTATGAAGTTGAACGCTAGAGTCCGCGCAAAATAGCTTTGCGCGAGTGTAATGGCGAAAAATTTAAAAAAACTGACTTGATAAAAAACTCTCTCTCATTCACAAATACGAACTTACATTAAACAATCTTAGGCCCGTATTCAGAAACACGTGGTCTGCTTTAAGATCACAATATCTACCTTTGTAATGTTTGTAAAAGCTTTGAAATTGTACGCCTTAGAGACATTACAAGGATTATTGTAATATCATAAAAGCTAATACATCCCGCTGCGGTATCGTACTATATCTGGCTAATTTACAAATTAAAAGGTTTGCCGAAGTGTTTGTCTGCTCATATTTTATTTTACTTACCTGCTATTATACTATCACCGGTCATGTAAATAGAAAATTGATAGAAAATACACACACATAAAATTAACACCACACCACACCACATTAAATTAAAAAGAATACAGAAAAACATCAAAGAGCAATGCAATGGGCGGTCTTATCACTAAATGTGATCTCTTTCAGACCTAACTGACAACTATGCACCCAACTAACAACTGACATGACAAGGCCTATCTACAGCTGCTAAAGTACTGTGTTTTAACAACCCAAGTGTTCCCTGTATTCCAAATATACATATTAATATGACTATTATCACGTTGCCTTTGATATCGATTTCCCCACAAACATCTTCATACTTGGTGGAGAGCTCGGGATTCTTAAAGGTTTGATTTTGCCTCAGAATCCCCATCATTTCAGCCTCACTCTCTCTCGTCTTGTAGTAGCTGCTCTTAAATCCTTATTCCTTGAGTTTCGCGGTAACCACATTCAGTTTTGCTTCAAAATCACGCCTAACGGCAATCCGGGTCATGGTTGATCTGAAACACAAGTTACAAATCAAACAAAGTATCAAAGTCAAATCAATCAACAAAATATCAAGATCAAAGTTGTACGTACGTATAAGTATGAATACAGGTGGAAAACATGATAGGCTTCTTTGATCGAGGTACCAGGTGAGCAAATCCGCGGGTAAAAGCTAGTTAAACATAAAGATAACGATAACATTTATTTCTCATTCAAACGAGAACCCAGCCCTCCGAACATTCCTTAGGTATCACTAAACTTTTATTTCGGGTATAAAATACTCAGCTTTTTTCTGGGAATATAAAAAATTCTGGCATGTAGGTCTAATATTATACTGTTTGTGTTCATTCGTTTTCAATACCGCAAAATATATACATGCATGCATTGGAGAACTACTGAAGTGAATGCAGAGATGACGGTTGACAGAGAGGAATGGAGGAGGAAGACATGTTGTGCCGATCCCACATAAAGTGGGATAAAGGCGGGAAGAAGAGAAGCTGCTATCAACTGAGCTGTCACGGAATCGATAATGAAAGGTTGCACTAATCCGATCCACAATACAGTCACAGGAACGTAATCCCTGACCGTCTGTCCCACGTAAGGCAGAGAATGTATTTCCTGAAAATCACCATAGCCTTATTAAACCGCTCGGGAGACAAATCACTAGGCTTGACCTGCTAGCTCAGGAATTAATGGCCAAATTTAAAATTTTCACTCTGACATGAAATACAAATTGAAGATTTTGTCATTCTTTTGACATCGAAAACTACTTATTCTTACAATGGAATGTATAATATGGTTTTGATTAAAATATAAAAGATAAATAATAAGTTTGCATATTCAATTATTATTATGAACCCCTTCTATGTCCCACTGATGGGCAAAGATGTTCCACATACTATAATTTTTTTCAGGACAAAACTTTGACTCACAGAAAACACATCCGTACATAGAATTCATCCGTGCTAGAATCTCCAAAGAATACTAGCACCTAGAGGCAACCTGACAGGCTAGGAATTTTGCTGAGACAAAGCCCTGTTTTTGTTGTGTCTGTGTTGTGTTGCTTACAGAAATGCGAGTATGTTTTATTTTCGTAAGCTACAGGTTTACAGCTGTAGCTGTTGCGTTTGTGTACATCGATAAAATAAGTTAAAATCTAGCTTACAATTTTAGTTGGCGTAACAAGACTCAAACTGAATTGAATCTAAGTATATCGATTTAAAGTTCATTTTGCACTGAAAACATATATCGAGTGGTACGAAGTTAGGCCTACTGCGCTCTCAACAATTAATTTACGTTAATTAGTCCATATGTCTTTGACACTCTCCTAATTGCTAGTCAAATCCTGACAAGTCTGGGATAAGGTCTTTTCGACGGCTAGATTTCAAACCTATAGCTTTTGATAGTATTTATTAGTTAGTTGTAACTAATAATTACCTTTATTTACACAAAAAAACTTACAACAATTATTTGCAAAATGTACTAAATACAACAGAAACGTTTTATTTTGAGCTATTTGCAGACCATTCAAACGATCCAGAGATCCAGTAGGTGGGGCTACTGCTTTGCTACTACTGTACCTATAAATAACTACTACATAAAGGTAACTACTATAAGTGTGAACATCTAAAAAATACTGTCTTTTCATAGGATGCGTGCATACGTCCTATGGAACCGATGGAAAACATCCATCTACCAGCGGCATTCATGAACTTTGCTTTCATGCGCTCATTTCTCACCCGTCAATTGACAGACCGAGAAATTCAAATAACACTATTTCAGCGAGGGAAGCGGTAAAAATTCGGTCTTTCAGAAATTTCGCCAACATTCCCCGAAGATCGCTCGCAATTACGAGCTTATCTTCTATGCGAATTTTCTGAGCGACTTTAAATAGCTATCATTTTCCCTTGTGACTTCGGAACCGCGGAATGTTGGGCTTAATCCTCGAGAATGGCACTCTTATAAGAGCCATTACTGTTATAGGTGTTTGCGCTTTTGTTATTCTGACATGCCATTAGATAGGTCGCCATTGTCGGCGGTTTAGCCAATTTTTCAGGTCAAGTGAACGCCTACGGATTCTTCGAATTTACCGTATACGGAGTATCGGGGAGTTCATTTGAATTTTTATGTTAACATAACCTTCGAATATTTTATTTTTAAAATATTGCTGTCTAACAAAACTATTTAGGTAGGTATGTCTAATGCAATGATTCAATGAATAATTATAAGTTTAAAAAACTTGAGAAACCGACTTCATTGTCAAACGGCTAAACCGATTTTAATCAAATTTGTTTGGGACAATCTGGACGTAAGAATAACCAAATAAAAAAAATAATTTTCTAAATCGGTTCATAAATGACGGAGGCATGCAGTTACAAACATTAAAAAAAATATTTTAAAAAAATGGCAACACCGATTTTAATAAAATTAAAATGGGACCAATCTGGAAGCAGTACCTTTCAGATAAAAAAATAATTTTTCAAATCGGCTCACAAATGACGAAGTTATGCGGTAACAAACATTAAAAAAAAAAAAAAAAAAAAAAATAAAAAAAAAAATAAAAAAAAAAAAAAAAAACATACAACCGAATTGAGAACCTCCTCCTTTTTGATTGGAAGTCGGTTAAAAATAGTGATTAATTTCAAAAGATTTGTCATTGTTTTTGCAGTTCGTTGTCAACACTCAAACATCAAGGGACCTATCTTAAACAGCACGCCATGTACATAGAAGAAGTACATCTAGTAACTAGACTCTAGTGTATAAACAGGAGTATACTACAGATAGATACATCTTCATTTCTTTGACATGGTTTCCCGCTCTCACAGTACGCTCTACAACTCTACATTAAAACACTAACATTTATGGCCGCATTCACCTTCTTCTGTAAACAAAACTTCTCATATAATGACACTTCTTTCATCTCAGAAGTAGGAAATTCCTTACATTAAAATTCATCGAACAATGTATTACTTATACTTTTGCTAAGTTTTTATTTGTATTTTAATACCACTATTCGTATGCCGAAAATAAAAGAATAGTAGTAGACTGATTTTAAGGTGCTGTGAATAGGAGAATTAGTTCATTTATTTATTTATTTATTTGGATCACCGAGAAATAATTCACAAAAAATAAAATTAGGTTCGAATAGAAAAAACATCCTTCCCCGTGCATATCCACTAAAGCTAACTCAGATATTACCATTTTATAACCTGAGGCTAGGTTGAATTGTCATGGCTCACTTGAGCATCTGTTTCGTTATCCAAAAGTAAACGTAACCCAGGTTGGCCCACAGGATTAGGGGTAATGGATTTTTACGCCCCCGGCAAAAACCACTGAAATATTTAAATTCTCATTAAAGCACCCTAAGTTAACAAGATAGGAGTTCATAAAATATTCTCTGTTTATAAACACAATTATGCTATTTATGCCGTGCTTTGTGGGCTGTTGTACTTGGATCTAGAGATTAGAGGATTATTTTTATATTTAAAAATAAACGAGAAATATAGTTTCATTTTACAACCGTATCGTAGAACCTAAAAAGTTCGAAAATATGTGTCAAGTGCACGAAAGGAGCCTCTTTGAGGCGCACTTAAAATCCTTTCACCACACTTGGTTCGAAAGAATTCATGACACGAAACACAATTCATGGCTGTTGAAAACATAAGTCATGTATCGGTATAAGTCCCATACAAAACCCGTACTACCTAAATAGTACTTTTTAAACTTTTGCGATCATAACATATTTTATAACACATTTGCTCATAAAGGGTCTCCTACTTCACCGATTTCAATATCGTTATGTATGTTTTTACGTACTTGTGCGATAACGTAATGTAAAACGCACGGTTATCAATCCACGAACGGTACCTTTTTAAATCTTAGCAAAGAGTTTTTATGTCAGAAAACTGACATAAAAACTCTTTGCTAACATTTTTTCGTGGTAAACATTTTATGAATAAAATTAACTCTGGGAGATAAAATATAGAAAATAAACATTTCATTCCTCGCAAATATGTTATAAAACGTCGCATGACATACGTGCGCTTTGATAATTACAGCCTCTGCTTTCTTGTAGCCCTCGCCTACAACGATTCCCAGAGCCAAATATTGGTAGAAAGCTGGGGTTTACCATAACAAATAAAGCTTTAAAAATCCCCATCGATCTTATTACTCGTATGTGTGCAACAAAAGTTATTCGAGGCTTCAGGTTTTTTGATTTTTCTCTAAAACGGTTAGTTTTATCATAAAAACCTCAAACCAAAGTAGATCTTAAAATTCTTTACAAAAATAGTCAGGGCAATAGAGCTATCTCATTATTTTAATGATCTTTGCAAATAGTATAGCGGGTCAAAGCATCATTATCGTTTGCAAGTTTATGTAACATGATATTTTAACTACATTATGACGTCACTCTGTAAGAAACTTCAGCGACAGTGTGCAACTAATCCATATGCATAGAAATCTCTGAAGCTTCAGAACTTTTGTTATTTAACGCTTCGTTTAGTTAAGCTAATATATTATGGCTAGCTCATTCCATTATTTCTACCAAGGGACTGACAACTGCCCAACGTCATTCAGACCAATGGAGGGCAGATAAGCAATAGATCTTTTTATAGTAAGTAGCAAGTACTACTATACAGGGTTATTCATTATTAGCTGCAAATACTCAGGAATTAGGTTCAACAAATGAAATAAAAAATATTTATGAAATGATTTTTTAAAGTTTTGTTATGAAGATCCCGAGAAAATCGATAAAGAATATCCTTTGGAATCATTGGCGCCTGACCTATTTTGACCTTTGATCCGCGCCCGCGCGCCGTGAGCGACACTCTACGTTCAGTCACCGCCTGGGTGGGTCATTGTCCTGTTCTCCGTGGCAATTATTATGCAATAGCCGTAAAGAAATTAATAAAAATAAAATTTTGATACAAAAACTTAAATCAGTTTAGGAATTAAATTGATTCGGCCATACCAATATTCACGACCCAAAAATTAGGCCCTGTCAGTTTGTGTAGCTAATAATGAATAACCCTATATACATATATTCTGTACTATAATTTTAAAAGTTAAAAGGGGAATCGAGAGAGCAGCCATAGTGGCTGTCAGTGTCTCAACTAGTGAATACGGTGCGCCGTAGCACTTCCGTAGATGCAGTGGATCTACGGCGTAGTGACCTAGCTTCGCCAGTCTTTCAAACAAGTGTAAAAGCGAGAAAGGTCAAGTAACCCAGTTAAGAACTAGGTGATAATGTGTTTCACCGAAGTCATAACCTCATTCTCTGCTGCAGCTTTTGTTGAACGTTCGAACTAGCTAGAACTAGTTCTGGAAGCGAACTTTATCTTCAGACAATGAGACCCATTTAATTTTCTTCAAAGCAAGAGCGACAACTTTCAACTTGTGGACGTTGTATATTGTGAACAGCACTGACAACCTTTATTTATTTATTTTATTTATATACAACCATTGCCCTATCTTCCCAGGTGTATAATACGATAGCGCAGCATTCCACTATCAGAATTTAAGATTTGATAATTATACTTTACAATCAATTAATAAATCATAAAAATCATCATCATCATCACCATCATCCACAGCCTGACTTCACCCACTGCTGGGTATAGTACTCTCTGTCCGTGCCACTGTTGCCAGTCTTGTGCTAATCTCATCCAGGCCTTGCCTGGGATGTTCACCACATCGTCTGCCCATCTTGCCGCAGAAAGAAAATAATAAAAATAATCACAATAAAATACACCAGGTCCAATCAATAAATATTAAAAATAAAACAAAAATTATACATTTCACATTATGTTATGTAATCCAAAATATACGCAGGTCAATAGTCAATTTCAATTTATATAATTTATAACTATAAGCAATCTTCGGCAAAAAATAAACAGATAAACCTATGAATATCATCTTTCCTAAATCTACAGCTGCGTCAAATAATTTACTATGTATTTTATTTCATTTCAGGAAGGTATCAGTCTTTTGGGAATAAATTGATAAAATATACCAGTGTATTAAATTAATTCCCTGAGCAGCATTACATCATAGCCAGGTGGAATCAGGTGTTCGAGGTTTCCAAATAACTATCACATGTACCGGACGCACTTTAGTTGTGCATTAATATTATTTATTTACATAAAGACGCACTTTTGCGTAAAAGATTCATGTTAAAATTTTATGATAATTTTTCAAATCGATTTACTATTGGCAAAAATACCGCTTAAATACCTACAGAACAATGATTCGATAAATAGACGACTTTAGAACCTATTGAACCTAGGTACCAGGGTCGGATTTAGGGGAGGGCAAACGAGGCGAAAGCCAAGGGCCCCCACAACAGAGACTTCGGAAAAAAAACTTAAAAATTCCGACAAGTTAACACTAGTAATCATCTCTTTCTTTGATATTCTTTTTTTGGCTGTTTTACCGTTACCTTCAGTACTTTTTGTTAAATATTAACAGAATTAATTCATCTTTATTTTTTCACTCCAATCAGTAAAATAACGAAACCTCAAATGGCCCTCTAATACTTGTAATTTACTACCCATCTTGAGAGAGTATCCCAATGACTCAATGGCTGAGTGGGGAAATTTTCATTTTATTTGGTAAATAATTTGGGACCGGAGGGGCCTCCGATCCTCTGTTGCCCCGAGGCCTCCAGACCTTTAAATCCGGTCCTGCTAGGTACTCCTTAGTTTAAAATTATTATTACTCTATTAAATTTATTTGTTTAATATATTTTGGCCTGGAAGCCTTACTTCTTTAGGATTTTTTCTTCTTCTCTAAGACCACAAGTATAAGCTACGAAGACTTTTCTTATAAAAATAGTTTATTTTTTACAGCAATTATATCGGCAAATCTATGTAAAGTAATTATAAGCATGTTTAGGGTTCTTTGTACAGAAACCTTATAAATTACCATATAAAAAACAACAATAGGATACAATAAGAAATCAAACGCTTCGAGAACGTATTTACGCACCAATTTTTTCCTCGTACACAAAAGAATAAAATTTTTTACGCAAATTATATTGAAAGAGAAAATTTATAACGGAAAATATACTTCGCATGACTTTCGTATCAATACTGCTATAATTAAACCATTTAATAGGCCTACCACAAGCTCTGTCTGACTCTGTCTCTGGCTCTGGTTTCGAGTCTGTGTTGACTAAATAAATCTTACGTCGAAACGTCACACACACAGTATAATACACTGGTGAGCACTCACACAGACTCAAAACCAGAGCTAGAGACCGACCCAGACAGAGCTTGTGGTAGGCCTCTACAGGTGAAGGGCCGGGAAAGCAAACGTCACGATTCTCACGAATCGAATTTTGAGCTCTCTTCCAGTCCAGACTTTTAAAAAAGAGAAAGTAGATAGATACTCTTTATTATTCACCAAACAGAAACATTAATACAAGTTTTATGAAGATTTTTGTCAAAACACTGGGTGACCTTATCACTGAGAGCGATCTCTTCCAGGCAACCTTTGCATGGAAAAGAAAAATAAACATCAATTAAAAGTTCTTTAATAGGTTTTCACACAAATAAACTTACAATTAACATCAATTGACGGCGGTGTAGTTTATAGGGCACAAATTATAATGGCGGCTGCATATTATTTCATTTATAACTCTGTGGTCGCTTTACCCAGAAAGTTGCCACCGTTTGCGGAATCCCTAGCGAATAATAAATATAAATATCACCAAAATAAACCTAAGTCAGAAAGCACATTCACCAAAGAAAATACAAAGTAGATAAACACCAACGGCCTGCTAGATTTCGTCACAGAATTTAATCAAGACCTATCGATTAGTATCGGAAGGGCAATAAGGAAAATCAAGGTTCGTCTATATTGGAAGTCACTTGTTTATTTATTCCGAGCGAGTGCTCCCGGAAATAAGTCTGGATGAAGTCGCCATCGCTTTTTGCACACAGATCTTGTGCACAGATAAGACACATCTATCAGCATTTTTTTTTCCATACAAATAGCTGATGGAACAAGCATTATGGCCCAAGTATGTAACAATAGCCTATAACAAAGCATTGCCTCGTAGAACACGCACGTTAGGAACATGCCTAACGATGTATTGCCTTGCATACATCAACTTGAGGCATACCGATGTTAAGCCTCACGTGCCAGTAATTTCACGTGACATCCTTCGAACCAAAACACAGTTAGGGTGCTTGTACACGCTAAGAAAAAACGCCGGGTCTACCCAAGAATTCGTGTCGTAACTAGAAAATAACTGTGTACACTGCTCGCAGCGGTGCACGAAAAAAATCTTATCTGCGCAAGACACGACGCGGCGAACGTTGTTGCGGAGCGGCGGAGGGCGGTGTAGTAGGGTTGAGCCAGCCCAGCCAGGTAGTTTTTAGGGTTCCATAGCCAAATGGCAAAAACGGAACCCTTATAGATTCGTCATGTCTGTCTGTCTGTCTGTCCGTCCGTGTCACAGCCATTTTACTCCGAAACCGTAAGAGCTAGACTGATGAAACTTGGCAAGTAGATGTATTCTGTGAACCGCATTAAGGTTTTTACACAAAAATAGAAAAAAAACTATAAGTTTTGGGGGTCCCCATACTTGAAACTGAAACTCAATAAACATTTTTTCATCGAACCCATACGTGTGGGGTATCTATGAATAGGTCTTTAAAAATGCTGTTGAGGTTTCTTATATCGTTTTTTTCTAAACTAAATAGTTTGCGCGAGAGACACTTCCAAAGTAGAAAAAAGTTGGTCCCCCCCCCTCTAACTTCTAAAATAAGAGAATGATAAAACTAGAAAAAATATATGTTGTACATTACTATGCAAACTTTCAACGATATTTGGTTTGAACGAGATCTAGTCAGTAGTTTTTTTTTATACGTCATAAATCGTAGACCGCAATTTACCCTTCGACAAACTACAAGAACCTTTATATTATGTTACTTGAGATGCCACGGAACCCTTCATGGGCGAGTCCGACTCGCACTTGGCTGCTTTTTTTGTTGTGCTTGTTATTACTTGCGTGCCCTACGCCCGACTGACGACTGCACGAAAAAAATCGTGTCGTGTACACATTTCGATTGGTCTTGTCTGCGGAAGACACGAAAAGTTTTCGTGTGTGGAACAGACAAAATTCTTGTCGTCTACACGAAGAATTTGTCTTGTCTGCCGCAGGAACGGCAAATTTTCTTAGCGTGTACAAGCGCCCTTATGCTGCTTCACGGCAGAAATAGGCATTTATTTGTTCGATATTTAAAACCTTGTAAACAACGTTTTTAAGTATGGATAATAAATGCGATAGCTACGATGAATGTTTCGATGCTTGTGCCTTTATCACGTCCTAAGCATTGGACCGATTTGGATGGAACTTAAGAATGATGATTTTTTAGGTTACAAACTTGTAGGTTTCAAGCTTGTACTTAACTTAGAGGACTTATTTCTCCCTAATAAATAAAAGGAACGTAAAAAAAACTACGAAGCGGTCGAAGCCGCAGGAGATATTGTAGTATAAAATTTAAATAAAGACTCTTAAAATTAACACCGGTGTTACTAAAGAGAAATACTTGAAATTTTCAGTATGAAGTTGGACCTACTTTATTATTATAAGTTTTTTAATTATAACACAATGAATATGATATTAGGTAAGTACTTTATTATGCAAGCTGTCGCAGCCCCCGTATAAAAGTATGTGTTCGTAAAATTAATGGAGGCTCTGAAATTTGCATACTCTACATTCTACATCTTTGCTTAAGTCTCATACGACTTGGATAAAGAAGACCGCCTGTTAGAAGCATTTAGCATTTCCACCACCTACGACTTGTTAATAGTTTTGTCTATTATTAGCTTTTCACTTTTTTTTTCTTCTTGGCTCGGTTCAGCCCCTTCTGTAAACCACGCATCATCGATCTTGAATAGGAATGCTGGGCTATCAAATCACTGATCTTGTTAAACATATCAAACGACTAACGCAATATCTAGTGATAAAGTGTAATAATAGCTACATCCGAACCTAACACAGTCTTCTTCTTTTTCTTATAGTGTCACTGATTCTTTCGAACCAAGTGTGGTGAAATGATTTTAAGTGCACCTCAAAGAGGCTCCTTTCGTGCACTTGACACATATTTTCGAACTTTATTTACATTTATTCTTTTATTCTTTAGGAGGGCACTGGAACTGCGACTCAGTTTTAATTTTTGCAGTGTCAATGTTTTCACTTAGTGTCGCCGCAAACGGGCCACAGGCCACAACTACAAAACTCCGCCATCACCGCCCGGTGGCTTTTTCCTGTAGTTTTCATACATTTTTATATGGACTCGCCGCACATGGTTGACGCCGGTAGCAACCACACGCTACAAATCGTCGCTCTAAAAAATGTATAAAAACTACAGCAAATATGCCAGTGGCGGTGTTTGGTGGTTGATGGACGGAGGCCCGTGTGCACTTACCCATGTTTTTTCTGTTCCAAATAAAGACATTTTTAATTTGAGTTTTGAATACTAAGCACAGTATATAAGTAGCAAAAACAGTAAGCTCGTTGACACGGTATATTAGAATATTATGTACGGTACGAGTAACCTGACTGATATGAATATATCTATACCTACCCACAACGCGTAAGTACGGTCACGTTCATAACTGTTTCCCTTATTAAGCCTCGCCGGTCAAAAGTGCCTCCATGCAGCTAAGCCAAAGCTAATCAACACTGGCTATGGCCATAATAGCTCAGGAAGGCTGTGTGTCAATAAGGCAGAAAATTAAAAAAAATATATGGTCGACTGGTCATTCCAATTTTAGCAGGCCCGTGTGACAGATAGAGCGCAGGTGGGCTTATAGTCTCGGCCAATAAAGTTTTGTCAGGGAAACTTAGTACTTAGATCTGTTAATATCCCTTGGACGTATGGAATCATTATTCATCATTATTGAGAGCTGGTTTATGAGAATCTATGAACGTACCTCTCATTTACTCCTTGGATACTTAAAGTATTTTGAGTAACACTATGTAACCAAAGGAGAGGTCGCTACTGTCGCGCAAGCAACACTTAGCTCCACGAAAAAATAAAAACAAAAATACAAAGAGTTCCTAAATCATTGTGAAAGACATTTACTAGTGTTCATACACGCCCAATCAAGCTGTGATATCGTTATCCCTAGTGAAATCGGTGGAAAACGAACATAAAAAAGTGTTTTAAGTGCTTACGTAAATAAATACCAGTGCAACAAGCCAAAAAACTTTTTAAATCCAAACACAACCCGGATAATTGAGTGAATTTACTTAATATTGGTGATGAAGTGAATTCAAGACAGATTACTTAAGATAAAAGTGATTGTTTGATAAAATTTATCATTTTATTAGCTCTGACTTTTTTTTTTGTGATGGGGGTAGAATAATCATCTAACTACCAACTCTATTGAATCGTGCGACGATCACATTACTACTCGGAAGCGTAACTTAATTTCATACAAGTCAATATCGAAGCTATTGGCTTAGCTGTAAGGCATACCAATATCATCAATACTCAAGGTGTCAGCGCTGGTTCGAATCTCCGAAGCCTCTCGAAACTTTTTGCGCTCAAAATTTTCTTTAAAAAGTTTACAAACCATAAGAAACTTTCCTCAAGTAGTTCCCGCAAGGTGGCAGCACACGCAGCCAAGATGGAAGAAGTAAGGCAAATGTTCAAACAACTTCAAACTGATATCAATGATACTAAAGGTTCATTGAGGGACATGGAGACCAATATAACTAACAATATTAACAGAAACATCAATGAAATGGTTGGAAATCTGCAGTTAAAAATAGAACAGCTTGAAGAAAAAAACGAAAGCCAGGAAAGGAGATTAGATGTCCTAGAAAGAACAATAAGGCAGCGAAATATCGTTTTTTTTGGGATCCCAGAGGTAGAGCGAGGCTATGACGATCTTGCCCGTACAATGTTAGAAATCCTTAACGAAGACATGGATGTAAAATGCACTACATTAGAGATACAAGCGCTGAGAAGATTGGGTATGAAAGGAGAGAAAATAAGGCCTGTTATTTTAACGCTTACTACATTAGGAAGAAAAATAGATATTCTGAAAAAATGGACTAACCTACAAAATACTAACTACAGTATCACTGAAGATTACCCCCCGAAAATTTTAGAAAAAAGGAAAGCCCTCTATGAACAAGCTAAAATCGAAAAAGAAATGGGAAAAAAGGTGTTAATTAAGTACGACAAATTAGTAATACTTCCCCCCCTCACCCCCTCAGCATCTAACTCACAATCATCACGTAATAACAAACGAGCTCTCTCACAGACTCCTCCACAAGCACAATCAATGAACAAAACGAAAGAATTAAATGGCCCCAGACAAGTGAAAAAAAAGAACACCATATCGTCCTACTGGACTACAATTCGTTATGCTAATACTAGCACGCAGATGACACATAATGACCAAATTGCAGTGGAAGAAGAACAAGACGGCGACACATTAGAGCGACAACAAAAACAATTGCAATTAAAGAAAAAATCCTCTCTCACTCCTCCAACACGGCCGGTCACCGCGGAGGAAAATGACCAAAACCCCCCAGTTTATTCGAAAAACAAACCAAGACCCCATGTATAACGTGAGATCACTGGCATCAACAGAGCGATTATTGGAGCTTATAAGCATACAACAAAAAAAAAAAAAAAAAAAAAAAAATTGAGGAACACAAATAAGATTATCCTCTGCGCGAAACACCTGGCTTGCATGGCTAAGTTTTTTTGAATAAAGAAACAACAAAAAAAAAAAAAAAAAAAAAAAAAAACAATATTATTATGTAATAATGTTACTAGGACAATTACAGATTAAAAAAAAAAACACGTAAACTGGAGGAGGCCTTTACCCGAAGAGGGGTTCCTAACCAAACGAACAGGAAGAAGTACCTATTAGCGTAAATATAAATAAAACAGTGATACAATTACTAGAATTTCGTATTAAGAAGTGTAAAAAATTTAGTTGGTAAGGAAATAAATGGGCTTTATTATTATTATTATTATGTAACCAAAAAATCTAGGCTTGGATGAGGCCTGGGATCACAGTAAGCATTGTCACTTCAATATTTTTTTTAAAGGAAAATACACTATACATTAGTAAATATACATCACATTTCATAGTAAAATACACAATTTAATCTATTAATATTGGTTTGTTAATCGTATTTTTCAAATTACATTTATGAGGGTGACCGTACAGGTTTACTATCCATTTGCACTAAGTAATACTCTGAGATAGTCTGAGTATAGTTATGTTAGACGATGGTAAACCACTTCCTTAGATCATCCCCATGGATGCTCTCAGCTTTAGTAAGCTGGAAATGTCATAGATAGATAGATAAAAAACATCTCTAAACAGCATGATGTGGATATTAAAAATCAAAAACAAACACATATGATAAACTAGTGCTACGTTTTAAGCACACAAGAACAAAGTGTTTCCCCTTAATTGAATAGAGACAATAAGAAACGTGCTTATCGACACATTCTTAGAATAACAATGTAGAAATTTAAGTCAGCATAAAATTGCTCATTAGCCTACATTATGGCTAGATCGTAATCTTATTAGGATACATTATTTATAATATTATAAGTGAGTAAACTAATATTTTAAAAAAAAAAAACTAATGAAATTACAAAGAAAAGTAAGTAATAGCTCAGCGCATATATTACTCAAGAGCAAAGCTCTGATTTTCAGACCCTTTGACGAGAAGACAAGTTGAGATGCTAAACGACGGAACTGAGAATTTAAAAGCTTGTGTATTTTTATAGGTGTGTGTGTGTTTGTGAGAGCTCTCCTGATAACACAAGTCTCGTAATATCATAGGTAAACCTAAATATCACTTCTTATTTGTTTGTTTATAAGTCTGATATCTGATGGTCAAATTTTATTACTACTGCAAGATAGTAGAAAGATAGCATTGTTTTTAATATAACAAGTAACAACAAAACTTAGTTTCGCATACAAAACTTTACGCATAAACTCTTGCAATAGCTTTATCAGAATCATAAACACGTGAGAATAAAATTAACAGTGAGTAAAAACTTTTTGGTTTGCAGTCCTAGAGACAGTTCAAAAAATGTTCCAAAAAGTAATAGCTAAAATCCTTTCACCACACGCAAGGTTCGAAGAAACTAGTGACACGATATGTCACATATGAAACAAGGATGAAACATGTGTAAGCAATAAAAAATGTATTGAGTAGCTAAGAGTCTCTGCTAATATTCAAACCAAATCGATTTAATCGATTGAGATTGGAATCGACTGCGGGTAATAGCCACAGCCACTCAGCTTATTTATAAAGCATTCTCTATCTTTCTAAGTCTTATAAGAAGCTTTCCATGCTCTATGACAATGAAAGATGCTATGAAATGCATTCTTAGAAATAAGTTAAATTATCTTGTTATTTATGAACGTCATAACAATTCTTCTGCTGTCTGAATGGAGTGCTTCGCTCGAAGCAGAATTTCGCAACAATGAGCGCGATGCCGGTAAATTGATGGTGGAAATAAAAGCAATGACAGCACTACCAGCCTTCATTGCTTTTAGTAAAATAAATAATAATATCTTATATTTAATAATGTACGGTTGTAGGCAATAAATATTTCACATCGGCTTTTCTGCTTTCGTAGAGCGCTATCTCTTTCAGACGCAAACCCTCTCTATGAAGCCGAAATTAACCGAGATGTGCAAGACATTAGCGCGATGGGTTGACGACATCGTAAAGGTGGCAGGAAACACTACTACTCGAACTAAAAACGACATTTTATTGAAATACACGACTTGGATCCGGGGATCCGTGTCGTGCATTTCAATAAAATGTTTTACGAGAGGTTTCAAATAATCGTCCCTACGCTGCTAAAGTGCAAAGCCATCCTTTGCGGACGGCTATCGGGGCAACTGCATTACTTTTTCAGGCGGAGTCTGTTTGAGAAGATTTCCATACCGAATTGGACGAAATGAATGTTGGACTACGTTTCTTAGCACAAAATCAGTATTCTGTGTTTCTTAGAATACAACTACGTTTGTTTAAGCTACAAAAGTTAAAAAGGCCGCATGATACACAGAAACTAAAGTACGTGGGTGAGTCTTTTCGATCGCACTCTGAGGGCAAAATCAAAACTGCTATAGTGATGTAAAAATGTTGTTAGAAGTAAATTTAGATAAGAATAAGAACCGCATATTATTATTTTTTTTTCTTTGAAGATATAATAATTACTTGCTTATGACATTATAAAAATAATAAAGTTATATTCATTATTGTTTACTTTACTCAATTTAAGTACTTAATGAGTTTTAAGATAGAAGAGCCATACTCACAACATTGTCTACACAACGAAAAAATAGCAAACTACTCTGGAATCAAGGGACTTATTCTCGGGCAGACCGACATTTTCAATGTCCCCTAAATACACATCGGCAATGCACAACCCCGCACTTTTTCTACGTTTTCCGTATATCGTAGCTGTCGAGGCTTCTACGATGAGGTCGTTGATGAATTTCTCAAGGAAATCTTCCCTTGTCTCTTCGAAAAGAAGCAATAAAACAAAATTGCAAAATGATCGAGATCAGCCCGAGAATTAGGTCCCAAGTGCTACTTTTTGACATTGCAATAAAGTCATACATAAACATACAACATTTGTATAAACATACAAATCCAACTGTTATAAAGTTTCGTAAATTCGCAAAGGGTCCGTGAATATCTCTGATTGGCCAAGCATGTCGGCAGTCAATAAGCTTTGATGCCGTCGTCAATGAGCAAACGCAAAGGGCACACATATTTAGTTGGCAAATAGACAAGATTCGAGTATTCGATGGAAGAGTTCAAAGTGGCCTATATATGATTTTTCTTGCATGCCGTTCGGAATGTAATATTGTTGGTATAAGGTCTCTTGGGAAAATTTACATTTATATACCTTGGTTCAAATAAGATTGAATTCGTATCGACACGATTTTGGGAAGGTGACGAATCTCAACAAACTCACAAAGTGTGGATTCTTTTGAGTTTGGAATACGTCGAATAGCTTCTTATTATTATGTATTTTAAGATAATAAAAACACCTTCAAGATTCATCACATGAAACTGGCTGGGTAATTAGGTACCTACCTATCTTTAAAAATCATAAACACTGTTTCTACTTTCATTTTGACTAAACAGTTTAACATAGGTTTTATAAAGTGACTAGGCCCGTTTGCAGAAACAAAGTCTTGAGTTGAATCTTGCATGAGGCTCCACTCAGGCTGTTTTCTGCATAGCAGCATACGGCCTATAGTCTATTAAACTCCTTGCTACATGCATAGTGGATTTATTACCTCTTTGCATGCATTCGATCAAACAGAATTTAAAAATAGAACAAATCGTGTTGGCTCAAAGTTGTGGCGCGTAAATCGCGTAATTCCTAATTTAGCAATTTTTTTATGCTTGATAATTTGGTTTCATCCTATCGATCGCTTCAAATAAGTACCTACAAGAAAAGCAGATTAATTAACACAGTCAGTGACATATTGTTACTCTTATTTTTACTTTTATCGGTGCAAGAATAAGAATTAAGTCACTTTGATCTGCAACATTCTAAACTTTTATGGCCTTACTTATAAAAATATGTCAAAAGATAAACAGTGCTTAAACTATTGCCATCTCTTACCACTGGGTAATGACAAACAGTGACAGGGCTAACTTTAAGCAATGATTAAATTTAAATTGCGTTAGTGCTATTATCTACCGTCCAGTTCATAAATTTGCGTCCGGTTTATTGACGAATATCACGAAGTTTTGTAGTAAACCGTTTTTAGAGGTGAGATAAGATTTTAAAGTCGTTTAAATAAAAGATTTGATTTATTCTTCCGCTGATACCTACAACTTTAAAACTTTCAAATTTATTGCTCGAGTACTTAAACCCAGAAGCTGAAATCTATTTGTAAGTGTAATGGAGATATTTATCATGAATACTTCATACTTTTGAGCGGTAGAAACTTTGTTAAACCACAGAAATTTTCGATTCAAACATTTTCTTATGGTAATTAAGTGGTTGCTTTAAATCCAATATCTCTTCTGGTTTAGCCATTCTGGCATAAAACTTCGCTCTGGAAACTGAAACATCTTCTGAATTAAATAATGCGACTCTAAATAATGATGGAAATGACTTAAGTACTTGTAAAAGAAGCCTACTTTAGAAGTTTCACTAGAACATGGAAACTTAGTTTCACTTATAATTTGTTAGAAGTTTTAAGCACTTAAAATTTAAAGTAGCTTTAGTGCTTAAAGTTAGTTATTTATAACGCACCTAATTCATTTAAAACCTAATTAATCGTGGTTTATTTTGCAGAAAGGGCAAATTCTCTATGGATTTTACAGCGACAGAGACAATTAATAGATAGTGTTGTGTGGGTTGTCTACAATATTAATTATTTATTATTATTAGGTAGGTATTAATTCCAGATGATCAGTGATGCTACCGGGTACCTATTACACAGTACATATGACTGTGTAATAGGAAGGTACTGTTGCTATCAAACAATTTATTTCGCATTATGTACTTGAAAAGAATAGGTAGCATTGGACAGGCGCTCCATTCGGAGCCAATTTCGCGAAATCGAATACTCCCTTTTTTTTCCAAGAAATGTATAAACAGGTTGATACTGTTTTATATGGTTATTATTTGAGAATATAGTAGGTATAAATGTACTTTTTTAAGTAAACACTATATAAAAATGGTAATAACAGAACTATTTGAAACGGTTATACTTTACACTGTATTTAACTGCAGCAAATAAGACTACAATGTTATTATTTTTCAAAACTATGGGGTACGTAGTAGATACCTATGAGCTACTCAAATTCATCTTACATCTATCTTACCGGCGTAAGTGGGAAGGTAGGTGCTAAATTCCGGTATCAGTTCAAATCCCTGATCAAATTATGAGGGAAATCCATTAGTGACAATAAAGCTTATGGCCTAACACGACGGAACACAGTACAAGTGGGTTATAGCTGTACCTAACCTACCTACTTATTACTTCGTATGTACCTATGTTGTAATCTTACCTAGGAGACTGAAGTAGGTATTAACTATAATCGGTATCCTATCGATCGCTTTTACACAGATTTATCATTGGCAACATGGCAAAATATCAGCCACGGATAAAAGAAGGAGTAGAATATCTCTATGTACGAGTAAAGTCATAAGTTTAAAAAAAAAGAATTTAGGAACTAATGAGATCGATAATAAGCTGATGCAATTTAAAGAGGCAATTCGTCCCTGTTCGAAATTTAAGTCATGATTTTGTGAGTTTCAGTGTTCTCTGAATTTGTTATTGACGAAAAAGATGTGTATGTTTCAGCTTGAAAGGCTTAAGTTCACTTATTAACTACAAAGTTCTACATCATTGAGTTTGTACTTTATCCACAAAATGGAGTCTAAAGCTGGGGGAAATTTGAAATTAATTTGAGTAGCTTTAAAAGGTTGTGTAGCAGCTTTATTAGAAGGCTTAAAACTAGGCTACTTTCGTAAAGTCACCTGCAATATAAGATTATTTGCCACTACCTACCTAGCGTGTATGTACACTAGTAGGTACACTCGTCTGGTAGAGTTGAATACGAGTACAATGTTATTGACTTCATACTTCATGCTAAAATTGCTACGCTAAGCTCATTTTAAAACTTAAAAGAGCCCGAAGAGAAAGACAAGAGAGAACCGAGAGAACCCAGTGCCGGTAGCTGCTTGGTACCACTGAACACAATGTGCATTGTATGGTAATAAATTATGAATATTGTTTAATATTGAGTAGGTATTATTTATATCCAACTTAGTACAGTGTCGCATTCTAAAGTACTTCGGACACGTCTCGCGGCGGGACACTGACTCGATTGAGCGCCTCGTGGTTCAGGGACAAGTAGAGGGTACAAGAACACGTGGAAGATCTCCTATGCGCTGGACTGATCAGGTCAAATCAGCAGTGGGTGGAACCCTACAAGAGTGCTCCCGGATGACGACATGTAGGGAGAAGTGGCGAGATATCGTGAGGCGTGCCACAGCCCCTGATAAAAACAAATAATCATATATTCATGATGACCACGACCGCTCTGACAAGAGTGAAGCGACTGAGAAGAAGATCATTAATATTATCCGCATTCATTATGTGCCACAAGGATCACATTTTAAATCTCAGAAACTATCTTCTCTTTTAGCGGCAACCAATAAAGCACGCGACCCGAGCTCCAAACTTTGAATGCATGAAAATTACATTGATTTAAACTATACATCACCAAAGTTTGCTTTTAGCTTAACTGCTTACCTGCTTTATTATTCAAAGCGACGTAACTGCTCGCAGAGCAGAGATATTGTAAATGGTTCAAATGTTTACGTGCAAGCTTTCCGTTTGCAGTGCAAAGTAAATGTTTATCCATGGTTTAGCCGTAGCGCGTGGACTGCAGACGTTGCCAGTTATATCACGTACCGTCATTGTATTCCTGGATTATCGATACGGTCCAATGGTCTATGGGCACAGTGCACTAGCGTTCCTAATGTTTTGAGAGAGTTGTAAAGCAGAACATAGTAAAACTCGCAGTAGTAGGTATTCCATTCAATTCAGACATTCCAGTTGATGGACGCAGGGCAGTGCATCGTAGGGCGCGTTCCTGACGTGCGTGACCTGCGAGGCATTGCTTTGTTATAGGCGATGGTTACCACTTAACATCAGGTAGGCCATATGCTTGTTCCATCAGCTAGTTACATAAAAAAAAAAAAAAAAAAACATTTATTTTAGATTAGTATGTATCTATAGGTACATCGACTTCGTTCAGTGAAGACAAACTTACTTTAGAGATCTCACACAACAAGTAACAGCTCATCACAATATAACTTCTAAAAAAAATACTGTCTTAGGAAGTAGGACAATTATACTTCGCTGTCAGTTCAACCGAGACTAGAGATCTAGAACAAGAGGCTTATCTTATCCATAATTCCATACATATTCAGAAAGCAAGAAAAAGTGTGATGTATCGCCAAATTTCCGAAACAGCTGCGTAGTAACTGCGCTTATTTTTGTGGGGAAATGGTCGGAGACTAATATTTTCCTTCCATATTAATACCCACAAATCCAATTATCCTTAGCTGATACGCTCGCACAGAGGGACTTAGCTGTGTAAAGGCAAAACATGAGAAATCAATAGACGCTCCCCTTAGACATCACTTGTGTTGATTGGCTAAGCGGGATTATTTCAAAGGCTACAAAATCTGTCCTTTTGAACTGCTTTATCCGATTACTTTCGTATAATACGCAGATAATTGATACAAAGTAAAAATAAAAATTAATAAACAATAGTTATTACAGATCATCGATCATCTTTTGGATTTTATCTCATCGGATGGTAAAAAAATGTAAAGCTCTATCGCTACCGCTGCTCTGAAGACGAGACTAGATTCTATGGTCTGTGGAGAACCGATTTCTGCCTCACAACGAAGGCATATGGATCTCTTGGTACCTATCTAAGATCCTTCAGGATGTCTCAGTGTCTGAGGTTTGCCCACAATTTGTAGTAGGAACTTAGTTCACAATTTTTAAATTGTAAGCCTCGAATATAAACTGGGCCCGGTGCCGCAAAGGAGTACCTGCAGATGCTACAAACTAAATAGAGATATGCCTCAACCTTCTCATAACTCTAAATTTAAAGATATACGAGGGCCGCACACCGTTTCACTTAATCTGATTTTACGAAAACAAAGATTTATAGAACATGCTTTACCTGTATAGTAAGTATGCTTATTAATTCTAGTAGAATTTAGAGTTAAGATCTCAATATTTTTTAAAGTAGAGAAACAGATTATAATGATCAAAGACAAGATAAATAATAATAAGAGTTTGCAGAGTGCAATTTTTTAGCTTGTAACAAATCAAAAAAATTGAGTAAATATCGCTCTAAGTCGACCGAGCCCGCATGATTGCCAAGCATGTTGGCTTATATCACGCTCATTTTGAACAGTCAAAACAAATCCACACGAAGTTACTTTACGACCCTGATATTTACGTACCTCTGTTACATTAAATTACCTACGTTTGAATCCAGTTTCAATTTAACTTGTATTTGTCAGTACTCAATACTGGAAGCCTCGACCCAGTCATAATAGGTTCATCTATATTCCATAGGACGTGGTGTAGTGTCAACTTTCCCAAGCGGACTTCCTACACAATAATATTAGGTCAGTACCTACCCACTTAGTAATTTGCTTCTACATACTTTCGGCACAGAAATAATAGAGGGCTCTCTCGCTGTGTGTTTGTTTGCGGACATTCTGTGTATTTTCAAGAGAGTAACTAATATTTTTCTTCGCATCTGTTTGCATAACACCCTGACCTATGTGTCGAAGGTCAAAGGTTTGGTCTCCTTGGTGGAGCAGCATTAAGTTGAATGAGGACCATTTTGAGCTCAATAATACATGAGTAATACATGATTGTGTATGCATATAATTGCATCCTTTACAATATTAAAGTACTCGTTTCTATGTGTTTTGATTTCTTGTGTAGCCGTACCTGTATTCGCTGTTATTCTTTTCACTAGCAGTTGGTGCCCGAGCTTCGCTCGGTATTTTTTTTGGTAAACTGTTGTTGTGAATTATATTTAAATACGAATTACCTACTTACTTAGTGATTAAATATTAATATTTTTCGATCTTACCGACATAATAATAAACTCCACTACTCGTCAATAGATGGCGTTCTCTGTCTCACTAACTCATGACTTAATCAACAGATGGCGCTAGGAGCTATGATTTTAGGATAAAGTTGATTATTTACTTTACGATTAGGGGGACATTTTCCAAAAATGAAACCTAGCTAGATCGTTTTGTCGTCCCCAAAAACCCCTGTATACTTAATTTCATGAAAATTGTTGGCTCAGTTTCCGAGATCCTAAATATATATATATGAGATTTTCTCGTTTAAAGGTATAAGATATTGTTTTGTTTTCTTGATAAGTTGTGCTATACCTTAATGTCTTTGAGCCAAATTAAAAGTAGTCTATCTATCTAAGGCATGTCTAAAGTCGGCCATTAGTAATCCGATGATTACTAATGGCCGAAGCGTTTATGTATAGCTTACTTGGCCATTTCCGTGGGTTATTGCTATATTGGCATATACATTGCTGCTGCGTCGGTCGTGGATGGCTCAAAATCAATAGGTCATGCATTGTTTACTCGAGCAGTAATTAGCAAGGCATCGATCACGCTGCCGTGGGATCTTATCACATCGGTTATGGACCTCCCTTTCCACAGAACCTACCTGCGAGTATCCATGAAATAGACGTGCTTTAAAAATAAACTTACCTATAATAAAAACTATTGTTTCTTAAGTCATAACACCGACATTTATTGCTAAAATAATTAATATCTAAACTTCACCGTTCTTCTCTAAAGCTTTCGATTCATTGTCTTCTTCTAAATCTTGTTCTACCTTACCATTATTTAATAAATCAGGTTCTAATTTTTCACTATTCTCATCATCATTATTTCCCTGTAATTCGATTTGAATCTGTCTAAGGCTCTTACACTTTGTTTCTGGTACACAGAAAAATGAAAACAACGCCCCTAAAAAGGACGCTGTAGCAAAGACTATAAAAACTGTGCTAAGACCGCCCAATTCCTTGATTGATTGGTAGCTTTTAACAGTTGAAAAGTTTACTAATCCACCAAAAATGTTGGTGGATGTCATGGCAACTGATTTGATGTTGAGAGGGAACAGTTCTGCCGGGATCATGTACGCGACTGACTCGAAGCCTAGAACTGACACAGTGTTAGCTAGGATGATCCCTACAAAAGGTATAAAGTCGAATGAATTCGGGCTGCCAGGGTTGACAATGAAGTATACACCGACGATGGCGAGGCACACTCCAACTCCGAAGTGGGAGTAGATCAAAAGTGGACGGCGACCCCATCTGTCCACCAGTTGTGATGATAATATACCTGCATGATAAAGACAGTTTTAGTACATGGTAAATAAAAATAAATAGGGAATGGGCAATAGACGGCTAAGCTTTTTTAATTCAATAGATGAATGCAAGCCAGATTATCAAAACTGGCTAGAACCGTTTTGAATGTCAAAAATAGACAAATAGATGGAAAATACTTTATTGCAAACCACATAAAATTAACAAAGGATTACAGAATAATATCAAAGTGGGCGGTCTTATCACTAAAATCGATCTCTAGAATAGATGGATTTTCTTCCCCATCAGCCTGTAGAAGTCCACTGCTGGGGCTCATCTCCATAAATATGTAGAAATAATGATTTTGCACCATCGTCTACGAATCCTCTCTCTGCGATTTTCAGACGTTAATCGGTCTATGGTAGGCCGTTCTGAGTTTCGTATACCAGTCCATAGTCACTGTTTGAAGACTTTGAAGACGTTTATTCCCTAGCAGTTATTGGATCTACCTTCTTACCTGTGAAGAATCGGACGACTCCGAAGATGATAAGTGCTGTTGAAACGCTGACCCTCGATTTGCTCTCCTGCATAATCACACCAAGGTATTGCTGGATCGCATGAAGGCCGGCCATCAGCTGTGTTATTCTGATACCTGAAACAGATAACTTGTTAGTTCATAGCCTCCTCCAAACCACCACCACCTTCGTTTTTTAAGTCAGTTAAAAGTGCAGACTAAGTGATAAAAATATAAATGATTACCCCCGATTGACTGACGACGTGACTACATTGAAAAGATTGCGGGATTTCGAAATACAATTATTATTGTTATTTTTGGGAATTATATGAAGAAGGCCTGTGTCCAGCTGTGGACTGGTGATATTTAGGTTTCGATAACTCTGAGAATGTCACTACTAGTGACATCTCTGTCACCACATTAGTAAGATTCCCTGTCAAAGCAAGAAATGCACGAAATTCATGAACCAATAATGCTAAGTAGCATAAATGCTACGCACACCAGCAGTCTCTAGTCTCTACTGAAGAGCTTCTGGGTTGCTATACTAGATGGCGCCACAGTCTGAGTAACTAAATTTGCATTTTGCAACCCATAAAAGAAGGTAAACCCTGACTAGGTAGAGTATAACTTTAATGGGAATAAATAAATTACGTAACTAAATTATTTTGAATTTTCTGCATTCAACGCTATCTACAGAAACGATGTGCTCCTGTAGAGTTTTATTGAGCCTGAATGGTGTCTTTTTCTCCACATTGCGTGGAACTGGCACCTAGACGCACCTAGCATTAAGACGTTTCAAAGTGAGCCTTGTGATACCTACAACTGAATAAATAAAATGTTGAATTTCATTATTGTTAGGTGCCTGTACTATATTAACCAATATAATTTATCGTTCATAATTAACAGAGAGATGTTATAGATAGCTATAGCAGTTGGCTGCACTAGAATCTAAATACAGTATCATCATCATCCGCAGTTCGACCAATCCACTGCAGGGCAAAGGCCTCTCTTTGCCTGGGTAGTCCAAACTTGTGGTGTAAGGCAAGAGCCTTACACCACAAGTTTGGACTACCCTCATCCATCTGCGTAATTTTAATAGAGTTGTATTCTTTTAATTCATAGGCTTGCTTTGTATTTTTAAATAAATTGTACTTGCCAGCTACAATGATAATAGCTCTTCTATACTGTTTCCCAGTTACAAACTCTTTGAATGTGCCTGATCGCGTCATCTCCTTCTTCACGTCAGTTCTCATTTGAGATAATCTCTCTTCTAAAACCTGAAATAAAGATTGTAACCGTTAAAAAAGCGTATGAAACCAGGTTGCCATCTCTATTCGTTGACATGAAAGTGACAGTGACAAGATACTTTTAATGAGCCGTTTATCCGGCCGTGTCCGGCATTATGAATGCAGGCCTGCGCACATTTAGGCGATGGCGATGACGATGAGTGAAACCACGAAATAAAGAAGTAATGGAACTAGCATGTAGACGACCTTCTCACGCTCCAAGTACGCGCAGTACAGCAGACTTCAAGCCCTCCTTTGTTTAGTCGTGTTTGAAGTCTGTCAGAAGAAACGTAACTGAGAAAAACACGAAAAAATATAAAAATGCCGTATTGTGCTGTTTTGCAGTGCTAAAACGATAGCCGAACCAATAATTTAACAAAAGGGGGCATATCGTATCACAGGTTAGTATTATTTTATTGCTTAAATTGGTTTTGTTTAGAATGCAAAACCATCAAACAAAAATAGACTGTGAATGATATTCGTTAAGGTCGCGTTTCTATAAATCTCAACTTTCGCTACTCAATTAGGGCTGTACCTACCCCAATAAAGTGATGAATGTGCTATCGAATACTTTATTAGTTCTGATCATATAAATAGTTAGGTTTAGGGAGCTGACTTTTTTTTTGCTTTAGTGATGATTTTATTCCTTATGTATTATTCTGTTATTATTCTGATTCTTTTCTTATTCTTATAGCCCACAGTGGCTGGGTAAGATGAAAATTACAGAAATATTTTGAAGAAATAACATAATAATTCTGGTTTCAGTTTTCCGATATTCAAAATAAATGTATCGATGCAACAGGAAAAAGAAAACACAAGAAGAAAAAGAAACAATATTTGAAACAGTTAAGTATACAATTTTACGAGTTGTAAACATTTGATTGGGTAAATAAAGAAAGATAGATAAGAAAAGCTTTTTATTTCGACCACCATATATATAACCTGACGTGCTACCGATCGTTATACATCAGTAGGTAGGTGAGAGCGCTGGTGGGCTAGTGGTAGCGGCTTCGCCTTCTGATCCTTAGATCGTGGGCTTAAATCCAGTCCAACCAATGAGGTTTACTGCCCAAAAATTAATTTACACAATGCCAGTGCTCTTAAACGGTGAAGAAAAACATCGTGAGGAAACCGGGCATGCCATAGAACTTAAAAAGTTCGAAAATATGTGTTAAATAAGTGCACGAAAGGAGCCTCTTTGGGGCGCACTTAAAATCCTTTCACCTCACTTGGTTCGAAAAAACCAGTGACACGATAAGAAGTAGGTAGGTAATCATCGATGTCGATACATTTGTCTTGTATCCACCTTGGCACATCACTAAGTGAGTGGCTATGTCAAGTAATAGCCATTGTATTATGAATCTTATAACTTGTGGATAAAGACTAACAGAATTGTTTTCTATAACGCCATCTAGCGTCAAGTAGCTTTGTTTTGTTGTCAATCAAGTAACAGCCATTGTATTATCAATCTTATTATAACTAAATAGAGACTAAAAGAAAAAAATACTGAATGAAAAGTGCCATCTCTTGGCAAATAGAATTTTATTTTAGCACTGTTTATTTTATTAAGTTTAGAACCATGTCACGATAGCTTTAAGGTTTATTATCAATTAAATTATTTTTTTGGTTTTAGGTCCTTTTTAACGTTTTTTTTCGACCAATCATAACTTTTATTTCTATGTGTGTTTGTTTTTACGTGTATGAGTTTGGCGACACTGGTTCTCTTAGTAATACGTCATCATACTCTCTCTACTTTCTCTCTCTACTTACTCTCTCTACTTTCTCTCTACTTTGCGTAAGCAAAAGCGTGTTTGGTGCTCTGTGAGTGAAACCCTGTCAAATACCGCTGCCATATTTAACAACGTTTCACTGATTGCCATTACAGAACGCTTAGATGTGCTCAAGGCTTGAGGGAGTTAGACTTTCGATACATTAATGTGAGTTCTTTGTAAGCGTTTACCTTAACACCGCACCAAGCAAAACAGTTCAATACAACACGGTTTTCTCGATATTATGAATAAATTTGCAATAATGAATACTTTTAAGAACTATGTACCAGAAGGAACGTACCTATTAACAATTATTCCGTTACAAAAATAACAATTTTTGTATACTAAGATAAACAAAGTTAAGTGAAATTGATCAAATCGTTTGTTAGCGCTTCAAAGAGGCTCCAGAGTTGCTGATAAGGCTAATATTTGTTTAATAGGCCAAGAGTTGAAAACTTTTCTGCTTTATAAACAAAACTGTGAGCGCTACTGCAGTAAAAAATACCTCATCATCCTTGATATTAGTCAGCTTCATCAATATATCTCTCGCCGCGTCTACTCTCCCCTGTTTCAAGTAGAAGTAAGGGGTCTCCGGAATGAACCAACAAGCGACGAAGAAGCAGATCGGTAGCACAGCTATCGAGTAGTTATAAGTCTGGTAGCTCACGAATGGACCGATGGACATGGCGAGGAGACAGCCGAAACTGATCATGAAACGATGACATAAGATCAAGCTACCTCGTATTTCCTTGTCTGATATTTCGGCTAAGTAGATCGTTGCCACCTGAAATAAAGTATTGATTATAGTCACATAATTTCAATAAGAAGGTAAACTTACTTAAAATACTTACAGCCCCTATCACTCCCATGCCAACTCCCCATAGCAATCTGGCCAAATAGAGCATCCATGCTTCTCGGGCAATTAGTTTCAGAACCTGAAATAGATCAAAGTTATATATCAAAACGATTAGCCTCACAGCTCAGTGGATACTGCCGTCTGCGCTGAAGGTTGTTGGTTCGATCCCCACAGAAGATAAACTTAGATGCTTTTTCTGTGTTTGGCACCATTCCGCCAAGTTGAGTCGAGGAAATCACAAGAAACTTGGGCACTTTTCAGTCCTCTAAAATTTTGTAACGGTTTGATGAGCTGACAATTTAAAAAACTTCAGAAACTGCCTTCAAGGCCAAGCTATTACTATACTACATTTCGGATAAAAAAAGAATTTTTCAAATCGGCTCAATACATAAATGATAAAATTACTAATACTTTTTTTTTGTTTATATGCATTAAAAAAAACCACAGAATTGAACACTTCCTCCTTTTTTATTTGAAGCTGGTTAATAAAATACTGGTCATTAAGAATGACGAAAAAGAAAACATTCTGACGGACAGCGTCCATCGGAGATGGTGATTGAACAAAAGGTCCTCAACATTTTCTTTTTTATTTCTTAACAAGCTTTGTAAAGAGATCGTTGAATGCTTACCACTCCAATGCCAAAAGGTAGAACACTTCCTAAAATGGTGGCACGTCTTCCGTATCTGTCCGCTGGGAACCGAGAGCTCAAACTGCCGATAATGAAGCCCAAAGATGAGATTGCAACCATCCAAGATAATTCTCCCTGCAATGCAAATTAATTATTTATACAACTGAACAAGCATATGGCCCACCTGAGCCATCGCCTACAACAAAGCATTGCCTTAGAGGTCACGCACGTGTTGAACGTGCTCTATAAAACTTATCCTAACTGCTATGTGTCCACTTGAGGCATACAGAAATTAAGCCTCTCGTGCCAGTAATTCCACATAGGACCGAAACACAGCGACGCTGCTTATTGGCAGAAATAGGCATGGTGGTAGCACTTCCCCGGACACGCCCTTCATAAAGAGCTCTCCTGCTAGCTTTGCTAAAGAGTTTTTAATATTCTTTAATACATATTTATTTTGTATTCTGTGTGTAGTGTCGCGCCGACTAAAACTCGCAGTCGTGTGAACATGCCACTGGTTGGCCTGCCGTTGCAAGTGGTATGCAAGTTGGTAGTTTTGTCAACACAGTAAGTTTGCATTCACCAATGCTAAAGTTCATCGAAATGTCGTTGGAAAACTATTCAGTAATTCTTATAAGTGATATAAATCGGTTTTGAGTAGATGCATACATTTGATGTCATCTAATATGCAGAAAAGGTGGCTTAATTTGCGTTTTATAATAACAGCCTGTCTGTCTAGTGACTAGAGTTTCCGGAACAATTCAACCAGTTTGAGAGGGGTTATTATTACAATCGCAATAATATTATCAAGGTTTTTTAAGAAAAATATTTTAAATTTAAGTATAATAATAAAATTATTCATTTTGGTTATAAGTCAACTCTTACATCTGTTAAAAAGAAGCCAGTTTCATTATTGTCGAATTTTGGTAAAACTGCAGTGGCCCACGAAAATGATACGCCAAATGTTATGCCCGTAGTACAGACTGCAATAAAAAAATACACCAATCATATTTACCTGAAATAAAACACACTGTCATCAACAGGAGGACTGTATAATCAAAGAAATAACAAAAAGCAAATGTGTACGCACTGGGTTTATTTATATAGATAGAAGGGTTTGAATTTCATCATGAAATAAATATGTACCTATATCTTATCTTATCTTATCTGGCGTGTGAGTTGAGTTAACATTGTTACACACTGCGCCACACAGTGTCATCGATTAGGACAAATATAAAGAGGTCAACTATCATTGGTAAGTATTTGTTTTTCTTTGTTTTCCAAGTGAAAGGAAAAAAAAACAAGCAACCAAAATTAAAATAAGCAATTAAATTTTTTAGGCCTGCGCACATCTATAGGCGATGGCGATGGCAATGTCTTAATTGAAAGCGTTTCAGCTGATCGCCATCGCCATAGCATAGATGTGCGCATGCCTTTACGCGTGCAACACTTACCTAATAATGTCATAATTCACATGTTTTGATTACGAATCTAGATCTAAGAATGTAATTAACTTTTCATTACTCATACTCTGAAAGTAGGTCTGGAGTTGCCTGAGGGGCCTAATTGAAAGTAAAACTTTCAGCCCTAGGGAGAATCGCTTTCTACTGACAGCTGTCAAATTATAAAAAAAAACAAGTTCTATTTTATTCAACCATGTTCCAACTTTCTAAAGTCTTTCTAACTGCAAGGAGGTTCAACCAAATTCCAACTTTTTATTCAGCAAGTAGGTTGGAAACCCATTACAACGGTAAGAAGTTTAAAAAGTCTAATTAGAGCGCAATGTAATATTTAAATTTAAATAACATAAAGATAGTATTAAATAAATAATATATCTTCTAAATTACTTGATTAGTGTATAGCTTCAACTATTTATTTAAAATAACATAGATTTAAATTATGAAAATGAAAATAATGGCTGAATAATGCTGGCGAGCCGAAGCCGAAGGCCCTCCAGAGAAAAAGAAAAAAAAAAACCGGAAAGGCGGCAATTCAATCTTCATTTTCACAAATTTTTCTTTCATGTTTTTATTTGTACTTTCCTTGTATTCGTAATGAAAAGCACAGTGTTTACCTCGGGTGAAAGTCTTTTGAGTCCCTCAAGCTCCATTGGCGCCCTCGCTAACGCTCTGGCGCCAAACCCGTCTCGGGACTCAAAAAACGTGACTTTCAACACTCAGGTAACAATGTACTATTATAATTATTATGCGCATATTTGACTGTCTGTTCTGTGAATTTAAATAAATAAAATAAACTATTAACCGTTTTTTTGTAATCATTTGGTAGGTATACAATGTACTTTAACGTGGGAAAAGGTTTTTCTAAAATTCAGACATAATATACCACTGCGTATTTTGTCTAGGTAGGTACAGTCAGCATAAAAAGTAGATTGGCAATTTCAGTTAGTAAATGCCTATTTTCTTCGGATTCGTCGAAACATTATGACTTCGTTTTGCAAATAGTTAAAGGTTCAAAGCAAATCTTCAAATAAGGTTCAAAACTTCAGTCGAAAGCGATCTGGTCTATGAAAATATTTGAACTTTACAAACCAGAAATGCCAATCTACTTTTGATGACTGTACATTTAGGCAAAAAGTTTAAATACATTTCATGTGTGAACAACTTCGAAAAATTGTCATGTTTTGTGAAAATAAAATAAAAAGGACTGATTTTGAAAATTACACAGTAAACTCATATCTGTCTTGTAATTAAAAATGGAATGATCTTTTACTCCGAAACATGGCAACCAAGAAGGTAACTTATCAAAGGTTTTATTTATAAATAAAAAGTACCTAATTAGTTTAAACTTCCGCGTATGTAGGTATTATTCGAGAAAAGTATTCGGCCACAACTAAGCATTGATGTCGCATGTGTTTGGTATACACGTTCATCCATCAATGCCTCTTTTGATGGCCGTTAATAATGTACAATAGTATTTGTGTACTACATACCTGCGGAAGTAATCAAATACTGCAGCCGCCTGTTACCACGCTCCATAGTTCACAATCACAAAAACATTTGTTTCGCATCAAATATATCTAAGTACGTACACTAGGTTATAATAACACACCCGGCATATACATAAATGTACCTACTTGTTACCATAACACCTACTAAGTCAGATAGCTGATGCCTACTGCGTTCACTTACACAAAACGGACTCGTAATTGTGTGTTAGCTTATTACTCGCGGCTTCGACTGTGTGTGGTCGTTGCTCTCGCGCGGGAATCATCATTACGCAGAAGCTCACTGATGTTGATAATGTGCTATTGCCATCTCTTACCAAAGGGTGATGACAAACAGGGACAGGGCTAACTTTTGGGCCTTTTTAACCTTGAGAAACGTTTTTTTATATTTAGTAAGAGCTTCGTATCTACTACAAGGAACGCACGCCCCAAATATCTAAGAGTGATTATCGCGGGATATTAATTCCACACTCGATAAAATCGCGAAAGCTGCCATAATATCGTTTAAATTATTAAACTTTGCTTATTCTCAAGATGTCAGTATCATCATGTTTTTTTGAGATCAGCCCCCGTAAGTACTATGTTGTGTGTCAGTCAGTCAGACACGAGGACTTTTTTTATAATAAAGATGATAAACATAAAAACTCAGTGCGTAAAAACAGTTGTGTGAAACTGTGTTTGACCTCAAAAATACGTACCTACTAAAAGGCGTTGCTAATCTCACACGCTAGTACCGTTAGCGTAGTTCTCGCTCGCACATTTTGACCCTTTGGAAGCTAAAATTAATTTTAATATAAATTAATAAAATTTGTTAATAAGTGCTTATATTTTTGAATAAGTGCTTTATTTAATATTATTTGCAAGTGATAAACTGTTGAAATACAAAGAAACCACAATGCAAACATATAATATTAATTAAGTACCTAGATATACATGTAGTATTTTTTCTAATTTCTCATGAATGTGTATAGTAAAAATAAAGATTGATTGATTGTTACAATATCTTATGCCCATGAATATGATGCAATTTAGGCCAAATCAATAGCTATATCGTCAGTGTAGACGATATTACATTATCTCAATTTACTTATTCTTATCGAGGTTACTAGACATTGGGTAACACCCTTGGTACCACCTTGGCTGGTATAATATAAAGTGATAAGACAGTTTCAACATCATTTTTATCGTTTATTTTAAAACTTACACATAGGTTCGTATACGTAGGTAAGTAGGTAAGTACATAATAACTAGTTTTACTGCATTATAAAGTGTACCTATTAAATGTAGTAATAAATAAAGGAAAGAATATGATATATTAAAGATCTTGAGAAATGTTTGTATTTTAATTCGCCACATGCACAAATGTTACAAAACCCGGGGTGTACAAATGTTACAAAGCCCGGTTGTGTATTCCACCATACCTTTATATTATTCCATCTAAACGAAAATTCGTCGAATATTTTTCGTTTAGATGGAATAATATAAGAATATGCATAAGTAATAATATGGCATATTAGGCTATTAGTTTTATCCTTATTTTTTCAGGTGAAGTTTTTTTTATCTTCTAGATTCGAGTGCAGTAAACCTGTTTCTACATTTTCCAATTCAGTTCTACGATCTACGATTTCACATTCTTCTTCATATAGCGGACCCTGCAATTCTATCTGTATCTCTCTCAAGCTTTTGCCCTTTGTTTCTGGAACTACGAAATACGAAAATACAGCTCCAAAAAGGCACATGCTTCCAAAAAACCAAAACACGCCGTAGAGTCCCGTCAAGTCTTTTACAATCTGATACGCTCTGATAGTGAAAAAAACGACGATGCTACCAAAGAGATTCATAGTAGTCATTGCGATAGATTTGACGTTCAATGGGAATATTTCTGCTGGAATTACGAATATTAAAGTATCATAGCCGATTGTGGAGACAAAGCTGAAGCATAATATGCCAAAGAAGATTACATTACCAAATACATGGGTGTAACCTTCAAGGAGTTTGTTATCGTGGATGTAGAAACAAGTTCCAACGACAGTAAACGAACAAAATGCACCAATAAACGAGAATATAAGAAGTGGGCGACGACCAACTCTATCTACTATTCCTGAAGACAGCATACCTGAAACAATATTATGATATAGTTATAACTCTTTGTTGGTACCTACTGAAATCAAAGATCTAATGGTTTCTTTACTTACAAGCAACAAATCTCAATGCAGCAAATAATATTAATCCAGTGGATAAGGATATTGAAAGGTCAGTTTCTTGCATTATTCTTCCCAAGTATTGCTGTGTTACGATCGAGCCGGACATCATTTGAAACAGTCTCAAACCTAAACAATACAATTAAAGTTACTTATTATGAAATACTTACTAATATTTATTTCGCTATAATAGGTGAATGTGTCGACGAGATGAACTAGGTCAAAGTACAAAAATACGATTAAAAAGTCAAACTCAAAGTCTAAAATGTCATTCACAAGGATCCTCAAGGACCAATTGAAAACGTCATAAAGCTAGGTGAGTCTAGGTGCCAGTTCCAGGCGACCAAGCCTACAACAGGCATTAAACTACGGCTTTGGTCCCTACAGTTTTTTCTCGGTACCAATATATTTTACAATAAAAACGAAAACTACGAACCAATAGAGATGATAAGTGCTTTTCTATATCGTTTTCCCGTAAACAACTCTTTAACCGTTGTTGATCGCTGCATATCTTCCTTGACATGTTTGCGCATATCAGACAGATTTTGTTCGAGTATCTAAAACAGCAATTGAATTTTTCACATACTACGAGTATAATATTATAAGTTGCAGTCTTTTTAGGTATAGCTTTATCGTCTTCTTTCAGCCCCTATTCCACTTTATATGGGGTCGGCACAACATGTTCTCCTCTTCCATTCGCCTCTATTAAGCTGTCATCTCTGTACTTACTTCTTTCATATCCAGGTCATCTTTCACACTGTTCATCCATCTTTTCTTTGACCTGACTCTAACCAAATATCCATCTACATTCATACTCATAACTCTTTATGATTTCAGAATAATCAATTTATTAGTAAAAACTTTACAAGTCATTGTTTTAGTGTAAATACGCAATAATTAAATACAGTAGTCGTACATGCTTTGTTCATTCGTCGTACATTCATCGTACATTCATCGTACATTCATTGTTACATTCGTCGTATATTTATCGTACATTCGTCGTTCTTAATATACATTACAAATAATTATATGACGGGCTAGTAAAGTTTAAAAATAAATAGTTTTATAATTACATTCAAATGTTTACCTTTTCATTTTTTAAACCATTGAGCTTCATCAATACTTTCCTGGCAGAGTCTACCTTGCCTTCCTTCAGTAAGAAATACGGCGTCTCTGATATCCACCAGCAAGCAAAGAAGTACGTAATTGGCAATGCTATGAGCATGCAGCTTAGTGTCTGGTAGGAAACGAAAGATCCTATTGCCACTACCATGAACCCTCCAAAGTTAAACATGAAGCGGTTACAGACTACCAGACTTCCTCTTATTTCCTTCGACGCTATTTCTGCTAGGTATATCATGGCGACCTGCAAACAATTGTAATTAGGTATTCGTTTGGAATTCATCAATAAACTAAAGGAATAGGTGAATTTGCTGTAGCTTACTGTTTGAACCATACCAGCACCAATACCCCAAAGGATTCGTGCTATATAAATCATCCAAACTTTCGTTGCGAACAATATAAACATCTGTAAAATAAAACACTATGCATTAGTAAGACTAGACTGCACGTGATGACATTTGCTGGGCCGTATGCTTGTTCCGTCAGCTAATAAATAAAAAAAACTACGAAACCTTGTATTGCATTCAAGTTAACATTGAAAAGAGGGACATACCGTTCCAATACAAAACGGAACAGCGCTAGTTAGCAATGTGGAACGCCTTCCAAACTTATCTGACTGGTACTGAGTAGCGATGGTACCCAGGATCACGCCTGGGGAAGATGCTGTGATCACCCATGATATCTCGGTCTAAAATAAGTTATAGATTTTTTATGAAACAGAAAAAACACTACACTTCATAAAAATAACTTACATAGGTACATACGGTTGTAGGCAATAAACGTTGCACATCGGCACACAACCTAACTGTCATTTTCGTATTGTATAACTACCAAGGAATATAATACTCTCTACGAATAACTACCTGACATAAGCAATACCACCACCACCGAAATTCAAACCTAGTGAATGAATGGAATTTGATGGAACTTTGTATTTTGAAAGAGGCTAACGCCGGACTAAACTTCAGTAGCAAACTCATGCCAGCTGAAACGTCAGATGAAGCAAGGAGCTCATTCCAGAAAGATCTAAAACTTGTAAAATTCGATTCACCTGAATACAATCATTTGGATTACTAGCCGTCGCCGTCGGCCAAGTCGGTATCTCAAGTTTTTTTGTATGATTCTTGTATATACTTAGATGATAAATTTTATACTTACATCAGTAACACGTATAACGGTCTCATTGCTATGGAACTTTGGTACTACTGGAGTACTCCACGAGAACGATACGCTAGATGTCATAGAAGCCAGTGCCACTGTAAAATAAATAAAGTTGATAGAGCGAAGATCTTCTAAACTTGGTCGAGTTGATGTTGGATATTTGTCCAAGCATAACAATTGACCATATTTGTCTGTCCTATACATGGAATTTGGTAGGTCACCATGTTGTTGAAGATAAAATAATGAAAAATAATGCAAAATTATAAAATATGCAAATAGAATTTGATAAAATGGATTGTGATTCATAATTTTATTAAAATGCTTTGTTTATAAATTTCAAATTCTTTATATTTTTATTCTAGATTTTACGTACCTAACCTACCTATATTTGGAATTAAAATATGATAAAATTCAAATGAACATAGATAGATAGATAACTCTTTATTGATTAGGTACCATGACACACTTGGTAAGTAGGATACAGTTATTAGCTTAAAAGTATATGGGCGGCTTCATCGCTTACAGCGATCTCTACCAGGCATATTCATAGCCAAAGTTTTACGGCATCAGGATTTCAAAATTAGCATTGCTGCATTCAGACCTTTTATTTTCTTTTTATACAACTATCTGACGGAACAAGCATAAGGCCCACCTGATGTTAAGTGGTAACCATCACCTATAATAAAGCATTGCCTTGGAGGTCTCGCACGTCAGGAACGTGCCCTACAATGTCATTAAATTTTTTTAGTAAGCAATTTACCTATTTCTGTTTAGTGATAGTCGTTTTCTCTTATCTGTTTTGCACGAAAAATGTAAATCCATTATTGGCTGTAAGTTATATTGTAAGATATGTTATGAGCTGTGGATTTTGTTAATAAATAAAATAAAATAAAATAAAATAAAAATAAAATGCACTACCCTGCGTTCATCAACTTGAGGCATACCTACAGGTTTCCAGACTCACGCATGAGCCAGGTATACAATTTCATTTATTTTTTCTTAAAAAAAAAACTGTACCTATATTCAAACAGAATAAAAAATATTAGAAAATTATAAGACACTTACCTGCAAAAGTAATCCAATACTGTACTTTTCTACTGCTTTTCTCCATATTTCAAGTAATAAACACTAACTTTGTGGGGTTTATGCGGGATCATCTACAATACACGCAAAGGCCTGTTTACTTTTACTTATTGAGTATTAAACAGATTCCATAAAAATGATTACATTTTATTCCTTTTCTGTACACTAAGTAAACTAAAGAGTATTGACCTTTAATGTTCGAGATTCCATATAATTCCAAAAATTAATTTATTAATAAATTCCTTGTGTGTAGTGTACACCAAGTAAACTATTAGGACGGAATGATAGATAAATCACATAATTATGGTACACCAACCACTTTGGATTTTCTTTAGCTATACACTGGCATATCGTATGATAGATAGATGTAAACATTCTTATAGTACAAGATAATGCACAATGCATAGTAAAACTAAATATTTAACTTATTTTAGCCTATCTAATCATTTGACTAACGAATGTAATAGATAGATACTTTGTAACATTGATAGTACAGTCCGCTGCACTATGATTCGTATTTTTTCGTAACTAATAGATAATCTTTAATAACATATTTTTTAATAAATATCTCGTTATTTATTTATTTTGACAAAATGCTATTTGGGATAAAAGCGCGTGCAAAAGCGCCCAATTGGGAGCTTTGGCACGCGCTGAAAGCCCAAAATGAAGGCAATGTAGGCAATGGTTATATAATATACATTTAAACGTATGTTATATAACCATTGCCTACATTATTCTTGGAACTCATACAGACTTCAATTACCTACTGTCAAATATAAAATCAAATCAAAAGTTGGGAACGCTTCCGTCTGGTACTGATTTGGATCAGTTGAGCTATCTCTAGATCGTTTGTAACGGTCTGCAGATAGCTCAAATGTTTCTTGTGTATTTTGTACATTTTGTAAATATTTGTTTCATTGTAAGTTTCTTTGTGTAAATAAAATCTTTTAAATCAAAAGTCATTTATTTTTATGCTACAGAACAATTGCACAAGGATGATAATTTAACAAGTAACAATGACACAAAAATTGGCCGTCACTCAGCATATGCTATTGTAGCGAGTGCCACTATAACGCTGGTCTTCCATGACATCAGTAGAGTACGAGACAACGCAGCAACTGCGATTCACCGTCGTTATAGAAGTTTAATTTATTGATATATATTTTACTTTTAACATTTTTACATTATTGTAATATAAGACAACTGTTGATACCTATAAACATAGCAATTAAACATTGCACTAAGTTACGAATCCCAGTAGTTATTAGGTAGGTATAGGTACTAGGTAACTGACCTAATGATAGATTGGGTCAATTCTACCATATTAATAATTCATTCTCGACAATTCTACAAAATAATAAAATCCGATGATATATCTCATTTTCTTTTATTAAGTACCTAAGTATGTCTATTCTTTCTCAACTTCATTTAAACTTTTTAATTCTGTTACCTCACAATCAACACTGACATTGTTCTTATAATTACCATTTAAACTAACACATACATCATCATCATAGTTGACGCCTTGCAATTCCATTTGAATTTCTCTCAAGCTTTTCCCTTTCGTTTCAGGAACAACAAAATAAGAAAACACACCTCCGAAGAACGATGACGCACCAAAGAACCAGAAAACGCCATACAATCCTGACAGGTCCTTAACCTCTTGGTAACCTTTGACCATGATAAAAGTAACACAACCGCCGAAGATATTCAAAGCCGTCATTGCTATAGACTTGACATTGATAGGGAATATTTCGGCTGGGATTACGAAAACTAGGGAATCGAAACCCATTGTGGAAATAGCATTGGCACAGATGATGCCAGCTAACGTGATGTAGCGAAGGGGGTTAGTGGATTCGTTCTGGATTCCTATCACTTCTTGGTAGTAGAAGTATGCGCCGACGGTAGATAGGAACACACTGCTGCCTATGTATGATGTTATAAGGAGGGGTCGACGTCCTATCTTGTCAACCAACAGCGATGAAAGGATACCTGAGAAAGAAAATAAGTAATGATTTATAACATCGATTCATTTCATAACATGATATCTGAAAAAATGGGATATGATGTTGTAAGATTTAAATACTGCACAGAAGAACGTGAATTGGTTTGGAATTACCATTAAAACTCCAGCACAAGCGATTTTTTTATTAGAAACCGAAACTTTTCTGGATAAAATAAATAACTAATAAACTCAATCTATTCGTGTCGTGTAATTTAAAAATGGAACGATCTTTATATTCGAAACATGGCAACCAAGGAGGTAACTTATCAAAGATTTTATTTAAATTTCGAACTGGCTTTCAAAATTACATGATGTTTATTGTTGTTCGTTGTTTTTCGTAAATTGTATTTGACAAATAGTGTTCAAGTATAGTGCTACTTCGTTTTAATTTCATCACATTATTTGAGTAAAGTATACAAGCTTTGGCCACAACTGATGGATTTATACACATTTACACGTTCGCTTACTCTTTGCCTTTTTTGCTGGCCTTGTATTACTTATTGAAATAAAAGATTTTGTATTTTGTACTCACCAACCACAAATCTCACAGCTCCAAATATGATCAATGCCGTGGAAACTTCTATGTCAGTCTTGCTCTCCTGCATTATCCGACCCAGGTATTGTAGGATTGGAATAGATCCTGACATTATCTGGGTTAGTTTTAGCCCTGGAAAGAGTTTCAATATCTAATTAGATGGCGCTGCGTGAAATATTTTCCAATACTGTTGCCACGGCTTTGCTCAACTGTGGCTCAACTGTCAACAGTACTTGGATTTAAGGATCACTAGCAGTTGGTAACCGAGCTTCGCTCGGATTTTTTTTCGTTAATTTGTATTTTTAAGAAATCATAAGAGTTACATTTATCATCTTTACTGCTTTATTCTTACAGAACAACGCCATCTGCTAGACATGCTTGCAGTTCGTTGCTCACAATCGTCAATAGATGGCAGGAGCAGTCACATATTCAGTTTATGTTTAATTATTGAATTCGGAAAGAAATAATCATTTTCTTAAAATGAATCCTAGCTAGATCGTTTTATCGTCCCCGAAAGCCCCTGTATACTTAATTTCATGAAAATCGTTGGCTCAGTTTCCGAGATCCTAAATATATATATATATATATATATATATATATACAAGATTTTCTCGTTTAAAGGTATAAGATATAAAAAACGGTAGGAACCAAGCCATAGTTTGTTGCCTGTTCTTCAAGGCTTGGTCAGGTGGAACTTGCAGAACAGAACAAATAGTGAAAATATGGTAATTACCAACAGAAACCACAATAGCCCTTCTGTATTGGCGCCTGGTAAATAATTCCTTAGCAGTGCCCGAACGGCGCATTTCTTTCTTCACGTCCGACTGCATCACAGAGAGTTGCTCTTCCAAAGTCTGCAAATGAGATGAGTCTCCAGTATTGACATGGCAAAACTTCAAGGTCGCAACTTATTATCTACATGTATAACCAGCTAAAAAGTCAAAAGACCATAAACATAAAATTCTTAGGAACGCTATGGGTATTATTTTTTGTATCATTCCCTGGTGGGGTTTTGTTAAGTTACTTTAAGCAATATGCTCTCCTGTCTTCCGTACTCAAGACTATACGCATGGCAAATATTCTAGTTCCATGAATTCCCACTTTTGTTCCACGTGACTTAGATATTCAATGCACAAGAGTATGTTTGTATACATAACCTAAGCTCCACATTAGAAGTTAACTATTCATCGATACATACTAGCAATAAATAAATGAATTCATAAAGAAGCCATCTTACCTTACCATCCTTAACTTTATCATACCCTCGCAGTTTCATGAGCTCCTTCCTCGCAGCATCAACTTTCCCTTCCTTCAGCAAATAGTAAGGAGTTTCGGGAATCCACCAACATGCAGCGAAGTACCCTACAGGTAGAGCTAGCAACATGAAGTTAAGGGTGGCGTAGGCCAAGAAAGGACCAATAGTCATGATCGCGAAGCTCCCGAAATTGAACATGAACCTGTTGCTAACAGATATAGTTCCTCGGATATCCTTGTCTGCTATTTCTACGAGGTAGATTGCGGAACCCTGAAAATAGAGAACTTTACGTTATAACTAGCAGCACATAACTTTAGCGCAATTAGCGCGAAGCGATACGCGGCGGTAGGGATAGTTGCGCATGCGTCGTAGTGTGCGCATGTTGCGCACACTGGATGTGTGGATGTGTGCAGAGTGTCTTGTTGGTACAGAGAGCGGAGTGTGACTGGAGAGCCAATCAGCGCTACGCACGCCCGCCCTTTATTCCGCTAGCCCCCCTCAGGTACCTTATTTTTGACTTCTGCGTAATAACGGTCAGCGCTAAAGTTATGTGCCGCTCCCTAGAGCGGCACATAACTTACATCCATTGACTCTGTGCAGTCTGTCCATCCATCCATACCTAAATTGACAGAGGAACTAGTCATACGCTAATTATTGTTGGAAGAAAACTTTTTAGATTTAAGCTCGCCCATGTCTTTTCTTATTGTATTTATCTTATGCTTGCTCTGTATTGTGTTTAATGAAGACTAAAGAACATACCGTTACAAGTAAGCCTACGCCACAGCCCCAGGCAAAGCGCATGATGTAGAGCATCCAAGGGTTAGAGGCGCAGACTAGGAGCACCTGAAATATATTTTATTTTCTTAACATTTTGGCACACTTCTACTTCATATCAATTATCGTTTTGCTTTGAAAGATCTTGTGGTGGTTTCGGAATCAGAATAGACTTCTTAATCATCCGTTTATTATGGATGTCGTAAGAGACAAGTAAGGGAACGCCACAGGAGATGACCAATAGCATCTCCTGAGCACTTTAAACTGATACTTCCATCAGTCTCTCATTTACTAATCTGCCTGCCAAGCGACAGACAAAAAAGACTACGACAAACCAAACAAGGCAGGCCTAAAACAAGTAAGAGAAGTAATAGTTCTTACAGTTCCAATAAAGATGGGCAAAGCACTGCTGAGCACAGCTGGTCGCCTTCCGAATCGGTCTGCTATGAAGCTGGTCGCCAGGCTACCGGTCATGATGCCCGGTGAAGAGATCGCAGCCATCCAAGACAACTCTGCCTAGAATAGGATTAATACTAAAACTAGGGATTGAGAAATGTGGTACACCTATACAGAACAGATACCTACTTATGTTTTCGACCAAATAATAATAGTGATAAATGGGTACACTCGTTCTATTTAATAGATTTAGCAAACTAAAGAGCTGTAATTTTCCTTAGTGAATGAAAATTTACCGACTCGGACATTGTAAACGAAAGAAAAGAAAGAAAAGTCATTACTTTTAGAAATTTATGAGTTAGGCCTATGTCCACCAGTAAACTGCTTCAACCTGATAATGAGAGAGACAGCGCCCAATTTACAGAGTTCGTTTTAAAAAATGGTGGTGAAAACAGGAGGCGACATACCTCCCGTTTTCATTTTTACTAGATGCACCTCACTTCTGTAATATTGATGCCAGTTTCACTGTCATGGAACTTGGGTAGCATAGGGGTAGTCCAGTAAATGGAGACGCCGCAAGTCATAGAAGCCATGGACACTGTAAGAAAATAATATATGATGAAATTCAGGTAACCTCATCAAGTAAACCTAGCATAGTAGTAGGCATCAAATAAAGCACACTAATTTCGGCTTCATAAAGCGTAGTATAGGTAACGTCAGAAAGAGATTTTTGTTGCTGTATTCTTTTTTATTTTTGTCTTTTATTGGGCCGATTTGAAAAAATCTTTTTATCTGGAAGGTTAGGTATAGGTAGTAGGTACTTCCAGATTGGTACCATAGAAATATCAAAAAATCGGTTCACCAGTTTGAACCATGCACTCGGTTTCTCAAGTTTTTAAACTTCATCAATCTATAAAAATTCCTAATGAAAATAATCTTGTTTTTTCTTTTTTCATGTTATCCTAGGTAAAGGAAATAGAAGAAAACTTCTTCAATTAAACTAAATAAAATATTCACTTACCAGCCAAACAAACAAAAAACTGCACCTTTCTACTTTTACTCGCTTCTTCCATTTCACTGTCGAAATAACAATTGAACTCGATAAATCTAGTTGATCAAATCAAAATCAACATACTACTGAATCTTAAGACCACAACTACATCTACTTTTAGCTGTTATATTTTAATAAAATATTAGCAAGGTATCGTGAAATCGTGCGACCTTAGTTCACATCCTACTCTTGACTCTTACAAATTATTTGATAATTTTATATATCCTAGGTATGATAGGTAGGTACCTACTGGTTTCGTTTTCAGGCTAGCTGAAAAATTTAACCAACTACAAAGAATGTAGCCAAATGAATATCTTTTTTAGTTAGCATGAAGTAATCTACATCAATGCAGAAAGATCAGTAAAAATTCTGATTAAACTATAGGAAGGCTATGTAAATGAAAAACGGTTTGGTCAATATTTATTTTTAGTTTTATTAAAAAAGTATAGGCATTACAAAATATGATAAAAACACTAATCAGCCAACCATTTAACCTAATTGCTAAGATTAGGTAAAGCATGTGATACAAGGTTTGAAACCACAGTTTCTACCAAGGTGACCTTGGTAGAACGCTTATGTCGTGTACACGGTTAAAACCATCCCCAAACTTCAGTGGTTTGAAACGGTCGGTCGTCGTGCTGAATAGACGCGTATAGAACGCATGTGTTGCACGCACTATTGCAAAGACGCCATGGCTCCTTATTTATCAAAATTTCAAAAGAGTGTGTGGCACTTTTTGCGCATTTTAAGAAAAAAAAAACAACAATTAAAGATTATGGATGAAGCGGTGGTGAAGGAACGATTCATTTTAAGTCATATAAGTTTAATTAAAACTACTGAATTTCGACAATATTCATAACAAAAAGAATGCGTGCGCTGAGGTGCGTGAGCGCAATACGCCCGCGCTCGGTGCGTGCAGCGGCGCGATTGAGGTACTTACGCGTGGTTTGAATTTGAAACAAGCAGCTAGACAGTTTTAAACCACCGCGCACCGCTTCTGCCAGTGGTTTGCCAGGCACGCCTGTCAACCAAAAGCGTTTAAAGATTATGCGAAATTTGGTTCGAAACCACCATCTACACGATTTAAAATCTCTGTTTTAAACCATCCTTTCAAACCGTGTAGCACATGCATGCACCAATTTTACATTTTGTATAAAATACTAATCAGCTATTTGGTCCGTACTAACAGATAAATATTATAAGTTTATGTAGGTAAAGAAAAGCGTTCCAATAAAATGCTATATTGTACTATAAACTGTGATTAAACATAGAAATATCTGGCTATTAATGCAGCCTCGAGATCCATAACTAGAGTACAAAATCTGAATGACGTCGTGTGGACTTTTACAGCGATCTTTACTAATCGCCACCCTAAACGTGCGCAAGGCTTTAAGGCCTGCGCACATCTAGACGATGGCGATGGCAATCTGCTGAAACGCTGTCACATATCGCTGTCATATTTGACAGCATAGACGCAACACTACATTTTGTCATCATCATCAGCCTGAAGAGCATGCCTCCTCTATACATTTCTAGGAAAAAGAGCTTCGAGGCTTTTGAACCCTCTCCATCAACCGACTTCCTACTATTTTACAATACGCATTGATTACCTATATCGTTTTGAAATACAATAATCTATGATCTACCTACTCATATTAGGAATATACACTTTGTGTTGTGTTTAGGCTCACACAATCATAAATCTTAAAAATAACCATTGGTGGTACTTTTAGAAAGGTTTACATTACGTATACTCTTATATAAAATACCTTATCTTCTCTCTATCCATATTTTAGCTCACAGTAGAACATTTTGAAATAATAGTTATGAGCTATTATTTTAGCTCGTATTTGTAGAACATTGTTAGAAAGTCGTAGAACTTAAAATTTTCGAAAAATGTGTATCAAGTGCAAGGAGCCTCTTTGAGGCGCACTTAAAATCACACTGGATCGAGAAAACCACCGACACGATAAGAAGTTATTATTTAATTATTATTAAGCTATCATTTAATATAAAAAATGCTGAAACTCAGACTTTTACGTAGCTTTTACGTATGCACTTACTACTTATTTGCTACTACCATAGACTAAGGAAAACAAGCTACTACTAATACTTACTCGATACCTGTGTATCTTCTAAATAGATTCTTTACGCTTCAGCTCTTCCAACTCAGTACCATCTTTTCCCAAATCCAATTTCTGCATAGTCACACTGCCTCCATCATAAGCATCACCTTGCAACTCTTTTTGAATCTCATTTAAGTTCTTACCTCTAGTCTCAGGTACTATAAAGTAAGTGAAAATACTACCTCCGAACGCTACACAAGCAAATATCCAAAAAACTGTGTGCTGCCCTAATAAATCTTTAACATTTTGATACCCTTTACCAACTGTGAAGCCTAGAATGCCACCGAATATGCTGAGTGACGTCATAGCTACTGCTTTTACATTCAAAGGGAATATCTCAGCTGGAATGACCACCGATAATGCTATAAAACCGAATGTAGACACGACATTGGATAAAATAATGCCTATAAAAGGTATAATGCCGTAGACAGTTAGGGATTCGTGGTTGATTTGGATGACGTTTAGAAGGAAGAAGTATATACCGACTACTGAGAGGGATAGGCCAGTGCCGATGTATGAACCGATGAGGAGGTGGCGTCTTCCCACACGGTCTACTAGTATCGATGATACTATGGCTAGAAAGAGAGAAATAAATCGTTAGATATAAAATTTAAAACACCTACATCTTATCTTATACCCTTTAAAGAGAAAATCTTATTTAAATTTACATATATTAATTTGAATCTCGAAAACGGCTCCAACGATTTTCATGAAATTTAGTATACAGGGGTTTTCAGGGGCGATAAATCGATGTATGTAGCAAGGATTCGTCGTTACTTTGATCCTCGCCCTGTGACCTCCTGTGAGTCCTCGTTACTGTGACTCGTTCTTGTGTACAATAAAGTGTTACCTATCTATCTAATATTCTTGAAAGCAATAAGGTATCCTGGTCGCGTGGAACTGGCACCTAAAGTTTAAAAGTAAACCTCCTTGTGATGCAGCTGAATAAACGAATTTTGATTTTATTTTTGACTTATCGCAAATTCAAAGTCGATAAATATTACTAAGACTCGTTCGCGACTGTTACCTTGGAATTTCGAATGAAAAGTGAAAATGACGGCCTAAGTATGTACCTATTACTTTACTAATAATAAAAAATAATTTTTAATATTTAAAAATTTCAAAAAAATCAGAGTAATTTTCAACTATTTCCAATCCTAGATTAGGGCTATTAAAATAACAGAAACCGTTTGGACTATACTTACACACGAAGAAACTGATTAGCCCGAAGACTATAAAGACTGTCTGTTCGTATTCTTTCGTCATTTGAGCCTCTTGCATGATGATCCCGAGGTAGTGCTTGATTGTAGTGCCACCTGTCATTATTTGCGTGAACTTTATACCTGAAGCAAACAAATAGAAGATTAATATACATAGTTATAAGTTTAAAAAACTAGAGAAACCGACTTCATTGCCAAACGGCTAAACCGATTTTAATGAAATTTGTTTGGGACAATCTGGCACAAGAATAACCTTCCAAATATTTTTTTTTTTTCTAAATCGGTTCATAAATGACGGAGGCATGCAGTTACAACATTAAAAAAAATATTTAAAAAAATGGCAACAACGATTTTAATAAAATTAAAATGGGACCAATCTGGAAGCAGTACCTTTCAGATAAAAAAATATTTTTTCTAATCGGCTCACAAATGACGAGGTTATGCTGTAACAAACATAAAAAAAAATACAACCGAATTGAAAACCTCCTCCTTTTAGATTGGAAGTCGGTTATAAAGTGCTAAAATGACCCAAACTGGTTTTTTGTTCATAATAAAGCATTATTATTATTATTATTTATTATTATTATTATAGTATACAAGGTACTAGCGACTAGGTAGGCGATGGAGTAAATAGAAAGACAAAGTTTTAATGGGTTATTAAGTACAGAATCTAATAGAAGTATCGTGGTGGAGAGTACTGGGGGCCTAGTGGTAGCAGCCCCACCTTGCAAGGCTAAGGTCGTAGGTTAAAATCCAGTCGCGAGTTTTTCTGTCCAAAAAATAAAGAATAATTCGTTTAAAATTTAAAGTTTCTGGAGGTCTAAGAAGTTTGTACAAATTCTTACCAGCTGCAACAATAATAGCACGCCTGTACTGTTTCCCAGAGAACAGCTCTTTGTAGGAAGAGGAGTGGCTCATTTGGTTCTTGACTCCAGCTTGTATGGATAGCAGCTCAGCTTCTAACATCTGGAAATAGTTGAATAAAGCTGGTTATGTAAAATAATGTTTTGACTTTGGTACTTTTGCTATACCCTTTTTATAATTTGTTAGTACAGTAGGATACAGCTCAAGTTACCTAAAAACAGAAGAAAAATGATGCTTACTGCAAGGACATAAGAGCTAGCAGTGTATAGTCTGATGTGTAGCCTTGTGTGCATACTAAGCATACAATAAGTATAACACCTATACAGAGAACAAACATCTACGTTCACCACACGAGTATTTGTTCTCGGTGGGAATCGAACCCACGCCCTCCTCAGACGGTAGAGCTACTACCAAGTGACCAAGTGACGTAGTGGATATCTGTAATGTTATAATTTTTTATTAATTTTATAGTGTTTACTACACTTAAAGAAGTCACAAAAATCCCGCTCGACTCTTAACTTTTGGGACATTATAAAAATATTTGTAATGTTACTTAAGATGTTTTGCAATAAAGTAAACTAGACCAAGTGGGCTGTCTCATGAAAAACTTACCGACTCATCCTTATAACCACGCAACCTCGCCAGTTCCTTCCGAGCCTTGCCCACATTTCCTTCCTTCAACAGGTAGTAAGGTGTCTCCGGCATCCAAAGACACGCAGCCCAGTACACAAACGGTAGCGGTAGTAACAAGTAATTTAACATCTTGTAAGATAGGAACGGGCCAACAGCCATTACTAAAAGATTGCCGAAGTTGAAGGCAAAACGCGTGCATACTGCTAGAGAGCCGCGGATGTCTTTGTCTGATATCTCTGCTAGGTATATTCCTATGACCTGAAAGTAGAGATAGGTTATATTATTATAAACTGAGCAAACATCATGATTTTGACCTATTTTGTACGAGTGTCGGTTCAGCCAGGCAGCGGCTGAACGCACGGGGAGTTCTTTGGTAACGAGTAAAGCGTACCTATATGCATGCACTGTATTATCTAAGCTCTTTGATGTTAATGTCGACTTACGGCGTTCGCAGTTTTTGTTTCTATAACTATGTTTTGTATCCGTGAAAACCTTTAATTGGCTCTCTCGTTTCTATACTATGAATGTAACTGGTTATTTCTTGCTGTTGGTTTTCCAATAAATAAATAAATATTTAATTAACGATGATGATGATGATTTGGATGATGATGATGATGATGATGACGATGATGCTGATGATGATGGTGATGATGATGATGACGCTTTTCTAGCCGTTTTAGGTTGTATTAAAACTGACGTCATAATTAGACTGCTGAACCGATTTTGATGAAATTTACTAAGTATGTATATTGTATACGTCCAAACTGGATGTATACTCGTAAACTATCAGATAAATACAATTTTTTTTAACCCGTTTGTAAATGATAGTTAAATATGCGATACCAAACATTAAAAAAAAGCAGCCAAGTGCGAGTTGGACTCGCCCATGAAGGGTTCCGTAGCATCAAGTAACATAATATAAAGGTTCTATTGTAGTTCGTCGAAAGGTAAATTGCGGTTTACGATATAATATGTCGTATAAAAAAAAGAGTACTGGCTAGATCTCGTTCAAACCAAATATCGTTGAAAGTTTGCATAGTAATGTACAACATATATTTTTTTTAGTTTTATCATTCTTTTATTTTAGAAGTTAGAGGGGGGGGGACCAACTTTTTTCCACTTTGGAAGTATCTCTCGCGCAAACTATTCAGTTAAAATTTTTATTCAGAAAAAAACGATATTAGAAACCTTAACATCATTTTTGAAGACCTATAATTATATGGGTTCGGTGAATTTTTTTTTTTCAGTTTCAGTTAGGTACAAGTATTTTTTCTATTTTTGTATAAAAATCTTAATGCGGTTCACAGATACCTACATCTACTCGCCAAATTTCATCAGTCTAGCTCTTACGGTTTCGGAGAAAAATGGCTGTGACACGGACGGACAGACAGACAGACAGACAGACATGACGAATCTATAAGGGTTCCGTTTTTGCCATTTGGCTACGGAACCCTAAAAATAGAGCCGAATTAAGAAGCTCGGTTTTTTAAAGTCTGTTAAATGCCACCAAGTCTCGCCAGTAAGCGCCTTGCCAATACTTACAGTGCTAACCATGCTTGTTCCAGAACTCCACAAGAAAACGGAGATGCATAGCATCCAAGCCTTCACAGCGAATGCAACGATTACCTTAAAAAAAATACCAACTTATGAGAAATAATTAGAACTTAATTCGTACGGGTGGACATTTATTTTTTAAACACACATATAAATATAGCCTATGTTCTCATAAAGAGAGCTTCCTAGCACTTGTACCTTCCCTCTGAAATTATCAAGGTAGCAAATGCAGTGACCCCCAACTCATTGTTATAAGGAGCATATTTGACAGGCCAAATTTCCTAGTATAGATATAACTTACACAGACGAGCCTACAGTGTAATACATATATATAGAGGGCCCGTTGTTACTGTTACTGTTAGAATAAATAGTGCTTTGTTTCACCGCAAGCGAAACAAACCCAAGGATTAAAAATAACTCTCAATAAGTACGCATTCAAAGGCGAAACGTTTTAATTATTTTATTTGAATGATTTTTTTGAGAGAATGACAAATATTGGAAATAATAAAACTAATACACGATTCCATGATTTAAATACAACGCATGTGTAAGTTTATATATTAGTTTTAAGCTTGAAAAAAACATGACGTATTCCCGATGTCCCCGGGGTTTTGCAACAGGTTGTTTCTAAATCACGTCCCATTGTCCCCATTGACCCATTGACTAGGACTGAAGGAATGCCTATATTCTTTGCATGACGATCAAAGTATAGAGGCTTTTTCCTTAACTGCTGAAAAAAGATCATTAAGGATATATTGCATTTCTGGAAACACTTCTAGACCTAGTCTAGTCACGCAAGACCGTGAAAGAATCAAACATGTTGGTTTATAATATGAGCCCAAATCATATACCTACATTTATTGAACGCAATTTCTCGTCAGAGGTCCATTTGATTCGATAAAGTTCAACGAATTCATTCACGTCCTACGTATTTGTTTATGTTACACAAGTACTTAGCTAGGTATATTTTGTTTATGCGTAGGTAAGTGGCTAAGCAGCTATGCAGACTAAACATAACTTAACATCCTTATCGCTACCTGTTAAAACTATGCATACCTTTGTAATTATCGTGGTTTTGAGCATTATATGATATGATTAATAATGAGATGATATGCTGACGCTCCGGTCACTAAAGCCGATACATACGTAAGGGCGCTTGTACACGCTAAGAAAATTTGCCGTTCCTGCGGCAGACAAGACAAATTCTTCGTGTAGACAACAAGAATTTTGTCTGTTCCACACACGAAAACTTTTCGTGTCTTCCGCAGACAAGACCAATCGAAATGTGTACACGACACGATTTTTTTCGTGCAGTCGTCAGTCGGGCGTAGGGCGCGCAAGTAATAACAAGCACAACAAAAACTACCTGGCTGGGCTGGCTCAACCCACCTACACCGCCCCCCCCCGCCGATCCGCAACAACGTTCGCCGCGTCGTGTCTTGTGCAGATAAGATTTTTTTCGTGCACCGCTGCGAGCAGTGTACACAGTTATTTTCTAGTTACGACACGAATTCTTGGGTAGACCCGGCGTTTTTTCTTAGCGTGTACAAGCACCCTAATTGATACGCTCTAGTGGACATAGTAGAACGTATCGAGTTGCTTGTCGTGTCTGATACGTTCATAGCACGGTCATGGTATGATATATACGTTGTATGTAGTGGGTAGATACCTTAAAGAATAAATAGTTTGAATTTCGCGCCAACGCAAAATGAAATAGCGCCAACGAGGTGCTATTATAAAACAAGGAGTTTCTTAAGTCTATGGGTAAACCGCCAAAAAAACTAAGATCACCCCCTACCAACTTACCGTTCCAACAGCCACTGGTAGAGCGCTGCAGAGTATGGTGGCACGTCTACCCATCCTGTCGGAAGTGTAGCGCGTCACGAAACTACCCGCTATGAACCCTATGGGGTTTACTGCCACCATCCATGACACTCCACTCTGAGAAAAAAAAATGTGCTCAGACAACATTTTTACACATTTTATTAGAGAACTTACATAAATAAATACTAGAGTCGCTCTTAAAATAATCTATAAGTAATTGTAATCCAAGCTTTCCAAGTTTAAATATATAAAAATTTGAAATATTATATTCGTCCTCCTTTATTTTTCTACTACCTACTAATACGCAATTTATATCGGTAACAGTTGTTAGTACATCTTTGGATACGTAGACTTACATCAGTTATGTCGACATTGGTTTCATTGCGCTTAAACTTGGGTATCACAGGAGAAGGCCATGCTGAAAACGCTCCGAGAACCACAAAAGCTAGGGACACTGAAATAAAATTACAATAGTATTAATATTATATAAAATATCGACATTTTTATGCCAAGTATTTTATGTATACCCGGATGAGGGACTTACTTAGGGTCCACCTTGCTTATAAATTAGTTGTGGTTTTTTTTCTTCTTAAATTCAAATTGTGGACCTATAAGTTTTATCCAAACAAGCAAAAGTTTAAACTTGTGCATCTGGTGGTTTTATGAAAAAAACTTACCACTAAACGTCGCCCAGTACTGAACTTTTCGACTCCCGTGTTCCACCATCGCGATAATTTAAAAAAACTAAGCAGGTATCTGATATCTGAGATTCTTCAAAAAACTGTCACAGCCATGCATGACATGTCTCAAAGAAGTCTGTACTAAAACTGGCCGATGATGGTAAAGTACCAGTCCTTTTATAAAGGGTCCATTCTGTAGGACCGCGCTTCCGCCACGAAATACATTATGGGGGAGTACCTGAAACGTTATTCGGGTAGGTACTTTACATACGAATAATATGGATATGGAGGCCTTTTATCAATCAGACAAAATCCCCTGAGTTTCTTTTATTGTGTTCAAAAATGGGCTTACTTATTTTTTTAACTAGTAGGTATAGGTAGGTGCAATAGGTACAATAGCAATAGGTGCATACATACCAACGCACAATATTTTATAGTAGTGTAAGCAAAAATTATTTAGGTAGGTAACTAATCCAATAAGTAAGTACCTACCTAGGGCATGTTCCTGCCGTGCGTGACATACGATACGAGGCAACGCGTCGCCTTTAACAAGGCGACGCGACGCGACGGTTACCTACCACTTAACATTAGGTTTAGGTGGCAGTGGCAGGTAACATCATGTTAGTTTCATCAGCTAATTGTATAAAAAAATAATGGTAATTAAATAGATTAGGTATAGCTATTTAGGCAGGTACCTATAATAAGTAATATTATACCTAGATTTACCGGTCTTAAAAAATATTAGACTTTGACCTTTTGCTAAGTTTACAACAGAGAATCACTAAACTTATTCATCAAAATCACGAGCAACTATCTTGTATGAACCGATTGCACAGTTTAGCAAAACAATTATTTAATAAGAGAGTTGCTAATGAAAAATAAAAAATAATGAAAAAAAGTTTTCTTCGAGTGCGAGAGTGAGAGCAGCATTGGGTCCGGTTAATGTACGTCCAGTTATTGTACAGCATGTTATTGTACACCATGTTAAAACGAAACCTTTTTTCATTTTTTGGATTCGTTTTAACCTGCCGTACAATAACTGGCTGCGAATTAACTGGGTGCACAAAATTGTCACGTGATGTTATTGTACAGCATGTTAATTGGATGCCATTAGGGCCCGTGCACACTGAGGCAATTCAATTATTTCTTATTTTTTGTAAGCAATGGATACCGCTCCTTAAGAGAATAGCCCCTTTGGGGTAAATGTAAAAAAATATTTTCTGGCACTGCGGCGGCCGCTGCCGCGGCACGCTCGCTTTGCTCACTCGCCTTGTGCGTTATTTATATGTTCTAACATAACCTAACCTATCCAAGTCGGATCCGCCCTCTAAAGTCTCAAGGACAAGTACAAGTATCCGCTGCCAGAACAAAACAGCAAAAATTTGAATTGCTACAGTGTGCACGAGGCTTAACTGGCATCGTAATAACGGGGCGTACAATAACAACACGTGACGACATTGTACAGCATGTTATTTCGCGACCTTTTATTGTACGCCCCGTTAATCCAAACCCTGGCATCGTAATAACGGTGTGTACATTAACCTGCTGTACATTATCCTGCTGTGCAATAACGGGTCGTACATTATTGCCCCCCGCAGCATTTGATAACACAGAGCAGCAAACACGCTTTCTTTTTTTTTATAGATTAAAACTCAGTCATGCTAAAAGTGTCTACCTACCTCATGCTAAAAATTGTGCGAGCGAGTGAAATTTTCGCGATGCTCTGCTCTGTCATTGTCATAACTTCTGTCTGGGTAAACGTCAGTCGTCACTCACGTATTATTCACAATATTCACATCACAACATAACCTTATTGTGTTTTTGCACATGCTCATCAGAATCACAACCAGATAAAAACAAAACAGGACAATTAGAGGCTCTAATAAAAATGTGACACATTTTTATAGATAAAGGAGTGCATACCCTACGTGCATAATTTGTATTAGCTCCTACTATTGTTTACTGTTATGATATTTATGAGTAGAGAAACAATCATAAAACCATTATAGGTAAATAGAGTTTCTAAGTTATATAAAATTCTCTAATGATGTATAAAGATCTGATTTTGACGATTTTACTTCTTCACCACTTCTTCACTTACCCTAGTCCGGCGAGCAAAATAAAGATAAACATACACTATTTTTGCCGACCAAAGCACAATAACACTGCATGAATAAATAAATGATAAACTTGCCTGATAGTATTAGTATACTTAAATTTATCAGTCTGGTTATAAATGAGTTTAAAAAAAAAATCTCAATTACATTCTACTTCGGTAGGTTACCTACTATGGTAAGTAAAGCTAGACCTACATAGCGTGAAAGAGTGAGTAGGTAGGGTACGTCTGACTGCTGACTGAGGACGATCTGAGGGAAGCGTACGTATAGTCTCGCCTCGCCTGTAAACTAAATCAGACAGCTGTTGGTTGACGGTTCGGTCGGTCATACAATGTATTGGCATTAGCAAAAGCTTTTTTTATGGTAAATCATCATCTGACGTTTTCTTTTGATTTTGATAATCATTATGTATCCTTGCTATTAAGCCTTCCTTGGTTCCGCTCGCGTGCCGTACACTACACATCCAGCCCCACTCACAATTACTTGATTTATGGGGGTAGTCGATGGCACGTCCGATCAATAAGCTATGTTCATAGATTACGGATACTTCATAAAAAAAAATGTAGATCCGGTTCAAAGAACCGTGGCATAAATGGAGGGCGTTGGCTGTTTCATTTAAAAATAGTTTTTCAATCGATTCCTAGATGGCGATGGTGGCGGGACCGGAAACTACGCCAAAACAACGTAGTGATTGAGTGAGTGAATGAGTAGTTTTATTTAATGGGCTGTGCTAGCTGTGCTCGTAGACAGATTTATTATCTGTCTACGGCTGTGCTCTTGCTCTGTGGTACAAAAGAAGACGAAGAGAAAAAGAGTGCACTGCACTGCGTTTTCTTGTCAATTTTACGGTTCGAAAGTCGTCGTGGCGTTCATGGAATAAATTCAAGAAAATAGCTACTGTGCAAACTCCAGAGTTTTGCGATGTCAGAGCACGTTTTACCGGCGGAAGAGCCGATTAGATTTGTGGCACCAGCCATTCAAGACAACCCAACGGGATGGGGTCCGTGCGAAATGCCGGAGCAATTCCGGGACATGCCCTACCAGCCGTTCAGCAAAGGAGACCGCTTGGGCAAGATCAGTGATTGGACGATGGTGCAGGACAAGAAGTACCAGAGTAAGAAATTAATTTCTACCAATCATTCAATATGAGGAGGATTTTTCATTAGTGGTGTTGGAGGTTATGGTGACGTTTGTGTAACTGGCTCTTGTGCAGCTGTTTCTCATTCACTGCGACTTATAACTAAGTCATTCCTGGAAAACATGGTGATGTTTCAATTTCCCTAGTGTCCACATACCCACCTTTATTCATATTTCTTGCATACTGGTTATAATTTTTTGAAAATTGTGTAGAAAATCCCTGTAATTTAATCTAAAATGTAAAATAGTAGTCTGCTCAAGTAACATTTATTTCCAGACAAGTATGCATCCCAATTTGGTGCGGGATCATCCTATGCATACTTCCATGATGAAGATGAGAGCTCATTCCACCTGGTGGACACCACCCGAGACCAGAAGCCTCCTTACCAACGAGGCCGGGCTCGTGGTCAACGAGGCCGAGGAGCAAGAGGGGCCCGAACTCCTGGTGGTATGACTACTCTGAACAAGGTATGGAGAAACAATCAGGTGAGATCAGCGAATAAGGACAAAATCCATTCTGGATGGTGGTTTACTCAAATTTTACTTTTTTCTATAAAAACTGTTTGTTTAATTTATGAAAGTCTTGCGTTTGTCAAGTTCTGGGAAATACAGTATGTAAAAAAATACATTTGGGTAAGCTACCAAGAGTTTGAGTATTTTAAGTTACCTAATGGTTTACTAACAAAACTGCTACATAAAATATCTGTCTACTAATGTACCAAAAACCAAGTGTATCTTATAAACAGTGTGCAAGCATAATAATAAGTAAGAATTATTTTCTACCCCACAACAGCAACAGAGAGATCGTAAGCTTGGTAAGAGATGGGGGCAGCGTGGTGCTCCTATGAAGATCCGCGATGCTTCCGTCACTGTGCGACCCACCTGGTCCACTATTGAAGACATGGACTTCCCACGTCTGGCTAAGTTGTCTTTGCCTGGCATCAAGGAAGGTTTGTTTTTGTATATTTAAAAAAAAAATTTAGTGAAAGTAATAAAAAAAGATTACTCATCATGCTTACTTATCTTTGTACAAATCTAGCTTTTATTTCTAGTAGTTGATAGGGAACATGATAAAGCTAACACAATAACACACACTTAACTAAACAGAAGTTAAAAAAATATGATTTTATTTATACTGTACCTGTCTGATATTGGGTGTTTTGTCAAAATAAATAATAGTTTGTCATTTAATTTTAAAGGCATGGGGCATTAATAGTGAAGAATTGTGTAGTTATGTTTGTTAGACCATGTATCTTTATTACTATTTACTTACATAACATAAATGTCATGTGATCTCTTCCTTTGTTTTATTTCAGGTGAAGATATTGTGTGCTGCGGTACTCTTGAGTACTATGACAAGGCTTATGATCGTGTCAATGTGAAACACGAAAAGTCTTTGCAGCGTATTGATCGTATCTTCCATACGGTATGTTCTACAATTTTAACCTGATTCAGTTTTTTTCTCCCATAAACCCTGGGGCCTTATTCGCTATTACATTGGAGATTCCGTGCCCAAAACGTGTGACTTCACAACGTGATCGTGGTATTCTGTATGCCACAAGACTAGTTGTCTATACTATGCCCCACGTTTGATGATTTGGTTATTTCACATGATTCGTTCAAAATCCGACGATTGCTAAGCCAATGTCTTAACGTGTTCACGTAACGCGCGTGGTTTGGCAATAGCGAATAACGGCCCTGTTAAAAATGACTTAAAATACTCACTTAGGACTTAGGCTTGCAAGCAACTAGAGAACACTGCTGGTCTAGTAGTAACGGCTCCGCTTTCGATCCTAATTTCGTGAGTTCAAAACCAGTCGTGCACCAATAAGTTTTTCTGTCCGAAAATGTATGTGCACTATGCCAGTACTCTCAAACGGTGAAGGAAAATATCGTGAGGAAACTAGCATGTCTTAGAACTTAAAAAGTTCAAAGACATGTGTCAAGCATCATGCAAAAAGAGTCGGCCAGCGTACTTGGAAACCAGTCCACACACCGAGTGTGGATCAAAGAATTTGGCGGCATCTGATTTCATTCAAGGTAACTTCCATCTTTTTTATCTATCTATGAAATAATAAGAATGTTTGTGTAAAAACGATGGCACTAGATCACTTGTTGAGACTCTCCAATGTTTCAGGTGACAACAACCGATGACCCAGTGGTCCGTCGGCTCAGTAAGACGACCGGCACGGTGTATGCTACAGATACCATTCTAGCCACCATTATGTGCTGCACCCGCTCCAACTACTCCTGGGATATTGTTATTGAGAAGATTGGTAAGATATCATCATCAGATGTTTAATGCTACATGTTAGGCTTGCACCCATAAATCTAGGATAAACTTATTTGAGCCATTTCCATTTGTTTTTATGCTTCTTTGATGGAACCTACAGATGGCTTGATGTGAAGTGGTAACCATCGCCTACAACAAGGCATTGCCTCGGAGATTTCGCAGTTTCTCCGTAACTTACGTAATCTTGGTCAGATCAAACATCTTGATAGGTTGTCTCTATCATCATCATATTCTTGTCCTTGTCCCACTTTATGTGGGGTCGGCACAACAGGTTTTCTTTTTCCACTCTCCTCTATTAGCCGTCATTTCAACAGTCACTCCTTTCCTACCCATGTCATCCTTCACACAACCCATCCATCTTTTCTTTGGCCTACCTCTACTTTTACAACCATCCACATTCATATTTAGCTCTTCTTCTTATAGGTTGTCTCTTTATTGATTTGTATCATAGAGCAATCAGTTGCATTGAAATTACGCGCGAATAGGTCATATTGCGGCTCATCTTATCTACCTACTTGGGTGTCTGCTTAGTCTAACTACCTATCTAGTACAGGAGCACTGGTGGTCTATTGGTAATGGCCCCGCCTTCCGATCCGAAGGTCGTGGGTTCAAATCCACTTGTGTACCAATGAGTTTTTCTGTCGAAAAATTTATGTGCACTATGCCAGTACTCTCAAAACGGTGAAGGAAAACATCGTGAGGAAACCGGCGTATTGTAGAACCTAAAAAAGTTCGAGCAACACATGTCACGCAAAAAGGGCCCACCAGCGGCTTACTTGCGGAAAAACCTGCCCGCACATCAAGTGCGCATGATAAACTTGCCGCGCATTGCACCTCGCAGTAGTCTTAGCGTGTTATGTATTATAAAGCAATAAGTTTAATTGATATTAAACGTGGATAGGTCATACTCATATTGCGGTTGATCATATTATGTCCCTTCAACCAACTTTGATGTCATTTTGATACCCAGGCGACAAGTTGTTCCTGGACAAGCGCGATAACACGGAGTTCGACCTGCTGACTGTCAACGAGACGTCGGTGGAGCCGCCAGCTGACGATGGTAACTCCATCAACTCGCCGCGCAACCTGGCTTTAGAAGCCACTTTCATCAACCATAACTTCAGCCAACAGGTACTTATTCTAGCATGCATGTTTGTCTGAAAAGAAGGGTGTTATGTTTGAGTGTGTTTATCTTGGACTGGCCTCTCAGCTCAGTTGGTAGTAGTTCTGCTTTTTGCGCTTGAGGGCGTGGGTTCGCCACCGAGAACAAATATTTGTGTGGTGAACATAGATGTTTGTTTTCTGTCTGGGTGTTATAATGTATTCTATGTATTTATTTACAAAAAAAAAGTATTTGAGTAATATATCAGCTATCTGGTTCCCATAGTACAAGCTCTGCTTAGTTTGGGGTTAGATAGTGTTGTGTGGATTGTCCGCATTATTTTTGTCATTATTTGTTTGTGTACATTATTTACTTATTCTAGCATGCATTTCTAAAGGTGTGTTATGTTTGAGGTCACAGTTTATCTGCTATTTTTATTTTGTAAAAGGACTGTTACAATGGATCAAGGCGTAGTTTGTTGCCTTTTATTCTAGGTTAAAGGATTATTGCAATAAAACAGTAGGAACCAAGCGGTAGTTTGTTACTTATTATTCAGGTTTATCGCGCGCACTGGCAATGGCACCTAGGCTCATCTAACTTTTTTCACTTGGCAACCCGGTAGTATCGGTTCAAGTTTGTAAAACTGGGGTTAGATTATTCTCTGTAGCCTCGTAGCTGTGATATGAATGCAGCTTTTTTTTTGTTAGATAGTTAATAGTTTTAATAGGGTCCTTAGTCAAGATTGGTAGAAATAACCAAATAACTTCATTTCCTCTGTATTTTAGTTGTTTGTGATTTTTCATGTAAATGTTTGCAGGTGCTAAAATCGGGCGCCGCCGAGCCTAAATACAAGTTCCCAGAGCCGAATCCCTTCGTGTCGGAGGACGAGGGAGAGATCGCATCTGTCGGATACCGATACCGCAAGTGGAACCTCAACAGTGGTGTAGTGAGTATTATTATCATCATGTCTGACGAGGTCCTAGGTTTGGGAGGCGATAATGTACATCATGTTATTGTACACACTGCTATTACGATGCCAGTTAAGCCACATGCACACTGGAGCAATTAAAACATGATCATTTACTTTTTTGTTCTGGCACTGGACACTTATACCTTCTCCTTGATACTTTATAGGGCGGATCTGACTTGGATAGGTTAGGTTATGTTAGAACATAAAAATTACGCACACGGCGAGCGAGCGTGCCGCGGTAGCGGCCGCAGTGCCAGAGAATGTTTTTTCCCCAATAACCTCAAAGGGGCTGCCTGTTTAGTACAATAAACATAATAAATAATAATAATCGAAATATTATTCTGCGACAGTGTACATTGGCCTCTATAATTTTCCAGTGGAAAAAAGTGGCATCGTCTTAACAGTGCATACATTAACTGGCCGTACATTAACCGGACTCCTAGGTTTTCTTTATAATATGTTGGTGGAAATGTAAACCTATTTCATATAAAGAGAGTCAGTTCAGCTTACCACTTCTCGCTCATTATATTCTATATCGCTTATCGCCCTTTTGGGTGGAAACCGGGCTTTAGAATCCATATATTCCCGACTAAATCATAATTAAGATTTTTATAATCAATGATGTAGAATGATGGCGCAGCGGTCAGCGCCGCCCCGTACCAAGGGGAAGGTCGCGGATTAATCCCGCTCGGCTCTTAACTTTTGGGACATTATAAAAATCTTTGTGATTTCCTTATAGTAGTGTCACTATAAAATCAATAAAAGTTAAATCATAATTTCCTTTCCAGGTTCTGGTAGCGCGTTGCGAGCACGACGCCGTAATGCAGGGGCCTCAAGGCGAGACCCAGTTCCTCACGATCAAGGCGCTCAACGAGTGGGACTCGAAGGTGGCCAACGGCGTCGAATGGCGGCAGAAACTCGACACGCAGCGGGGGGCTGTGCTTGCCAACGAGTTGCGGAACAACTCTTGCAAGCTCGCTAAATGGACCGTTCAGGTGAGTCTTTTAGTAGAAAGACTGGCATCTTATCTTATACCTTTAAACGAGAAAATCTTGTATATATATATATATATATATATTTAGGATCTCGGAAATGGCACCAACGATTTTCATGAAATTTAGTAAACAGGGGTTTTCGGGGACGATAAATCGATCTAGCTAGGATTTATTTTCAGAAAATGACGAGAAATGGTTTTTTGCAATAATCTAACATAAATTATAACTGCAAGCTTTTCCAGCAGATGGCGTTGTTAAGTAACAATAAGCCACTAAATATTATGACTCTTCCTGACATTACTGAATACGATTTACAAAAAAATAAAAACCCGAGCGAAGCTCGGTCATACCGGCTCGTATAGATAAAATGCTAACAGTGATTGGTCCTGTAATAATCTCTTTGTGTGCTAGAGACTCCACGTGTCGTAGGTACCCTATTTAATAATGCTTGAAACAATTGTGCTTTTATTTAGAGACCTTTAACAAAGTTAACTGCATCTGGAGTCCTAATATGTGAAGGTACGACATCTCTGTCACATACTTTTGCGAGCCAAACGGCTATCTCGTTTATTTAGGCGTTTTTCGTGTCTACCTCGCCTAACTGCTATCAAAGTCCATATATTTACATTCTTCTCGTTATTTGACTTAATGTAGTATGCCCATATGTATGCTGTGGCATTATAAAAGTGAATGAATCCGATGTTTATTTATCCCCAGGCCCTGTTAGCCGGCTCCGACCAGATAAAGTTCGGCTACGTGTCGCGGACGCAGGTCCGTGACAACGCGCGTCACGTGATCCTCGGCACGCAACAGTTCAAGCCGCACGAGTTCGCGGCTCAGATCAACTTGTCTATGGACAACGCGTGGGGCATCCTGCGGTGCATTATCGACATCTGTATGAAGCAGAAGGATGGTAAGTCAGCACATACAGCACAAGTCTCAAGTCGGCGCGTGTGTGACCGAGCGAGTGTAGTTTCAGTTTCGAGAATGGCCAAAAATGATTTTATGCTGCTGTTTATCTGTTCTCGTCTGAAGAAGGGCAAGTCCCACTTCATTTACGTATTTTCGTATGAACACGTGTCTCTCTCTTTTGTATGGAAAATTGATGAGACAAAAACTCGATCGTTTCTATGTAACGTATTTTTGATGTCTCATCTTTTGTCGATCCAATAGAGAGAGACAAATAGACGACATGTTGTAAATGAAATGGGACTTGCCCTTCTGGTTAAATTACTTTGCGTAATGTTTTTGCAGGCAAGGATATTTGATTGGCAAAAGGGGCAAAAAAGGGAGCTACATATTCATTTTCGATGGTTCTTGTTTTATTTGGCAATGATCAGCAGTACCCCAAGTCCGAGTTTTGCTACCACATTTCGTTACCAAATGTTGTTTTCGTTTCGCCCACGTGTCTCTGTCTTTTGTAGGGAGAAAAGATGAGACAGCAAAAATATGTTACGTAGCTAGAGTTGTTGTCTCATCATTTTTCCATGCAAAAGAGAGAGACACGTAGGCGAAACGAAAACAACATTTGGTAACGAAATGTTGTAAATGCACTGGGACTTTGGATACTGATAAGGATCTTCGGCACGATGAGCGGAAAAGCTCGTCAATATCTCAGTAAATTGCTCACTTTTAGTATGCTCGCAGGGTTTACAACTTATTATTTTTGTATTTGCCCATGCAAGTTTCTAAGTTATCATATTTCTCTTCAGGTAAGTACCTAATCATGAAGGATCCGAACAAGCCGCTGATCCGCTTGTACGACATTCCGGACAACACGTTCGAATCCGACGCGTCTGAAGACAGCGGCGACGAACAAGTAGACACGCCATTCGCACCTCTCTACTCCTACGGGAACACAAAGAGGATTTAGCAGTAATATTCAAGTATCAACTGGCTAGCTAGCAACCACCAAGTCGTACTTTGTAAGGCTTGTAGCAACTATTGTATAGAAATCGAAATTACTTTCATTTATACAGTGGTATTTATCTGTAATAATACAAGGTTTTCTGGTTTATGTATTGCATAATTTTATTCAACAGATTACAATTTTATAGTCACAGTTTTGTTTTTTTAATTAGACTCTTAGTTTTACAAAAGTATTAAAATACGAAAATATTCAAAAAATACACTTCTTTACATAATATTAACATGAAATGCACAATGTAGAATGATACAGTTCTCTCACGTAGCCTTCTGATCTTTAAGTTTCTGTTCTGACTTATTTCTTAACCCTCTTAATTCAGGTGGGAAACATTTCTACACATTTCAAAACCCGTAGAACACTCGTTGTTCCTGTGAGTGTCGAGAATCACCTCCCTTTGGGATAACACACTAGTTCTAGGACACCCTGTATACCTTACCTTACCTTTTTTATAACAAAAATAATGATATGTAGGTACTTCCTACAGAAACTTAGCTGATAATTATTTTAGATTTGTTCGGTTTTTTTGTTTTACCTTGTAGGTTACTTCTTATTTTTACAGACAATTAACTTTCAGTCTTTCTATTTACATGATCACTTCTCAAAGCCTCTTCTTCAGGGCTCTTACCCACATATTGCACATTATCCAACACTTCTTCCAAAGTTTTCCCTCTAGTTTCCGGCACAAAGAAGTATATAAAGAAAACTCCTGTATAACCCACTAGAGCGAAACTCCAAAACACTGTGTAGTGCCCAAAGGTATCCTTTACAGTTTGATAGCATTTCGTTACCACAAAGCTTAGAACACACGCGAGCATTGTAGCTAGACTTGAGGCTACACCTTTAACGTTAACGGGGAACAATTCTGCTTGCATAACGTAAGGTAGGTTCCCGATTCCATTGGCGTAGAATACGTTGAACCCTAGTATCCCGATCAGAGGTAAGGCAGCTAAAGATGCGAGGGTTTCTGGGCTGACTTTGCCGGTGTCTTGCAGATAGAAATAAGTTCCGAGGATCATCATTGATACAGAAACTCCAAGGCAAGATGTGAACATGAGGATTCTTCTACCGACATATCGTGTGAGGAACGTTGCACAAATACCTGGAAATGAACATTCAATTTAGTTTCGTAATCGCAAATACTAAGCACTATCAAGGGTATAAGTGTCATAAATAAGTATAAAAACTTGGAAAACCCACTTCAATCGATTCTTTATAACCGATTTAGATCAAATTTCTACGGGACCAATCTGGAAGTATTATTTTTCTCAGATAAAAAATAATCTTTCAAATCGGCTTAATAAATTATGCGATAATAAACTTAAAATATACAACGATATTGAGAAACTCCTTTTTTATTTAAAGTCGGTTAAAAATTCAAGATTTTGTCTTGATGTAAAAGACGAATATAGAATCTAATCTTGATGTAAACCAAGATACCTAGGCTAATAGGCTAAGATAAAATTGGCTTGTCTGGGCTTGGTAACTGATAACTGTTATTCAATGCCGAATATCATATTTATCACATCTTTCTGTCATGATAACAGTATTATATAGTCAGTACCTAGTATAGCTGTTTGAAAATTAAACTGCATTAATAATGCAGTTTAATTTTAATGCAGTATCAACGAGGCAATACAATATTCTCATTATTTTGTACACGTTTGAGGAATAAACCGGCACTCTAACCTCTGATGCTAGCCTATACTATAATATAAATGAATGTGGGGTTTGCAGACTTTGAAGTAGTAGTGTAGTGACATAAAGGTGGGTTCGAATCCTGCATTTTGCTGTGTAATTCATTCATATACCCTATCTCCGGTAACAAGCTCATGGCCTTACATATTCTGCCGTATTTTTTCAACGCTCTGTCATCCTAGCTGAGTATCTCATCGAACGTAGGATAACGAGTAATTAGTACTAAATATTATCAGCAACGAGCGGGTCAGTGAACTCACCGGCTGCCAATTGGACGAACCCGTAGACAATGCTGGCAAGAGGCCCAGACACGGAACTGCTCTGTCTGAAGATCACTTCCAAGTACGACTGTATGACCAAGATACCCGTCATGTATTGCAGCATTTTTAGTCCTGAAACACGCTCACAGTTTCATTTTACTATTTCGAAAAACAACAAAATAAAGTAACAGGCAACAAATATTGCACATCGGCTAATTTCGGCTTCTTAGCGCGTAGTGTGCGTCAGAAAGAGATAGCGCTCTACGAAAGTAGAATAGCCGATGTGCAATATTTGTTGCCTACAACCGTACCTACGCCTAGCATGACGTTATCATGTAGGGTCAAGTTTGTTTACACTGTAAAGTGTAAACAAACTACGTAATACTGTAAACTTTACAGTATTACGTAGGTATAGATATTCAATCACCTTTTGACACATGGTTAAGTCGTTATGTAGGTTAATAGGTCAAGGTTTTTAACCGACTTCAAATAAAAAAGGAGGCAATTCTCAATTCGGTTGTATTTTTTATGTTTGTTATAGCATAACTTCGACATTAGTGGGCCGATTAGAAAAAAACGTTTTTATCTGAAAAGTAATATTTTCAAATTGGTCCCATTGAAATTTCATCAAAATCGGTTTGATAGTTTGAACGTGAAGTCGGTTTCTCAAGATTTTTATACTGATATTAATTATTTTGAATTTATTTTTATCAAATGCTTATGAAATTAGGGTCGACACAGTCCTCCCTCTTACCTCCGACGATATAAAGTGCTTTCCTGTATTTGACGTTGGTCAACAGTTCCACCACTGTGGTCTTATTTTCCATGCTTTCTCTCACATGCGCCCTTATAACCATCATTTCGTCATCAATCCACTGAAATAAAATATAATTTACTTTACCTAATAATAACTGCAAAACGACCAAACCTAGGACGCCCCCCACCCGATGGACCTACGACTTTGTTAGGATTGCCAGAAATCGGTGGATAGAGAGCTTAGAATCGTTCTTCCTGGAAGTTTAATCTATCTACTACTAGACATAGGTAGGTATCCCACCTATATGTCCAGTAGTAGACTCATTCAGGCTAAAAATGATAATTAAACCAGTTGCGAGCCATCTTTACATCATACTTATACCCTACTTCCAAATTATTCAGACTACGCACCCAGACTTCCTGCTGATTCCAATCGAGCTGATAAAAGAAGCGACATTATATACAAAACCCCTGAGTTAGGCAATGGTCTACTGTCCTGTAATACGTAAATTGATTTTGTTACTACCTACCTCTGTGCTTTGTTAAATAACTTCTATTTTACTTAACATAAAAAAAAAATCGGTTGTCTGTAGAGTCGGTTTACTGACGATAGTTGAACGTGACAACGTCATACAGCTGTCCACGCGGACGCATCGCTCACTCAAGTAAGAGAGAGACAGATGTCAAACGCTGCCGAACGCGGAGGCCGATTGTACCTCTTTGTCGCTCGTTTCGCGCTCTCGCTTGCACTGAACGCCTCAGAGCGAGGTAACGCCAAAATTTCGAGTTATGTACCTTCTCATCCTTAGTGCCTCTCAGCCTCATGAACTCCTTCCTAGCAGCCTCCACTCTTCCATCCTTCAGGTGGTAGTAAGGCGACTCTGGTATCCACGTGCAGATCAACACATAACAAATTGGTATCGACAGAATAATAGAATTCAGTGCTGTGTACGACACGAATGGGCCTATGCTGTAGACTGCTAGGCTACCTAAGTTGTTCATCACTTGAACTATCATGCCTAGAGAGCCTCTTATTTCTTTGTCGGATATTTCTGTCACGTATATCATTGTTACCTGAAAAAAAGTGTAATTTTCTATGAATGCAGGTTAAATTGTTAGTATCAGTTAAATGTTCCATCTACAATATTCAAGGTACCTTCCCTCCATGTGACATATCCGTGGGACACCCTGTATATTCTAGAGCAGCTGACTACACATCTAAGCGTTCTTTGGCGATCAGTGGAACACTGTAAAATACGACTGCTATATTTGACAGCGTTTCTTTGATCGCCACCGTAGAACGCTTAGATGTGCGCAAGGCTATACTACTTTAATTTTAAAGATACCTGTTACTTCTCAGAAAACGAATATTCATTTACTTATAAATATCTTAAATATTAAAAAAAAACAACCATAAAGTTGCCTTACCACTGCAATGATTCCAGATGCGAGCCCCATTAGAAACCTGGCGACGTACATCAACTCAGGTATTTTCGTGAACATCATGAGACTCTGAAAAAAATAACCATTTAGGTTCCTATTGTACGGAAATATTGAAGTAAGTACAACAAACGAACTAACCGTTTTTATAACGCTTTTATTAGCTTCACCTGTATGTATGTATGTATGTATGTATGTAACCGTCCCCTTTGAGCTCGATTTTGTCCTACTTTGAACGATCAGATTTGATTCAAACTTTGCACACCTGTCACAGGTCGATGACAATGCAATAATATGAAAAAAAAAATAAAAAAAATGAAAAGAAATAAAAAATATATAAAATAAACCTACTTTGAACGATCAGATTTGATTCAAACTTTGCACACTGTCAATGACAATGAAATAATATGAAAAAAAAAAAAAAATGAAAAGAAATAAAAAAAAAAAAAAAAAACCTACTTTGAACGACCAGATTTGATTCAAACTTTGCACACCTGTCAAAGGTCGATTACAATGCAAAAATATGAAAAAAAAAAACTAAAAAGTAAAAAATAAATTATAGTTTAAAAAACTAAAAAAAAAACGCTTTTATAAATAATTGAACTAAAAAGTTAAAAATAAAACTGTAATAATCAATTGAAAATTTATATTATTGTACAAAAAGCGTGGGGGGCTTGATTTTGATTGTTGTAAATATTTTATCAATAGTTTATTATATCTGAAGTTATTATAAAAAGCACCCCACGCTTTTTGTCCAATAATATAAATTTTCAATTGATTATTACAGTTTTATTTTTAACTTTTCAGTTCAATTATTTATAAAAGCGTTTTTTTTTTAGTTTTTTAAACTATAATTTATTATAACGCTTATAATAGCTTCACCTGTATGTATGTATGTATGTAACCGACCCCTTTGAGCTCGATTGTCCTACTTTGAACGATCAGATTTGATTCAAACTTTGCACACCTGTCAAAGGTCGATGACAATGCAATAATATGAAAAAAAAAATAAAAAAAAATGAAAAGAAATAAAAAAAAAACCTACTTTGAACGATCAGATTTGATTCAAACTTTGCACACCTGTCAAAGGTCGATGACAATGCAATTATATGAAAAAAAATGAAAAAAAAAAACTAAAAAGTAAAAAATAAATTATAGTTAAAAAAACTAAAAAAAAACGCTTTTATAAGTAATAGAACTAAAAAGTTAAAAATAAAACTGTAATAATCAATTGAAAATTTATATTATTGTACAAAAAGCGTGGGGGGCTTGATTTTGATTGTTGTAAATATTTTATCAATAGTTTATTATAAATCTGAAGTTATTATAAAAAGCACCCCACGCTTTTAGTACAATAATATAAATTTTCGATTGATTATTACAGTTTTATTTTTAACTTTTTAGTTCTATTACTTATAAAAGCGTTTTTTTTTAGTTTTTTAAACTATAATTTATTTTACAACTAGGTATGTAAGTACATTACAATTAGGAACGACGCATGGTTTCGAGAGGTCAAACAAGATATTTCTTTTAGTAAACCTCGATATAAAATAATCAAAAAAATTTTTTTTAATTTGCAGCAGCAAATATTAATGATGACCACTCTTTAAAAAAATATAAGGGACTCGTAGTTCTTAAATGTACCTTTTTAGTTAAAGTGTAGCTAAAGTGTGTTGGCAATTAAATATTAGCCCTAAGTATGTACAATAAGAACCTAGGTTACTAACGTACCTACCGCACCTAATAAGGCTGGAACAGACGAGCCGAATATAGTGCGTCGACGACCCACTCTCTCGTTCAGAACTTGTCCGCAGTAACAACCAAATAGTGCGCCCAAGCCATGAAGGGACACCACCCATGATGTCTGCGTCTAAAATATTTAAAAAATATATATTAGTTACTAGTGGCCGCCCGCGGCTTCGCTCGCTTTGTTCCCGTTGTTTTTTCGGGATTTAAAGTAGCCTATGTGCTATTCCAGACCATAATCTATATCTGTGCCAAATTTCATCCAAATCCGTTCAGTCGTTTTAGAGATATTGAGTAACAAACATCCATCCTTACAAACTTTTACATTTATAATATTAGTGTGATATTATAATGTACAATATCAACGTTTCTCTTGCCGCGTCACTTAGTTCTTTCGAACCAGTCCGGTAAAAGAATTCGGCATGCCGGTTTCTCACGATGTTTTCCTTCACCACTTGAGAGTACAGTGCATATAAAAATAACGTGATAATATTACCGCAGTCATCGCTTATTTTGCGCTGCTGGTGCAGGTTCGATTCCCGCGAAACGTGGTAACGGGATAATGTCTGCACTGACCCTAAAACGGGATTTTACTGTGTTGGTTTAAGTAAGCCATTGAATGAGGTACGTACCCATATAATGCAATTCAAATTAAAGACATCAAAACTAAGTAATGATAAAAGTCGCACTTACGTCAGTAATATCCAGATTCGCTTCTCCATTTTTAAACTTGGGGATAGCTGGTGATGACCACGCTAACGTGGCTCCAGTAAACATGAACGCTACGGAGGCTGAAACACACAAAAAAAAAACAATTATGTTGCATTAGAAGTGCCTATCGCACGCACATCATAAACAAACATTTACATAGGTTAAAATCTATTTCATTTAAAATTTACATAATAAACTACAAAGTAAACAGCTATATTTAAAACACTTACCACAAGCTCCAGCTAAATACTGAATGCGTCTGTTCATTTCCGTAGCCATACTGCGATTATTTAGAAATGAAACAATTAGGTAGGTTTATGTTGTATCATCAATACGGTGAATTTATATATTACTGGCTCAGCTGAGCTCCGTGTGGGTATCATCACTAACAAACGAGTATGCTTGCTGAGTCATACGACGTAACTATTTATGTACGAGGCAATTCAGACGAACGTTTATTTAATCTTTGTTATCTATGTGCGTTTATCAAACAATTACCTAACATGTTTTACTGACAGGACTTATGATCTTATGTTTGTATTGTTCAATTGTGCAGCTCAGTAGGTATAGGTATACCTACCTACATACATTCAGTAGGTACCGAAATATAATTATCAACGCGTGATTAGCCGGGTCCACACCGGACGATCCATCGATCCCGCGATCCGCGATCCAGGATCGCGGAGCGTGGATCGTGGATCGTGTTAGGCCGATCCACTCTTGGAAACTTGCGATCCCAAATATGCGCTCCAAGCGATCCTAAGGTGATCCGTGATTCAGCCAGTCTAACTCTTGTACGATATGGAGTCACACGTACAACGGCGGCGTCTTGCCGTTGCAGCAGTAACTTTTATTTTGCTTAAATGCTTGCGCAAAAAATCACAAAAAAGAAAACGACGGTTTTGGGTGAAACAAATTAAATTAATTAATTAATTAAATTCTTTATAAAGCGATATCAAACGGCGACTTTCTGAGATGTCCATGGCGAGGTGGATCGCGCGAACCAACACAACCGTCCACACCGCGCGCATCACGCAACTGCTGAGGCACCTTTGAGGCTGGCACAAAAACCGACCGCACACGGATCGCGCGAGGTAGGGAGCGCGCGCTCCAATACGTGCGCATGGATCGCGCGCGGCACGTCCACACCGCCTGCATCTTTGGATCGCGCTGCTGCCGCGCGCGATCGGAGCGCGATGGATCGTCCGGTGTGGACCCGGCTATTAAGCACAACAAAAATACGATGCAAACCGAACATATTCCTTGACCGAACATCACAGTGAGACGTTAATGATGGTAGGCGTTCTAGGTAATTCGCTTCCCATTCTAAACTAAGCCTACGAATACAGTACCTACTTAGTTTGTAAGGTAGGTTCAAGCCCACCTCACCTGAATAGGAACAAAACATGCAGAATTCACACTTTATTGAGAAGGACTTTGGAAGGGCATTAAAAAGTTATCTTCGTTATCTGTTTGTTGCTTGCTCTTCTAGTCTAGGCTTGGTCGCGTGGAGCTGGCACCCAGCGGCGTCTTTACCTATTGTGCAGGGTGTGCGGTGCACACGGGCGCAGCGTCCTAGGGGGCGCCGAGCGCTGCGTTCGGCGCCCCCTAGGACGCTGCGACAACCTTATGACCACCACGGGGCCCCACTTGGCGGGCGCGTTGGCCAGGCGCCGCACTTTCAATGACCACCTTGAAAGCGCTCCGCTCTGCATAGATTTTGAATAGCATCTTGAGCTCTTCTAATATTTGATAAATTACAGCATAGCTCTCTAGCCCCATTCGGCCATTCGGCGGGTGCGTTGGCCGGGCGTCGCACTTTCAATGACTACCGTAAAAAGCGCTCCGCTCTGCATAGATTTTGAATAGCATCTTGAGCTCTTCTAATATTTGATGAATAAAATCAATGCGGGCGAGCACCGTGTCGCCCAAAAGGGGGGCGCCGAGCACCGTGGCCTTTGGCGCCCCCCTTCCTCTTAGGGAAATAATTTTCGAATCTTCTTTCTAAATGCATTTCTAAGCTATAAAATAAACACACCCTTCAAGTTTCATGCTTCTAGAACTAACGGCTTAGGCTATGCGTTGATTTTTCTTAAAACCATTTTCCCCCTTTTTCTCCTCATTTTCCGATTTCCTTTCTTAATGCACCTCTACGCTATAAAAGGAACACACCCTCGTGAAGGAAGAAGATAGTCATGTCAACATCATAATCATGGATACGTTTTGGCTTCTTATAGAAAACACCAGAACACCTTGTATAGTTCTAAATACATTCAACAGCACATCGTGGTAACCAAACTGAAAAATTTCTTCTTAAAAATATCAAAACAAGTTTATTACCCATTGGGGAAATTTGACAGTTTGTGGTAACTTGATGTTAGCACATCAAGTTACAAACTGTCAAAAAACTGTGAAAAAAAATATCATCATGAATCTGTGTAAAAAAGTATGTGTGGTAACTTGATGTCAAATTTGTATCTATTTTAACTTGTACTTTGTATCTATTCCATTTAGAACGCGCGCTTACTAGGGGGTGCTTGGGTAATGTTTGCACACGGGCGCTACATGGGCTAGAGACGCCTCTGCTGGCACCTAGACTCACCTAGCTATAGGACGTTCGAAAGTGATCGTTGTGTGTGACACGAGAGAGTGTGTGACACAACAGAAACTTTAAATTTGAATCTTGAGGAAGGGAAATTGTGTGATCATAATTTCAATTATTTCTTTGTGGTATTCAAAAATTGGATGTTTTCTGAAATAAGTACATTGAATTTAATTATTTCATACATTAGTACCTATGTCTTTCATACATTACAACCTTGGAATTTTCAAGTCAAGAGTGAACAAGTGAATAATAGCTAAGCGTGCTCCACCTTAGGCTGCATTTTCACTTTCCATCAGGTTTGATGGCAGTCAAACGTTTAGCTATCAACAATAAAAAAAAATACCTATATATGTCGCTGGCCATGGCGATCAGTGAAACGCTGTCAAATTTGAAAGCGATATTTGACATCGTTTCATTGATAGCCATTGCCAGTGACCTAGGTGTACACAGGCCTTCATATCGTTGTTGACAACGGTTGCCAGCCGACCACAAGGCTCGTTTTTCAACTCATAATTTGCAGATTTAAATTTAAGGCTTTGCATGGGTGCAAAATACAAAAGCACATTTTGCCCTCCTTTTTTAGGGTTCCGTAGCCAAATGGCAAAAACGGAACCCTTATAGATTCGTCATGTCTGTCTGTCTGTCTGTCTGTCTGTCTGTCTGTCTGTCCGTCCGTCCGTATGTCACAGCCATTTTTCTCCGAAACCGTAAGAGCTAGACTGATGAAACTTGGCGAGTAGATGTATTCTGTGAACCGCATTAAGATTTTAACATAAAAATAAAAATAAAACTATAAATTTCGGGGGTCCCCATACTTGAAACTGAAACTCAAAAATTTTTTTTTCATCGAACCCATACGTGTGGGGTATCTATGAATAGGTCTTCAAAAATGATGTTGAGGTTTCTAATATCGTTTTTTTCTAAACTGAATAGTTTGCGCAAGAGACACTTCCAAAGTGGAAAAAAGTTGGTCCCCCCCCCTCTAACTTCTTAAGTAAGAGAATGATAATACTAAAAAAAATATATGTTGTACATTACTATGTAAACTTCCAACGATTTTTGGTTTGAACGAGATCTAGTCAGTAGTTTTTTTTTTATACGTCATAAACTGTAAACCTTAATATACCTTTCGACGAACTACAAGAACCTTATTATGTTACATCAAGTAACATAATATAAAGGTTCTTGTAGTTCGTCGTGCTACGGAACCCTTCATGGGCGAGTCCGACTCGCACTTGGCTGCTTTTTCTACACTAAGCCTGTGCAAAGCTAAGGCGATTGGCTAGTTATGTACACGGAATACATAGTGAGATAACTGGCATGTCGTAGAACCTACATAAACCGTAAAACATTGTCAAGTGCACGAAAAGAGCCTCATTGAGGTGCGTTTATAATTCTTTCACCACATTACTTTTGAATGAACTTTTGTCACCATAGTATTAAGTATGTTAAGGCTGCAATGCTTTCTAAGTGAGAGCTGAAATAAAAAGTTTTGGTTTGATTCAATTTTGGTGTGAGCTACACTGAGCTGCACAAAACGTAGATAATAATGACTCCTTTTGTCTTCGACCATACCACTTTACCAAACTTTGACACAAGAGGTGGGCGTGGCTACGCCGCCGCCCGCCACGACCAAAGAAGTAGGAAATATAAAACTTGTTAAACCCATAGAGCAGCAGCATTGTTTTTGACAAAGTCAAACGGCTTCGTAGGTATTGCTTTTACCCAACATGCTGATGCAAACAGGAATGTTATGATATTGACCACTATGTGTGTGTACAAGTATTTTATGATTGCTCATCTGTTCCCCTATATCAAATAAATATAAAAATAGAACTAGTTTATTTTAATTAAATGACAGCTGTCAGTTGAAAGCGATTCTATCTAGGACTGAAAAGTATTATTTTCAACCCACTCCTCAGGCAACTTCAGACCTTCTTTCTGAATATGAGTAATGAAAAATATAAAATAAAATGTCAGGAAATTAAAAACAAAAATAAAGTAGAAAATCACACGCAGTTATACATCACGCTCGCAGAATCCCAAGCATTCAGAAATAGTTTTCATCCAGCGATCCTCAAACATCTCACACCCAAGATTAAATGAAATGCGTGGAACAGACATGTTAACATACATAGCATAGGTACATAGCGGTGAAAATCATAACCTTTCCTTTTTTATTTTCTTCGCCGCAGTCTATGTCTATATCTAGTCGAGTATAAATAGTATAAGGTCGGGCGCGATATAGATTAGATAGATCAGAAAACGTCGAATACAACGATTCAAATTCAATCAGTTTTAAATTTCTAATCCGCACAAGATTTTCGCCGAACACATTTTGTGCTAGACCTATATGGTAAGAAAGTTGACAGACTGAACAGTATCCTTGGTTCATTAGAATTTTTCTATCAAACGTTTTCTGATGTACTTACTTAAGTACCTACCTATTAAACACCCGGCCTTATACTATTGAATTAGAGCACGGGTAGTCTAGTTTAGAGGGTAGCGAGCAATCCAATCCAAAGATTGACTGGACTCTCAGCTCAGTTGGCAGTAGCTCTGCCTTCTGCGCCGTAGGTCGTGGGTTCAATTCCCACCGAGAACAAATATTTCTTTGGTGAATGCAGATGTTTGTTCTCTGTCTGAGTGTTATATTGTATTCTAACTATGTGTTAACAAAATGATGTGCAGTAAAATGTATGTACTATAGGAATGAGATAGTTGATTGTAATACATCAACTATCTGATTCCTAAAGTACAAGACAAGCTCGGGGATAGATAGTGTTATGTGGAATGTCTACATTATTAATTTATTTTATAAAGATCGTGGGTTAAAATTTGGTCGTGCACCACCAATGTATACTATTCGGTCAGTTCATCACCTATCTTATTATATAAATAGATATACTGTAGCTGTAGGTTTATCGACAAGATAAACCTAGCTCTAAGACTTCTCAAAGTGATCATTGATATTATGTAATTTTAAAGGTACAATGAATAAAATTAAACATTTTTACTTTACTTTGACTTTCACTTTGAATACTGCTACTCCATTGTAATCTCCATTTGATAACTCTTTGAATTGCTCGAAATCAATTGTCAATTTGAAAAAACGTCAAAACTATAGCGCTTGCAAAACAGGAAAGTATTAAAAACCGGATTATCTCCGGCTTCCGGCCAAAAACCGTTTCCAGGTTTGGTCAACGTAATATTTTTTCATATAGTAGAATTTTAACAAGAAAACAATATTCTAAGATACCTACAAAATCAACTATTAAAAAATTGTACGAAATAGGAATTAGTATCTAGTGAAGTTTAATATTACTTACTTTATTATTGAGTAGTTTATTGTTGAGTAGATTAGTAGTAGTAGTGGAGCTTTTTGTGAAGTGCTCATCCAGGGAAGTACTACCACCATACCTGTTTCTGCCGTGAAGCAGCATTGCTGTGTTTCTGTTTGAAGGGTGTGGGTGCCGGTGAAATTACTAGCACTTGAGGCTGAACATCTGTACGCGTGAAGCTGATGGACGCAGGGCAGTGCATCGTAGGGCAAATTCCTGGCGTGTGTGACTTACGAGGCAATGCTTTGTTACAGGCTATAGGTACCACTGTTACCACTTACAGGCCTATACCCGAGTGGGATCCTAGCTAAAGAAAAATAAGAACACAAATGAACAAAAAGTAAAACTGAAAAAAAAACTAATAAAAATAAATCTAACATCAAAATATATGTATTAAAAATAAAGTTTAAAATTAAATTTAAACAAGATAATGACTATATAATAATAATCGAAATAATAAGTAATAATATGCATGAAATGTAACTTAATGTAGTTATGGAATGAATGGGCTTTTTTAATTTTTTTTTTTTATAGTTACCACTTAACATCAGGTGGACCATATGCTTGTTCCATCAGCTAGATGTATTAAAAAAAAAGACGCAGTGCAATAATAGAAAAACAAAGTATTGGTTTTATTATGTTTTATCGGTTTGTAGCTATGTATGCTTTTAGACAAAAAAAATCCATTTATAAAAATAATGCATCTTTTTAGTAATGTTTCAATTACCTGGACATTATTAGGGCTAAGAATAAAGTGATTGTGAACTGAACGCGCGAACCTTGTGCAAACAACACCCACACCATTGCCTCCATATTGCCACTGTTATGATTTTTGAGGAACAAGATTTAGCGCAGTTTCAAGACAGTATCTAACACTAATACTAGCTCGCTGCGTACAATGACAGTTCGCGGCGCTGTGTGGGGATGAATGCAAAACCCTACGCTTGAAACTGATCGCCATCGCCATCATTATCATCATCATCAACCTATATTAGTCCACTGCTGGACGTAGGTCTCTCGCAAGACGCGCCACTGAGCCCGGTCTTCGGCTCTTATTCTCCAGTGCTTGCCAGCTACATTTCGCAGATCGTCGCCCCACCTTGCCGGAGGGCGTCCTACACTACGCTTACCTAAACGCGGTAAAAATACCCGTGTAACAGTTTAATGTGTGTTATGATCGCAAAAGTTTAAAAAAGTACTATTGATAAATTTTGCTTAGCTGTCCGGCTTTTCGCAAGACCGGAAAACCGGGTTTGCACGCCCTAGTCAGGACGTAATGTCAGATGGGAAACTGATGGGTGGCTGAACTAATTGATGCCCGCGACTTCATCGACTGTCTCCACGGGTGGTGATTATACACTTCCTTGTTTCGATATTATATTTATGCATTCCATCTCTTATAAAAAAGTCCCCAATTTTTTCTCCATCAATCAAAATATTACACGCTGTTAAACATTCATATCGAATACCATAAACTTAGCCTTATGATTGTATTTGTTTTTGTATTTATTGATTTACTTTGATTATGACGGTTCATTCTAGGTATGTAAATGCCCTTATTTTATTTTTTATTGATATTTGATCTTATTCTAAGCTTCTCTCCATCCAAAATTTGATTGGAAAATACTGATTTGCAGCGATATAACCGCCCATTATGCATTACTATATTTTTAAATAGTTTCAAATAAGATTCTATCCTATTATTATCTTACACAACATCTTTTTTTGCTTTTAACGTAGTTAAACAAATATTTTTAGAAGTAATATATTTTTTTCTATTAAAACTAATAGGAAAAACAATTTCCAGAGTTCAATAATATTAAAACGAATCCTCAATAGTTCTCTTTTTCCAAATTTTAGACTCTACGGGTCGTTTTCACCGATGACTAATCAGTAGATCAAATATTTGACGATTGTTTAATACACAAAATTAAGAAAAATTAAGTAGGGGGTAGTAAAACATTAAATAGGGGATGCTTTGTCTATCACGATCTGGGAACTTTCGTTTTTATTAGTAGTGATCGCAGCGTGCAACTGTCAAAAGACGCGGCAGTGTGTGCGGATGTATACAATTCCCTATGTTTAAACTGAACGGTTCGCCATCGCGCCCGCCAGCGAACTAGGTGTGTTCGAGCCTTAAAGGCCTGCGCACACCTAGTTCGCTGGCGGTAGCGATCAGTGAAACGCTGTCAAATATTCGCTGTCAAATCTCAAATCTGACAGCGATATTTGACAGCGTTTCACTGATCGCTACCGCCAGCGAACTAGGTGTGTTCGGGCCATAAATCAAACAATATTTAAAATACCTACTAAGAATGTCGCTCTAAATTTAAAATTTGTTGTGCCTTGTTTACAAAGAGGTTGTGAGCGCTTATTTAGCTTAAGTTATGTACGTTTTATGAATTAAAGTTTATGATGAATCCTCTTTTTTTTATTTATGTTATATGTAGGTACATACAGAATGAAACTGGATTCATGACTATATCAATTACTACGTGGTACTATAGTGCCACGAACTTGTTTCCGGTCACGCGTCCGAGAAAAATCGTGGTACTATAGTGCCACGATTTGCACGGCCGCCAAGCGTCCGTGGTACTGTAGTACCCAAAAAGTTCAAAATGAACTTTTCGAATTTCTGGTTGTACATTAACTGGCCTGACACCTGCCTCCATGGACTGCAGCCATAAAACGACGTGTTGCCAGTGAAAAAATATTTTAGAATGATTAAATTTGTAAAAAAGTGAAAATTTTCCGTGCGAAAAATGGCTGCGCAAGCGCAATTTCGTAAATTTTCTTTGTTTTGTTTTTGTTTATAATAAATTAATTGAGGGTTGTTTTGGGATTGTTATGCATGTATTTTTTCCTTGGAAATCAGGCTTGATGGTGATCTAAAAAGTTTTTCGTAAAAATAAGAATAGCCGACAAAATCTCAAAAATTGCAAGGTAGCGAAAAAAATCGTTTTAAAATGCTACCCGCCGCTGTTAAATGATTTCTTGTCGGAAAAAAATGTTCTACATGATACCCATACTCTTTTCTAATAGGAAGTGACTGAAATAAGGTAAACAAAGTAGTTTCTTGTTGGGAAAAAGACTTTTTAGTTTCTTTGGCATTAATTCGGGCATGCGCAAGCTTCCGGAAGCGACGTTTTCTGACGTTTCGGACGCGTTTCGGACGCGTTAGTTATTTCCAGGTCCAGCAGTGCTTCGTGTGAGTGTTAAAAGGATCCGATGGTGCAGCGTTTAGCACAGCCCCGTACCGAATTTAAACTTTTAAAGCTAGGTATACTTTAAAAAACTTTACTTTAAAAGTACCTACCTTAAAGAACATGAGCATAAAACTAACAATCAAATAATGTCACCGGTAGGGAGATCAAAAACTGTTTATTACAAAACTTAATTATAAAACTATATATAATTACTTATGTACTACAAATGCTGCACTGAGAATGTGGTACAAAGTATGGATGCTATTTTTGGGTTTTGACTTTTGTCTCGCTTTGTCTTCTTTGAGTTATTTTAATTCAAGGTTGACAATTAATTCAAGAAAGCAAATCTTAGACTAAAGTTTTTTTCTTAATACAGAGAAAGAAATTGGAAAACCCTAAATCACTAACAAAAAGTTGTTTTCTAAATATAGAGAATGAAATTCGAAAAACCTAAATAATTATAATCTAACTTACTAACAAAATGACTGAAGTGCATTAAAATACGAGATTTACTTAGGTTTGTAATCAACAGGCATTCTGACTATGAGATTTTTTATTTCTATAGCTATTAGAGAATTGGTGGTACAAATGTCCTTTTCCCCATAAGGAGGTAGCAGAGTGACACCGCCAAAAACTATTTTCTCACCGTCTTCGGTTACAGGTATACGATTTTCTTTCAGCCAAGAGATAACTTTCGCTTTCTTGATTTGCAGATCACTTTTAGGCAGTTCGTAGATTTGTTTCCGCTTAGGTGGAATGATGCTGCTGTCACAATGGGCCTCAGTTATCTCCAGCACTGAAGTACCAGGAATTACAACTGTTTGGTATACTCCATCTTCTTTGGGCACTGATAGGATGACACTGAAAAAAAAAGAAAAGTTGGACACAATTTAATTTACTGTGTTAAACATTCTACTTAATTTGTACATTATGTGATGTAGAAGTAAGAGTAGCATCAGAAAGAAATATTGCAAGTTTTCTTAATAATTGGTGAAGGGAAATAATGTGAGGAAATCAATTAATAAATAAATAATAAATATTGTGGACAATCCACACAACACAATCTAGCCCCAAATAAAGTAGACCTTGTACTATGGGAAACAGATAGCTAAAAAAAATATTTAAGAATACATAAATACTTTTTTGTAAATACATACTTAGAATACAATATAACACCCTGGCAGAGGACAAACATCTGTGTTCACCACACAAATATTTGTTCTCGGTAGGAATTGAACCCGCAACCTACAGTGCAGAAGGCAGAGCTACTACCAACTGAGCTAAGAGGCCAGTCCATTCTAGAGCTGGAAGTTTGGAGGAATTGATATTCTAGCTGTGATGCGCTTGTAATTTGTTTCATGTAATATCAACTACTGCAAAAATGTGGGTAGGAATGTAGGTAAACCTCTGACTACCCTAAACATTCTCTAAAAATCTTGAGTTGATATTTTGTACAGAGGGATAAAAGTAGTGAGGTAGATTCTGTATATTTTCTGAACGAAATCATCATGAATATTAAATTTTACCTATGGGTTATCGGATCAATGGAATGAACAAAGCCAATATAAGAATAGTTATTCTCAAGCTGCACCAACATGTACTTTTCTATGTATGGGACTAGTTCTAATGGATCTTTATCAGTGAATTTGGCCGGAGGTTGGGCATTCGCTTCCCCGAGTCCTTCAGAGTTGCCGGCTTCATCGGTATTTTCTGAGGAATCCGCTTGCACGGTGTTTTCTTCTGAGCCAGCAGCTCCTCCATCCTTTTCTTGCAAGCTAGTCGCTGTCGAACTTTCAGTGGAGCTTGTTTCAGCTCTATCAGACCCTAGCGCCGATAAAGACGCTTCGGTTTTCTCCTCGAGACTCAATGCCTCCGTCATCTCCTCCGTGCTCATTTCACTGGAACTTTCTCCCATTGATGAATAATTCGTTCACAGTGTTTAAAATGTTGGTATTTGATAATTGGGGATAAACAAAATTGGAGATTTAGAATTTCTACAAACTACAAACCAACAACAAAACAGAAGAACGAATAATGAATGAAGGATAAGTTAAGAAACAGAATGAAAAGATGAACGAACCGTTTAGAACGTTATCCTCGCTTTGTAAAGCTAAAGTCTAAAATAGCATACTACCCTTTATTTTTGACTATGATTGTTACGATTCAGCAGATTACAAAATGAATTTCCTGGCAAAAAGGCTTGGTGTCTTTATAGTGAAGCGAGCGAGCCATGTGTGCGAAAATATATTTTTCATTGCTCATACTCTGAAAGTAGGTCTGAAGTTGCCTGAGGGGCCTAATTGAAAGTAATACTTTCAGCCCTAGGGAGAATCGCTTTCTACTGACAGCTGTCAAATTATAAAAAAAAACAAGTTCTATTTTATTCAACCATGTTCCAACTTTCTAAAGTCTTTCTAGCTGCAAGGAGGTTATTTACCCAAATTCCAACTTTTTATTCAGCAAAGAGGTTGGAAACCCATTACAACGGTAAGAAGTTTAAAAAGTCTATATAGTCCACGATGTAAAATTTAAATTTAAATAACATAAAAATACTATTAAATAAAGAATATATTTTCTAAATGACTTAATTATTATTTAGCTTCAACTATTTATTTAAAATAACATAGATTTGAGCAAACAATTTACAATTTTTTAAATTATGAAAATGAAAATAATGACTGAATAATGCTGGCGAGCCGAAGCCGAAGGCCCGTCAGAGAAAAAGAAAAAAAAAACCGGGAAGGCGGCAATTCAATCTTCATTTTCACAAATTTTTCTTTCATGTTTTTATTTTTACTTTCCTTGTATTCGTAATGAAAAGCACAGTGTTTACCTCGGATGAAAGTCTTTTAAGTCCCTCAAACCCGTCTCGGGACTCAAAAAACGTGACTTTCAACACTCAGGTAACAATGTACTATAGATAGCCAAGCCATTGACGGCCTGACCCATTGATCAAGGAAATTGACTAGACGGACGACGATTTGCCTAGAATAACTGCTAGCTTCAGACCCGCCAAAATACGTAAAAAAGAATCTTGCTCTTTTGTTTTGCTGGGAGGACCTGCGACTGCAAGGGCTTCCTATACTAAATGTCAATTGAAACACAATTTGTTGCTTTAGATGTTTATTTTTATCTTACAGACTAATGTTCATTTCTTGGCCTTGGCTTCACGGGTTGCTTTCCTCTCTACTGCCTTAGCAACTTGCTTCTCTGTCTTCAGGTTGCCTTTCTTGCAAAACCTCTGGTTCTTGAGGAACTTTGGGTCCATCTGAAAAAAAATTGGTATTAGACCCAAGACCCAATACAGTATGAATGCTAGAGTAAGCTTGTGCATGGGACAGTCTTTTGGAAGAATTACATTGTCAGTTATTCATTGCACAAGATTACCTATCCGACTTCTCCGCTCAGTTGGTAGTGGCTCTACCTTCTGCATGGTAAGCTGTGGGATCAATCCCCACCAAGAATAAATATTTGCGCGACAAACACAGATGGTTATTTTTGTCTGGGTGGATGTATTTAAGTATGTAATTACAAAAAGTCAGCTATCTGGTGCCCATGGTATAAGCTCTGCTTAATTTGGAGATATATTGTGTTGTGTTGATTGTCCAGTATGTTTATTTATTTACACTTTGGCTGGCCATTCAAGAACATAGCTGGAACATTCACAAGTTGTGCACCGTGTTATAGGTTTATGCACCACACAGTGTTCAGCATTAGAGCAGCAGAGTTAATGCTACTCAAAAGGTTAAAACATTATTTAAATACAGAACAATAATAATAGTAGGTTATACTTACACCAAGTGTAGATTCATGCCTGAATTTTGTGGGTTTTTTAATGCCATTCCTGTGCGCTTTGCGGCCTGTAAATGAAAAAAATAGTCAGAAAATTGCTTGTTGGAAGGTTAGCATAGGCCTACCTGAGAATAGGAGATTAATGTAAATACAATTATTACAAACAATGTTTACAACTATGTACAAGTTACTTAGCCTTCAAAAGTAAGCAGAGAAAGAATGAAACTATGTTTATTTTTAATACGTTATGTATTTACACTTTGTTCTACTTATTTACAGGTTATATTGTTACTTGTTTACTTACTTTGGTTATGATTTGTGTGATTCTTTGACTTTGCCATTTTGTCAAAACTTGTATCCTGAAATTAAAAATACTTTATTAAATCTAGAATCTAAAACAGCACTGCCCAAAAAATCACTTAGAGCTTTTGTATTATTGCACGATTTCTTTGATAATTTTAGATGGAGAACATTAAATTTTAAAAAACTAACCCACGAACGAACGAGTTTGAAAGAAAGAGAATGTTATATTTTACTTTACTTTGACATGTCAACTTGTCAATCTGTCAACGTCAATAGAGACACTGTCTCTATCTATGCAGTCAGTGTCAAACTATATTATCAATCTTAGGACTTTACCACAAGATCGTCCATTAATGAAATAGGTTTGCGTTTCCACCAACGAAGAGTTGTTCATTTGATTTCCACTGCAAAATGAAACTGAGTTATAGAAATGAGCGGACTGAGCTGAACGGAAAATGAGAAATAAAAAACGAATAGATAATTTCGGGAGGCGAGAAGCGCGGAGGGCATAAAGCGAGCGAGTCCGTTCTGAACAAGTCGGTGCAGGCCTTGCGCAGCGGACTCTTTTCAATTTCTTTTTACTTGCTCAATCCGCCCTACTGTCACTCCACTTTCTGTGTGGAAACGCTACTATATAAATTGTAATTGCGAGTTGAGCGAAGTCCGTAAGTACTCTGCTCCGCTCCCTAGAACTGAGCGAGCTCATTCTACTCTTTCTACATGCTTGGCTCTTTCCGTCCGACTATTTGTTGTCAACAAATAGTCGGACGGAAAGAGCTGAGCGTGTAGAAAGAGTAGAAATGAGAAATGAGTCATTAATGGATCCGTTCCGCTCGCAGTGGAAACCAGGCTTTATGGTTTGGACGGGTGGACGAACTTGTGAAAGTGATCTAAAAATGAAGAAGGAAAGTTAGTTTTTGACAATGACAGACCGCACCGGCTGACATCTAGAAGGTGACGTATCAATACTGTGCTGTGTTGTGTTCCAATTCATTAATTACAACATTAATTTAATACAAAGTCAGTCTGTCTCACTTTTTCATGTAATGATTTGGCTTTTACCATCCTTTTCTAATCCATTATTTATTTTTAAGATTGACAGCTGCAGACGAGTGTGGAACAAATTATAAATTTTGAGCTCGATTCGATCGTCGTCGTCGTGTCGAAAATTGATTTTATTTCTTGTAGAGTCATAACTAGATTGATAACAAATAAAATCTGGCTTGGGGTTCATCATGGTAATCCTTGAAGGCCAGGCTGGGGATGCTAAGGCCATAGCTGGCGAGGAAGCTGAAAAGGAAGAAGTGAAGACTGCTGTCCCTTTAGCACTAGAAAGTATCCTTTTCCAACATCACATTTCCTTAAAAGCTGGTATTTCTGTGATACACGTACTAGTTTTATTTATATTTGCAACCTTTTAATTGCTTTACGTGTCCATTTTAGTAATAAAAACTATAACCAGAACAGACAAAAATAATTTCTAATAATTATGTAGGTATACTCAGCTTTTACTTTGCTCAGCTTATGAAATAAAATAACTAAGATTTGGTACTTAATTAGTTAATGGAGAAACTAGCTTAGAATCCAACCAAACCACTTCAAAGCTCGCTAAATTTTTTTTGTCTATGCTCATAAATATTTTGTCCATTATTTTCCTTAATTTCTGTGTATAGTATTTCGTCTGACTAAAGACGCTCAGCAACAGCATGGTCTGCGTCATGCGGACTACCAGCGCTACCGAGGTTTCTGCTCCCGTCGAATTAGAAGACTACGCAAAGTGCTCAAAATACCCCAGGTTAATCTTTTTCATTCAGTTGAGTAAGTTGTCCAGCGCATACACCGATCCTGCAGTCAGAAGACTGATCGCAGATAAAAACAACAAAAACATTTTGGGTAGTTATGTTATAGAAATCCTTATGGCTCTTATGCTTGTGTCTTGTGTGCTGTCCTAAAATCCCTTCTATTATTACCCAGGTTACTTAAGCTACCTAGAAGTGAAACAAGTAAGTTAGAAGCAGAAACAATGCAGTAACCATACAAGTGAAACACCAGGGGGAAGCTTGTGTTACCTAAACTACTATAAGTTAATGCCAAGACTATTTGAATTTATGAAAATCAAGTTTTATTTTTACCTACTAAGATTTTATTTATTTTTATAACTTACTACAGATGTTATCTTAACAGCTAGCCAAAACGATAACACTATTCATAATAATAATTATTTATTGCACACAGAGACATTTACAAATAAGTGATAACACAGGGCATGTACATAGGCGAGCTTAACCCTAATAAGAGTTTTCTTCCAGCAAACCTTTGGGGCTAAGAGAGAGCTAAAAGTAGAATGGTAGTAATGTGTACCAAATTGAAGTTATATATGGAACAAGAGAAACTCATATACTAATAAATAAACTACTTACACATACATACTACAAAGTACAATAAATACACACAATACATAACCTACCCAAACATCTACACACATAAATATATATATATATATCTATACATATATAATATACATATACATATAAAATAATCACATTTTGACAATATTAAATAGAAACTATGAAACACTATCACAAATTTAAAAAAATCAATATTTCACTCTGCTACTACACTAACAATCATACTATTACTTAATCAATATACACATTACAAGACATACTACACTAACATTACTAACTAAGATAAACTTTATCGCAATCTAAAACATTGAGCTAACTATATTAATTATAACAATTCATACCTACTACATATTTTTATCTACTCACCTTATGACGCAGCCTACCTCCATGTTGCTATACCCTCCATCCATGTGGTACCTATACAAATTAAACTATGTGTTTAATTAATAAATGTATTGAGTATTGAAAACCCTACAGGGCGACCGGCGTCACTACCGTCGACGTGACGTCACAGCTACTCACTTAACCAGCAGCAACGCAGAATACCGTCTGCTATGCGTCCCCTTGCTCCAAGCCGAGAGGGCGTGGGCTTACGCGATGCAACTACGCCAGGAAGCCAACACCGAGCCGCGGAAGAAGTTCCATCTCACCTCTCGGCTGAAGAAGGCGCATTCGCACGCTCAAACGCTACTCCAACTTTGTGAAGTATGTGACTAGCTGTATCTATTTTATATTCAAAGTCAAAAAACGATTAATTAGGTTTTCTTTGAACGTCTTAGAGCTAGGTGAGTCTAGGTGCCAGTACCAGCTAGTAATAGGTTTACCTTCTGTCAGTCTTCGGTCAGTCGCAATGGGTAGGCTATAATTATATAGGTCATAGAACGGACAATGCTGGGGGGTGATGCTGGGGTATGAGAACTTAAATAGTGGCCACGAATCAGATAAAAAATGTGGGACACCTGTCAACAGATAGACTGATAAGAAATACATAGTTAGTTTTATATGGGATTTGTTTGAGTGTCCGAGGTGTGGCAGAAGTTCCTTTTTAACGTTCTGAAGTACGAAATCACAAGTACACATTGCACATTAATTATTAAATGTTTATATTGTTACAGCAAAGTGGCGCTTGCGATGCCCGCACCCAGCTAGAAGCGGGCGCGTATGCCGCGTGGCTAAACGGGATCCTATTAGTGGAACTTCAGCAATGGCGCGCCGCAGCCGAGAGTCTGCAGCGAGCTCATCTGGTGCTGGACAAACTGTGCGCTGCCCTGCCGGAGGATGAGAGGACTGTTTACAAGCAGAAGGTAACCTTAATGTGTAGGAAACACAGTCTAGAATAGCAACAAACAACTTAATAGACTGACCTGCGAACGCGCGTCGTAGCTGACAGTCAGCAGTAGTTTCTAGTGGTTCTTGAGGCAATAATGAATACAATAGAACTGACATCGTCTTTAGAAGACGCTAAATTCCCTACTTTTTTTTACAATTTTGTCATTTTCCACAGATAGAAGAGTTGAAGCCAAGTCTTCGCTACTGCGCTTACAACATCGGTGATGAGTCAGCAGCTGGTGATCTGGTCGCGATGCGCGGGCAAGGACTCATCGAAAACCTGGACTCTCTCATGGCGCAGGCCAAGTAAGCGTCTCTCTAGCTAACCTTTCTTTTTACAGGTTTAAGTTTCCTTGTTCATGTGACAATGATGACTGGTTATTTTCTTTCCAGGGAGTCCCGTTCAGGCGTGATGCACGAGGTGGAATGGCGCGGGCGGCGCGTCACGGTGCGTCCGGAGAAAGTTCGCCTGTTCCTCATCGCACTACAGGACTTCGATAAATCCATCGCAAGCGCCGCCGACGTCCAAGCCAAGATCGACATCTTGGAAAACATCCTGATGGACTGCAAAGACGCCATCTCCGCGATCAAGGACGAAATAAAGAACGATCCGAAGCTCAAAGCAGCTTCCGAAACACAGATGTCGGGCATCAACTATCTGCTGTCCTACCTGATGTATCTCCGTCTCGTACGCACCATCGAAAGGAACAACTTGCTCGTCCAACATGCGGAGGAAGCCCGCGCGATCAACAAGAACATCGACGGCAAGAAAGTCCGCCCGCACGATTTAGCTCGCCTGTACGAAATCATTCTGCAAAACTACACCGAGCTCCAACAGTTACCGGGCTTCGAAACCGACGCGGCCTATCAGATGGAAACTGAGATTCAGATGAAAGCTTACCGCGCTTTCCGATGCTACTACATCGCTCAAGTTCTGACCGGACTGCGCCGTTTCAGGGAAGCCCTGGCCATGCTCGAGCGGGCTAGCAACTACGCTGCTGAATCCATCAAAAGCAAACTGGACGATAAACAACTGATTGATAAACTGCAAGTCCTGAAGAAGGATATAGAAAGCTGCAAATATATAGTCCATGCTGACTCCGTCCTCGAGGACGATGAGGAAGAAGAGAGCAGCTACAAAGAGCGGAAATACAAGGATAAGAAGCCGCTAGTTGACCGGTTGGATGAATACCGCGAGGACAGCCAAGTCCTCACTAAAAACCCGAACATCTTCAAGATGCCGCCGTCGATGGAGGCCATTCCTTGCAAGCCATTGTTCTTTGACTTGGCCTGCAACTTTATAGAGTTTCCTAACCTTGATGATAAGACCGGCGCAGCAGACAGTAAGAAGCAGGGCGCGGGACTTACCGGGCTCGTCAAGGGCTTCCTGGGTTGGGGCGGCGGCGCTAAGTAAAATCATATTTAGTACTCGCCGATTCATGGTTGTATGGTTCAAATATATCTATATGTATCACGTGTTTTTTTTACTCTTATTTCAAATTATTTAATAGGCATTTTGTTTTAGGATTGTGCAATAATACAAAGTTTGGGCATATTAATTCGTATTTATTCATACAAAAATGTGTGTGTTTAAAACTAATTCAGCATTAACAAAAATATTTTACACAAACTAATGTTGTTTTCAGTTTGGAGTACAAAAATAAAATAGTTTTACACAGAAAATATTTTTACAATGTGTAACAATTATATTGTAAGTATATAACAAAAAATCACATCCAATTTGTTATTTGCGATACCGTGTGGTGGATTAACGGGTTTTTAAAGTCCCGAAGTGAATGGAGAATAATAAATAGTCAAATCTACACTTATTATAACATGCACCTATAAAATTATCAACAATAAGAAAATATAACCATTTATGGAGTTTATTGCTATAGATGATGCTAATCTTTATTTACATTCTGCTATTCGTATATACTATTTTAAATACTACCAGGTTTTACCATCACAGAGGAACGCTGTCCATAAGACAAAAAATCCGTCTCTAGACTACAAAAACAAAGATGGCAATATTTTTACCTGCCCTGAATCTAGTATAACAATATTTAGAATATTATACAATTTATGTTTGCATTTGTAAGTCAACATAATTCTTTATTTATCACTATTTTTACCACCAAATGAGTATAACAAAGCGAATGTGATTTTATACATGAAAGAACGATTTAAATTCTAATTTTTTCCATATATTTGTACAATGTACTTCCTGCTCAGGTTTTTTCGTAATTAGAATTTAAAATATAATATGGATTCCAGCAGAACTGCTGACTTTCGTACCATAAAAGTAGTCTTATAATAATCTTCAGAACACGGCAAACGAATCTGTTACTTTCAAATATTAATTTAAACATAATGAGCACAGTGCAAGTGAGTAACAGTATCACAATTAAACCATTTAACTAACGGGGAGCTAGGGGCGGCCAGTGAGCAGAATCATGAGCGATACGATCATTCGGAGCGACCACCTGCCCACAAGTCGCACAGATTTCCAAATCCAAGTCCCTACCAACAACCAATTCTTGCTGCTTCGCAATATCAGGCAGCAAAGCGACCAAGTCCGAATACACAGAGTCCAACTCCGAGCCCATAGCGTTCTTGCAGTGCATGTAAAACTCCTCAGCACTGATGATGCTGTCACGGAAAGCCCGCGACGCAACTTTGAAGTTTTCTACCGCTGCGGCGCTTCCCAAAGCTTGCGAGAACTTCTTTACTAGCGAACGATTTCTAGCCTCAAACTCTGGCGGCGGTATATAAGCGTGTACCGGAGCCGAGAAAGTCTGCCCAGCTGAGTTGGTAAACATCATTCCGTCGCAGGTAGGCCGCGGCTTGAAACCCGGCGGAGCGCTGACGTTCCCGTTCGGAATCTTTTTATTCTCTCTTGGATACTCGACTTTCACGTTTTTTATCGGCTGATTCTTAGCCTTGGGATTCAGCGAGGGGAACTCCTTCGCAGCGAGCGAGAAATCTCCGTTGCCAGTGTTTCGATTCTTCTCCGGAGCTGCCGCGGCCGGAACGGTCTCGATCGTCTTAATTTTCCTATCGACGACTTCATTGTTGTTGTTCAGATTCGCTTCCGTGAGCGATAGGTCCCGCGCGTATTTTTTATCAAGTCCGTTCACTTGCACCAAAGGAGCGGTCTGTTCAGAAAGATCAGAAAAGTTTTCCTTTTTGCTGCTGTTTTTCTTCTTTTCTTTTTTTGATTTTGTTTCCGTCACTGCCAATGGGTTAGGAGTGGTTTTGATCGGTTGGGCGAATGGGTTTTTGACGGGTTGGGGAGTGGGCTGTTTCTTCGGCTTCGTTTTATTGACGGGTAGTCCCGGGAAGTCGGCTACTGGGTTGAAGGTCTGTTCCCTTGGCGTCGGCGGCGTCGGGTCCAGCTTGATGACCTTCTGCTTCTCTTTAGCCTTGGAGACTGTGATCCATTGCGGCGGGTTTGAGGGCGTGGCCGTGGACGATAGCGCGGGGAAAGCCTCCGAAGATGCGGTTTGTGGTTTCTTGCGCTGAGTTGGCGTTGGGTTGCTTTTCATAGCTTGCATCTCTTCCTTGTTTATCATCGCGACCTGTAAACCAAGGAGAAAGATGAAGATGTCTCAGAAGTAGAATCGAGGTAGGTACAGATCGTTTTGCCTGTTCTAGGCTGATCGAAGGTATTTTTTCCCTTGGGCCCGCTATCAAGCGCGAACAGCTGGACCGATTTGGCTGAAAGTTGATGGAGAAAAAAGTTATTGGAAAAGCTTAGAAACAGGAAACGGACTTGATTAATTTTATCCCGAAAAAGTAACGGGAACGGGGCGAGCGAAGTCTCGGGCGGCCGCTAGTTTAATATAAGTTTTAATTATTTACCTTCGACGGCTGGGTAGTTCGAGCACCGAGACTGGGGTGGTCATCCTTAGTATGTGCCAACGAGGGGTATTCGTCATCGAGCGGCGAGTAGTCATCGTCGCTGAGCGGGCGTCGCGGCGGGACGGACCGATGGGCGCTCGTCTGTGTTAGACGGAAGTTGCTAGCACTGGCCGGTTGGCTGTGTAGGACCGATACTGGCTTAGCTGGAAGTGAAGGGTAATATAGATTAATCTGGTGTTTATAGCGCTGAAAAGTGGTAAGGAAAGGTTCCTACTGAAACAAAGATAGGTACCTAAAGACTTTTTGGGGTTTAGCTCGCCTTTCTTAATTTACGATATTTCCGACCCTTCTGTGCATAGTATTGTGTGCAATAAAGAATTGATTAGGATTTGCCATTTCTTTAGGCGGTTTACATTGTCTTGAGTGTTTAGCAGATTTTGCGCAAGATAATTCGTGTGATTTTCGGTTTCTTGTATTTTGCGCAGTACTGACTTCCTTTGTTCTGTGTCCTATTAATAAATGAAGCATGCTTCACTATTATAGTGGTGACCTAATTTATACACGTACAGTTTCTGAGCACTGTAGCGGCGACCGCGGGCGCTGGCGCGGGTCTCTGCGCGGGCCGCGAAGGCCCGGGCGCCGGCGCTCCGCCCAACGTTGGGAAGTTCCTGTCGTTGCGAGTCAGCTGATCACCACCTGAACATAAACACATAATATATTCATAATAATACAATACAGGCAGTCCAGGGTGCCTTGGAACTAGTACTATATCCCAAGAAGAGTAAGTTCTCGACATTCACAGGAACAACAACGTTGGAGACCTTTAAAAATTCCGCTAAAAAAGTCCAGCAAAGCACCCGGCCTTATCTGATCTTATTTTTACACGCTTTTTGTTACGTTCACCTGTATGTATGTTGGTAACCGACTCCTTTGGGCGTGATTTTGGCCCACTTTAAACGATCAGATTTCAGTTCATATTATAGTTTTTTTTTTACTATTTTTGGCTAGCGGCCTGTCCCCGTGCGAAACGGGTGGACATTTATTTTTAAAACACATAAATATAGCCTTTGTTACTCAGGCTGAATGTAGCTTTCCAATAGTGAAATAATTTTAGAAATCGGCATAGTAGTTTTTGAGTTTATTCATTACAAACAAACACACAAAAATACAAATCTTTCCTCTTTATAATTAGTATAGTCTAAAACTGCTGAGTAAGATAGACATACCTTTGTAAACCTTAGAGGAGCCGCCGACCAGTAGACTGGGCGCTTGCGGCGCGGCCGACAGCCTCGGGAATAGTTCCTCGCTCCGTGTGTCGATACGTGGCGGCGGCGGCGGCGTGGGCGGCGGACTCGGCGGCCGCTCCTGTCGCTCGCGGTGGTCGCGCTGATCGCGGTGGTCACGTTCCCTTTATAGATAGATAGATAGATAGTTCGGCAAGTTTCGGCAAGTTTTATCATGCGCACTTGAAGTGCGGGCAGGTTTTTCCCCAAGTAGGCCGCTGGTGGGCCTTTTTTGTGTGACCCTTGACACGTGTTGCTCGAACTTTCTTTAGGTTCTACAACACGCCGGTTTCCTTCACCGTTTTGACAGTACTGGCATAGTGCACATACATTTTTCGACAGAAAAACTCATTGGTACACGAGTGGATTTGAACCCACGACCTTCGGATCGGAAGGCGGGGCCACTACCACTAGACCACCAGTGCTCAATAGATAGATAGATAATTCTTTATTGTACAACTTCGTGTATCGTGCATCGGACTCCTGTTTCCGCAATTGGACTCAAAAGTTGGTCCGTTTTGCGTCAGGAAACGCTGGCTATACTTGTAGCCAGCCTAACTCCTCCCAGAAGCGCAGAAGCTTCACAGGCTTCACAGGAGGAGTCCTGGGGTGGTCCAGGATTCTTCTTCGGATAGGCATCCCCTGCAGAGTGGACTGTCTGTGGCTCCGATTATTGTACACCTTAATATCTTCAATAAATGTACAATGGGCAGTCTTATCGCTATAAAGCGATTTCTTCCAGACAACCTTTGGATGGAGAGGAACTAAAAAATATGGAAGATTGGCTGGGATTGGCCTTTAAGGTGATAGGTAAAAATGTTGGAGTGGCTGCATTAATAAATGTTTATGTAATTCTATCATGGTGAAGTCGTACCAGTACTACAAGTAGTTACCTGGGCGTTCTCTGGGCGACAGGATGCGGCGTAATATTGAATTGCAGTTCTAATGTCCGCGCCTGTCTAGCCGCGCCTTTGTTCAAACCGCGACCGTGCACCGTGGCTTTGTGAGCTGTAAATAGGTTTTTAAATTTCGTAAATTGTAAAAACATTTTTTCCATAGAGCAAAGAATATCAAGTCAGTTGATGATACAATTTAGCACAAATTAATTCTTAAGTCTCTGGTCTAAGGCATTTTAAGTTTGTTTCAAAAGTATGGATTGTTTGATTTTTATATTACTTCCGGTCTGGTCTGCAATAAAAACATATAGAAATAGAATTATCAAGAGATCCTCCTAGACCACGATAGTCCATCTTTACTGCTGTCTTCTTCCCTTCCTTGCACACAGGAACACTTTCTAGTGTTGATTGAATATTTTTACGACTTATTAACACTATGGGTTGGGTACCTATATTTTTTAATGACGCAAAGTTATTGAGATTGCAATAATACAAAAGGCAAAAATGGCAAATAGTCCACACTTGGTGTGCAGACTGGTTTTCGCAAGTAGGCCTGGTTTTTAAGGTTCTACGACACACCGGTTTCCTAGCGATGTTTTCCTTCACCGTTTGAGAGAACTGGCTTAGTCCTTATAAATTTTTCGAAAATATTATTAGAAGGTACACAACTGGATTTGAACGACTTCAGGATCGGAAAGCGGGGCCGCTAGGCCGCTACCACTAGACCACCAGTGCTCTCGAACTGCGATTGGGTGATTACGATGTACGAAAATAAGTCTTATTCTAAGTACCTTTGAGATCAATCTCGCTTCTAAACACAGCCGTGAGATGTTGTCCCGCACACTCCCCTTCCTCGCACAAGTAATGGTCCGTCCGGAAGTGGTGCGCCAAGGCGGAATGCGACGCGTAGTACAGATTCCTCCCGTCAGCGTCACACAGATGGCAGTAGAGATGCTCCTTGCGAAGATGGCGGTATAACTCGTCAGCGTCCATGAACCGTTCTTCACAAAACTCGCATAGCGGGTGGCCCCTAGGGATTTACTATCAAGGGTGATTATCAGATTAAGAAAAAAAATTATGTACACTATGCCAGTGCTTTCACACGGTGAAGGAAAACATCGTGAGGAAACCGGCATATGATAGAACCTGAAAGGTTCCACCTAAAGGCTTCTTTGAGGCGCACTTAAAATCCTTTCACCACCTTGGTTCGATAGGATCAGTGACACGATCAGACTAAAACAAATGCTCATAAAGACATGAAAAAGGAGATGAGAACATTTCATGACTAGATAAAATTATCTCCTCTAAAAATAAAAAAAACTTCACAACTTTGATCCCCAGGCATAGCAGATAACCCCTCAAATCTTTTGGTCCTAAGAGACCAAGTAAAAATTCAAGATTTTTAAGTATAATTAAAAAAAACCCTAGTGATATATCCATAGACAAAACAATATATGTAACAATATAATATGTTTCTATACTGTTCCTGATCTGATTCCTTAAGTGGCCAGTGGCAATTTATTTAATTAACAATTAAATAAATATTTTGGACAATCCACACAACATCATCTAGCCCTAAACTAAGCAGAGCTTGTACTATGGGAACCAGATAGCTATTATAATACTTATATTTTTTTTTGTATATTACATACTTAGCCTACAATATCACTGAGAACAAACACCTATAGATGTTCACACACGCAAATATTTGTTCTCAATGGGGATCGAACCCACGGCCTATGGCATAGAAGGCAGAGCTACTACCAACTGAGCTGATAAGGCAGCCAACAATTCAGTCAATAATTTTATTTTATTTTTTATTTCCTATAAGACTGTAATTTCAGATGTTAAATATAAGGTAGTAAAATATTAGTAGTTAATAAAGTTCTAATATTATCAAACATTGTGTACCTATGTGATGTGTCGTCCAAGTCTCCTTTCCGTCTGTGATGGGCCAATTCCTGACGAGTGTAGCATCTTCTTTCACTAGTAAAGATCTAAAAAAATGGCTAATTAAAAACATTTGATTTTCATAAAAGTCTGGTATTCAAACACAACATACATAATTTAGATGGATTAAAATACAAGGGCTGGTTTTAAATCGTTTTGAGCTAGACTTAAATTTTAAATATGGTACAAAATAAAAAAAACTAAGAAATATAAAAAGTGAGTTGAATCAGAGCTATAAAAAATGCATGCCAAAGTATTCAAATAACAATAAAGTTACCCTTTCCAATGTATAAATCAAATACAATAAATTCAAAAGTTTACTAAAATAAGAATATGGAGCATACACCTGCATGCCTTCTTAAATACTTTTGAACATTTATGCATGCATTCCTACCACTTTAATTAGGTATGTCAACTTACCCTGAGATGTTTAACACAAAGATCACAGTAGTGTCTCTCATGGACCTTCCTCATGTGGTCACTAAGAGTGGTAAAGTTACGGAACGGTGGCAATTTATCACAGATGTTGCAACGATTCTCCAAGAGATGTTCATAAGCTTGTTTGATCTCATCGGTACTAAATCCAATTTTAAATTGCCTCTCAAACTGCCTGTCAGTGAACACCCTGTTTCGAAGCTCTTTGTAAGGCAGAACCGTTTCTGTGAAGACCACCTAGAAAACATAATTTAGAAGTTAAATTATAGTGAAATCATGCAAGTTCCTATGATCTCGAACAGCACAGTGCTCGTTGTTGTATCAGTAACATCTAGTATTGCACAACAAATATTTATTCACCTGTTTAGTCAACAAATTTAGGAGTATGAATTTCATGTCACAAAACATACCCGGGCAAGGTCCTGGCGACATATAGGACACTCATTTTGCAGGCACAGCACCCGCATCCGAGTAGAACACTCGAAACATACGGGATGGTCACATTCACCTATCGAATAGAACTCAACGTTCTTGAAACACACCACGCAAGTGTTTTCGGTCGTGTGGTCGGTCATAGTTGACGATTGGCACAGGGATCTGGAAAATAAATTTATGTGTGATAATCTACAAGCTGATACGTGGAAGTTTAATAAAAAAAGATGATAAATACGGCACCTGCTGGGTAAAAGAAAGGATGAAAATTTTCGCGGAGAGATGGATCGGGGAGGGGAAATGAGACTTTATGACAGCAAAGCAAAGCAGGCAGGATTTGACTTTGACAACTGACAACTGAGTTGAATGAATGAACTATTTAGTGCCATTGATAAAAGTCTTTCTCCAAAATATCGCATAAGCCCGGTTTCCACTGCGAGTGGAACGGACCCATTAATGACTTCGTTAAACTCGCGAACGCAAACTGCATACTTGTATTTCCACCAACAAATAGTCGGACGGAAAGAGCCGAGCGTGTAGAAAGAGTAGAAATGAGCTTGCTCAGTTCGGGGGAGCGGAGCGGAGTACTTACAACTCGCAATTACAATTTATACATATAGCCACTCACACGAAGCACTGCTGGACCTGTAGGGCGATTGTCTAATTCAGTTGCAATCATTAGTTTGATACTAACAGCTAAACGATACTATCAAGGAATAGCGATCATGTAACTTGTTGCAATACCTTTTTGACCGCTATCTATCAGTTGCAATGATAGTTTTGCAGCGTGAAGTTCCTGCAAATCAATTTAACCCGACCAATTTAAAAATCATAATCTTAGTAAGAAGCCGTGTGAAAACGATTGGCCCACTTTATTTAACTTTCTAATAGACCTCGTTCACTCATTTTGTGTTGTGTTTCTGTCAGTCTAAATCAGATCAGTCTAAGTCAGATCTAAATCAGTCAGTTCTGTCAGTCATCCAGAAATAAATTATAGTTTAAAAAACTAAAAAAAAAACGCTTTTATAACTAATTGAACTAAAAAGTTAAAAATAAAACTGTAATAATCAATTGAAAATTTATATTATTGGACAAAAAGCGTGGGGTGCTTTTTATAATAACTTCAGATATAATAAACTATTGATAAAATATTTACAACAATCAAAATCAAGCCCCCCACGCTTTTTGTACAATAATATAAATTTTCAATTGATTATTACAGTTTTATTTTTAACTTTTTAGTTCAATTAGTTATAAAAGCGTTTTTTTTTTAGTTTTTTAAACTATAATTTATTTTTTACTTTTTAGTTTTTTTTTTTCATATTTTTGCATTGTCATCGACCTTTGACAGGTGTGCAAAGTTTGAATCAAATCTGATCGTTCAAAGTAGGTTTTTTATTATTTTTTTTATTTCTTTTCATTTTTTTTTTTTTTTTTCATATTATTTCATTGTCATCGACCTTTGACAGGTGTGCAAAGTTTGAATCAAATCTGATCGTTCAAAGTAGGTTTTTTTTATATTTTTTTTATTTCTTTTCATTTTTTTTTATTTTTTTTTTCATATTATTGCATTGTCATCGACCTGTGACAGGTGTGCAAAGTTTGAATCAAATCTGATCGTTCAAAGTAGGACAAAATCGAGCTCAAAGGGGACGGTTACATACATACATACATACATACATACATACATACATACATACATACATACATACATACATACATACAGGTGAAGCTAATAAAAGCGTTATAAAAATAAACAAAGGTTTCGTAAATATCGAATAAAATTTACTTTTTCAAGTTATTTAATCTGATTTGAAGTAAGTAAAGTCCAACATTCTTAATTCTTTATTCCTAGCTTTCTCAAGTGATTAATGCTGTTTCTATTTGTTATAAAGTTATGATCCCAATCCACCAGTGTTTGTCGAAGCAATCAACCATAGCCCTTAGTAAAAATAAGGGCACCAACAATATTTGAAAGCCTTGGAAAATCTTGCAAGGATGTTAAATGCCGTGGGTGGTGGCTACATAAAAACTGGTTATAAATGGAAGGGAGTATGTAGTAGGTAAATAGTTTTCAATAACCCTAGTTTTGTGCAGCTAATATTCATCATTTTTTTGTGCTCTATATGGTAAAACAACATAGTTCTATGTTTTTTTGATTAATTACTGGTAATATGTAGATACAAGTGCCGCATAAAGTCCAAGGTGTTGGACAACCGGCGAAACGCTGGGTGCCCTGGGGGTGGACCCTATACGCTGCAAGCGCTCACACTCACAGGTTTTATTTAGCTTACTTTTGTAGATGTTAATGTTTTTTGTTTTTAGATCACGATGACAATGTGCTCCGCTGGGTGTACAGTCTAGAAAAAAGGCACCTTGTGGTGGAAGAGGGAACGTGAAGAGAGGGAATGGTGGATGCTGTCGCTGCTATAGGCAGATCGTTTAATGAAATGGCGACACAAGAGCCATGTGTGGACTTGCTGCTGCTTTAAGTTCAACAGCATCCACCACCATTAAATAAAACAGTTAAATAAAATACAATAATTCTGTTAATAACTCGCCTTATTTCTTTACCACAATAATAGATAGGACACCTACTGCTTATAAATCAGACTTATTATAGCATTTTGTAAGTATTTTAATTTGAAACAGCTTCTATCCTATTCTAGTCATTAGTACATAATTGATAATGAAATATTAGAAGTATGTAATGTAATATAGGCAGGAGCCAGCTATTTCCCCCTGCACGTGGAGGTTTTGACTGATTCTACACATGGCTATGGTACAATGAGGATGATATCCCAGCACAGGATATCAAACGCTTCCTTCGTCAGGCAAAGGTTCGAAATAAACTCTCTCTGAGGGATTTAGAACGGATTGCTGGCATCCTGCATCAATATTCTATCAAGAATACGTTTTTTTTTGGCACTGTTTCTCCTCTAGCCCAAGTAGGAATCCTCTTGACATGATAAACTGAAATGAATTTAAATACTTAGTTGAAACGGAATTGTAGTAAGTACGCACTAGATTTTATTTGATTAGGAATGCAATAATAACTTTGTTTATCATTGTCAAAACACTGAAAACTTACTGTAAATAACTTACTTTATTCAATTTCTATCCATCGCAACAACACCTTACTTGTTTCTATTCGCGATTGATATGATAGTAATCGTAAGCTGTCAGTTCCATTGAAACAGCCTTACGTGATCGCTGTTTCATGATATCTAGAGAAAGATTACGCTCATGTTGCAATCGTTCATTGTCAAAGATGGTTTCAATTGCAATGCGCTTTCGATTGCAATCGAAGCTTTTACGTGATCGCAAATGTGACAGTTTCAATAGGATATCCATTGAAACCATTGCAACAAAAGTTACATGATCGCCCCACTGGAAATAACCGACGCGTCTCAAACGCGTCCGAAACGTCAGAAAACGTCGCTTCCGGAAGCTTGCGCATGCCCGAATTAATGCCAAAGAAACTAAAAAGTCTTTTTCCCAACAAGAAACTACTTTGTTTACCTTATTTCAGTCACTTCCTATTAGAAAAGAGTATGGGTATCATGTAGAACATTTTTTTCCGACAAGAAATCATTTAATAGCGGCGGGTAGCATTTTAAAACGATTTTTTTCGCTACCTTGCAATTTTTGAGATTTTGTCGGCTATTCTTATTTTTACGAAAAACTTTTTAGATCACCATCAAGCCTGATTTCCAAGGAAAAAATACATGCATAACAATCCCAAAACAACCCTCAATTAATTTATTATAAACAAAAACAAAACAAAGAAAATTTACGAAATTGCGCTTGCGCAGCCATTTTTCGCACGGAAAATTTTCACTTTTTTACAAAAATCATTCTAAAATATTTTTTCACTGGCAACACGTCGTTTTATGGCTGCAGTCCATGGAGGCAGGTGTCAGGCCAGTTAATGTACAACCAGAAATTCGAAAAGTTCATTTTGAACTTTTTGGGTACTACAGTACCACGGACGCTTGGCGGCCGTGCAAATCGTGGCACTATAGTACCACGATTTTTCTCGGACGCGTGACCGGAAACAAGTTCGTGGCACTATAGTACCACGTAACGCGTGAATGGATAGTAGTTTCCACACAGAAAGTGGTGAGCGGGGCACTTGATAACATCGCAACAACTAAACCACACCCAACCAGCTCATAACTTCAACTGAACTCGTGCTCTGTGGAAATTATATAGGTACAGAGCCACCAACTTATCTGTGAAGTGGCTGAAAATGGAACTACAGCCGCCATGATGAAAATGGCGTTCGATTGTCAGTTGCTCTCTGTTTGCGTGTTTTCTGTTTAATAGAAGATATTAAACATTTTTGCGTTTTCAACCATGCCAAAAGCTATAAAAAGTGATGCTTGAAATATTATTCTGAAGGTTAAAGCATTTTTTGAAGAGGAAGCTCGCCAATAAGCTCCGATTATTCCATTTAATAAAATAACCAACCGAGTTTCTGTTGCTACAGGTGAGTGTGACCAGTCGTATCCCATAAATTTTGCTCATGAAACTTGTACCTCGACTCGAGTAGACTCTGAAATCTTCGCTCGCATCGCTCGCCAGATAACTGCTGTACTTACATGCATTTAATACTTGACTCAGCTTTCAGCGTCACGTCTAATTTACCTAGTTCCTTAGTTTTGTATTTTGTTTTTCAGGAAGGAAAGGTAGCAGAAGAAACTACCGGTACTAAAGTAAGAACGCCTGGAAAATGTCGATTACTTCGATATTAATGGGCGATAGATACGACGAAAAGTACATGAATTTTATGCAGTCCGAGAGTGATTCAGATCATTATTATGATGTCAGCCATAGTACCTCAAGTTCTGTTGATAATACCTATAATATTGTAAAAATATTTCAACATACCTACACGTTATATTTAATTAATAGCAGCGTTTTACCTACCAATAAAACGCATATTAATTTACTTACCTTATTCGAAGATTAATTTATTTATTTGAGATAGACACTACGTTTTCCGCCCTAAATCTTTGACTTTTTGACGGTTCTAATGACAGCCTGTCATGTTACCCTTCCGTCATTTCCCCTACCACCACCGCAGAGTGGCGCGTTTGAGGCAGCCATCTTTATTCTTCATTGCGTCGAAAATCACCAGGCAGAATTGAAAGTATAATCTTCGAATAAGGTAAGTAAATTAATATGCGTTTTATTGGTAGGTAAAACGCTGCTATTAATTTGACTTGACCTTATTCGAAGATTAATTTATTTATTTGAGACCTGTTTGTTATCGCCTGGTGGTGGTAGCAACTCTGACGCCAATGTGAACATGTGACATCAAAATATTTTACAACCTCAAGTAGGTAAGTATACCTACAATAGTAAAACGTTATTATCTACCAAAGAACCTAAGAAATTATTCTTATAGCAAACACTATAAAATGTGGCTACTTTAACAAAGTTAAAGTAGGTACAATGAAAAACCTGTCAGGTTTTGCATCAAAAGTGATCGTGGTCGTAATAATTAAGAAAGTCTGACATACATAGGGTTAATAGACCAACCCCCTCATGACTAACCAACTTATGAAGAAGGCCTAAGTCCAGCTATGAATTTCTTTGGGTTGGTTATGATGACAACCCGGGCCATAATGCAATGGCATTGGAAACATCAATATACTTGCATATCATTGGAAACATAGCTAAGCAAGATTTTTGCGTTAACTAAAAATGACACTTTTTAACTCACTACCCTCTCGTTCAGTCCAAAATAATTTTCCAGAATAACCTTTTCTATCCAGCTTGGAGGAACTTCTGAAGGTGCTGTAATAGCAGCCTGCCAATCCAACCTCCTGACCTATGCGGACTTATGCGGGTGTTGCGGACTTGCTAAATTAATACTGTTATTGTAATAAAAACATATTAAACGATTTGACTGGTGATAAATAAAATATTGCATTTATCATAGTTTCTTTCCAGTTCATGATGATGATGAATGATCAGTAAAATACTGATGAGAGTTTTCAACCATAAATTATCACTGCGATCAATTGTCAAATACAGGATAAACACCATACTAGAAGGAATACGATCAAATATGTAACCATCTGATGATGATGATAAGGTATGCGATCTAATGTGTAACCATAATGTGAGTCCTCTTGAGCCAAGAGCATAATATTACTGCGAGGCAGTTTTACTATTAGTACCTATGTAAAACATAAACATTACTCATACTTACTTACTTAGTATTTATAAAATTTATTTTTGCCAACGTCGCAAGCCGGATAGTTTGATTGACATGGAGTAAGAACATCTGGAAGAACATGCCTGCTTCAGAACGTAGGAACTACGGTTTCATGGTTTTTGCTTTCAGCAAGAATTGTGCTAAAGTACTAAGGATGTTTTTGTTTACTGATGTATCAAGGAATTAAACAATTGGAAACCATTATGTTTATCAGTGGTACTACAACCACTATTTTTAAAAACAGCATAACAATAGCAGTGGACTTCTTCGGGCTGATGATGATGATGATGAATAGTAACAATATTGGTTAGAGCTATATGCCATTACATACTTCGACGCTCCGTGGACGAGATGATTTGCTTTTACCAGAAATATATCTCATGTACCTAGTCTTCTTCATATAGTGTCACTGGATCTTTCGAAAAGAAGTGTGGAGAAAGGATTTTAAGTGCGCCTCACGGAGGCTTCTTTTGTGCACTTGACACATATTTTCGAATCTTTCAGATTCTACGACAAAATTACACTTAGGAGCTAAAAACACAGTGCAGCACATCCATGTGGGTAGGCAGTTCCATGCAGAACGTTAAGAAACAGCTTGACGAGATTTCAGTTTTTAGTTTAGTTGGTAGGTCACGCGTCCACAGTTTTCAAAAACAAAAACAAATATGTATATAAATGTGGGTAGCCTGCATTTTAGAGGCAACTAAGATTCTTTATTTTCGATATTCAATCCACAAATTCGATCCACAAAGCGTAGCTCTTTAAGCCACACCATAAATACCACTCTACGATATAGGTAGATACCTGTATTATACACTGAACCACACACTAACTCAGCTAAAGTTTTCCCTGCATAAGTGACTTTAATACTTAAGAGTTTGTGATCGTAGAGATGCACGACGTTTCTGACCCAACTAAGTATTTTTATTTTGCGTAACCATCTAAAAATATTTGTAATACAGTAGGTGTAACAAGCACCTGTGTCACTAACTACTTTTAAGTGAAAATGCACTCTGAAATGAGATCAGTGGTAGAACCCAAAAATTAGGTTTTACTTTCAATAAAAAAATTATTGGCCAGCACATCATCGTCGTAAAGGATGGGCTTACAAACAGATGGGGGTACTTATTTACTGCACCTTGTTTCACTACATATAACGCATAGTTTACTACATACAAGTTGTTCATCAATACAAGCTTGTAGGTACATTAGAGTACGCAAGAGCAGCAGATGTTCTGTCCCATTGTTACATTACAACTCATTATTGTTAATAAACATTTGCTGGTATCTAATTATTCTATTATTATTCTCAGGACATTATAACCTTACAAAAACATCTCCCACCACCCAGTGAGGGTGTGCTGCTTTTTTTTTTTTTTTTTTTTTTTTTCACAAACACCTATTTGCGAAGGGTGTATATTCAAAATGATCGGATTGTTATTGTGAGGAAACAGCACTTTCTGGGGCCAGGCCAGGCCAGGCCAGACCAAAATTCACAAATTCCACGTGATGGAACACAAAAACCCGGAACCCCTGCGAGGGGCCGCTGTTAGCTTGATTGGATTTTTCTTGCGAAAAAACATCATATTCAGGAGCCAATGTCCACTAAAACTTTATACAGACACATGCGATGGGATACAGTTACCAAACACCCCTGCGAGGGGTGGTTGTTAGCTTAATTGGATTTCTCTTGCGCGATCCCATCAGATTCAAGAGTCATGATCCACTCATCGTTTATACAGCTCCATGCGATGGAAAACCGTTAGCCAAACACCTAACCTCTGAGAGGGGTGTCTCTTAGCTTGATTGGTATTCTGTTGCGTTAACTCATCAGATTCAGAAGCCATGGTCCCTCAACGCTCATACCGCTCCATGCGAAGGATTACCCTTACGTAAACACCTAACCCATGCGAGGGGTGGTTGTTAACTTGAGTGGATTTTTCTTGCGAGAACCCATCAGATTCAGGAGCCATGGTCCACTTACCTTTTATATAGCTCCATGCGATGGAGTACCGTTAGCAAAACACCTAACCCCTGCGAGGGGTGGTTGTCAGCTTGATTGGATTTCCCTTGCGAGAAGGCATCAGATTCAAGAGCCGTGGTCCAGCCACCGTTTATATAGCTCCATGCGATGGAGTACCGTTAGCCAAACACCTAACCCCTGCGAGGGGTGGTTGTTAGCTTGATTGGATTTCTTTTGCGAGAACCCATCCGATTCAGGAGCCTTGGTCCACTGAAGTGTATACAGTTCCATGCGATGGAGTACCGTTAGGCAAACACCTAACCCCTGCGAGGGGTGGTTGTTAGCTTGATTGGATTTCTTTTGCGAGAACCCATCCGATTCAGGAGCCCTGGTCCACTGAAGTGTATACAGTTCCATAAGATGGAATAAAGTTAGCCTAACACCAGACCCCTGCGGGGGGTGGTTATCGGCTTAATTGAATTTCTTTTGCAAGAACCCATCAGAATCAGGAACTCAGGTCCATTAAAAGTTTATATCGTTCCATGCGCTGGAATAGTTTTAATAACGGCCTACCCCTGCGAGGGGCAGCTGTTACTTTGATTGGGTAGCGATTCCTCTTCTTATGGTTGACGAGTTCCCTCAGCTGGAACACAGCGTTTCCAAATTCTTAGCGTCACCTTTGCGCAGCTGATAGATTCTGGAGAACAGAACACCTTAGCCGCCAAAAATACTTAAATAAAACATACAAAACTCCGCATGTAATAATACGACTTGTAAAGTGAAATAATAAAGAGGATAGCAAAAATGAAAAAACTGAGTTTCTTCTGCTTTGCCACTCAGATTCTCAAAAATTAACTTCAGCACTCGTATAATTAATTGAAAAAGAGAGAAGATTACAATATATACTTCGTGCAATTATATATTAAAATTAATATTTATTTTTCACAATGCACGTTTAAGAATTATATGCATTATAATTGATTTATCGTATCATACATTTCTCCCCACTTTGTTTGATCCCAAGTCTATGAAGCTTGGAGTATGATACAATTTACGAGTTTAAAGGGTAAGACCGTAGTCTCATAAGACGTCTAACCTAAGCACCAGTTTTCAACAACTCCGTCATTGCAAGGCCATTGATGTTTATGACGTCATTATCATATTATCACTTACCTCAAAACTAAGATTTCGATATCACCGATAGCCATCTTATGCTACTGCACGTGGGGCTACCGCTTGTGTAAATTACTTGAACATTAAATATGCACATTAAAACTTACATGCACAACAAACATACAGGATAACTGGTTATTTACATAACTGTAATAACGTGATCCAAACGAACTTTTCGTTAAAATTGAACACGTTTCATATAAAGAGGGTACTCACGGTTTTCCCTCTTTGCACAGTATAACACACTTATTCACTAAGTAAAAGAATTAATTCTTCACTTTTGTATGAACAAGGATTAAAATATTTTAAGCAACTGTAGTCGCAGAGATATCTGCTGAACACATGTTGCTTCGACGGAAAACAAAACGCCAATGAAGAATAAAGATGGCTGCCTCAAACGCGCCACTCTGCGGTGGTGGTAGGGGAAATGACGGAAGGGTAACATGACAGGCTGTCATTAGAACCGTCAAAAAGTCAAAGATTTAGGGCGGAAAACGTAGCGTCTATCTCAAATAAATAAATTAATCTTCGAATAAGGTCAAGTCAAATTAATAAAATTGTTAGTGTTTTATTCAATGTCTTGTATTATAAACTAGCAGTAGCCGCACGCGCTGTTTGACTCGCTTCATACAACCCGTTAGTTTTTGTAAACACATTTTTGATCCTCTATATTATGTAGGTAAGATTCAGTTATGTAAGTTGTCTGTGAAGGCTAAACATAGCAGATTAGATCTATGTCATCATCATCATCAGCCTGAAGAGGCCCACTGCTGGACATAGGCCTCCCCAACACATTTCCAGGAAGAACGATCCTGAGCTCTTTCCATCCACCGGCTTCCCGCGATCTTAACAATGTCGTCGGTCCATCTGGTGGGTGGGCGCCCTACTTTTCGTCTTCCAGTTCGTGGTCCGGTGCGTGGTGGTTAGATCTATGTAGGAATCCCAAATTATGGTTCATTATTCGTAGAATGGCAACACCAGAGCGATTGAAGCGACGCTCTTCAATTCACAGATAAGTTGGTCGGTCTGTATTCGTTTTTCATTTCTCATTTTCCGTTCAGCTCAGTCCGCTCATTTCTCATGACCAACTCTTCGTCGGTGGAAACGCAAACCTATTTCACTATAAAGGAGTCCGTTCCACCCTGTTCCACCTAACCATTTTCCGCACATTACCTTTTCGCAGTGGAATGGAAACCGGGCTTTACAGTAAGACCATCGTAACTTGGCGGGCCTGAAGTTAGCCGCTTATCAAATTTTCCTTAATTTTATTGGTGATTGTTGCACAAACGGATTACTTCAGGCTGGCCAAGTTACGCAGGGCGAATTGTACTTTAATTTTTTTGAATTATTTGTAACCGAAAACAGACTTGATTCTTTAAAGAATGGACAATACAAATAAAAGCAAGCATTTTGTCTATGATTTGGTTAACGACGACGAACGACGGTTTGGTTTGTTTGTTTGAAAGTGAAGTGAATTCAGAGTTAAATTATTTTGAAAATTACTTCGAAAACGATTTTTATTGTGGAATGTAAATAAAACGTTGTGATCCTACCAATTTGGGGAACACCAATTGTGAAATGTTTTTCCAGGTATATTTGTGTTCAAATACTTCTAAACCTATCGACCGTTTTGTCTTGTAATGTACTAAATATTTAACTTTTGAAATTTTAGATTGAGAATACTCCAGAGCACATCAAGAGAGCTAGGAGGTCTGAAAATTTGCCCAAGGAGAGTCCCAAAGAGGAATGTCCTCGTCTCATTTTAGGCCCCTTCTCCAGACCTCCTCAAGTGGTTTTTGACAATGTTCTCATTGGATCATCATGTGAAAGAAGCTTGGAACTCTTCAATCCATCTAAACAAATACAACAGGTTTGTAACTTATTTTGTGTCTACTTACTTGCATAACAATCCAGCAGGGTTGTCTCAAATTTGTTCAAAACATGAATTGAATGACAGTCATTACACTGTAATTACCTACAAAAAAATGTTTACTAGACAAAAATGATTTCCCATGTTGTAAACATCAGTTATTATGAGAACATACTATTGTAGGTTGCAATACCTGAAGCGTAATGTAAAAGATTCGAGTCTATTAATACAGGTACTGTACAAACAATTTATAATTAGTAATACGGTTACCGTACGAACAATTTAAAATTATTAATACGGGTACTGCGGGGGGAGGGGGGCACCATTCTTGAAATTAAGTTGGTATATAAAAAAAAAAAACCTAACAACCTACTGTTACTTTTGTGACTTAAGTTGGAGTGCCCCGAGTTTGAATCTGGATTTTTAAAACACTTTAGTCGCTTAAAAGGCGTAGTAAAGTTAAAATTTGGGTTGGCTTTAGTATTGTTAGGGAGGAGGAGGGACGGGGGAGGGGTCCTCTCTGCACTGACATGCACCATTCTTGTAATTAAGTAGGTATAAAAAAAAAAAAACCTAACAACCTACTGTTACTTTTGTGACTTAAGTCGAGGTGCCCCGAGTTTGAATAATATCCGTATGACTATACTCATTATAAAATTGAATAAATGTATGAATAAATATTATTTATTCATCCAGCACCCGTACAAATAGTCACTTCCAATGTAAAATAGGCCGACTAAGCTATCAGGATGTATAAGTGCTGGGGAAACCTTTATTCTATCTAAAATCGTGTCCCAGGCACTATATTGTCTTGTAAGTAGGCGCATGAGTAATCACCAGTTGCCCCTGATGTTAAATAAATCATCTACAGTAGATGCAAAGTCCTGGAGCGGGAATTCCCAGATGCCTGCAGGCCAGAGGTTATCAACATAATTCATTTATAACTAGTTAGTATATAAAACTCTTTTCTGTTTGAATGTGGATCTAAAAGACACAATATTTTTTGTATCCTTGAATAATTATAGAAATAAATTACAACCTCCTACTCAACAGCAGTGGGTAGTCCTATTACTTGTCCTGGGAATTCAACCAGTAAAATTTGTATCAAGCAATGAACATTAAAAAAAATAAGGAGCTTACATATTTGCACCCACAGATAACACTTGGAAAATCTCTTCCTCCGGGATTGGTGATACAACTGCCGGGAGAATGGCTGGAACTGGAGCCCGAGACTTGCTACTGTGTCTCCATGCAGTGGACCCCGACGCAGCCAACAGCTATGCGGGAAACCATTCGCTTCACAAATGAGAATAGGGGTAGATATGATGTGATTGTAGTGCTGAAGTCTATTATGGTAATTATTTCTTTATTTTTTCTACATTATTTTATGTAGTCACTATGTATGTATGTGTGTATGTGTATCGGACTCCTGTTTCCGCAATTTGTTGGTCAAAAATTCAAATGTTGGTCCGTTTTGCGTCAGGAAACGCTGGCTATACTTGTAGCCAGCCTAACTCCTCCCAGAAGCGCAGAAGCTTCCGGGGGGCTTCACAGGCTTGGAGGAGTGACCTGGGGGGGTCCAGAATTTCACGTCGTTGAGTTGCTACATGCAGTATGTAGTCACTAAAGTGCTCTGCAGTGTTTTTCCATTTTATTACCGTGGCGCGATTTCTGAAGTATCACCCCTAAAAATGAATTTTAATTTCTTTACCGTCACCTAAAGACTTGATTTGTTTGTATAAAAAAAAACTAAATTATTTTTCAAAATTGGTATAGCTATCAAAGCTATATATAAGCTATCAAAGAGGTTGAAACAAAGCTATTGAAATACTTTCCATTCATTCAGTTATGTCCACTGCCTTTGCATGGATCTTGTTGGCTACTTGTTACTAAACTGGCAAATTCATCATACACATTTGGTGTGCGGACTTGTTTCCGCAAGTAGGCCGCTGGCGGGCCCTTTTTGCCGTGTTCGAACTGTTGTACACATCTTGAAAACACCGGCGTGTCGTAGAATCTACGACACGCCGGTGTTTTCAAGATGTTTTCCTTCAGAAAGAGAGTACTGGCATAGTGCACATAAATTTTTCAACAGAAAAACTTATTGGTACACAACTGGCTTTGAACCCACGATCTTAGGATCAGAAGGTGGAGTAGGCTGGTCTAATATCACTAGACCACCAGTGCTCAGTAGTTTGCAGTATATAAGTACAACTTCTTACTAAAATATAACTTTGTTTTTTTTCAGAACATTAAAAGCAAGAATCAGCCTAAAGGTTTCAAAACCTCCCCAGGTAAAATAAAGAAAAAGGTAGTATCAAAAAAATCCCCAGGATCAATCTATAAAAAGAAAGCTGAACTAATCTACAATACCACCACAACAAAAATCCAAAAAACCGTCACTAAAGTCAAGTCAACCCATAAATTCTACCAAACAGTTAACAAAGAAAATATATCTAATATCAATGATTATTCCATTGATACTTACAAGTGCCCCTTTGATTCTCCAACTAGCAATGAAATGAAATTTGACACGTCTGAGATATTTTCTAACATGAGAAAGACAAACGTCCTGCAGGAAACATATGACAAATCTTACAATGTAACTCTCGATGGTGCAAATATTCCTTCAAATGTATTAAAACCATCTACTAGGCACAATGAGACTACAACAGACATATTTGACAACCTTACATTTACACCTCTAAAAAGTGTATCAAATAAAAACGACAAATTGGATAATGGCCCAAAAATAATTATGAGTGTGAACTCGGACAGTGACTTTGACGATAGTTTAGATGCAAAGAATTCTAACAAAGAAAATCAGACACACTCAATCATCAGTATAACGACATCACAGCCTGCCAACAAGTGGCTGACAGTGAACCACCAATCACAAGTTGACAATCAATTTGTTGAGACTCCAGTTGTAGATAAAAAGAAGCATCCAAACACTTCCTCCCCTAAAGAGTTCAACAGCCCAAACTTCTCCATCAATACAGACTTTTCCCGCATCAGCGACCTTTCATTCTTTCCACAAAGATTTTCAACTGAGCGTAAATGCTTTCCGAAAATCAACGAAACTCAAGAAATGATTGACGAGAAATTGAGTTCTGATACCTACACTAAAGATTCTCCGAATACGCCCATGGAACTCAATGCCTATCAAATGGTTGAAAGACCACCTCATTTTTTTACGAGAGAGCAGCCTAAAATGTGCCGCCAGTCGTTGTTCAGAGAGTACCATCAGCAAATGCAACATCAAGCAGTCTTTGACAAAAACTACTTGAGTCCTTATGACCACAATGTATGGCAGTCAGAAATGCGCTCTGACTTAAAAGAAGTTAAATCTCCCCCGCGGTCGATAACGCCGCCCCTCCAATCGATCCCTGAAGAAAGCGTTCAGGGCTCCGAAACACAAGTCCTAGACAGAACCGACCAACAAATGAATACCTTCACAATAGACCGTACGTTCGATCAATACGATAGATCGTCAGTGAATACGACTTGTAGACAAACCTGGGCGAAGAAAGCGGTTCGATGCGAAGCCGACCTATGGAAGATGCCAGTTTCTCGAGCAAAAAAATCAATGAAATCGAAAATGTCCCTCAAGCCTAAGGAATCCATTGGTTCTAAAATAAACACCACATTCGAAAGCAATAAAACGATAGATCAGAATCTAACGCTAAATCAATTTGGTAATGTTTATTCACAATCGTTTACTGTGGATCCTTTTCTGTCAACGACTTATTTTTACGACGAAGAAGCAGTGGATAAATTTGAAATCGAATTCAAGAGGTGGTTGAACTGCATATTGACTCCTCCCGCCGACCTCGATAGTAACGTCGAACAGAAGATCGACGTAGGAAAAGCCTGGATCGAAAATCGAAACAAGGAGGTTCCACTTGCCCCTACCAAGGAACACGTGTCTAATGTTTATCACAACAGTCATAGATTGGAGAGCCTCCGGAAGTCTGCGAGAGCATTACTTATGAGCCCCGAAATCGCACCAGTCTTCCAGAAACTAAATGCACAGATTGAAAAAAAACTAATAGCAATCCGAACTGATAGAAATCTTCACTTGGATGTTGGGTTACAGAAGATGATTATGGAACTGATACTATCTTATAATCCGCTTTGGCTTCGCATTGGTCTGGAAGCTATTTACGGCATTATCTTGCCTCTGAAATCTAACAACGATATTGAAGGGTTGACGACATTCGTTGTCCAGCGAATGTTTAAAAATCCTCATTTGAAAAATAAACATTCAAAGTCGAACGCGCCGAATATTCTACTACCTGCGTATATGGAAGCGATCAAGAAATTCACGCTCAAGAAGTTTTTCATGCTTGTATTCTTCTTGGACCAAGCTAAGCAAAGGAAGCTTATTCAGCACGATCCTTGCTTGTTTTGTCGCAATGCAATTTGCAAGGAAAGTCGCGAAGTCGTGATCCGCTTCACGCGAGAGGTCATAGCCGGCATCGGCGATATCACTAAACATCTGCGACCTCTCGGATACGTGGTTTGCCACAAACAGTCTTATCTAGACGAATACAAATACGCGGTGCATAATTTAGCGCTGGACATCAAAGACGGGGTCAGACTGACGAAAGTAATGGAGATTATTATGATGAAGAATGGATTGTTGAACCAACTTCGAACGCCGGCGATTTCGCGTCTGCAGAAGATACATAACGTCCAAGTCGCGATGAATGCACTGAAAGATGCTCAGTTTACAATTGTAGGCGATATCGCAGCTGCTGACATCGCCGATGGCCACAGGGAAAAGACACTGTCGCTACTCTGGCAATTGATACACGTCTTCCGCGCACCACTGTTCGAAAAAGCAGCTAACGTGATACAAGTTTGGTGGAGAAAGAAGTACGAAGTTATCGCGGAGAAGAGAAGGGAAGAAGAAAAAGCACGCATGCGACTGACCAACGCAGCGAGCATCATTCAACACTGGTGGCGTCAAGTCCAATACAATCGGCAGGTCGAATGGCAAATGCAACGTGTGACCACAGCTACCGTCGTAGTACAAAAGTACTGTCGAATGTGGCTGTGTCGTACACGCCTTCGAAAATTCAAGACTAGTGTTCTAAAGATTGAAACATGGTACACATCTGTAAAGATGATGAGAGAAGCTAGAATGACCCTGGTGAAACTATGGATAGAGCGGCAGGAGTTATTGAGAAAGTCTGCTGTAGTTATTCAGAGTTACGTTAGGCGTTGGCTCTGCATGAAACGATACAATAACACAGTACGCAAAATTGTTCACCTTCAAAGTGCAATCCGAAGGTTCCTTGTAAGAACAGAATTCTTGCGTCTAAAAGAGTCTGTTCAGTACATTCAACGTAAATACAGAGGCAAACTGCTTATGAAGTTGGAAATAAGTAAATTCGCTCAAACAAAACGCAGCGTGGTTTTAGTACAAAGCTACTATAGGATGATCAAACAACGTAGAAGCTTCTTGAACATCAAAAAGTCAGTTCGCGTCTTGGAAGTTCGTTACATCGCTATGCAAAAAATGAGAGAGCAACGGAAAAACTATTTAGAATTAAAGACAAATGTAGTGAAGATGCAAGCTTTATACCGTAGCAAGAAATGCCAAATGGAATACACACGGCAGAGGAATTTGATTGTAACTACACAACGTAAATACAGAGCTAAGTTACTTATGAAAATTCAAAGAGCAAAATACTTGCAAACCAGAAATGCTGCTCTCATTTTACAAAAGCATGTGAAATCATATTTGGTAATGAAAAAGATACAAATCTCGTACACAACGCAACGCCAATCCACAGTTTTGATCCAGCGTTACTTCCGATCTCACTTGCTAGCAAAATCTCAGAGACAAGACTATCTTCAACTACGAAACGCATCAATAAATATACAAAAAAGGTACAGAAATTTGCTTTTAATGCGAAGAGAAAGGACATCATTTTTGAATTTAAAATACGCTGCAATCACTTTGCAAAGACTGTGTAGAGCAAACGTAGAAATGAAAAAATGCAAAGAGAGTTACAATAAGCTCAGACTTTCGATTATATCGATCCAACAAAAATATCGTGCGCTCTTAAAAATGCGTGAGCAAAGATGCAAGTATTTACAACTCAAATCGTCTTGCATTAGAGTACAAATTGCTTTCCGAGCTTTTGCACTTGGGAAACGAGAGAGGGCAAACTATTTGAAACAGAGAGAAGCAACAATCAAAGTTCAAAATTGGTTTAGAAATTGCAAGAAAGGAAAAGAAGTAAAAGAACAATTCCAGCAGACGAAATATGCTTGCGTGACTATTCAAACATACTACAAAGCCTACATTATTGGCAGAAAACAGAGACAGGAGTTCATAAGGATTAGAACAGCAACCATATACATTCAGAAATACTATAGATCGTACATCGAAACTAGAACTATCAGACAGCAATTCATACAGATGAAAATTTCTACAATAAGAATCCAACGTTTTTATAAATCTCATTTAAAAATGAAAAAGCAAAGAGCAGCGTACTTGGAAATGAAGTCTGCAGTATCACACATAGAAACTTTCTATCAACGATGCAGAAGGTATCAAATCGTTAGAAAACAATATTTGGAGTTGCGTAAGACGACCATTTACGTTCAAATGAGATACCGCAGTATCCTTGCTATGCGATTGCAAAAGGAGAAATATCTCGCTCTAAGAAAGGCAACAATTGTATTGCAGCAAAGATATAGAGCGTTGATAGCGATGAGGACGGAAAGAAAAGCATTCGTCACCTTACGTGAGGCATCAATAATCCTTCAAACTCATTATAGGGCACAACGTCTCATGAAAGAAACTAGAGCTACATACAAAATGACTGTAAAATCATGTGTCTCCATCCAGAGGTTCTATAGAGCGTATGTCACAGGCCTGAAACAAAGGCAAGATTATTTAAAACTAAGACAATCAGCGGTTAACTTGCAAAACCGTTACAAAGCTTTGCTTGCTATGAGAAAAGAGAGAAACCTGTATATTACAAAACAGAAAGCTGCTATTTGTATTCAAAGACGATACAGAGCTCAAATGCTTATGTTGCAAACGAAACAACAATACTCTAATATATTATCTGCCTCCAAGGTTCTACAGAAAAGATACAGGGCGTTTAAGGTCGGGAAATTACAAAGAGAAGAATTTATGAAGATGAAAGCCGCTGCTATTCTCATCCAAACCCGCTTTAGAATGTTGATGGAGACCAGAAGACTTCGATGCCAGTATCTCGTTGTACGAAGTGTTGCCATAATGATCCAACGTCGATTCCGGGCCAATAATCAAGCACGCTCTGTAAGACAAAATGCAGCAGCAACAAAAATACAAACGTGGTACAATTCTGTACTAAAGCGCAACGCATGCCGCCGAGAATACTTGCACATAAGGAAATCTGTTATAACAATCCAATCGGTGATTCGAATGTTCATTCACAGCAATAGATTCCTTGAGCTAAAGAGTGCTAGCTTAACAATACAGAGGTACTATCGCTCTTATAGGATGACCCAAAAGGAAAGACTAACTTACTTACATGTCAGAAGTTCCATAATCCAGCTACAAAGCCATGTAAGGAGTTTTATTCACAGAAAGCGTTATTTGAGAATACGTTCAGCCGCACTGACAATACAAGCCATGTACAGGTTAAAACGACAAAGAGTCCTAACACGCGCGATAAATGAATCGGCAGCAACTTGCATACAGAAATACGTTCGTCGGTACGTAGTTCAGTCTTGGTACAGAAGATATCGAGCAAAAACAGTCCTTATGCAACAGATTTGGAAAGGAAAACTTCACACAAGACTCATACGTTGCGAATACCTGCAGAAGAAGAGATTTGTCATAAAAATCCAGAGTGTCGCTAGGGGGTATTTGATTAGGAAGTTGGTTCAATTCAAGAAAGAGCATCTTTTGAAATTGAAAGAAGAGAAGAGACTGTTTTGGGCAGCTTCAAAAATTCAAGTGAGTATCTAACAATACAAGATGTATCTGAATATGTGTACTATGCGAAGGTGGGGGGTTTCAGACCACAATGGTAATCAGTTGTGGAGGGGAGATAATTAAAAATTCCTATTTTCAGTTTCCCATACTAAAATATTTAATTTCATAATGCCTAAATAAATTGACAACCCTATCCTTGTAACCCCTTGACCCCTTGACCTACTACCTCTGTAGCTGAGTTTAGGGTTGTCACTTTGTATAAAGTCAGCTGTTAATGTTGAAACTTCGTTGCAGTTTTTTTCAGAGATACCAATCGAAGTTCGAAAAGTCGTTGAACAAAAGTTGTTCCCCGGGGGGTGGAAATTCCCCCCCCCCTTCAGGATAGTACACATATTTTGATAAACGTTGTATAACAAAAAACGTGTGAAAAATAAGTCCTTTAAAATCAGTTGCGTTTTCAAGTCGTATTTTTTTTACGCATGAGCTATGTTCCAAAAGAGAGTTGGACACAAAATAGTTTCTAATTCTTGTACATTTGCAGCTGTTAAAATAATATATTTTTTTAGGCATTATTCCGCGGAAATAGAGCGCGTACCCAAGCCAATGACTATCGCATTTCTGAGCTCCGTCGGCGATGGCAAGAGGGAGCTTTGCAATCGACGCAGCCGTCGCTCCAGGAACGCAACGAGGATGCTATAGAGGTGCTGAGACACATGTCTGGAATCGAGACGGTCATCACAGCGTTTAAATCTTTGGGTAAGTGGAATCACTGTTTTTGTCAGCATTTCGTGATGGGCCGTGATAAGATTTAAACATTGTTATCTTTTCAGTCTAGATAAATAAATATAATATGATAAATATAATACTCACTGGGTACCTGTTAATCTCGTAATACTTTTCTCAACTTGTTTTTCTTCTTTACTTCGAGACACTTCCTTCTTTCAAAAGGTTTGCGCTTCGTTTGTTTATTATCTCCGTAAAACCAGAGACAAGTCACTGCGCATTAGTTTATTGATCTACTTTCGAAAATCGTTTCTATCATTTGGGAATCCCCGGAAATGTTGCTTGCGTGTGCAAGTTTTGAATTTCGAATGTGAGCAATTCTCTATCATACCTGCCATAAAGAAATTTAATATTGGACAACATTTATTAGAATATAACGAACACTATCAATGTATAACGACTTGCAGCTAGACGCAAGTTTCAATTCTCGTAACAGGACAGAGCTTCGTAGAAACCTGTCTCAGTAATCAACAAGTATAACCAAAAAGCCGTAATTAATTTGTAAATGACGAATGGCAAATTAACCAAACGGCTTGACTTCAGAACTGCCAAGTTAGTCTGAAAATCCTTGCACAAAAATGTAATCATGTTATTTTTGAAGTGAAAACTTCTTTAGCGGCGTTGAGCACTTTTTCTGTAATGGGTATAAAATCTTAAACTCGCGTCAGCGCGTCAGGACACGTGACCTGATCGAAAAAGCGTAAGACGGATGGAGAGTAGACAGCTATCCCCTCTCTACGGCGCGGCGAAAATGTATGCCTGGGCCTACTGTTTCGTTTAGGCAGCGCAGGGCGCTTGCGCGAATGTTCGTGTATGTTACAGCGTGCCAAATAACAAACAAGCCCCCCCTAACCATTCCAAAATATCAAACATGCTCAACGTTAATAATCAAGTTTTCACTTCTGCCGGCACTCCCGGAGTGCAACCCGTATTTTTTTTTTTATAACGCTTTTATTAGCTTCACCTGTATGTATGTATGTAACCGACCCCTTTGAGCTCGATTTTGTCCTACTTTGAACGATCAGATTTGATTCAAACTTTGCACACCTGTCAAAGGTCGATGACAATGCAATAATATGAAAAAAAAAATAAAAAAAATGAAAAGAAATAAAAAGAAATAAAAAAAATTAAAAAAAACCACACTTTGAACGATCAGATTTGATTCAAACTTTGCACACCTGTCAAAGGTCGTTGACAATGCAATAATATGAAAAAAAAAAATAAAAAAAATGAAAAGAAATAAAAAAAATAAAAAAAAAACCTACTTTGAACGATCAGATTTGATTCAAACTTTGCACACCTGTCAAAAGTCGATGACAATGCAATAATATGAAAAAAAAAATATGAAAAAAATATGAAAAAAAAAATAAAAAAACTAAAAAGTAAAAAATAAATTATAGTTTAAAAAACTAAAAAAACGCTTTTATAACAAATTGAACTAAAAAGTTAAAAATAAAACTGTAATAATCAATTGAAAATTTATATTATTGTACAAAAAGCGTTGGGGGCTTGATTTTGATAGTTTATTATATCTGAAGTTATTATAAAAAGCACCCCACGCTTTTTGTAAATAATATAAATTTTCAATTGATTATTACAGTTTTATTTTTAACTTTTTAGTTCAATTTGTTATAAAAGCGTTTTTTTAGTTTTTTAAACTATAATTTATTTAATTCGTATGTTTATGTAGCTTGACCATGTACCTACCTACTAGTACTTACTGAAACCCATGATAGAAACCTAGTGCTGAGTCAAAGAAAAACATGTTTTTGTATTGCAGAACTTCTGACCGAAGTGTTCCCGATGATGTACAATTATAACGCAGCTTCGATCGTCAGTCGCGTATACGTCTACATGTCTGTTGTGAATCGTTCCATTTCGAGCATAGAAGTGCTCAAATCTGCCGCCGCTATACTAGTGAATCTCGCCCGCTACAAAATAACAGGACCCGAGATTTATGACGTAAGACATTAATTTCATCATTATTTGTATTTATTTATCTCCATAATAGAACTTGCACTGCACCAATAACAATGTAAGTTGTAAATGTATGACTGGCCTCTCAGCTCAGTTGATAGTAGCTCTACCTTCTGCGTCGTAGGTCGTGGGTTCGATCCCCACCGAGAGCAAATATGGTGAATGCAGATGGTTGTTCTCAGTTTGGATATACATCCATAGTACATAGTGTATTAAAAGTATTCAAGTATAAATGAGCTATCAATATAGCTAGAGCTTGTACTATGGGAACCACCCATAGTACAAGCTCTGCTCAGTTTGGGGCTAGATAGTGTTGTGTAAGTTGATTTCTACGATATTTATAGTTAAAATACTTGTAAACCGACTTTATAACCATTTTGACTGAACCGATTTTAATAATCGATTATAATTATAGACGAGCAGCTTTCGCTGATGTGTGTACGTCAAAAAGTCAGTGTTTTTAGCATAGTAGTTACCTACCAGATTTCAAAAGATATTTTAGGGATTGAAAGAACGATGCTACCCCTAACTTCATAGTCTAACTTTCTGGAGAATGATGCAATAACAAAATCATACCAAATACTTGTTTATTTGCACCAAAGCTACAGCGTGAGTGGGGAGAAACGACTGGCGACGCGAAATCAAAATCCTACACGTCGTCAGCCCGATTCCTGTGGCTAAGTACACAAGGATACCCATCAGACTATACACTGCTAGCTCTTATATCCTTGCAGTAAGCGTCATTTTTCTTTGTTTTTAGGTAACTTGAGCTGTATCCCACTGTACATAAGCCGCGACAATGTTATTCAAATCGGTTCAAACCAATAAACAACTGAATCAATAACCACTTTCCGTTTTTTTAAGTCGGTTTTAAACCTATTTATTATTATCTATTACTAGGCAGTGCACTCGAATGGGAAAGATTATATATTTTTTTATTATTGTTTGCAGAGAGAACGAATCTCGCCTATCCTGAAGTTTATGTGGCGCTTCAGCAATACCGAGCCGCAACTGTTCTGCATATTTTCAACCTATTTGTGGCTCTTCTCGAAATATGACGCTGTGAGATGCGTAAGTAAATTGTTTATCTTTAAAAAAATTGTAGATGACATTGTACACAAGGATACGCATCAGACTATAAATTGCTAGCTCTTATGTCCTCGCCCTCTAATATCAAAATCAAAAGTGTATTTATTCAGTAGGATTGCAAGAATCACTTTGAAACGTCTTTAAGCTAGGTGGGTCTAGGTGCCAGTTCCACACGACCAAGCCTAGAAGAACAGGCAACAAACTAAAATCGCCAGAAAGGATATAAAAATAAAATGAAAAATTATAAGTAATAGTAGATTGTTATACAAGGGCAGTAAGTGAGCTTTTGCAGAACAAGATCCTTTTTGGCGCCCGTGCGAGCGCAGCTCGCAAAGGGCGCTAAAGGATCGAGTGTACCCGAGATATTTAGATGCCCGAGCGAGCAAAGCGAGCGAGGGCAAATATAGTTCGAGGGTGCAATAGCTACTTATGCCCGAGGTAAGCATTCTACTTTACATCATTCATGCGAGGTAAATTTTTAACTAGCTGATGGAACAAACATATGGCCCACCTGATGTTAAGTGGTAACCATTGCCTATAGCAAAGCATTTCCTCGTAGGTCAAGCACGTCAGGAACGTGCCCTACAATGCACTGCCCTACGACCATCAACTTGAGGCAAACGGATGTTCAGCCTCACGTGTCTGTGATTTCACCGGCACCTATACCCTTCAACTCGAAACACAGCAATACTGCTCTTCGGCAGAAATAGGCTTACAATACAACAATAACACAACATTTATATGGGTATGACAAAATGTAATTTTAACTTGAGAATAATAAAATTACAATAATAATGTAAGTATTATTATAATTATACTATTTATTTTATTAAAATTAATAGTAAAATATTTGTACCAGTAGGTATCTGCTAAAACAGTCGTAGACTTATGCACATACCTATCTGTGAGCTACTATATCTTTTCAGTAAAAAGTTTTCATATCATTTTGTAAGAAAAGAGCCAAGGAGGTTTGCATAGCTCTTGAACTGTAATGAACCATCACCAAGGAGGTTTGCATAGCTCTTGAACTGTAATGAACCATTACGTATCAACTTGGAGGAATTAGAAATGGAGGCGTCAACGTTTAAATCCACGAACAATATTTTCTGCCAAAATTGACGGGGGACGAGGTAAACACGCATGGCACACGCGCATAGCAAAATCCTATTCATGTAAACACACACATTGACAATCCCGCACACGATCTTAAAATTTGCACACAGATAAAAAATATAACGTAGTTACGCAGTGTCAAGACTCACATTAGGATAATCTTTAGTGATGGGCATTCAGTAAGACCGGTAAATTGAACGATGAATAAAGTAATGAATGAAATGGGTTTTTAGGTACAGGTAATAGTGAGTGTTGTGATTAAGTTATGCACAACAGGTTTCACATTTTGTAACAGTCAGAAAATAAAAGAACTGAATTTAGTTGTTATGTTTTATTAATGGTTATAAGTTTGAATCAATAGTTCTTAACATGTTATAGCATAGTACACATAAGTTTAGTCTTTTACTGAATAATTGAAAAATATATATAAAGTAAATAAATAAATAAATAAATATTGTGGACAATTCACACAACACTACCCAGCCCCAAACTAAGCAGAGCTTGTAATATGGGAACCAGATGGCTGATATAATACTTGAATACAAGTGAAATCACATTACATCGTCAGCCTTCACACCACAGCGAAGTTTGTAGTTCTGTCCTCTGCGCCGGAGGCGTTGGTTCGATTCCCACCGAGAACAAATATTTGTGTGGTGAACGCAGATGTTTGTTTGCCCGAGTTTGAGAACTTTGTGTAAAATGTTCCGAGCAAATCAAACTCGTTCTTGTTGCATGCCAAGTTGTTTTTTGGCCAAAAAATTTTGTCCATTCTTCAAGCAACAGGGTTTTTTGGAAACCTGCACAGGGCGTAAAAGAAATATAAAATAGGCAAAAAAAATGTTTTTACTACGCCCACGACATTATTTTGAGGATGATGTCATGTCCTATTTTATACATTGATGAGTAGAGGGTTTGATGACTGGTACCTAGGATACCCATATTGTGGGATTTGTGAATAAATGTAATCCGATATTTCGTGGCGGCAGCCATCTTGGACCGATTTTCATCAAAAATAGCTAAGAACACTCCCGACTATTCACCTTTCAAACAAACAAAAAACTAAATTAAAATCGGTTGATTCGTTCGGGAACTACGATGGGACAGACAGACACACACACACACACAGACACCGCAAACTCATTACATGCCGTCGTTTTTATGTCGGGATTTAAAAAGCACCAAATACGTAATTAGACAACACATTATGTGATAATAATTTAACGTTTATTTTATCATTCATTCATTCATCAATTTCATTCAACTTTTCCCAACACTATGCCTTCTACCAAGGTATAATCTTTGACAATACTGTCGTAATACTGTCGCTAATTTGTCGCAACCGGTATTTCTTTTGAACTAAAATTCTACAAAATTACAAACACAATTGACAAAATAATACTCCCTTGTGGTAGGAAATACCATGTTCCCGGAAGTTTGATGTCTCTGATCGTCTTTTACAAGAAACTACCATGCAATTCACCATTTTCGCGGAGCTCCACTTCGCGACATGAAACGACACACAATGGCTGCGGTTGCGAGTGAAACAGTTTTATTAAAAGGATATGATCGAGATCGGTATATGACCGGCAGAGGGGAAAGCCCTGCCTTGACATCTCCATTTCTAATTCCTCCAAGCGTATCAAGCATAGTGTGACGGTATAAGTGATTTGAAAATGGAACGCATTTACAATGCACTGGGCTGCACACGCCTACTTACACAGCCTCTATGCGCTAAAGAAAATCCTATTTACTGAGCATGTATGATGTAAAAGCTAGTCTTTATAGCACGTCGATTGGGTTCATCAATCCAGATTGTATAACTTATGCCACAGTTAAAGTGCTAGAAAACCAGTGACGTGTACTATGTGTATTGTATACCTACGATATTTTATTTAGCAGAACCTATTTGAATCAGACTGGCCTCTCAGCTCAGTTGGTAGTAGCTCTGCCTTCTGAGCCGTCAGTCGTGGGTTCGATCCCCACCGAAAAAAAATATTTGTGTGGTGAATGCAGGTGTTTGTTCTCTGTCTGGGTGTTATATTGTATTCTAAGTATTTACAAAAAAAATGTATACAGAGTGGATACGACAGATGGGCATTAAATTACACTACGTACACTATACGTGTTAAGTATTAAATCGATACGGTATAAAAATAAAAAGCTACAAAAATGAGATTTTTTTTATTTCAAACAAACTAAATAGCTTACCGATCCGAGTAAAACGCAAACACCCTTGATAGTAAAACGCGCTCCGGCAAGCGCGCGACATGCCCAGGCAGGCGGCGCGGCGGCCGGGGCGATGACCTGGCGCGCGCGACGCGAGTGGAGGCCTGAGCCGCCTTTGAATTGGGTAGGTACGCTCACAACACTACTTTTACTAGTAGTACTTTTGTATAGTGCGGGCGTTTCTAGAGCAACTGCGGCTGTCACTAAACCTCTCTCTGTATGTTCGTAGAGCCAAAGATGCGTTTCCACGGCATTCGCCGTAAATAAAAATCATGTCAGTGTATTCTGACGCCGTGTAAGTTACACGAGGCATTGTTGAACACACAAAACCAAATTTTAATAACGTGTCTTCATCACATCACAATAAAAAACAGTCAATCACAATAAAAACACTAACACTAAATAATAATAATCCCAAGTTACGTATCCTGTCACAATAGAGAAAAGAAATACTGTCCTAAACTAAATACTGAAATACTGTCCTAAATTCGTAAAAATAAAAACGTAAGCTTCCGTGTTCCGGTAGGTAGGCACATCCGTTCCGAACGGTCAGCGGTCGCGAACTGAAGTTGAAAGTAGTTAGGTAGCAATAAGAAAGAACGCACTGACCTATGTCTATTTCTTTTACCCGCGGGATTTTTGCTATGTCATTGTCTCTCTCTATGTCACTCTCGTAGTGAAAATGCCTGTGTGTGTATTCCTTGCATCGGAGTGGCAAAAACGCTTCGTAGGTAGGTATAGGTAATCATCTGCTATGAAAAATACATCGTGTTCAAAAACTGAAAAAACTTGAAAAATTATTTGCGGCTAAACTACTGCTCCTAATTAAAAGATTTTTAGTACAGAGCTTGAAAATGGTGCCTAGTTTAGGCAGTTTATTTTTTGTCTCATCAGTCGTATCCACCCTGTATAATAAAATCATTTATTTCTCTCTCTTAAAACTAGGTTACATTTTAACAATGAACAAGGTAACATATTGAAATAAGTATAGATAAGTAAATATAATTATTATTAATATCAGCTATTTGGTTCCCATAGTACAAGTTCTGCTTAGTTTGGGGCTAGATAGTGTGTTGTGGATTGTCTATAATATTTAATCAGTTCAAAACATTATTTTGTATAGACTTTATATATTATAGCCTCTATACTAGAGGCTTTTGTAGGAGAATTAAAACCAAAGTATGGGTTGTATGTAAGATTGCTCTCGAGAAGAAAGTAGGCGTGTACTTTTACTTTACGGGAGCTATCTGTTGTCTCTTGATAGATGCTCCCGCCAAACAATGTCATTTTCATACGATTATGCGTTACGCAAACAGAAAGTTGACCTCGTCTAGAACCCCCAGTAACGTCACCACCGTGAACGTCTACAAGCGCCCTCATAGAAGTACAATGCTATTGGCCTTAAAACACAAATTTATTGTTACAGAATCTAGCAGATTTCTTGCATATGCCAGAAAACCACAAGATGCTCGTGACTATAAAAGGAAACGTTGAAAGAGTAAGACGCATGTCTGAAAATACCGCTAGACATAAATTCGCCACTCCCCAACCTTCCAAGTTTATCTCGCATACAAATTCTAGAAACCTTAGTATGTGTAGTAGCAGTAGTAACTCTAGTAATAGTAGCATTCTACTACCTTCGGTCGAGCCTGATTATGGAATCGTACGAGAAGATAAGCCAAGATATTTCGAAGACGCTCATCAAGCGATAAACTGTCTCTTCCATACATTTAAGTTGTAGATTAGTCGCTTTTAGTGTGACTGGCCATTAATTTATATTTGTGCGTATTTACGAAATATTTAAACTCGATCTAGGCATGTATAATGGCGGAATGAAAATGTTCGTCGATTTTCAACTTGATTTCTTCAACGTATCACGATCACATACTACCTTTTGAAACTAAATAGACAGAATACCGATAAGTTAACGTCAAATTATGTCAAAATATGTTGATGATCAAGGCACTGGTGCAAGCGAAAACCGACTCTAAGGTGACGAACATTTTCATACCGACACTGTACATACATACTTATAACTTTATTCTATGTATCATGTTTCGGACTTATGAGGATTTAATTGTCCTGTTTATTATTGTTAACTTCAATGGTAAGTTTGGTTAGTTTTTAATGTACTTTTAAAATAACGTAAATTTTATTAATTATTAGAGCTTATTTTAATATACTTACGACTGGTGTGCCTTGCCTACAGTTAAGTTTAATAAAGTTTTTTAAACAAAATGTATCCATGTCATTCATTTACACAAAATCCAAGCTTTCTACTTCTTTTGGCCAGCCAGCAGCAAAGGGATAATGTGAACTGTGAGTCTCTTGTGAGCTATGCTCAGCAGCCATGCGGTTGCCTACCACAAATAATTAATGTTTATTCAATTTTCATCTAAGTACAGGTACCCCTTTGGATCGAATACAGGTACACCAAGTAGAGGTAGAGTGCGCGAAGATAACTCTGCGCTTGGCTTGGCTTATGGCGGAAAACAGGAAAAAACCGGACTGGAAATAATCGCTCAATCACATAACATGAACTTGCATGAAACGCAATTCAAATTCGATTCCGTTCATTTTTGTGTTCGGTTTATCCACTCCATTTGTTTTGAAGAGAAATACAAAATAATACAAGTAACATAGAGAAGGGAGAGATTTATTTAGCTGAGATCTCAAGTAATTTTGTAATATAATATAATCTTGTAAAAACTTGTAGCTGGGATTGTACCAAATATAAGCTATTTGGTACAATCCCAGCAACAAGTTTTTCAAACTCTGCTACACTACATAATTTCGGTGAATAGATTATATATCGGCAGAAATAGGGTGCCTAAATAGGACAACCTGTCAAAAACTTATACTGTCAAACGTCAACAGCAGTCAATATCATTTATAGACTAACATGATACACCAAACACACTATTTAACTAGCAAAACGCAACGATAGCGCGTTCTAGGAATGGTACAATTTTAGCAGCGACATCTAGTTCTGAAATGTGGATTCTTATTAAACGTTCCTTCTTTTATATCAGTTTCAAATGCAATGTTTGGACTTGTCTCTACTACTTCCAACTAACGTATGCTAAAAAAATAGGCAGAAATAGGTTAAACCAGGGATTAACCACCATGGGGATGGGGGCCTACCTCCATGTTGCTTTACCCTATTCACAGGGTCCATGTGATACTGACTTACACTTAGGATCTATGTATGTACCTAAACTAAACCATGTTTATGCATTATGTATACAAGCTGGTATGACCGAGCTTCGCTCGGGGTTAAAAAAAAAGTACTATTATTCGCCAATAGATGTCAGAAAGAGACGTACCTATCTTTATTGGTTTATTTTTAATTTACAACGCCATCTACTGGAAAAGCTTGCAGTTAGTTGCTCACAATCGCCAATAGATGGCAGGAACAGTCGTATATTGAGTTTATGTTTGATTATTGCAAAACACCAACTTCTCGTCATTTTCTAAAAATGAATCCTAGCTAGATCGATTTATCGCCCCCGAAAACCCATATATACAAAATTTCGTGAAAATCGTTGGCGCAGTTTCCGAGATCCTAAATATATATATACATATATATATACAAGATTTTCTCGTTTAAAGGTATAAGATATAGTATGTATAGTATAGTATGTATGTATAGTATATAGTATTAATTTTTTGACATTTTGGAAAGTAACATAACTTTTGTGAGTGTAGTTTTAGTTGAATTTTTTGAAGTGAAAACTTCTTTAGCGGCGTTGAGCACTTTTTCTGTAATGGGTATAAAATCTTAAACTCGCGTCAGGGCGTCAGGGCGTCAGGATCACGTGACTTGATCGAAAAAGCGTAAGACGCTACAGATACGCTAGTAGTTACTATGACACGGTAACGTCACAGAATAGATAATAGTTAGTAGCAAGCATACCAAGGCGTTTTTCGTGACTGTAGTAGGTATAGGTACATACCTATTATAGATTTTATGAACTAGCGGCCGCCCGCGGCAGGTAGTAGTGGTCATTGGTACATGATTTTATAGATCTACTGTATTTATTTAGGTATTATGAATAGCGAAAGAAAATGAGTGAGTACTTTATAAGTTTTAATACGAGCGGCAAGTTTTCACTTCTGCCGGCACTCCCGGAGTGCAACCCGTCTTTTTTTATTATGTTTTCTACAATGAAATAAGTTTTTAATTACTTATTGTTTAATTAATTTGGGGATAGGTAGTGTTGTGTGGATTGTACACAGCATTTATTTATTTATAAGAGATTATAATATTATTATGGACTAGCTGTGCCCGCGACTTCGTCCGCGTGGTATAGTGTCTATGGGTAGCATTTTTAATTTGCAGCGGAAGAAAACAGTACCCGAAGTCGGAGTTTTGCTACCACATTTCGTTACAAAATGTTGTTTTCGTTTCGCCTATTTGTCTCTCTCTATTGTATGGAGTAAATATGAGACGGCAAAAATACGTTACGTAGTTAGAGTTGTTGTCTCATCTTTTCTCCATACAATAAACAGAGACCAATAGGCGAAACCAAAAACAACATTTGGTAACGAAATGTTGTAAATGCACTGGGACTTGGGGTACAGTAATTAAAATAAACACAGCAATAACAGTAATAACAACGTCATATTCGCGTGCACGTGACACAGTCGTCTGCCCTCTTACTAAACTTAGACATAATATGGCGTCGTACTACGCCACACTTTCATCCCCCCCGCATTCCTCTCTGAACTCCCCCCACACTCCCCCCACTCTCCTCAACACCCCCCCACATTCCCCCTGAACTCCCCTCAAACTCCCCTCCACAATCCCCCTGTACTCCCCCTTTGCACTCCCCACTAAACTCCTCCCGCACTCCTCTCCACACTCCCCCATCGCACTCCCCCCACATCCCCCCTCGCACCTCCCTTCTACACTCCCCCCGCATCTCCCCTCCACACTCCCCCCTGTACTCCCCTCCACATTCCCCCCGCATGCCCACTCGCACCTCCCCTCCACACTCCCCCCGCACCTCCCCTTCACACACCCCCCCCACATCCCCCTCGCACCTCCCCTCCACACTGCCCCCTGTACTCCCCCCGCACCTCCCCTCCTCACTCCCCCCTGTACTCCCTTCCACACTACCCCGCATCCCCCCTTGCACGTCCCCTCCACACTCCCCCCTGTACTACCCTCTACACTCCCCCCGCACCTCCCCTCCACACTCCCCCCTGTACTCCCCTCCCTCTTACCCCCCAACACAAACTTTGAATGTCATATTGTTTTATATCAAATCAACAGACTAAAAAATAAGTTTTAAGTTTCTAGCTCTAAAAATGACGATACTTCCATACAACTTTCAACCCCTTACAACCCTTTTTTCGCAATAAAAAGTAGCCTCTGTCCTTCCTCAGGCCCTCAACTATCTGTGTACCAAATTTCATTTCAATCGGTTCAGTAGTTTTGGCGTGAAAGCCAGACAGACAGACAGAGTTACAAACGCATTTATAATATTATTATGGATTATGGATTACAACATTACTTGAGATCTCAGCTTTGAAAGCCATGGTTTTGAAAACTATGTAGCGAAAAATGCTCAAAGAGCGAAAATGTTAAGTATGTACATTGGGTTTGAAGAAAGCCGCCTCTACTTTCACCACGCTTTCTTCTTCTTAATGAATGGCATCTGTCCTTTAGGGATCAATTTTGCCAGTGTCGAGTAGTTTAATGACAATGATAATATATTAAATAGATACAATACTTTTCCGTCCTGTCGAGTCAGTCAAAGTCGGCCCTACTCTAATTGTCTTTGGAAGAAAGATGGCCGTTTCTTCCAAATCCATCTGAAACATTTTCGATCAAATCAGAATATCACATAATGCACTTTAATTCCAACTGCTAACACTTTGAGCTAAGACCTCGAGTAATGTTGGTTAAAATACCACCGAAATTACACAACAGAACTCAAAATAACACCAGAAAAACAATTAAAATCAAACAGCTGTGAGATTTCCCGAAATTACAAAAAACTAATCTCACCACGCTTTTTTATTAATTTACTAACAAAATATGACATTTCTACTTCTTTCTATTCACTTGACATTGACATTATAGTTCGGCCGTTCAGAGAATGCGTTCCTGACACGTCACGATTGAACTGATGACGTAACTTTGTAATGGCGTTGCAGTTACGATAAAAATATTTTTACTGGTTGTTTACCGTTATAACAATTGATGAGCATTAAAACAACATTATTATATCAATAATCAATGAATTTTATAATTTTGTGCCAAACTGAGTGTCAAATAACTTGTTATACACTATTTTCTAAATTTATACTGCGCTATTACAAGGTTATGTCAGCGCTTTATATTTGTAGTGATGTAATAAATAGGTGACTAACTGTGACTAACTGATCAAACCTTGGAAGAATAATCAATGGAATCCGCGATAAGGCGTTGCCGCTCTTACTTAGCTGTGTATTACACCAGTGATCTTATCTTTGTCTATCCCACGGAACGTAGCTACGAGTAGAAGAGAAAGATGTAAGTTTGGCAACACCTTACTCCTGTGTAAATCGTGTCTGTTGATTTCCGACATGTTAGACAAAACATTGTCTTGTTGTGCTGAGAAAACTCAATAAATTGTGTTAAAAATAAAGCGTTTCTACAAAATCAATTCACCTAGTGAAAAAATGTGTTGTTCTGCTGTGTATTGTTCTTCCAGAACAACAAAAGGAGGTGTAAAAGACCCGGAATAGTCATTTAATACGTAAGTCTTAGTCAATATATTTCATCTTTTTACATGCTAAAAGAGCGAGATTTTTTACCAGAAAAACAGTAATAATTAAATTTTATTTCATGTTAGTCCTAGATTCATAAGTGTTATTGATGAAAACTAAGTGTAAAACCATTAATTATTGTAAAATAAAATGTATTGATTTAGGCTTCTGTGCTAGTGATGTACTACACCAGCCAATTTGGCTATATCGATAATATTTTAGTTTCCGTTTTTTATGCATATAACTCAATGCTTTGAATGAGTTTACTGCGGGATAAATGTTTGTAAGATCTGCAAATATTTGTAGCGGGTCACTCGTAGTTCCTGATACCCACGATACGGGTATCCTAGTGTAATCCTACTGGGGGATCATGACTACTAAGTACTCAATACTCAATACATTTATTGCTTTACACATGGTTTAGTTTCTGCATGCATCGTTTTTAGGTGTAATTAGGTATCACATGGACTCTGCATGGGTATAGAAAACATGGAGGCAGGCCGAGGTTTTAAGGTAAGTTAGCTTGATATCTTGATATTAGGATTATGAAGTGACTGTTGTAATGTTGTGGAATCATAATAATGTGAAACATCTTTCGTTTCGTTTTTTTTTGTACACAATATTTTTTTTTAAATGCTAAAAAAAACCGCGCACAGTCAAATTGGCGGGAATTAAAATCTGATACCTACCTATCTACTCTGCGCTGTGGATGTTATGTTCTCTTAGGTTTATCACAATTTTATTTTGTTTAATAAATACTAAGTAGGTACTTAGTCGTTGGGTGCTGAATAAGATTTAAAACTCGATTGAGAGACATAGCTGAAGAAGTAAACTTCTGATTCTAGAATTAATTTGTTTTTTGTTTCCTCGCAAATTAGAGAATAGTACTAAGTATACAATGCTCGGCTGAAATAGTAATTAACGGCCTCGTTTATTTATCTCATTTATAATTTTTTTTAGTTTCCCAAAATGCCCCAGGACGGAAAAAGATGCAAGAAAGTGGTGTGGAAACACAAGACCTTTCTACAACACCCAAGCGAGCAGTGAGAATTTTAAAAGTTTAAACCGTTTCATAAATTTTCATACCGTGAAAATCCCTCATTGTGTATTGAATTATATTATTGTAATTTAGTTGAACAAATCAAAGAGTTTATATCCAATTATGACGCCTTTTTCATTGATTTCGGTATTCAATAAATAATGCTGGACAAGTCACACAACATTATCTAGCCCTAGAATAAGCAAAACTTGTGTTATGGGTGCTAGATAACTGATATACCTACATAATACAATACATTACATGTATAGGTATTTTTTATTTTTATATAGAAAAGACCAGAACACCCGGAATAAATACCTGCAGATCGTACAAATATTTGTTCTAAGGCGGGAATCGAACCCGCAACCTCTTGCGTCGTAGGTGGACATTCGCCCACTGCACCACAGAGGTCGTCAAATCGTCGTAATTCATCGATAGGTTAGTTAATGTCGTTACTTCTCTAGTCACGCACACTAACACATATCTACAACTGAACACTAACAAAAAACGGACACGCTTTGAAATTTATTTATCCATCCCTAGTAAATATAACATCCTTGGATCAAACTGTCAAACGCATTCTCTGAACGGCCGAACTATAGTATGGTTACTTGTTGAAATGACGGGTAATCTTGCTAGAAATAAACACTAGCAGAGGATTCGTTTTCTGTCATTTTGGAAGTCATATAGCATTTTTATTTTTATTGTTTTACTGGTGTTATTCTGAGTTTTGTTGTGTAATTTCGGTGGTATTTTAACCAACATTACTTGAGGTCTTAGCTCAAAGTGTTAGTAGTTGGAATGAAACTGTACTAAGTGATATTCTCGATCGAAAAGGTTTCCGATGGTTTTGAAAACAAACGACCATCATTTTAATTTCAAAGCCAATTATAGATTGTGCAATTCACGAAGACGCGCCCCACCAATTTTCGGTTGAGGGGATCGCGGGGTGCGGGGAGTTTGCTCCGAGCGGCAGTTGCGATCCGTAGTCTATTCATTGTAGTGTGCGTGTGCACTCCTATGTAATTAATGTGTACCGATAACACTCAAACATTGACGGAAGCTTGCACACATATACTATAAACGGTTAGGAGGAATAGTGGGGCGCGCCTTCGTGGATAACTTCGTGGTATCATTAATATATATTTATATATAATTATAGGGCCAACTTGACTATGACTATTGACTGACTTGACTTGACGGAAAAGTATTTTATTTATTTAATTATCCTCATTACTCGACACTGGCAAAATTGATTCAAATGGACAGATGCCATTCATTATGAAGAAGAAGATCGTACGGTACGTAGGCCCTAGTACACATTTGCCTGTGCTGGGCCAGGCTCCGCCAATGCACAATTGTAGACCACGATCACTTGGTGTTCACACATTGGCGCATGGCTCATTGCTGCCTGGCAAACCAATTGCGACGGACGTCGAAGTAATTACGGCTGCGGCTATTTACTTTGAACGATCAGATTTGATTCAAACTTTGCACACCTGTCAAAGGTCGATGACAATGCAATAATATGAAAAAAAAAATGAAAAAAAAAAAATATATATACAAACTAAAAAATAACGCTGTTATAACTAATTGAACTAAAAAGTTAAAAATAAAACTGTAATAATCAATTGAAAAATTTATATTATTGTACAAAAAGCGTGGGGGGCTTGATTTTGATTGTTGTAAATATTTTATCAATAGTTTATTATATCTGAAGTTATTATAAAAAGCACCCTACGCTTTTTTGTACAATAATATATTTTTTTTCAATTGATTATTACAGTTTTATTTTTAACTTTTTAGTTCAATTAGTTATAAAAGCGTTTTTTTTTTAGTTTTTAAACTATAATTTATTCTATACTGTTTACAAGTATTACAGAACGCAACACAAAAGTGTTCTATCCCGGTCAGCGGCCGGTGACGAACTGAACATTGGCCGATTGTGTAAACACCACAGGCCAGGCTACGCCACGATTCCTTTGAAGTGTGCCCAAAAAACCGACAACTCCCCGATTGCGCGCCATGCTTGCCGCCAACATACACCAATACCCGCCAATGTCCGCCAACATACACCAATACCCCCTGTACACATTGGCGTTGGCCTGTAGTGGGCCAGCATAGGCAAATGTGTAGAGGCCCCTTAAATGGTAATCTCGTATTGTTGGCAGTGTGGTCAACGTAGGCGATTTATCGCCATTTAGGCTACTCAGGACTAAAATCGGCGACGAAAAAATCATAAAGGCGACTAGTCGCCTGTTAGGCTACTTCAGGGACAAGCCATTTATATTATCCGAATCGCAAATGAATTGCTTTTAATAAAAATCATATCTAGTCACCCGACAGTCTGTATGTGATATTAAATAATTATGGCCACACTATTCTTGTATGGTTGGTTGTTTAGTTACGGGGCGGGGAATACCCAGAATTTGTCCTAGCAATTATGAAACCCAATTTAATTTAACTTGATTTTCCCACAAGGCAATAAAGTGAAATATACATGTATTGCTGTTAGTGACTACCGCAATTATTTATACTATGCTAACTAAAAATGTTTCGTCACTTTCTTTAGTTTCGCTTTGGAAATTATCCTGTCCGTGTACAAACTGTGTACGTGTCCGTGTAAAATATTATTTCCGTGATAAAAATATGAGAAAGCATGGAAAATTGGTGCTTTATCGTTGCTGGCAGACGATCCAGAATATTTTTGAAGGTTAGTATTTTATAAAAGTTTTTTTTTTTTATAAATAAAGTTAAAGTTCAATTTAAACTACAAATTTATTTTATTTTATATTTCCGCTACTTTTTTTTTTCCTATTTAGGGTACAGAATCTAAAATTCGGCTACATTAGGCTACCTGAGCTGTGAAAAATGGCGATATCAGTCCCGGCGTCGTTGGCAACACTGATTGTTGGTTTGGTGTTTGGTGGTATCGGGAGCACAGATTAAAGAGATACTACACGTATTATTGATTGGGAGAGTACTATTCCTTGCATATTGGTCTGTGAAGTAGTTGCTCATTATATTCCTTGATATAGGCGCGCCGAAAGAAGTGATTAATAATCTGTTTAGGTACTTGAAGTCAGCCAATTATCCTGTGTCCATCGCCAGCCGGCAGCCACCTTAATTAAAGTTAAACAAATAACGCAACATCCCCATGTTCTCTCCGCCTTCAGTTTTTACCAGCACTCCATTTCCTCCTCTACGCAAACGCGATGGCTCTATATAATTCCGTGTGCAGAGTTTGTCTAGCTGGGAATATCAGGATGCTGCAAATTCACAACATGCACCTCCTGAAGATATTCGAGAAACTCACAAACCTCCAGGTATAATTATGAAGCAAGATTGGTCTGACATCTCTGTTGGACTGTTGGTAGATAGTAGATTGGAAACGCTCCTTCTACTCTGTAGCTAGAAGTCCTATTTAGTGACAAAATATCCCGTGAAACGTCCAATGCCTTCTATATGCCAAGAAAAACATTTAGTAGACTAACTTCTAACATATAAATATTTCATTATATTTCAGCTTAATAACTCAATATCAGATGCAGGGATGCCCAGCACAGTATGTTATATCTGTCACCGACATCTGCAGAAATGCCGCCTGTACTCCAACATGGCTCACAGATCTGACAAAGCCATGCGTGATATGTTGCACAATGGCATTGAGGTAAGATATGTCCACTACTGACATAAGCTACCTTCATATCATTTTTGACTGGCCCTGCAGCTCAGTTGGTAGTAGTTCTGCCTTCTGCACCATAGGTCTGACATCTGCAGAAATGCCACCTGTTCTTCACAAAGCGATGTGTGATATGTTGCACAATGACATTAAGGTATTAGCATAGATAAAGGAAAACTTGTTTTCCTTTGTCTATGGTATTAGGCAAGTACATTAATCTGTAAGACACTGCAAGTAAGTTCATTACTTATTATAATTATGTTGGAACTAATGGTGAATGCTTGTTTTCAGATAACATGCAATACAATATCAATGCAGTCTTTGGCAACAATACCAACCTTATCGGTAGCTTCTACACAGCACATGTCTATTGATTGTTCATACACAAGAACTGCTGCTGCTGTCAAGGAAGAACAACTTGTTGTAAAAACAGAAGAAACAGCTGAAACTGAAGAAACAATCTTTGAGGAGTTACAGGTGAACCCTGCTGAAGATGCTGATGTTATTGACAGTTTACATGAATATGAAGAAAATGTAAATGAAGTGGAGAATAAGCAAACTAGCATTCAGTTGTGTTTCTATTGTGATGTATGCAACACACAGTTCCACTCTAAACATCACTTGATTAAACATTTAAAGGCCCACACTAAAAAAATAATATATTCTTGCAACAAATGTGATAAACCCTTTTCTTGTAAAAGTTTGTTGACCACACACATGATAATGCATAGTGGACAAAAGCCATATGCATGCAGTAACTGTGAAAAAGCATTTGCTCATAAATGTTTTTTGGCAAGTCACATAAGAATTCACACTGGAGAAAAGCCTTATGCATGCAGTCAATGTAATAAAGCTTTCGCTCAGAAAAGTATTTTGACAAGGCACATGAGAGTACACACTGGAGAAAAGCCATATGCATGCAGTCAATGTAATAGAGCTTTCGCTCAAAAAAGTATTTTGATAAGGCACATGACAGTACACAATAGAGAAAAGCCATATGCATGCAGTCTATGTGATAGAGCTTTTGCTCAAAAAGGTGATTTGACAAACCACATGAGAGTACACACTGGAGAAAAGCCATATGCATGCAGTCGATGTAAAAGAGCTTTCTCTCGAAAAAGTATTTTGATAAGGCACATGACAGTACACAATAGAGAAAAGCCATATGCATGCAGTCTATGTGATAGAGCTTTTGCTCAAAAAGGTGATTTGACATTCCACAAGAGAGTACACACAGGAGAAAGGCCATATGCATGCAGTAGCTGTAAAAAAGCCTTCACTCGGAAAAGTCATTTGACAGCCCACATGCAAGTACATACCGGAGAAATGCCATATGCATGCAGTCGATGTAATATAGCCTTCGCCACTAGGGGTAATTTGACAAGACACATGCTATTACATACTGTTAGGGGGAGGCAATAATGTTTAACACGATATTGGGCTGATAAGATCTGCACGCGATAGGGTCCCGCGATACACCCCATCGTGGGACGTCAGTGCAGATCTTATTTCTCCAATATCATCACGATATTGAAAAAGCAGCCAAGTGCGAGTCGGACTCGCCCATGAAGGGTTCCGTACAAGAACCTTTATATTATGTTACTTGATGTAACATAATAAGGTTCTTGTAGTTCGTCGAAAGGTAAATTGCGGTTTACGGTTTATGACGTATAAAAAAAAAACTACTGACTAGATCTCGTTCAAACCAAAAATCGTTGGAAGTTTACATAGTAATGTACAACATATATTTTTTTTAGTATTATCATTTTCTTACTTTAGAAGTTAGAGGGGGGGGGACCAACTTTTTTCCACTTTGGAAGTGTCTCTCGCGCAAACTATTCAGTTTAGAAAAAAACTATATTAGAAACCTCAACATCATTTTTGAAGACCTATTCATAGATACCCCACACGTATGGGTTCGATGAAAAAAAAATTTTTGAGTTTCAGTTTCAAGTATGGGGACCCCCGAAATTTATAGTTTTATTTTTATTTTTATGTTAAAATCTTAATGCGGTTCACAGAATACATCTACTCGCCAAGTTTCATCAGTCTAGCTCTTACGGTTTCGGAGAAAAATGGCTGTGACATACGGACGGACAGACAGAGACAGACAGACAGACAGACATGACGAATCTATAAGGGTTCCGTTTTTGCCATTTGGCTACGGAACCCTAAAAAGCGCTTGAGGTCAGGATACCGAATCTTTCGTCCGACCGCCAATACACCCTACCTACTTTTATGTTCCGAGTGCCTCGAGGAGTTTATAATTTTGATCCTATTTTTTTTTAATACAAGTATTTTGATTTTGAAGCTGGATTGTACTGAATTTCTTTTTTGTGAAATAAATAATTTGATTTTAATTACGGCTTTTCTCTCCAGTGCGTGGTTGCATATAACTTGTAATTTTTTTTATTACCCTTAATGCGTGATTATGGTTGTTTTCGAGTGTGAATTTACATGTCTCTTATCTTAATTAATTAATTACCCAGTAGAAATAAAACTCAATCTTGGTTAGCAGATGTGAGCTAAGTCAAATGTCAACAGAAGATCTCAGAAAGAAATGTAGGTACGCACCACAAACCTCAAAGCTTGTGGACTATTTATGTAATTAAGACTATAGCTTGAGACATCCTAAATGCAATAAAAATTAGGTAACGTTTAATCAAACTTAGTCTTTTATTAAAGACACTATCTTAAAAAACTGTAGGTAGCAGTTGAGATGGTGGTTGCAGTAGTGGAGCTCTTTGTAAAGGTCTTTTCCGAGGAACAAAAAGAAAGTGCATCTTATTTTTTATTCTAATATCCAACAATTTGATGAATAGGTACTATCGATCAAAAAAAATATTTTATGCGAAGTATTCTCACTGGTGTGTTAAATTAGATAGGTATTACGATTCCGGGGAGTAGGTGGATGGAGAGGGCTCAAAATCGATCATCCCGAAAATGTGCAGGGGAGGCATAGCATAGGTCCAGAAGCGGACTTCACGGGCTGATAATGATTAGGAGTACCCTGAATATTACGATTCAGCAGTCGGGTCTGGCCGATTGCCGGATCTTCCGTCGGGCATTTTGCATTGAACATTTTCTCTTTCACACAAATTGTTTTCGTTTGAAGTTTGAAGACGTTGCATCAAGCGTTGCATGGTTCATACCACCGTACGTAGTATCAATAGTATCTTTTACAAGCATAATTCAAATTAAATATATTTTTTAACGACATCCTTCTGTAACTTTTTTAACCAATTTCAAATAAAAAAGGAGGAGGTTTCCATTTTTAAATCATTATATTTTTATTATAAATAATACACGTCAGCAAAATATTTAAATACATAAATGAGTTAGTTACAATACTTACAAGTAGGTAGGTACTTACAATTTACAAGTTAGTTACAAGTAGGTACCTACTTACAATAAGTACTTACAAGGTACTTACAATTTATAAGTTTGTTACAAGTAAGTACTTACAATAAACGTTAATAGTAAAATTCATCCATAGTCAATGTAAAAGAGTACATAAGCAAAAGGTACATAGCACAAGAAATAAATATTTTGGTTATTCGGTTCATAAAAAAGCAGACAAGTGCTAGTCGGACTCGAACATGAAGGGTTCCGTAGCATCAAGTAACATAATATACCTAAAGGTTCTTGTAGTTCGTCGAAAAGTAAATTGCGGTTTACGATTTATGACGTATAAAAAAAAACTACTGGCTAGATCTCGTTCAAACCAAATATCGTTGAAAGTTTGCATAGTAATGTACAACATATATTTTTTTTAGTTTCATCATTCTCTTATTTTAGAAGTTAGAGGGGGGACCAACTTTTTTCCACTTTGGAAGTGTCTCTCGCGCAAACTATTCAGTTTAGAATAAAAACGATAGTAGAAACCTCAACATCATTTTTGAAGACCTATTCATTATACCCCACACGTTTTTTTGAGTTTCAGTTTCAAGTAGGGGGGGGGGTACCAAAATTTATAGTTTTTTTTCTATTTTTGTGTAAAAATCTTAATGCGGTTCACAGAACAAGTACATCTACTACTACTTCAGTGTACAGTAAGATCAGTTCAAATTACCTATAAACAATGAAAAATGACGCTTATTGCAAGTACATAAGAGCTAGCAGTGTGTAGTCTGATGCGTATCCTGTGTACATTCATTAGCTAGTAGATAATATCTATCAGTCGCGGCTGTCAGCCGCGTCCGTCAGCCGCGTCCGCCTAATAAACAGTGTTGCCGTTTTTTATTTTGAGAAAATGCTAGAACTTGCTCCAAATAATGCTAAAAAATGCTATTTTTGTATTTAAAAATGCTAAAAAACATGCTAAAATCCTAATTTTGTTATTAACATTTCTGTGTACAATTTTTTGGTAGAACAGTAGCCTAACATGTTATTCTAGGCTCTAAAGTATCGTTATGCACCAAATGTCGCACCAAATGTTAGCGAAATCCATCCAAACGCCAATCCTTAAACTCGCCCATCTTCTCCCATTCTTCGCGATAGTGTTGCTCATATTTAGGAGGCATACTTTCACTTCACATTCACAAATCACATTGAATGAATTTATTCAAGAGTCAAGTGGGGTTCGGACGCGAAACGTTCGTTTATGTAACGAACGTTTCGCGTCCGAACCCCACTTGACAAAACAATCAGAAACTAATTTCAGGGAAGTCCCTAATCCAGAGAGTTGCCATACCTCAATGAAAACCATAGATAAAAAATAATGTATCTGGTCGGTCTCTATTAAATAATCTTTTGACATTGACTTTTGATTTGAAATGGCTAAATATGCAATATGCTAAATGCAAAATTTATATGCTAAAGAGTCATGAAATATGCTAAATTTAGCACTAAAAATGCTAAAACGGCAACAGTGCTAATAAATATGTTCCCAGAGGATGGAGTAGAGTAGGTTACGAGCATGGCCGGTATTCATGAATCTGTGCGTAGACCTGTTTTTTTGACATTGACAGTAATTTTGATGTATTCGAGTGGCAAAGTATTGTGCTGCCAACTCGGTCTATGAATTAACTCTGCTACACATTAACTAGCATAACAGGATTCGTTTTCTGTCATTTCGGGAAGTCACATAGCTTTTTGATTTTAATTGTTTTTCTGGTGTTATTTTGAGTTCTGTTGTGTAATTTTGGTGGTATTTTAACCAAATGTTGGTTAACTTTTTAACTTGAAGTCTTAGCTCAAAGTGTTAGCAGTTAGAATTATGTGATATTCTGATTTGATCGAAAATGTTTCAGATGGTTTTGGAAAAAACGGCCATCTTTTTTGACTTGACGAAAAAGTATTATAACTATACCCTGATTCAGAAACTTAGTAATTTAATTTCACTGTCATGTTGACAACTCAGGGGTGAAAAACATGTTTTTACCATGGATCGCTATTAATAGTAACGGCAGGCGGTTTTACTCGTACAATAGACCTACCTGAATATTACTACTGCTACTTACCTACTAGAGAACACTGAAAAGCAGAACCTCATTTCCCTGTGCCTGTTAAAACTTAATAAAAAACTGATAATAATAACAGGCAACGATCATGTGTGAACAAAAACTTAACAACGCACAGTTTTTGACACGAGCAGCACACAAGGAACACATTCGACTTCGACGAACGAGAGACGAATGCAAATGCATGACGACAGTGCTGCCAACGACGCCGGGACTGATATCGCCATTTTTCACAGCTCAGGTAGCCTAATGTAGCCGAATTTTAGATTCTTCCCCTAAAAAAAAAAAAGGAGCCGAAGTAGTAAATAAAATAAATTTGTAGTTTAAATTGAACTTTAACTTTATTTATAAAAAAAAAACTTTTATAAAATACTAACCTTTAAAAATATTCTGGATCGTCTGCCAACAACGTTAATAGCACAAATTTTCCATGCTTTCCATGTTTTTATCACGGAAATAATATTTTACACGGACACGTACACATTTTGTACACGGACACACACATCGGACAGGATAATTTCCAAAGCGAACGAAACTAAAGAAAGTGACAAAACATTTTCCTGAACTACGTAGTTAGCATAGTATAAATAATTGCGGTAGTCACTAACAGCAATACATGTATATTTCACTTTATTGCCTTGTGGGAACATCAAGTTATATTAAATTTGGTTTCATAATTGCTAGGACAAATTCTGGGTATTCCCCGCCCCGTAACTAAAGAACCAACCATACAAGAATAGTGTGGCCATAATTATTTAATATCACATACAGACTGTCGGGTGACTATGATTTTTATTAAAAGCAATTCATTTGCGATTCGGATAATATAAATGGCTTGTCCCTGAAGTAGCCTAACAGGCGACTAGTCGCCTTTATGATTTTTTCGTCGCCGATTTTAGTCCTGAGTAGCCTAAATGGCGATAAATCGCCTACGTTGACCACACTGCATGACGAATGAATCAAATTAGAACCCAAACATAATGTAATGGCGTTTAGTGCCAAAATGTACAAACTGTTTCGTAGTCCTGTGATTTTCTCCCATGTTACTCAAATGATACCAGTGTCGTAAAATATGTTCTACTATAATTTCTTCATCATTTTATAACTTTGTTAAAAAAATATAAAAAATTATATGCTAGAGCAAAAAACCATTACTTTTTACCATTCTATGGATATTGATTAGAAAATAAACCCTACCACAGCAACTTTCCAAAGTTGAAGAAAATATAAAAAAGTACTATTTCAACATCATGTTTTTGATATGGCCCAAAAATGACAGAGATTATAAATCGGAGTATATGTAATCATCATTATACTCATCATAATCGACACTGGCAAAATTGATCCGAAAAGCACAGATGCAAGGACATTCATTAAGAAGAAGAAGAACTAGCTTAGCAGATTCGTGTAAGCCAACATTAAAAACCCTCCCCCCCAAAGGGGGGGGGGGGCGGAGACTTATTGTTTCGGAGAAAAAAAATAAAACGTTCAGGCTGTATAGGTATCGCTCTGTGTCGGTTTTGTCTTGCGTAAGCAAAAGCGTGTTTGTGCTCTGTGGTTTTGTCCCCCCCCCCTTTTTTTAAAAACAACTAGATTGTTATTTAACTTTTTTTCAAAAAAAAACCTAACAACCTACTAGCCTTTCTGAAAAAAAGTTGGGGTGCCCCGTGTTTAACTCTGGAATGGCTCAGCCAGAACTCTCGCGAGTAGCTCCTGGACGTCGCTTTACCGCTCAACCTTCGCTCCGCTTCGGAGGTCACCGGCTCGCTTCACTCGCCACCTCCCCCCTTCGCTCCACTCGGCTTCGCGGGCTTGCTCCTCCCAGTTCTGGCTTCTCGATTTTTATATACACTCTAGGGGTAGGGACCTCAAGACTACGTAATCATAATCATAATCATAATCATTTATTTGCCTCAATGAAGTGTATACATGAAAGATCTTAAAAATAATAAATAAGTGTCACTCATTCCCCATAGCTGGGATGCAAATTTTTGGAACAACATGCAATTATATTAATTAGGTAATAAAATAAAAATTCCATTCTACTAACGCTATACTTGTACAATAATAATTAAATGTCATATCAAAAGAACGGCAAAGTCAGAAAAAAAAATATACAAATACAAAAAAAAATCAATGTCCTCACCTACAATATAATAATACAATGTCAATGTGCTAACTATTCTTACCTAGGAAATCCTGCAACTTATAAAAACTGTTACTTATTAGCCACCGTCTTAGTTCTTTGGTGAACTTGTTAAGCGGAAGGCTTCTAATGTCTCGGGGTAGGGCGTTGTATATTTTGCCGCACATCGCGTAACAGTTATTCGAATACAATTTTGTGCGAGGAACCCTCGGTAGTACAATTCTGTCCGAGTCCCTTGTATGAGTGGAGGAGTGGAGACCGTGGAGTTGGGGTGCTCTGTGTCGGTTCTGTCACACATTTCGAACCTAACCAACTCAACTCGGGGTGCTCTGTGTCGGTTCTGTGACTCATTTCAAACCGCAAGAGAAAGCAAACACGACTAACCTATTTCCCTCCAAAATGGCTACCAAAACCACAAAACAAATGTCATTCCTACTGTCAGATGCCAAAAATCCCGTAATTTTGAGAAAACTTTATGTCAATGTCACTGTCAGACAGCTGTCAGATGATCAAAAAGCTCGTGGTAATTGCCTAAAGTAGGGAAAAATTTGGATTTTCAAAAATTAATTTCTCGAAAACTAGCAGTCTCCGTGAAAAACCGATTTCAGTTGTAGGCTTCTTATGTGTAGACCTATGTGTGACAAAAATTTTAGCCTCCCCCCTCATCTCGCGTATTGGAAAGTTGAGCCCAGTATTGTGTCGTTTTCCACTGAATCTAAGGTAATGTTACTTTTTGAGCGATCTCATGTTTTATTTGACTATCTGCCACTCAGTGGCAACACTGGCTCAAAGCCGCTATGATCCTGCGAGCAATAGCAAACGTGAACATGAGTAGCTAGTGAAAAAAAGTGAATGAAGTGACACAAAACAAAATTAAACTAATAGTAATAGGACTTGGCGGAAAAACTTTGTATCCAAGCCCCAAGCAGTATTATATTCCTTTCCTTGGCCCCAAGCCAGCACAAAATTAAAAAAGCTGCCTGCGATGCGAGCGAACTTGCGTTGGTTTGTTTTTTGTAATTTGTTTGAACTGAACATAGGATTATTTAACATGGATGAATATGTGAACTACATCTTACTGTTATTGATTGTACTCCCTGTGGTCTTGTTTATTAACCTATGGGCTGGCATCGGCTGGGAGTTGTTTGTAAACAACTGAAGAATGTAATTATTTGCAATCATCAAGTATGAACAAAGTTCTATGAAGATTTAATTTCGCAAGATTGTGCAAGTTTGTGTGAAGCCAGAATGGCACAGGACAAAGTGACTTCCACCTTCAAGGAAAACGAATCAAGCATTAGATATACTCTTTATTTACATAATTAGCGCTAAACTTAACAATCTACAATTCTACATAATATCACGTCATGCCATTTAAACCTGCAAAATATAAACTAAACATAAGTTTGCTTTTTCAATAATTCCCAACTAGATACCTAGCAACAGATGAAATTCATGATAGCACTTTTTAAATTAATGCGATTCTTATGCATAATTATATGGAAAAACAGGTGTTTATCGCGATTACCTTAATTATTTCCCGACGTTTTAACCGTCAACAACAGCCGTTTTTTCCATATAAATTCATGATAGATAATTAATTCCATAAGGACATAATGCATGTGAAGAAGACAACAATCTACTGTACGTAAAGGGGCTAGTTTTGGTTGGGTTATTAGATTTTATTGTTTTTAACCACTTGCCATTCAGGCAGTTAAAATGAAATAGTTGCTAGGCAGCTCAACAAACTGGATTTTACTATTTGGCTGTGACATTATAATATTATAGTATTATTATAATATACCTATCTATCCCATAAGAATTTTTGGCTTCATCATCATTCCTGAAACATTCACACAAACAACTTTTTTCATAAATATCCTAATCCTAATAATTGATCTACGCATGCTAATGCAGATAAAACCATATTTATATAAATATCACAAGTTCAATCTATAAATATCTAATAACTGTGCCTAAAATTGGATAGCAACAATCTCTAATATCAATTGATCATGCTCCGAACAAGTAAAATTGCAAATTGTCACTATAACAAGGAGAACCTTGCAGATTGTCATAGTGACAATTTGCAAGTTTGTACCTAGTGGTTGATGAAAATGGCCATGACTTGTATTTATTAATATTTTACGATTGCTTATGTTATGGCTTTAAATTTCGCTAGATAAGATCAGTTCTTCCATGCCCATGTGTCCACGATGTCTCCACACACGATACCTAGCGATGTCCTTACGGGTCACCATGCCAACAACCTATAACAAATATTTGTACATTATTGTAGTTAAAAAACTTATTTAATAAGGAAGGAAGTGAATTTAAGATTAAAATAATACTGGAGTATAAAAAATAAACCTATCGAAGTATTTTATTACGAAGTGGATTGTTTGTGTTGCAGACAACTTACAACCTTATGCAATGTCACAAAACCATTCTTTAGGTTTCATCGCTTCGAGATTTGCTGACCGTACTATCATCATGAAGAAGTACACTGCTGGCTACATAGGCCTGGCTATACATTTCCAGAAATAATGATTCTGAGCCCTCTCCATCAACCCGTATTATACTAGTCTATACATAGCTCTGTCGTGCAGTGCTAGCTAGTTAGTGCTCACCTCATTGACGTCATTGACGATGGGTAAGTGTCTCAGGCCAAGAGCTCGGAACAGGCGGAACATGCGCGGCAGAGACGCGCGGTGAGGAAGCGTGTACGGTGCCGGGTTCATGAATGGACGCAGGTCTATTGTGCAGGTTTTCTCCCAGTCTGCTAAATCCAACTAAAAAGAAAGTTCTTCTAAGCTAGTTGGGACAAACTTTAACTCTTGGTTAGCTGTGAATTTGTCAAATTGCTCCTGAGGCATTTTTTGGATGTGGTCACATTAAGGCCCTAGTACACATTTGCCCATGCTGGCCCACTACAGGCCAACGCCAATGTGTACAGGGGGTATTGGTATATGTTGGCGGACATTTGTCAAGCATGGCGCGCAATCGGGGAGTTGTCGGTTTTTTGGGCACACTTCAAAGGAATCGTGGCGTAGCCTGGCCTGTGGTGTTTACACAATCGGCCAATGTTCAGTTCGTCACCGGCCGCTGACCGGGATAGAACACTTTTGTGTTGCGTTCTGTAATACTTGTAAACAGTATAGAATAAATTATAGTTTAAAAACTAAAAAAAAAACGCTTTTATAACTAATTGAACTAAAAAGTTAAAAATAAAACTGTAATAATCAATTGAAAAATTTATATTATTGTACAAAAAAGCGTAGGGTGCTTTTTATAATAACTTCAGATATAATAAACTATTGATAAAATATTTACAACAATCAAAATCAAGCCCCCCACGCTTTTTGTACAATAATATAAATTTTTCAATTGATTATTACAGTTTTATTTTTAACTTTTTAGTTCAATTAGTTATAAAAGCGTTTTTTTTAGTTTTTTAAACTATATATATTTTTTTTTTCATATATATTTTTTTTCATATTATTGCATTGTCATCGACCTTTGACAGGTGTGCAAAGTTTGAATCAAATCTGATCGTTCAAAGTAAATAGCCGCAGCCGTAATTACTTCGACGTCCGTCGCAATTGGTTTGCCAGGCAGCAATGAGCCATGCGCCAATGTGTGAACACCAAGTGATCGTGGTCTACAATTGTGCATTGGCGGAGCCTGGCCCAGCACAGGCAAATGTGTACTGGGGCCATTAGTACCGACCCATGTGGTTGTTTATACCTCCCTCTCTGTCTACTTGATACTAGATGAGCGGGACAATCGATGTGGCAACACACGAGACTGCAGAGTAGGAGTATACATAGGAAGTCCATAAACTGGATGAGAATAATTCTCCAGCAACCAACTTGAATTTCAAGTTACTAACAACTTGCTACGATATAACACTCAGACAGAAAATACATATAATATGTCATGTTCTTGGTGAGGAACCCATGACCTCCGACGCAGAAGGCAGAGCTACTAACAACTGAGCTGTGAGGCCAGTTAATCAAAATTGTTTACTTTTGGGAAACAAGTAGGCATGGCTCCTAATCTATTTGAGGATAAATAATTTTATCAATTATTCATTAAATTAAAAAAAGAGGTAGGTATGGATGTTACTTGGCCATTGAGTATAAACAATTTTAAATCTTTTTAAATAAATTTAAAAATTACCTGATCGATCGACGGGAACCGCGGATATTCCTTCCTAAACATATCCATATCGACGTTGGTGTTGGACCAGGTTGTGTTCGCGTTCTCGTTGTAGATTTTATGCTGGATGAGGACTATCAGCTGGGACCGGAGCACCAAGCCTCGGAGGCGCTTGTATGTTGTCACTTCAGCCTGTGCACACAGATAAAGATGTATTTCACAAGGCAATGCTTAGTTATAGGCGATGGTTACCACTTAACACGTAACCATATGCCTGATCCATCAGCTATTTGCATAAAAAAGCTAACCCAGTTTTGGTGGCATAACAGCAGGTTATCTTTGATGATTTTAATAAGTAAAAGTAAACCAGTTTTCCCAATACCTACATTAGTAGGAAGGATCAGAAAGATCAGCAGACTCTTTAAAGGCTTCTTTCTTCTAGGGCCAAACAACAAAAGGCACATACCAAAATTTCAAATCTTGTATACCTTATTATTCAATAAAGTTCGGTTTCGTCACGAAAAGAAGAAAAACCAGAAAGTGACTACCAGGCTATAGGCTACTTTAATAAGGTTTGAGGGTAGTCAGATACAGTCAAACAAGGAACATATCTGCGTTTAAAAATATTCGGCTGAGGCATCAAACTTATTGTTCTTAATAGGGCTGTATAGAAACAATTCTTGAGTCTGAGACAAGCTTCAAGCATAGATTCTAAAATCTATGCTTGAAGCTTGTCTCAGACTCAAGCATTATTTCTGCATACGTGCAATAGTTTTTTATCAACTACTTACGTCATCAGCTAAAGGCGGATCCACAACCGGGAATCCGTTATACGACACGAGTTTCAAAATCTCCACAATATGGCCGACGTTCTCGTTCGTTCGCAGAGTGAACACCGGATGTGACATGACCTCTGACGCATAGATGTTGTGCGCTAGCGGCGGCGGCTCCCAGGGGAGGAGGGGGACCGCTGCTAGCTGGATGTGGATGTCGTATATACCCTGTGGAAGAATGAGAAAAACTCGGTGGAAGCCATAGATATTACCAGCAAGTGAAGATTTGCAGCAACATTCAAAAAAAAGATCAGTAAGGCTTCTACTTTCTTTTCTAGGGCCCTATTTAACAAAAGGCACATGTCAAAATTACAAATATCATATACAAAAAAGTAAAAAATCGGGCTTTCGAAATATTTACATATTATTCAATAACATAAGTTTAAAAAACTTGAGAAACTAACTTCATGGTTAGACTACTTAACCGATTATGATAAAATTTCTATGGGACCAATCCTGGAAGTCGTCAAATCGGTTCATAAATGACGAAATTATGTGATAAGAACCATTAAAAAAACTCCTTTTTATTTGAAGTCATTGAATAAATCTGTGCATTTAGCCAATACTGTATTGTGTGTTTACGTAATAGTGTTAGCCAGAATTCATTTTTTTAATTTAGGACTTTAAATTTTTTTCTTATAAGTTTCTCTTTCTAAGCAGTTATGAGCTGGCGAGAGTGAAGGAGATATAGAAATAAAATACGGTACTATTGAACTTATACAGACTACGGAAAATCTGTGTTCTGTGATTGAACTAATGTTCTATGAGTAATGTGCGGTACTCACCTCATTGAAAAAGTCACCGACCCATTTAGCGACCACCAAAGTGACGATGATAGGAAGTGCGTTGGAGATCTGTCCGGTTGTCTCTATGATGATGACGGTGAGAGATATCGTCATCCGGACCACGCCGCCTAGTTGTGCCGCCGCGCCGATCAGAGCGTACTTAGCTGGGTTCACTGTCTGAGACATTAGCTTTATAAGAGCTTTGTATGATTAAATAAATAAATATTGTGGACAACCCACACAACACTATCTAGCCCCAAATTAGGCAGAGCTTGTACTATGGTAACCATATAGCTGATATAATAATTATATACATTTTTTTGTAAATACATACTTAGAATATAATATACTCAATACTCAATAACACCCAGACAGAGAACAAACGTTTGTGTTCGCCACACAAATATTTGTTCTCGGTGGGAATCGAACCCATGGCCTACGGCGCAGAAGGCAGAGCTACTACCGACTGAGCTGAGAGGCCAGTCAGATTAAGGAATATATGAATTTTATAAAAAAAAAACAAAAAAAAAATATAACCGACTTCAAAAAATTCTTGCACTAAAAAGCGAAAAATAAGAATAGTAAACAGATTTTTCATTACTCATACTCTGAAAGTAGGTCTGAAGTTGCCTGAGGGGCCTAATTGAAAGTAAAACTTTCAGCCCTAGGGAGAATCGCTTTCTACTGACAGCTGTCAAATTATAAAAAAAACAAGTTCTATTTTATTCAACCATGTTCGCAACTTTCTAAAGTCTTTCTAACTGCAAGGAGGTTGTTGAACCAAATTCCAACTTTTTATTCAGCAAGTATGTTGGAAACCCGTTACAACGGTAAGAAGTTTAAAAAGTCTAATAAGATAGCGCAATGTAAAATTTAAATTTAAATAACATAAAGATAGTATTAAATAAATAATATATCTTCTAAATTACTTGATTAATATATAGCTTCAACTATTTATTTAAAATAACATAGATTTGACATTTACCATTTTTTAAATTATGAGAATGAAAATAATGGCTGAATAATGCTGGCGAGCCGAAGCCGAAGGCCCGCCAGAGAAAAAGAAAAAAAAAACCGGGAAGGCGGCAATTCAATCTTCATTTTCACAATTTTTTCTTTCATGTTTTTATTTTTACTTTCCTTTTATTCGTAATGAAAAGCACAGTGTTTACCTCGGGTGAAAGTCTTTTAAGTCCCTCAAGCTCCATTGGCGCCCTCGCTAACGCTCTGGCCAAACCCGTCTCGGGACTCAAAAAACGTGACTTTCAACACTCAGGTAACAATGTACTATAGTTTGAAGTCGGTGTTCTTCTTCATTTAAAAATCTTTGCATGAGCAAGATTCACGGCGATAACGGTCACCAGCGTAGAAGTTTTAACACTCTGTCTATCTCATCATCATCCTGAATATATCCACAGCTGAACATGGTCCAATTTTTAACGGGGTATTTTGTAACACGTTAAAATGTCGTGTCTTTTTCTTAGATTCTTCTAGAAGCAAGACGATAGCCTACTCACATAAGAAGGCAAAACATTCTGTATGCCAATAGCTAGCAGCCTTCCCCACGCAGCTCCGGTCAGCAAGTTCGGTATGAACAGTCCACTCGATACAGCCAATCCAAACGTCCAGGTCGATAGTAGGAAATAACATACTACGAACACTAGGATAGACACGGGTTTGTAGGAGCCCATTGGGTCGTGGAGAAACGAACGGACGGAGGCTTCTGGCGTTTGGAACCAGATGGCTGCAAGAGCGTTGTATTCACCGTCAGCGCAGTATAGCTGTTAAGATAATAAAGATTACAAATCCCACTTATATTATAAATGTTAGGGTGTTATTAATAATCCTGGCGTAGCGTTGGACTAGTTAATCCGTGTTTTGTCTCTTGCATTGACATGCAATTGTCAACTCGAGCAAATGTGACAAAACACGGATTAACTAGTCCAACGCTACGCCAGGATTATTAATAACACCCTTAAAGTTTGGATGGATGGATGTTTGTTACTCATAAACCCACAACGGCTGATCGGATCTGGATGAAATTTGGCACACAGAGACTTTATATCCTGGTAAAATGTATGGTTACCGCGGAATGGATTTGTTTTTATATAATCAATTGCATAAAAGAATTTGGAAGGATTTTGAGCGAGCGATGCCGCGGGCAACCGTTAGTGGAATTATAAAATTGACACTATTTTCGATGTGGCAACTATTTTGATAGCACACTATTAGTTAACTCTCGCATAGAAATAGCGACCACAAAGTATAAAGAAACGGGTGTAGATAGGAACATCTTTTAAAAATGATATTATAAACTGTTTGCATGCAGTTTAGCTGTTTGTTTGTGTGTTTGTATGCATTGAGCATTGTATAAAACGTACCTGCAAAGGAACTTTAGTGGGGTCTTCTCCCAAGGGTCGGCAGTCGTTAAGCAGGAACATCATAAGAAAGCCGCAGGTGGCACTGGCAGCCGCGACCAGGCATGCTTCTACTACGCGGAGCCACGGCGCTGATACATGCCTATATCAAACACGATAATATAACTCGTATTAAAACTATTACACGGGTAGGTATTTATTGCGTTTATCACCTTATTTTGCTTATTTTCCCGTAGTTTCGGCTATGCTATAAAATCATTCGTAAAATCGCTAACACTAGTCACTAGCTAGTTATATTGTTACTAAAAAAATTATATGGATGAATTAATGTCTCAAATAAATAATTAATATTCAAATATTAATCATATTCTATTATATTTATAACGGTCACGGGCAGACCGTAATAATAAAATTAAAATTTAAAAGAAATACTAAATCGGTTCATAAATGATGAAAGAATGCAACAGCAACAAACCAGCTGAAACGATTTGGATGCAATTTCTATGGGTCTTTTAGATATGGAATTATTATTTTCCTATAAAAATATTTTTAAATCGGCTCATAAAATGATGGAATTATGCGATAACAAACATAAATAAAAACCGAATTTAGAACCTCATTTTTATTTGAAAACGGTTAAAAAAGCAACAAATGCACAAAAGTTAAGGGTGTTTATTCAGTAGAAACGCAAATATCACTTTGAAACGTCTTAAGGCGAGTCTAGAAGAACAGGCAACAAACTACGGCTTGGTTCCTACCATTTTTTTACGTTACTAAATCTATTACACGGGTATTTATCGCGTTAATTACCTTATTTTATTTATTTTCCCGACGTTAAATAAGGTAATTAACGCGATAAATCCCGTGTAATATATTCAGTAAGGTATGCATCTTCATTGTGTAAAAAAACGTTAGGAACCGGTAATCTATTACACGGTTATTTATCACGTTAATTACCTTATTTTGTTTATTTTCCCGACGTTAAATGAGGTAAATAACGCGATAAATACCCGTGTAATAGATTACCGGTTCCTACCGTTTTCAGTATGATTCAGTATGGGTTATGATCGCGAAAGTTTAAAAAGTACTGATGCATACCTTATCCTAAACACAGCCAGCTTGTAGTTGATATAGTTCCATAGAGCGCCGAGCAATCCGCCGACAGCGCCGAAAAACATAAACACGGGTAGTTCGTAGAATTGGAATGGAAATGGCTCCATTTTACCCAAGTTTAAAAGACCTAAAATAAAAAAAAAAAACATAATTTACAATCATGCATATTTTTAACCGATTGAAAAAAAGAGGCATGCTCAATTGCTCAATATGGCATTTTGTTTATGTTTGCTGTCGCATTTGAAATTGATTTGAAAAAAAACTTTGATTTCTATAAAATTTCTACACCAATCTGAAAGTACATAAGTACCTATTAACTTTCAGATAAAAAAGATTATTTCAAATCGGCTCATAAATGACAAAATAATGCGATAACAAATATTAAAACAAAACAACTAATCTGGAAGTATTCACTTTCAGTTAGTTTTTTTTTTCAAATCGGCTCATAAATGATCATTTTGAAGTACTTCAAAATGATCTTTGTGATGTAGGTGATAAAGAACAATTTACTTTGATTGACTGGAGTAGTGGGACGTGCAGTTTAAGATTGGACGATCTCTACTATAACAACTTTTTTTTATGTTTGTTATGTTTGTTGGCATACTTATCAAACATAAAAAAACCGAATCGAGAACCTCCACCGTTGTAATTTGAGGTCGGTTAAAAAGGCAAATCGATGGTGAATTAGAATTTGTATTTGTAAAGTTGTTATAGTAGTGATCGTCCAATATTAAACTGCACGTCCCACTACTTCAGTCAGTCAAAGTAAATTGTTCTTTATTACCTACATCACAAAGATCATTTTGAAGAACTTTGCTGTCAGCCAATTTCAAGAAAACGTGGTGGAGGGGCGTGCATTTTTAGACTGGTTTATCTATACCTGGGTAGCTCATCTCTCCGAGTCGTCCGTGGTAGGCTGAAAGTGCGAAGTTCAAGGTAAATGTTGACACAACAGTACCGAAGAACGTTCGCCATGTCAGCGCTTGGTTCCAGAAACTGGTACCTTCTTCCAACGAGAACAGGACTCCACCTATCAATGAACATTTAAAAATATGGTTAGAGTTTCAATGGGACGGTATCGCCAGTCAAATCCAATAATTATAACAGAGAAATGAAAAAAGCCAAAGAAATACTTAAAAACCCCCAGCAGTTTATAGATCTCATATATATTTTATTTTAAGCATATCAAAAGTACCTAAACGCACTAAGCAGTGGCGTAGAGAATATCTATTTTACAAGTGAGAGGGAGAAAGAGAGCTAACAATCGAGAGATGTTTATCTTCACAGAGTAAATGAGACAGAGACGTTTCCATCGCTAGCATTCGTTCGTTGGCCTTACCAATAGGGGCTCCAAAAGCAGCCGAGACTCCCGCCGCCGCTCCTGCTGACACAAAGTCCCGCTTCTCATGATCCTCCCGAAAGTACTGGAATATCTTGAAGTCTTTGTTGAAAGTTGTGCTTTTGCCTTGCGAGATCCCAGCCGCGACAACAGACCCGCTGTGGATCATAGGACCTTCCTACAAAAAATAAGTTATTCTATGACCTATGCCCAATTTCTGGTGACAAACATCTCTATCATGGCTTAGTGACTACCACACAACAAAATACAGAGATTATGTAACGATAACATGTGTGGATAATAGTAGGAAGTATACCTACCAAACATAAAAATATAGTCTCCTATAGAAAACTTCCAAAATGCCTTTAGAACATAATGAGAATTGCACATTATAAACTTATCAGAGGAGTCATTCTTTACTTTACTTACATGGTTTACTCATTTACTCACCCACCTACCTAAATACCAGAACAAAAATATTATAATTATTAGATGTCCTAATGGCCGATTAAAAAACAACTAACAAAATTATGACGAGTTTGTAGAGTGAACGTGACTAGGTAATATTACTCATAATTTAGTCAATGCATTTACTAAGTAGAAATCAATGTAGATGGCAAACTACATGCATTAGCTTTACAGTTTTCACACGCTATTTTCCAGTCATAATTAAAATGGCATTAATTCTTTTCAATTTCACACGAATATCTGAAAATCACTAACGTGAAAATGTTCTCCCTTTTGGCGTTGCTTTTACTAACGATTGTTGTACAAGCGAGAGTGAACCCAGGTGGACCAACTGTGGTGCATGATTTTGCAAATTGCATCAACGAGTTAATAGAAATAAACTTTAAAGAACCGGGAGTACTTGTATTCGCAAATGCTGATAACTACAGCACATCGATGTCGAAGATTCACTCAGAACTGTTGAAGAGGATCAATGATATGACGAAATTTATAGTAGAAGTGATGAACCCTGAAGCTGAAGACGTTAATATTTGCGACAATTATGATGAGAGATTTGGCGTGCTGCATATTGATAATTTTGATGTGAGACCAATGCCCCAATACTTCGTAATCATAATCGACACTTATCAAGAATTCCCATTTCTGGTGGGACGGTTGCTTCGATCGCGCAGTTGGAACCCCACCGCTAAATTCATCATTTTACTGTTCAACTTCGCAAAAGATTCCATCAATATCCAATTTATAGAAAAAATGCTGACATGTTTTTTCAGGTACAACGCTAATGAAATCATAGTAATTGTGCCTCAGGCGAATAACATTCGCAACGCAATTATTTACGGTTGGAAACCTTACGACCCTCCTAAATACTGCGGCTATTTCAACGAGACTGCTAAAAACAGAGTTTACGTAGAAAATACTTGCGTAAAAGGTTCCTTGAAATTCCACAGACCTTTCGGCTTAGGAATACCTACGGATATGAAAGGTTGTATTTTAGATTTAATTGCTTTAGAAAGACAGCCATTCGTTAGCAGATATGAAGAAGATTCAAAAGTGGAAATGATATTCATCGACGAACTGGTGAAGACTTTCAACTTTAGAACGAAATATGATATTGTGAATTTGCACAGAAGAGGTGAGAGAGAAAATGGACAATGGGATGGAGCATTGCATCTGCTAACATTGAAGAAAGGACATGTGCTTATGGGAGGAATTTTTCCAGACTTTGACGTTCATGAGGACTTTGCGTATAGTTCGTCGTATCTATCTGATTCGTACACTTGGGTGGTACCAAGAGCTTACCACTCACCACCCTGGGTAGCACTATCGATAATTTTCAAAAGAGAAGTGTGGTACTCTGTTTTTGCAGGATACATAATCTCAGTTCTATTCTGGAGAATGTTGGGACAACTTGACAGGGATTCCGTGTACAATAAGTCTTTGGGTCACAACTTTATGAACTCGTGGATATGTTCTTTAGGGTTCTCTTGCTACATCCGGCCAACTTGTCAGAGTATACGCGTATTTTTCTCGTTCTTCAACATCTACTGCATCTTAGTAATAACGGCTTATCAAACCAAACTGATCGATGTTTTAAAGAATCCGAGGTTCGATTATCAAATGCAGGATGTTGAGGAATTAGTCGAGAGCGGGTTGAAATTCGGAGGCTTTGAAGATCTGCGTGATCTATTTTCGAACTCTTCTGAAATATTCGATAATACCATATTTGAGCAGTGGGTAGTTGTCGATGATATAACAAAAGCCATGATAGATGTAACTGTTCATAGGAATTTTTCTTTACTATGCAGTCGGCTTGAATTGGCGCACTTGACGGCTATCACACCTGACCTAAGCGACAGTTTTGGTGTTTATAAATACTACCCTTACAATATGAACATGTTTTCTGTTCCTGTAGAAATGTTAGCGTTGAGGGGATTTGCTTTTATGAAGATGTTTTCGGATACAATAGGTATTTTCAAACAGATGGGGGTGACTGCTGCTCTCAGACGCAGGTTTGCGTGGTTTAACGGGAAACGCAGGTCAAAGCTTTTACGCGCTATACTCATAGAGAAATCTGACGTAAACTCGTTGTCTCTCCAACATCTACAAGCCGGATTTCTGGTGCTAGCCTTAGGATACATTTGTGGGTTTGTTGCGTTTGTGTTAGAAATCATAGCTAAAACAAAATGGGTTCAGAAAAAATTACAATGTCGGTTTTGTAAAACAAAAAGGTTTTGGAATAAATTCAAGTAAAAAAACCAAATGTTTTTTCTGAATATCTATCTACGACGACGTCCTATCACTACACTAGACTCGTATTATTATATTATAGCAGCTGTTATTAGCGGTATAATTCCACTAAATTAGGTAGGTATAGGTAGTAGGTACATTTCACTTCTTTACGGTATTCTCAAGTTTCTTTTCGGATTTACTTATTTACCGTGTGGCGATAAATACGGTTTTGACCAAAGCTGCGTAAACGTTATTTTCAGGTAGGTAAGTGACATTTTACTCTACAACGGAGTAAATTGTCACTTCAAGTCTAAAGTAAAAAATATCACTAACCTTCCCACCAGCTAATCCTCCAACTACTGCTGTGATGACTCCAATGGCTTTCACAATGAGTGTCTTGATTCGGACCACTCGGGGGACTTTCACTCCGTTCAGGTAACATTTGACTTGCGGAATGCCACTTCCTGCTGCAACGGGCTGTAAGAATTTGTAATAAATGTAACTTGGTGGCCTCACCAGTTAGATCTTCAATTTTTTTTTATATTTAAAAAAGCATTCATGTAGGTGGAGGACAAGCATTTTTTCTTGCCTGTTATCCACCCGAGATTTTTTTAGGAAGAGTTTAAATTAAAATTATTAGGTACCTACTAGTTTTCATATAAATGCGGACAAAGTCTCTGGTAACATCTATGTTATGTAGTTATTGCATAAAATTAGTTAGGAATAGTACAGCTAATAATTAATTATGAATAACACACATAGATAACAAAATTGGTTTATCAGTAAACTAAATACTACCACACAACTTCTAATAATAATATCAAATGCAACTTGTTCATACCATACCTCTACATAGGCGACTAGCATAGAACCTATGAATACTATGCTTATGTTAGATAACACCCACAGCAGATATGGAATGTAGAGGCGGTCTTGTAGCACATATCTGTCCACAGCTGTAGGTATTTGTTTAGGAACATATTACACAAAGAAAATTGCGAATCATTTACAGGTCTTTACTTTATTTTTGGAATTGTAAACTGCCATGCATTATTCATTTACAATTGCAATTAAAAGTACCTTTATTATGTGTCAAATTAAAGTTCTAAAACAGTTTAATTTTTTTATAAAAGGATACATTTTTTTAATTCCCTGTACTTGATTTCAGAGAATTCTTCAATACAGATATTAATGAAAAATGCTATAAGTGCTGTCACTACTCCGATAAGGAATATTATGAACCAGCGCATTATATCCTTCCATACCACAAAGGCATATCCACGTTTCCTCTCTTCATCTAAGAGTAGGTGGTTTTCACAGGTGTCATAGTCTAAACTCTGTAAAATAAAATAATAGTTGACATTTAGTGCACACTATTAATCTAAGCTTCCTAAGACAAACTACTACAATAATTTAAGTGATGAAACTTCCAAATTATCACAGCTCCAAAATATATAGAAAGCTTTGTACTTACCTCATATTTAGCAGAGAGGACATTCATAGATCCAGGTTCTATCTTCTGTACTGGGTGTCTCCGCCGGATTCCATGACTCCCATGTAGCTCATCATCGGACTCCTGAATATTTTTTTTGACTGAGTTAACTGTTGCTAAGCCAAATATGACTTTGGAACTACCTCTTTCTGACTCATCTATCAATTATCTACCAGAGCTGCCTGTCTAAGTATATTAATCTTGCTAAATTTATTAACTATGCTCAATGGTTTTCGGATACCTAGCCGATTAAACCTACCTGATTAAACCAGAGGTAGTCCATTGGGCAGGCAAATACTTACATGGGAGGAAACTGATCGGTTGAGCTGTGCAACATTAGAAGTGCTTGCTTCTTCATTACTGACTAGCTGAGCAGTATCTGACGTGGTGATATCACTGAAAGTCCCGTCTGCAAGAGACGTGGACGAGTTGGCGAGTCTCATTTTCTTCGTTGGAATCAGTACCAGTAACTATTTACGAACAATAGATTCTTCACAAGATCCAGTGGAGTCTTATCATTGTAGCAGTGGTTAGCGCGCTAGACTACCACAATTTTTAAGTATCAGAGGTTTCTGCGTGTTTGTATTTTCAGATACTTTACTTTGATCTAGTTTTTAAAGGAATTTAAAGGAATAGTTTCGAAAGTGATCACAAACACAAAAGTAAATAAAATAAACTCAATTGATGACAGAAAATACAAATAAGTCAAAGTCAAATGAACATGACATTGAAATAGGAAATAAATAGACAGTATTATGACATAAAGGTAGTCGTACATTTGGTGGTTAGATTAGATGGGTAGTTTGATTTATGATAGGCCGTACCTGTCTTGTGTGTGTATGTTGGTAATTAAAAAGGTTTATCCCAGACTTTGGTTAAGTTTCTAGTTCTAGTTGTTTTATATGATCTAAGGCTTTTAACATTGCTCCAAGACTATCGGTCATCTAGCTTGGTATTATGTTGAGTTCGAGCTTTTTATTATTTCTGGGTTTTCCAATAGGATCCTTAGTGTTTTACGCATGGAAACTTGAATTAAAACGTGCCGTTTGCTATAAGTCTTAATATAAATAACCCATTACTGAAAATTATTTAATGATAATCAATTTGATAAGCTATCGTTATCATTATTATCAGTGCGCAAGCAAGAACAAACTTTTGACACACACATGCACAGTTTGACAGCATCTTGTGTAGAAACAATAGAAAATGCCAATGTGTGTGTGGCTTGCTCGTTCGTTTGGTTGACAATCGCGATGTGATGTATTTCTACATCATCGCATGCTGAGTTATATTTTCATCAAACCCTTTAGTTTATAATTAAGTTACTGTGTTTGTTTCTAAATGTTTTCAATAGTTGTGATATCTTTCCTCAGTTTTAATTTCTAAATATGTGTAATTTGCCGCCGAAGTTCCATTCAGTGTGTCGCCTTTGTTTATCATTCTGTGGCGATAATTGCAGTGATGTTAGACTTCCAATTTTCGACCGTGATAAGGATAAATCACGACTCTCCGAGATGATAATGGCACATTTATCACTAATGGTAATGATTTTGCAGTATTCTGGTCTAAAATCGCCAGGTAGGCGGAGTTTTCTCGTGTGAAAGTTTAGCGTAAGCGTATGAGATTGTGGATACTGATAAGCGCCATTAACTTTCTCGCGGGTGTTGGGTATTTTCGCATTGTGATATCATATTACGGCCCACGCGACGAGTGTCCGGAGGTAGGGTATGACTAATGTCATTCGTGGAAATGATATGCGAGCGTGCGACAGGCGCGCAGTATCAGCTGCGCGCGGGCGCTCCGCTGGCTGATAACAAAGGATAGCAAGCGGCTCGGCGCACGGCGACGGCCTGCGCGCTCCGCCCGCCTCCTGCTGCGCCCTCGACCCTCGCCCCGCGCCTCACACAAACATACAACCACTGCATGGTGCACTGTGCTCATCCATTACACTGCATTGCTATTTTGAGAATTCAATATTTTCTAAAATTAGATTTACATTTTATGGGAACCAATCTGCTGGAGACTTATCCCTTTCCTGTGTATCAATCTCAAACATTGGAATAAACCGGTTGATTTCTATAATTCTTGTTATCAGATTGTCTGGAATGACTCATCATCTATGATTAGGTTTGTGAAAGGTCACTGGCCACATCATCTCACTTAATGACGATGATAAAAAACTAAAGTAGTGAATTATATTTTTAGGTTTCCCCAGCAGACTTGTTACCTCAAGTTTTGTGTGGAAGCTGTGCACGGAAACTTGAAGATTTCCATACATTCAGAGAGTTGACTCACAAGTCTGAAAGACTGTTGGAACAGTTTCTTCAATATGCCAATTCATTGTCAGGTCCAAAGGAGGTGAGTAGCTTTCTAATTCTAACAACTAGTAAGTATGGTCTCATAAAAGCATTTTTTTGTAGCAGTACTACTTTATTTACATTTATTTTATCACTAACTAATAATACAAGATAAGAATACATTATTTAACTAATGATACTAAAGTATAAAGCTTTTGCTTGAAATACTAAAAAGGAATAAAATGATGTAAAAAATGTATTTATGCAAATGTAACATCTGCATTAATGTTTCTGTAGCGGATAGGCTGACTTCTTATCTTTTTATTGTAGAATGCTTTCACAGCTTTTACAAGGAGACCAAGCAGCATTCCTATAGCCACTACTGTGGCCACACCCAGGATACTCCACAGGACATGCTTAGGTTTCAAATTTGAAAGGCTGAAACCTTTCTTGGCACCAAATGTAGAATCCAGTGTAGGGCAGAATGGCAGGGTTATGTTTGTAATATAGGCTCCAGTAAACCTCATTGGTGCTGTACAGCTGAAAACATCAAACCGGTCGTAAAACATCTATAAATCATGTTTCTCAATATCAATTCTATACAAACTTAATTGCCTATTATAACAGACAACCATAAGCTTTATGGCTAGCATTGGTTTTAAGCCAGATAATTATAATTATGTTACATTCCATTCCAAAATGGAAACTCAACTTGAAGCTCTTTTGAAGCAAATTTTATCAAAAATATTAAAGTCAAGGACATTTGAATTATTCATTGTATGGATTGTTTTTTGCAATCATGTTTATACACAGTTTTGGAAAATTACAAAATATACTACCTACCTAAATTCATGCAAAATGCTTTTTTTTTATATATTTAGTCATCATATTAAATTATTGATCACTAGTATGTAAAATAGCTGCTTCTTTTATCGTCTTGTATAAATGGTGCAACAGGTGACCAACCTGTGGCTCTGTAAACTTTTCATTTGCCAAAATGCTACTTTCCTTTTCATTCTTAATAAACAATATTACACAATACAAGTCAGTTCAGATCTTATTCCCCAACTCAATTTGAAGCAAAATTAGTATAGATCGTAGAGCACGTTCCTGACGTGCGTGACCTACGAGATACTTTGTATAGGCTATGGTTACTACTTAAAATCAGTTGGGCCATATTCTTGTTCCATCAGCAAGTTGCATAAAAAAAATATTGACAAGCCAGTGGCACTCAGTTTGTCACATATTACATAACCTTATGTTAAGTGGTAACCATCGCCAAAACAAAGCACTGCCTCGTAGTTCTCGCACGTCAGGAACGTGCCCTACGATGCACTTCCCTGCATCCATCAACTTGAGGCATACAGATGTTCAGCCTCACGTGCCAGTAATTTCACCGGCACCCACACCCTTCAAATCGAAAAACAGCAATGCTGCTTCACGGCAGAAATAGGCATGGTGGTAGTACTTCCCCGGCCGAGCCCTTCACAAGAGCTCTACTGCTACTCGTAACTGTTTGAATACTATAGTAGATGAGCTACTTACAAAGGTATATCTCCAGTCTTGAATTTATGACCAGCCCCCTGATTGGTCACAATGTTGACTAGATCACAGTTGCACAGCCATTTGTTGCCAGTCATGCCAAGAACCTCGAGTTTCCTCCACGGCATCAAGTCTGTTGACAGCTCGCTAAGATTGTTATCGTCTAGGTACACCTGCACGAACGAAAATATATAAGTATTTACAATATGCGTCTCGCAAATGCGCACGTAATTTGATATAAATATCGTCGCTTTTATATCAATGACTATGTTCATTATCTCGCTTCTTTCTTTTATATGAGTATAATCGTATCAAAACTTGAATCTAGTCCTTCTGATTTTACTAAATATACTATTTTAATTTTGGCAGTTCTAGCGCCATTAACAATTTAATCTGAATCTGTAACTTCATATACCAAAACATTGTAAATTCGTTCTAAATCCTTGTATTTTCATCAGAACTCTTTAAATTAACTTTAAACAGTGAAGTAATTTACTGAGTTGTTTATATAAACCTAGATAATATCGTCCGATGCGAGATGGTTTCGTAACTAAAGTAGTAAATGGTGTAAATGGTAACCACAGCCACAGAACATCACATTCTGTGATAGTAACATTCCTGGTCACCTGCTTCTTGTTCCTGTCCTTAGCCCACTCTATGTGCGTCGATACAACATGTTCTCTTCCATTCTCCTCTATCAGCCGTCATCTTTGTATTCACTTCTTATCCATGTCATCTTTCACACTGTTCATCCATCTTTTCTTTGGCCTACCTCTACCCAAATATATATATCTATATTCATACTCATCACTCTCATAGTCACATGACTTTCATCCCTCCTCATGACATGCCCGTACCACGCCAGCCTGTTGCTCCTCAATTTTTCCGGTAAAGTTCCTATACCAATGCAGACTGTACTTAAAACAAAGCTTCTCTTATCTGCAATTGTCGAACATTCGATTTAAGCCGCTTGCAACAGGAACTCATTTGATTTAAAATTGGTGCATCTTATTAGTCATACCAGTAATTCGAGTCATGATCAAGGCCTTGGGGTTGCCTAAAAACTTTGTTACTACAGTAAGTAACGCACAAACGAACTCGATTCTAGATGCGTATTCAAATCCAATACTAAACTAATTTGAGTTAAGACATCGTTCGTTATGCGTCTCTCTATATTCTTGCTAATGTTCATTTAACATAGTTTATAGAGATAAAACAGAATATCATAATAACTGGGATTATGATAATGAGATCTTATTGAAATAAAAAAATGACTCCCAGGAGGCAATCGCTATCAGCGTACATATTAGAGATAATATTACCTTACACTTACAGTATCTCTATGTGTCTATAAAACTATAGTACTTATACACATTACAGTGGCATACTTGAAGAAGCTATTATTTGTTTAGCATTATCAATAGCTATGCTACTGCGGTCTTGTTTTATTTGCGTTTGAAACTCAAGCGTCATTAATATTTCAAGGAAACTAATGCTCTAGTTTTGGGATAAACTGCAATCAGTGATTGATTATCAAAACATCATGTAATGATTAATCAGCTGGCCCAGTTTTCCGACTGTCGTGTAAGCGGCACAATCTGGGCCAATCAAATTGCACATGGATGTGATGTTATTATGCCTACAAGCTTATTTAAAAACACAGTTAACGTGATGATAAGATGTTACTATGAGCTAATCTTAGAATCACAGTTACAACACCCGCGGTGTCGTCATTTCGAATAACATTATACTTTTGTAAAAAATACGTTTGACGTAGATCATTCGACGAGATATAATTACCAACAAAATGCACTGATATTATCAGTTTTGCTCGCAATAGTTGTGTTTAATTATGTAGGGTTTTCCTTGTTTGCCGTCTACGTCGGTTGTCTTGTCACACTCACCTCATTCAAGGTCCATTTGTCTTTCAGTCCTCTGAACGCATTATGGCTTATGTACCTCAAGTTAGAGTTATGGCAGAGATGCAGCACTTTCAAGTTTTTGAGCGGTGTGAATGTACTGCGTTTCACTTCCTCCAAAAAGTCATTTTCGCCGACTTCTAATTCCTTCAAGCGATGTAAACCTGCAAACGTGTGATTGCTGATTAGTGTTAGATAACGTCATCCACGTATCGTGATCTGTTCTCATCCTACATTCACAATTTCATCGATTTGTTATCTTTGTTTTTTCAAACACGTATCTTGGCTTGTTATAGTTTACGCGACATCCGATACCATTGGTTTTAACATTCTCTTTGTGAATCGATGTAAACCTAGAGATAAGGTCATTGATATATATTTTATCTCGACCACTCCCATTTGATACCGTCCAATATTTTGTTATTAAAAGGTCTTATCAGTTCCTAACATAATATTGTTTTATCATACCTACAAAGCTGTCATCGTTAAGCTCCACAATAGGATTGTTATTGAAAGTGAGGTACTCCAGAGTATTGCCGACTAGAGATAAGCTTTCTGGCACGGTGACAAAGCGATTGTCAGACAGATCTATTTGCTGTAGTTGTAACAATCCTCTGAACGCGTCCAGTGGGATACTGTCGATGTCTGTTTTGGAAAGATCTAGAACCTAAAAAAAACAGTAGATTTATTAGTGTGTGTCCAAATAGACCTAGTTTCCATGTTATTAGGTTAGATCATTGTTGCATTGAATCGGCATATAATTACTTTCATGTGTTGCCGTTGTATTTGAATGTATAAGTAGCAGTTTCCTGGAGTGTAACTAAGTTCACCCAGAGTTGTGATTGGAAGGCCTACATAAAGCGATTGCCTTGTGTTTATTGATCAATCCAGCGAAGATTGCTCAAACATCTTGAACAAATAGACTTGACTTAGAAATAGATTCGAATCAATATTTTATTATAAAACTTACCTGTAAATTAGCAGCACTGGACAACGCCAATAATGTGACATGATCAAGAATTTCGATCGGGTTATTGTTCAGATACAGCCTTGTCAAGTTCGGAGTATGTTGGAACAGGTATCGGTCCAGGGAATGGATCTCATTGAAACCAAGGTTGAGAGTCTCTAACGCAATGTCACTGTAGACGCCATCTTTGTATGGACCTTGGAAGATCTCGCTTCGGAGAACATCCCCTAAAAGGTAATCATAAATTGGTGGACCAACAACTTTATAAAGCTTAATAACTAATTAATCTAGTCTAGGTTATCAGAGAAAATATATTGTCAATAAATTCGTTTATTTTACTCCCATGATTCATGATTACGGCTGTCCTATTTTATTAGGATCTGATTTCTATCTTGTCCCCAATCTTTAGTGGTCATTATATTTTGATAGCTTTGATGTTTTCCTGTTTGGTACAGTAATAGCTATATCTTGTAGATCTAAGGAAATGAATCATGTCATGATCAATTTGTTATAAGATTTTTAGACAGTATAGTTTTATTTTATTTGGGGACATTCCGTTTGGCACTAATTTGGTACACACACAGTTGAGCTATATCTAGATCGTTTCTATAAGGGTCTGCAGATATCTCAACTGTTTCTTGTCTGTTTTGTACATTTTCTAAATACTTGTCAAACCCACAAATTAACCGATCCCTGGTAGTGTTTCGCCGATTAAGATCCAATGGCGCATCGATGTATCAATGGTTATAGGTTTAAATCCCACTTCGTTCACAACTTTAGGGATATTCAATTGTTTGGAAACAATCGCTATTTGTATTTTGTGTTTAATGCGAAAAAGTGAGATGCTCAAGCATGCGATCATAAAAAGTAAAACTCTTACCCAATCCTCACTAGTCTGAGTGACAATATTTATTATAATTTATTCAAGATTATTCTTGTTAATCTGATATTTTATTGCAGTGTCCGCACATTAGGTTCATTGCCAAATTCAGTGGACTTTTACGAGCATATTTTTAAGTTTTAAGCTATATTATGATTTGTCTATCTTTATTGATGTACCTACCTTAGGAATTAGTTTTTAATTAAAATCATCGAAACGTAGTTATAGTTTTGAATGTATGATGCAATGAGGAAAATGCCTTAAAATTATGTAAATAGACGTAAAAATTGGAAAACATTTGACGGCAAGACTTATAACTAAATATTATTGCCATATGTATGCTATGCAAGTTAAAAAAATGAAGTGGATTTTTTTTCGTCAAATCATAAGTGCGCCAACAAAATTTCTATTAATTTCTCTTATGCGCAATGTTTGAGTAACATTCTCATTGGTTTTACCTCTAAGTACGGTTTTTATAGTATTATAGTAGTTTTACAGTATAATTCATATTCACACTGATGGTAATCACAAACAAAATCACATTTTCATCTGCGTGTTTGCCTTCCAACATACAACAAGAGCATGCAATGTTATACACTGTAAATTTGGCCCAACGCCAATTCGAGGATCAACTATCAGAGGCGTCTCTAGCCCATGTAGCGCCCGTGTGCAAGCATTACCCAAGCGCCCCCTAGTAAGCGCGCGTTCAAAATGGAATAGATACAAAGTACAAGTAACAGCACATCAAGTTACCACAAACTGACAAATTTCCCCAATGGGTAATAAACTTGTTTTGAGATTTTTAAGAAGAAATTTTTCAGTTTGGTTACCACGTTGTGCTGTTGAATGTATTTAGAATTATACAAGGTGTTCTGGTGTTTTCTATAACAAGCCAAAACGTATCCATGATTAAGATGTTGACATGACTATCTTCTTCTTTCTTATTCTTCTAAATAAATAAAACTCTTACGTTACTGACTGACTGACTGACAATCAACGCACAGCCTAAGTTAGTCCTAGAAGCATGAAACTTGGAGGGTGTGTTCCTTTTATAGCGTAGAGGTGCATTAAGAAACGAAATCGGAAAAAAAATTCCTTAAGAGGAGAAAAAGGGGGAAAATGGTTTTAAGAAAAATCAACACACAGTCTAAGCCGTTAGTTTTAGAAGCATGAAACTTGTAGGGTGTGTTTATTTTATAGCTTAGAAATGCATTTAGAAAGAAGATTCGAAAATTATTTCCCTAAGAGGAAGGGGGGCGCCAAAGGCCACGGGGCGCTCGGCGCCCCTCTTTTGAGCGCCACGGTGCTCGCCCGCTTTGATGTTATTCATCAAATATTAGTAGAGCTCAAGATGCTACTCAAAATCTATGCAGAGCGGAGCGCTTTTTACGATGGTCCACAGGTCAGGTCAGGCGCCGCACTTTCAATAAAGTGCGGCGCCTGGCCAACGCGCCTGCCAAGTGGGGCCCCGTAGTGGTCATAGGGTGGTCGCAGCGTCCTAGGGGGCGCCAAGCGCAGCGCTCGGCGCCCCCTAGGACGCTGCGCCCGTGTGCACCGCACACCCTGCACAATAGCTAAAGACGCCGCTGTCAACTATCATTCCAGTGTTTTGCATTCCCCAGTACAAAATGAGATGATTATGTTAATCAGGGTGTGCAACTAAAGAGAGCACTAGTGATCTAGTAGCTGCCCCGCCTTCCGATCCTAAGAATAAATGAGATGTTTCATGAAACTATGGAGCCCACGCCAGGTCCATGTACACCAATCTTAAATAAAGCTTAGCAATGTAGAATTCGGTTTAAAATTTTATTTTTCTTCAATTTTACTTCGTTTGGTTGTACATTGAGATGTTCTTGGCTAAAGAAAGAACACAACACACCCATCTTATGGCGGACCGACATGACATGGACATGACGAGAAGTCAACGAGAAGACAACTAACGCTGTCAATTAGCATGACACTGACACTTTTTTGTGTCACTGCGGTAAAACTGTCATGGCGGCGCCTTTTTGTTTTCACCTCTACAAAAAATCAACCAATAATGAACATTTTTGTACAACTTGTTTATAAATTTGTGAATTTAGTAGTTTAGTAGTAATCTTCATTTTTTATACAAGTGCATATTATAGACCTGGCGCATTATGAAACATCTCTTTTTCATATTATTATGTTCATTAAATTGTAAATATCACCTGATATATGATTGTTGCTCAAATCCAGGTAGACCAATCTGTCTAGGTTCCTGAACGCATCGTCCTCTATTTCTATAATGTCATTAGATTTGAAGCTGATCGCGATCCGCCTGCCCGGCAGTCGCGCCAGCTGACTCACGTTTGTGATGCTGTTGTTAAAGAATGTTATCAGGACGTGCCCATCTGGAAATAAACAAAAGAATGATTACCGCTTTTCATGCTGTTTTTCCAACGAGATGTTGATTAAAGTACCATGAAACAAGATGTTTGATAAGGTTTAGCGCTTTTTTTGGTAACTATATTATTAAGTCTAAGGATATTTCAAGATTTCTGCAGGAAAATACCAGCGCATAGCTTCCCACAGTTAGTCCGCTAGTCATTATGCTGAGTCAAGATCTTTTTGCTGCTGTAGCACACATAAACATGACGCATAATAAAATAGACGTGATTTGGGCTTGTTTAAGAATTAAGCCTACATTTCATTAATTTTGTGTCAGTAACTTCTATATCACCGATTACCTGGATACTATAGGTTTATATTTAAGGGCTTGGCTCTTTGTAGATAAATCGGAGTATCTCTCGACAAACTTAATAACATCGTATCAGTTGTTCTTATCATTTTTGGAATGCACTTTGTTGTGTGGTTGATTATTATTTTTAAATGTAAAAGATAAATAGCTTCATTCATGTGTCAATCATTGTACCTTTTGTTCCTGATCTAGCCAAAATATATTGTGGTACTAAATTTCGTTGGACCTGTAAACTAATCTCTGGTGATTAATGAGCTGCTAAACATGTCATCATTCAGACGATCGAAGGACTAGTTACAAAAACACTCCTTAGTCAAAGTTAATTCTGTCACTTAACGCTATCTCCGTGTATGTATTATACCAGATACCACCAGCATGATAATAGTTTACGATAAATTGTAATGCATTATTTGAATACGAAGCAGTTACAGCCGGTAAATTGTTACAAAACGATAGTCCATGGTGAAGATAGTAAAATAGTTAGCTATAAAATATAATCGCATTAAACTTGATTGGAGCGTAGTAGGTATGTACTCATTTGTTTTGCGTCATGTGTTCGCATGATAGCATGGTGATAAATAAACCTGTTGTCAATATTTTTTACCTTTTGAGAAGTCGTCGATCTGCTTTGGCCATTCGGGTATTTTGTCGATATCTCGCCGCGAACAGTTCAATGTAAGAGACAAATCGTTAGAGTCTTGAATGAAGAGATCGCACGGAGCGGCCTCATCGGCCTTTTGCGCGCCACTCCACGAAACTAGGACGCACAATATCATTAACACCTACAACAAAGAAACACCGTAACTTATACAGCCTCGCGTAAACAAACAGACCGATATTAGCTTCACTCACTATCTGACCACTCACATTGCATATTGCTTGGTACATTTTCCACAATTTCAATAAAGCTACTGCGAGCCCACCTGTTGATCTCGATTCGATTCTATCTTATCAGTTGGACTCGAGTGCTATCACGGGTGACATGAAAACAAGCGAGCACCTCATTGGTCGCTTTTTATTTGTCTTATCGCGTAACTCGTATCTATAGAGTTAGTCAATTGTTGATCAAACATTATATTATTTTTAGGAAGTCCTGAACGTTACGGCGGCAAAATTGGAAGAGATAATAAAGCCACTGAACGAGAACGATTATGAGCACGCGTCAAAAAACAGTTATGCGGAAATTGGATCGCCCGATTCCACGGAGGAAATGAAGAATCTGGAGAGCCGGCAAGCCGCGGTCACACTACTGCAGATAAAGAATTACGATCCCAACAAATATGCCGTCAAACCGGAGGAAGAACCGCACATAATGTACAACAGCGGGCCGAGCTTACCGCCCGCGGACCGAGCGAGAGAGGTGATGCACTGCAATGCCGTCATCGATATTATAAGCAAGGCTGTGGCGGTGGCACAGAAAGAGAACGAGGAAACACAGAAGTACCCTCCGAGCTACGAGAGCGTTATAGACCGGACGCACGTTTCGGCGAGTGCGGCCCCCGAACCCAACTATCCTCCAGAGTATCCCGAAGACAGATATGCGTATGGGAGCACGCAAACCGCCGCCAGCCCCTGCAGCAACGAAGACCATGACAAGGAAATGGATCTCTCGCTGTACAGCACCGTCAAGAACGAACCAAACGAACACTCCGAACTGGATGATCCGAACTTGTTCTTCCATAGAACGATAGCACAAAACAACACAAACTTTGCAGAGGAATACAAGCAGCACATCTACGGCAGAAACACAAACAGATCGAAAATGAGTAAAGATAATTCATTAATTTACGAGGAGTGCAGTCAGAGCAGTAGCGGCTCCGATCCCGATAGATTGCAAATGGACATTTCTCAAATGTCGCAGGTAAGTCAATGCGGAAATAAAATACAAGGTTCACTTCACTTCGCTGGTGTGGGCGTTTTTTGTTAATGATCACGTGATGTTTTAGGACGACCCTTCTTCTAATCGTGTCACTGGTTTTTTTAACCGACTTCAAAAATATAAAAGAAGAAGGTAATCAATCCGGTTGTATTGTTTTTTTTAAGTGTTTTTATCTGAAAAGTAATATTTCCAGATTGGTCGCATAGAATTTTCATCAAAATCGGTTTAGCTGTTTTGTTTTAATTGTTTATTTCAAGGTTTGTTATCGCATAATTTCGTCATTTATGAGCCGATTTAAAAAAATATTTTTTGATCTAAATATTAATATTTCTAGATTCAAAATCGGTTTAATAGTTTGGCCATGAAGTCTGTTTCTTAAGGTTTTTAAACTTATGTACTGATCACGTGATGATTCAGGACTACCCTACTTCATATCGTGTCACTGGTTTATTCGAACAAAACAAAGAGCACTTTCGTGCACTATTAGGACTATATATACTATTACTATTTATTTATTACTATTTTTATTAGGACGACCCAGAAGAGACGCAATCTGCTCGATCGAACCAGTCTTCACCGCAGCCACACCCGGACGAACACGAGACAAAGGAATCCTTATGGCAAGCTCTTCACAGAAATAACGGTGAGTCTTCAAATCGAAATATTGCGAGAATCATAAAAAAAAAATTAGAAAAAAAAACTGTCGAAAACTAACGAACGTGAAATTTTATTGACATTTCAATAGTAATAAACTTTCAAAGAAATATCTCTTTAAACGAGACTATGCGTATTATTTGTAACGTATTTTTTGTGATCTTATTTCAGTTTGGTTTATACGGCGAATGTCATAAAATTGTAGTTTTTATTTATTTTATAGCCATTTATTTACAAGATTTACATTTAAATGGTGTTATAATGATGGAAATATAACAATCACTATAAAAGTCAGTATGTCTATGTCGCGCAATAAATTACCTATCAAATAAATTAGAATATTATTCTCAGCTGATTTAACAACGTCTGTATTTTGTGGATTTAACGTTGCTCTCAAAAGAGGAGCAGCGTTATTTTTACATGACGAGGCTTGTAAAAAAAAAAAAAAACCTACATATTTTGTGCTTTACTTGTGTGTTTTTGAGCCAATTAATAACAAATAAACAATAAAAATAAATATTGTGGACAATTCACACATAACTTTGTAGCCCCAAATTAAGCAGAGCTTGTACTATGGGCACCAGATAGTTGATATAATACTTTTTCCTTTTTTTGTAAATACATAAAGAATACAATAGAACACCCAGACCGAGAACAAACATCTGCATTAACACAAATATTTGTTGTCGGTGGGGATCGAACCCACGACCTACAGCGCAGAAGGCAGTGTTACTACCAACTGAGCTGCGAGGCCAGTCAAAAGTTATCTATCTATCTCCAGTCGCCAGTATCGCCAGTAAAGTTATCTAGCCAACCGAATTGCCATCATTAAAAATGCTTTATTTGTAGGGCGTAGCGGGGAAGCAACTCAACTGCTCCGGCGGTTAATAAACAGCAAACATCTGGGTATGACTGTGTCGCCGCTGCGTCCGGCCACCTCGCCTCTGCCAGCGCCGACCCTGACGCCTCCTCCGCCGCCAAATGGCTCCATCTCACCAGTAAGTATTTTAGTAGTAGAGCTCTTTGTGTGTGGCTCGTCCGGGGAAGTACTACCACCACAGAACAAAGTAGAACGGCCATGTGGCCGGAAAAGTTTCGCCAAAATACATGAGCATATGCTCCTTTCTCCATACAAATTCAACAGTTATTTCGGGAGTCGTAAAGTGAAAAATGCCGCAAAAAAGAATTACTTTCCGAACAAGTTTAGGGACAATATAATACATAAAATACTTTCTTAACATCTTCCTTCTTTCCTTTTTCTTAGAATCCTCATATTTAGTGACATTTTAAATATAATAGTAGAAATGTAAAACTGGCGACATCGGCTCCCATACAAATGGCGCATGATCGCTTTTCTACTGTATTCAGTATTCTGTGACTACCACCATGCCTATTTCTACCGTGAAGCAGTATCGCTGTGTTTCGGTTTGTCGGTTGCCGGTGAAACTACTGGCACGTGAGACTGAACATCTGTATGCCTAAGTTGATCAACGCAGGACAGTGAATCGTAGGGAACATTCCTGACGTGCGTGATCTACGAGCAATTGCACGTATTACCCCCCTAGTAGCAGCACCATCGCTTGATCTAAAGAGCAAGCGCTGGTGCTGCTATCTTTAGTGAACAGACGGCAGATTTCCTCCCCATTATAATAATAATAAATATTGTGGACAATTCACACAACACTACCCAGCCCCAAACTAAGCAGAGCTTGTAATATGGGAACCGGATAGCTGATATAATACTTGAATACATATATATAATACATTATACCTAGGTCCTTGTGTTTTAGGCCCCGAAAAAACTGTTATTGAGGCTTTATGTGTGTGATTTAAAAAGTTCGTAACATGTGTCAAATATGCACAAAAGTAGCGATAGGAGGTGCACATAAAATGCTCTCACCACACTGGTTTCTAAAGATCTATTGGCAAGAAAGAAGAAAAATATGTGTGTCTGTCTATCCGTGGCCGTACGGTTTCCAAATGAATGTTCGAAATTTGAATACAGTTTTTTGTTAGACAGCTGGTAGTTCTAAGTTAGTTCTAGAATGCTAGTCATGTTTGGTAAAAACCCATGCAGCCTGTTTCCAGCATGTTCTGAGGATATTCATCACTTCCTTAGGGGGTTTTTGTTTCAAAAGAAAGGAAATGGTAGTACCAAATAGTCCTGAGCATATCTCTGAGATAACTTACAGAAGATGGTTATGCAAGTAAGTTTGCGAAGTTTATTAAACGACTAGAAATTTCCTAAATGCAAACTCCACTTGAGTCACGAAAAGTACGAATATCGTTGTCCGTCCCAAGGATAATTTATTTTAACACCTTGTTATGAGTCAACGTGAGGAACGCGCAGATTTAGATTGGAATTTATTTACTTCCGAAAACGAACTATACTTCTCAATTGAATAGAAAAACAAATGGACTTATGCCGCCATCCACTGGTTGCCACGACCGATTCACAGATCCATTGAATCTACGATTTCTTTCTTTAAGCTGTTTATCTTTTATTTAGCTTTCTATAAGTACCTATATACATATATAAATATATATTATAGCTACGTGTGTGATGGGCTTAATACCTCTCCCCAGCTCTTATTCCCTGATTAGATTATTATACCGTTTGTCTAACGAAGATTTTCTAGAATGATCTCGGACAAAATCTAATAGTTGTGTGAAGCAAAACGAAATTAGCCAATTATGATGTTTTTATTGTGGTCATAAAATGAAACAGTCGTTGCAATGCGAAACTCCGTACTGAAGTGTGACTTCAAATTACTGGGCATTATGTCTACCACAAAAAGACCGTGTAACGTTTTAAGAAACTCTGGCTCGTATTCAGAAACAGTGCTTGAGTCAGAGTCGAGCTCAAGCACTCTCAAGCCTAGAGTTTTTGACAGATCTTCTTTAAAAATTTTCAAAAATCTATGCTCGAGGCTCGACTCAGACTCAAGCACTGTTTCTGAATACGGGCCTCAGATTAGGGTGATCTCTTATTTATATGGGAAGCGTGAGTAACCGACATTTTTATACGTTTAGTAGCACGCAATATTTTTTCTTCTTTAGCTTCGTGTCATTGAACCTTCTAAAGTTCAAGATCTATAGACAGAACTCTACAAATTATTGGGATAAACAAATTAAGTTTAAAATACCATCAAAAACGACTTGATGGTCACACAGCTGAACTGATTTTGATATAAAATACTTATTGAAAAACTTACAACCTAGTGCGGTTGTCGCCCCTACGATTTTCGGAAGGTCCCTTCGATTTTAACCTGCCATCATCAAACCCTGATTCCCTAATCATGGGACCACCTTTCAAATATCTTCTTTCCAACAAAAAAAGAATCATCAAAATCGGTTCATAAACGACGAAGTTCTCCGCGAACACACAGAAAAAAGCATATTTTTTACACATATTTTTCGACACAGTTTTTTGACTTCTTCAGATGTCATCGTTTATCCACAGATTTAACAGATACAAACTGGTTTTTGGTTCATAAAAAAGCATTATTATATACATATACGGTCGAATTGAGAAACCTCCTCCTTATTTGAAGTCGGTTAAAAATACTAACCTGAAAGTCCGTTTGTCTCATCACTTTATATCACTTTGCTATTTTCTTGAAATACTTGAATCACTGTCGTGCTACCGATGTGTATCCTCACTGAATGGCATGTACAGGACTGAGGAACGGCATAAATTAGGCGTTATATTCAATACAAATGTTATGTTAATGCATTCCGAGGCAAATAAGAATATTTTTCCTTGAGAACAGGCGTGAGCCAACGATTTTATGTACGGTCTTGGGAGGAATTATCCTTGTTGCTGTCTTAGAGAAGTTAAACGACAAAGAATTGTTATTTACATCACTAGAGGGTTATTTTTCCGCTCGTATCAATGAAACAAAATGTTCGGTATGAGCTTTTTATAACATTTTATGTTGTCTGAAATAAACGATATTATTATTATAACCTCTAAGCAACTGAACGGCTCTATTTATTATTTATCTGAAATACAGTAGAGCTTCCGAAAATGCAAACTCTCGCAATTTACAAACAGAAGTCGAAAGCGGTATACTGCTGACCGTTGAAAATATCCACCAACATGTATTTTAATATTCGTTTTCTGTCAGTTTGGGAAGTCACCTAAGTAGCTTTTTCATTTTAATTGCTTTTTCTGGTGTTATTTTTAGTTCTGCTGTGTTATTTCGGTGGTATTTTAAATAACATCAATTGAAGTCTTAGCACAAAGTGTAAGCAGTTGGAATGAAAGTGATACCCTGATTTGAACGAAAATGTTACCGATGGTTTTGAAGAAAAATGCCATCTTTTACTCCAAAGCCAATGACGACCAACTTGACTAAAACTATTTTATTTATGTACTTAATACTATATCCTTTCTTGACGCTGACCATATTGACCGAATGGACAGCTCTAATTAAGAAGAAGAAGATGTATTTTATTGAATTTCTCTAGAACGGCAAATGGCAGTTGGTAGATCGCGGCGTCAACGTGGCGGGAACAGCACGCAGGAAACAGAGCTTCCCGGCGCGCGCTCAGCCGGTGTCCACAACAGAACCAGCGGCGGCGAATGCACAGTGGCCCCCTGTCTCTGAAAACGTAAGTTTGTTATACAACATAGAGTTACGAAAAAATTTACTCATACTCAATTTATTGATTGCAATTAGGTAGGTATTATGTAACACATTGAAGTCTTAAAGTTAAAAATGGTGAATACATAATAGGCCCTCAAGTTTAGGGCATAGCAATATTTGGAATGGAAGCGGGCCGATGTTTGAAAATATAAATAAAACGCTAGCTGTTAGTGTTGTATGTTGGATTAAATTAAATTATTACGCAGGCAGTGTTTCATTGAAGAAGTAATTTTAATGTGAATTTAATGTGATCGCTTTAATGAAAAGCTAGCAGTTCGTTTTTTTTTATATAGATAGCTAAGCATTTGGCTGCCATCACACCTGATGGAAAGTGAGGATGCAGCCTAAGATGCCATGAGCATGCTTAGCCATAATCCACCTGTTTACTCTTGTCTTAAAAATTCCCAAATTGTAATTGTGACTTTAATTAAACTATAACTCAGACTATTAAACTAAGGGAGGCCTATACCCAGCAGTGGGTGAAGTCGGGCTGTGGATGATGATGATGATGATAACTCAGACAGTGTATCATTGAAGAAGTCATTTTAAAGTGAACGCTTTCTAATCCCACTGTCTTGTCCATTTAAATTAATGTGGACACTTTTTAATCTCACTGTCTTGTTGTCCACAGCAAGAGTCGACGGACGCTTCATCCGCCACCGGCGGCAGTCGGTCCGGGCCGCGAGTCGAGATCTCGTGCACTAACTGCGGCACTCACACCACCACGATATGGCGGCGAGACGCGCGCGGCGAGATGGTCTGCAATGCATGCGGGTTGTACTACAAGCTGCATGGCGTGCCGCGACCTACCGCCATGCGCCGGGATACCATACACACGCGCCGTCGCCGGCCCAGGCACGACGCTAAACACTCCCGGACCAGTGAGTAACTGTACTAAATCACAGAAAACACTATACACATAAAGCACTATGCAAACAGAACACTATACTGACAGAACACTGTACACACAGAACACTAGTACTTTTTAAACAACCGCGATCATAACACATACACGGGTATTTATCGCGTAAATTACCTTATTTTATTAATTTTCCCGACGCGCCGCGTGCTGGCGGGAAAACTGGAGCATTTATAATAAAAAAAAAATACATTTATATGAGTGCTATCGTCGCTGAGAAGTAGATGCAGCATTATTAACTACCCTCACTTTATCTTCTTTTTCCGTAATGTCCTTGCACGCATACCCTTTCACACACCTCATAATACTGTATTGTGTCTGCAACACAGTTTTTTAACTTCCGTACCCGAAGTCCCAGTGCATTTACAACATTTCGTTACCAAATGTTGTTTTCGTTTCGCCTATTTGTCTCTGTCTATTGTATGGAGAAAAGATGAGACAACAACTCTTACTACATAGCGTATATTCGCCATCTTATATTTTCTCCATGCAATAGAGAGAGACAAAAAATCGAAACGAAAACAACATTTGGTAACGAAATGTGGTAGCAAAACCCCGACTTCGGGTACTGCAGATGTCATCGTTTTTCCACTGATTAATCATGTTCAAACTGGTTTTTGTTCATAAGAAAGCATTTATTTTATTATTTATTTATTTTAGCCTGGGTCGTCCCACTGCAGGGCAAAGGCCTCCCTCCCCTTCTTCCACACCTCTCGATCTTTGGCTACAATGCGCCAGTCGTTTATATGAGAATCGAGATCGTCCCGCCATCTTCTCCGGGGTCTTCCTCTACGACGCCGACCTTGTGGGACCTAATCTGTTAATATTTTGGCCTAAAGAATGAAAGCATTATCTTATCAAAAATTTAATGAATTCTAGAAAACCGTCGAAGCGGCGCGTGTGCCGAGCCTATCGAGGCTCCGTCATCGGGCACCGGCAATGGCGCCAGCGTGCAGCCCGCAGCCTGCAGCGAGAATGCAGCGCCGGAGGAGGCTGTGCTAGCTGCACTGCGAAGACAACTGCAGCCGCACTTACTGGCCGCGTTACATGCTCACACTAGCCGCACGCATCGCCCACAGGTAAATTATCTAAAACATATTTATTTCAATACTAAATCTATTCTAATATTATAAAAAGGAAAGATTTGTATTTTTGTATGTTTGTAATGAATAAACTCAAAAACTTCTGTGCCGATTTCAAAATTTATTTCACCATTGGAAGCTACATGCACCTTGAGTATTAACATAAGCTATATTTATGAGTTAAAAATAAATGTCCACCCGTGCGAAGCCGAGACAGACCGCTAGTACTCAATATATTTATTTCATACAAATGGTTTAGTTTAGGTGCATGTACATAATGGTTTATTTTAGCTATCAGGTACAAGCTCTGCTTAATTTATATTGGAAGATTCCTGATGTTAGTAAAAGCGATATGTTAAATTACCAATAAAGATTTTATTTTTTATATTGGTATATGGTTATAATATCGGTATTTCAAGTTCGCTTACCCGTTTGTGGTAAAGTTTTCATGTATTTTTCTTGCAGGGTGGTCTCAACGCCCCGGAATATGACGAGGCTCCACTAAATCTAGTGTCCAGTCATGTGGCTGCTGAAGAAACGCACTGACTACTGCACTGTGATAATACCACATCCGAATAACGTAAGATGAAACACACGCTCTATCGATTAATGGCAGCTACTTTGGTATCGATTATGATATGAAAATATCGATTGCGCCAACCCTATTCGGATCTCTCAAGAGATAAGAAATTGGCAGAGATCTCTCACATTGTATTATTGAGAAAGAGACACGAGATTATGCGCCATGTTTATTATTATTTTTGTTACTTAAAGTTTGATATGCGTTCACTTTTTACATTGTTAGGCATGTGTCAATGAGAATGTTTTCTCAGCGTTGATAAAACTTATATTTACATCTATTAAGACACTTTGATAAAATAATCTCTTATACACATTTTTACATCTTCCATTTTAAAAGTACTAAAAGCAATGTAAACTAAGTATTGAAATTAAAAGCAATAATAAATGTAACGATTATATTGAAAATAATTATAGTTAAATAGTGATAGTAAGGCCAGTGTTTGAAGACAATTGAACTTATATATATTCAATCGTTATAGTACGATAAGATTACCGTTTCTCCGTAGAGTTTTAAAATGTTCAATAGAAATAAGGGTAAATATTCAGGTTGGTGTCAGTATATAACTTTAAATCTTTCATAGTTTTTTAACACTATTATTATGTACAACGGGATATTTACCATGATTTAATAGAGGATAAAACCAATAGTGTCGAAACCAATAAAAGAGTGCGAAAGAGGGTAGATCGATTTGTTTGCCAATAGCATTTATTTTAATCGTGGACTGCAGTACAACCGGTGATCATGGTGCATGCAACTGTGGCGAAATATCAAGAGGGAAGGTCAAGGGAGTCAAAATTCACAAAATAATTCATGGTAAATATGCCGTTGTATATAAAAATGGTGTCTAAAACTACTTAGTTCTAACTTTGGGCATTTGTAACAAAATGTAGAACGGGAACCAATATGTATTTTTATCTATAAATATAAATATGCAGCTATAAGTAAAATTCCTCACGTGTGATATATTTGGCATCAATATTCTATTATTGTTAAAAAATAGTAATAACATATGTTTAACAAATATGAAATGAACAAAATTAATTCTCAGGACAGTTAAAACATATTCATTACAAATTAAGTTTATCAAACACAATCACGAACTGTACTGCGAAAAAGACTCGCCAAATTATGTATAGTTACTATAAAATACACAAGTTGTGAATCTCTTAGTAATGTTATTGGGGTATGTTGGACCTTGCCTTAAAATGCTCTCTCGATTAATCTCGATTTTATATTTACGGTTACCTATTGCAGGAAGCAAAGTATTCGTTTAGTTTTAGGAATTATTGTAAATTTTATTTTTTACTTACCTTAGTAATAACATAGGGTTAATTTGATACTTTATAAGTACCTATCTAATTTATTTCCCGTTTCGGTCAGTATTTAAAATGTAAGTATTTTTTTATTCTGTCGAGTATTTTTTTCTACAAATAGGTTATAGTGATGACGTGGAATGAAAGCAATAATAATGTATGATAAATGTTACTAGCGTTATTCAAATACACTTGAGAGAAAATTCGTTCTAGTGAAATATAACGGTAAGAAATTAAATACTGCTTAGCATAAGCAGTTCGAATTTAGCCATGAGCAATAATTTGTAGCCCTAACTTTTTATCCATACATTTTTCCGAATAGTATTTACGACTCGTTGCCTTTATACATAACATATAATTAATAACTTTGGCATTATTATAGTAGATTAAAACATAATAAATAGATGAATGATTTATTTTAAGATGTAATATTTCGATCAATATCATAATTTTTAATCGGGCATTTCGGTCATAGGCTTTCTAAGCGTGTGGCCGAAACTGGAACGCCGTGGCATTATTTTGAGTATTTTTTTTACCGGAATCACCTCATGATGGTCAGTCTTTGTGTATATTGTAACAGAAAGCATTTACGTTACGTATTATTTTGTTCTATAACCTTTTTATGTTGCTGCTTCCACGAAGCAGTTTTTGCCGTCCCTACTTGACGTTCTACTTAATTAAGCTTAAGTTTGTTTGTACCCCCACGGGCCAGTAATGCAGCAGTCTTTGAGACATTGTGATACCTATTTAGACGCGCGATCTAGCGGTCGAGACCTATCCACTCCTGATTCTATATCGCTGTTGCTCTCTTAAGGCGGGGCTTACCATCACAGAGTAACGTTATTCGTCGCATTGAAATAGTATTTGTATTTGTCAACTTAAAGAGAGAAATAGTTGTATTTAAAGGAGAGCGTTGTCAACTTAATTAAGACAGAAATAATTGTATTTTTCGGATAGCGTTACTCTGGTAAAACCCGCCCTTAACGTCTTATTCTTAACCGCTTTATAACGTGGTTTAGTTATTACTACATTAAGTTATCACGCGATTTGGAATAAGGCTGTTTTTTCCTTACGTCAAGCTTATTCGTATTTCAAAAGCTTTAAAAATGAGATTATTTATTCATTTATGCAATAACTGCATTCGTATGTGTTGTTTAGTTATACCTTATTTATATTTCATAATAACACATACTAATTCTATTACACGGGTATTTATCGCGTATTTTACCTTATTTACGTGTAATCGATTCAGTATGTGCTATGATCGCTGAAAGTTTAAAAGGACTTTCTTATTAGCAGTTTCGAAAACGTTCGCTGATAGACTACAGGCTCGTATCTGTAAAATCACGCTCTCTTATAAATTCTTGCTCTCTTCTTTGATATTAAAATATTAAATTGTATCCATTATTCTTACTTAAATCGCAATTATGTGCTTATTTCTCGTAAATATAGTATTGTCTATGTAATAAATTATGCTCATATTTTTTATGGAATTTGAAGTTAGGTATAAAGTTCTGTGTTGGGTAAGATTAGTGTCGATTACTTGTGTAATTCTTCCTTGTATGAAACCCTGGCAGCTAATTTACAACATAATTTTTAGTAAGAAACTGGAATATGAAAATACCAGATGATATTAAGTGGTGAAGACGTTGTTTCGACATTACATTTTCATGAATTTAATAATCACTGCTGCAGTAGTGATACAGTATTATTTTATTCTACTTTGTGTTAGGTTTACTCTTTTATAATTGGTAGGTTTTATCTAGTTGACGTCCGTTTTTTTTATATTTATAGCGTTGGTAGCTGTATGAGCAGAATCTCCATTTACAAAATGTAAAATATTCTTCCGAATCTCGTAATCATTCGATTTCAATACTCCATGACATTCTTATGATGGGAAAACAATAGGTTTGTAATTTGTAATGAGTTCTTCCAATTTGGTTATTTATTATTTTTAGATTAACTTACGGATAATAATGATAAGAGTTGATGAACAATGTATATCTTCGTATAGTTACTAACAAACTGGTTGTGTTGTGTGCTTACGCTCTAACAAGCATGTGTTTGTGATTTTTTTTATGTTAATGTACGTCTGTACATACGGAATGTACCAATTCTGTGGTGTTATTATAATTTATGCTGGAATGTAACCTTATTAAAATCATTTTTTGAATTCTTAAAGACTGAAAGACGTTTCAACGTCTTCTATCTACATACAAGCATGTCGCATTCATTAGTTCGAAAAATGATAAAACTGAAAAGTATTCTTTATTAAAATGTGATAATTATGTATTTCGTTTGAAAATGTACTCGTAGCGTGTATCAGAAAAGCAATAACATTGTGATAAGTGATGTAAATGGACTAATGAAAAGATTAATCTCGATTTATATAAAGAGTATTGTCAATTATATTTATCGCGCTGTGGTTTTGAACTCAAAAAATGGGAAATTAAAAATTCTAAACACTTTGAAAATAAGTAAGACTTGAAACAAAAATTGAAAAAAAACAGAATAAAAGAAACCAGTAAGATATTCTAATTTGTCGTCACCCAAAATTCTGAGATCAAACGCACAGCGCATTACTCATGTAAAATTCTCAATTCAATTTAATATTAGTCTTGTAGGCGGATTTAAATACTCTTTGTAAAGTAATTTTAAAAATATACGTGTATTCGTAGTGTGAAAGCAATAATTTCCAATTTAGAAAGCTTATGGACCATTCGTTGTTGTAACTAAGTAAGGTTTCAGCATAAATTATCTGATTGAGATTGTTTACTTATCAGTGCTTACAGATTCCATTTTTAAACACAATCTTTACCTAATCTTTGTAATCCAATGTATTGAAAATATTAAAACTTGTGTTAGTTTGGTAAAAACACAAGTTTTAAAATTTTCACAATAATACTTTCATGTATTACTATATTTTTAAATGCCAACAATATAATATACTCATACTATATGACATTCAATATACTATAATAGGAGCCTTATTCTCGGGCCGCCCGAGATTTTCAATGTCCCTTAGATACACATTGGCATTGCACAACCCCGCACTTTTTCTACGTTTCCCGTATACCGTAGCTGTCGAGGCTTCTACGATGAGGTCGTCGATGAATTACTCAAGGAAATCATCCATTCTCTCTTCGAAAAGAAGCAATAAAATAAAATTGCAAAATGATCCGAGGCTTCTACGATGAGGTCGTCGATGAATTACTCAAGGAAATCATCCATTCTCTCTTCGGAAAGAAGCAATAAAATAAAATTGCAAAATGATCCGAGGCTTCTACGATGAAGTCGTCGATGAATTACTCAAGGAAATCATGCATTCTCTCTTCGAAAAGAAGCAATATAATAAAATTGCAAAATGATCCGAGAATTAGGCTCCAGATGTTTTTTTACTGTAAGAATTTGTTTTGTGATCTGGAAGCATTGTTTAATATGGAGTCGTGGCCGGAATACTCATTGTGAAACATTAATTATTGTTGTATAGATGATAAATAATGTGACTTACGCAGGGATGGATACTTAAATTATTAAAGTTTTAACTGATATATTGGCTATGTAGTGAGTAGACTATTTTTTTACAAATAAATTATAGCAGCTATATTGTGTTTTCTTTTGCAATTTTTCACACTCTGATGATAGTTTGAGTGTGAATGCACAGTAGGGCTTCTGCGCTGTAGGTCGTGGGTTCGATACCCACCGAGAAAAGGATTGTCAAAAAAAATACTAGTCAAAGAACTACGGATTTTGCATACTTCGTAGAGTCTGTTCAGAAAGAGAACCGGCGGCGCGTGGTGGGATTGGAGGGCGCTGCTGTGCTTAATCACCTTTTTTGTTTAGTGGGCAATACAATAGCGCGTCTGTTGCGTTTAGATCCTATCACAACTAGTGTACTATTCCTATAATTAATTTTTACGATACAAAATGCTGACAGAAAGAAAGGGATGAGCTGCCATATAAAATCAAAACGTTAGTTCTCAATTTGGCCACGACGGCTCTTTCTGAACCGACTATATCAGTATATTATAGTTCTAACCATAGAGTAGTACAAAAAAAAGAAAGTACTAACTTCAGTCAGACCCGCGGGCCGTGTGTTATACATCCAAGGAGGATTATTGTAAACCAGCTGAGGAATAGGTTTAGTCTATGATTTTATTCATATGTTGAACTTTAAATCCTTGCCTGTTTCTTACCTCTGGCTGTATTGTACTTAAAAGTTCAGCAACCCAAGGTCACAGAATATAAATTAAAGTACAACCAGGTGGGTACGTAACCTAACAGAATAGCATAAGTCTCCTTACCGGGTCGCGTGCTTCTACATTTATTATTCATAATTATTAATATCAGAAATAAAACGAAATTATGATTATTATTGTCTTTATTCACATCTAAGTAACTGTAACGATAGGTCTCTTGAGCGCCTGTCGCGTGCGTCTACGTTTATCGCGCACCTGTCGCGCGACTGTCGCTTCGCGGAATAGCTGCTCGTTTTCTGTCGCTTCGGCTTCGCGCCGCATCCATTGCAGTGCGTGCAAGTTGAAACCTACCATGTCCTGAAACAAATTATAAATTGAGAACTAAAACATCGTCTTCAAGGAACCTATTGAATAACTATATTGTTATGTAAACGTAAAAACCAAAGGTTTTCAAATGGCGACTACGAACCAGAAGAGTAATAGTAGGACGACCCGATGGACCAATGATATTGTTAAGATCGCGGGATCGTCTAAAAATAGGGCTCAGAATCTTTCTTCCTGGAAATTTATAGGGGAGGCCAACGTCCAGCAGTGGGCTTCTTCAGGCTGATGATAACTACAGAACAATTTGGTTGGTAAATTTTTTCCTCATCACAATATTGTAAATCACTTACTCCTTCTGATTCTGAATCAATCTCAATTAAATAATTGATACCGAGGCTGATATCGTTTTAATTCTTTTCTTCTATCGTGTCAATGGTACACCCTAGTCTAGGGCCTAGACAATTCTTAAGTAGTTTTTTGCCACCTCTATTGCGTTGGCAAGATCATCCATTGTGAAGATGTTTGGGCACAAGGGACAGGTCAGTAGATTCCATATGGACTGGATCTGAGCTCTGCAGTCGTAGCCAGTCAAGGATCAGTCTCTCATTCCTCACTTGCAGAGGTTCACTCTAAAGCGGACGACTTGGATCGTTTTCATTTAAACCTATGATGGAACAGGCATTAGGTATTGTCTCGTAGGTCACGCTCGTCAGAAACTTGCCCTACGATGCACTAAAAAATTAAAAAAACAAAAAAAAAACTTACCCTTAGCTCAGCTAGTTTCAATGCCGCCTTCGCTTGTATCTGTATCATGTGTTTCAGGAGCGCCTGGTTAGCCACTAGAGGCGCATGATGCACTTTCAATAGGAATATCGACAGGCGACACAACAGCTCAGTGTTGTCGCCGCGCTCGAGGAGAGAGGGCAGCATTTTGACTATTTCGCACGCAAAGCTGAACGGAATAAGCAGCAGAGCCTCTTCTAGATCGCTGTAACCAATACAATGGAAATCTAAACTTAATCATAATATTGTAAAGCTGAATAGTTCGTATGTTTGGTTGAACGCGCTAATAAAAACTACCAATTCGAATTGAAACATTATTTTTGTGTTTGTTATTAGTACATTTATCGAGAAATCCGGTCTATTTATCGTCATTAACTTTTAGAAAGTCTTGTAAACTAAACCTAACTGGGGGACAGCGTGGTTGTTAGGTTGGTACAGTATGAATAAAAACTGGGTTGAGTTTGGAACAGCGCAGTCATCATGCTGTACCAGCCGAGTTGGCTTCGTTACTTCTAAAATCTTGTAACTGACCTAGAGCGTATCCTCCTAACAGTCTCGAGCAGGAAGTCTTCTGGCGCGGCGCAGTTGAAGGCAGCCATTATCGGCGGCGGCTGTACTTTCTGACCGCGAGCCTCTATCAGCTCGCGAGCGTAATCCGCACCCACTTGTAAACACTCTAGGATTGTATCAGCCTGGGACAAAAAAACTAAAAATTTGACAAAATGATCCAAAAGCGACGTTCTAACTACCTATTACACAGACATGTGCCGGTGAAGTTAAAGGCACGTGAGGCTGACTGAACATCTGTATGCCTCAAGTTGATGGACGCCTGGCAGTGCATCGTAAGGCACGTGCCTGATCTGCCAGTCATTGCTTTTTTATAGGCGATGGTCACCACTTAACATCAGGTGGGCCATATGCTTGTTCCATCAACTATGTATAAAAAAACATACACAAAATGTCGTTCTGTACACGCGTCTTTGTGCGGTTCTTACACAGACATTACACAACACAAATGTAAATTTGTACATGTGTGTGTGAGGCGTGTTTCGTCATCAGAATCAAATTCTCGAAATCAGATTCTCGTCAAGATTTGAAACGGCGGTGAGGTGCGGAAATCCGGCTTGGTAATAGGAATATTGTCCGTTCTATACGTAGTTTTATCATGTTCAGGAGGTTCATTAGCTTTTGTGAACAAGATCATACAAAAGAAATGTAAGTGCTTAGGTTAATAGCTGGATTGCTAACAAATGAGTAAAATCATTTTACTTACCGCCTTCTCAGCTCCAATTGTCTTCTTTGTCGGCATGTTTAGTCCAGGCAGACCTGGAACCGGCGCCTGAAACACGATAAGTGTGGTGGTTGGTTCATTATTTAAAAGATGGTGTAATAAAAATAAAAGAACTTTTTCTTATAATTATATCCGTCATTTTTTTCACCACTCTGTGTTACTTACTACTAACCAGTGTCTCCACATACAACATTTTTACAATTCTATTTTTTCAAGGTAACGATTGGCAACAATAAGGTATCATACAATGTTACAACTTGCGTCAATAAAAAAACTAAAATTTAACATTTCACAAGCAGTGGTAAAACATTTCTTTTGTCATTAGTCCGACCGCCGCCGCCCGGCTAGTAAGGAAGCACGACACGAGAAAATAATTGATAACAATCAATTATTTTCTCGTTCAAGAAACGAAAAAACATGTGTTTTGAGTCTATAAAGAAGCACATAATCAATACTTTATCGGTCACTACGTCTACTACTTTATGTCGAATATCACTCTGCCGACGAGAACTCTACCTCCACTACTTTTTAAGCCCGGTGACAAAACCATAGAAACTAGGTTCTCACTAATCGCTAGCGGTCGGATTAGTGCGTTCAAGTATTAAGTAAGCGCTTGAGAGGGGTGGGGGGGTCTCCGCTTTGCTTATTTTTGATGAACATGGTGGGTTCGGGGTTGATTTCGTAACTACGTCAGCAGAATACATTGAAAGAAAAATGCCTTTCTTGATGTAATGATCACGTCAGCATGGAAGGGGGGAGGGAGAGGTATGCTTACTTTTGCTGACAAAGGAAAGGGGGGGGGAGGAAATAATTGTAAAAAATCTGCTTACGTAATACTTGAATGTCCCCTAACAGCACTACAATAGAAGGCTAGCGGACTAGAGCAGATTACAAAAATAAAAGTAATAAGATACACTTACATGTGTATCGCCCGTCGCTAGTCCCTCGTCTTGTTCGTCGATATCGTTCAGTACTATCGGTTCTTCTGTACGCGTGTACAGTCTCAAGGCCGCGTCTCCGCCGCACGAGGCCACGTGTAGGCCTCCCAAGCCCACGCACAGCCCCCAACACTCGCCCGCGTGACCCTACACGGAGACAGACAAAATAACAAATATTATAAATTGACCTAAAATGTAAGAGCCGAGAAGGATTTGAAACCACGACCTTCCCTTTAGTATGGGGATGCCAGATCCTAACCTCTTAGCATACGGACGTAATAATCACCACCTCCTGAAAATGGATCAAGATCGCGATTGCTCAGAGCCAAAAAGTAAAATTGGTAAAAATGTATTCGAAAAACATTTATTGTCTATTTTTATAACGCTTTTATTAGTTTCACCTGTATGTATGTATGTATGTATGTATGTATGTATGTATGTATGTATGTAACCGACCCCTTTGAGCTCGATTTTGTCCTACTTTGAACGATCAGATTTGATTCAAACTTTGCACACCTGTCAAAGGTCGATGACAATGCAATAATATGAAAAAAAAAAAAAAAAAAATGAAAAGAAATTAAAAAAAAAAAAAAAAAAACCTACTTTGAACGATCAGATTTGATTCAAACTTTGCACACCTGTCAAAGGTCGATGACAATGCAATAATATGAAAAAAAAAATAAAAAAAAATGAAAAGAAATAAAAAAAAAAAAAAACTTACTTTGAACGATCAGATTTTATTCAAACTTTGCACACCTGTCAAGGGTCGATGACAATGCAATAATATGAAAAAAAAAAATATGAAAAAAAAAAAAACTACTAAAAAGTAAAAAATAAATTATAGTTTAAAAAACTAAAAAAAACGCTTTTATAACTAATTGAACTAAAAAGTTAAAAATAAAACTGTAATAATCAATTGAAAACTTATATTATTGTACAAAAAGCGTGGGGGGCTTGATTTTGATTGTTGTAAATATTTTATCAATAGTTTATTATATCTGAAGTTATTATAAAAAGCACCCCACGTTTTTTGTACAATAATATAAGTTTTCAATTGATTATTACAGTTTTATTTTTAACTTTTTAGTTCAATTAGTTATAAAAGCGTTTTTTTTAGTTTTTTAAACTATAATTTATTTCACTACCTTTTATACTGTTTTTTCCTACGAAACGACTCGCTTGTAAGACATATTGCTTCTATTCATGTCATATCTTCGTAGATGCATCATCTCTATTTCCCATCTCACATTTAGTAGGCCGCTGGCGGCCCTTTTTGCGTGACGCTTGACACAAATATTTTCAAACTTTTAAGGTCTACGACATGCCGGTTCCTCAATGTTTTCCTTCACCGTTTGAGAGTACTGGCATAGTGCACATACATTTTCGGACAGAACTCATTGGTGCACGACTAGATTTGACCCCACGACCTTAGGATCGTAAGTGATTATTCCATCTCACTCTATCACCTTATAATCGAATCAAATTAAATCAAACGTGTGTTTATTCAGTAGGATTCAAGAATCACTTTGAAACGTCTTAATGCTAGGTGAGTCTAGGTGCCAGTTCCACGCGACCAAGCCTAGAAGAACAGGCAAAAAACTACGGCTTGGTTCCTACCGTTTTTTTTTAAATAATTGTACTCACATCTAAAGTAATGATATTATCATAACTGTCTCCGTCCCACTGTTTGACCTTCCCATCCTTAGAAGCAGTGAAAAAGTAATGCGTGCTCGGCACAAATTGGAGCGCCGTCACTGAGTCGTTGTGTGCGAATATAGATTTGTGGCAGTCACCAAAATCCATGCCCCAGAGTTTGACGTTCCGATCGGCTGAGCCGGTCGCGATGATGTTGGAATCGTAGCTGATATCCATACAGAGGACGGGGAGTTTGTGCCCATAGAGCGATAGGTAGAACTGTAAGATAGAACAAGGTTTTTAATTTGACCTATTTCGTCCCACTGCTGGGCTTAGGTCTCCCCTGAAGACTTATCTCTCTCTCAAGCCTCGTCCCACCAACGTCTCGTCTCTCCTAGGTTTTGATATCGTCCTGCCAACGCTTTATCGTCTCGCCATGCAAATCGTTGAACCGATTTCGATGATGATATAAAATAATAAATATAATAGGCAATCCACACAACACTATCTAGCCCCAAACTAAGCAGAGCTAGAGCAGAGTACAATGGGAACCAGATAGCTGATATAATACTTATATACATTTGTTCTTTTGTAATATGGGACTAATTTAAGTTTAAGTTTTTTTTATCAGCTTATAAATGAGGGAGTTATGCGTAACAGCTTAGTTGAAAACTCCTTTTTTTCTCTATATACCTTGAAAGTATCCAAGAAGAATATCTTCACAGTGGAGTCCATCAGTGCTACTGCTATAAACTTGCTGTTTGGACTTATTTTAACCACCAGAACGGCTTCTTCTAACTCCAATGTCCTCGTGTGTAGTATTGATAACACCTGGAAATTAATATGGGAATCACATCAACACATCTGGAGTAAGCTAACTTCGTCATGCAATATCGGCAACGAATATGGCGCTAACTTATGCAATTTTACACAAATTGCGTAAGTGCACGTGGGGTAATATTTATAACATCTGTACCCGAAGTCCCAGTGCATTTACAACATTTCGTTACCAAATGTTGTTTTCGTTTCGCCTATTTGTCTCTGTCTATTGTATGGAGAAAAGATGAGACAACAACTCTAACTACGTAACGTATTTTTGTCGTCTCATATTTCCTTCATGCAATAGAGAGAGACAAAAAGGCGAAACGAAAACAACATTTGGTAACGAAATGTGGTAGCAAAACTCCGACTTCGGGTTCTGAGGCAAATGGTGATGCAAAAATGAAATAAAAAAGCAATTATGGCGCTGGTTTCCTTATTCGTCGGATGCGACGATAAGGTTAAATTGTACGTCGAAACGTCACACACACACACACAGTATAATACACTGCTCGGCACTCACACAAACTCAAAACCATAGCCATAGCTAGATTTGAGTTTGTGGTAGGAGCCCAGTGTACGCTTGACACGGTTCTAAGGGCGATATTTTTAGGGTTCCGTAGCCAAATGGCAAAAACGGAACCCTTATAGATTCTTCATGTGTGTCTGTCCGTCCGTATGTCACAGCCGTTTTTCTCCGAAACTATAAGAGCTACACTGATGAAACTTGGTAAGCGAGTCCGACTCGCACTTGACCGCTTTTTTTCTTCTGAGAAATAAATGTCTTATACCTGATATTTTGGTATCTATGGAGGATTTTGACATTGGACTTAATGGCACGATTCTCAAAGAAGTATCGACCACAGCGTTACAGAGTTTTCAACACAACACGCCTGCGAGAGGCGCCCATCGCGACTACAACCCATTCGGAAAACAGTCTTGTCAACCGTAATACTCAAAATACCAACTCAGTTGATGACGGCGGCGCAGAAGGCAGAGCTACTACCAACTGAACTGAAAGGCCAGTCAGTCACGTTATAAATACCTTAGCTTTAGATTCTCCGGTAGGGTCGGGTATGAGCTCAAACGACCATAGTTTAACTGTTTTGTCTGCACCACCAGAGTAACATCCACGCTGAAACCAAATAAACAATGTTACAGAGAGTGAAGATATCATGTTCCGACGATATTCATTACTTTGGTCGGTTTTTTTTAATTAAGGCGATAAGCACCGTCAAACAGCTTTTTCCACGCACACTTTGACATTTTGAAGGATATAAAATGGTGTGCATATAAATGGTGTGTAATCAAATTGTACACTTCTTCCTCATTTTATCCCACTAGGTGTTTTTTTGTAATATGTGAGGGCAATTGTTTGTTGTCCTAAATAAAACTATATGTAGAACTATAGATGGGGTCTTGGCACAACATGCTTTTTTCTTCCATTCTCTCTTATATCATCTCTCACACAGTCCATCCATATTTTCTTAGGCCTAACTGTGTACTATCACAATGCAGACAGCAAAAAAATATTTTGATCTTAACACATTATCCTACTAAAAAACTATGCCAGTACTCTCAAAACGGTGAAGGAAAACATCGTGAGGAAACCGGCGTGTTGTAGAACCTTAAAAAGTTCGAGCAACACGTGTCAAGGGTCACGCAAAAAGGGCCACCAGCGGCCTACTTGCGGAAAAACCTGCCCGCACATCAAGTGCGCATGGTAAACTTGCCTACTAAAAATTTTGCATGAACACTAGAAAAGCAAATTGAGGTTTTCGGCGGTGGTTAACCCCTTAACTTGTTCGACTCACCATGTCCGGAGTGAGGCCTACAGTGGCACAGGAGCCTTGGTGCGCGGGCACCTGTTCCAACACTCTGCCGGCGCCGATGTCCACCACTAACAGCGAGCCGTCGGAGCAGCCCACTAACGCGTGCCGGTCGCCCGGCGCGAAGCAAACTGACGCGGGACGAGCTGACGGCATTTCTATGGAGCGGAGGCACGTTTGGTTCGGACTGAAAAACACATAGCATCATGACTAAAATCCCCAGATGATTGATCTGATAGCTTTCACGGCTCAGTAGGTAGTAGATAGACAGATAGAATAAAAAAAATGCAAAATCATCATCCGCAATTTTTTTTTGCATTTGATAAACCATCCTTTGGCCACAATCTCACCTGATAATAAGCGCCTATTCACTAACCTATTCACTCTTGCCTTGAAGAGGCCCAGATCGTAGTGATCAGGAAAAACACACTTGCCAACCAAGTGCGCACCAAGTGTGCACTTGGTTTCCGCAAGCAGGCCGCTAGCGAGCCCTTTTTGCTCGGCGCTTGACACGCGTTGCTCGAACTTTATTGGGTTCTACGACACGCCGGTTTCCTCACGATGTTTTCCTTCACCGTTTGAGAGTACAGGCATAGTGCACATAATTTTTTTGTATTCCTAAAATATGTATGATGAAAAGTATTCATTTATTTTCTGTTCACATGGTTCTGTGGATAAATTTAAAACAATGGGAAGACATTAGTCAAAAACTAGCTTACCGATTCCAGAGTTTGATTGAGTCAGCGGATGCCGACAATAGCGCGAGGTTGTCAGAACTGATCGCTACGCATTTAGGGTCCTTGCGATGACCGTATAGTGTCAGTTGCTTCAGACATTGCACTGAAACCAAATGTAAAAATACTATCTATCAGAAACTAATGCACACATTTTTTTTATTGGTTTTATAGTACACAAACATTTCCTTAAATCACTATAAAATCAATAAAAAATATAGAAAGCAAGGTGACATCTCTCGTCGATTCAACTGAATGTAACTTCGGTTATCGAGCAGGTAAGTAGTTGACTGTAACGTCAAACCTGTAGATGGAGCCACGGTCGCGTTACTGCCGTATTAACAGTTCCTAAGAGTTATTCGTCGAGTGTGATTAGGATCCGATGGCGCAGCGGTCAGCGCAGCCCCGTACCAAGGGGAGGGTTGTGAGTTCAAATCCCGCTCGGCTGTTAAACTTTTGGGACAACACATCAATTTACATAAAAATGTAAATTGTATGTCAGATAAATTACCCACGAATTATACGAATTACTTTCTTATTAAAACTACCTTCATTGCTGTCATGTATCCTCATGCTGTGCAACTCCACAGTGTTGTTCGCCAGAGAAGCTGCAACACGCAGCTCGCCGGTCGTGCCAAGCAGAAGTGAAGAGGATTTGATTTTGGCGCCCAATTTCACTGAAGTTAACCGTTTCACTTCGTCGCTCAGCGTGAGGATATCGGCAATGTCTGATGATTCTGGAGGAGCTTCACCAGATTCTTTTAGTTTTCTGTAAGAAAAAACTTGTTTTATTGTTAAATTGGTAATGTTGAAAGTCTGGCAGCATTATCAAGCTCGTTTAGCGTGGTCGTACATTAATATCGATAAAATATGTACTTTAACATCACCATCATCATCAGCCTGAAGAAGTCCACTGCTGGACATAGGCGTCCCCTACACATTTCCAGGAAGAACGATTCTGAGAACTTTCCATCCATCGACTTCCCGCGATCTTAACAATGTCGTCGGTCCATCTGGTGGGTGGGCGCCCTACGCTTCGTCTTCCGATTCGTGGTCGCCATTCGAGAACCTTTATTCCCCAACGGTTGTCGGTTCTTCGAACTTTATGGCTATATTATGTACTTTATATGAATTGTACATAAACTTTAATTATTTTGACTCGTGTCACTTTCATGGCAACAAATAGAGATGGCAACAAGCCATTAGGAATACATAAAAACGGTAGGAACCAAGCCGTAGTTTGTTGCCTGTTCTAGGCTTGGTCACATGGAACTGGCACCTAGACTCGCCTAGCTAAAAACGTTTTAAAGTGAACCTTATGATACCATTGAATAAATACATATTTGACTTTGAATTAACTATTCATAAAAAAAAACCCTACAGAATCTTGGGCAGCCAACATCCACCAACCATTACTCACGCCAATTTCTTCCTCTGCTTCTTGACTCGCTTATTCATCCGTTCCTTAGCCTCCTCATCGGGACAGAACTCAAAGAGCTCCAGCAAGGAGTCTGTGCCATGGCAGGCTAGTACAGTCTGTCCTAGGTCCGTCGCGAGGCTAACCACGCGCCCTTTGCCACCGCGAACAAGGGTGCCGACTTGGTGGCATTGTAGTACCTATGGGATTGGGAAAATAGTGATCCTTAGAACATATAATTTTTATCAGGCAAGCCAGTAGGTTGCAGATGGACCGACGACATTGTTAAGATCGCGGGAAGTCGATGGATGGAAAGGGCTCAGAATCGTTCTTCTTGGAAAGGTGTAGGGGAGGCCTATGTCCAGCAGTGGACTTCTTCTGATATCCAGTGATAATGATGACTAATATTACAAATGTGTGAACTATGTGTGGTTAGTTTGTGGCTCAATCACAAACTAACCACTTGACGAATTTGGATGTTGTTTGGAACAAACAGATTATGACATGGATTACGATATAAACAAATTTTTACACGAACGGGAACTACCATGCGGACATAGCCGCGGGCGGCCTAACGGCGGTTATAACAATCATAATGTTGTATAGTTTTTATTGATTTTATAGTGTTTACTACACTTAAGAAAACCACAAGGATTTGAACCCACGAGTTTCTACTTGGTATGGGGAGCGCTAACCACTGCGGCATCGTATCCTAATCACACTCAACAAATAAGTTTTAGGGACTGTTAATCCGGCGATAATGTGACTGTGGCTCCATAGTATGTTGTATACTTTGACCTACCGATTATTTAGATTTAGGGATTTAGAGTATTGAGTAGACTCACCGAACTATCTTCAAGATCTGTCTCTTCCAGCTTTACAATCTCAAGCTGGTGAGACAGTTTCTCTTCATCCTTCACATCCTGTGTCCAGTTCAACTTCCACACCCTGAGCTCCTGGTCCATACTGCCCGTTACTATGTACCTCTCTTCTTTTAAAAGCACTGCAGACCATACCTTGAAAACACATTATTAATGGAGGGAGCTATATATTTTTAATGCTAGCACAAAGTCTTTTTCATCTTTTTACCATCTACATCCAAGCAAAATAAATAGGTCTTGTTGTGTCACTAGCTCTTGCAAACCGGTGTGGTGAGAGGATTTTAAGTGTGCCTCAATGAGGCTCTTTTCGTGCACTTGACACATGTTTTCAAACTTATGAGGTTCCTCAACATGCCTTATCTTCTTCTTGTTGTGCCACTAGCTCTTGCGATCCAGTGTGGTGAGTGTTTTAAGTGTGCTACAAAGAGGCTCTTTTCACGCACTTGACATGCACAATACACCCCATCATGGGACATCAGTGCTGATTTTATACCCCCAACTCAATTAGAATTAGACGCACTTGACACATGTTTTCAAACTTTTGAAATTTGAATTTGAATTTACTTGCTGTGTTTTCCTTCACCGGCCTTACCTAAGTTTGTGTTTCCAGAGCGCAGAGCAAAATAATAGTAAATATTTAAGGTTTTTAAAGTACCTCCATTTGATGTCCACCTAAAGTTTTGAAGCAATGCTTTGTTTCTATATCCCAGAACTTGATAAATGTGTCCTTTGAAGAGCTAACAATACAGTTCTTGCCATTTAGGAACAACACACTCGTGATGGCACCCTTGTGTCCACTGAATCTGGCTTTGCCTGTTTCTGATACCACATCCCAGAGGATTACTTCAGTATCCTGAAAATAAATTAAATAATTGCTTATAAACATTACTGTTTCATTGTAGCGAGTAACTAGACAATATTAACAATATTGCTCATAGCGATAAGACGGCCTATTGTACTTCACTTAATTTTAGTATTTTTGTTAAATGTAATGTCTTATTCTTGTGGTGTACGTACAATAAAGTGTTATCTATCTATCGTATTTCTGTTTATTGGAATAGGAGTCTAGGATGTCATGAAAACTTAATTAAATGCTTTTTGAAAAGGTTTTATGTAAAGGTGTATGGTATTACAAAAAAGTAATGTTAACAAACCTTTGAACCGGAAACTAATCTATGGCCTTGCTCATCGTACTGCAGACAAGACACAGCTGACTTGTGGCCAGCAAATACACACACTATTTCATTGTTTAGCAACTCAAACACATTTATATTGCCGTCCACATAGCCCACTGCTACATGGTTACCAGACGGACTAGCAGCTATTTGAGACACCACTGTGGTTTCACCAGGTAGAACTTGTGCCTGAAAAAAGTTATATATGAGTTTTTAATTTGAAGTTGAACACTATATCAACCAAATAGAGGTATTAAAAGAAGTTTGGTCATAAAGTGTACGTATAAAAAAGGTAAACACACTTTTTCCCCGAGCCGCATATCCCAAATGAAAACATGTTCACAGGCTCCCACAGCGATGTATCTACCGCTGATTCCATTTAGCGAGACGTGAGCACAGTTACAGTCCGCACTAGCTATCACATTGAAAGTTCCACTAGGCGCGTAGCGTAAGTATTGCTTGGTGAGACCCATTTCATTAAAAAATAATGTTTTTTACTTCACAAGTATGTACTCAAATAGTAATATCAGACAGTATTCTATTACAGTGGAACATACAAAAAATCATACATATTATTACTGTACCTATAGGCACATAATAATAAAATTAAATAGTTTTCAAGATTAACCTCTTCGAAATTTGTAAATAGAGGAATACGCACATGTTCTTAGGTTCATTCTATCCATACACAGACTGCCATACCCATATTCCATATTATTCCGTAATCATTCATTCGCGTATTTCTTAATTTTATTTTATACTGGCGCTGAAGCTTATTCATTTTGCCAAGTCCGTTTTTACGATTTGGTTTTTGATTTCACACTACGTAGGTACACTTAGTGAAATTTTGGCAAACAGCTCGACCATTTGAGTTTATTTGAAGCCAATTACCAATTTCAGGAAATGCTTAAAATATATAATTCTAGTACAAAAAAATACAAGACAGTAGAGGTAGTATGATATTAAAACATTAGCCTAGCTTTGCTTGCTATAGTTGCTTGCTTGTCTATGCTATTTATTTATTATCTATGTTTGTTTATTTTATCTGTCGTTGCTCGTTGCGTTATTGCTTGAGAACTTGAGAATGTGTTGAGGAGAAAAATATATTTTATATTTGTAGTTTACGCGTATTCTATTTCTCTTTTCTCTCAATTTTACCATCCCTGAATTGAACTTTTTTGAAATTGAAGGCGTTCCGTGGTGTAATTAAATGTAATTGTGGCTTTCTAAACACCTAATTTTCTGTAGAACGAAACCGTCTTCAGGTTACTATGTTTCTCAACAAAACCAGGTTTTATTGTTTTTCTTCTTGATCCAACGTGTTGCCCCTTTCCTATAATCAATATTTTCCAGTTTGGTTGGACTGCTTATTGACTTGTTGAGTGAGTGTATAGCATTCATTTCAGGCTGGTGGGTTTTACGAATAGATCTCGGAAACGCAATATGGAGGGTAATCCTACGTCGGATATTGTGATCTTGAGTGGTAACTCACACCCGGAATTGGCTGAATTGATCGCCAAGTAAGTGTTTTCTAAGGCACTAATAAATCTCTACCCAATATCAATTGGCTACACCTTTGTACTAATCATAGAGGTTAAGTGATATGACCTCATTTTCTTGGATATTTTGATTAAATTACTTCAAAAATAGGGTTAGCTATAGGTATCAAGGATATAATTCACTAAAAAATAAATTGATAAACTACACATCTATAAGCTTGAGGGGATGATATCCTGTACAACCCCCTTCCATCCTCCCTACCCATCCCCCTAAGTCCTCGATATCTATAGTTTGACCTATGATAATTCAATATCTTAACAAAATCAATCATTTGTAGCCGACTCGGAGTGCACAAGGGTGGATGCTCGGTATATCACAAAACCAATCGTGAAACCATAGTTGAAATTGGAGATTCAATCCGAGGAAAAAATATTTACATAGTACAGACTGGTACCAAGTAAGTATTCAACTAAAATACCTACAGGGCGTAAAAAGACTATTGATAACTGAAGGCATGTTAGGGCAGGCCCAAGAAATAAACAAATTAGCTTAATCTCTTATGAAATTCGTAGTAAGACAGTTTCAAATTAGAATTCAGTTAAAGAATATCATGTTTACATTGTGTCTTAATCATGTCATGACACTACTCTATTGTAGAGTTTTATGTTCCTAGATAGACACAAAAACTGAAAAATGGTAATTCATAAGGGGACTGGGAAATTTAATAATCTATATTTATAAAAGAAAGTCTTGTTAGTTACACTATATAGAACTCAAGAACGACTGAACCGATTTGGCAGAAAATTAGTGAGGAGGTAGCTTAAAACCGGGAGAAGGACATAGAATACTTTTTATCCCAAAAAAGCAATGGGAACGGGGCGTTATGCGAACGGGCGAGCGAAGCCGCGGGCGGCCACTAGTTTCAAATAAATTTATTTGTAAAATTTTTTTGATTAGTCTCATGTTAAGTAGTCTTTTTCCACCCATACATAGCCATTACCTTCGAAAACAGTTCAATAAAAGTAATTTTATTTCATTTCCTTAATTTGCCAGAAAATTAAATTCTGATTATTCATTCTTATTCAAATCAAAAGACATAAATAGACATTCTTTGCCATCAAATTTCATTTTTATGATAGTACAAAGTTGTATAATTGGGCTCACAAATTGCATCTAAGCATGCTATGCCACGACGAGAGCGCCGGAGATCTAGTGGTAGAGGTCCCGCCTTCCGATGCCAAGGTCGTGGGTTCAAATCCAGTAGTATACCAATGAGTTTTTCTGTAGAAAAATGTATGTGCACTATTCAAACGCTCAAATGGTGAAGGAAAACATTGAGGAAACCGGCATGTTGTATGTATAATATATTCGAAAACGTGTGTTGAGTGCACGAAAGGAGGTGCACTTGAAATCCTTTCACCACACTCGTTTGAGAGAACCAGTGACGCGATAAGAAAAAGCCAAAAGTTAAGATTCAGTTATGCAAATAATTTATTTCAGTAAACATAATCAAAAGTACATTTTATGGGCTTCGGACTCGTTTTAAAGCATGGATATAACTGTGTTAGAGAGTCTGACTCTTCCATAGTACATTTTATTATGACTGTTTAAAGAACTAATCAAAGTTTTATGGTGTACTAGCGGCCGCCCACGGCTTCGCTCGCCCCGTTCCCGTTACTTACATCCGTTTTCCGTTACAATATTTTCATAAATTGTAGTCTATGTATTAATATAATGTATAAGCTATATTATTGTAAAGTCGCAATAAAATCCATTCGGTAGTTTTTACGTGAAAGAGTAACAAACATACATCCATCCATCAATATTTAGAAACTTTTGTGTTTATAAATGAGTAGGATGACTTCCAGTTAGAATATTGTGATATACATATATCAGTTTTGTTTTCTTACAGGGATGTGAACAACAACATAATGGAATTGCTTATAATGGCCTATGCTTGTAAGACTTCATCGGCAAGGTCTATTGTCGGTGTAATCCCGTACCTACCGTACAGTAAGCAATGCAAGATGCGTAAACGTGGATGCATTGTGACAAAACTCCTTGCTAAAATGATGTGCAAATCTGGCCTTACCCATATTATTACCATGGACCTCCATCAGAAAGAAATTCAAGGGTTTTACGAATGCCCGGTTGATAACCTTAGGGCTTCTCCGTTCCTGCTGCAATATATTCAGGAGAGTGTAAGTTTATTATTCAATTTTATTAAATGAACAATGGAAATCAATAATACCTACAGTAAATAAATTTGATGCTAACCTTGAAATTGAGTATATTTCATAGGCTCATTGGTAGTTATTATAAATAATTATGGCCTGATGATTACATGATATGTGTTTGATGTTAACAAAACTGGCAGGTACTAAATTTGATATAGGTACTTAGTGTTAGCCCGGTTTTAGGAATATGACATCACTACTGAAATCGAGCAACAAGACACACCACTAGTTGGGGGATAAAAAGATGACGTCGGAATGCGTGGATTATTGTTTTCTATGTTTTATAGATGGAACAGAGTTCTAACTGTATTAAATGGGTAGTTTTCGCCTTATTATTAGGTACCTATCACTAACAAATAGTGGCCTTACTTACAAGCGTTACTTAGGTTACGCACTTGCTTAAAGTTCGCCCTATGTTACTGTTTGACATTACCGAATGTTAAGAGATGACAGTTTCCTAAACATTGATTATTCTTTTGAAAAAAGCTTGTAAGTAATGGGGTTGATATTTAAGTGGCAACAAGTGATAGAGTTAAAATGTTGCCAATGAGCAGTGGTATGGCATTTTCTATGTGTGTGTATATTACTTATAAAAACTCCCTGTTCCTTTGATACTTGTTGGCCAGTCCTATGCAGCGACCCATATTCGTGTGACGTGTCGTTTGAATTAAATGTATAGATTTTAATTAATTGTGCTTTCATTTAGCTTTCACAAGGATGCAGACTAGCTAAAATAAAAAAACAGTCAGTTGGTAAATCTATTATTGTGAAAAAATTCCAGATCCCAGATTACCGCAACTCTGTGATAGTGGCTCGCAACCCTGGCTCAGCCAAAAAGGCCACATCGTACGCTGAGCGTCTGCGGCTGGCCATCGCCGTTATTCACGGAGAGCAGAAGGAAGCGGAGAGCGATGAGGTTGATGGTCGCTACTCTCCACCGTGCATACCTAGGTTAGTACCTTATCTGCATGACAAAGCATGAATTTATTAGAGTCTGTTCAGAAAGAGAACCGTCGCGACGGTTCTCTTCGTCACGACGTGACGTGGGATATGAGGGCGCAGCTGTGCTTAATTACCTTTTTTGTTTAGTGAGCAATACAATAGCGCGTCTGTTGCTTTTTGATCCTATCACAACAAGTGTACTATTCCGTTATTTAATTGTTATGATGCAAAATGCTGACAGAAAGAAAGATATGAAACGTTAGTTCACAATTTGGCCATGACGGCTCTCTTTCTGAACAGACTCTGAACTTGGTAGCTTGGACTGGATTTGGTAATCAAAGTCAATTTTTTTCATTTAAAATACCGAATTACCTATCATATCTATCTATTTATCTTCTATATATCTATAAATATATGAAAGTGTCATGTTGGTTTGTGTACGCTTCAAAAACTCAAAAACTCAAATAAGTTCTGCACTAATAGAGCTGAGATTTTAGTATGATATAATAATCCTCATCAAGGATCATTTTTTTCAATCACAATGTGCCATATAGGAAATAGCTAGTTATATAACATTTGTTTAATTTGAAAACCTTCTAATTCCTATCCTCTTCACTTTTATGTACCTATAGGTTAGCATGTGTATGCCTATGTCTCAGAAATTGCAAAAACTACGTAAGTCAATGCAACCGCTTCTTATGTGAGTGGACTAAGCCCCCTATAATGTAGTAATTTGTATGAATTTTCTTACAGTGCTCGGTCTCGCACCATTTCATACAGTGTTGACAGGTCTCGTACTATGGACGTGTCTGTTGGAGTGCCGTCTCACCCGGCTAAGGAAAAACCACCCATCAACGTTGTCGGCGATGTAGGGGGGAGGATTGCTATCATGGTGGTAAGTATTCTTTGTCAAATAATACCTATCAGCATTATCAGCTTGTCAGCAATGGCCGCAACTTCGATTGCATCAAGTGCTGTGCTTGGACCTTGCAAGGAATTAAATCTAATGTTTCCCTTCACCTTTTTTGAGAGTACTGGCATAGTGCACATTTTCGACAGATAACTCGTTGGTACACGACTGGATTTGAACCCACAGCCTTAGGATCGGAAGGCGGGGCCGCTACCACTAGACCACTAGTGCTCTCGCATAACCTTGGAATATAGAAGAGGAATTCTGTCTCACATCTATTCTATGTCCTGTGAGCCTAAAAGTATATTCTAGAAATCCGCATCACTGAAGTTAGAGGCTAGCTCATCCAAACTTTTTCTCTTTCATTTCAGGACGACATGATTGACGATGTCCAATCGTTCGTGGCGGCTGCGGAGGTTCTGAAAGAATGTGGTGCTTATAAAATATACGTTCTCGCTACCCACGGCCTTCTCTCATCCGATGCACCGCGCCTCATCGAAGACTCTCCTATTGACGAGGTCGTCGTTACAAACACGGTACCACACGAGCTGCAGAAAATGCAGTGCAACAAAATCAAAACAATCGACATATCAGTTCTCTTAAGTGAGGCCATTAGGCGCATACACAATAAGGAATCCATGTCTTATCTTTTTAAAAATGTCACACTTGAAGATTAGAACCGTTTTGTTTCCCAATATAATTGTTGTAAGTATTATTTCGGTGTTAAAATTTTTTAATCAACTGGCTTGTACAGTACACGGAAATAAACATAGCGCGTTGGTCGCGGCGGAAGTCATCATAAATAGGTAATAGGATTAATCTGTAAAAATGATTGTCGCTAATTAAGTACCTAGTTGGTTAGGATATAATTCAGATCCTAATCACTTCCAATATTTGTATATTCCTTAGTTTATTTTGACTTTCATTCTAGTTATGCATTTACAGATTTTGAATGAGAAAAAACTAAAGAAGTATATCGAGGTGCAGTGTTAAAACCCGATAAATGCAAAAAAAAATGATTTCGATAAAACTCGATAAAGTAAAAAAATATTATTCTCGTGAGTTATTTATAACAAAGTTTAGATTTTTTGCATTTATTGGATTTTAACACTGCACCTTCCATATTGGCTTTTAATTTTACAAATTGAAACTGTTAAAAAAGTAAATAAATGTAACGCCTAGGTTCAAGAATTTATTTATTCGCGTTTTATTGAGAAAATAAATATGGTTGGGTTTTTTGGACAGTGCCTGCCTACATGTATTTCTACAGCCACACATATAAAAACGTTATTTAAATTTAGCCCTTACTGTTTGAGACTACCCAGTGGTAAGAAGTGGGAAGAAAAAATGGTCTAAGCATTGCTAAAAGATTTTGATGAGTGAGTTTTGGGCCAGTGGCGCTCTCATTAAATATGTTAAACACATAAACGATGCTTTTGTTTTATGGTGGAAATGTGCGGGGAAACCAAGGATTAACAGGCTGTTGCTAATTTTAGATGTCATTATTATCCTGTTATCTTTTATTTTTGTAAACCAGTGCAAATTCGCGTAGGTATGTTGAAGTGAACAAAAACAAAGTATTTTAAAGAACCACTGAAAGAACCTGTTATGTGATAGCAATAAATAAGAAAACATACATTATTTTTAGGTACCTATGTATTTTAGTATTTCTTAAACCTGCTTGGATATAATAAACCTGGTGTTAATCCTAATAAAGTTTATAAATGTATGTATTTGAATAGATTTAGCTATTGTATCGTTATATTTAGGTAGGTATTTAACAGTCCCTGTGACCCTTATGTATAATGTAAGTGTAAACAGAATCAATAAATCGTATTGTGGCAAATGTTGGTCTTTTAATTTTCAACTCTACTGAACTGTCTTTCTGCGGTAATGAAGGTAGGTAGTGTATAGTCCGGCGTTCATGATTATGCCCATGGAGTCTCGCATACGCGCACAGTAATTGTCACTGGTCTCGCGACTTTGGCTGAGATGAGAAGATGGTGAGCATTGTTCACAGACTAGCATTGTTTTACTGTCTAAAATGCAAGAGTATGTTGCCCTTCAAAAAGTTCGACCCATGCATGCTAAAGCTGGCAAGACCCCAGCTGCACTGCACAAACGCGTTTGTGCCATCTGTGCAGGTGGGTCCGGTTAATGTACACCCAGGACCCAGTTTTAACGAATCCACTTTTTTCAACTAGAAAATTGTTAATGCCTGTGCACACTGAAGCAGATAAATATTTTGCTTATTCATTTTGTTTAACTAGCGATGAATAATTGCTCTAAAGAGGATAATGCCATTGATTTAATTGAAAAAATATATATTTCTGGCACTGCGGTGGCCGCTGCCGCGGCACGCTCGCTCTACTCGCTCGCCTGTGCGCAATTTTTATCTTCTAACATAACCTATCAGATCTAACCTTCTATCATAACCTGTCGGATCCGCCCCCTAAAGTATCAAGGTTAAATATGTATCTAGTCACAGAGCACCAAACACGCTTTTGCTTACGCAAAGTAGAGAGAACATGATGACTTATTACGAGAACCAGTGTCGCCAAACTCATACACGTAAAAACAAACACACATAGAAATAAAAGTTATGATTGGTCGAAAAAAAACGTTAAAAAGGACCTAAAACCAAAACAATTATTTAATTGATAATAAACCTTAAAGCTATCGTGACATGGTTCTAAACTTAATAAAATAAACAGTGGTAAAATAAAATTCTATTTGCCAAGAGATGGCACTTCTCATTCAGTATTTTTTCTTTTAGTCTCTATTTAGTTATAATTATTGAGATTTTCTAGATAGAAAACGCAGTATAGTTTTTATATCACACACATTTTATTATTATAGGCCTATCCGCCATTACAAGAACTCGCAAGACAACCTGCCATCGTATTACCAACGACAATATTATTATAGATTCACAATAGACACTAGTGACCCTAGAATGGTCTCGGCCTCTTTGCCATAGGAAAACATAAAACCTTGACAATAATAAAATTGATAATACAATGGCTGTTACTTGATTGACAACAAAACAAAGCTACTTGACGCTAGATGGCGTTAAAGAAAACAATTCTGTTAGTCTTTATCCACAAGGTATAAGATTCATAATACAATGGCTATTACTTGACATAGCCACTCACTTAGTGATGTGCCAATGTGGATACAAGACAAATGTATCGACATCGATGATTACCTACCTACTTCTTATCGTGTCACTGGTTTTTTCGAACCAAGTGAGGTGAAAGGATTTTAAGTGCGCCCCAAAGAGGCTCCTTTCGTGCACTTATTTAACACATATTTTCGAACTTTTTAAGTTCTATGGCATGCCCGGTTTCCTCACGATGTTTTTCTTCACCGTTTAAGAGCACTGGCATAGTGAAAATTATTTTTGGGCAGTAAACCTCATTGGTACACGACTGGATTTAAGCCCACGACCTAAGGCGGGGCCGCTACCACTAGCCCACCAGCGCTCTCACCTACCTACTGATGTATAACGATCGGTAGCACGTCAGGTTATATTTATGGTGGTCGAAATAAAAAGCTTTTCTTATCTATCTTTCTTTATTTACCCAATCAAATGTTTACAACTCGTAAAATTGTATACTTAACTGTTTCAAATATTGTTTCTTTTTCTTCTTGTGTTTTCTTTTTCCTGTTGCATCGATACATTTATTTTGAATATCGGAAAACTGAAACCAGAATTATTATGTTATTTCTTCAAAATATTTCTGTAATTTTCATCTTACCCAGCCACTGTGGGCTATAAGAATAAGAAAAGAATCAGAATAATAACAGAATAATACATAAGGAATAAAATCATCACTAAAGCAAAAAAAAAAGTCAGCTCCCTAAACCTAACTATTTATATGATCAGAACTAATAAAGTATTCGATAGCACATTCATCACTTTATTGGGGTAGGTACAGCCCTAATTGAGTAGCGAAAGTTGAGATTTATAGAAACGCGACCTTAACGAATATCATTCACAGTCTATTTTTGTTTGATGGTTTTGCATTCTAAACAAAACCAATTTAAGCAATAAAATAATACTAACCTGTGATACGATATGCCCCCTTTTGTTAAATTATTGGTTCGGCTATCGTTTTAGCACTGCAAAACAGCACAATACGGCATTTTTATATTTTTTCGTGTTTTTCTCAGTTACGTTTCTTCTGACAGACTTCAAACACGACTAAACAAAGGAGGGCTTGAAGTCGTGGTACTGCGCGTACTTGGAGCGTGAGAAGGTCGTCTACATGCTAGTTCCAAGTAGTTCCATTACTTCTTTATTTCGTGTATCTAGTGCTAAGTGGTAAGTGCTAGTGCCAGAACAAAAAGTAAAAAATAATGTGGCATCTTTTTTTAATTTTGTGCTGGCTTGGATACAAAGTCCTTCCGCCAATAATGTGGCATCGTAATAACAGTGTGTAGTTGTGTACAGTATCATGATGTACATTATCGCCAGCGTTGCCAGAATGTTACTTTTGTAGCATTTTACGTTACTTTTGACCCTCTCATGTTACACGCCTCAATACAAAATTAACTTCAAAAATATTTTATCATGAAACGGAAGGCATCCAAGAATGTTTCTGTGTCTATGTAATAAACTGCCCTAATAAAGTATCGTTTAAGTAAAATATTCGTGTATCGTTTTCCACAAAATTTATAGAAATGTTACTTGTTCGTCTAATATGTTACTTTTTGATGTGTCTCATGTTATATTTGATTTGACTATCTGCCACTGGCAACACTAATTACCGCTGAGAAGTAAACAAACAAAACAATTATCATTATAATATAGAAAAGAACCAGATCCTCACGATAATCACTAATATTGCAGGGATAAGTGTTTTTTAGGAGAACAGACAGTGCAGTTATAGGAAAATAACGTACCTCTCTATCAGGGTTTTAGGTTAACTTTATTTATTATGGTTTGCTTGCTAATGAATTTTATAAAACAGACATCAGGTTTCTCAAAGCCGTATTGGTCGTGGTTATCTAAGCGGCAATATGCTACCAGGAACATTCTCAAGCTGAGTGAGCGGGGGATGTATCAAGATTTGTTCCCAAATATTGCTGGGTACATACATTTTCTATTTATTTACAAATATTCATTATCTAAATTAGTATATATATTAGTATATATTTACCTCCTGCACACTGCAATTTGCCGTGCTTTATTACAGGAATGATATACTGAAGCTGCTAAATAAAGCTCCTCAATGTGTGTATGCTGGCTTTGACCCCACGGCAAATAGTCTTCATGTGGGGAACCTACTGGTTATAATCAATCTACTGCACTGGCAGAGAGGCGGGCACAACGTCATAGCCCTGGTAAGGAACATACAGACATCACCATATTTATAAAGAAACAAGCATTTGATTTTAATCATCTTCAATACTAAGTCGACTTATGGCATTCATAGTAACTTTTTCTAGATTGTTTTGTATCCGTGAAACCCTATAATTGGCTTACGAGTTTCTAGCATATTAATATTATTAAATTATTATATTATGTTGGTTTTCCAATAATTAAATAAATAAATTGTTATCACACAAATGTTTGTCATCAGTAGACATCTAGTTCTCATTGAGTTACGGGAATAAGATCTGCACTGACATCCCGTGATAGGGTATATTGTGCTTTGCCCTCTGCCAAACCTCAACCCAGCCAGCCCAACTCCTTGAAATAGAGCAGTAGGACTTTGGGTTGGTGGCAGCAGTGTTCCAGTTGACTGGATGGCGACACAGATGTGGTTGTGGAGGGACAAGACTCAATCAGTTCCCTGAGCCCTGTCTTGGACCTCGCTTCTTCTGGACATCAAACCCACAACTTACAGCACCAAAGCATCCAACTAAGCTGTGAGGCTAGACATTCTTTAACCTAGTAGAAACCTAAAAAAAGTATTTCCAGCTAGGTGGTGCAACTGGCTACATTGGAGATCCCAGTGGACGGAGCACGGACAGAGTTTCACTAGATAGAGGAACAATAGACAACAATATTAGCTGCATAAAGAAGAATCTAGAAACAGTATTTGAAAACCACAAGAAATATATTTGGGATGGTGATGAAAACAAGCTTCAACCAATAAGGTGCTTACCTACTAAATAGTAAATCACCAACATCTGCATGAATAACATAACCCCCAGTAATCATAAAAAAATATAAAGCAAAGAAATGTTGAAAATGTCACGTCTGTATATGCAATTTTAGCCTAGGTATATCATGATTTTACTTTTGTACACCTTGACTGTTACTTTACTGTAAAGGAATCCTGTTTCCGCAATTAGACGCAACGGTCAATGGATGTGCTGCCTATAACCATGGACTAATTATATATAATTAGTCCATGCTATAACTTAAAAATTAAAAATTTGCCGAATTTGCTGCCTAGTAGCCAGCCTAACTCCTGTTTTTTACTGGTCTAAGTGTGGTAAATAAATAAATGTGTATATCTACATAGAGGCGTATTCCTACTAGTAATGGGTGGAATTAGGCTGTGGATAATTGTGATGATGATGAGACTTAATCCTCATTTTTACATTTGCAGAGTAGTGAACAACGCCTCATGGTACAAAGACATAAACTCCATACAATTTGTGAGTGAAATTGGCCGTAACTTCCGAATGGGGACCATGTTACTGAAACAGACAGTTCAAACTAAATTAAACTCGGAAGTTGGAATGAGCTTCACTGAATTTACGTATCAAATATTCCAGTCATATGATTGGTTGCATTTACTAAAGGAATATGATTGCAGATTTCAGGTAAGTAATCAAAAAAGTTCCTTAAATATCATTGACCTAAAACATAAGGCAGTAGGGGTTCATTGCTGGACATGGGTACTCCCATATATTTTCAAATGAATATTTAATATTTTCAGATAGGTGGAAGTGATCAGATGGGCAATATAACAGCAGGGCACGAGTTAATTAGCAGAACTGCTAAAAAAGATGTTTATGGTATGTTAAATTTTCTTCATAACCTCTGTCTCTTTCAAACATAAAATATGTTTAACATAAATACCCAGAAGTCATTATTCAGGGTTCCCATTGGAATGTAAGGAACAGGTGTATTATAGCTAAGCATGCTCTGTCTTGTCTTAGGCTGTATCCTCACTTTCCATCAGGAGTGATGGCAACCAAATGCTTAGGTATTAATAACAATACCTAATAATAAAAAAAAACAGAAAGACGAGCTGGATGCTTATAAATAAGCGGGACTGGCAACTTAAAGCAGAAGATCGTAGTGACTGGCGACAATGGGGGAGGCCATTGCCCAACAGTTGGAGGGGTTAGAGTAATAGGAATGATAAAAAAAACAATTCTAGCAAAAAAATATTCTCCTGCATAAACCAAACCCTTATCTATTAAGTTGCTAACTTTCCAACTCAGCAGATTCTGATTCTATGTTTATTTTTGCAGGATTGACTCTACCTTTAGTGACGACAGAAGAAGGCGACAAATTTGGCAAATCAGCGGGAAATGCTCTCTGGCTAGACGCTGAGAAAACCAGCCCCTTCAGCCTCTACCAGTACTTCATTAGGACTAAGGACTCTGATGTAGAAAGACTGCTCAAGCTCTTCACGTTTTACAGTCTTGGAGAGATAAGGGATATCATGTTCAAGCATCAACATCACCCAGACCAGAGATATCCTCAAATGTGCTTGGCAGAACAGCTTACTAAATTAGTTCATGGAGGTATTGCCACACACTTTTTTCATACTACGAGTACTTACTACTTTTTGCCTACTAATTTCTAGTCTGTGCTTCAGTCATAACATAACGTCTTAAACTTTTTTGACTTGACGTCTTAATTCGATGGAGCCGGCTGCACGCACGAAAAAACATGACTCATGTGGCGTTACCTCGCGCTGAGGCGTTCCATTTAAGGCTTGAAGTGTAAGCGAGAGCGCGGAACGAGCAACAAAAAGACACAATCGGCCTCCGCGTTCGGCAGCGTTCGACATCTATCTCTCTCCTACTTGAGTGAGCGATGCGTCCTCGTGGACTGCTGCTATACAATAATACATTTTCATTACTCATACTCTGAAAGTAGGTCTGAAGTTGCCTGAGGGGCCTAATTGAAAGTAAAACTTTCAGCCCTAGGGAGAATCGCTTTCTACTGACAGCTGTCAAATTATAAAAAAAAACAAGTTCTATTTTATTCAACCATGTTCCAACTTTCTAAACTGCAAGGAGGTTGAACCAAATTCCAACTTTTTATTCAGCAAGTAGGTTGGTTGGAAGCAAGTAGGTTACAACGGTAAGAAGTTTAAAAACTCTAATTAGAGCGCAATGTAAAATTTAAATATCATAAAGATAGTATTAAATAAATAATATATCTTCTAAATTACTTGATTAATACATAACTTCAACTATTTATTTAAAATAACATAGATTTGAGCAAACAATTTACCATTTTTTAAATTATGAAAATGAAAATAATGGCTGAATAATGCTGGCGAGCCGTAGCTGAAGGCCCGCCAGAGAAAAAGAAAAAAAAAACCGGGAAGGCGGCAATTCAATCTTCATTTTCACAAATTTTTCATTCATGTTTTTATTTTTACTTTCCTTGTATTCGTAATGAAAAGCACAGTGTTTACCTCGGGTGAAAGTCTTTTAAGTCCCTCAAGCTCCATTGGCGCCCTCGCTAACGCTCTGGCGCCAAACCCGTCTCGGGACTCAAAAAACGTGACTTTCAACACTCGGGTAACAATGTACTATTACGTTTTCGTCAAGTATGAAGTGCAGTGAAAAGTGAATGTGGTGTCAATTGTTTATAGCAACGATAATTGCGGCTTATGACGTTGTCACGTTACCGACTTTACAGACAAACCGATTTTTCATACACCTAAGTTACAAGCATACGGCCCACCAGATGGAAAGCGGCCTACCGTAGCCTATGGACGCTTGCAACACCAGAGGCTACACTTAAATGTTACTGACCCTTTAAATGTTTTAAAATGCCCTTGAAGAACCCCATACTGTCTTATCCTTTGATCATGATTGTTAAGCCTTTTCTTTTCAATGGAAATTCACGATTATAGCTTAAACCTACTTCGCAATTCTTTCAGAGGAGGGTTTATCTCGCGCCATTAAATCCACGCAAGCGATATACAGTAAGGACGTGAAAGCACTTGTTAGTCTCAGCCAGGCTGACATGGTGCAAGCTTTCGACGGAGCTCCGGTCGTCGATCTCCTCTTGTCACCCGGTATCACTGTTCTGGAGTTAGGGCTGAAGGCCAAATGCTTCCCGACTGAAAGTAAGTACAGTTGTAGGCAATTAATAGGCAGATTTTTCGATAAATCATTGGTACCTTAGAATCGGAAGGCAGGGTCGCTACCACTAAGTCACCAGTGCTCCTCTGTGTATACTTTATTTTTGTCTTAAATCTATATATTTAAAAGTTGTGTTAGTTACTCCACTTATAACTCAAGAACGGCAGAACCGATTTGGCTGAAAATTGGTGGGGAGGTAGCTCAGAACCGGGAAAAGGACATAGGGTACTTTTAACCCGAAAAATTAAACGAGAACGGGGCGAGCGAAGCCGCGGGCGGCAGCTAGTTAATTAATGATAAATCTTGTTTCAGATGATGCTATCAGAATTATCAAAGCTGGAGGATTCTACATAAATCAGCAAAGGATAAACAAGATAGATGAAGTGATCACCCAGTCGGCTCACATCCTGCCAAATTTAGTCTCATTGCTTAGGGTCGGCAAACGTAATAATTACATTGTGAAATGGCAGACGTAGAAATAAGAAAATAAATGTCTTTTTAACTAGTTGTGCCTTCTAGTCAATTTTTATCACAAGTCTAATCTAATCGCCATCATCAACGGCCCGTGTACCTAAAGGGGGCGTGTCTATTCAATCAATGTTATTTTTTGAAGTCAAAAACCTACTTTTTACCAACAAAATATCTTATATGAGAAAAATAAAAAGAAATGTGATTGAAAGAAAAGACTTGACTATGTTTTCGGAAATTATAATTACTTACAACAGAAGCTTTAATGTATACTTGTAGTATAATAAAAATGCATATCACATAAAACGTTATAAATACTACATAACATACTTAAGCCTAAAATAATATTCACTGAAACAGCATCGCTAAACTACTAATGCACTGTCAAGTATAAATTATGATTAAAATATGGCTAGTTGTAATCATGATATTTAATTTGTGCTTTCACTCAGCCCGTCCACTTGGCTATGTGATTATGTATTTTTTTCCTAATATCACAATAAATGTCAATTGCAATATTTAAATTGTACATTTTAATTTAAATCTTACTTTTGTAAACATAGCCTAACATTACAAGCCTATCAATCAGTGACGAATGGTGAAAGCGAAATTGTCGAAGTAGTAAAATGTCTTTTAGCGTGTCCAGCTTGTATCTCTCATAATTAAAGCGAAAGCGTTAAATCTATAGTTCGGTTATGATATTTATCACAAAATACCTTAGTAGCAAACTTTTATATAAAAATAAATACGTGATACTCGTTTTGCAAATAAAATAATTGATTACTGCTACTTACATAGCCGATCGGTTAATCGCTCTCATTAGTAATGGGCAAATATCAGTCTCGTTACGATTTCAAATCACGGGCGCGAGGCGCGGACGCACGAGTTCATTAGTTAGGCCTCATCCGGGCCCGCGCACTTCCTACGTGTCTTACACCAATAGGCATGAAGGAAGCGACAGCTTACGCAGGCGGCTTTCTTACGCATACCTTCGTTAGGTTAGTTCAACCGCTGGGTACGGCGGCGTCCGACCGGCTCGGCTAGAGGTCAGTGCTCTCATGCTGGGCGAGGGGCGCGGGCGGCGGAGGCGCGGGCATCAGCGGACGCGGCGGCCGCGCTGGCTGGTGACGCGGGGACGGCGCTTCCGTTATGCTCCCTTCAGACTGCGACAGCTGGCGAGTCGCGACGCTCAGCCCCTTCGGCTCATCCAGCTCGGCATCCTTGCCGCCCGAGCTGTGCGTCCGCTGGACCGTGACTCGCGGGCCTTCCTCCTCGCGGTCGGCGTCCGGCGCGCCGCCCACTTGGATCATGGTCGGATGGTGCTTGTCGACCGTGTAGATGTGGGTGCGTTCCAGCACGGTCGGCGTCGGCTCCGCGCCGTCAGACCCTCGGCCGCGGAAGCTCTGCGGGCGGAGGGTCGCGGGCCGCTCGGGCACTGCCGGCTTGTTCCTCAGCTGTACTTCGGTAGGGTCCGGCTCCACGGCCGCGGGGACTATGGTTCTGGGCGCGGCGACGGGCCGAGGCGGCGGCTGGCCGACCGGTTTCGCTGTCGTCGGTAGCCGCTGGATGGCGGCCTTGTCTATCGGCACCGCGCCGAGCGAAGCGGGACCGTCGCCCACTACCTTCATCCTACCGACGACTCCGGTCTGTGCTATAACGTTTTTCACCACGAGCGTAGTTTCTTTATCCTTCTCGGTACCTTTCAGAGCTTCAAGTTTCTCCTTCTCTAACTCGAGGCTCTGCCTGCGCGTGTCAGAGAGGTTGTCGCGGCTGCCCATGCCCATCCGCGCGATTTCCTCCTTCAAAGCTTTGCTCTGTTTGTAGGTCGATCTATTTATAGTCTGTACTCCTGTTATTAGTTTCCCGCTATCGGATATGACCGGTCGCGGAGGTTTCGCTGGTTTTTCGACTTCCACCTTAGCTGGCTCGCTGGCCGTTTGTGTTTGATTTTCCACTTTCTTGTTTTTATCTGGGGTAAAGTTAGGGGGTACCGGCGCTAGGGGTTTGTTTTTTCGCCTCAGGATGGGCTTGGGACTGCCGTGAGGCGGACTAGATTGGTCAGACAGCGAGCTGTTCGATTGAGCCTTTTTCATTTCGTTCTCGAGCAGTATAAGACTAGTGTCATGACTGTTGCTTCGAGAATGGCGGCCGGGTCCGTCCAGCTTGCAGACGCTTTGGTGGTTATAGTCGAACATAGACTTGCTCATGCTGCTGAAGTCTCCGTTTGACTGTTCTTGGTTCATCGCGGCAGTTTGGTATCCCAAATTTGGTGAAAATCCATTTTCAAACTGATCTGGAAGGAGATCCTCTTTGGTGAAAGTGATGAAGAAGTTAACTTCTTCAGCAAAAAACCAATCTGCATGTTTTATGAGCAGTTCGACGACGCAGTTGACGGCGGTCGTGACATTCATATCGAATGTGCTTTCATCAGCCGCCCACAGCAGATTCGGTGCGATGACTATAGCTAAGTTAGACGGTGTCATTTTGTTTGTACTTTGATTTTGCGTCAAAGTAGACAAAAACTTGATAAGATATCTAAGGTTTTGGAAGTTAGCGTCCGGTAAGAGATGTATTGCTTCCCAGACTGCATTCAGCCTAAGTTGTTCTGTGGGGCACCGAGACGCAGTTACAAAGTTTTCATAGAGCCTGAACGTTAGGAGCGGCTCGGGCAGCTCTCGTAGGTAGCACTTGAGCACCGAAGCTACCACGTGCACGTCTTTGTAGACTGACGTCACTGGCACGTTGAACAGGCCTGCGTCTAGCGATAACTTCATTCTTCGAACTTTAGATGAACCTGCAACAAAAACATACTGAATAAGTAAAATAATTGTGGACTTATAACAAAATAATTATAAAGTTATTAAACCGACTTCAAATAAAAAAGAGGAGGTTCTCAATTCGGTTCTATTTTTTTTATGTTTATTATCGCTTATCTTCGTCATTTATGATCCGATTACAAAAATTATTTATCTGAAAGGTTATAGATTGGTCCCATAAAAATTTCATCAAAATCAGTTCAGCAGTTTGGCCATGAAGTCGGTTTCTCAAGATTTTAAATCTTCACTTTTTATTAATTAAGTCCACATCAATGATCATCATGATCAACAGCCTAAAGAAGACACAGCTGGACATAAGCCTCCCCCAAGTTTCCAGAAAAAAAGAGCGTTCTACATCCACCAATTTCCCGCAATCTTTGAAATGTCGACGAACCATCTGTTAAGGGGGCGTCCTAAGTTTCGACGCTATAGTTAATAGGACAGTGGCGTAGCTACCGTAGGGCTAGACTATTTTTGATTTGTAAAAGGATCATATAAAAAAACGGTAGGAACCAAGTCGTAGTTTGTTGCCTGTTCTTCTAGGCTTAGTCGCGTGGAACTGCATGGCACCTAGACTCACCTAGCTTTAAGACGTTTCAAAGTGATCCTTGCAATCCTACTGAATAAATACACTTTTTATATGATTTGGTTTAAGACGAGGCAGTGCCCCGGGGCCCCCAAGCTCAGGGGCCCCTCGAACTCTTGATTCACAAATCTGGAGTATGGTTGAGGCTCTAGTTTATTAATTGCCCAGGTCACCTAGCTACGCTACTGTGGACTAGGTACACTAATAGTTATTATCCGCATAGCAACAATGCATAATTCAATTCGTGGAATAACAACAGACAGAGAGTGACGTTGCTGATGATGACTGTAACTTGTATGAGTGTTCATCACTATGCCATAATATTTCCTATCCTATTCATTCTACTTTTATTGTAAAAGTACAGCAACGACTCAACCGATTTTTAAATTTGAATTGGAATAATACCTACTACTTTTTAGGGTTCCGTAGCCAAATGGCAAAAACGGAACCCATAGAGATTCGTCATGTCTGGTCTGTCTGTCCGTCCGTATGTCCAGCCACTTTTCTCCGAAACTATAAGAGCTACACTGATGAAACTTGGTAAGTACATGTATTCTGTGAACCGCATTATGATTATCTCACAAATATAGAAAAAAAAAATTGGCGGCACCCACTTAACTTAACCTGAAATTCAAAAAACGTTTTTTCATCAAACCCATACGTGTAGGGTATCTATGAAAAGGTCTTCAAAAATGATGTTGAGGTTTCTTATATCGTTTTTTTCTAAACTTAATAGTTTTTGCGAACTGAGCACTTCCAAAGTGGTAAAATGTTGGTACTAAAAAATATATACAATGTAGGTACATTACTATGTTAACTTCCAACGATATTTGGTTTGAACGAAATCTAGTTAGTAGTTTTTTTAAATACGTCATTTATCGTAAACCGCAATGTATCTTTCGACGAACTACTAGAACTTTTATATTATATTACTTACTGCTACGGAACCAAGGGCGGATCCAGGGGGGGGGTCATGGGGGTCATGACCCCCCCCTGGGCTGGTTCCAGGACTTAGGTGGACCACTAATTGTACATAATGGTTTTGTATTAAAGTATGTATATTTTGTCACCATACAGATTTTATGTAACTACAAACCTTCAATATTTAATTATTTTAATCTAAATATATAGGTATGAAACTCTTACGCTACTGACTGACTGACAATCAACGCACAGCCTAGGCCGTTAGTCCTACTCGTAGAAGCATGAAACTTGGAGGGTGTGTTCCTTTTATAGTGTAGAGGTTCACTAAGAAAGGAAATTGGAAAATTATATCGCTAAAACGAGAAAAAGGGGAAAATGGTTTTAAGAAAAATGATGATTGTAAAAATCAAAGCAAAGTTAGAAGCATGAAACTTGGACAATAATCTTATACCTTTAAACGAGAAAAACTTGTGTATATACAGGGTTATTCATTATTAGCTGCAAATACTCAGGAATTAGGTTCAACAAATAAAATAAAAAATATTTATGAAATGATTTTTTTTAAGTTTTGTTATGAAAATCCCGAGAAAATCGATAAAGAAATCATTGACGCCTGACCTATTTTGACCTTTGATCCGCGCCCGCGCGCCGTGAGTGACACTCTGCGTTCAGTCACCGCCTGGGTGGGTCATCGTCCTGTTCTCCATGGCAATCATTATGCAATAGCAGTAAAAAAATTAATTAAAAAAAATTTTTGATACAAAAACTTAAATCTAAATTTAAAAATAATCATTACATAAATATTTTTTATTTTATTTGTTGAACCTAATTCCTGAGTATTTGCAGCTAATTATGAATAACCCTGTATATATATATTTAGGATCTCGGAAACTGGGCCAACGATTTTCATGAAATTAAGTATACGGAGGTTTTCGGGGACGATAAAACGATTTAGCTAGGATTCATTTTTAGAAAATGTCCCCTTAATTGTAAAGTAAATAATCAACTTTATCATAAAATCATAACTCCTAGCGCCATCTGTTGATTAAGTCATGAGTTAGTGGGACAGAGAACGCCATCTATTGACGAGTAGTGGAGTTTATTATTATGTCGGTAAGATCGAAAAATATTAATATTTTATCAGTATGTAAGTAATTCGTATTTAAATATAATTCACAACAACAGTTCACCAAAAAAAAATACCGAGCGAAGCTCGGGCACCAACTGCTAGTACATAATTATATGTAGGAGCACAGTGTGAAAAAAAAAACAGGAAATTCTTACAGTTGGTCATGTCAAACTAAACAAACCGATTCGATTATACACCAACGCATACACAAACCCAACTTAGCCACTAAGACAAAATCACGGAAAAAAGGTTTAAAAATACACAAAAAAAAACCTTTTTTCCGTGATTTTTTCCGTGATTTCGGGGACGATAAAACGATTTAGCTAGGATTCATTTTTAGAAAATGTCCCCTTAATTGTAAAGTAAATAATCAACTTTATCATAAAATCATAACTCCTAGCGCCATCTGTTGATTAAGTCATGAGTTAGTGGGACAGAGAACGCCATCTATTGACGAGTAGTGGAGTTTATTATTATGTCGGTAAGATCGAAAAATATTAATATTTTATCAGTATGTAAGTAATTCGTATTTAAATATAATTCACAACAACAGTTTACCAAAAAAAAATACCGAGCGAAGCTCGGGCACCAACTGCTAGTACATAATTATATGTAGGAGCACAGTGTGAAAAAAAAAACAGGAAATTCTTACAGTTGGTCATGTCAAACTAAACAAACCGATTCGATTATACACCAACGCATACACAAACCCAACTTAGCCACTAAGACAAAATCACGGAAAAAAGGTTTAAAAATACACAAAAAAAAACAGTCATAATAGTTATTTGTTATACAAGAGTGCAAAGCTGCTTTTTAACCGCGTGCTCAATTTTGATGACTAAGCAAGCGCAGGATTCTAAACTTTAACCACGAGCGTAGCGAGTGGTTTAAAAGTTAGAATCCTAAGTGTTGGCGAAGGAATCAAAAGAGCACAAGGTGAAAAATATTTGCACTCGAGTGCAACACGTAACTTTTCATCCCACCTCAGCGAGGAAATGACTAAATGCAAAAAAGAACATGGCGCGACTAAAAGTAACACACCAAGAAGGTTCCGAGTATGAGTTATTAACAAATCTAAAAAGGTTGTATGATAAATTCGGCACCATGCAGGTAGAAGTAAATAGGTTTAATGGTGTTTTGAATTCACAAATACACCAAGAAGGTTACGAGTGCGAGTTTTTAACAAAATAAAAAAGGTTGTATGATAAGTTCGGCACCATGGAGGTAGAAGTAAATAGGTTGTGTATTCACAAACTTATTGAACACGATATTCTAAATTCAAATTTACTTTATCCTCTAGCGGATAAAAACGGCTTTTCCAGTCAGAAATTAAACAGCAAAAACACACTTTCAGAGCTGGTGGGATGAAAAAAATTTTACTACCGCAGCACCTGTCACCAAATTTGAATACACACAAAGGTTTACAAAATTGGCTACTACAGCACTTGCTTTTATATATATTCAAACGCACTCTAAAGTTTTAAATATAAGCTCAAAACTATAGTAACCAGCAGTTGGTAATGTCAAACTTAAACAACCAGATTCAATTATAATACACCAACGCATACAAAACCCAACTTAGCCACTATGACAAAATCACGAAAAATTGCTTTACAAAATACCTACGCAAAAAAACTGTAAAAAAAACTGCTACCGCAGCATCTGCCACCAGATTTAAATACATACAAAGGTTTAAAAAAAACCTATGTAACCACTAAGACAAATCGCGGTTTTTGTATGCGTTGGTGTACAATCGAATCTTTTTTTTTGGTTTAACAAGACCAACTGCTAGTTACCTTAGTTATTTCGTTTAAGAGGAACACACCCTTCAAATTTCATGCTCCTAGGACTAACGGCTTAGGCTGTGCGTTGATTGTCAGTCAGTCAGACGACAGTGAGTAACGTAAGAGTTTTATATAATACTAGCAGCCCGTCCCGGCTTCGCACGGGGTAGACAATATTGTTGTACATTATTTTGTTCTATCTTTAATAGTTTCGGCAGCGCATTCGACGAAAGACATTTTAATACTCATTTTTCTACACCTTCGGTTACCTACATTGTTCAAATTTTACCAAGGATCCCTAATTTTTTTCAAAATGAAATGTAGCCTATGTCAAATTGGAAGAATATAGCATTCTATTGGTAAAAGATTTTTTTAAATCGGCCTAGTACTTTTTGAGGCTATTCATTTTGGACGTCAATGTTCCGGCCACCCTGTATATTTAGATAAAATATAGGCTGCCTCATTCCGTTCCGTGCGTGATAGTGCTTCTCTGGATGTCTTCAAGAGAAGATGGCAATATGTACAAAGTTATTATGTGTTAAGTTTTCAAGTGTACAATAAAGAATAAATATTTTTAAGTACAGTACTTACGTACATTAATAAAATACTTACTTTTAACTTGGATCTATTGTTATCAAAATTAAATTACATAAGTTCTTGACTTGACCACGACTATGTGACCCCCTCCTGGCGCCAAAGCTGGATCCGCCCTTGTACGGAACCCTCCATGGGCGAGTCCGACTCGCGCTTGGCCGCTTTTATTATCTCGATAAGTTAACAAGCCAAGCCGCAGGCGGGTATTAATTCCGTAAATATACTTCAGCAAGTACCTATGACTGACGTTTCAGTGGTTTGAGACACGAAACCTACTTAAAATAACAGGAAAATCAACATAGAGGACGTCAATTGCTCAGTCGATACAAGCACCACACACTGGAAACTCTTGTATTTATTTATAATAATCTAACCGAAATACGAAAAACCATCGCCGACCTAGTGATAACAAAAACAGAATTCGCACTTCTTCATAAGCTCACACTTGTGCCATCTGTGACTAGATACCAAAGTAAGAAATCATTGTAAAAGTATTTGGTCTGAAATGTGTATTACTTACTGGAAGCCTAAAAATGGATGCAAAGTTAAGACTACGTGTGCGTGCGTGGCTTGCAACTTAAAGTGAAAAAAAAAACGAGTATTCTTCAACTCAAATGTACCTACAGAATGTCCTAGAGAATGCGAAGTGTCCACTGGAAAGTAACTTCTACGATTTCTTACAGAAGTAAATTGACGATTTTTTCCAATGACAGCAGTTTTAAACACGTGCGACGTACAGCAAGTTCGGCAAGACACAAAACTTGAAGAATTCTACTGCGCGAGCGTTTACAAGTCAACTTCTACAATTTTCTATAGTGTAGTGAACACTTGGGATAAGTACGAGAAATACCAATGAGCCAAGAATTTCCGATAATGTAGGTCTTGTTCCTCGTTCAAAGCTGATTCAAGAAGAAAGATATGGAGTCCACACGAAGAGTATAGGAAACGCGGTGATGACGTGGGAATCTAAAGTGAACATAATGGTCACAAGACCATTTCTAGCGATCCTGTCGGCACGAGAAGATATAATGGAATAGAGTGGAAATGCAACTTTCTTGAAACGCGGTGTTGCTCTAGCTGGAATACAGAAGGGAATATGACATAAAGTTCGATCTTAAACAAGCCCTCGTTATATAATTAATGAATATGCACACAAAGACTGCAGAGTGTAATGAAGAGTTTCTTTAGAGTTAGAGGAAGCGCGTTAGAGGGGATTCTGACGTGGATATGGTCATAAGTGTATATTGCTTACCTCCAGCGATCCTGAACAATCCCTCCTCATTCAAAGCCAGCTCGTGAAGAGTGCAAACGCAGAGCTCTATAGGAAAGGCTATGGTCCGGCCGGCGACTCTAAGATGCTCTTCTAATGGAAATCCAAACACGGGCTTCAGTGAGCTGTCATCTGTAAAAGAAGCAAAATATTTTATTATGTACACAGTGCTCAAGTTACATAAAAGCAAAGAAAAACGACGCTTACTACATGGGTTTAGGAGTGAGCAGATTATAGTCTAATGTGTTTCCTTGTGAACATATAATTGTGTGTACTTAAATAAAATATGCATGTTGGTTTTAGTTTTATTTGATAGGAAATGTGAATCATCCCTACTTGTTCGTTTTTAGGGTTTCTTACCCAAAGGGCTCCAACTAACGGAGCCCTACTACGATAGCTTCCTTCCACCATTCAGTGCTTATTACGCGCGATAGGGAATTGTATTTATTTTGTTGTTGTATTTCACGAGGGGTGAAAGTCCATTGACTAGGAGAGTGATGAAAATGAATGTAGGATATGTAGGATATGTGTGTAGAGGTAGACCAAAGAAAAGATGGATGAACAGTATAAAAGATGAAATGGATAAGACAAAAGAGAATACAGAGATGACGGCTGATAGAGGAGAATGGAAGATATGAGCAAATTGTGCCGACCCCACATAAAATGGGATAAGGGCAGGAAGAAGAAGACAGGTTATTGCATTTGTTTTAGTACACTTTTCCTACACCCCAGACACAATAGTGCCACGCACCACAAGTCATGAAAAGAATTAGGCTACTGCCGAAACTGGCAACAGTGCCTCACTAGCCTCGAGAAACAACGAACATCGAAGTGCGGATTTGTGAAGCGGTACCTATCTACATCTGGGAACATCACCAGGGACTGACGGAATACCGTACGATAGGCACTATCCGATATTCTGTTACTCGGCTGCAAAAAACATAACGACACGACAGAAAGACGCTACGTTCTGCACTATTGCGATATCTGTTTTAGTATTTTGTATTGCCACAACAGAGGCCTTGAGATGACCTAATTCAGAGTTCGATAGGAGCTCACACGAGGTACCACCTACACAGACATACGTAGAGTACTGTATGTTACCTCGCACTCGTAAAAGAGTGCACAGACAGGGTACCTTGACCAGGAAGGTCCGGCGTGCATTTTCTTATCAGTTTCCTCTACCGATGTATTTGTGGTACCTCAATGGTTTGGTTTCCTTGTTAACACACGTAGTTTCGCGTAATTTTAGCTATAGCTACAAACTATCACGGATAACTCCGGCTTACTTTTCCGTGGTCGTATCAGAATGAAAATGATATTCCAGCACACCTTGTTTTTTTTATACAACTAGCTGATGGAACAAGCGCATTGGCCAACCTGATAGGTGGTAACCATCGCCTATAACAAAGCATTGCCTTGTAGGTCAATCACGTCAGGATCGTACCCAACGATACACTGCCCTGCGACCATCAACTTGAGGCATACAGATTTTCAGCCTCACGTGCCCGTAATTTCACTGGCACCCACACCATGGTGATATTAATCTCAAGTGGTTTCTAAGTAAATCCTCCTTTGTTCGGAACCCTCGGTGGGCGAGTCCGACTCGCACTTGTCCGTTATTATTTTTTTTGTAATGAGTTGATCGAACGGAACAAAGAACGCGAAATCGCGAGTGGGTTAGTTATTAAGGTTTGATTGGGATTTTACGGTATTAGCCAACAAATGAAACCCCATGTATTGTTTATGAACCATAATTTTAATGCATGACTGTTTGCTAACGTGGTGACTGTCTGCTTATTCCATTAAGGCCAAGCATTGGAGGCAAGCCCAAGCCCAAAAGTAATAAAATGATTACACCAATAATTTGACACAGAAAAGTTATAAAATCAAGTAACTTTAATATGAAACAACAGAGCCTCAACAAATACTAAATGGTAGTGGGTACACCATTTTGGTTTTGTAGTAAAAAGTCAGAACAGACAAAATAGATAGGCCAGGAGTTTATAGTTTCCAATTTCTTTTTTGTGGAATGTCCAAAATAAATACTTAAAAAAATATTTAGTTTCTTAAAAAATAATCAATTTAAAAGCAACTAATATCTCTTACCACTAGGTAAGACTAACAGTGACAGCGCTAACTTTAAATAATATTTCACACTTAAGTAGCACTCGTAAGCTAAGCTTCTGTCTGGCACTGATTTGAATCAGTTAAGCTATCTCTAGATCGTTTGTAACGGTCTGCAGATAGCTCAACTGTTTCTTGTGTATTTTGTACATTAGTAAATATGTGCTTATTTAAGGGTACATGATACATAGTGATATCGTGTCATGACTTGATGGCTGCGTGATTTTTTTTTATACAATAAGCATATGGCCCACCTGATGTTAAGTGTAACCATCGCCTATAACAAAGCATTGCCTCGTATGTCATGCACGTCAGGAACGTGCATCGTAATACAAAAATCATAGGGCACGTTCCTGACGTGCGTGACCTACGAGGCAATGATCTACTTTAGCCTCACATGCCAGTAATTTCACCGGCACCCACACCCTTCAAACGGAAACACAGCAATGCTTCACGGCAGAAATAGGCATGGTGGTAGTACTTCCCCGGACAAACTCTTCATAAAGAACTCTACTAGTACAAATGTATCATAATACTTATTTATTCATATACTTCTTAAGTAAGAGGTCATACTTACTAATAAACCTTTCCAACTCGGGTACAGTATCCTGTAATGAATGTAATGCGGACTCGTGGTAGGCTCGCTGTAATTTGACATACTGTAAGAGTGTGTGTGCTAACTGAGCTTCTTTGGCGACTAGTGCAAACATGTCAGCGGCTAACAAGTCTCTTGCTGCTTCTACTTTATTGCCTGCTTCTTCCAGTTCCTCTTTGGCTGAACTAAGCTTGGTCGGATTATCTTCTTTCTGCCTTACTAAATGCTGGAAAAAGTATATAGAAAAATATAAAACTATTGAAGCAAATATCCCAGATCAAAATGGACTGATGTCTGTAAACAGCTTGTATAATACTTATATACATTTATTTTTTTGTAAACACATACTCGATTACAATATAACACCCAGACAGAGAACAAATGTGTTCACCACACAATTGTTTTCAGTGGGCATCAAACCCATGACCTACAGGACAGAAGGCAGAGCTACTACCAACTGAGCTGAGAGTCCAGTCAAAGTTATTTTATTGATTCTAGATTGGTCTAACAGAGGTCAAAGTTTGATCAGATAGGTAATTAGATCATTTGTTTTGTAAAACATTAAAAATGAAAGCATTAGTTATTGGTAAAATAATAATATCTGTGGTTAATTATAAGGTGTGGTCATTAGGTGTTAATAACTTCCTTATAGCTTCTTCATAACAAATAATTTGATTGATTTCAATTTAACTGTTGTTATCATTATCATCATCATGAGCCCGTTTGCTCCCACTGCTGAGGCCTCCTCTTTATTGCGCCACTCAAGTTTTTGGCAAGTTTTATCATGCGCACTTGATGTGCGGGCAGGTTTTTCCGCAAGTAGGCCGCTGGTGGGCCCTTTTTGCGTGACCCTTAACGCGTGTTGCTCGAACTTTTTTAGGTTCTACAACACGCCGGTTTCCTCACGATGTTTTCCTTCACCGTTTTTGAGAGTACTGGCATAGTGCACATAAGTTTTTCGACAGAAAAACTCATTGGTACACAAGTGGATTTGAACCCACGACCTTCGGATCGGAAGGCGGGGCCACTACCACTACACCACCAGTGATCTAGTCATATTATTGCGCCACTCTTTCCGGTCCCTCGCGAGTTGCATCCACTCATTCCCAGCTTTTGCAACAATGTTGTTCAACCAACTGTTGTTATTAATAAAATATTTGTTATTAACACAATTCAGTATATTGGGAATGAATTAGCTTAGAGTATTTAGTTTTTTTTTAAATAACTGTGGAGTTTAGGACCTTTAATCTGGATATACATAAAGTATTAGTCATAGTTAGTTTTGATAAAGTTATCTGATAGATAAGGGTTCCTCACATGATATCTGCTGCCGGCTGATTCCTTTTCACTGATCAGTCGGCTGAGTTGTTTCTTTGCTTTCATTATTGCTGGCAGGTCTTGGTCATGGATGGTTGTCAATGGACTGACCACTAGTTGTTCCACTTTTAATTCATGCTCTGCTATTTCATTTGCTAAGAACTTTTCAGTTTTTCCTGCAGAAAAATACATAGTATTATGGGAGGAAAAATAGCAGAATTGAGATGTGGAATGAAAAGAACCTTACCACATTCATATAAAATGTACTTTAGGATACTATCATCATCATCAAAATTGCTAGCTTCACACATAGCAAGTCCAAGTATGTACTCAGGTAGTTTCTTTAGCCTTTTCTCTCTGGCGGCAGGGTCCTGGCCCTGAGTGCTTCCCGCCCCTGTTGTGATTTTTTTGCTGACTAGTTGCAATGCATTTCGAAGTTGCTCCACCTTCCTATCCGCTGTCATCAGTTCATCACTCAAAGCCTCTGCTTTACCAGACCTGAACAAAAATATAATCATAGCATTCCTTTTGTATACCCCTATTATAAGTATAGATATAACCAAGGCAGAGTAGGATTTGGAGGATGCAAAATATTTTGCTATAAAATAAGGCTGAGTCTATTAATACAGGTACTGTACGAACAATTTATAATTATCAATACGGTTACCATACGAACAATTTATAATTATTAATACGGGTACTGCGGGGGTAGGAGGGGGGCACCATTCTTGAAATTAAGTAGGTATAAAAAAAAAAAAAAAACCTAACAACCTACTGTTACTTTTGTGACTTAAGTCGGAGTGCCCCGAGCTTGAATCTGGATTTTTAAAACACTTTACAGTCGCTTAAAAGGCGTAGTAAGGTTAAAAATTTTTTGGGTTGGCTTTAGTATTGTTAGGGAGGAGGAGGGACGGGGGAGGGGTCCTCTCTGCACTGACATGCACCATTCTTGAAATTAAGTAGGTATAAAAAAAAAAAACCTAACAACCTACTGTTACTTTTGTGACATAAGTCGGGGTGCCCCGAGTTTGAATAATATCCGTACGAATAAATATAATTTATTCATCCAGCACCCGTACAAATAGTCACTTCCATAAAATAATGATTATGTACCTTGAAAATGTTTGGTCGGCGAGCTGTTTCACCCTATAAAATTGTTTCTTCATGTTGCTTCGAGAATCCTTTCCTTGTAATTATTTCTAAACTACAAGGTCATTGGACTCTAACGCAGTATAAAACAACAAGATTTTAAGATTTGTAGTAAGCCAGTGTCAGTACGTCAATGAGATCATCCTCACTCAACATTAATGATGCACCACACACCTACTACGACCACAACACATAGTTATTCAATAAGGCACTACATTTCCAGCCATACACCATTTTGGTAGACTCAAAAGAAAATACAAATTATATTACAACAAAACGAAATAAATAAACTCACGACCAAAATTAGATGAAATTGAATGAAATGAGTGAAGTGAATGAACTCACTCCACTCCGCATCAAAAGAAAGAAAATAAAAACCACAGACAAGTAAATCAGAGAGCAACGCATAGACTAGACTTATTTTTTGCTCGCTCAAAACATCATGCGAATGTCAATGTCAACGTCAATAATGTTGGCTGACATGACAGTGACTGCCACAACGCAGGATTTTAAATTTTATAATTGCGCTGAAAAGAATATTCTTTTGCCAAATTCTTTTTGTATCCCCCAAGAGAATTTAAATCAGCCAGACCAACGAACACAAAAACAAACAAACCAACAATCAAAATCAATAGCTGCTTGCTGATAGAAAAATAAACAAACAAAACTAAATCATATCCAAGAAATAAAACATCCAAGTCAAAATTTCACCACCATTATTGGATTATCGGTTGTTTTTGATTGAATGTCGAGGCTAGTTGGGAGGGAGGAGGCAATCCAACAAAAATGTTATCAACGCAAGAGAGCGTAGCGATAAATAAGTGCTGCTTTCCAGCTTGCTGCAGTCAGTAGGAGTGTGTCGCAGTGGCAGTGTGTGGCTGTTTACACAAGTTTTACGACGTGTTGTTCAGTCTCGGAAAATAATAAAAAAACATTAATAATGGAGCGAAAGTTTATGAACGTTATCCTTCTGGGATTTGGATTTATGTTTGTTTTCACTGCTTTCCAAACAATGGGAAATATTGAGGTAAGTTTGCTTCCACTACCACCAAGTATTATGATAAATAATGTTATTGTAGCTACTAACTCAGTATGAACCCTTGTACCTCTAATAACATTATAAAACTTAACTGTTCATAGCCTTGGGTGCACATTTTATATACCCTTCATCAGTAAAGAATCAATATTTTTTCATTTTCAAAAAGCCTTTAATTTTATTCAATAGTAGTCTATGCATAGACGTACACTGTTCTTAGCAACCTACATACCTACCTTTATAGTATTTATATTTTTTACAGTAAACCTACAATTTTGATATTCTAAATTCATTCTAATAAGTACCTACCTTTAGGTACTCATATCATAGGTAGGTTTCATTGACACAAAAGATAACATTAAACATTTAATTTTTTTACAAATAGCTGATGTAACAAGCATATGGCCTACCTGACGTTGAGTGGTAACCATCGCCTCTATCAAAGCATTGCCTCTTCGGTCATGCACATCAGAAACATGCCCTAAGATGCACTGCCATCCATCATTTAATTAACTTGAGGCATACCAATTTCAGGGTCAAATGTCAATAATTTGATAATGCATGGCTTGGTGAATAATATAGGTGGTAATAATACAAGTAGTAGTAAGTGTAAGTATGAAGTTGAATCGAGTCATTTAAATTTCTACTTAGAAACCTAGCAAAAAAACTTTATTCCATCCAATGACTTGATCTCTGTATGTGGTTATTCTGATTTTTCCTGAGACATAAGATAATGCTTGATTTCTATAAAAATACAATGTTTTGGAAAGAAAGGAAAATCGACTTTTCAAGTGGATTGGTAAGGTACCTTACCTACATATTTATAATATTATAAACACACTGATGCCCTACACATGCAAACATAAAAAATACTAATAATCCAATTGTTTATTTTACATTTTTTTTTATTGCTGGAAGGGGAAGACCTCGGCGCATGTATCTCGATCAGATCGCAGACCTATTTGAAAAAGGTCAGGTTAGGAGTACCCTAAATCGACGAGCATGTATGAAGAATGTTATGAGAGTGAATGAAGCGAAAGAGGTGTGTCAGGATCGTAGCAAGTGGAAATCCGTGATCTCTGCCTACCCCCATGGGAATGAGACTTGATTGTATGTTTATTGTACAATTATTGTAATAATTATATTTGACAACACTTAAATTGCTCTCCAAAGATGTCTTGTAAATCTAGTTATTGTAAGTAGTTAGCCTCTGGATGCATAATGAAAATTTATTACTTTATAGGACACTACCCTACTAAGTATGAGTTATTGCGTTCTTCTTACGTCATCATCATCATTATCATCATCATCATCATCATCATCATTATTATCAGCCCGAAGAAGTCCACTGCTGGACATAGACCTCCCCTACACATTTCCAGGAAGAACGATTCTGAGCCCTTTCCATCCATCGACTTCCCGCGATCTTAACAATGTCGTCGGTCCCCTCGGTCGGCCAATAAATATAAGAAAACGTGTCATTGATAAAAATTACCATTAATTTTTTTATTTGCGGCCTTATCTTGTCGCAATTTATTGTATGTAGCCGAGAGTAGTCATGACCATAACAACCAGTTTATATTTGCAAAGTAACAGTTACCAGCTGTTGCATAATGAAAATTGAAATCATCGTCCGAGATGGACAACAACATTACCTATCCACCTACCATCAAGTTACATAAGCTAAGTACCACTACATTTGACTTTTATAACACAACAAGCGGCCGCCCGCGGCTTTGCTCTCCCCGTTCCCGTTAATTTTTGGGTTAAAAAGTATACAATGTCTGTCTCCTGGGTTTCAGCTCTCTCTCCACAAATTTTCAGCCAAATCTGCTCAGCCGTTCTTGAGTTAAACACGACTTTCTCTTAGGTACATATGATTAAAATCAAATCTATCCCACAGGAAGTAGGTATATACATTTTACCGGGATTAAAAGTAGCCTATGTGCTATTCCAGACCATAATCTATATCTGTGGCCAATTTTAGCCAAATCCGTTCAGTCGTTTTAGAGTTATTAAGTAACAAACATCCATATCCTTACAAACTTTCACATTTATAATATTAGTGTGATTATTAAATTTAATAAATACTGAAAGTTTGCTTTGTGTCGTAAGTCTTCTTCTTATCGTTTCACTGATTCTTTCGAACCAAGTGTGGTGAAAGGATTTTGAGTGCGCCTCAACGAGGCTCCTTTCGTGCACTTAGCACATATTTTCAAACTTTAGGTTCTACGATATGCCGATGTTTTCTTCACCGTTTAAGAGCGCTGGCATAGTGCACATACATTTTTGGGTAGAAAAACTCATTCTTACACGACTAGATCGGAAGGCGGGGCCGCTACATAAAGGACAGCGCTCTAGTTAGTAGTAAAAGATGGCAGTAGTTTTTAAACCATGTTGTCCACCATGTGTGATGTCTACGATGCGTCGTGCGTGCCGAACAATATCGAATTCTACATTCAAGATAAAATAACCCTTGTAAAACCCCTTTATTGACCTACCTACTGTTATTATTATTGAAAAATCTGTTCCTAAATATAAATACGTAATAACTAGCTAGACAAAACAGAAACCTTTTCCACCAACCTAATTCTCGAAAAAAAATTAACGCACGTGTGTATATTGAACAGCTCCTGACTGGTTGCTACAAATGGTTCTACATAATCATACATGACCCTGCAAAGCTTATAACGTTTGGGCGCTTTGGCACGAGCTGTAAGCCCAAATAGCATTTTGTCTAAATAAGATAAAACGTGAAATTATGAAAAGTAAACAAAAAATATAACTTAAAATAAGCTTCTAAAAGAAATGTATGAATTTCAATGAAGTATGTGAGATATTGTTAAGCTGGCTGGCGCGTAGCGCATGATACATCCTTCAATGTAGTGTGGTGTGTATAAGGCTTAATACCTACCTTGCCTACTCTTTTGTTAATAAACCGTTGCGTTGTGACATTTTAAATTGTGTACTATCGACATTGTTTGTCTCCTATTCGATAAACTCAAGGATTCGTTTGTGTTTGATTTAGGTCACTTAGATTTAACATGTGATATATTTCGTTTCAAGGGTTTTTTCAATGGCACATCGCTATCAAGATTTTTGATAAACAATCAAATCAATGATTACGAAATTAAGTTGACTAAAAACATTCGTCAGGAGATCATATAAACGAGCGTAATTTTTACTATAATTTAACACGTGTTTTGTTACAAATTAGAATAATTAACAAATTGTTCAATTGTTATTTACCTAAATACCTGTAATTTTTAATTTTTCCACCCATGCGAAGCTGGGGCGGACCGCTAGTAGTTAAATAAATAGGCACAACATCGCTGATTCTTGTACTATGCATATTTATAAGCTTGTTCATTATTTATCTCATACAATATAATATTATATTAATACAATATTGACCAATTCTACCTTGCTAGGAGTTGATATCCTTTTTAGGGTTCCGTAGCCAAATGGCAAAAACGGAACCCTTATAGATTCGTCATGTCTGTCTGTCTGTCTGCCTGTCTGTCTGTCTGTCTGTCTGTCTGTCTGTCTGTGTGTCTGTCTGTCTGTCCGTCCGTATGCAACAGCCATTTTTCTCCGAAACCGTAAAAGCTAGACTGATGAAACTTGGTGAGTAGATGTATTCTGTGAACCGCATTAAGATTTTTACACAAAAATAGAAAAAAAACTATAAATTTTGGGGGTCCCCATACTTGAAACTGAAACTCAAAATTTTTTTTTCATCGAACCCATACGTGTGGGGTATCTATGAATAGGTCTTCAAAAATGATGTTGAGGTTTCTAATATCGTTTTTAGGGTTCCGTAGCCAAATGGCAAAAACGGAACCCTTATAGATTCGTCATGTCTGTCTGTCTGTCTGTCTGTCTGTCTGTCTGTCTGTCCGTCCGTCCGTATGTCACAGCCATTTTTCTCCGAAACCGTAAGAGCTAGACTGATGAAACTTGGTGAATAGATGTATTCTGTGAACCGCATTAAGGTTTTTACACAAAAATTGAAAAAAAACTATAAATTTTGGGGGTCCCCATACTTGAAACTGAAACTCAAAAAAAAAATTTTTATCGAACCCATACGTGTGGGGTATCTATGGATAGGTCTTCAAAAATGATGTTGAGGTTTCCATTATCGTTTTTTTCTAAACTGAATAGTTTGCGCGAGAGACACTTCCAAAGTGGAAAAAAGTTGGTCCCCCCCCCCTCTAACTTCTAAAATAAGAGAATGATAAATCCAAAAAAAATATATGTTGTACATTACTATGCAAACTTCCAACGATATTTGGTTTGAACGAGATCTAGTCAGTAGTTTTTTTTTTATACGTCATAAATCGTAAACCGCAATTTACCTTTCGACGAACTACAAAAACCTTTATATTATGTTAATTGATGCTACGGAACCCTTCATGGGCGAGTCCGACTCGCACTTGGCTGCTTTTTTGTTTCTAAACTTAATAGTTTGCGCGAGAGACACTTCCAAAGTGGAAAAAAGTTGGTCCCCCCCCTCTAACTTCTAAAATAAGAGAAAGATAAAACTAAAAAAAATATATGTTGTACATTACTATGCAAACTTTCAACGATATTTGGTTTGAACGAGATCTAGTCAGTAGTTTTTTTTTATACGTCATAAATCGTAAACCGCAATTTACCTTTCGACGAACTACAAGAACCTTTATATTATGTTACTTGATGCTACGGAACCCTTCATGGGTGATCCGACTCGCACTTGGCTGCTTTTTTTACGATTGAATTGTCTCATCATTCAAGTTTTGGCTATTTTAAGATGATGTAGAAATAGAAAGCAGTGGGCATCGTATAATGTTGAAACATTATTCGCCAAATTTTACATAACTTTGTGAATATCGACTTGGGAATCCTACGTTGTTTATTGAAAAGGAAAGAAATAACATTGACTGTTTTTATGTTCACAAAGATATTTATATCACTTTTTTATGCCGTTATGCAAAGGAGCGAAGATATTTAAAAGGACTTTACTTTCTCTTACCGCTTCAGTGAAGAAGTAGGTTTTTGCCTAGTAGAATAAAACCTAACGAAATTTAGCATTTATCTTGCAATTGCCAATCAACACACAACCTTAACAAAATTCTAAATCTCTGAGGCCCGTATTTAAAAAGATGCTTGAGTCTGAGTCGAGCCTCAAGCATAGTTTTTGTAATTTTTCAATAGAGAACTGTCAAAATATTTCTGAATACAGGCCTGAGAGACTTTGAGAAACCGTCCTTCATAAAGGGTCTTTTTCATAAAGTTGGGTGTCTAAGAATTTATTTTCCTTAATTATCTAGGGGGCATCCCCTAGAAATGAGAGGTTTTATTTTGCAAGGAACCAAAAAGGATTTGCAAGCGTTTAACTAGCTATCAGTTATTAAGTTATTATAACAGTTCGGGGTCATATCCCTGATCTTAAAATACAAGATAACACAAAAGGTCCCAGCCTTGTCAATTGGTACCTACCTATCTAATCTTTGGTCGTTGTCTGCAGAAAACGATATTGAAAAGCATATCACAAGATGACAGCACATTTTCTGGCGATGGGTACACATCCCTGGCTATCATATACGCAACCCTGGCGATATGTAACTGGATGGCACCTTCCGTTATCAGTATAACGGGACCTAGGGGCGCCATGGTGATCGGAGCCCTGACGTACTTGTAAGTAAATTACAATAATCAACTGTATTTCCTTCTTATGCATTCTGCTGGTAGACTACTAATGAGATGAGAATACCAGAAGCCTGTGGGGCTTTTTGATCATCAATCATCACACCTACTATGCTACGAGTATATTGCGAAATGTTATAGATAGTGCAATCCACGAAGGCGCGCCCCACTATTCCTCCTAACCGTTTATAGTATACTAGCTGTGCCCGCGACTTCGTCCGCGTGGTATAGTGTCTATGGGTAGCATTTTTAATTTGCAGCGGAAGAAAACAGTACCCGAAGTCCCAGTGCATTTACAACATTTCGTTACCAAATGTTGTTTTCGTTTCGCCTATTTGTCTCTGTCTATTGTATGGAGAAAAGATGAGACAACAACTCTAACTACGTAACGTATTTTTGCCGTCTCATATTTTCTCCACGCAATAGAGAGAGACAAAAAGGCGAAACGAAAACAACATTTGGTAACGAAATGTGGTAGCAAAACTCCGACTTCGGGTTCTGTAATTAAATAACAACGTCATATTCGCGTGCACGTGACACAGTCGTCTGCCCTCTTACTAAACTTAGACATATGGCGTCGTACTACGCCACACTTTCATCCCCCCCGCATTCCTCTCCGAACTCCCCCCACTCTCCTCAACACACCCCCACATTCCCCCCGCACTCCCCCCAGACTCCCCTCCACAATCCCCCTGTACTCCCCACGCACCTCCCCTCCACACTCCCCCCTGTACTCCCCTCCACACTCCCCCTGTACTCCCCTCTACACTCCCCCCTGTACTCCCCTCCACACTCCCCCCTGTACTCCCCTCCACACTCCCCCCTGTACTCCCCTCCACACTCCTCCTGTACTCCCCCCGCATCCCCCCTCGCTCCTGTACTCCCCCCGCATCCCCCCTCGCTCCTTCCCTCCACACTCCCCCCGCACCTTCCCTCCACACTCCCCCCACACCACCCCTCCACACTCCCCCCTGTACTCCCCTCCACACTCCCCCCGCACCTCCCCTCCACACTCCTCCTGTACTCCACTCCACACTCCCCCCGCACCTCCCCTCAAACTCCCCCCTGTACTCCCCTCCACACTCCCCTCCACACTCCACCCGCACCTCCCCTCCACACTCCCCCTGTACTCCCCTCCACACTCCCCCCTGTACTCCCCTCCCTCTACCCCCCCAGCACAAACTTTGAATGTCATATTTTTTTATATCAAATCAACAGACTAAAAATTAAGTTTTAAGATTCTAGCTCTAAAAATGACGATACTTCCATACAACTTTCAACCCCTATTTTCAACCCCTTACAACCTCTTTTTCGCAATAAAAAGTAGCCTATGTCCTTCCCCAGGCCCTCAACTATCTGTGTACCAAATTTCATTTCAATCGGTTCAGTAGTTTTGGCGTGAAAGCCAGACAGGAAGACAGACAGACAGACAGACAGAGTTACAAACGCATTTATAATATTAGTATGGATGTGTGCAAGCTTCCGTCAATGTTTGAGTGTTATCGGTACACACTTATTACCCATGAGTGCACACGCTCACTACAATGAATAGACTACGGTTCGCGACTGCCGCTCGGAGCAGAGCAAACTCCCCGCACCCCGCGAGGAGCGCGTCTTCGTGAATTGCACTATCTATACTGGTGATACCATTCCAAAGAATATTAAAAACAGACCATTTATCTGCGCGTTCTCTTTTGCCAAACTAGCAGTGTATCTTTTTATAACGCTTTTATTAGTTTCACCTGTATGTATGTATGTATGTATGTATGTATGTATGTATGTATGTATGTATGTATGTATGTATGTATGTAACCGACCCCTTTGAGCTCGATTTTGTCCTACTTTGAACGATCAGATTTGATTCAAACTTTGCACACCTGTCAAAGGTCGATGACAATGCAATAATATGAAAAAAAAAATAAAAAAAAATGAAAAGAAATAAAAAAAATAAAATAAAAACCTACTTTGAACGATCAGATTTGATTCAAACTTTGCACACCTGTCAAAGGCCGATGACAGTACAATAATATGAAAAAAAAAAAAAAAATGAAAAGAAATAAAAAAAAAAAAAAAAACCTACTTTGAACGATCAGATTTGATTCAAACTTTGCACACCTGTCAAAGGTCGATGACAATGCAATAATATGAAAAAAAAATATATGAAAAAAAAAAAAACTAAAAGGTAAAAAATAAATTATACAGTATGTTAGTTTAAACGAGGGACGTATTGAAACCCACAATAGTGCATGATTATATGATACTAATAAAAATATGAACAAAAAAAAAACACTGATAAATAACAGACAGAACCATAACAAAAATTTCGCAAAAGTCTCGCAACGTGTGTACACCCTTGCGCTAGCGATTTAATATTATCGCAGAACATGTGCGCGGGTCAATGATCTTTAGGTATAATCCATTTTCCCTTCATACTTTAAACCTGGCTTACCTGGGTATGGCTCCCTTCCTCGTCCTTGGGCATGCGTCGGTACGGTGAACTGACCGAATGTTCGCAATCGTTGGTTAACACCTAGCATAAGATTGTACGACGGAATCTGGCGGTTGGGAAACATCTCTCGGTACAAAATAATGGCTCCTCGCACACTATCATTAGATAACACGTAGGCACGAACCATATCCCAATATTCTTCATTAGAATATCGATAAGACGTCATTTTTGGTTATTAAAAGAACACGTTTACAGGACACACTTATCCCGAAGTAAGCGGGGTTGTTTTTGCGATACGCGGAAGCGCAATATTAGGCATGCGGAAATAGCAGCGCACTCGCATAGACTGACTGCGGTCAGCGCGGGAGTGTGTCCTCCTGTCGGTGCAACACAAAGGGAAGGGGCGGGGTTTGCGCACAAGCTTCCTTTTCGGCAGGATCGGCACGTGTTTTGCCGCGTGATTATTTTACTGTTTACAAGTTCACTTCTTGCGCGCTCAGTGTTCATGAATAATGTATTTTAGTGGACAATTACGTCACAAATTAAGGTTATAGGTTTTTTACATATTTGGGACGAGAATCGAATACTGAATACCCTCCTTCAATATGTCCCTCGTTTAACCTAACACACTGTAGTTTAAAAAACTAAAAAAAAACGCTTTTATAACTAAGTAATTGAACTAAAAAGTTAAAAATAAAACTGTAATAATCAATTGAAAATTTATATTATTGTACAAAAAGCGTGGGGGGCTTGATTTTGATTGTTGTAAATATTTTATCAATAGTTTATTATATCTGAAGTTATTATAAAAAGCACCCCACGCTTTTGTATAATAATATAAATTTTCAATTGATTATTACAGTTTTATTTTTAACTTTTTAGTTCAATTACTTAGTTATAAAAGCGTTTTTTTTTAGTTTTTTAAACTATAATTTATTTATAACGCTTTTATTAGTTTCACCTGTATGTATGTATGTATGTATGTATGTATGTATGTAACCGACCCCTTTGAGCTCGATTTTGTCCTACTTTGAACGATCAGATTTGATTCAAACTTTGCACACCTGTCAAAGGTCGATGACAATGCAATAATATGAAAAAAAAAATAAAAAAAAATGAAAAAAAATTGAATAAATAAAAAAAAAACCTACTTTGAACGATCCGATTTGATTCAAACTTTGCACACCTGTCAAAGGTCGATGACAATGACATAATATGAAAAAAAAAAAAAAAATGAAAAAAAATTGAAAAAAAAAAAAAAAAAACCTACTTTGAACGATCAGATTTGATTCAAACTTTGCACACCTGTCAAAGGTCGATGACAATGCAATAATATGAAAAAAAAAAACTAAAAAGTAAAAAATAAATTATAGTTTAAAAAACTAAAAAAAACGCTTTTATAACTAATTGAACTAAAAAGTTAAAAATAAAACTGTAATAATCAATTGAAAAATTTATATTATTGTACAAAAAGCGTGGGGGGCTTGATTTTGATTGTTGTAAATATTTTATCAATAGTTTATTATATCTGAAGTTATTATAAAAAGCACCCCACAATTTTTGTACAATAATATAAATTTTTCAATTGATTATTATATAATATTTGATGATTATTACAGTTTTATTTTTAACTTTTTAGTTCAATTAGATAAAAAAAGCGTTTTTTTTAGTTTTTTAAACTATAATTTATTTGAAATCAAAACTAAGTCGAATCTGCCAGTTTTTACATTATTTTGAGCTTTCATTGCAATAATAAACGAATTGAAACAAAACTTATCTTTGACAAGGAACGTTTGCACCCAGGCTGAATAAACATTAAATAGCGAATAGGAACTTCGCCATGCAAAACTACGAGTAGTATGACAGCAGATAGATGCTGGTCGAAAAAATATGGTGACAAGATATGTGATCGCTGTTCCTTGTTAGTGTCATTTATTTGTTTGTATCCAACTTTTGATTGCAACAGAATTACACAATCACCCAGCTGGTGTCATGTAAACTGCTTCTTTCATTTTTTCTTTTCCATTTTGCGACTGGGCTATGTCTTCTTTCTTCGGTTCATGGTATGAAAATACTTTCACTGTACGTAAGATCATTAGTGGTACCGGTTCGAGCGTAACATCCGCGCGTATATACGTATTGGGTATATTGTCTTTTACTGCGGTTCTATAATTTCTCTAATTTGACAGTTTTATATTGTTTTTTGAAAATAAGACTTGGCTTGACTTATCATCCAGTCATCAACCCTATTTTTTCTTCCTATATGTAGGTATATCCTTTCCTAGTCTTCGTAGTTCATACGCTGCCATAGGTCTCTGTTTTCAATTACAGGTTGAAAAGTCCCTGATAAAGCTGTTTTTTCAAATCACAGTTGTTTTTGAATTTATTCATTACAAACATACAAAAATAACAAATCTTTCTTTATAGTATTAGTATAGAAGTATTATGTATTAGAGATGTGTTAGAGTAAATCTTGGCTAGATTTTAAATGGTTTTTTGCTTCTTATAGTTCAATAACATTCAATAGAATGTCACCGATGCGAGATCCGTTAAGTGCGATTGTACGTGTTCTGCATTTAACTGTCCTCTCTCTTTTGTTGTATTTTAACGAAAACTCCGCGTGGGCGTATGACTTTGTATTCAAAGCGTTTCTATTTCATAATTAACTTTTTAATACAGTTGCTCAAAAAGTGGCGTATTGCAGGGACGTATAGCGTTCGGGATGTGGGCTATTACACACGCGTGCTTTTGTTTTACCATTCCCGCACTAGTGCTTTTTCTTTCCCAACTGTCAAAATAATGTCTAAAAAGAAAAACCAACCATGAAGTTTTTACTAAAAAAATTCATCGAAGTTTTTATGATTCATGCAAATACGTATTATTTCTAAAAAGAAGCTACTAATTTGTTTCATTAACAGATTTAATGATTTGATTGAATGAGTTATGTTAGGTTTCATTTCATTTCATCTCATTAAATTTCATTTTCAATTCATATCAATAAAAAAAATTTACTGAAGACTTGGCTGTATGGGTATAGTTCCCTTTGCCTTCCAGAATGGGTGTAGAAAAAAAAAAAACTCTGCTTATATTTTACGGTTGGCGTTGGCGCCATTTTTCAGAAATTTTCTTTGCGAGTTTATTTGTTTGTTGCACAAAATGAGTAATTTCGACCCTAGTTTTTTTTGAATTAACACAACCGGAACTCAGTATAATTGCACAAAATGCTTCGGAGAACATTTTACCGGAAAAGTCAAGAAGTCGCTACATGCATAGGTACATACGACGAACTTATTGCGTGGAGAGAAGAGAAAAAAGCAAATGGTATTTTTATTATTTTATTAAATTGCTTATTTTTTTCGCAACTGTATTAAAAATAGTCGTTCAGTACACGTGCGGAACCGTCATTGCAACTTGTTCCGACTGTCAACCCTCGCCTTCGGCTCGGGTAGACATTTGTCGGAACTCTTTGCAATGACAGCCTTCCCGCACTTGTAATGAAATATACTATAGTCGTTCAATATAACACGTTACGTTTGGAAGTACATTCACTTGAATGAAGTTTTCAAGGTTGTTACAAAATAGTTTTCGTTGCACGTGTTTAGTAATGTACGTTGTCACAGGTAGTTAGTACCTACCTACCTATGTATGTCAAATACACTTCAATTTCTCAATTTCTAGCTTACATTTTTATGTTTTAAAAGCCACTTTTGGGCACAATTTTAATTAACATTCATTCTAGTATTCGTCTAGTTATTATGTAAAATTACAATTAAAAACAAAAAAAAAACGGAACTTTCATGTTTTCTGTGCGTCACAGAATAAAAATAAACAACTCTTAATAACTAGGTTTTTAACTGATTGTGGATAATGGGTTGTGCATCGAGGGCTTTGTTTATTTATTTTATTAATGGAATGTTCCGTCTTTTAATCATATTAATTAGCAACCTGGTTTACTTTTAAGATTTATATTATTGCTTTTACTGTAGCGGCGGAATATCACCCATGCGTCAGGTTTTAAAGAAGGGATGCCGTAGTTTGTTCCCTTTTCTTCAAGGCTAGGTCGCGTGGAAATGGCACCTAGACTAGACTCACCTCGCTTTAAGACGTTTCAAAGTGATCCTTGTGATGCAATGCAACTGAATAAACACATATTTGACTTTGACTTGGATATTTGGTTGATAAGATAAAAGCATGGGCGACGTCCATGGGTAAGTAATAGATACGGTTTAGCGGTCTTTACGATTTCAATGGTAATTTAGGCCCAATGAAATATTTGACAGTCGTTTATTTACAAATTTCACTTAAACAACAATCAAATATTTAATTGGTGAAATTGGCTCTTTTTATAACGCTTTTATTAGCTTCACCTGTATGTATGTATGTATGTATGTATGTATGTATGTATGTATGTATGTAATGTATGTATGTAACCGACCCCTTTGAGCTCGATTTTGTCCTACTTTGAACGATCAGATTTGATTCAAACTTTGCACACCTGTCAAAGGTCGATGACAATGCAATAATATGAAAAAAAAAAAAAAAGAAATGAAAAGAAATAAAAAAAAAAAAAAAACACACTTTGAACGATCAGATTTGATTCAAACTTGGCACACCTGTCAAAGGTCGTTGACAATGCAATAATATGAAAAAAAAATAAAAAAAATGAAAAGAAATAAAAAAAAAACCTACTTTGAACGATCAGATTTGATTCAAACTTTGCACACCTGTCAAATGTCGATGACAATGCAATAATATGAAAAAAATATATGAAAAAAAAATAAAAAACTAAAAAGTAAAAAATAAATTATAGTTTAAAAAACTAAAAAAAACGCTTTTATAACAAATTGAACTAAAAAGTTAAAAATAAAACTGTAAAAATCAATTGAAAATATATATTTTGATTGTTGTAAATATTTATCAATAGTTTATTATATCTGAAGTTATTATAAAAAGCACCCCACGCTTTTTGTAAATAATATAAATTTTCAATTGATTATTACAGTTTTATTTTTAACTTTTTAGTTCAATTTGTTATAAAAGCGTTTTTTTTAGTTTTTTAAACTATAATTTATTAGTAAAGCATCGTTGCGATAAGAAGAAGTGGTATAACGCATAGTTATGGATAGAAAGATAACTCATTACTGATCATGGAAAATAACTACGATTTTACAAATGCGCTACCATTTTCAATATAAGGTGGATAAGGGAATCCTTTTTATTTCATTGTTGTTGAGTAGGCACTCGATATGTTTGCAAAAGGATAACCGTACAGCAACCTTACCGAATGTCCTCGTTGGGTCCTCTTGACCTGCATATAAATATTTATTTACTTGGGTAACTGGTTTCGGATTTAAGTTATTGATTTGAAAATGGCATTTTGGCCATATGCAACTGAAGGTGGGCGTTTATAGCTGTTGTGGTGTTTTGCAATCGTATTCGTTTTCGTAATCTGTTTCTTTGTAGTGAATTTGTCGTATACGTCTAAAAACTCTTGTTGGGGTTCTGATGTCTTGTCATTCACACTTTGGAAATATTATACGTTGCACATAATATTGTGTGTCTCTCTCTCTGTGTCTACGTAGTAGGTTGAAACCTACCTGTCAAGCGCATATACCTTTTTCATTAAAATATTAGTAGCATTTTGTGCCGGTTTTTTTAGATGATACAAAGATTATAGGTACCTTATGTTGGAGGTACTAAAAGTACCGGTCGATGCAATCGAAATACAAGCTCGAGAAAGTAGGTAAAAGAACAAGTATACCTACAAGATACATTCATTTCTGAATTTCACCCGGGTGTCACTAACCTCATACCTAAAAGCTATGTGTGTTCATTGGTAGGTTAAGTGTATACTTGTATTGTATTATTAACACTCTTTATATGATTAGCTGGTTTATAGACCAGCTTTATGAATCACGTTTTACTTCACCTTTATATTCTTTGTTTTTTTTTTCAGCCATAAAATATTACAGAATAGCTGTAATCTAACAGATGCTTTTCATATTTTTTGTGAATGAAATTTGGCCTGTATTTCGATTCTTCTAATGGCTGCTGGTCCGATTTCTATAGGTTATTTACTGCTATTCCTGCAAAACGTCTCGTTCAGGTGATCGCTGAATCCGCGTTCTATTTTCAAAAAAAATAAACTTAAAAGGAAAGCTTAGCACACGAGTAGACCCAATGAGCTGATATTGCGAGGTAGGTTGAAACATCTTAAAACTTCTGGTTCTTTTTTCTTTAACAGGTAATATATTAATAATAAACATTATGCATTTACCATTTTGACGTCACAACTTAGGTGATTATTATTAACGTATTTATGTAATTTCTTGTTTTTTACAATATGATTATAAAAATCTTAAAAACTGGTGTGCCGCCAACAGCGGGGCTAGGCCCAAGGTACCGGTGGTCAGGGCTGCAGACTGCGGAATCATGAACAATGCGTGTTGTGTCCAGGACCACCGTCTCCTGTATCCCTTGAGCCCACTTTCTAGCGAGAGCCTCTTGAGATTTTGGTCGAGGCTTTTCTCTTAGGCCCTTCGTCAAAACGACTGGACAGTGATCGTGGAACCAACATTCCACATAGCGTTTACCTAGTGGACCAATTCTAGGCACTTGCTAAGCTTTTCCTTCTCGCCCTTGATTACAGATTCTTCATAATAACGTTCCTGTTCCCCCGGACCTGGCTGCTCTACGTGGCCAGTGTGCTGATCGGCGCCGGCGCCGCTGCGATATGGACGGGCCAGGGGAACTACCTGACGTTGAACAGCGATGCGGATACCATATCCCGGAATTCGGGAGTTTTCTGGGCTTTGTTGCAGTGCAGGTTAGTATTTCTGTCGTAGTACTATGGGAACCAGAGGACATACAATAATAATAATAAATAATGCCGACAATCCACACAAGACTCTCTAGCCCCAAACTAAGCAGAGCTTGTTCTATGGGAACCAGATAGCTGATATAATACATAGCATTTTTTTTTATACCGACATAGAATATAATATACAATATCTACTGTAATACTGTTGTATTCTATGGCACCTATGGTTAGAGCTGTGGGAATCTATTTAAAAGTTTCCTCAACTCAAACTTTTATATTGTTACAATGAAATTTTCCTGATTAATTTTGACGGTTTAATGTGTGTGACTCAATTACCTGTAACTGCTGAAGTAATTTGGATAAAATTAATACCATTGGCATGTAATACCTACTACGTTTTATACGCGGAAGCCAAATGACTAATACATAATTTTTTTTTGTTTATATTGTCCTTATAGTCAAGAGCCGAGCGGGATTTCACTCGACGAATAACTCTTTTAACTCTCTTCTTTTATTCGTCGAGTGTGATTAGGATTCGATGGCGCAGCGATCAGCCCAGCCCCGTACCAAGGGAAAGGTCGCGGGTTCAAATCCCGCTCGGCTCTTAGCTTTTGGGACAATATAAAAATCTTTGTGATTTCCGCAAGTGTAGTAAACACTATAAAAATCAATCAAGACATAACATTTCTTTCACAGTATGTTCTTCGGCAATCTGTTCGTGTTCATAAAATTCCAAGGCAAGACGCAAATAGACGCGGAAACCCGTAACGTGGTGTTTGGCGCCCTAACCGGGGTCTGTGCTGTGGGCATCGTGTTCCTTATTCTATTGAGGCCGATTCGACGGGCACCAACACTCGATGACACTGTCAAGGTAAACAGAACTTTATTGCGTAGGCATTAGGGAGCTGACAATCTTTGGACAAGTACGAATCCAGTTACACAAACTTTTTGGTGGGAGACTTTTTTGCTAACCTGTATTCAATGAGACACACGGTAATGTTGGTTGCAATTTTTCATAAAATAAGTCCAGTGATTTTATATCTTCAAATGTTAAAAATGTACGAGAGAGAAGGTAATCGACGGTAGTCTGTCTCTGCCCCTAGGACCATGATTATAGGCGAATGCATTTATTGGCGCCCAAACAGGAATCAACATGAACGTTGAAAAGTCCTTACCATAGCATCAAATCACAATTTACTAATTTATTTGTTGAGTGCATTATGTACTAATCTTTATGATTAGCTTAATATGTGCAATGCTTGTTCTTACAACTAGAAAGTATGACCATAGAAAATCCAGAAATAGAAAAGTGTTATTTTGTACTTAGTTGAAGCTTCAAATTGAAGCTAATAAACAGTTCTGTCAGTCTTATTTAAATGAAAGTGAACTCTATTGCTAGGTGATATCGTCTAAAATTGAAAAACATCGTATATCTTGGTTTGAACGCTATAATCCCGATATAATAATTGTGGGCATGTCACACACAAATATCATCAGCCTCACATACGCCTAAAACTGACATGGCAACGTACAAAAAAAAGCTACTACACTATGCTAATATTAAAATGAACTCTATCTTAGTCATGCTAAAGGTCTTTTTTTATGTGACTGGTAGCGACAATTATTATTAATTCGATGAAATGGTAGGTAGGTATGATGGATAGTTTATTGTTTAATTGGTCTCACAGATTGACTGGTTTATTGAGTGGAAAGCAGTTGAAAAAGAAATTGACAGCATTTACCTCACATAATATTTTTTATACTATGTTCAGAAGTTATTTTATTTGCAGTGTTTGTTTGCGATAAAAGTCTAGAAAATTTAGAAAGCTTTATCGATGATTAATATTAGAAATTTTGCACCAGATAGAGTATGGATATTAGTATAAAAATATGCAAGAATGAAGACAAAACTTTGAAGTGGGTTTTCTTATAGCGAACGTCAAAATTAACTTATATTATGATTATTATGGTCTCGTTTGGAAAACAATAACAATCTGTGAGTGTTTTTGGCTTTTTTGCTATAATAGTAGTTTTAACAGGAACGATCTTTGTAAAAAATGCAATTCCTATGTTGTTTTCGGGAAGTCTCATCTCGTGATCTGGACTTTTTTTTTTTTTTTTTTTTTTTACAATTTATAGGGTAGCGCTTGACCGCAATCTCACCTGATGTTAAGTGATGATGCGATCGACGGTGTAGCGCGCTCACCTAGAAGATACCTATTCACTCTTTTTTTGAAAACTCCCAAATTATAGGTATTCGGAAAAATAGACGCCGGCAACGAGTTCCACACTTTGGCTGTCCGCAATATAAAAGTGGAAGCAAAGCGCTTAGTGCGGGAAGAAGGTGTGTCAACCATGAATGGATGCCTCGTCTCCGTACGTCTACTGGTCCGGTGATGGAATGGGGATGGGGGAACCAAGTTGAAAAGTTCCTGGGCACACTCGCCGAAATGTATCCTGTAGAAGACCGATAAGGCAGCTACTTTACGACGATGCTCGAGACTAAGGAGTTTAGACTCCACCAATGCATCGTCGCCTATGAGCCTTTTCGCTCGCCGTTCTATCGAGTCCAGGGCCTCCAGCTGGTATTTAGCCGAGCCATCCCAAAGATGAGAACAGTATTCCATACACGACCGGACTTGTGCTTGGTACAGATTCAGAAGCTGTCCCGGTGTGAAATACCGTCTCACCTTTGATAGCACTCCTAGCTTTTTCGCAGCTGTTTTGGCCTTCGACTCAATAAACGAGCCAAAGTTCAACTTAGGGGTAAGCGTGAACCCTAAAAGCTCAAGCTGGTTGGAGATCGGTAAAGACACATCTCGGAAAGTGGGAGTCAGGTCGAATTGACTCCTCTTAGCGGAGAATAGACACGCCTGTGTTTTTGAAGCATTGAACTTTACCAAATTTGCGTCGCCCCACTCTGCGACTGCCTTCAGTGTAAGGTTCAAGCGTTCAACCATGGCCTCTCTATGAGACTGGATCTGAGATCCACTGGATCGTGCTTCAGGTATGTATCTCTCTACAACGGTGCTGTCGTCTGCGTACCCAATGATGCCGGGCCTAAGCTGATCATTTATGTGCAGCAGGAAAAGTGTTGCAGAGAGAACTGACCCCTGAGGAACCCCGGCATTAATTGCCATTTGATCAGACGTGCAGCCGTCAACGACCACTCGAATTGATCGGTCCCTCAGAAAGTCTGATACCCAAACACATAAGCCAGCGGATATGCCATAAGTAGGAAGCTTGCTTAATAGGCTGTCATGCCACACCCGGTCAAAAGCCTTCGAGATATCCAAAGAAACTGCCAAAGCTTCTCCGTTTCCCTCGATGGCTTCACTCCATAAGTGAGTGACATACGCCAGAAGGTCTCCTGTTGACCGATTTCGGCGAAATCCGTATTGTCGGTCACTAAGGAGGTCATTGCCTTCTAGGTATGCCAGGAGTCTGTTGTTCAGCACTCGTTCCATACTCTTGCACATAATGGATAAGCCAGCGGATATGCCATATGGACTATAGTGAAAATCCAAATAGATCAGATGGCAAAAGAAGCGTTGGAAGTCCAGTAGCACGATTGGTTGACGACATTGTCAGCGTCTCGTGGGCCGCAGATGGATTAGGGGATCCCAAAATCGCGGTGAATAACAAGAGCAAAGAGTTGCCTATGCCCAACAGTGGGTTAAGTCGGGCTGCGGATGATATTGAAATTCCCGTTAAGGAACGAACTGCTGTCTATGAACTTTCGAAAGATATAAAATCACTAAACCCATTTATCGAAAAAACGCGAGTATCTATAGTATAATCTTGTTTGCAACCTGCAGGCCGATCATGTAACTTTTGTTGCAATGGTTTAAATCAAAATCTTATTAAAACTGTCAATTTGCGATCACGTATTAGTTTGAAAATTGTCATTTTCAATAAGATTTTGCCTGCTAATCCTACACAATTTAGCAAAAAAATAATTTGTTTTAAAGAGTTAAACGCAATTTTCGATTTAACAGGCTTAGTGATTTTATATCTTTCAAAAGGCCAAAGTGTGCGAGCGAGGAGTTTCATGGATTTCATCGTCTTAAAGTTTTCGGTAGTACTTTTATGCGATTGCTTGTGGTATTTGTTACTATGAATTTTCTTCTTACAGGTGGAAACAATCACTGCAGACGCGGAAGGGCCTCTAGCCGCGTTCAAAGGAGCCTTGAAGCTGTTCTGTACACGCGACATGCTGCTCCTAAGCGTCACTTTTATTTACACCGGTGAGACACACCTCCAGTCAACCTACCAACATATTCTCAACCCTATCTGTAAAGGCATAGTGAAGTAAATTGCATGAGCATTGGTATTACCACATGATAGATCTACAATCTAATTTCAACTTTATAAGGCTGCTTGTAAGTTAATATTTTCCATGGCTTTGTGGTAAGATCGTTGGCATTTACGCTAGTTGAATGATAATGGGCAAGGCTAGTGAACGCAGGTTTCGCAAGTTCTTTAAGTTTGTAAATACAACAACAAATATGAAAGGAATGCGAGGTAGACTTTTAGCCGTACGTATTTTTTATTTTATTTTTAGTAGTAGAGCTCTTTGTGAAGGGCTCGTTTGGGGAAGTACTACCACCATATCTATTTTTGCCGTGAAGCAGTATAGCTGTGTTTCGGTTTGAAGGGTTTGGGCGTGTGGGTGCCGGTGAAAATATTGGCACGTGAGGCTGAACATCTTTACGCCTCAAGTTAATGGACGCATGGCAGTGCATCGTAGTGCACGTTCTACCTAAACGGCCATACGGTTGATCCATCACAAAGTCTTATTAAAAAATACTTGTATAAAACTTAGGTGAAAACACTGTACTGTGCTGGTTAGCCCTAAAGTCTACAAAAATAATATTTTCATTAAAAAATAATGAGAGCACTGGTAGACTCGTGATAGCGACTTCGTATTCTGATCCTTAAGGTCGTGGGTTTGAACCCGGACGTGCATGAGTAATATTGTGTTCAGAAAAAATATGTGGGACACCAGTAGTCTGGTGCGTACTAAGTACTAACCGTTAATAATCTCATCATCATCAGCCTGACCTGATTTTATGCATGCCAACCTCTCTGTTTTTCACCTGTCAAGGTTGGCTGGTAGAAAATGCTATCTGGTATTAAGCTCTTCTTTTGTACGAAAATGTATTTGGTGCAATAAAGAATTAAATTTTGTGGATAACCCACACAACACTATCTAGCCCCAAATTAAGCAGAGCTTGTACTATGGGAATCAGATAGCTGATATACAACATAGTATATAACTTTTTTATAATATTAATTAAAAAAAAGTAATCTAGTTCAGTTATCTTCGTTTCCCAATTTAAATAAACATTATTAAAATCAATTTTCAGGCGTGGAGTTATCGTTCTTCAGTGGAGTGTACGGTCCGAGTATTGGATTCACTCTGGGCATGGGCGAGAACGCAAAGCAACTTGTCGGCCTTTCTGGAGTCTTCATCGGAGTTGGGGAAGTGCTAGGTAAGATACTTGTATAACTAGCGGCACGTAAGTCTAGCGCTGAGCGATACGTGGAGGGGAAACGGTGAAGGACAACATCGTGAGGAAACCGGCGTGTTGTAGAACCTAAAAAAGTTCGAGCAACACGTGTCAAGGATCACGCAAAAAGGGCCCACCAGCGGCCTACTTGCGGAAAAACCTGCCCGCGCATCAAGTGCGCATGATAAACTTGCCGAACTTACGTGGAGGGGATAGCCGACTAGGATTACTGTCGCCGCACGCAATACAATTGTAACTTTAAGCCTCCGCTATACGCTGGTCTAAAAACAAAACACGACCGGAAAGTTGGAAAAATTTAAAATAAAGATGGCGTTGCCTGACCTGAGCTGTGAATTCATGTATTTGATACCAACTATTACTTATTCTGTGCTTGGGTCTGACATTTGTCACGACATTACAATGTGTTGACTAGAATACGCTTCGTTAGACAAAAACACAGACAGATATTCAGTAAATAAATATAACCCAATTGTTATGTTAGCTGATTCCCGTCGCAGAGTTTCCATTGCATATTTTTCATCCAGGATTGGTGATAACAATGGCAAGCTGTGCGGTATTTTTTAAACTACCACGAACGCTACATTTTAAATCTAACTTATATAGTAGTGTAGTAGTAGTAGTCTAATTTATATAGTATAACAAGCAAATAGCCCCAGATTTAATAAAAGAAACCTTCCACCAAGAGAGATTTTCCTCATATTATGCAAAACCAGAGTGAGTTGCAAGTTCATAAATGTCGGTAGTCGGTGAATGAACACTTGTATTTTTTAAAGGTAAAAAACGGAACCCTTATAAATTCGTCATGTCTGTCTGTCTGTCCATCCGTATGTCACAGTCACTTTTTTTCAAAAAAATGAAATGAAATGAAAAGAAATAATTTATTTGCTTGAAGTATGGTACTTACAAAACTGTAAAAGCTATATGTACTGATGAAACTTGGTAAATAGATGTATTCTGTAAAACGCATTATGATTTTTATACTTAGAACTGACACTCAAAAAATATTTTTTCATAAAACTTATGAGTTTTCTTAACATTAAGTAAAAGATTATTAAACCAGTTAAGTATTTACGACAGAGATGCGTTAACGTCATCGTAATTAGCCTTCTATCTATCGACTTTAAAAATTAATGAGGTATCGTCAGCAAATAGTACTGTTTCACATAGTTTTTTAACCAAAAAAGGAAGGTCATTTACGTACACTAGAAACAAGAAAGGACCTAATATCGAACCTTGTGGCACCCCTATGTCAATAACTGACCCAAAAGATCTCTCACCGCCCACATCAACTTTAAGGATTCTATCAGTCAAGTACGATTGTAATAAGTCAATGGAGCGATTTAGAATACCGTAATGTTTAAGTTTAGATATTAAGAGGGTGACGGACGCAGCTCGCAACTTCAATTCGAGGCGCGGGCAAAAATTGCTCCGAATATAGCTATCTCTATTCATTTGATGCGGGCGCCACGGAATATATAATAGTAGTATACACACACAGGCGCTCGTGTGACGCGCTACTTCTATACGTGAATCCAACCATAGTGCCGCGCTTGTGCGTGTGCGTCAGCCACTGATAACGATTTTTATGCATTGCCTAATTTCGTCAACGTTACTAACACCCGTTTTCACTAAACCTAGGCGACGCCTAAATCGGATGCCTAAATATTAACGGGCCGACGTACACAGCTCGCAACTTCAATTCGAGGCGTGAGCAAAAACTGCTCCGAATATAGCTATCTCTATTCATTTGATGCGGGCGCCACGGAATATATAATAGTAGTATACACACACAGGCGCTCGTGTGACGCGCTACTTCTATACGTGAATCCAACCATAGTGCCGCGCTTGTGCGTGTGCGTCAGCCACTGCTAACGATTTTTATGCATTGCCTAATTTCGTCAACGTTACTAAGCGTCAGATAGGCTAGTGGCTAGGGCGTGCGGATTCACACTGAGAGGACGAGGTGGGCGGGAGTTCAAATCTGGTCAAAGAGAGTTGACTTTTTGCACCCTACAATTTTATGTTTTTATTTTTTGTGGCTGCATTACCTGACTAACCCTCTAAGCTTATTGCTTGCTTGTTTCGCTTTTCTAGTATTCAATAAGCAAGGATTGGTCATGCTCTGAATGCAAGAATAAAGTGAAAAAAAAAACAACATTCCTGAACCGATAAAGAACCTTCAGAGTAGCTATTTACGCACTTAGAAAAGACACCAGGAAATTCTCTAACATGATACGAGTGAGTTTATTCATCAGGTAGGGTTTGTGCGGGTTCTGGACCAAATTGAAGAAGAGTAAAGAGAATAGGGCATGCAATTATCGAAACTTTTCGATAATCGATAATACGATATTTATCGCTCTATTTTTCGATAATTATCGAGAATTATCGGTTGTTGCTAAAGGGAAAAATCTTCATGTTTCGGTCTCTAATTTAACTGCTTTATTTGTCATATCTACACTCAACAAGAAGATTTACCTACGTATAACCTACTATATTATCTATCTATTTCTACTTATACTTATCATTATTTTTCTATCGTGTGGATGTTACAATAAAATTGAGTGAAAAGTGGATGAAACGGCATTGAACAGAGGATGCCTTATTGCCACTTTCTTGTTTTCATTTTTATTTTTTTTTAAACGTCTTTCGGTTATTCACTGTTTGTTCAAGGATTGCATGTACCATTAATATGGAAAATAGCTAAAATTTATTGAACTTTACATTACAACATTATTTATTAATAAATATGATTTTACTACATATTATTATTTCGATTAGTGTCACTAATCGAAAAGCTTTTAATTAGATGACACTTTCCGTTCTAATAATTATGAGCTATTTTAACGATTAGGTTCTTAAGTAAATCAGTCAGTAGAATGCTTGGATTAGTAGGTAATCATTATGTATAAATGTTTTTTTTAAAGAAACCAAATAATAACAGTCAATTAGAATGTACGCATTGTTTAACATTTTGTTATCGTTAGGAATAAGAATGAACTATTCGTAATAATAGTTCATTCATACATTTTTGAATTTATCGTTTATCGGTTTTTATCGTTTTTATTTTCGATAATTATCGCTGGCAAAAATGAGACGATTACCGATAATTTATCGATTATCGATTATCGGATTGCATGCGCTAAAAGAGAACCATTGACTCCGAGTTGAGTTGAGAGAGCCATTGACCCCGGCGCGGAGCGATGGAGTTGTGGTTGATGACGTTCCAGTAGAGGGTGATGGGTGGGAGTCCGCTCAACATCAGGTGTGGTGTGGTTTGCTTGACCTCATTGGCCTATTGGTTGGAGGGTGCGGGTTCAAAATCAGTGATAATGTTACAGTAATAGATGATGGGTGGGTATCCGCTCTACGTCAGGTGGGGTGTGGTTCGCCAGACCTCATCGGCCTAGCGGTTGGGGGGCGTGGGTTCAAAACCAGTCATGACGTTACAGTTGAAGATCATGGGTGGAGGTCCGCTCAACATCAGGTGGGGTGTGGTTCGCCAGACCTCATCGATCACACACACACAGCAATAAAAAACACGCAAAGCGGCTCACTTACCAAAGTACAGAAAGTCTAATACTTTATTCGTTGAGCAATTAGGTTGCTTTTATTCTGCTTATTTACATTCGCAAAACCAACGATTGCGAACATCGACCTACAATTACATGGACCTCGGCTTTCGCACAAAACTCGCGAAAAAAGTGTACCAAGCTAACCTACTATAGGTGGATACTTATATAATGATTATAAACAAACTGAAAAAAAAATTATTTATGTCTTATCACAATTACTATATAGAACTCAATTTTGATTGCATGAAGCAACTTCTAGTGAACGTTACAGAAATTTTTCCAAGTCTTTTTATCAATATTTCCACCAGACGTTGAGCAGTACTCTGTTTATTGAGCTCCAGTTATATAAAGAAAAACTATTTTGTTAAAGTATTTCTCAGTCTTTTTATCAATATTTCCACCGGACGTTGAGTGGTAGCAGTTTTTTGAGCTCAAAATAAATAAAGTTTTTTTTTTAATTTCTTAGTCGTTTTATCAATATTTCCACCTGACGTTGAGCTGTAGTTTATTTCTTGAGCTCCAGAAAAATAAAACAGAAATATGTTGTTCAAATTTTTACAAGTCTTTTTATCAATATTTCTACCTGACGTTGAGTGGTATCAGTTTTTTTAAGCCCCAGATAAATAAAGAATAAAAATATTTTGTAGCCATTTTTCTTAGTCCTTTTTTCAATATTATAACCTGACGTTGAGCGGTAGTCGGTTGTTTGAGATTCAGATAAATAAAGAAAAAAAATATTTTGCTGAAATTTTTCCAAGTCTTTTTATCAATATTTCCACCTGACGTTGAGTGGTAGCAGTTTTTTTAAGCCCCAGATAAATAAAGACTAAAAATAATTTGTGCCAATTTTTCTTAGTCCTTTCATCAATCTTTCCACCTGACGTTGAGCGGTAGTCGGTTTTTTGAGATCCAGATAAATAAAGAAAAAAAATATTTTGCTGAAATTTTTCCAAGTCTTTTTATCAATATTTCCACCAGACGTTGAGCGGTACTCTGTTTATTGAGCTCCAGTTATATAAAAAAAAAACTATTTTGTTCAAGTATTTCTCAGTCCTTTTATCAATATTTCCACCGGACGTTGAGTGGTAGCAGTTTTTAGGGTTCCGTAGCCAAATGGCAAAAACGGAACCCTTATAGATTCGTCATGTCTGTCTGTCTGTCTGTCTGTCTGTCTGTCTGTCCGGCCGTGTCACAGCCATTTTTCTTCGAAACCATAAAAGCTAGACTGATGAAACTTGGTGAGTAGATGTATTCTGTGAACCGCATTAAGGTTTTTACACAAAAATAGAAAAAAATCTATAAATTTTGGGGGTCCCCATACTTGAAACTGAAACTCAAAAAATTTTTTTTCATCAAACCCATATGTGTGGGGTATCTATGGATAGGTCTTTAAAAATTATGTTGAGGTTTCTAATATCGTTTTTTTCTAAAACTATAAATTTGGGGATCCCCATACTTGAAACTGAAACTCAAAATTTTTTTTTTCATCAAACCCATACGTGTGGGGTATCTATGGATAGGTCTTCAAAAATGATGTTGAGGTTTCTAATATCGTTTTTTTCTAAACTGAATAGTTTGCGCGAGAGACACTTCCAAAGTAGAAAAAAGTTGGTCCCCCCCCCTCTAACTTCTAAAATAAGAGAATGATAAATCCAAAAAAAATATATGTTGTACATTACTATGTAAACTTCCAACGATATTTAGTTTGAACGAGATCAAGTCAGTAGTTTTTTTTTATACGTCATAAATCGTAAACCGCAATTTACCTTTCGACGAACTACAAAAACCTTTATATTATGTTAATTGATGCTACGGAACCCTTCATGGGCGAGTCCGACTCGCACTTGGCTGCTTTGTTTGAACTACAAATAAATAAAGAAAAAAAATAATTTGTTGTAATTTTTCTTAGACCTTTTATCAATACTTCATATACAGGGTGGAATTTTGTAATGCCACCTGGAGGGAAAGTACTCTTAATACTCCAGATAGAAAATTTTACTCACAGGAAACATTCCTTTATTTTTGAATAGAAAGCAAACTGCATTCAAAGTTTTTCGAAAATTCTCTCACACCCGGGAATTGAACCGGCTAAAATCAGAAAAATTATACCTTGTACTTTTATTGCATCGATCGTTAGTCAATTATAAGGATGAAATCTCTCTAACAAACATGATAAATTAAATGAAAGAAAAACCAGGAAATCTTAAATTAATTTAATTATTTACAAAAAATGGATAACTAACTAGTTACTTGAAATTAGTTGCTTGAAATGGGCTCCATTCTCTTGGATACACAAATTTATTCTTTTAACGAATTCATTTCTTTAAAAGAATAAATTCCTTTCAAAAAAAAAAATTAATTTAAAAATTATTTTATTTTTAATTTTAGAAATTGCTTTCTATCCAAAAATAAAGGAATGTTTCCTTTGAGTAAAATTTTCTATCTGCAGTATTAAGAGTACTTTCCCTCCAGGTGGCATTACAAAATTCCACCCTGTATAGAAATTAATGGTTCATAATTTGTTTTAGTCGAAATGTTGGCTTTTTTCGAAATTTCGGCAGACTTTTTGACCTAGTGCTGCACCTTAATTTCGTTTACCCAACCTACAACCTACCTAGGTACTTAGTATTTCCCATCTTCACTTAGTACCCTTCCTAAACTAACAATTATCAAATATCTAAGCATTATGTTTTATGCCAGTGTAGGTATTTAACTAGTCCGAAGTCCGAGCGATTCACACACACAACCGAAGTGTCCCGTGTGCTTCAAGCGTTTCCTCCCCCTGCACCCCGCCACCCGCACCGTGCGTGCGCGATAGCAATAGTAGCCGTTCGAAAATGCCATGAATTTGATCGTGTTCCGTAATACCAAAAATGATGACTGAAAACTTTTTGTATTCTTTACATAGTATTGTTATTCTGTAACTAGACAATATAAACTAGGTTCCTTAACAAAAAACACGTAAGATATTGTTGTTTTTAGTACGAAACCAATAGGTAGAAAACTTGATAAGTTTAGCATAAAAATGTGCAAAATGCGATTGGTGTTTATTTCATTTTAGGTAAGTAATTTGAAATAAAAACTGTTGAGGAACCTAGATAAATACTATGCAAATACAATTATTACAATAATATAGTGTAAATCTGTCTAAATTAGAAATCATTTTGGTATTCCGTTTGTATGAAAATTTTCCATACGTCAGCCCCTTAATTAGTTTTTTCGTGTGCGCGAGCTGCAAGCAGCTCGCGTGTCGGTGTGCTACTCCCAGTTTTACATTACACTTGCACTTGTAAAACCCCAAAAAGTAGTAAAGAAAGTCCTAAGTAACCCTAAAAGTCGATCAGTGAATCAAGTTCCTCAGTGTAGTAAAACCCCAATCAAAGTCCTAAAGAACCCTAAAATTGTTTACATAATCAAGGTCCTAAGTGAAGTAAAATTCCAATTAAAGGCCTAAGGAACCCTAAAAGTTGTTTATTTTATCAAGTTCCTCAATGTAGTAAAACCCCAATCAAAGTCCTAAGGAACCCTAAAAATGTTAACATTATCAAGCTCCTAAGTGTAGTTGAAACTCCAATCAAAGTCCTAAGGAACCCTAAAAGTCGAACACTTAATCAAATTGCTCAATGTAGTAAAACCCCAATCAAAACCTTATACGGAACCCTAAATTGTACGTCAAGCCAAAACCCTTAACGGGTCGAAACCGCTGGAAGGAACCCAAACGTTGACTACCGGGTCGCGTGCATCGCGAGCTGCAAGCAGCTCGCGTCCTCAATGCGTTCCCACAGGGGCGGAACCCTAAACCAAGTGAAGATCCAATCAAACACCTTAAAAAACCTAAAATTCAATCTCCAATCATAGTCCTCAGTCGAATGAACCGTTTGAACGACCTTAATCGGACGATTTTTGCAAAACCGGAAGTGGCACAGCCGCCATTTTGAATTTTGAACTCAGTCTAGTGAACATTTTTTCACACCCCTAAGACACCCTAAATTTCAGTAGGAGGGGGTTCTAAATTTCAGTAGGGTGGGCGTGGTCGCGTGGCGGCTCGCTTCGCTCGCCGCAACGTTCCCCCCGGGTTCAAGAGGAGGGGGTTCTGGGGGCTTGAGGGGGGGGTCACAGCACGGCTCGCTTCGCTCGCCGCGACGCTCCCCCCGGGTTCAGGAGGAGGGGGTTCTGGGGGGCTTAGGGGGGGGGGGGGTCACAGCACGGCTCGCTTTGCTCGCCGCACTGTTCCCCATTCGCTCGCCGCAATGCTCCACTCGAAAAAAAGGGTCAAAAATAATAAAGGGGTCTAGAGGGGGGAGGGGGGCAAAATTTATTTTGCTTTCAAAATAATCTCACCTTCCCTACATGACCCAAAAAAAAAGTCTTGCAAGTCACTCCGCTTGGAAGATACGAAAGGGGGGGGTGAAAAAAGGGGCAAGAGGGGGGTGTTTTTTTTGTTTTTTCAATTCAGGAAGAAACCCTCTATACGAAACCCTAATCGAAAACCCCCTATCTCGACGGCATCCGGTAGCACTCACAAAAGGGGGGGTCCTGGGGGGCAAGGGGGGCAATTTTTTTTGTACAATAATATTCTTATCTTTTTTCTTCTCTTTCGTCTTCTCCCTTTTAATCTTTTTTTTTCTGAAAAGTAATATTTCATCAAAATCGGCTAAGCCGTTTTGTTTTATTGTTTGTTACTGCATACCTTCGTCATTTAATTTTATGATCCAATTTAGTAAATTTTTCTTTTATCTAAAAGGTTATACTTCCAGATCTGTATGTAAATCTAGTAAGTATAACTTAGTGCATAGAATTCATGCCTATGGAAATAAATAATAATAATAATAATAATAATGCTGGACAATTCACACAACATTATCTAGCCCCAAGCTAAGCAAAGCTTGTGTTATGGGTGCTAGATAACTGATATACATAATACAATACATTACATGCATGGATAATTTTCATTTCAATTCATAAATGAATTGAAATGGAAATTATTTATGGGTGGCTTTAAGCTTTGCACTCATTTAGGCCTTCGGTGCTCATTGCGGTGGAGATCAGTGAAGCATTGTGAAATAACACTGTCTATTCGACTTATATTATTGTATTTTATCGGCATTTAAAAATATTAGGTATACCAAAGAGTTTCGACAACCCCAACTGACTCTTCAAAGTTCTGTCAAACGCAAAATCTTGGGAAACTCCTTGCTGCGTGTATAGAAATAGGCACATGTATTTTGGTATTTGGGTATTTGAGCGCACCGTGCATGAAGCCTTTGACAGAAAGTTCCAGAATTCGGGCCATTACAGGCACCTCCAGATTTAAAAGACGGCAATCAAAAATACTCAAAACCCATGATATTATTGTTATGACTGGGCTCTCAGCTCATTTATTAGTAGCTCTGCCTTCTGCGCCATAGGTCGTGGGTTCGATCCCCACCGAGAACAAATATTTGTGTGGTGATCATAGATATTTGTTCTCCATCTGGATGTTATATTGTTTTCCAAGTACCTATGTATTTACAAACAAAATGTATTTAAGTATTACATCAGCTATCTGGTTCCCATAATACTAACTCTGCTTAGTTTAGGGCTAGATAGTGTAGTGTAGATTGTCCATAATATATATATATATATATATATACTTCCTTTTCATTGTAATGGGCTCCCAAACTCTTTGCAAAATCGACACTATTTTTATAAAGGCCTAAAATCGGCTACTAGTTTTTGAGTCTTCTTCTTGTCATGTCAATAGAAAATTAAAGCTGGTGTGGTGGATTATGAATGTGCCTCAAAAGTTTTGCTACTTCACGTTGGTTTCATTTATTGTTTTCCTTCACCGTTAGAGTGTACTGACATAGTGCACATAGGTTTTTTGGCAGATAAACTAATTTGTGCATGACGGGGTTTGAACACACGCCTTTAGAATCAAAAAGCGGGTCGCTACGACAATATAACCGGTGCTAAGCAACCAGAGCGCCCCTCCACCTAATGGACCGATGACATTCTAAAGATCGTGGGAAATCGGCAAATTGTTTTTTCATGGAAATGTATAAAGGAGGTCTATATCTAGCAGTGGACTTCTACTTACTGATGATGATGACGGAAAGCACTGGGTAGATAGGAAGATAGCTACTTATGCAACTACAAAAATGGAGGTATTTAACAAAAGCATTGCGCTTCGCTGGTCACGCACGATAGGAACGTGCCCTAGAATGTACTTGATAAGTTATATGCTACATAAAATATATACTTCTACAGGCTGATGATGATGTGAATACAGGTTATCGATCATAATGTACGATGAAGATGGTTTTATGTCATTTCGTTATACTGTGACAGTTTGTTTTATGTTACACTGTGGCAAATTTATAGTACCAGTAGTAGCTATGATTTAATCTAGGGTATATTTTACGTAGTCAGAGATGAAATGTCATGTCACGAAATTTGACGTAGGTCCAACCTTCTTGGCCGCTCGGGCTGTACTGAGAAGTAAGTACAGAAACCTATCTATTTATATTTTTGAAAATTTTATTTTTTTATAAAAACTACGGCAACTAAGAAAAATGCAATAACATCAGGTTTTTACGTATTTATTAAGGTAAACGGGAACAAAACTTTCATTGCAATGGCTCTAACAGCAACGGAAAAAAACCATTTCAAATCCAAAAAAAATTGAGAGTTTTTGGCAAACTTTGCGTTCAATTTTATCGAACCCTGTGAGTTGAGGAGAATTTCTAGCCTAATCATAATTTTTTTACACCATTTAATTGTAATATTTTACAAAAAAAATAAATGGATTCGTCCATACAACGAAAAAAAATGCTACTTTACATTTTCGGTTTCACCTCATGTAGGCCCTTAAGTAATTATTAGCTGAATAACGATATGACATTATTTTAATGTCTAATAGTAAGATGTCCAAAGATTTGTAGTATGCATTTTTAACTACGATTAATTATTTTTTTAACTACAATTAGTTGATGTAACGATTAGTAGATGGTTTTAAAATTTAGAATAAAAAATAAAAGATCTTTATTACCACACAAAAAAATCTTACAAAACTAGATTATTTATATTAAAGGTTGTAGTATGGACCGCCCACAGTATAAGCCCCCTCCAAGCTACGGCTTACGGCTTCTCTATCTACGGAAGATCTATACTAATATTTTATAGAGGAAAGATTTGTATTTTTGTACGTTTGTAATTAATAAACTCAAAAACTACTGTACCGATTACTAAAATTATTTCACCATTGTAAAGCAACATTCAACCGGAGTAACATAGGCTATATTTATGTGTTTAAAAAATAAATGTCCACTCGTGCGAAGCCGGGACAGGCCGCTAGTACCTAATAAATCAATTAGGCCCAGAAAACGAATGCGGGCCGTAGTCTGAATAGTAGAGTGGCATGGAACCAGTATATTAGCTTATATCATGTCGTAACTAAACACGTTTATGTTGAAACCAACACCGTTATCGATCAATCAAGTGTTGTTTACCTATAGGCTATTGTAATTAGATCTAGTTCAGTTACCTATTTGTAAATACGTAGATTAGTGGTTATCGTAACACATAAGATTGTACAGACAGCAGTAAAAGTTGGTACATTTGTCGGAATTAGATAGATAGAAAATACTTTTTTGCACACAACCAATTAATATTCTTCTTCTTCTAAAATTTAAAAGCTTAGCTCTTGTCAGAGTTTTGATGCAGTTTTCTCCAACTAAGTCTTTCGAATGTGGCCTCCTTGACTTCCTTATACGACATGACAGCAACCTTTTCTTTTTCAAACACAAAAAGAAATTAATAGAATAAGACAAAAAATATCGAGGTTATTACGACTTTAATCCCGAGACATCCTCTCAGCTTTCTTAATACCACACAATATACAGTAAGAGTCAAAAGTAGATTGGCGTTTCTGGTTTGTAATGTTCAAACATTTCTTAAACCAGCTCACTTTCGATTGAAGTTATTTTGAAGCCACAACTATTTGCAAACTGAAGTTGCTTTGATAAATCCAGAGAAAAAAGGAATTTACTAACTCAAATTGGCAATCTACTTTTTATGCTGACTGTACATGGTTTACTGAAATTGTTCATAAACTTTTGTTGCCGACTTTACGTAGACTTACGCTATCATGAATCGAAGGGCAATTAAATAGATGTTACAAAATGCATTCTCGATAAAGAGGCACTTATCTATTACCTCAGTATGTTTCTAATCTAACGTTAATGGCCTAATTCCAAATCAATAGATATTAATTAGAATTATAATTGATGTAAACATACGCAATCTTTTTTTATAATAATATTAATAATTATAATTAAGAACATATTCTTCTTAACTACTACTGAAAATCTATTAGCAACAAGTCATCCTTTTAAAATTTTCAGGCTTCAGGCGTCATGGCTCAGTTGGTAGTAGCCCTACCTTTTGCGCCGTAGGCCGTGGGTTCGATCCCCACCAAGAACAAAATATGTGTGTGGCGAAAATAAATGTTTGTTCTCTGTCTGGTAATGTAACACATATTGTATCCTAAATTCCTAAGTATGTTACAAAGAAAAATGTATACAAGTATTAAGCTATCTGGTTCCCATAGTACAAGCTCTGCTTACTTTGGGGCTAGGTAGTATTGTGTGGTTGGTCCGCATTATTTATTCATATAAACATTTTTCAATATTTCAGGTGGAGCCCTCTTCGGTATACTGGGAAACAAAACCACTCGCTACGGCCGCGACCCCATCGTAATAATGGGTTACCTCATCCATCTCACCTCATTCTTCCTCATCTTCATAAACATACCGAACGTGGCGCCATTTGGAGATACCACCGAAGTGTCCTATATAACTCCATCGGCATATCTAGCTATATTGTGCAGCTTTCTGCTAGGATTTGGTGACGCGTGTTTCAATACGCAGATCTATTCGATATTGGGAGGAAATTATTCGGATAACAGCACGTCGGCATTCGCTCTGTTCAAGTTTACCCAGGTGAGTTATATTAATCTATTTATATAAAAGAAAGTCGTGTTAGTTACACCATTTATAACTCAAGAACGGCTGAACCGATTTGGCTAAAAATTATTGGGGAGGCAGCTTAGAACCAGGAGAAGGACATAGGATACTTTTTATCGGTAACGGGGCGAGTGAAGCCGCGGGCGCCCGCTAGTATTAATATAAACATTGTGGACAATTCACACAACACTATCTAGCCCCAAATTAAGCAGAGCTTGTATGGGAACGAGCTAGCTAATAAAACACTTATAAACAGTTTTTTTTGTAAATACCATACTCTGTATACCACCCAGACCGAGAACAAACGTCTGTGTTCACCGCACCAATATTTGTTCTCGGGGGGGATCGAACTCACGACCTACGGCGCGGACGACAGAGCTACTACCAACTGAGCTGAGAGGCCAGCCAAAGCCAAAGTTGATTTTGGCTGCCCACTCATGGAACACTTTAGAAAATCGCTAGAATGATAAGAGTTTCTTGGAATTTTCACTATCATCATCATCATCAGCCTGAAGATGATGATGATGAAGATCCACTGCTGGACATAGGCCTCCCCTACACATTTCCTGGAAGAACGATTCTGAGCTCTTACCACCCACCGACTTCCTGCGATCTTAACAACTTGGAATTTTACGACACTTTTTCTCCACAGTCAATGGCAGCCGCAGCGTGCTTCTTCTACTCCTCCAAGGCGCTCCTCTCCGTGCAGCTGATAATCCTCGGTGTTCTAGGCACATTAGGCACGGCCACATTCTGTCGCGTGGAGTGGGCTGGCAAGGCTCGGGCCAGAGCCGCCGCCTTGGCCGCTATAGACGACAAGTCGCCCGCCTCTCACTCATTGGCTGATAATTTTCATTACGATTGAGGGTAGTTCGACATTTTAGGTTAGCTTCTTGAGGCGCGTATGAAATAGGAAGGATGGCGGATATCTTGTCAGTAGATTCTACGAAGCGTTACAGATACCTTTGTCAAAATTATTTAAGTTGTTGTTTGTATATCAGAGGATATGAAATTAGTTGTAGTAAAGAATAAATATTCCAATTACTAAGAAACTGTAGTAGTTCTGAATGATTGGTAAAGGATTAATTTAACTTTTTTTCAATTTTAATAGAAAACAAAGTTCCTCTAAGTTTCATTTCTAATTCCAAGATTATTACCTACTTGGATAGTCAATACCGTCACACATTTTCTAATGGTTTCGAAAATCAACTTTGTTTAATTCAGATTTCCATTCATTAATAATTAAGGTATTTAATATATTTATGCCTCTATTTTTATACTTACTAGTAACTTAAAAATCCTTCATCATTGCAAAAAGATGAAAAATAGAAGTTATTGCTATAAAAAAAAGATATTATATTGAATCCTATTTGATTAGTGTTACAGGGATAAGAAAATGTATGTGTATATTTGAATAGATCTCTCGAATAATAAGCTTGATACCTAACATATTATTTTGCACAATTTAAAGGTACAGTTGACTGTTCTAGGTGCTTTTTTTTGTAAATAGTTATAAGTTTAGTCTATAGCTTTTAATTATCATTTTATGTAGGTAGATGTTACAGAAAAGCTAACATATAAAATATTAGAATGGATGTTTTGTAATTAATGATTTAAAACATTCCATATATTTTTGTATTTATTAAGTTAAATTATAGATTTCTAAGATTTTAATAAGATGTTATTTCTTTTAATGACGTTAAAATATAATAAAAACACTTTGTTATCTACAGTAATCCCCTAGTCATAAATCCTGCTTTTTAAACATGTACCTTTTATCAAGAATATAAAATAATAGGCAATATCATTCTTTTTTTATACCTAATGTAACAGTTATTAATAATTTGAAAAATAAATGACTTTTAACATGTTATTTACCTGTTTTACTTTAGGGATTAACCTTTCTAATTAATTGCAAAAGTTTTTATTCAGTTAGTAAAAAGCAATCAGGATGTGTTAAAATATAGTGCAGTAGTGCAGGTAAGTATAGAAAAAATCTTGAATATTATAAATAAGTCTCTATAATTAAATAACATAACTATACTAATATCAACAGATAATTATTACTACTACTTATTTGTTTTCATGTTCAGGGTTCCCCATTTTGAAGTCCAAGGGTTTGTCATACCCCATTATTTTCGCGTAGTGCATAGGGTCGGAGAAGAATCTAGCTTCTATGAAGAGAGGAACTCCTTTAATTTTCATAGTTGTGAACATTCCGGGTACATCGGGGACTTCCACATCGTCAGATTTGAATTCATGCTGCGAAATAAAAGATTGTTATTTTGGGCACAAACGCTGCTGTTTGTAGTAAAGATAGGCACTCGAGGCTATTAATCATTAAACTGTACATCTTGCTAGCTTGCTGTTCACTAGGTTACATATTAAGTTAATCAGTCCAGTCTCGCTGTTGCTGCGGAACTGAGCTACCATACAATCAACTTGCATTTAAAACACCTAGTACATGTAATTCAGTTAAATCGTGATTATAAGTAATTTAAAAATAATGTAATACCTCTTTTCTTGCTAAGAAGAAAGTTATAGTGGTTGCTTTGTATGTAGAAGTCTCCGGGTTATATTTAATTTCAGTCACATATTTCTTTGTGATTATGTGCAGTAAGATAGGAGTGACGAATGTGAAGAAACCTACTACAGAGCACATGGCCACAAGTAGCGAGGTACTGCCTATACTAGCTGCTTCTCTGATTATGATAGGTTGGGCTATTAGACCAGCTATACTTGAACTCAATGAAAACACTTTGACGCCCTTGATCTGCGGTGTGAGCGGCCCATTGTATATTGTTTCTAGCTTGCTATCAGTATCTTTTGTTAGTCTAATCGCATAATTCCTGGACAAAATGTTATTGCAAACACCGATACTTTTTATATGGGAGGTTATTTGCCGAAGAGCTGGATTGAGTTGAGTTTGTAAGCTCACACTTCTTACACACAAACGGAGCATAATGAATATACTATTTTGTACAATTTTTGATATTTATTTTCGATTTTTGAGCAATTTATCGCAAATTTCGCTCTAGTTTACTCAAAACAAACACATTTCTAATAGAGGTGGGTAACTCCGGTGGTACTGATCCAAAGGTGCCGGTTCCGAACGCGGATCCGGAAACCTTATTGACTCCTCACAATCCTTATCGGCACCGCGGTTCCAAATGAATCCGGTCCCGAGAGACGGAGCGGCGGAGCGGCGGAGCGCAGGTTCGGACTCGTTCACTTATCACTACTCGCTCACTCGCTCACTCGCTCACTCAGTGACTCGGTGCGTCGTGAGTCTATCAAGAATAACTTCTTCAAAAGTTAGAAAGCTTCTATTTTTAAATCATTTCATGTAAAGTAAAGTAACCAAAACAATTTTTTTATTATAAGAAAGATATAGAGAGAAAAAAAAGAACTGATTAAAAAGTAGTAGGTACTCCTAATAAAAACTTATTTTAAAATTATTTTTATTTCATTTCTTTCTTTCCTAACAATTTACGCTGTCTGAAATTTAAATCGTATGAATAAAATAAAATAAAATGTCCTACTGTAAGTTCTGTAATGTAAACTGTTCAATTCAAAATGTGCCAAATGATCCAAAGTATTCCAAAGATCCGAATGAATAAAATGTTCTGGTCGAACCGCGGAACCAAAATAACCGAGTGAGTCCCGGTGCCAAACGGAACCGAAGGAGCCGATAAGGTGAACCGGTACCGGAGTCGGAGTCGGAATACGTGAATCAATTCACTTGTCGGAATAAAGATTACCCATCTCTAATTTCTAATTTTAGTGACAGATGAAAGAACTTGTCAATGTCAATTTACATGACTGACAGTTGACATCAAATACTTAGTTCAAAAATGTAGTTGGCGAAAAACATGAAAATTAAATGCACTGGAAATATATCGTTCGATAACAAATCATTTCATGCCAGTTTTTTAGGACTATCATGGTCCGCTAAAATTAAACAAGAGATTTGTTTTACAGTTTATTTTCGCCAATAAAGTTACAAAATAAATGGGATAGTGGTTACAGGTAGTGGTAGTTTAGTAGGTAAAAGCATGATTTTTTACTACTCTGCGTGCTTTGCTGGACAGTTATCTACATCGTAGCAATAGCCAGTCTCCGTGTCAAGCACCATTGAATTGGGACAATCGCATCGTGAAAAGCCGCAGACAGTACCAACCAGCATTCGCTCAGGATGCTCGCATGTTCTTAGAGCATCCCAATATGAGTTTCTACAGTCGCTCTTTTTCACTACCATCCACTCTGGGCATATTTCCACACCTGTAAATAGAAATGGTTATTTATTATTCTGTAGGTACCTAAAAATTTTAATCCACACACGCTACTGGTTTGAACGTTATAATGAAGAATATTTTAATCATCCCTAGAAATCCCTAGAGAATTGGCCTTGTCAAATCCACGACAGGGTAACATTGAGGCTGATTACTGAACGAACTTAATAGGTACTAAGTAGCAATACTGCAAGCTACGTTTTCAGCCACAAAACCACACAAAACGCTTTTTAGACGGCATAGAATAGGAAAAGGGCCAGCTACTCCTTATCCAAAAATGTGAGGAAGTAGGTATCTAACCATGCGCAGACTCATTTATTTACGAGACAAGAACAAATGCGACGCAACGTCCAAAGTTTAAATTGTTAACCTCTACTATCTTAATATTTTAGTCATTAGTACTTACATGAGTTATTATACCACAAGCAATTAGAGACCGTAGATTTCTCGTAAGCGGCGCTTGCGCTTATCCAAAACATAATCGTCCACTTTATCATTATGATGAAAACATTTAAACAAGTTTGGTATATTAGGCGATTTTTCTTCGACTGTCTACTTATTTATGGTTCGTTCAGTCCCAAAAAATAACGCGTTTTAAACGAAGTTATTCAATCCAAACGAGCTGGTTATGATGTATAACTCGAACTGTTATGCTAGCGGATACATTTATAACAATGGTGTACCTACCTATTGCAAGTTGTTAAATGATAATATTTATATCTTCCAATGAAAACATTACCTAGCGATGTTATTGTTAACAGCACGACTGACTTTAGTAGGTGATAAAAGTACCTACCTTTCTACTTGACAGGAACTTACGTTTTTAAATCATCAGTCTTATGAATTCAAAATAAAAAACATCCTGTCGTAAAAAAATAATATTTTGAAATAGGAAGGCGAGTAATGTGGCATTACCTACTATCATCTCCACAGCCCGACTTCACCCACTGCTAATAGGTATAGGCCTCTTTATGTATGTCTAAGCCACTTTTGTCAGTCCTACTAGTCTTGGTCTTCCTCTATTGTCTAGATTTAGAAGACATCAACGCGCACGCAAGTGATGATGCACGTAGGCGTAGGCTAAAAGGCTACGCGGCGTAGCTCATTACTAAGTATACGTAGCGTAGCTCATAACTTTTCGGCGTAGTCGTAGCTCATTATCGCGTAAGGATATAATGTACTTGCATTATGTAGGTATGTACCTAACTACTTTAATGTAGTTTTCTGGTATTAAATAAAAAATAGGTTCCTCCTAAACTTACTTAGTGCTTGGAAAGTATTTTACTTGGGTAGGGTCGGTAACCTAGATGTTTCTTGATAGAAAAAAGTTTAAAATTATACGTTAACAGCCGTACTTATATTCGTGCTAAATTAAATAGTGACATAACATAATAAGTACTAACATAATTATAATTATTTTTTTCTGATAATCTATCTATCTATCCAGTGTGTTACATTTACACGATTAAGAAGATATTCAGTATGGTCACTATGAGACAAAGCCCTTCAAATAAATTTAAAAAAAAGCTTGCGTTTGCCGTGGAATAAGAATCAAGTTGGAACAGGAAAGTTTTGCTTAGATAAGGGGCGAATCATCGTCCCTAAACAAGCAGTCAATGGGCACAAAGCGAGTATTTATCGAACGACAAACACCGCCTATTGAAACAGTTTATCTCTACGCAAATAATGCATGACACGTAGAGAGGATAAGATATGAGATGGCCATTACTATTCAAAAGGTTCTAAAGAAACAAAAATTATGATCATTCCACGCTCCTTAGAGCCCACAGATCTAGGTATTAATTTTAAATTCTTACTTAGAACTATTTTTTTCATCGACTGTGTGTAGGTAAGTAGAAAAAAACGTTCTCTTACAACGGTCACCGTCACTAAACGTAGAAATTTACTGAGAGCAGGTAATCCAAGACAAAACCAGTAAAAAGAAAAGATATTATGTGAGCACATAATGTAATTGGCTGTGCGGATTCGAAGAAAAAAAAATGGCCGATCATGATGATCATAGAAAAAACTAAAAGGGAGTCAAGTGTGAGCAATTAAGTATTTTCTACAATAATATTATCATCCCCAAAGCTTGTGGTTTTTGCAGTCTACCTGCCTTAGTTTCCTATGAAGCGATGTCCGTCATCTGCCGGCCGTAGTCTTTGCCATCTGTGGTTCGACAAACAAATGCCTAAAAGCCTGCGTATACGTTTAGGCGATGGCGATCAGCTGAAACGCTGTCAAACAGGTATCGCTATCATATTTGGCAGCGTTTCAGCTAATCACCTTCGCCATCGCCTAGATTTGCGCCGGCCCTAAAACACGAGAGGAGCTGGTTTGATCATCGTGGGGGGACCAATAAGCTTGTTAAGTAAAATATAAAGATTCTAGGATTCCAGGAAGTCTAGGATGGAATACTTGGTATTCAACCATGTTGCGGCGTTTGTATGACGGTCATATCTTTTTAAGAAATTAAACCCAAACCGATCGCTTTTAAAATGGTGGCGTCCCTAATGGCTATTATTAAACAAATAATGAATCATATTTAATAACAATGATTTATTTTGTGCAATATCATTATGAGCAAAAGTTTCTAGTTTATCAACTCCCTTTAAAATACCTTTGTAGACAAATAGCAGTTAGAAGTAATTTCTCCGAGTTTTTCCGTACAAAGCCAGGACGGACGGTCTTGCTTATACGGGCCGCTGACAGTCATAAGCAAAGGAAGGAACCTAAACTAGAAATGAATCTAGGAATGAATTTGATTTGTACCTAAATACATAAGTAGACACTTTTCAGGAGATTTTACGTTGCAATAATTTGCTACAGAACAAATTATAGTGTCGCCTTCTTGACAAAGTAGGCAAAAGCACAAAAAAAAACTTTTGCGTACAGTATACGTGCGACTAACCTTTCCCGCCAATTTGAAAGCACCCCAAGCTCATTGTGTAACAAATAAATGAATATCACCTTTATTTCTTCTGCAACACAGTTGACTTCAGCACGGTTAAAAACCGTCGTTACTATTTTTTCCAAATACGTGAGTGCAATGATTTATCTCGCTCTAACCAGAGACTTTAAACGGCTATCTCACTCGCACTTTGACGAGATTGGAGCTGCTTGCATTTCAATGCATCTATCTCTCTCGGCAAGTCAGTTGTGTTTTGGAGTTGTTGAGAGGCCGTAGCTCGTTCGATCTCTCTTCGCGAGTTTGTTTACATTTTGTGAACACTGCTGAACTATGAAACTTACACAAATGTTTTATTATGATGTGAGGATTTTGTAAAGTGACTATTGTTTTAAAGTTTTTGGATTTTTATCGTTAAGATGCTGACCGATGGCGTGTTTTGGATATTTTTGGGAGTGTTATGCATTGCTGAAACCACTTTGATGGGTGACCAGTGCGACTGGACTGGCAGGTATGTAGATTTATAAAGCTCTATTATTCTTTGTGGCATACTTTTATATACATTTTTATAATAATAAGCCTACATCATAAGATGTAGAAAGGTAAACATTATATCTGCCTACCCACTTAGGTATACTAAACCAACAAATACTTTCTTACCTAACTTTCTAACGGTTTAAAAAAATATTCTGATACTTTGGTGGTAGTTTTGATGTTCTGAGCCTTTCATAGGTAATAATTTAGACAAAGCGGTGTTTTTAGAAAATAAATGTACAAATCAAATCCTGCGGAGGCTTCGTAGGATTTCATTTTAGGGCATAAGTAGGTATTTACTCATTCCTTCTCAAAGTATTTAAATGATATTCAAGCCAGACAGCAGTAATTTACATTTGATATGCCTAAATAATACCTATAATATATACCTATAATACCTATAATATACCTATAATATAATACCTTTTACTAACTTACCATATACCTTTTGCATAAATATGCCAAATTCTCCAATTACAGAATTGAATAACTACAACTTTCTGCAAATTAAGAATTTGAGATTTGAGATTGTTTTAACCAAGATTGCGTTATAACGACCGTAACCCGAGGCAGAATTCCTTTAACATCAGCGTCGAGAAGATTGCTTATAAACTGCTATTTCCATAATATTCCGTGATTGCGTGCCTCAAATTGTTGGCTCCAATTCGTACTATTTAGATTCAGCATTCTATGAATTCTTTGATTGGTATTGTGTCCCTAATTGGACTGATTTGAATAATGACGTGTCGTGCTACGTGTCTAGGCTAGTTTTATCTAAGGGCTAACACTATTGATGGGTTTTAGGGGGTTCTAAGACCTAGGTACATTGAAAAATATGAGCTTAGATGAAGAGGTTCAAATAATGTACTAATTTCAACCTCTTAAAAAAAAGCATTTTGCATGTATATATAGGTACGTTTAGGCCAGAATGAAGTGTGTTATTCTTTGCAACTTTTCTCCTTAGTAATGCACAATGATAAATTGCGTTCTACCTAGCAGATTACATAACCATTGGAGTCGAACATAACTCAATGTAGCCTACTTGCCTGCCTACTTAATGATACCTAGTAAGTAGTATAAAACCGATACTAACATGACGGTACTTAGTACTTACGTAAGCAAATAGGACTTTATATCGACGTGTTAGCTCGTATTAATTTATATGATTGAGTTTGTTACGTTAGTCATTATTTTTTTCTGACAAATCCATTCTAGAAAATTTTACTTTTACGATCACCGTACCTACACTAAAAACAAGGTTTTTTAAAGCTATTTATATTTAGGCCTTCTCTATTTTATCATCTCATTATTTTTAAGAATACATAAGTAATTTAAATGTATTGCATCGGTATTTCTAGCTCTATAGGTAATTTCTTATAGTAGCCAGATGCTACTATAAGAAAATTACATTATTAGCCTCTTTGAGGCGCACTTAAAACCCTTTCACCACACTTGGTTCGAGAGAATCAGTGACACGTTGAGATCTACGAAGCCGAAAAGCCGATGTGCAATATTTATTGCCTGCCTGCCACTATATTAGCCGTGCAGGCGTAGAACACATTTCGAGAAGAAACAGTAGGCCTACAAACTCTGTCTGGTTCTGTCTCTGGCTCTGGTTTTGAGTCTGTGTGAGTGATAAATCCTGCGCCAAAACGTCACACACACAGTATTATACACTGGTGAGCACTCACACAGACTCAAAACTAGAACCAGATACAGAGCCAGACTGAGCTTATGGTAGGCCTACAGCTTACCCACGTGGTAGGTTTGTCAGAGGATCTTGTTTGTCACCAACTAGACATGCAAAGGACATTCTCACGCATCAAAAAACCTAATAAAAATTTAAAGAAATAATCATCATATCGTCCGGCCCGGAAACGATACCATAGGGCTCGATTACGGAACAAAATCAACAAGGGTTTCCCATCGGGGTGGCGTGGGAAAGCACCGTGGAAACTATTCTCGAGTTCGACATCCCCCGCTGTATAGACACGTGACCATTCATTTCAGCCCCAATTTAGGGGTAGGGGTAATTAAGGGTTAGGTTAATGCTTATTGACGAATCGCTTTGTAGCTGTAAAACTACGCAATAGCGGGTTCGAATATAAATTATCATAAAAATAAACAAACAAATATTTTAGACAATACAATCAACACTATCTAGCCCCAAACTAAGCAGAGCTTGTAAGTACTATGAGAATCCGATACCTGATTAATAATTATATAACTTTTTTTTTGCAAATACATGCTTAGAATACCATCATATAACACCCAGACAGAGAACAAAAATCTGTGTTCACAACAAAAATATTTGTTCTCGGTGGGGGTCGAACCCGCGACCTACGGCGCAGAAGGCAGAGCTACTACCAACTGAGCTGAGAGGCCAGTGAATATAAGTGTTGCTTTTGAAGGGGAGATAAACCTTTATCTGAACATTGTGAAGTTTCAAGTTGTTTTGCTAAGTATTTCCTGAGGAAATGGTTAGTTCATTAGTCACATAACGGGTAGGGTCAGGTGGACAATAGACAGGCACTTAGATAAGAAACCATTTCGAATAAATACTTTGCTCTAACTTCGGGGTCAAATATTGACTGCCCTCATAGCTCAGTTTGTAGTAGCTTTCCCTTTTGGGTTCGATCCCAACCGAGAAGAAACATTTGCGTAGTGAACACAGATGTTTGTTCTTTGGCTGGGTGTTATATTGTATTCTAAATATGAGTTTGCAAAAAAGCTATGTAAGTATTATATCAGCTATCTGGGCTAGATAGTGTTATGTGGATTGTCTACAATTTTTTATTTATTTTACTTAAAGGAATTTACTAAACCAATAATCTTCTCGATGATATGAGTTTTTGAGGATTTTTTGATGTTTCTCTAAAAAGATTATTTAACGATGCCAAAGTGACGAGCGGTAGATATTAGCGATCGAAAAAAGCTGGGTTATATGCTCATCTCTAAGTATCTATGTGCAGGTACAAGCTAGAGCTAACCTATCAAGGTAAAAACAAGATAATCGCAAACTCAGGCGAGAAAGTAAGATTACCCCGAACGAACAAGATATCAGCGGCTGCAAAAAAGCCAATTGAGTGTCAATGTACCAGCATCACTCGGAGTATTGTCGAGCATTCAAGTTCATACATTAATATTTATTAGGGAGGGAAGCATCGAGAGGGGACCGAGATCTGTTTATTATAATATCCTCCTCCATTATAACGCGTTCGCACGATATGCGCTCTGATTGACAAAGTGCTTTGGAATTATTTAGAGCGGTGCACCGAAACTGTGGATTGTTTAGCCCCAAATGACTGCTAAGATTTGAAATTGGAGACTTCCTGCCTTATTCTTTAGACTGTCTCCCCTTCGCTTGGAGACACTATGTTGAATTAAATTGTAGTGACCTAGAGTTGTCTGACCGATGGAACTATGATCGATACTGGCTTGTTACTTAAAAGTGTTCTATTTATATCAACTTTTATTATATAACAGTGTTATCCAAGCTTTAATAACGCTGTGAATATGAAATCTATGATGTAGTTACAGGATATGAATGTACAATCAGTTGCATTGCGCTATCCTGGTTTGGTGACGTCAGTAATTAATTGTCTTATTAGATTGCCCCACGCAACTGCATAAGAACAACGGATGTGCGTAATGGCAACAACTGGAGAAAAAAGTCCTAAACACTCTTAATATGTTTATTACAGGATACACTTCCTTAGATATGATTAATGGAGAAATTTTTGACCCTTAAGTTGCACTTGATCTAACTATTGTGTGAATTTGAATAGCGCAAGGGTTTTTGTCAACCTGGCACCCTATTTATCAAAAAAACTTACTTGGAGCAACAAAAGACATTACAAAGGGTGCACTTGCAAATACAACAAGTGATTTTGTTCGTGATAATGTATTTCCGATTTTTAAAGAATAAACAGCTTTGTGGCCTTTGTGATTCGGGAGATCTGTTTTTCATGAGAATGAGTTTTGAAACTTTGGAGCAGAGAGCTCATAGACGTAATACGAGACGTAAAGATTTGGAGGTTCCTATATGTCCAAGGTTGAATGTTGTGAAGCACGGCTCTCGGTATCAGGCTGTTAGACTTTTTAACTCACTACCTACTGACTTGAAAAATATAGATAGCCCTAATGTCTTCAAAACTAGACTAACTAGTATGTTGTTGAAAGGGTGTTTCTACAGCATTAAAGAATTCTTGACATGTGATAATTTAGAATAGTATAAGTATATTAATTTGTTAAATGTAATTTATATTCTTAATATTTAATTTTAAATTTATTTGTGTCATTGTTATTATTATAAGTTGAATTAAGTGTTTAGTATTAAGTCATATTTGAATACGATTTTAATTGTTTAATGAATAAATAAACTGAAACTGAAACTGAAACATGTCAGGTTTTTCAATGTTTCTGGTAGTAAAATCATGAGCATCGTTTCAAACGGAAGCAAGTTATTCATTAATTCCTTTGATAGTGTGTGAAAACTAATACGTAATGCAAAATCGCCACCGTTGGTGAGAAACGGATGCTCTCCACATATTCCTCATATTAATAAACACGATGGCGTCTGATACGATGACAAATTGCATTCCCTTACTTTCCCTACAAGAATATAATGCACGAAGTCATGCACAAGCCACAAAAGCATAAGTACAAGAAAAGATCATAAAGTACGAAGTCTTCACAAAAGCTTACGTGAATTTGAAAAAATATTTAATCGAAATAATAAGATGTTAAATTTATGCTATAACTTACATTTATTTACACAGAGAAACTTACAATGAATACAAGTAGGTATTTACTTCTTCTTTTTCTTGCCCTTATCTCACTTTATGTGTGGTCGGCACAACATGTCTTCCTCCTCCATTCCCCTCTGTCAGCCGTCATCTCTGCATTCACTCCTCTCATAGACAAGTATTTAAAAAAATACCAAATTCACAAGAAACAGTTGAGCTGTCTGCAGACCGATACAAACAATCTAGAGATAGCTCAACTGATCAAAATCAGTGCCAGATGGATGCGTCCCTAAGACGCTGGTGGCATTGTCACGTTGAATGGCAATGGTAATGCACTGCGCCAGATACCCACCAGCCCTTGGGTCACGTTTAGCTGTAACATGATTTAACGAAACCTGAAATTATAATCAGTGGCATTGAAATAGCAAACAGTGTGAACTGTGAACTATGTTTGCGGTTTTACTTCCTGAATTTGACCTATATCTAGCAGTCATTACCGGTTGCGGATGTCGCTATCACATTAGTTGCGGTCACGATAAAACATCAGATGGTACGGTATTGCGCTCGCACAAGGAGTCTCACGCCTCCCATATGGCACAATGCACCATGCTTCAGGACGTACACTGTTCGTTCAAGCCAAGAAGCTCAGTAATTCTAGATCCTCTGGAAATAAGAGTCTGTGCAACGGAAGCGCTTCAATTTATGAACATTTGATACTTAAATTCATATTACCATTATTTTTTTTGTCATGTCGCTAGTTCTTGCGAACCTGTGTGGTATTACCATGTAATTCAAATGTAATGTATTGTAATTGTTAGATGATCGATTCAGATTCAGATTCCAGTCAGTTGTTGATAGGTGTGACTTAATTGGCAACGACAATATCTTCTACGAATCTAGTTTTTGCTACAAGCTAATCCCTAACATCTGCTTCCATATTTCAAGGATAGATTGTCGGGCCACATACGTTCAAGATCATTAGCGATTTAGGCGATTCAGCAGCGCGCTGGGATCGTTCAGCCTGGACATTTCACATGGCTTGTGGGAACTGAGAGCTCCACACTTCGTTACACTAAGAGAAAACAACCGTCACATGTTGCGGATGAAATCACGGTTATTTTTGTGTGCTCGATTGTTTTTATTCGTTCGCCAATTGGGGGCAATCAACGACACGTGTTCGACCGAGACGCCGAAGGAACGCAGCCATTGAGTTCGTTTAGTTTAGTACATCGTCTAGGCAAATGGAGCTAGATTGGTATTAAAACAATTGTTCAGATTAGGCAATACAATACCTACTACTTGGTATTAGAGAGCTTTACATAGGTTAGGTACAGGAACGATATGAAGATTCCCATCATGACACTTGAGCACTCCCATGTCAAATCGAATGCTCACAAAGAAATATTTTTATAATGCTCTCTAGTCCCAATTACAAGAGATAATGTGTCGTTTGTTACTAAGCTTAGAAGGGTAATCCAATGCCTCTGCCATGTGTCCACTTACATTATCTTTTTGTCGTAAAGTAAGACCGTGAACCTACTACTCCCTTAGCTCGTTCACAAGTTTTCGGCGTTGATTGTTGAAACGATTATGACCTACTTTGGCGGAGCAAGTTGCAACAGAGCTGTCGTGCTTTATTTGAATTTATACCGTCTATACCGCAATGAATCTACTCTGGCTTGTCTAAGTGCTGGCCGAGGTTTGTTAGCGCGAGATGTTGATTCCGAGAACATACGAGCTAATTGTTTCATTTCATCGAACACGGCGTTCCTTGAATGAAGTGAACTAACTAATTAGCGGGGAATAGTAGGTCGGCATTGTATCGGCGCCTGGCATGGCGGGTCAGATGAAGGCCCTCTTTGTGTCGCTATGTTTATTTTTTCATTTCTTTCTTGGAGTTCCTTCCACGCCAATTACGATGTGTTAATTTCAACGCAAGCGGTGCCGCGCGCTCTAATCAATATCTACTTATTCTATTTTATGATTTCTTTGATTTTTAATTACCGACCAATTTTATGATTGTAGCTATTATCTCGAAAAATAATTTACAATTTAAGATTCCTAAAATAAATTAGTGTTTTTTAAAAGCATCGTTTTACGTCAAATAATATCCATTTTACCTTCTATAGCATCTTCTCAGAATCTGTAACCGTGAAGCGAGAAGTTTAAGCCAAAAATATAGAAATTGGGATGATCGGAGCTCTTGAATAATGCATGAGTCGTCTGGTCCATCATTACGAGGCGCGGGCGCGGGCCCTCGCGTCGCACGAGCTGCATTCTAATGTGCCACAATTTGGTCGACACGATGTCGAATTACAATATTTCTTTCTTATGTGTATCAGAAAGATATTTCTGAGGTCTATGATTTGTATTGTCATGAACCATTGTTCTTCCGATTTGGACACATGCGTAGAATAAGTAATGCGAGCGCCGCGCCGTAGTTTCCTTCTAGGTTGCCTTCTGTCGTCAACTCGGAAACCGATTTATTTTACAAAATAATTGCCTTTTATCTCAAGTGCAGTTGAAAAGCGTTCATAATATGGAAATACAATCTCTGAATGAGGTTTAAAATGTAAAATTAATGAAGCTTAACCGCTAATGAGGCGGCACGGGCCTCCGTAACCTGAGTCTGCTGCGTGCGACGACGGCTTGGCCGGACCCGCCTCGACGGCGTCCGCTTAAAAGCAAGCTCCATCGAGCATATTGTGTCCAGTCCACCCATCCATCATAATAATTAGCAGGAAGTAAACCAACACCGAATCATGCCCAAGCGAGTAAACCGAAACGCATCGGAAAAGAATGAGCATTTTTATTCAAATAAAGGACTATAAATTACACCGTTGAATACGTAATGGTGCCTGCATGAGCATGTCTGTATCCATGGCCGTTTTGGACAACCATAGCTTATCTGGATCGCAAAAAGAAGAGAGCTGCGCGACCGACCGATTATAATGTAAAAAGAGGTTCGCGGTCGTTCCATAACCGATTGCAAATGGCAACTGCCGCAGGCCTCGCCATTTATAGCGTTGCAATCTCCGCTGCTAAAAAATAATCATGCAGCGATTTTCCTCTTCTGTCCATTCCTATCTATCGGTTCCAATACCTACTATTAAACGACGGGAGATAGGATGCCTCGAGACAAAGAGTGACAAAAAACAGGCAGACGGCGACGCGGTCCCTCTTCAAAATGCCTGCGCGTACGACTCTCTTTTTACTATTATCGAATTTTGAGACTCAGCTCTGTATTTTCTCGATTATATTGACGCCGATTCTTACAGATATTGGCATAACTCTGGATTTTCATGCACCAAGTCATGTTTTATGCGACAATTTCCATGACGATCTGAATGACGACTTGGCATAAGTCGCTTGCCGAGACAAGAATGCCATAAAAGCGCCTCGGGTCTCATATTATAACTCGTTTTGTTTACACCACGGCCCCAGCATGGAGTCCATAACTGAGTCGACACAACAATGGCTGCCTTACGAGTTTACTACTGCGTTTGTTAAAGATTTTTCCCGATAAAGGCTAAATTGGCTTAACAGTATACCAGCTTAATAAGGTGTACCTTTACCTCAGTGACAATCGCTGTATTCCGTGATTCTCGATTATATTTGCTCGCAATCTCTAACTTTATCGACTTACTTGCTTAGCTATATACATGCAACGTATATATTTTTAATGCTCTTTTACTTCCTTTTTGGTAATATTTTAAATGATTTAATTCCAGCCGAGTGCGCATATGCTACGCTTGAAAAGTATTGTAACTTTATCCATAAACATGCAAAACGACACTTGATACGTTCGACGGATCGAGGCGACGGATTTTGACGCAGTGCTTCTTAAATTGCCCATAAATACAGCCTTCGTATGGATTTAGTAACAGTAGGGAACTCAACAGGAAACTTTAGCTTTATGATTAAAAATATTATGAGCGGTGTGTCTTAGAAATCTTAGTTCGATGTTTTATAAGTTATAACCCTGACCAGGCTTCCAGCAAGGTTACAAAATAAAGAGACTATCAAAACACTGTTCAAACGAAGCAGAGCATTAATGTTCTAACAGATAAATACAGAATCAGCCTGTATTGTACAAAGTGCCAGATTACGGCTGGCGACTGCCAAAGGATTTATGAGTGGGGTCCAGTGAGCGGCTTATCGGCTACCACAGTAAGAGAGCCTCGATCGAAGCTTTTCACACCTCGATATTTGGCTTTCGTGTTAGCTTCAACGCCTCGTGTGTGCCTACCTACCCCTAAAGTTCGCACCTCGCTGTATATAACACGTTCCCATTAGATATGTAGCACTTCGAGTAAACTTAGGTGTGGCTGGCATGTCCTTCTTACCTTACATATGAAATTTGAAAAACCGTGAGGTTTAGTAAAAGTAAAGTCTTAAAAGATTGGATAACTTCTTTTGGAATTGTTCCATCAAGTCAACTAACAAAATATAGTGAAGGTAAATGTGTAGTGTGAGGGTGTGTTTGTTTTATAGTGAAGACACGTTCAAGCTGAAGCGAAGTGACCTTTTCACCAGTCGCATTCATCAATAAGACGTAGCACAATGAGTCTCGATAGGTACACAGTCCCTGCGTGACTAGAGATCGTGTTCTACTCGAGCTCTATTATCCAAGTGAAAGTTGTCTTTACGATGGTCTCGCGTGTTACGAAAACGCTTTACGACAGTTTTTATCCAGGCACTTGTGAGTGAGTAATGAGTTTGTTCAGATTGTGCGAAGCTGCCAGTCAATTGCAATATACTTCGCTCTCAAAGAATGAGGCCCTTTTGTTTCGGGAGAATATTATTTTTCATGCAGACTATTGGTTAATTCAAATGCAGAATAAATCAGTGCACAATTTAACACGGTTGCGCATTTAAAATATCATTGTTACCTGCTAAATAAACACAGCAAACAGCTTATTACACGATAAATAAGTAATGTCTACATTGTGTCCAATGTAATTGCGATCCAGCTTTTGTCACGACAGTGGCGTGGAGTTAATCAAAATTGCATTACGCGTTTCGTCACGGGTTCTTGGATCGACAGGGTCTGGACACCGCCGCCCGCTTGCACAAAAACCAGCGCATTCATTGCAAATGCCACACCTTCATATCGCGTCCTTTGATTGATGGAACAATTTATTGAGGCCGCTGATACAATGTTGTATTATGAAAAGGACCTGCATTACTGTGTTTGTAATGCACTTACAATTCTGCTTGCTTATACGCAAATAATCATCCTTCGATAATTTCTGAAAACGATTGCAGCCTCCTTGCGATAACGCGTGGTAATATTTTTTTTGCTAAAAAAACTTAGGTGACCAATTCTTTAGTCTCGTATAATGCTTTTTACTATACAGCGTCAACAACGGTCAAACCCCGGTTTTTGAATGAAGCACCTTCAGCTACTTCATGGTCTTTCAACGTCATCTATATCTCCAAATAAGGTACGTGTTTGTTAATCTTACATGAGTTTTCAAGCATCGCTCCTGAATGTTATGATAACGTCCGCGTGGTAAGTGCACCTGCACATAACAATAGAACATTATTGAATGTTGGTATATTACCTGCTGTTAATGGAATATATTCGAGTGCATCCAGTGGCGTAGGCGTAGCCATGGCGTCTTAACTAGTTATGTAAACAACGTTGACCACTACCGATACTGGCACAAGCTAAACATACACGAGTGGAAAGGTACACTTACTGTTGTGCTGTTGGGTTAGGTGTCATTTCTAAGGTGGAATGCGTGACTTAGGTGGTGGAATATCCGTATTACATCAGTAAATAGACACGAAGTTACTAACACAGAGTCAGGACCTTTGGATATGTGAGCGCATTGCACCAAGTCTAATTTACTTTTTAATGTAAGGTAACCTCTGAATAATTTACTCAAGTTTAGTTAGGTACTATTTGCAACACTTTCGGTACCAAATTATTAATAATCTATTTTCCATTAGATTTTTGCGGCTTTCGAACCTTTGTACCATATCAAGTATTGGATTAAAATGCAATGTTTAAACAGGACAGAGGCGTCTGCGCGGTCAAAATATTGTATTTGCACGCGTCGGGACAAAAGAACACAAAGAACGATTGTGGTCGGCCATTGTTGAGGCTTAGTGGTCTCTAAACAACGTCTACGTGAGCCTTTGAAACTCGTGTTACGTGTTGCAAGATGTCGATAGACACAGATAAGAAAACTGTAGGCCTACCAAAAGCTCTATCTGGCTCTGTCTCTGGTTCTGGTTTTGAGTCTGTGTATTATGCTCACCAGTGTATTATGCTGTGTGTGTGGTGTTTCGACGTAGGATTTATTTATTTAACACTCACACAGACTCAAAACTAGAGACAGAGCCAGATAGAGCTTTTGGTAGGCCTACTGGAAGACCAAAACGCAAGCTAAAAGTATTTTGTTTTAAATTACATATTAAGATGTTTCTATCAGTCTATGCCTGTATGTATGTTTTTCAATACCTTGCAATATTTATGCATTCTCTATATTTATAATACGGCGGTCGACTGCCATAAATATCACATAAAAAGAAATCAAGTCTCAAGATAAAGATAAGAATAAAGCTGTCCAACCTTTGGAGAGGTTCAGAGAAATAATAAAGCTGTTATTTTAACGCCATAAAGCAATAAACTCGTCATTGACTTGTAATTATGGCCTATAGATGATAATTTTATACAAGCCTAAAAAATCTGAGATGAACTAAGTGTTTATATCAATTCTCATGTTTTTATAGTTCACCACTTAGATTTTTCAAATATAACGAAGATTAACGAGGAGTTTCAATAAAAGGAATCACATGTTTTGGTCAACCTTGGACGTCAAAACGCGTCATCTCGCCTAATTTATGGACGTGGCTCATGTGCATGGTCCCTCACTAATTGGCTCCGGCTACCCAACTTCATATTTTGAATGCGCCTTATTTGAATAAAATTTCGATTGGCAACACAACCAATTTATTTTTTATATTTTTTGATTCTGATTGTGCTTACAGACGTGTCTTCGGGGCATCATTTGAGCCGCGCGCGCTAAATGACTGTAATATTTTGTGCCGTACGGTATATAAAATTGTTTTTAATGTCACCGGTTGAAAAATGATTCTAAATGGCCATAAAAAAGCAACAGTTTAATAAAAGTATCAACTTATTTTATAGGCAGCAATTAACGTCTACGGAGTATTTGTTTGGCTTGCGTGATCGTATACCTACGGATAAATGACAGAAAGCTTACGGCAAATGTATTGTACAGTGGATATGTACATCGTGATGGTTTATAGCCTCTCTAGAAATTTATAAAGCCTTTGTGATGTCAACGACTGCAAGCTCTACGCGCAGAAATAGGTAAACCAGTCTGACACAATTTTACTTTGGTTTTCGACTTTGTTCCTTTCTAGTTTCGTGGGCAGGGCACTAAACTCGGTTCGTGGGTGTAGACGGCAATGTAAACTTATTTTAAATGAGGTCGATAAATCTGATGGAACAGTAGGTACCTACTGGTGGGTGGCGAGCGCGCTGCGGCGCGTGCCACAAGGCCGGTCAACTGAAGGAGTCAGATATCCTAAGGTTCTCGCTCGCTCTGACCCACTCGCTCTATAAGGCGTAAGTATTACGATTATTATAGCTATGGCTACATTGGCTACCAGTCCAATCATGCCATGTTCGTCATTGCCGCCGCGCCGTTGCACCATGTCGCGTACGACACCGGACACCGCTAATACCTTATTCAAATTAACTACCAGATGAAAAACAGCACCACCAAATTTAGAATCTGCGATGTCGATTTGAATGACGTATTTGGTATCGTATCGGTTTTGGCGTTCATTTACCTACTTACAGTTTTTGCGTTCAGTTGAGACATACCTCGTAATTTGGTTTCTTGCGTCGTGAAAATTCTAGGTAGGCAGTTCTCGCTCATAAAGTAATACACGTTTTAGCAGGATCGCATTCGCAGTGGCCAGGGGCGGTTTGTCCAAGTTTCTGAGGTCCACCGTTAAATAATAACAAGCGTGTACCAGTCCATGGTTCCAGTGGGTTATAAATTGTCCGCTGCCGGCGGGCACGCGGCACGCAATCTCAATGCGGAAAATATGGTCGAACCATAAGAGCAGTGCCTCTATACCACCTAGGTATAGCGGCTAATACAAGCCGCAAGAGCACGGGCTGTGGTGCCGGAGGCCGCGCTCAGCCTAGCTTTGTTTGAGCTCAGTACTCTCAAACCACTGGTCTGGGTGAATAAACAGTTTACATTATCAGTTATATTCGAATTTAGAAAATTGCTGTTTTTGTTTTAGATAGTACACAATCCCTACGTTACAGTTCAATGTAAGATTCATCTGTGCAAATAGGTACTTTATTGTTGTTAGTTTAGCAGAAACAAATGATTTCAGAAATATTCAATTTTAGAAGAACTCAAAATCTTTTTGCATTTTACGTAAATGTTACTACAGATACATCCACGTGAATAGGTATGGGGTATAAAGTCTTTGCTCGTTGATTCATCTACTAATAAGGCTTCTATCGCTACATTTTACCTATACAAAATGCTAGGGAAGTCGAGAAGGTCTGTGTTTTGAAAAAAACGGTGCAGTTTTATAACGTCCGAGGTGCATCAGTGAGTCACCAAATTCAACCATTCGACCTCTATTCAGAAAGTTTCTGTAAAGGACACGCGGTCTCTCATCATTACGTATTATTTTCTTTGGCGTCACGTGGGCGTCACTATAGCGGTCGGTATCTTTGTGAGTAAAGGTTCAACTTATGAAGGCAATCCGGGAGGTTGGCTTTGCTTCCAGGCGGGCAGGCATTACCGCGCGCATTCCGGTGCATTGTCGCAACCGACCGCGCTGCATTAGACACTGTTTATTGATTCCGTTGTTTTTATAAGCACTTCGTATCTTACTCATTACTGAAATAATTACGAAATTGTCGCTTGATAGCCAACTCAAAAGCATCTTGTTTTTTGTGCCATCTACTTCCAATGTTTTACCTAAAAGAAGAAATCTCCACAAAAATGAATGCAACGCTTATTATCGGGTAATGATTTGGAATTTTATTGATTTCTGAAAAAAGAACACAAAAAAGGTGCGCGTTGATATTTTTTGTATACTGAAACGCCGAACTTGTTGCTTTAACCTAAACAACGGGCATTTCACACGATCTCAGACATATGGCAGACGTTTCTAAACAATAAACCTAGAAAAAAAAAAAAATAGGTCGATGAAACTGTAAGTGAATGAAGTTAGTATTCAGCTCAAACCACACGAGTGCTTCTCACGGCTCCTTGCGTATTCCTGGTGCGTGCTGCGTGAGAACTACTTCGTTCATGCGGGTCTGCAAGACCTAATCTGCAGATCTTTCCCTCACAAAACCTAGATAAAATCCTCACCCAACTAAGCCAGTACTTTTGTAACCTGTGTAATTAAATCACATTTTTACTGGCCTCTTGCAAATAGCTGATGTTTATTCATAAAGTCTCATTGCAATATTGCTACGGACAATTTCAACATACCAGATCTGGATCAGTTAGCGAAGTGTTAGCCATAAATATACCCCCTTTCCAACATTTACATAACGCTGTTGCAAATGCTACAATCGTTTCTATCTATATCTATACTAACTAATATTATTGAGGAAAGATTTGTATTTATGTGTGTATGTTTTTTATGAATAAACTCAAAAACTACTGTGCCGATTTCAAAAATTCTTTTACCATTGGAAAGCTACATTTGCCCTGAGTAACATAGGCTATATGTAGGTATGTGTTTAAAATATAAATGTAACATATAATATGTATGTGTTTAAAAAAAATGTCCAACCGTGCGAAGCCGGATAGGCCGCTAGTATACAAATTTGAAGGCTCTGTTTCTGAGACCGGTATTACCAGTTTCAACCGTCTAATAGCTTTTTATGTTTCATAATTGCATCGAAAGTAGCTTCGACTATTACTACCTAAATACATAATGACTTAATATCTATCTTTTTAATAGTGACAATATAAGATACATTATTGTGGGTAATTTATTATGATAAACACGAGTTATTAATTTTAAAAATTTACTACACCCATGATTTGTTTTAAGAACGATTCGAGAGAGTGACTATTAATTTTATGAGGTGATTGCTGATTAATCAATCACTAGCGGAACCCCACGCGACTTCGTTTGCGCTAGCTTAGATTTAGGCTGTGCGTTGTATCTCACTTACCAAGCTCTTTTATATGGCATTGTGATTGTTTTTAGACCAGCCTACTCAACTCAGGAGAGATTGTAATTTATTGTTATTGCCGTTTAGATTTATTTTCTTACAATGAAAAAGTATGACCTTACAACCTCAAGACACTGTATTATGTGCTTCTATCACTTTGTTATGTTGACTGTCCACGCATATAAAGTTCCATGTCACTGTTAAAAAAAAAAACCATTTTTGTCAATCTACACAACACTATCTAGCCCCAAACTAAGCAGAGCTATCTGACCTAATGCATTTTTTTGTAAATACTTACTTAGAATACAATATAACACCCAGACAGAGAACAAACATCAGTGTTTGTCACCACAAATATTTGTTCTTCCTGGGGATCAAACCCACCTATGACGCAGAAGGCAGGGCTACTACCAACCGTAGGCCCACCTTGAGCTCTGTCTGGCTCCGTCTCTGGTTCTGGTTTTGATTCTGTGTGAGTGTTGACTAAATAAATCCTACGTCAAAACGTCACACACACAGTATAATGTGAGCAAACAAACAATAATGTGAGTATAACACTGGTGAGCACTCTCACAGATTCAAAACCAGAACCAGAGACAGAGCCAGAAAGAGCTCATGGTAGGCTTACTGAGCCCGTGACGCCCGATAAATAAAATGTTGGCTATCATAACCGATAATTCCGAGTGATCTGGTGTGAACAGTCCTTATCTGTGACATCTGATGTTGAAGAGGAATGACCTAAATTCTATGGGAATCACGCCGAGGGATAAACTCACATCGGCAGGTGTCACATCATTATCATGAAGAGACATGCGTCTGCTTGATAAGATTTCTTCATAAGGCTTTGCATGTACACAATCTTTATCAGTAAGTTGGGAAGTAAATAAATTATAAATGAAATAGAATGCTTGAAATAATTGTGTGACAGAGTGTTGCAATTTCCTAAAATATATTCCATATTTCGCTATTATTATAACTGATAGGTAGCATGCAAAAATATAATTCAAATTATTTATATTACAATATTTTTAACTTAAACTGACTGATCGAAGCGACGCGTGACCCAAGAGCTGGTGGGTATCTGGCGCAGCGTATAAGCATTGCTATTCAGCGTGGCAATGCCGCCAGCGTCTTGGGGACGCTTCCGTCTGGCACTGATTTGGATCAGTTGAGCTATCTCTAGATCGTTTGTAACGATCTGCAGATAGCTCAACTGTTTCTTGTGTATTTTGTACATTTTGTAAATATTTGTTTAATTGTAAGTTTCTTTGTGTAACTTAAACTTAGACTTTAAAATCCATATATTCCCTAACATAAGTGGGCTTACCATATTTTATTCGTTTTTACATTGTTTACCTAAGCTTATTTCCACTCGGTTGTGGCCTTAAAAATATGCTTAAAAATCTTTGTGTTCAAGCTGATTACATGGAATGGATTTGATTAACGATGCAATAACCTGAATATCAAGGTGAGTTATATTAATTCAATAGTGCTGTTTCCATTGCAGCCATTTGAAAATAATTATGTCTATTTACATTCACAATCGAAGGCTGTGTGAATAAAATTCTTATCAAAGTTTTACGTCTGGCGTTCGAACTCGGGATAAGGATATGGATGATCGCCATTCCCACGAGCCAGAGCGTCTATTCCGAGTTTTTACACTACTCGTTGATGCAACAAGCGGATGCCTACCTAGATAATCTAAAACTAGTAGAGTTCCGGCCCAAATTTGTCATACTCGTGTACGAACTTGTGTGCGAACTTTAAAAATCATTTCCTCAAAAGGCCTTAAAAAGAAATATACTACAGGCTGGCTGTAGTATCTTGATATGGTGATGAGTGAGTGGCTTTCTCTCTTAAAAGTGATTTGTGGCCTTCACTTGCCTCGTTAGTCATACACGATAGATAAAATATTTCGTGCCCTACGATGCACTGTCCTGCGTAAGCATAAGCTTCATGTGCCTGTAACTCCATCGTCACCCACACCTTTCTACCGAAACAGCTACGCTGCCTCTACGGAAGCAGAAATAGGCATGGTAGTGTAGTTGCGATCACTGTACGAGTATGAGTTCTCAACCCGCCCAAGTGCAACTGGGAATAGTCCGAAAACATAGTCTGATTACGTGAAAGTTTTCATAGTTGTTCAAAATGATTCCTTATCGATGCGTGTTTCTTGAGGATTCATGTTCCCATGCTTTACATTGGTCAAATGTTTGCATAATTTATGAAGAATCAGTTTACTATCTAATGTAGTTTGTAGGTATCTCTTTCTATTTATGTATTTATCTATCTCACGGTCAAGTGGGGATATTAACAATAACAAACAAATTATACGTGATTTACGAATGAATACTTACACTATATTTTTCATTCTTTTATCGAGTCGTATTTTTTTTTAAGATTATTCAGAAGTACATCGTTTTGGACTGTAAATTATTTCTTGATATTTTAATAATAAGAATAGGCCTACCACAAGCTCGGTCTGGCTCTATAGTTTTGAGTCTGTGTGAGTGTATTATACTTTGTGTGTGACGTTTCGACGTAGGATTTATTTAGACAACGCTCAAACAGACTCAAAACCAGAGCCAGAGACAGAGCCAGACATGATAATTTATTTTCAACGTAAGCTGACCCTACTCTTCACAACGCAAAAAACCTTGCGTGCTGGCACAGGACAATGATTATATTTAGATCAGACGTGTCTATAGGGCTGGTATGCACTAGAAACAAAGCACAATGTCGCCGCAGGCCTGCATAATTACATACTTACAAAATTACACGTAATTGAAGTGTTCCATGACTCGCTCAACAGCGTTTTGTCTTATAAACAGTTCTGTTTTATTTATTTTCGTTATAGAAGCTGCATAAACCTTAGTTAAAGTTCGCAATTTTATAATCAACGTCAAAGTTATGATTTAAATTTTTTTTTTTTTTTTTTTTTTTTTTTTTTTTAGAATTAGTGTACGCTATATTATAACCTACTCTAATAATATTACAATCTAGCCAAATTCCGGCTAATAAGTAATTTGTCATTGACCTAAATTTCTAAAGTAAACTACAACTAAGAATGTGTCCACTAACACTTTTCTTACTGTCTCTATTTATGATGACGACACTTTGTTATTGTGTTCGTAATACCACACACTTTGCACTTTTACTATGAGTAAATATAAATAATTACTTAATACTAGACTAGTTCAAACGGTTTCGTTCTTTTAAGTCTTCTCACTATGTCCGTGTTGTCGAGGAGCTGGATGGCCTCTACGTTCACATGATGGTGAAGCCTTTTCTCGTGGGCTTCTGCACATTTTTTGATCACTGTTTCGACGAACTCAATATTTAGGTCCCGGTGAAGGTCGTCGTTTCTTACGTACCAGGGCGCATTTACAATTTCTCTAAGCACTTTGTTCTGGAACCCTTGTATGCTAAGGATATTTGTCTTTTTGGTACAGCCCCACAGCTGTATACCATAAGTCCATACTGGCATTAGGACCTGTTTATATAAAAGTAATTTATTTGGAACTGATAGGGTGGAACGCCTTCCAAGGAGCCAGTTCATTTTTTTGAACCTTAGATTCAGTTCATCTCTTTTCTTTTTGACGTGAGCTTTCCAGCGTAGCTTCGCATCAAGCGTCATACCTAAGTATTTGGCTGTGTTTTCGTAGGGTATAATCTTATCATTTATATAAACTGGGCAGTACTGATCCTTTTTATTTGAGAAATTTATATGAACTGATTTTGATTCATTTAATCTTATTCGCCATTTCTTTGTCCAGTCTTGGATTTTGTTAATTGCCAATTGAACCTTTTCTGCTGCTTCTGCGTGCGTACTTCCTATAGCCATTATAGCAGTGTCATAAGCGAAGGTTGCAATTGTGTTATTTTCTAGCTTAGGAATATCACAGGTGTACAGTAGATACAGAACTGGACCCAATACGCTTCCTTGTGGCACTCCAGCTTTAATTTCTTTTAGTTCTGAGTAGGCGTCTTCTTGTCTTATTCTAAAGAACCGGTTCGTTATGTATGATTGAAATATATCTGCGTATTGTTTGGGTAGCATTTTTCTCAGTTTAACCATAAGTCCTTCGTGCCACACCTTATCAAAAGCCTGTGCTACATCTAGGAATATAGTAGAACAGACTTTTTTGCTTTCAAGGGTATTCTCTATTACATTTGTAATTCGGTGAACTTGGTCTATAGTTGAGTGCTTTTCCCGGAAGCCAAACTGATGCTCTGGTATAAGATCTCTGGCTTCTATTATTGGTTTAAGTCGCTTAAGGATAAGTTTTTCAAATAGTTTAGACATAATGGGTAGCAAGGAAATCGGTCTATATGATGTTGCGTCATGTGGTGGTTTTCCTGGCTTAGCTATCATGATTACTTCGGCAACTTTCCAAAGATCTGGTACATACTGCAGTCTCAGTGCGGCATTGATAAGGTTTGTTAGTTTAACTAAAGCCTTTTTCGGAAGGTTATGGAGTATTTCTCCAGAGATAAGATCGAATCCAGGAGATTTTTTAGGGTTTATGTTTAGCTTGATTTCACGTTGTACTTCTCTTGGTGAAACGTGCTGGATGTTATGTTGATCGTCAAGTTCGTCATGTGTTATACTAGATTCGAGATTTGTTGGACCGTCATTTGGTTTAAATATATTTTCTAAATGTTCAGCAAACCGTTTGGCTTTTTGTTCGTTGCTCACGGCCCATTTCCCACATCCGTCTTCTATAGGAGGGATTTGGGCACTGGGCCGTTTTATGTTCTTGGTTGCTTTCCAAAGTGAATAATCTGTACTACGATCACTGGTTAATTTCTGAAGAAATATATTAGTTACGTTATCATTGTGTTTTTGGATTTGTCTTCTCAGTTTTTTCGTAAGATTGTTCAACTTTGTTTTATCCTGTGGAGACCTTGACTGGTGCCATTGGTTTCTCTGTCTTCTCTTTTCACATATGAGCTCCTTGATCTCTCTAGGATAGCTATTTTTAGTGCTTCTTTTTTTAGGTTGTGGTGTATTTTTCCAGGAGGTCTGCTGTATATTTGTGATAAATTTTTCTAAATCTATGTTCAGCTGCTCTGCTGTTTTTAGTGGAACTTTTAAGTCTATGTTTTGATCTAATTCTATTTTAAAACTCTCCCAATCCGTGTACTTATTACTTAGGGTCAGAGTATTTTCTTTGAATATTATATTTTCACTTATTTCTAGATAGATAGCAGAATGATCAGAGTTCATATCGTAGCTCTGTTCAGTTCTTATGTAGCTTGTCGACAGGCTTTTGTGTATAAAAAAGTCTATTAGGTCGGGAATTTTTAGTGGATCAGTTGGCCAGTAGGTGGGAGATCTTGTTGTTGCCACGTCACATTTCTGTTCTCTTATAGCGCTCATGATGATTTAAAAATGATCCCAAAAATAATGAACCGTGTAAAAATACCTGAATAAATAACACATTACCTACATCAACGGTTCGCAAAAAAATGAAAGTAGGACAATATTTTTTAATTACTAAACACTTGAAATTGTCATTGGTAGTTTTTTCCGAAAGGTCAGCAGTTCGGTAGTTTTGAATGGAACGTATTATCAAAGACTATGGAAAACAAGTAGACTGACAATCTCATCCAAGAAAACGTGCATCGATAAATGATTGCCTACAATGACGCTAGATGTCGCTGATCGTTTTGAATCTGATAAAAACGAGTGAAATGGTTTTTACAGTATTCGCAACAATAGGTTAGCTAACTAATTGATATTGTAGTACGACAAAAAATAGAGAGATGGCGTTAATCTGAGTGGCGTTACTTAAACTTGCGGCGTTGCCAGCTTTCGATGGAGCAAAAACAGGGTAGAGTGTGACGCGACGTTGTCAGCTAGTGTACGGAGATTTTATTTTGATGTTTTTAGTTTGTTCCAAGGATTAAGGTCATTGCTTAATTGCTAACAAGTTGCGCTGAAGCGTCAAAGTGACACTCAGGCAGGACAGGCAGGACCAACCTGGATTTTTAAAAACATTGGGTTATGTAATAACTTGTTACCTATTTGTAAAATCTTATGCGTAAGTTGTTAGGCAAAGTAAAAAGGCACACCACAATAACGTGTTAGGTATTTATTTTGTTGTGTATGCAAATAAGTTTAAAGATTTAGCATGGAGTTTTAGTTGAGTGATGACTATGACATTTAGTAACAACCTACCGTCTACATACATTGTAGATTGTAGGTATGTACACAATACAAACTGAATGATTTACACACCCATTTTTAGGGTTCCGTAGCCAAATGGCAAAAGCAGAACCCTTATAGATTCGTCATGTTTGTCTGTCTGTCTGTCTGTCCGTCCGTATGTCACAGCCATTTTTCTCCAAAACCGTAAGTGATGAAACTTGGCGAGTAGATGTATTTTGTTAACCGCATTAAGATTTTGACACAAAAATAGAAAAAAAAACTATAAATTTTGGGGGTCCTCATACTTGAAACTGAAACTATAAAAATGTTTTTCATCGGTCCCATACGTGTGGGGTATTTATGAATAGGTCTTCAAAAATGATGTTGAGGTTTATAATATAGTTTTTTTCTAAACTGAATAGTTTGCGCGAGAGACACTTCCAATGTGGAAAAAAGTTGGTCCCCCCCTCTTAACTTCTAAAATAAGAAAATGATAAAACTAAAAAAATATATGGTATACATTACTATGCAAACTTTCAACGATATTTGGTTTGAACGAGATCTAGTCAGTAGTTTTTTTTTATACGTCATAAATCGTAAACCGCAATTTACCTTTCGACGAACTACAAAAACCTTTATATTATGTTACTTGATGCTACGGAACCCTTCATGGGCGAGTCCGACTTGCACTTGGCTGCTTTTTAAATTGCCCGAAAATTGAGTTTCGTTGTTAGCGTGTTTTCCTCGTGTTTATTGTTTAAAGTTTTTTCCGTTTTTCTTAAGAGGGTACCGAGCAAAATAGTGACACAAGCCGAGCAGCAAACGCGATCTATTGTGTATGCGCATTGAGCTGCGAACAGGTGAAATATGATAACTCAATTTTATTATTATTTGTGCTTTTTACCGTCAAAACAAAGTTTTTTTTTTTTGGAACAAATTTTTCAGAGAAAAATTCGGTTTTCAGAGAAAAATGGGATATGAGATGTGGGATGATTATAATATGAAGAAAAGTGGGGCTCTATTCCGGATAAGGTTTAATTTTTTTTTCTTAAATAGTTGTTAACGTAGATATTGTTTATAGGTTTTTGGGGGCTCTGATTGTGAATTCGACACAATTTTTTTTAATCCAAGATGGCAGCTTTATTTTTTTTCTTGAAAAATAGATATGGGTATCGTTTAATAGGTTTTTGGGGACTCTGATTATGAATTCGACATTATTTTTAAATAAATATGGTGACTTCATTTTTTTTCTTAAAAAATGGATATGGGTATCGTTTAATAGGTTTTCGGGGGCTCTGATTGTGAATTTGACATTATTTTTTTAATCCAAGATGGTGACATAATTTTTTTTCTTAAAAAATGGATATTGGTATCGTTTTTTAGGTTTTTTGGGGCTCTGATTGTGAATTCGACACAATTTTTTTGAATCCAAGATGGCGCCTTTATTTTTTCTTGTAAAATGGATATGGGTATCGTTTAATAGGTTTTTGGGGACTCTGATTATGAATTCGACATTATTTTTAAATCAATATGTTGACTTCATTTTTTTTCTTAAAAAATGGATATGGGTATCGTTTAATAGGTTTTCGGGGGCTCTGATTGTGAATTTGACATTATTTTTTTAATCCAAAATGATGGCTTCATTTTTTTTCTTAAAAAATGGATATGGGTGTCGTTTAATAGGTTTTTGGGGGCTCTGATTGTGAATTTGACATTATTTTTTGAACACAAGTTGACGGCTGCATTTTTTTTTCTGAAAAAATGAATATGAGTATCGTTTACACATATCGTAACAATGTCAAACGAGCGACAAAGAGGAACAATCGGCCTCCGCGTTCGGCAGCGTTCGACATCTGTCTCTCTCCTATTTGAGTGAGCGATGCGTCCGCGTGGACAGCTGTATGACGTTGTCACGTTCAACTGTCGTCAGTTAACTGACTTTACAGACAGCTGATTTTTTTAAGGAAATGTAGAACTTGCATTACTGCTGAAGGCCAACAGTTTGAACATTTGCTGTAAATCCTTGATGTAGTTAAATTAAAATCACGATTGAAGAAATCCTATGATTTTATTTTATTTCAAACTTTCACTTAAAACTAACAAATTACTTGAACACCCATGTTTATTACTCTTTCGACAAGATGGTGGCTCTATCTGTTTACTTGCAATGTCGAAATGGTATTTACTTTTACCTGTAAATTGTGAGCGGCTTAAAAACACAGCGTAGGCATTTTAAGTTCATAATTTAAATTAAAGGGTACAAACATTTTATCTCATGAAATAAAATTGATTGGAAATCCGGTTTATTTGAAAAAACATTTTTTATTTCGAAAACTAAAAAGTACTCTAGCAAGTATTATACCATTTTGGAATCCTGAATAAATGTGCCATTTTTTAAAGTTACTTGCCATAATAATGTAGTACATTTTTTTAGCAGTACAGACGGTTAAAGTTGGGTGATGTAATTATCTGAAATGAAATGTTGGCCAAAACTCCACGATTTCATTGAAAACTGAGGCAGTTATGGCTTAATTTTGAATTGTAATTTACAGAAGGGTTATTCGTGCTTACGTTGCAGAAAAAAGTTAATATTTGTAGTCACAGGACTTAAGAGATCATCACAGGGTGTCAGTTTTTCCTGTTTTTTTTAAATACTCATAACTCCAAAGTTACATAACAAATATTTTTTTAAATATTTTTCTGATAACTGTCATGACTTGGCGCATCACCCGTTTTCGGCTGGACGTTGACTTAAGGGACACCCTGTATATTAAAAAAAATCCTCAATCTTGGATTCAAAAATGAATAGCAAATGCGAGGCGGAATATAGTTTAAAACTAGTTTTTTTGTGTGCGCGAGCTGCATGCAGCTCGCGTGTCGGTGTGCTACTCCCAGTTTTACATTTGTTTACACTTTAAAAACCCCAAAAAGTAGTAAAGAAAGTCCTAAGGAACCCTAAAAATGTTTACATAATCAACGTCCTAGGTGAAGTAAAATTCCAATCAAAGTCTTAAGGAACCCTAAAAGTCGACCACATAATCAAATTCCTCAATGTAGTAGAACCCCAATCAAAACCCTAAAGAACCCTAGAACGCACTAAGCGTTTTGGCTCCACCTTCATTATGCGAACCTCCAGGGAATGGAACTCATTGCCGGCGGCTGTTTTTCCTGACCACTACAATCTGGGCCTCTTCAAGGCAAGAGTGAATAGGTGTCTTCTAGACCATCCTGCTCCATCGTCGGCTACATCGTCGCTTACCACCAGGTGAGATTGTATCCAAAGGCTGGTCTATATCTTGTAAAAAAAAAAAAAAAAATTGTTTACATAATCATTTGTTTACACTTTAAAAACCCCAAAAAGTAGTAAAGAAAGTCCTAAGGAACCCTAAAAATGTTTACATAATCAAGGTCCTAAGTGAAGTAAAATTCCAATTAAAGGCCTAAGGAACCCTAAAAGTTGTTTATTTTATCAAGTTCCTCAATGTAGTAAAACCCCAATCAAAGTCCTAAGGAACCCTAAAAGTTGTTTATTTAATCAAGTTCCTCAATGTAGTAAAACCCCAATCAAAGTCCTAAGGAACCCTAAAAATGTTAACATTATCAAGCTCCTAAGTGTAGTTGAAACTCCAATCAAAGTCCTAAGGAACCCTAAAAGTCGACCACTTAATCAAATTCCTCAATGTAGTAAAACCCCAATCAAAACCCTATACGGAACCCTAAATTTTACGTAAAGCCAAATCCTCAACGGGTCGGAACCGCTAGAAGGGACCTTGTCGCGCGACCTACAAGCAGGTCCAAAATGAAGTAAAACGGCAAACATAGGAGGAAAGGGTTCTGGGGGGCCGAGGGGGGTTCTGGGGGGCGTAGGAAGGTCACAGCACGGCTCGCTTCGCTCGCCGCAATGCTCCACACGAAAATAAAAGGTCAAAAATAGGGCATTTTTAGGTTTTTTAAATAATAAAGGGGTCTAGAGGGAAAAGGGGGGAAAAATTTATTTTGCTTTCAAAATAATCACACCTTCCCTACATGACCCAAAAAAAAAAGTCTCGCAAGTCACTCCGCTTGGAAGATACGAAAGGGGGGAAAAAAAGGGGTAGGAGGGGGGAAGTTTTTTTGTTCTTTCAATTCAGGAAGAAACCCTCTATACGAAACCCCAATCGAAACCCCTCTATCTCGATGGCATCTGGTAGCACTCAAAAAGGGGGGGTCCTGGGGGGCAAGGGGGGCAAAATTTTTTGTGCAATCGAAATCACTCGTGTCCGTCTTTAGGTTCCCCATAAAAAAATTATGCAGGACCTCTCGGTTGCAGAGCCCCTCACCAAAAAGTCCATTAAAAACATAATTATGAAACACATCACGATCATCATGGGTTACCTACTTTTACCATTCTAGGTGTAAACGGAGTCGAGCGAACCTATCATTGTGTGCGTGAGTACGCACACAACTAGCGAGCCGCAGTAAATACCTATTTTCCGTCCGCCTTGTTTGCTCGATACCCTCTTAAATAACTTACCTTTGCTTGCCTACCGGACTTGATTGACTACGCCTACCTGTAACCTGTGCTTATTAAACGGACTTCGATTGCCCAAAGAACACTGTCTGACTGTCACGAAAATGTATCTTTGAAGGAAAAGTTCATGATAGTCCTAAAACCAAAGTTTTGAAAAAGACTGCATTAACATTACTGTTACGGATAGGTGGAATTTAAAACACTTTTTTGAGGAAGTTAAAAGAAAACCGGCCGGGTACGCGCGGACAAGCTAGTGCTCAGTACCGAGGTTCAAATCCAACTATTTTTGTAGCTGTCCGCGCGCAAGCGGGGGTAGTCTCCAGTTTTATTCAACGAACAAAGTAAGTACATTTTATATTTTTTTAAATCTACCTACACTTTATAATTTAAAAATTGTTTTTTAATATTATTACAGGTTCGTGAGGTGCGTCTGTCTACATTCTCCGCCCAGTGTCACGTCAGGGACACTGATTAGCAACAGGAAGCAGCACCAAGCGAGTAACAGGTCGGAACTCCAGTCTCGGCGTTTATTTCCACAGTGCGTCATACACTTGTCGGGTCCGGACAATAGTAAATCCGCGGTACCTCTCGGCCAAGTGGTTTTGGTAGGTGCTACTCGGCCAATGCGAAGAATGCCCCACTCGCCTATTTGAACAGCAGAAGTACAGCAGTGCAGCAGCGACGACAACTTCTCTAAATGCAGAACAGCTAAGTCGACGCTCTCAGTTGCGTGTACCATTTCTAACGTTCCTTTTTTATTTTTATTTTTTATTTTTCAGGTGCGGCTGTCATCCAGGGCCATCCGGGATCATCTTTTTCGCACAGGAAACCAGCATCTCGGGACCATTGACAATCTCTGTGTAATTTCAAATTCATATATTTTCTTTCTGAATGTGTGTAACACAACTTGTCTAAATAATTTGTAGTCCAGTACATACCACTCTTATGATTCATCGAAAAATAAATTATATTTATTTGTAATCCGTGTTTCTTTTGTATGACACCATCGCTGAGGCAGTATGCGCGTACTGCACCCTGTAGATGTACTCGTAGCTCAGGAATCGAATCAGGATTTGTAGGTATGTATACGCGCCAGTAGACGACACAGGCGGCGCCGGGCGGCGTAAGCGGCGGGCGATGTGTTACATTACATAACAACAAATAATGCAGCTCATTTTTCTCGCTTGAACTTGAAGTGATTTGTATTTTATAACTTTTGCATCCTAAAACTTGCTTTTGTAAACAAGGGAACCATCTTGGTATGCTAGTCCGATATTTCATCTGTTGAAGTTGTAGAATCCAATCAGTAAAAATCTTGCCATATTTCGTAGGTATTTGTTCGTATGCTGATATCTTCTTATGAATGTTTATGAGTGTGCGTGAGGGCGACGCATCAGCTGTGGTCTCGCAGGCACCTGTGCGCGCGGCCACCAGTGGGGAGGTGGTAGTGACGGCGCGGGAGCAGGCGTGGCGGGGCAGGTAGCTGGAGGCGGGGGCGGGGGAGCAGCTCAGCTGTTCCAGTGCACACTCAGAACATTGATGCTTCGAAAGACAGAATCCGTGAACACACGAACCTAGCGGTGTTACGGTGGCACAAGGTTCATTTTTGCAGAGCATTATTGTCTTTATTGGCGCGATGCAATGGTAATTGTCCTCACCAATTAATAACTTTGTTTTTACATTATCACTACACGAAATGAGACAGTTCATATGTAAATTTAGTTCATCACTTTTTCTCGCACTTAGTTCTCGCAGAATTATTGTTTATGTTTGTAACTTTGCACTTTTTATCAGCTACAGATTTTTGTCGATTCTTCGTTACATTTTTACGATTGATCTCGTGTAGGCTGGTATAAATAACTGCGTTGGTCTATGTCTTTTGCGTGCGCTTTTTTCTAAGGCTGCTAGGTATGTCCGCGGCTAACTTTTGCCCGAGTAAAAACTTTTCAAATTGAAAGTAATTTTTGTTGTATCTTTTTTGAAGTGATTTTGGTTTTTCAGTCTACGTAAATATGATCCTTCGCGTATTCTATATTCAAAAGTAAGGACAATATTTCCGCGCATGTTTAAGAAAAATATAGTTATAGAGGTCTTCTAAAGTGCTTTAAGGTTTAATCCTACTAGAATAAAGAAACTAACCAAAGTCGAGGGCGGCAGTTAGTCTACTTGCAATAAAAAAATAATTTTTCATTAGCGCCATCTATTTTAAAAAAGCATCACTTAGTATGTACCTTACAAAATACCACTACGCCACGCCATCTATCAATAGGTATATGAACATTGAAAATATTGCTCTTTCCAGGCTATTTGCCAGCGCCATCTAGAAATAGCCCGGAATTTTACCATTTTTTGAGTCACAAAATTTTGTTCTCTATTAGCAGTCTACTTGTTTTCCATAGTCTTTGGTATTATTTACAGTGTCTGTCAGCGTTTGGGCACATGTGCTGCGCTGGCGCCGCGGTTGATGCTGACGTAGGCGCTGAGGCTCGCATGTGCGCACTCAGCTTAATTCATGGCCCGAAATACTGTCGTAAAAAGAAATATTAATTTTTATATCTTCAACGATTTATGGGAGGCATTTACTCTAAGATATATTTGCTTTTGTGCTGCTGCCATAAAAAAACACTATACCTACTTAATATTATACACAAACAAAGTTACCACTACTTGTGCGAGTAACGAATTTTCCACACAAATTCTTCATCTTCTAAATGATTGCTGTTCTTTAATCTCGCTAAAACTCAAGAACGGCTGGATCGATTTGGCTAGTTTTGGTCTATAATTTTTCTGGAAGTCTAGAGTTTAAAAGGTGAATAAATATGAAAATGCTCGGAACGGGACCTGGAACGGAGCGAGCGAAGCCGCGGGCGGCCGCTAGAACTCTAATAATTTTAACAAATTCGTCATCTCTGCATCTGTCAGTCATAAATAGCCAATACATATTAGATACAAACCTACTAATTAAGTTATAAACGCAGGTGACCTATATCGACGCATGCGGCATAATCATATTTGTGCGTATCGCAGGTGGATGGTTCTATACTTGTAAAAAAAAATTAAGTAACAGGCCTTTGCATCTATTTTAGATGAATTATATAGCGTCAGGAACAACTGGTGATTACACTGGCCCTACTTGCGGGACGCTATAATGCCTGGGACAGGGTTTTAGATGGATATAAGGCTTGCCCAGCACCTATATACCATTCTGACAGCTTAGTCGGCCTAACCCACTGGAAAGACATGATCAATACGTGCAGAGCCTTCCTTCACCGTTTTCTGTATCACCCATAATAACTGATGATATTGTTACGACGAAAACTCCTTATTAAATATAGCTAGAACTCTGTTTTACTTCAGTACACGGCAAAACAATACAACTACGGATTACGACGCCATCTTCTTCCTCTATTAGTGATGTGTCTCGTCGCTCGGTCCGAATAGGGATGTCCTAAGGATATTCCGATTCGGACCGAGCGTTGTCCTATTCCCAAAACTAGCTAACAATATGTAGCATACTGTACTATAGCCACTTACCCAGTATGCTGTATAAGTGTAAGTGGCTAGTCACGGGCTGACTGTTGGTATGTAATCATTGTCATGTTTACGTAGCAAGTTAGCAGCGTTGACGCAGCACTGATTGGATACTTCAAAGAATGTGTTTGCAGATGTATAATATAACATGTAGGTATACCAACCTATAAGTATACTTATGTAGAAGTACAATGTACCTCAAGTGCTCCGTGCTAAGAACCAGAGATTAATGATTTGTTACACATGTTAATGCGAGCGGTTTTTAAAGTAACAATTTTAATTTAGACTTCTGGGTTGGTTTTTTTAAACATTTGTGGCTTTTACAAGGGTTACTTAGGCTCTGTCACTGTGTGTCATTACCTCTAGGGGTAAGAGATGGCAGTTGCATAAACTGAAACACTTGATGTCAAAAAAGAAACAATTTTTATGCCTCATCTTTACAAAAATAAAATGCTGAACTAGGGGAAAAAATTGACGTCGTGTTTCAAAAAGCCTTCTGTGGTGGAGATCAGTGAAACTCTGTCAAAACCTTTAGATATAAGGTGGGTGGACCATGGAAGGCCATGCTCCTTTGAAGGCCAACTATAAAAAAGTCATATTTATAGTCACTTGATGACAAATTCCTTCCAATCAAACAAAGCTCTATCAAAGTCAAGGACACAGACGCGGCGGCGAGTCGCTCGCGTTGCTATTTTGTCGGTGCGATCCCTCGCTTCGTAGACTTCGGTCGGCGACGTTAAAATTGCAATTTGCGCGCTCAGCTAAAGGTAACTTTTCAAGTGAATCACCTATTATTATCGTATTCTTCTTACTATAAATTGTTATGTGAGGATTTATTGTGGTACTAAAGAAAAAATATAATAATTTTGCTACGATTTTAGTTAAAATATCGGTAGTGTTCCTATGAAAGCCGGTGGTTCCTTATAAGGCCAATCAAATTTTTCATTGGCCATTACAGGTAAAAAAAAAAATTATAATTTCATTGTAAAACGCATTGGAAACGTATTTGTTATCGATATAACACTCATTACTATATTTTTTATATAATTTTCATTAATATATCCTTAGTTATACGATGGTGTTCAAGGAATATTCATTAGGTTTTTTTTAAAGAAGATTATAATGTAATAGGCATTTATTTTTCATTTAAATGAAAGAGCTTTTTCTGTGGTTTTAGTAAAAGCGGATATTTTGATTATTACAATTCTAGTTTCAAGTTGAACCACTGATTTATAATATTGGCCTTGTATGGAGCCTTATTCCTAACAAGGCCATTTAGAAGAGCTTTATAAAAGTTAAGTTTAAGAAATAGCGATTACATCTAGAATAACAAAAAGAAGTTTGCATGATACTCAATAAAACAAAATGTTAATTAACGATTAGTTTCTTTTATTTATCCAGTAAATTAACTAATAAAAACTGTTTATTCGTTAGAGTGGCCTTTCATGGTCCACCCACCTTAAGGCTTATTAATCTAAACCAACAAACTGTAATATTTAAATCAATTTCGAATTTGAAATTTCCTTTTGGATTTGTCGTATCATCCGTTCAAATCCGTTCGAAAGGAGCCTTTTCGAGGCGCACTTAAAATCCTTTCACCACACTTGGTTCGAAAGAATCAGTGACACGATAAGAAGAAGATCCGTTCAAAGGAAGGTGCTGAACAACAATTACGTCCCGATATCTCTGCAGTGAGTGAGGGTCACCCACGCGCTCTCCGCACGCTCCATCATTAAACAATCAAGAGGAATCAGCACATTATATATCACGTTACAATATGAACCTACGACCGTGCCGAAGCGGCTACAACTGTGCTGAAACAAATTGCACGCAGTACAAAACCAGTTCACAATCAATACAGAATGAAGCCCGCGATGGACACGTTACAAAACCATACAGTCGCAACGAACCTCATACTATCTCCACAAACACGAACGTTGTAAGAAAAGAGTAGCGCGTAGAACAACTCTCGTTGCACTAGTGAGGGATTATTCCAGCTCGGGATCTAGCCACCGATGTGCCAGGGGCAATAATATCTACCCACTCGTGCTTAGATTAGATCAACGCTTAGCAGTACTTCCTAGGTCTGCCTACGTCAATTACTACTGATGCATAGGTATATATATTCAAACTACGTTGTTGAAGCGCTGAAATTATTTCCGGCTTGGGTGCTGCAACAATGTAATGGATTTATAGCAAACAGTTAAACTAATAGTATTAATAATAAACCAAAATTTAATGGTATTAAGCGGCAGATAGTTTTCTATTTTATGATATTATGGCCCTTTCAATAGTTTATTGACGGATATTCACATCAATAAGAAGATTTATATAAATCAGAAATTGAATGGAAATAATAAATTGAAGGGTTCTTATTGAAGTTTTTATTTATCTATATAGATATACCGTGCATGGGGAATTTCTTGTGACTATGAACTCACTTAGCTTTAAGACGTTTCAAAGTGATACGAATAAATCATTTTTTTATTTGAATTTGTGGCTTTTATTTGTTTTGAAGAATAAAATAATCATAACATTAAAACTATGTACTGTTCCTATAATAAGATTGATTAATATGATCCAGATGGAGGTTTGGCATTTAAAATTAAAGTAGCGTACATGTTGTTAATATTTTAATGATCAAAACTTATTCTGAGTCAAGCGAGATCACAATCATATTTTTATTTATGATTTAAAAGTTCGAAGATCGTAAATTAGTGTTTTCGTTGTCTGGATTGGGCTTGAGACGGGGTAAATCCCAATATCTTATTGATATGAATACAATGGCACGCACGTGCGTCGCCCGCAGCGTCCGCTCGACCATTGTCTGACCAACAGCCATTGTTTTACGGAAATCCTTCTATACATAGACATTATTCAATTATATACTGTACTACGATTATTTTGGTAGCATATTAAATTTAAGGACATCTTCTGCTTCATCAATACAAGGTAAGAATCTGTGTGCTTGCTTACAAGTACGTATACTTAAGTCCACACAAAACCATAGGGTTCCATAGTTGTACCATTCTTTAGATAAATCTAAATCTTTCATGTCTTATATGAATGTGAATTAATAACTTTTCTTATTCACAAAATAATCCCATCCACAGAAAGCTTGATTTTCTAGCATTGCAGTAAATATTAAAATAATAATAAAAATGTTAAATATCTACGTTAAATCGTCAAGCCTCCCCATCTGTGCACATACTTACAACAATCAAAACAATCTCAATACAATAGGTTTGCCAAAGTCACGTACACAGCTAAACCTTACCAATTAGATTCCTGTTTGTTTTACAAACTGGTCAGACAAAGTCGTTCACGGAACTGCTTAGATCCTATTATCTATCGACTCGAGTTCGAATCTGACCTAGAAACGAAAAAACTAACCGAGAACCGCCTTTGTGTGCTTATAAGGTAAAGCAGTGTGGGTGAGCTTGAAAGCTTATAAATCTTGGTTGTGCCTGTGTGAGTATTTGACAAGAGCAAGAGCAACTCGATAGCAGGCGACACAATGCCTTGAGCGTGTTTTCATTCCTTAATGGAGCTTGGAATGAAAGCTGTATTAGGTGAAAGTCGGGTCTTGGACAAAGGCTAAGGCCTTTTAAAAATTATTCCATTTGGTTTGGCAAGCTTGAATACTAACTCTAACGAACTATTTTTAAACCTATCTAAATAAAAACAGTTCATTTTATGTTAAAAGCTAAGCTAGGGTAAACAAATTTCTATAAAAATATTAATACACCAAATTTTCGTAGACCTTCGTAGAACTGCTACGTAAATAATTACAGAATAATGCTACCATTTCATAGGCACGTGTGTAAAAATCACGATAATTTATTAAAGCTTGCGCACATCTAAGCGACCTACGATAGCGATCAGTGAAACGCTGTCATATTTACGGTATCGCCTAGATGTGTACAGGCTTTAAATGAATACCAAAGTAAAGTATGCCAGTGAACAATGAGCAGCCTGAAAAGTATTAAATGATCAAGCGCCGCGTCATGACAATACACGGGCATTGTGCGTGGGCAAGCGAGCTTTCGTTCGTGTCGCACAGGGCTGGCTGTTCCATTACAAAGCTTTCTATTTATTAGCTTAGGACATTCTTGTATAAATGTTTAATGTTTATATCAAACTCCTTGCTCACAGTGGTCCAGCTAAGGTAGATTTTAAAAATAGGAGCAATCTAAGAAGCTTATTACATAATATTAAATAACATAGCAATAACTTAATTATTGAATAGCATGGTAGAAAATAGAACATTCACCTTCAACTTTTTTTTATACTATTGAAGTAACTCAATCTCAAATAATATTTCTTCAAATGAATCACAGTGAAACGTCTCAGACCAAGGTGAATCTATGTGCTAGTTTCATGCGACCAAGCTTAGACGAACAGAACATCAAGATACTCCTTGATTCATACCGTTGTTTTGTAGAGTAGCTGACGTTTTGGTCAAATTTTGCTGGGACACATTGTCCCAAATGACACTTTTGATTTTAATATTATTTTTACTGACGTTTCGGACACCATTCAAAATAACTGCATTGTACAGTCAGGTAAAAAAACAGGTTTTTACCGTGACGCGGCGGCGCCGGTGGCGGCATAGCAAGGTGACGAAATAGTTTTTTTTTTTTTTTTTTTTTGGGGTAAAAAAAAATCTGAATCCACGATTGATTTCAATGAACACCGTATATTACTTTGACTGAATTTGAGCAAGGACAAATAAATATTGAATTATGCATAGAACGCCTTGTTATATAAAAATAGTAAAAATCCCAAAGATAAAAAAGTTTTATTTAAAAAGATAATATGGAAAATATCGATGTTTTTCCCCCAAAGGGATAAAAACATTTATTTTGGGTCTTGCCGAAGCTTGACCCTTGGAGATATGCTATGCCTACCAGCCACCTTGGACGCTCTTTCAGCCCCCTTCAGCGTGCAGTGAGTCATATACATCTGTCTCTCTCGCACACTCACTGCCCGCTGTCCGCACGCGCCGGCTAGATCGCTCTGCGCTTCAGTACCTTTTAAGCCGGCAAGGTCTTAAAACCAGGGTCAAGCTTCGGCAAGACCCAAAATAAATGTTTTTATCCCTTTGGGGGAAAAACATCGATATTTTGAGTCTGTGCCTCGCTTGACCCTTGGAGAAGTGTTTATCTTCTGCCGGCGCCCTAAATATTATGTAAGGCGTACTGTGAAGGTATAAAAATTAAATTAAAACAAGTGTGTAATAACAAAGGAACCAGCTTTATTTCGCAATAATGAATTATTTTCATATTAAATGAAAAAGAAAATCAGAAACAGGTGATTTCCCAAACAATAATTAACTTAAACTGCTTCAAAACAACTTAAAGGTAAAACATCTTCTTTAGACGCACAATTGCGTTCTATAGTTTTACAGTAATATTTTAGAAAATTATGGCTGTTTCTCCAATTACCTTTCTTTAAAATATCGTCTAAAGGCATCTCTAAGCTAAAACGTGATGAACCTACAGCTGAACGAATACTTCCTGGACTGGCGTCCACGCCTATTTCCTTAAGGGCAGTCTTTATCCATCCAGCGATAACAGCTCTAGTGGCTGCACGAACACAACCCCTAGTTGATATAAAAAGAGAATCTAAAGAGGGATTCGCGTCACGCCTGTGTTTTGACAGAGTTATTAGAACGTTTAACCAATACTGAATATCAAGGTCCTGATCATCATTTCTGGAAATTTTCCAACCTGATTGCTTGTGAGAACATGAGTCAGTTTTAGACCCAAACTTAGGCCAAAAAATAATATACGAGTCAAACTCTTGAAAATATTTTGAATCTATGGATAAAAGAGTAAGATCGTGAATACGCCTTCCAGAGGCTACAAGTAATATAATAGCCAAATGCCTAGAGACTTGAAACAGACTGCTAGAGTCTGGCAAATGGGACTTCAACCAGGTTACCAAAGAATTGATATCCCAGATAGATGAACTTCTCTCTTTAGCGCCAGCTAAACAAATTGCCTTGAGTATATGTTTAACAGCTGGGTGGCTATTAATCTGGCTAGCATGAAAAGGATTAGCAAAACATGTTACTACAGACTTGTTAACCAAGATTGTGCTATACGATAAACCTTTACAGCGATGCAGATAGCTCAAAAACAAAGCAATTTTATCCGGACTTGGCGCATTTATCGGTACAGAATTCTCAACAGCCCATTTTCGCCACCTCTTCCAAGCAGAAGAATACGTTTTTAAAGTCCCCGGTCTCCAAGAGCTTTCTAACAGACTGACATCGTCCGCGCTCCAACCATTGGTGAGTCTAAGCCACCCCGAATCTTCCATACCTGCAAATGAAGTTGGTGGACTTGAGGAGGAGGGAGCCCCGTTGACATGTCGATCAAATGAAGATTCAGATCCTGTATTCGAAAGGCCGGATGTATTGCCCTCTTGCGCAAGTCGGGGTGCCAAAATGCCTGAGGCCAATTCGGAGCTATTAATAAGTATATTCCTTCCGCCGTGTTCAGGTGATGTAAAACTCTGGGTATGAGGGACGGGGGGGGGAAAACCCAAGCTAATTCGAAGGTCCATTGGCGGCTGAAAGCGTCTATGAATAGAGCCTCTTGATCCTCTGAGAACTGGGTGACATAGCAAGGAACCACTCTGGAACTCTTGGTTGCGAATAAATCCACCGACGGAGTTCCCCATTTCGCAAATACTTTCTGAGTAATAGCTTTGCTCAAGTGCCAGTCGGGGATTATCTTTTGACGAGATAGATGGTCTGCAACGCAATTGTAAATTCCTGGGATGTATCTTATCAGTATCTGAATATGATAACGATCTGCTAACCGAAGAAGCGATTCCACCATCGACAGTAGCACTCGGGACTTGGTTCCGCCTTGATTTCTCACATAGGCAATAACAGTCTGATTGTCGGACTGAATTAGAATCGTTTTGTTCCTTATAGCTTCTTTGTACGACGCTATCGCTGCGCACACTGCATACAACTCCTTTCGATTTATATGCCACAAAAGCTGCTGTTTTGTCCAAGTGCCGCTTATTGACTCGTTCAGGATGTGAGCCCCCCATCCTGTGTTCGAGGCATCCGTTGAAAGAAATATCTCTGCCGGTTTGATGAACATATCCGATTCTTGATTTAGATTGCTTAACCACCACTCCAGGTCTTGAACAGCCCTGTCTGGAATCTGAAACTTTCGCTTCGGAAAAACTTCTGGGAGAACCTTGCTGGCGATCTGAACTCGACGACAATGCATTCGACCCAGAGGAACCACAAATGCTACGAAGTTTAAGCTTCCAAGAATAGATTTCGCTTGCTGCCAGTCCCATGTTTTTGTATTGACTAGTTCCAGTAGCTCTTTCTTTAACACGTCTACCTTCTTGCTGGGAACATACTTTTTGCCCGAATATGTCTTCCATCCAATGCCCAGAAACTCGATGTCTTGAACCGGATCCAGAATCGATTTTTCGAAGTTTATTTTCCATCCTAGACTCGTTAAAAAATCTACAGTGAATTCTGCCTCCTTCTGGAGTTGCCGAGCGTCTTGATTTGCAAGAAGAAAATCGTCTAAGTAGACGATCACCCTTATGCCCTTTTTTCGAAGCTGGGATGCTAACCAATTTGAAACTTTCGAGAAAGTAATTGGAGCTGTAGACAGACCGAACGGCAGACAAGTCATGCAATAAAGATGGTCTTGAAAGCTTAGAGCTAGAAAACGCTGATGTGTTTCCTTCACTGGAACATGGAAATACGCTTGCGAAAGATCGAGTTTTACCATGTAGTCTTGCTTCTGCAGAAACTCGGGAACTGTGAAGTGACTGACCAAACGAAATGGACGTGGGCTCAGGAATTCGTTTAACCTTCTCAGGTCGAAAATTGGTCGATTGGATCCATCCGCTTTGGGTACCAAAAACATCTTTGACACAAGACCCGAAGTCATAGCTCGTGGTACCTTCTTCAAAACTCCTGAGCTCACCATTTTGGAAATCTCCACTGACATCTGACTGGTGTGTGAAGTCTGGAACCTTTTGCAAATTTTCTTTGTGAAAGGAATCGCTGGAGGTTTTCTCACAAATGGGATAGTATAGCCTTTTATGATTTTCAATATCACTTTTGGGACAGCCAAGGCCTTCCAAGCTCCCAGATATCGTTGGAGCTGACCTGCCGACCAATCCGGAGAATAGTCAGGAACGTTTCGAAGTCGATGGACGACTCTTCCCCCGAGATCTCCCTCGTTTGTACGATGAGCCAGAAGGCCCACGGTCAAAGCCACGGGAATGTCTAGCCGAAGAATGCTTGTATTCTTTAGTTTTTTGGTTCTCCTTATTATCGTTTCGGAACTTCCTTTTCTTGGAGGTGAATTTTTGTGAACCTTGATTGTGGAAGACTAGCTTTCTCTTATATGGAGTTTTGAACTTGAACGCATCAAAATTTGTAGATGATGTCTTAGAGAGATCCTCCAATTTGTTTTCATCAAAAAGAAAATTCTCTGAAATCGGAATATTCATCAAGGATGAAGCAATGTTTTCCTTCAATGGAGATATAGCTTTACGCCTTAGCTCGATAGTCTCAGCCCTCTTGCCACAAACAAATTGAAGCAAGTTGTCAGAACATTGACGGAATTCACCTTGAGAACCGGTGCCAAAAACTGTCGCAATGGCCTCAGTGGCTGCTGGGCACATCTCGATGACCTTTTTGAAGTCTCTTTGGAGAGCAGCTCGCTCAAGCAAAATAGCATGGGTTATAGTGCCATAAGCACCCTCAGTCTTTTCCTGATGATCAGCCAGACCATTAGTAGGAGCTAAATGCTTTAATGATGGATTAACCTGTAGAGCTGAAAACACAGGAGCCGCGCGTAGCGCTTTCTGCACTTCAGAGTACCTTATTCTATTCCATGCCTCATCCCCGATTCTTTGACAGGCAACTCCCTGGGCCATTATTTCAGGGTCTGGTAGAGGAATGACTGGATCAGCTTCTTTTGTCTTTGGAGAGAAGTCAATAATATGCTCATTAGACTTCTTAATGCTTGGTGTAGAGAATTCTGGAGGGTTCCACGGTCTGGCATTGACTGGCTCATCATCAGAACTTGAATCATCTCGTTCTTCATCCTGCTCCGAGCCTGATGAACACTGGTTGGTGTCAAGTCTACTTAAAATTTCTTGCAACAGCATTCTTGTAGCCTTCCCTTCTTGTTCTAGGGCCTCAATGCGACTAGTACTAGAAACCCGCTTATAAGTAGATGCAGGTTCACTTGATCTATCCGTCTCCGTATCTGATGCCTGACCCAAAGCACGAGAAGCTTCTTTCCTAGTAACTAGCAAGTGCTTAATACCACTAGTAGCCTGTGTCACAAGCTCACAGTGCAAGCCTGACCCCCTAATCCGCAAGGCGAGAGAAGGAGGACCCAAAACCAAGCCAAGACAGAAAGGCCACGAAAGCATTTTGATTTTCATATCCCTATAGGCTTTATCTTTTAATGAAGATGCAGAAGGATCAAACGCCCTAGCTATATCAGTTGCAGGTAAACAGAACCTTAACTTATTGAGCGTTGCAGGATCCAGATCCACAGACACATCTTCCCTCACTCTCCAGCCTTCCCAGCCTTCCGGGAGAAAACTGGAAGCCGCTAGCTTCAGCCTGGCCAGGATCTCATCGCCGGAGTAGTCATCATGAAGCTCACGGAGAGACTTGAAGACTGCAGCAGAAGCCATCTGCACACAAAAATTTTACTGATGAGCTTTAACTATTAGGAGGGGTCGAAGACCGCCACCTTTTCGGGCAAATGTCAATTTCAGCCAATTACGGATCAACCGAGACGTAGCAGCCCAATTTTTCGGGCCGCGGCAGCTCAATTTTTTGAGCCGCGATGCTCGATTTTCGAGCCGTCGCGGCCCAATTTTCGAGCCGCTACGCTCAATTTTTGAGCAGCAACGCTCGATTTTCGAGCCGCGGAGGCTCAGTTTTCGAGCCGCGACGCTCGATTTTCGAGCCGCGTGGCTCGATTTCCATCTACACACCATTCAACTAGAAAGGGTCGTTAACCGCTTTTTAGTTATGAACAGTCAGAAATCAGCCACTGAGACAGGACGCAGGGGCCGCTTAGTCTCAGAAATCCATTTTCATGATTGAGGCAAGGAGCGCACGAATCAGTGGATTTAATATGACTCAATAAAGAATCTAATCGAATGAACGTAAGCAAGAAAAGCCTACGCTTTAAAAACATAAGTATAAAGACCATAATGTCTATAATCCTACTTCCACCTACTGGAAATTACAAATTGCTATTACACGACATAAAATAAAAAGTGACATACCTGACCACTTTCAACACCTGGTACAAAAAACACTGCACTGCCATTAAACAATACTGCAAGTACGTGAATTTACGCGATGAACTAATCTATGCGGAGTGGGAGCTAGCGCGCGTCCGTTGCGGTTGGCAACAAAAGCGTACTGAAGCGCAGAGCGATCTAGCCGGCGCGTGCGGACAGCGGGCAGTGAGTGTGCGAGAGAGACAGATGTATATGACTCACTGCACGCTGAAGGGGGCTGAAAGAGCGTCCAAGGTGGCTGGTAGGCATAGCATATCTCCAAGGGTCAAGCGAGGCACAGACTCAAAATAGATTATTTTAAAGTGTTTATTTGGTAAAATACTGTGCCAAATGCTGTGTAAATTACTGTGATTGTTCTAGGTTAATGTTTTTATTTATCATGTTATAGAGGTTTACTGTTTTTTAATTGGATAATAGGTCTTGGAGATGATTAATACTAATAAATAATACGCCTTGCTGATGTTGAAAACAAACAATAAGTAATAATAAGTAATAATTTTAGGTCTGTTTTAGCTATTGATTATTTGTGATTTTTAAACATACTCGTTACTGTCTTAGAATAATTAAAAAACATCTTTGATATATTTTTATGTGATCATACACAAGATATAGGTTTATGCCAAATATACGCTATGTGAATGAGACTTGTTGTTTTTTTTAACTTGTAAGTACTTCACCACACGCTCGCAAAGCAATTTGATTAGCTTTATCACATTACATTATATTTTGCTTAAACATATTTTACCTGACTGTACTCAAAAGCATTAATAATTTGATGGTGTCCGAAACGTCAGTAAAAATAATATTAAAATCAAAAGTGTCATTTGGGACACTTTGTCCCAGCGAAATTTGTCCGAAACGTCAGCTACTCGTTTTGTACAACGATGGCAACCCTATTTAAATACAAACCAAAAGCAGTGATAGAGATACGCAACGCACGCGACATTGTTATCAGAGAACCAAGTTTGGAGAAAACACTTCCTTCGTAGAAACACATCTGTTTTATTATGTTGATGATGCTCTTATCGTGATAGCGCTTTATGGGACCTGTATCGTGGACTTTCCACACACCATAACATCAAACATCGTACTTAACAATGGTTTATTTCAAAATGATTTTCTTTACTATCATCACACGCCGTTCATACTTAGGCACCCAAAGCTGGGCTAAAAAAGCAAAAACAAACACTAGAATGTATTAGGGCCAGCTGCCCCTAATTCATCCAGATCCCGCAGACGCCACTCTTGACGGTATTAGGTCTTTTGCAACCCGGTTTTTTCCAGCAGGTACGGCAACGATGTCATGCCATAAAACGTATTGAATACCATATTATTATAACTTGTCAATTTACGTGCTAGTGTTCGTTAAACCCAAAAAATTAAATAAATTAAAAATAAAACGTCTTATACGTTCTTTGCTGGAAGTTGTTATAACTTACCTAAAACGATTTGGCTTTGGAAATTCCAAAAATAACAAAATACATATGTATTTCTTCTAATTTGCAGTGATAAGAAACGTTTAAAATTTTAATGCTGCTAATAGGACACTTTTAAAATCAAAATGTTACCTGATTTAGCATAACCAGCCTGAATACACGTTTGTTTCTAGAAATAATCCTAATGGACGGTAATGTCCTTTAGCGCGTTCAGCGTATTAACATGAATATGTTAAAATTTGAAATTTATTGTACGATATTAAGTTCTAAACACAACAATAAAAAACCTATTAGGTTTATTCTTTGACGGTTGAAGCTATAATAAAACTTTTAGCTCCTATGGCGGAGTTGAGTTGTCTTGGTATTATTATGTTATGTTGCTCGAACATACCCATCTTTTTACGATTGAAACCGCAAATTGCCTTGCGTCCTAGGTATTCTTGTTGAACAAGAAAAACAAAAACATGCACTCCTAATTGGGTAGCGCGCGTGACAGCATTTTAGCGGTGATTCTTCAAATTCATCGACAAGAGACAAAACATTAGTTCGTGAAGGCGTGTGATAGAGCGCGGAGATATGTCGAGGGTGACTCCGAGTACATTAGCGGCTTTTAGCCCGGTATCGGCCGAGTCATTTGCCTCGTATCGTAATGGTCGGGATTGCCTCAATTTGAATCTGCCGATGATAATCTTCGGGACGCTCTGTTCATAATGGAGCACGACTGCTCAGGTTTTTGTAGATGATTTATCAAAACGATGACATTTTGACATGGCTGACGCTTTTGCTTATTTTGTTGCACAATTTGTTACATAATTTGTTAGTCGATTGAACTAATTAATTCTTATACGTTATTTCACGGACCTAATTAATCACATACCTACTTACTGAGACAATAGTACCTACATCGCAAAAAAAACAGATTTGTATAAGTACCTATAGGTAACTAAGTTACAAAAGTGCGCAAAAAACGATGCCACCATGAAAACAAACTGCTACAAGTCTACAACTCGTTACAGTTAACACCCTGTATTTTTTGTTTAAAATCTATGTTAGGAAATAAAAACTATGCGGTTTTTATAAGGGACCGTTTTTTGTGTTTGGCTTGGCGTGCGTTCATGTCGTTTACTTGCGCTTTTATCTTTGGAGGTGCATGTGTTTACAACATTTTATAGAATAGGATTAATTATATAACTGAGAGCATGTAGAAATATTTTCAACGTAATTTCAGAGACACAATCTGGTAAATTGTTTAACATTTTATTAAAGAACATACGACTATATTTGAAAAATATGCTAACTCAATCCTAAACTAGCAACAAACAGTATAAAAATACCATTTTAAAAAGCTAAGTTAGAGTTACTATTTCTTTATCTTATCGCGTCACGTTTCGTTCGTTCGAACCAGTGTGGTTAAAGGATTTTAATTGCGCTTCAAAGAGGCTCCTTTCGGGCACTGGACATTTTTTAAGCTTATTAGGTTCTACGACATGTCGGTTTTGCGCGATGTTTTCCTTATATTAATTTTTTGACGATAGAGAATCTTGTAAGAAGCTTACAAATACGTCAGGTAGATTAACCCTCTGAGGATAGGTTGTTCACCCCTGACAAGGGTAGTCCACGTGCACCACAAGCCAACCAACTCGTACATAACATAAGGAACCCACACTTGTTCCATTAGCTCGTAATTTACTGCGCTTACATATTTCAACATCACCATTAGTGAGGATTAGGGGATTCCTCGATCACTAGGCAAATGACGTGACTGAATTCCTGGCTTAGGAAACAGATTTTTACTTATTACGTTACGCATACATAACCTAACTTTTCTCTCTCTCTTGTCTCTTAGCTTGATTAATAATGTTTGAAGAAAAACATGCATAATATAATCGGTCATTCATTACTTATAATACATTTTATACGTAGGAGGAGAAAGGTTTTTATTTTACAATACAATAAAACCTACACAAAAGTTGTTTGGAAATTGAAATTATGATTCAAAACTTGTTTCCTCGCTTGGGCTTTGTGTGGTCATTGTTTCTTATTGCTAGGTTAAGAATAATCTCGGCGTTTCATCTGTGAAGATGGGCATCTTAGCTAGACCAGTAACACTTAAATTTAACGTCACCTCGCTCGTCAAGCCAGTGGGTATATACGATATCAACGTCTACGAGACGAGACAAGGTTGTCGACGCTAGGAGCTGTTGATAAAAGCCGTCAGGCGCGGCCACACATACAATAGGTACCAACGCTTTAACATAAAAGCCTCGCCTTCGTTTTATTGCTGCGGCTTTAGGCCCTGTAAAATCTCAACGTGGCATCTTTTATAGTGCTATGTGTCGTATATTTTAGCTTTATGTCGTGTGTTTCTGCCTCGCCGTGGGCTGGCGTGGGCGCTACTCCAGAATCGCGGCCCACGTGCCGTTGATCGCAGATACAATTGTCCGCTCTCGGCTTGTTTATGGGAGCACTCCAACATACATATCACTGAAATGACACCTACAGCTCGTGCTGCAATCTCAGCTGCACCCGCTAAGGAACATCGGTCTTAGATTTCAATATTATCGCACGTTACTATAAAAGACGGTTAATCAAAGGTTATGTTTGTAAAAACCGTTTATTGGAACTTGTAAAGCTCGAACAATAAAACGACGATACAAAAGTGGTCCTATAAACGCGTATTGACTCGTGAGCGGTAGCAATTTGAGAATATTCTTTAGTATTTTTATTGGAGCCGGTTAAACAGTGTCGCAGCGGGCACTGAATACGAAATGAGCTTTCTTCTCTTAATTAATGGCTCCGGTAGTATCGGGAGTCGATCGCAGGGCAATCAAATTGTTCAAATATGATGAAGACCACGATGTCACGGCACGGTGCGATATTAATAAGAACCGCTGTTTACGCTTTGTAAAACTCAAATGTCTTAATTCAAGAGAACCTGTATATCTGTTTGCAATACGGATGTCGAAAAATAATTGCAATAAGATATTCAAGTAGAATATTCCCTTATCGCATTTAACCGTTTTCATTTCTCTTTTACAGTGGTCTATCGTCTAACGCGGAACGAGGCGTGACCCCGGTGTACCTGCGGTGCCGAGAGGGCAGCGTCTCCTGGCTCTATCCCCGAGGAGCCTTGCGGCTGCTCTTCGGCCCACCCCTTCCAGCTGATGAGAAAGACTTCAAAGTGTGCATACGAGTCATCAGAAGACCGGACCCGCCTGATCTGTTCCATACGCTGCGGCTAAATGACTCAGGTAATAGAGACAATTGGAACAAATTGGCCTTGTCGAGGATTTAATGATACTTTCGTGTCTACGTAACTACTTACATTGCATTATATTTCTGTAAGTAATTATACCAACTAGAAAAGTATTCTTCATGATTACGTTTGTTTTAGATGCCGCAGAGCGATTTCCCGCTCGCATCTTCGTGGAAGGAGCGAAGAGATTGGTGCCATTGTACGCCCCAAACGATGGCGATCCTCGCGAGCTTCGCTGCTTCCGAAGCAGACGCGGTCGCGCTGCGCTGTACGTCGAAGCTGAGCCCGAGGAGGGGACAAAGAGACGAGTGGCGAGATTTAAATATGAAGCGAAGCCGTTGCAAAGGAGACATTACGACCCCAACACGGCTGACTGTCGGCCCTGCACCGAGTCCGAGCTGGAACTCGCATTCTGCACGAGCGACCTCGGTGAGTCCAACCAACATAATGTACTGAAACGTTATTAGACCTTCCCGCTATTACTCCCATTACAAGTATACGTAGAAAACCAGAAGCGGCGTCCCTGAATGTTAATAGACGCCGAGACAGCCGACCGCACGGTAATTTGTCGCCATAATCGAGATTCCTTGCGCCTGAAATTAAATAAACCTCATTTTACCGGAATAAACCTAATTATGTTCAGCGTAAACACAAAGTATTCGCGCAAGCGCAACAATTTATCATTCCGAGAGCCGCTTATGCGAATATTTCGAAATGGGCAAAAAGTTAAATTTTTATCTGCTAATTGTTCCTATTGTCCGTCTCGTGCCTTTTGTGGCATACCGCTAAGTGGTCGCGAGATAAGAGCCAAGATAATAAGATTGCCATTTCATTCCGGTCATGACTCACGGAAGCTCGTACGAGATGGACGGACCGATGGTTGTTTAGATTCAATTTACGGGCATGACGAGTGAGCTGACGGCCGATACCGGATAGACTAGTACAGGGACGGCACGCGACGCGGCGGGGAGCTAATGTTCAAGTTTTTCTTAGATAAATTATAATAGTTGAGAAGTTATGTCACTGCATCGACGTACCTTCTACGCCCCGCGGAGCCGTGGGCGGCCCGTATTAGCCCTGCGTTATTAGCCGCCTCCACCACGATCATAGAATTTTTTGTTTGTCATGCCATATAATAATTTATCCATATTTTTGTGCCAGCGAGACTCGGACTGTCGAAGAAAGATACAACAAGAACGATTGAGTTTTAGAATTACCTATGTTTACTGTATCTCAAAATAAACGATACTAAAACATTGATTGGAACCCGACATAATTTGATATTGACCTATCAAGCTCTATAAAACGTTGACCAAATAAATTTCAATAGAACCCATTCTTTTAATTACCTCTCGTATTGGTGCTAACGAAGTTAACGTTTGTCTGGGGTTCGGAATACAACACAGACGTGGTCCCTCGTTAGTCAAACCTTCTCTATAATTATGGGTGTTCGGAGCCAGGTTGATGACCGTTTACTAAAGCCTTCACTATTCACTTATCTATCTCAAACAAAAGACTGACCGAGAAAAAATACGGTTACATTTTGCGCTTACTCACGAATCGGACAAAAAGCTTCGCGGTAACAATGGCGACACAGTGATTAATATCTATGTAATCTACATAAAGAAATAAATGCTTTTAGTATTGTCGCGTCGCGACGAATGCGGATATAAGAAATAATAGCTATATTTTTTACCGAACTACCTATTGTCTTTTTAATATAGGTAGTCATTCTTTATTTCAGACGTATTGTTTCGGAGTAGGTATTTATTAACGTTTGCCGATGATAAACTGTTTGAAATTATACGTGAGCCACGGTAAAAAATGAAGCCGAATTCCCAGTAGGCACCTACGTTGTGTAATTACTGCTACCTACGTTCAAAGAAAGTTGATTTGGCCGACTCAGTTGTCAGGATGGTACGGGCAAGCTTATTCCATCTAAAATCAGGACAGGATTTTAGATTATTAGATTTACTTATGCCCCTATTTGCAGGAGGCTATAGCCTCCTAAGCATAAATAAAAGCACCAATTGCCCCTGATGGTATACCTATAAATCATCTACAATAGATGCAAAGGCCTGTTTACTTTTTCACGTTAAATAAACAAAGACTATTGATTTTTATTTTCACCGGCTTCTATTCATTTAATTAAGAGACTTGCATTTTACATTAAATCTTATAAAAGTCAATTTGATTTATTACATCTCTGGGTGGCAGGTATGTATGAAGCAAGCCGTACTAATATATTCATCTATTTCAGTATCCCGAGGCGAGTTTGTTGGCATTGAGAACCGTGAGGACTTGGACTCCACTCAGCTCACTCTTCGGCTGACGAAGCTCATCCGAGCCACCAACGAAGCAGACTCAAGGGAGACGCCTGATCTAGAAGACAATGAATATTATAGGTAAGATTTAACCAGCGCTTTTTGATTACATAGCCATGTTGTAGAAGGATCATATAAAAAAACGGTAGGAACCGAGCCGTAGTTTGTTGCCTGTTCTCCTGGCTTGGTCGCGTGGAACTGGGCAGGGCACCTGGACTCACCTACCTCACCTAGACGTTTCAAAGTGATTCTTGTAATTGAACTGAATAAAGCCTATTTTGATTGATTCTCAAGAGGCATTTTTTCAAATTCATTCGTAACAAAAACCCTATCTAGGCGTGTCCTACCTGGATTTTTTTTATAGATTCAATGTACCTATGTACCACTCTGCAAAAAAGCTAGGTAATAAAAATTCTAAGAATAAAATCACTCGAAAGCCTTTTCAAGTTTTGATAATATCTAGGATGTGACCATTTAGACAGACATCTTGGTGATGCTTGTTCATGGCGGTCAAGAAACTGATAACAAACTTGTTTTGGCTCTACGTTACTGCTATCATTAAGAGTGATCTCAAAATGCAAAATTTTGTAACACGACACTATGTCCCGGCTGCACGGATGACAAAACGTCCAAATAAGTTTTTGCCAGTCGTTTTACTCAAGTTTTTGTTTGCAAAATTTTAAACCGAACCCAATTCATGTTTTACTGTAAGTAAAAAGCGTTAGAAAAAAACATAGCCTCTATGAAAATAATAGTACCTACTTTTTTATAAACGACTATTCTGAAAGGCTAAGAGACCTCCAAATTGGAAGTCTCTTAATCAATCTTTCTTGATTGGAGGCTACAATCAAGAAAGATTGAGACTCATCTATTGGTATTCATAAAAGACAACATGGCTATAGTTGGTCTAACTGGCAGGCTGCCATATTTATAAATGCAAAAGTGTGTTAATTTGTTCAATATTCATTTTCAAGTTTCCGATTACTTGCCCACCCATCATGGCAGGCTGCCCTTACAAAGAAGTCTTGCAAACTACCATTAATAGCTCACTTATTACATTAACCTAGGAAACATGCACCAGAGTTTTATTACAACATGTCTAGGATACTACAAAAGTGATATAAAGTTGCTTTTTTCGCAACCAAAAATCCGGCAACTAACAAGTTTTTTCTCTCACAGGTATGACGTAGATAACACGTTAGAACGAACGTCACACCGCAGCCACAAAAGACGGAAGGCCAGAAGTCTCCACGCACACATCCATGTGTCCTCAGTTTGCGAAGCGTCTGCCGGTGCTGGGGAGTTCCTAGTCATGGCTAGGAGAAGATTAGGGAGATACTCCCTGGTTTGTGCACCTAGGATTGAAGACTGGGTGCAGTTGGTTGAAAGGAGAAACGCTGATGGGACTGCGCATTGTTTGCTGCAGCATTGATGGACACTTTTTAGACTTCTCAGAACTCTCTTACTCGAATCGATTTTGAGGGTAGTGCGTTAGAACTTCGATGAACGACCGTTGATGACATTCTTTTTGGCGGCTTTATACGAAAAAACGTTTTGAGTCTGCCAATGACGGCCCGTAGGATTTTTTGCAATATTGGCTGGCCTCCAGCTCAGTTGGTAGTAGCTCTGCCTTCTGCGCTGTAGGTGGTGGGTTTGATACCCACCGAGAACAAACATTTGTGAAGGGAAACACAAATGTTTGTTCTCTGTCTGGGTGTTACATGTATGTATAAAAAAAATGTATAGAAGTATTATATCAGGTTTCTCTTTGTTAAATTTGGGGCTAGATAGTGTTGTGTGGATTGTCCACGATATGTATATATATTATAAACAAATTCGGTGATGTAAAGACCATGCTGAAAATCAGCTGATTTTATTCATTTATTTTTCAATTGTGTAAATTACAAGGTTTTGATAAAAGTGTGTCCCGTAAAGCCAATACGGTTAGATAAAATTGTGTTCCTAGGACCACAGCTTAGAGCTAAGCGTGGTCTGGGCAAAAACTTTTTGAAGAAAATGTAAATCCTTTTATTTTGCTTGCCATAAATCATTTGCATAGATAAGTATAATATATTGTAAGTATTGTACATAGTGTGTAAATAATATATGTTACGAGAAATGTGGACCAGAGTGCCAAAATCTTTAAGATCTTCATAGTTATAAGGTTGATCTCAACTCTGTACATATTTATTTGTTAAGATATAAAGGTACCTACGAATTACCTACATAAATAGCCGTAGAACCAATGTAACTTTTTGAAATCAAATTATTGTTCCCCTATAAGAAATTGTTATTTGTTGAAGCCCGTCACACACGTAGCTATAACATATATTAATATAAATTATAGCAAGGAATATTACGACGCCTTTCTATACAAATATTCAAGTGACCGCACACGCACCAGACACCATTTTCAAGCTCTGTACCAAAAATCAATTTAATAAAAGCAGTAGTTTAGTCCCAAATGATTTTTTAAGTTTTTGCCCCGTTTGAACACGATGCACCTCACAATAAATCTGAGTATAACCTACATCAGGTATCATTTACTACTAATCTACTGCTTTTATTTAATTGATTTTGGTACAGATTTCGAAAATGGTGCCTAGTATAAGTAATCCCATCTGTCGTGTCCACCCTGTATATTTCTATGACGTCACCAGCTTATACCGTAATTCATATTATCGCACGGCATATTAATATATTATAGCTACGTGCGTACGACGGGCTTAAGAGTTAGAATGGACGATATTTTCAGTTATTTTGATACTTTGTAACTTTCTAGAATTTTTAAAAGAGTAGATTTCGTAAAAAAGATAAACACATTCCATATTATGGTGCTTCTGTGAAAATGTGCTTCCATGATATAAATCAGATATGTATTAAAATATAGGAAATCATAGTTTATTGTAGATTGTAAATAAATATAAAAAGACATTTACCTACCATAGTATATAAAAAATGTGAATGCTTAGTAATATATTGTAAAAATACTATATTAGTTAGCTGTCAATGTGATATAGTCTACAACGAAATGATATATAGAAGTGCCTTAAAGATATTGTACATACGAATATAAATATAGTAGCATTTCATACCTATGAGTGTTTATAGACATTTTATTTTACGTTTAAGAACAAAACTTGAATAAAACACTTTACAAATTATTATTTTTGTTTAATTCAGACCTGCATGTTTGACTTTGGAGATATGTTTGGAAGATTCAACAATCAATATACAGGGTGTTTTTTTCAGCAAGGCGGTGATGGCCAAGTCCGAAACCACGAGAGTTAGCGAAACATCGTGAAATTCACGAGGAGTTATGCCCTCGATTTATAAGAAAACAATAACTAACCAACGCCATTCTCAACCCCTAAGGTTGGCAGGTAGAAAATGCTTATAGCATTAAGACCACCTTTTGTACATTCGTTTTAAGTTTTGTGCATTACAGAGTTAAATAAATAACTGCATATTTATTTTTATCATTTTTATGGTTGGTTATTTATTGTTTTCTTATAAATCGAGGGCATGACTTCTTTCACAACTTTTCCCTACCACTCGAGGTATCACACTTGGCCATCACCGCCCTTCTCAAAAAACCACCCTGTTCATTCTAAAAAGCAAGTCTGTGTACGTATGTCCAGGGTTTTCTCTATCACCGCCGACTAGGATCTGCTCCCCGTTGTGGTGGTAGATTAGATACCCCTCGGTCTCCTGCTGTGAGTAGGGGAGGTGGGTGGTTGTGGGAAGCTAGTTTCGAAATTTATATCTTTTCTTTTCTACCACGCAGGGACTTTTCTATCACATATTATATTATGGACTTTTCTAAAAACTCTTGATTTTGATACGAATATAATGCTTCTAAACGTTCTAAAATGTTCTAGGAAAATCCAATTTAATTCAAAGACTGAAATGATTTAGGATAGTCAATTTCCATCCAGAACGCTCTTAAACGTTCTAGAATGTTCTCTATGATTATGGATTGATCTCTATCTTCAATAAAAGATTCGCGGCTAGTTAGCTAGTTATGTATAAAAACATAGTTTATTATAGCAATTCGTTTATTTGAAAAATCACAACTGATACCACATAGAAAAACTACTCGGCACGGTTTAACTCTTAACTATACATAATATCACATAAAAACACCTCATAATTTGTTAAACTATATACATATACAAAGACATTTGTTATTTGGTACACTTTGTGAGCTAACAATCACTAAGTGATAGTATAAATAAAATTGGAAAATAAAATATTCTTTAAATACTTATGTAATATCAAACATAAAATAAAAATAAAAACTTGCATTCATTAAAATAGGGCTAACAGGGATATAAGGGACTACATGCCTTCATTATCATAAAGGTGAAGTTAAAAAAGAAGAGCTAATAAGATACAATAAGACCGTGAATTGTCGATTTTTCATTCTAATTTACATATTAATTTCCATAGAATTGAATGCTATTTGCATCTTCGATGATGGCCAATTAGTATTGTCTTTTATTGAAAGCACCATAACAAGGTGTAGAGACATTACGAAAATACTTCTTTATGTGAAAACTAGTTTTTATCTATAGTACAAATTGTTATAACATTAATAGATTAGAAACAGGTACTTAAGTATTTTATTTATACACTGATATGTAGTGAGACTATTTGACTGCCAAATCAAATATCTTACCAGATTTTAGTATACATAAAATAATGTTCATCTAGAAGCAAACTAAAAAACAACTATGCACCGGAAAGCTTGACCAGCAACAGGATTATTTCCTTCACCTACCTACAGTACAACCATTCTAATATCAATACTTCTAAATTCGTTAAAGCTATAGTCGAAACCAGACATTTTGGAAAGCACATTAAAACACCCAAAATAACGGTCTCATATACCTTACCTTCCCCTACACACTTCAAGAAAAACATGTTCTCATCTAACGAACTAACTTACTAAGATGCGCACAACGCGTTTCTTATAATACGCAACTCAAATAAGGTCGTGAGTTCTAGTTTTTTAATATAGGATATCTTGGAAGTATCTCTAAAAATCTTAATATCTTGACAAAATTACTGATGATGAAAGTGAGTCTGGTATCGACTATGAATAAGCTTATAGCATCACTCCGATAACTCCATACAACATGAGCAACTTGTGGACTCAAAACCATCATTTCAAACAGAACAGCCGCCTTAATCGCAAAGTTTGGCTAAGTTCACCGAGCGTAGACAACTCTTGATTCCAAAAGATTTTAAGTTTTGGTTGGAATTAGGAGTTGTCTAAGCTCGGTAATCTTTACCAAACCCTGCAGTTCTATATCCCCCCACGCACACAAGATGAAAAATCTAAATTAAAAATGCTCAAAGAACAGCTGGGCGATTGTATAATTCTGTTGCAATTAAAAGTTTGATACTAACAAGGAACAGCGATTACATTTTCGACCACTATCTATGTGTTGCCGTACTAGTTTTACAAAGCGAAGTTCCTATTCGCTATCTCATGTTTATTACGTCAACATTCAGTCGTGTAACAATCGTTCCTTATCATAGATAAGTTTTGTTTGAATTCGTTATTGCAATCGAAACTCAAAGAAATGTCAAAACTGACAGATGCGACTATTGCAATAATGGATACGCAATCACCCCACATATAACTAATCAAGTAGTAGCAAATGGAGATGCTAAACTTGCTTGATCTAGCTGTAAAGACGCTAAAATGGCAACACTGTGCTGAAATTATGATGTGATAACAAATTCTGTTCAGTTTAAAATGATGGTGTCCCCTGTACTCCATGCACTTTTCACATAAATCAGCCTTCATTGTTACAACGTTGACACAATTACACGCAACATTTGCCATAATAATATAATAAACGAATTAATATTAAATTATAATTAATATTATTAACAACTACTGGGTTAATCTGACAAGTAAAACAAACGACAATCTCCAAATCACACATAAAAATCACATTAGCAGCAGCATATTTCTAAAACCCTATGGATATGCTGACGTACAAAAAATAATACTATCCCTTAGGAATACCAAGGCTGTAGGCTATGACAACATTGCCACCAATGTCCTAAAGATGTGCTCTAATGTATTAGTACCGGTCCTAACTCATCTAATAAATTTATCTTTTACAGCAGGATGCTTTCCTGACGCCTTAAAATATGCGACTGTAAAGCCCCTTTTTAAGAAAGGAGATAGAAAAAATCTCGGGAACTATAGACCAATAACTTTGATACCTGTAATATCAAAGGTATTTGAACGTGCTATGCAAAATCGTGTATTAAATTTTATTGAAAAACATAATATTTTTAAAAATGAACAATATGGTTTCCAAAAAGGTAAATCGACAACATTAGCCTGCTTTAACCTAATGAAAGACATAACTCATAACTTAGACTCGGGAAATTTAGTGACTGTGGTATTTTTTGACATGTCTCGCGCATTCGACTTTGTTTCGCATAGGTTACTTCTTGACAAAATTGAAAAATATGGTATTCGAGGTCCAGCTCTCAAATGGTTCGAAACGTACTTAACAAACAGAATGCAATGTGTAGAAATTCCTAACATAGATAGAAACAAAGACCTAAAACCAGCACTGTCAAGTTATTTGCACAATGGTAGCGGCGTGCCACAGGGTAGTGTTTTGGGACCTCTTTTATTCTTACTGTATATAAATGACCTTCCGGACGTCACTGACATGCGATGTACACTATTTGCAGATGACATATCAATAATTATTCCAGCTAATAGAAATTCTGACATTTCTAATTATACAAATGACATACATAATACTATTGACTCCGTAATATCATGGTTAGATAAAAATAATTTACATGTTAATGTTACAAAGACCAATTTCATCCAATTTAGTACGTATGGTAGGAAACATGAAAATCTCTGTTTAAGCCATGAAGGTCATAGCATAAACGAAGTCAATGAAACTAAATTTTTGGGTATCATGTTGGATCGTAACTGCAACTGGAAAGCACACGTCGATCAAGTATGCCAAAAGCTTAATAAGTTTGTGTATGTCCTTTACAAACTTCGAAAAACTGCAAATCATAGCACAATACTAACGGCTTATCACGGATATGTAGCCTCAGTACTAAAATATGGCATTATACTATGGGGAAACTCCACTGACGTAAATAAAGCTTTATTAGCCCAGAAAAAATGTGTTCGAGCAATTGTTGGCATACCGCCTTGGGAGTCTTGTAAGCCAATATTTGTTAACCTCAAGTTATTAACACTGCCTAGTATGTATGTTTTGGAAGCGGCTAAATTTGTCAGGGAACACATCCATCTTTTTACGAAAGCTCGAGATATCTACCCGAGGACTGTGAGAGACCCAGATAGAATTGTTTTGTCTAAAGTGCCAAGAACGACACTGTATCATAAAAACAGTTTTGTAATGTGTGGACATATTTATAATAAAATCCCAAAAGACATAGTTGAGCTTCCAATGAGAATGTTCCTAAGAAAACTTAAACAGTTTTTAACTGAAAACTCTTTTTATAGTGTCAAAGAGTTTTTAGACTATAAGTAATTTCTGTATTCTTTATGATATGTTATTATTATTTTTTCATGTTTAATTTATACTCACAATTTTTTGAACTTGGCTTTACTTTGACATATCAACATAATACTTCATTATATTTTGACATTGCCATCCAATTATTTCTTTTTTAATTTTGTTATGTACTTACCAAATTATGTTATTTCTATTTTTGCATGCCGAGTTAAGCGGTGAGGAGTGTGAACACAATTAGTTTAAGACCTGTACACAACCATTCTTCAAGCAATCAATAAATCATTTCATTTCATTTCATTTCATATAGTTTGTTATACATTAGCCGTAATTACATTCGATACAAGCACACTAAGAGCGAAATAACTATTAATTATAATAACTTTATAAGAAGAATGTGATGCTTAGCCAATTAATTGTGCGGCTTACAAAATTTACGACAGTTTTTCAGTGTATTACAGGAAACGAAGATATTAGTTACAAAATAATTAGAAAGTATGCCAATTCTAAAAATACTTAAATCCATATAATCAGTAGGTTAAAGGTATATTTTCAAAATAGTATTTTCAACGATATTTTTTATTTACAATTTTCATAAAATTTTAAATGCATTTGATTTTAAACAATGTTTTTTGTCGGAATTATTGTCTAGAACGATTTTAATGCCCCTACTAGATTGCAGCCTTGGCTATTATAAGTTCACCAGAAAGTTGGTGGTTATTTGGTAGAAAGAGCTTATCTTTAGAAGTTTGAGTGTTGAGTGTTTAACCCTCTCATAATACCTGACACTTTATAGAGAATCTCTAAAAGTATCTTGTCACTGTCACTTCGTGGCCACAATTTAGTAGCTGGCACTAATTTGAGTTGGGGAAGCTCATTATTATTATACTTTGAATATTATATTTTTTAATATTTTGATTATTCATAAGTTTTTATGACTAATTCATGGTTTGGATTGATACTCGAATCTTGTTTCTACTGCTTAACGTATATGGAACAAAAATACTAATTATTATTATTATTAGGAATACAATAAAAAATGTTCATAAAAATATTTTCAACTACAACTTGAGAGCTAAAACAATTGAATAAACTGAACAATTTAATTTTAATAAAAATCATTTAAGAAAAGCATAAGTTTACAACTCATTAAAATACATAGGTTTTGTTTGTTAATTATTAAAAAAAACCTATTTGCGCAATTAAATGTTTTCTTTAATAAATTTAATGCAATCGCATTGTAAAAATAAAAAAAAATATTATAATACTAAGTACTTATTTTAGGATAGGGCACTGATTTTGTATCATCAATACTCTAAAGTTAGTTTTAACTTGTAAATACTTTTAGTTTGTTTATTTATATTAATTAGATATTTTAATTATAATTATATAAAAAAATAAAATTATTAACTTGTCTCCAACGATAAAATAATAAACATAAACTTTTGTCTTCTTTCGACGTACAAATTCTAAAATCTTATACAATTCTTAATTACATCTATATTTTAAATAGTTATTTATTTATTAGAAATCTCCTAAACATGGCTAATCCACAGAGCAATGAAATATTTTGTAGACAGACTTGTCCTAAAAAGGATACATTACTTTCAGGGACTATCTTTAGCAAGAATATCTAACACACAGTACAAAAATAACAAATAGCGCGTCTACCCAATTACAAAACGTGGAGTAAAAATGCTAATTTTACTGTTTCTAAATAAAATACTATAGCGACTTGGTCAATTGTTGTCAACTAATGGCTATGGGATGACAATAAAAGCGGAACTTACCTACTTATAAGGAAGTCTGACCCCATATGTTATAACAGCCATACCAGGCCCCTGTTTAACAAAGCTGACAATTCGAAATATATGTCAAAAAGCGACAAAATTGTGGAATTGTCCCGATTAGGCTATTATCAAAAGCGACAAATATGTCACAAAAGCGCGACAATTCCATAATTTTGTCGCTTTTTAAACAGGGTCGAATTGTCAGCATTATTTAACAGGGCCCAGGTAAAGCCATCTCTTCTTACTGTCTTTGTACTGTACAATTTCTAAAATACCTCTAGTTTTTACAACGTAACAAAGCCGGATGGCTAGTAAGTTATAAATGCACAACTATAAATACCCACCACCTATAAATCCTCCATATTGGGCAATACTAGAAACTTCTCGAACTCCTTGCTGTGACAAATTGGTCAGATTAAAAGGTAACTTTATATCATAGTAGCCAACTCAATTTCTTATCCTGAAGCTATAGAGAGGCAATATAGGGTAGATGTACCGGTATTCACTCAAAATGCACCGGCGTGCGAATCCTCCATATTGGAAAATACTAGAAACTTCTCGAACTCCTTGCTGTGATTGGCAAATTGGTCAGATTGTATCATAGTGGCCAACTCTATTATTAGGCCTCAAGTTAAACTATAGAGAGGCAATATAGGGTAGAGATACTGGTATTCACTCAAAATGCACCGGCGTGCGACTACTCCATATTGGGCAATAGTAGAAACTTCTCGAACTCCTTGCTGTGATTGGCAAATTGGTTCGATTGTATCATAGTGGCCAACTCTATTCTTAAGTCTCAAGTTAAGCTATAGAGAGACAATATAGGGAAGAGGTACCGGGTATTCATTTAAAATGCACCGGCGTGCGACTACTCCATATTGGGCAATAGTAGAAACTTCTCGAACTCCTTGCTGTGATTGGCAAATTGGTTCTATTGTATCATAGTGGCCAACTCTATTCTTAGGCCTCAAGTTAAGCTATAGAGAGGCAATAGGGGTACCGGTATTCACTCAAAATTCACTGGCGTGGGTGTCATCACGTCTATGATGATGTCCTCCATATTAGGCAGAACTAGAACCTTCTCGAACTCCTTGCTGAGTTTCTGCTCGATCCAGTTGGAAATGTGAGCGAAGCGGAGTGTTCTGGCGCCGACTGCTGGCCTCGCTTTTAGCACCAGCTGGGGGTTTGTTCGGAATCTGAAAAAGAAACATGTTTGAAGGCTCTCAAATTGATCGGTATCTATACTAATATTGTACTATTAGCGGATTCCTTCTCTCCACGAGCGGTTCGAGCGGTCGACTATAAAAGGCAGCGGCGCGAGGCACTCTGACTCATTCTGCGCGTAGCGTTTGGTGGTGACGGACGGTTGTAGAGGCTCATTATGTACTTAGGCATATAATATGATTGGTGTTATTTTCATAGTCGATTCATAGAGGTTTAACGTGTTGGTTAAGTTCTATTGTCAGTAGTTGATTAGTTGGTAATGAAATAACAAATAAATGTGGTTAGGTTCAGTGGTTGATATTTTTAAAAAAGTTGTTTCCTTTCTGTTTCGTAAGATCAGAAAGGTGGGATCACCTATGTGCGCTTGATCGTTTTGCTATCCTAAAGTCTGATAAACACGTGGTAAATAATGGTGTCTTTTCATCAGGAATTTTTATTGGCGGGTAAGTAAGTGAAATAATAATGGAACGTGCTAGTCGATCTAGGAATCGTGATATATCTCGTAGATCACGACGCCGTAGGGACAAGTTCCGTGAAGATTAATGTGTGGCTACATCTCGGGTTATTCGTCAAGAACGATCATCTAGACGTCGTGAATGCACGCGCAGCCCACCGACTTGCTCACGTAGGCACCGTAGCAGATCGCGTGACTGATCGCGTCTCCGCTCTTGTGACCGATTGCGTGACTGTCGTGCCTCGCGTGATGAGATTTTTAGTCAAATTCTTACGAGATTATATAAAATCAAGGGTACGGTTCCACCGTCGTTGTTGTCCACCGATATTCCGTCACAACCTGAAATCAAACGCCACGCGTTGACGTCGCTTCCTCAGCCTCTGTTGGCATCAACTTTGTTTAGCCAACAAACAGGATTTACGAAGGAGTTTTCACAAACATCAAAGGTTGAGAGCGAAACAGACAAACTAGTGAGGGTACTTTCGAAATTAACTCACAACATTTTTACATAATCTTCTTTCGATCAGAGTGTTCATGACTTCGACGCAATACAGTTCTATCGCAGTCTGTTGATAAATAAATGGGACGAGGGAGAATGTCTTGGTCGGATAGGTGGTTATTTACGTGGTGACGCGAAAACTTGGTTGAGTGAGTGGGTGACGAACATGGAGCAACTTCAAGGTAGAATTTCACGCGCTACGTCTGTGTGAGATCGATGTTCCTACCATTTTGTATGAAGTGATGAGCAAGAGTTCCAGTCAGTTTCCGGCGTATGCTGAGTATGCTCGCAAGTCACTCTTGTGCCGTAACGTCGTAACGGGTCTTTCGGATGAATTGAGGTCAGCAATTGGAGTGCGAGGTATTATTGACCTGCGGTTTAAGGCAGCCGCAACAAATGCTAAGTTGTTGCCAAAAGATTTGGTGGAGTTCTTGTCTTTATTTATACGCTAAGCCTAAGTATGATACGCGCCAATCTCATGGTTTAAATCGTACACAGGACCAACGCTTTCAGAAGCATGGTCAATCAAAGACATCTGATAAGAAGGTTACGTGTTTCCATTGTGGTAAAGAGGGTAGTTCACTTTTTTCGTTTGCTTTGTGGATTTATCTGATTAGGGTGCACTGGTGCACCGCTTTTGTGTCTTGTTACAGCGTACGTAAAGTGACAAGGTCGAGCCGCTCCAGGTCTCGTCACAGGCGACCGTCTGGATCACGGAGGACGCGTTCGCTGAACGGGGACAGGAGGTCCCGTATCCAGCGCTCCCGTAGTCGCTCAAGGGGTCAACCGTCGCATCGGCGGCGCTCCCGTGAACAGCGTTCCCATAGCCAATCGCTTTCGCGATCGCCTCATCGACGCTTCCGTGACCAGCGCTCCCGTAGCCGATCGCTTGCGTGATCGCCTCATCGACGCTCTCGTGACCAGCGTTCCCGTAGCCGATCGCTTGTGCGATCACCTCATTGGCGCTCCCGTGACCAGCGTTCCCGTAGCCGATCGCTTGCACGATCGCCTCATCGACGCTCCCGTGACCAGCACTCCTGTGACCGGCGCTCCCGTAATCAGAGCTCCTGTTACCGATCGCATGCACAATTGCATGAGCGATCGCGTGCGCGATCGCAAGCGCGATCACCTCACCGACGCTCTGGTAGCCAGCAGCGCCGTAGCCACTCTCATGAGCGTTCTTCACACCGACGTTCACACGGCCATCGGTCGGACACTCGAGGGCGATGCGTCCACGAGCTACCCCCACGTGATGACCACATCAGGCGCCCCCGTTCACCTGACCAAGCAGGCCGTGGGCATAGCTGTGCTGAGGTACAAGGTAACCCGGTGTGTGAGGAGCGTCCGCAAAGCGGCGCACGCCTTCCATGCTGCAAGCACCACGGAGTAACTGTGAGTCTTTAGACACTGTTTTATCGCGCTTAAAAAAGTTAGAGAAGCGTTCTCTTGACTCGTTTTCTTTTTGAGTCCTTACATTTTAAGTCGTGTATGCAAGATTTAGGCGTTGAACTCCATAACATAACGCCGGACATGCACCATGCCAATGGACAAGTAGAACGGTACGTTAGGACTGCCTTAAACATGTTCCAAATCGAGCCTTATAGAAAACGCAAGTGAGCTGAGCGGTTATAGCAACTCTAGCTAATTCTCAACCTCACCTAGCAAAAATCCATGAGAATCCGCGTTGAATTTGTTGTTCTAATTTGCGATCCGAACACTGGTACGAGATGTTGCTCTCAGTGCTAGCTCTGCAAATTGCGAAGCTAGGAGACAAATAATTATAAGGCACAGGACGGTCGAGCGGCTGTCTGAGAATCAAGCATCAATGATGCTCGTGTTAACCGGTAGGGACTGACGTCCCCCACGTGTGTTTCAGAAAGCGATCTCCAATCCTCGGCTGCCGGCTGGGCTGTGCACGGACGCCAGTTCTGTTGGACTTGGTGTCGTGCTAATGGAGGAGCATGCTGGCGGGCCGGTGGACGCGGAGGCAGCGCTGGCGGCGCTGCGCTGGCTGGGGGCGCACGCACTGCTGCCCGCGCAGCTGGAGCGCACTGCGCTGATGACCAGCAACGCGTCGGGCGCGCTGGCGCTGGTGCTGGCGCTGGCGCTGGAGCTGACGGTGGAGCGTGTGTGCGGGCGCGAGAGGCGCTGGCGGTGCCACTGGTGGTGGTGCGGCTGGCGGAGGCGCTGGACGCGCAGAGGGGCACGGCGGCACGTCGCACGTGCTGGCGCGTGCGCTGGGCTGGCGTCCGAGCTGCTGGCGTCCGAGCGGCGGGCGTCCGAGCTGCTGGCGTCTGAGCTGCTGGCGTCCGAGCTGCTGGCGTCCGAGCGGCGGGCGTCCGAGCTGCTGGCGTCCGAGCTGCTGGCGTCCGAGCGGCGGGCGTCCGAGCTGCTGGCGTCCGAGCGGCGGGCGTCCGAGCTGCTGGCATCCGAGCTGCTAGCGTCCGAGCGGCAGGCGTCCGAGCTGCTGCTGCTGCGGCGTGGCGAGTGGCGTCAAGCGAACTTTGGGCCTCTGACGTGTCAGGGCAGTAGGCCGCTTTTGGTCTCTGCCTGTGACTTTCCGGCGTCATGCGAACTTTGGGCCTCTGATGCGTCAGGGCAGTAGGCCGCTTTTGGTCTCTGCCTGTGACTTCCCGGCGTTAAGCGAACTTTGGACCTCTGACGCGTCAGGGTACCAGGCCCCATGGTCTGTACCTGTGACACACTTTAAGCAGTGTATAGCGAGTAATGGAGTCCGGAATCCTTTATTCGAGATACAATGTATCGTTGTTTGTAAAGTACTTTTGTTTCTCATGTTTCTCATGTTACTCATGTTGCTCATGTTACTCATGTGGCTGATGTTACTTATGATACTGATGTTACTCATGTGGCTCATGTTGCTGATGTTGTAGATGTTACTGAAGTGACTGATTTTAATGATGTTACTTATGTGACTTATTTAAATGAAGATACTGATGTTACTGATGCTACTGATGCGACTGATGTGACTGATGTGACTGATGTGACTGATGTGACTGATGTGACTGATGTGACTGATGTGACTGATGTGACTGATGTGACTGATGTGACTGATGTGACTGATGTGACTGATGCTACTGATGCTACTGATGTGGCTGATGTGACTGACGTGACTTATGTTGAGTCTTTATTTCTTGAAGCCTGAAGCTATCCAAAGATTGTTTTGAACTAATAAATCACTTAAAAGTACTTTTGCTTGTGGACGCTTGAGTGCACGCTTGCGCCCATGACATAAGGAGCTTATTTTATTCAGTTTAGCTGTAAATGCTTACTGCTTTTAAAATTGTTGTTACTTTGTTAAAAGAAATGATCTTTTAATATTTGACTAGCTTCAGACTATGTTGCGCTTATTTTCAAGTCACTTCAAATCTATTTTTGTTGTGTGTTACAGAGAGTGATCAATCTGATGATGATCAGCCTGTAAGGGTTGAACCTCCTACGGTTGATACTGCAGGCGAGGACGCCTTGCTGTCAGGAGAGGCCGTATTAGCGGATTCCTTCTCTCCACGAGCGGTTCGAGCGGTCGACTATAAAAGGCAGCGGCGCGAGGCACTCTGACTCATTCTGCGCGTAGCGTTTGGTGGTGACGGACGGTTGTAGAGGCTCATTATGTACTTAGGCATATAATATGATTGGTGTTATTTTCATAGTCGATTCATAGAGGTTTAACGTGTTGGTTAAGTTCTATTGTCAGTAGTTGATTAGTTGGTAATGAAATAACAAATAAATGTGGTTAGGTTCAGTGGTTGATATTTTTAAAAAAGTTGTTTCCTTTCTGTTTCGTAAGAGTACAGTCACAACGGACAGTTTTCGTATTGTACCGCTTATTTAGATAAATGGTACCTGTGCCTAATGAATGAAAACGACAAAGGCTATTAAAATATAGAACATAACAGGTGAAGGAAAACATCGCAACCATTAAAAAAAGAAGGTATTTTCTCCGTTTTCTGGCCTATCTAAAAAGTTTAATTGTTAAAATTGGTATTCCGTTTTCTTTCCTACGTAATGAGCATAATTTATAAGAGTTATTGAATTTTTCAGACACTAATATCCCGCTGCTGCTTCTCCACTTTTCTACCAATCCTCCAAAATATTTGACCACTTTAATTGGTCGATTCCTTCATTTAACTTTTAACATTATCAATTATAGTGATGACTTTCATTATCGTAACGACATTTTTGTACTGACATTTGGTTCTAAATACTCAAAATAAAAAAGTTCAAACGTTTTATTTCCGCAAAATGGCTCGGTAGTAATTTTTCGTACTTAATTACCGAGTACCAAAAATTACTACCGAGCCATTTTGCGGAAATAAAACTTGGACATAAATATAATTTTCTTTTATACATACATGGCCAATAAATAACGAACTCAAATAAAAGAAAGGAAAAAATGCACAAAAATTGCAAAAAGCAATATAACCAACACTCACCCGATCCAAACTCGATCATGTGGCGGCGGAGGCAAATTCAAAGTGAGCCTTCCTTCCAGTCCGTGTATTTCTAAATGCAGTTTTATATCCGTGTTGGATAATCCCTCCATGGCACGTTTCACGTACTTGTAGTCCGTAACCTAAAACCATACAAAATACATTGAAATACGGAAATTATTTAAAAGAAAGCGCATAATTAATAAATATTCTATTATTTTACTGACTTCAATCTACACGTTTTGCTTATTAGGACTAGATGGCGCTGTATGAAAAGTCTTACAATATTTATTTTGATTTAGCAGTTCTATTTTACTGGCTCTAATCTACACGCTTTGCTTATTACGACTAGATGGCGCTGTATGAAAAGTCTTACAATATTTATTTTGTATAGAAATTAAATTGGTCGTCCGCCATTTTGGATTAAACAATATGGCCGACGACGACGTCACAAACTTCTACTAGAATAAATATTTTTTTCGAACAGCTTAATGCTTTAGCAATCAACGGTTACCTTTACCAATTACTAACTGCATTGCGATTATTATGCACACATACCTGTTGGAAGTATTTGTTTGTTGCTATCTTATCAACCATTCTTAGGAACTTTTTCTTAGATGATCCACCTTCTGTTGTTGTTGATCTGGAACAAAAATAACAATATAGTATTTTTTTGTATTATTTTGCAATAAATTAATATGAATTTATGCTCTTTTGAAGAAAATTTTGCGAAATACGCAATTTAGAAATAATTTTAATTTCTAAATTGGTTAAACTTTTATTGATAAAAGGTTTGAAAGACATGATTGTGCTAAGTGCACGAAAACTCTTTGAGGCGCACTCAAAATCTTTTCACCATAATTGTGACACGGTGAGAAGAAGCAGAATATTGATAAACGATTTGAAAACTTCGATGTTTTAGTAGGCTTGGCCGAGAAGCCTAGATTTCCAACTGACACCTAGATTATACAATTTTTTTCAAAATCTACCTGTAAGATTTTCAATAACTGATGGTTTCCTTTCTTTCTATAGGGTTACTTACGCAGTTTCTTGTAAGGGAATATTCTCAGCGCTGTCCACAGGCTGAACGGGTGGACTCTCGTCATCGCTGCTAGACTCCGCAGAGTCTTCAACGTCGGAGTCGAATATCGCTAGCTTTTTCTTCTGTGAACAAATTAACTAATCAATACTAACACATCCCCGACATTTGGCCAAATCCCATACAAAAGCAGCATTCTAACAATATATTACAGATATACACAAATGTCGTTTTGTCTATGTGCGGTTCTTACACAGACACTATACAAATGTCGTTTAGACACGCGATTGCTTGTGCGTGTGGATTGTTTCATACTAAAATGAGATAAACGTGAAGAATTGAAATGTTTGTGGCTCAATCACGGACCGATTCTAGACTGATTTGGATGAAATTTGAAACAAATATACTTAGTTTGTAACCTTGCGGAACATGAACTAGACGAGTTTATATTTAAAAAATTATCAGACTTTGCATTTTAAGTTTTATAAATTAAACTAACAAATGAATCTAATTAAATTATTACCTTGTGTCTATCGGCTAAGAGACTGCTTGTTTTTGGCGAGCCGCTCACTTCGTTTTCAACAACATTCTCATTTGTTACCAGCAATTGATCTTCTAACGTGAGATCTGAAAAAGAAAACAACATTAAACTTTGCACTGTACCTTACATAATACAACTAAAATACATTTTGCACACAAACAGTTTTCGCAAAACGATCGTATGGATAAATAAAGAGGCCTTGGCAAAAATTTTAGATTATTTTATATGACAAGTTATCCCTTTATCAAATCGTACGAACGTAGCCTTAGGACGTCGCTTCAGGAGTATAAGTAAGAGTAACTTCCTGTTTTGTAACTACACATTTGTTAGAGGATAATAGAGGACATGTTCTAAAACTTCATCTTCCTGCCCATATCCCACTTTATGTGGAGTTTGCACAACGTCCACCTTTTGTCAGCAATCATCTATGTATTCCCTCCTTTCTTAAGCTTTCACGATCTGATTATTTTGTGTGTCGTGTTCACACAAGCCCGCCAGCGATAACTCGATAACACCACAGCCACAGCGATGACACTATACAACTGTAGACGATACTAACTCTTCTCCTTGAGCTTCATCAGGTTGATCTGTGTCAGCCACAGCGATGACACTGTACAACTGTAGACGATACTAACTCTTCTCCTTGAGCTTCATCAGGTTGATCTGTGTCAGCCACAGCGATGACACTGTACAACTGTAGACGATACTAACTCTTCTCCTTGAGCTTCATCAGGTTGATCTGTGTCAGCCACAGCGATGACACTGTACAACTGTAGACGATACTAACTCTTCTCCTTGAGCTTCATCAGGTTGATCTGTGTCAGCCACAGCGATGACACTGTACAACTGTAGACGATACTAACTCTTCTCCTTGAGCTTCATCAGGTTGATCTGTGTCAGCCACAGCGATGACACTGTACAACTGTAGACGATACTAACTCTTCTCCTTGAGCTTCATCAGGTTGATCTGTGTCAGCCACAGCGATGACACTGTACAACTGTAGACGATACTAACTCTTCTCCTTGAGCTTCATCAGGTTGATCTGTGTCAGCCACAGCGATGACACTGTACAACTGTAGACGATACTAACTCTTCTCCTTGAGCTTCATCAGGTTGATCTGTGTCAGCCACAGCGATGACACTGTACAACTGTAGACGATACTAACTCTTCTCCTTGAGCTTCATCAGGTTGATCTGTGTCAGCCACAGCGATGACACTGTACAACTGTAGACGATACTAACTCTTCTCCTTGAGCTTCATCAGGTTGATCTGTGTCAGCCACAGCGATGACACTGTACAACTGTAGACGATACTAACTCTTCTCCTTGAGCTTCATCAGGTTGATCTGTGTCAGCCACAGCGATGACACTGTACAACTGTAGACGATACTAACTCTTCTCCTTGAGCTTCATCAGGTTGATCTGCGTGGAGAGCGCGATGTACGCGCCGCCGTCGTACCGCAGCTCGGCGTCCAGCCACACGCCGCGCGCGTCGCACGCCACCGGCAGCACGCGCTCCACCAGCGGACACGCGCCCGCCAGCGACAGCTCCGTCACCACCAGCGGCGACATGAACGACGGCAACTGGAATAGGGTCCGGTTAATGTACGTCCAGTTATTGTACGGCACGCTCGCTTTGCTCGCTCGCCTTGTGCGTTATTTATATGTTCTAACATAACCTAGCCTATCCAAGTCGGATCCGCCCTATAATAAGTCTCAAGGACAAGTACAAGTATCCACTGCCAGAACAAAACAGCAAAAATAAATTATTGAATTGCTACAATGTGCACGAGGCTTAACTGGCATCGTAATAATAATAACGCAACGACAGCGCGTTCTAGGATCGTGACACTTTTATGAGCGCCATCTAGTTCGGAAAAACGTAAACCTATTATTATAATAAACGAGTAACGTGATTGACTGATCGACTTTTAGGGTTCCTTAGGACTTTGATTGGAGTTTCAACTACACTTAGGAGCTTGATAATGTAAACAATTTTAGGGTTCCTTAGGACTTTTATTGGAATTGCAACTACAACTAAAAATTTTTTTTTTAACGTACAAGTAACCTTATGAGCCGATTTGAAAAAACCTTTTTTTATCTGAAGAGTAATAGGTATTTCTAGATTGGTCCCGTAGAAATTTCATCAAAATCAATTTAATAATTTGGCCATGAAGTTGGGATTTCAAGTTTTTTAAACTTATGTATTATATTATTTTTTATTCATTCGAACTTTTTCCTTACCTTGAGCGTGTTGAGTTTCCTCTGGATGCGATGTTGAACGCGCGTGATCATAGCCGGGTCGCGTGTGACGTCATACATAAGCCGCGCAAGCGCCGTATTCACCCACGTCACTTCCGCCGGTAGGAGACGACAGTCACACTCAGGGGACGGGGTTTTACTCTGAAGATAGAAATTAAGATGAAGCACAATATCAGGTAAATATTACTAAAATAATCCTTTACAAATACATTACTAATGAGTTAATAGATAATTACTGGTTCAGTCTCAACTGATATTTCGCGATCTAGCTAATAAGTTCTTGACTGAATTATTTAAGTGTTTTATTCTATTTCGTGCCGGAACAGTTTTATTCAAAAGGAGCATTCGTTGTCAGATGATAATTTTAACTGAATTTCTTCAATGGAATTGTTCAATAAATACATATTCGTATATTTACTAAATACATTAATGAAACAACCTACGCCAATAAAGAAAAGAAAGAAAATGCGAGTGAGAAGTGATAGAGCGAGAACAATCATTGCCTCATTGCAAGTTTATTAATTAGCACCGACATGATTATCAGTTTCTTCATTGGCACGGGTTACATTTTACATTAAAGACTTGAAATGAAGACTATCATTCAATTTTGATGTTGTCTATGCTATTGTTCGAACTACATAGAACTTTCGAGAACGAACATCACATTTTCTCTTCTTCTTGTGCTTAGCGCGCTGATGCGGCGACGGCTCTATCTGGCACAAAACGCCAACCTCTGTGGTATGCTTCACGAACGTTAGTTCATGCGTCTGTTGTGGATAACTTGTATCAGTTTAAGTCACGTAGCTATAAATTATTAGTATGCCGTGCGATAATATAAGTTACGGTATAAGTTGGTGATGACATAGAAATATATAATACTAGCTGTGCCCGCGACTTTGTCCGCGTGGAATAGTGTCTATGGGTAGTATTTTAAATATGCAGCGGAAAAAAAACCAGTACATATTCACGTGCACGTGGCACAGTCATAGTGTTTTAAACGGTTCACAATAAAAAGTATCCTATGTCCATCCTCGGGCGCCGGACTCTTTGTATACTAAATTTCTTTTAAATATATTTAGTAGTTTTGACGTGAAAGCCGGACAGACAGACAGAGTTACAAACGCATTTATAATATTAAAAAGGATTATAGCTGCGTGTGCGGTCATTGAATATTTGTATAGATAGATACTTTATCGTAATATGCCTTGCTATAATTTATGAAGATTTTTGAGCTATTATTAGGCTGTAGATAAAAACACGATAAGTGCCGTTATGATAAATAATTGAAATTGAGAATTACCTGCATAATTTTGTATAAATAAGGCCAGAAGTTCTTCTCATACAGCTCAGAGTTGTGTGGCAGTGGTTGGGATAGCGACGTAATGGTCACGCCTTCCGATAAGTCTTCCGTTTTACTCTGAAAAAAAAAAATACATTATTACACAACCAATTAGGCGTTTTGTGTTTTAGAACCGGCCGCCTGCATTACGTTACCTTCGTTGGGAATACTTGTTGCCTTAGTCCTACATAAAATGGGATAAAATCATGAAGAAAAATGGGACTAACTATTACACAGACACAACAAACATGTCTTTTTGTATACGTTTCGTGCTAAAATCAGTTCCTCGCCAGATCAGACGCATTGGTGGGAATAAACCCCGACAAGAGTTAAGCTCTTGAATTTAAGAAGAAGAAGAACCTATAAAAGAAACTCACAGTATTCTTAGCGAAGGCAACGGTGTCTTTTTCCGACAGTTTGTAGACAGCGAGTTCAATGCCCTCTTTGTTTTCTCCGGGTGTTTCAGCGGCGGACTTTTCTTCTGACGTGGACGATTCAGCCGAGCCCGCGTTCGCTTCCGACACCGCTGTCACTAGGCGACGGAACCTTGAAGGAAAGATGGCGGTTTAGTAGTAGTAGAGCTCCTTGTGTGTGGCTCGTCCGGGGAAGTACTAGTACTACCACCATGCTTATTTCTGCCGTGAAGCAGCATCGCTGTGATTCGGTTTGAAGGGTGTGGGTGCCGGTGTAATTACAGGCACGTGAGGCGAAATATCTGTAAGCCTCAAGTTGATGGACGCAGGGCAGTGCATCGTAGGGCACGTTCCTGAATTGAGTGACCTACGAGGCAATGCTTTGTTATAGGCGATGGTTACCGCTTAAAATCAGGTTGGCCATAAGGTTGTTCCATCAGCCTACTAGCTGATGGAACAACCTTATGGCCCACCTGATATATAAAAAAAAAGGAGCCATCTTATCCATAACTACAAGCATCACATTTTCCCCTTTTTAGGGTTCCGTAGTTTTCTAAATTCTTAATACAACCAATTTATTATATATTTCAAATCTTAAGATATTATATATTTCAAATCTTAAGACAATCAATTTATTATGACTATTTGTACTACTTAATCACTTAGACTAATAATTTGCATGCTGAGTTCAAGCAAAATGTGACGAATCAATTGTGTTTTAGAAAAAACCTTACGTGATAGAAAGGGATAGACATAGATTTCGAAACTTTTACCTCCCACAACCATCTAGGTTCCACCACAACGGGGAGTAGACCCTAGTCGGCGGTTACAGAAAAAAAAAGCAGCCAAGTGCAAGTCGGACTCGCCCATGAAGGGTTCCGTAGCATCAAGCAACATAAAAGGTTCTTGTTAGTTCTTCGTCGAAAGGTAAATTGTGGTTTACGATTTATGACGTATAAAAAAAAAACTACTGACTAGATCTCGTTCAAACCAAATATCGTTGAAAGTTTGCATAGTAATGTACAACATATATTTTTTTTAGTTTTATCATTCTCTTATTTTAGAAGTTAGAGGGGGGGGGGACCAACTTTTTTCCACTTTGGAAGTGTCTCTCGCGCAGACTATTCAGTTTAGAAAAAAACTATATTAGAAACCTCAACATCATTTTTGAAGACCTATTCATAGATACCCCACACGTATGGGTTCGATGAAAAAATTTTTTTTCAGTTTCAGTTTCAAGTATGGGGACCCAAAATTTATAGTTTTTTTTCTATTTTTTTGTAAAAATCTGAATGCGGTTCACAGAATACATCTACTCGCCAAGTTTCATCAGTCTAGCTTTTACGGTTTCGGAGAAAAACGGCTGTGACATACGGACGGACAAACAGACAGACAGACATGACGAATCTTTAGGGGTTCCGTTTTTGCCATTTGGCTACAGAACCCTAAAAACTCTGTACATACTTACTTATTCTTATATACAGACAATATTGATTGATTGATTATTCTATCAAAGACGACGGTGATTCGTCGTCATAGTAGCACTCATTACATAGTAATGCTGTGTAGCGGCCATTTATTATCACTATTGTTTTTTCTCTTGTATAAATTGTTCCGCGTGATTGATTTGGTTTTGACTTACCATTCATGTTTATCCCTGCCGGTTCTCGCGAACAAGTATAGATGTGAGTGGTTGTCCTTAGATTGCCTCACGTGCACGCTCCATTCGCCCTCCACTGTACCGTCGGCGCTCATATCTAGCTCCTAAAAATGAAGAGTAAGTTCTTATAAGCTACTTAACATTATAAGCACATTAATCATACAAAAGCCGCGTTCTTACTACCTATTACATAAAATAAATGTCGTTTTGTACATGCGCGTCTGTGTGCAGTTCTTACACTAACACTACACAAATGTCGTTTTGTACACGCGCGTCTATGTGCGGTTCTTACACAGACACTACACAAATGTCGTTTTATACACGCGCGTGTGTGTGCGTGTGGCGTGTTTCATATTAAAATCAGATTAACGTGAAGATTTGAAATGCGGTGAGGTGCGGAAGTCCCGATTGGTTGGGGCCCATAGTGGCTGTTCTATACAGACATAGTATTATTATGTTTTCTGTGTATTATTTCTATATATTATATATTAGCTAAACATGCGATTTAAATAGTAGTACTACGCACAAATAAAAAGCATCGACTTAAAAAATGGTCCCCAGTTTTTTTTTGCACAACTTGCTATTGAAACAAGCAAATGACGCATATCTTACCCATCACCTATAACAAATCATAGCATAGTGGGTGATAGTCTCTTACTGCCTCTTCCAAAAACTCTTTAATCCTCGTCATTTCGTTGTCATCAATGTCATCGTCTTCCTCCTTGTTGCTTGTAGTTGACTTCGAAGTGAGCTCCATTTCATCTGGGAACGGTTCATCAACAGACTTATCGGTGCGCTTATCGTCTTGACCAGGTTCTGCCACGGGCTCGGTACCAGTAGACACACTATCTGTTTTCTTATCTGCAAAATCAGAATGAATACTAGATTATAAATTAATCCGAGTAAAAGGCAAAAATGTATACGTTTCCTGGCTTTCAATATCTCAGTTTTATAAATAAACTTCTATGCAAAAAAACTAATAAGCCGTTGATGAGTTCACTTATTTTTTTAATATTTGCCTTGTATAAATATGCTGTAATTCTTTGGCACAATTTGAAAGTTACGAATTGTATATTGTATATTTTTGCTTTTTTTTGTATATAATCGTATTTTTTTCCAAATTTGCTGCTAATATTTTGCGTGAACTCACCTCTATGCATTTTTCGAACTAATCTATGTCGGAGTCCTTCCCTTCCTGTTTCGCCATCTGAGTGTGATACACTGAAACAAAGAACAAACACTTTTATCAGACACTAGCGGCAGCCCGCGGCTTCGCTCGCCACGTTTCCGTTACTTTTTGGGATAAAAAGTATCCTATGTCCGTCTTCTGGTTTTTAAGCTACCTCCTCGTCAATTTTCAATCAAATCGGTTCTGCCGTTCTTGAGTTATAAATAGTATAACTATATTAGTGTAAAAAAACTTCGTCGCGTTTTTAACGTTCCTACGTTACGCCGGTTATAAAATCTCCTTAGAGGTGATATCAAAGTCCCATAAATTTGATGTCACATTTGATGGCTTATTTTGGCTTATCTACTTATTACGTTATAAAAACCTGTATTCGAGGAGGATAATGATGTCATCATAAGTGACATAATAATAAATATTTGTGATTTTAATGCCGTGAACATACCTCTTTTCCCTTCTCCTCCAAACAAACTTTTTCTTCTTCTCAGGACTGGTATTAGTCTCGGTGCTTTCCATCTCATGCTGTTGTTCCCTCTTCTTTTCCACAATAGCCTCAGAGATCTTCCGTTCAGCTTGCGCCGCGTTCTCTTTCTCCAATACTTGGATCTTCTCTTTTTCGTTTAGGATAACGCAGATGGGATATTTTTTGCTCCATTGTCTGTGGACAAAATTACATTTCAATAAGACAGCTCGCTTTAGCAATTTGAACTGGCAATGGACAGGTTTAACTTAAAAGGAATTTGAAAACAAATAGTACGACGGCTGCCAACCCCTAAGCACACCCCAGAAACTCAACGCAATCCCATACAAAAGTCGCGTTCTAACTACCTATTACACAGACACTACACAAATGTCGTTCTGTACACGCGCGTCTGTGTGCGGTTCTTACACAGACTCTACACAAATGTCGTTTTGTACACGGGCGTGTGTGTAGCGCGTCCTTTGTTCTAATGCGGCTAACCGCAAGCCTGTGTGTTGCAGAAGCCCGAATCGGTGTGGAGGTCACAGTGTCCGTTCTGTACATAGTATTATTTTACGCTGTGCCTTAAGCTGGCCTATAAGCAGTCTCAGATCACGAAGTTTATCTTCCAAATTACCCATAAATCGATGTAGGCATTATGTCATTGAACCGCAAGCATTAAAAATGACAATTATTTTGCATTTATTATATTATTCGGATAAACATGTTTCGCAAGATTTTTTTTTATGAAATTCGAATGAAGTCTGCATAATTTATGTTAAATTTTTATATCCGATATTCCATTACGCAATAGTTATAAACAGCAGATTGACATTCACATGAGTTGAAAACATTGAAAATAGATTACCCTCTTTTTATCCTCGGGTAAAAAGTGGATTAACTTACAAAAATCTGATAATTCATTAACCAGTTTCTTCTTGCCTCGAATTCTAGACACGAGTACCTAATTAGTTTTTTGTACAACCGCCAGCGGCGTCTTTACCTATTGTGCAGGGTGTGCGGTGCACACGGGCGCAGCGGTCTTAGGGGGCGCCGAGCGCCATGGCTGGCGCTCAGCGCCCTCTAGGATCACTACGGAGCCCTACTTGGCGGGCGCTTTGGCCGGGCGCCGCACTTTCAATGACCAACGTAAAAAGAGCTCCGGTCTGCATAGATTTTGCATAGCATCTTGAGCTCTTCTAATATTTGATGAATAACATAGTTAGAGGCGCCGCGCCCCGGGGCCCGCGGCGGCGCTCGGCGCCCCCCCCCTTTTTTTTCTCCTCATAAGGAAATAATTTTCCAATTTTCTTTCTAAATACCTTTTGCAATGAAATTTGACAGTTTGTGGTAACTTGTTACGCTGTTACTTGTACTTTGTATCTATTCCGTTTTGAACGCGCGCTTTCTAGGGGGCGCTTCGGTAATGTTTGCACACGGGCGCTACATGGGCTAGAGACGCCTCTGACAACCGCAGTAGGAAAATAACCGTCACAGAAAACAAAGCATAGCGTCGAACATTAGGAACGTGCTCTACGATGCATGCATCGCAAAACTAAGGCAAATAGATAGATAACCACATGCACTTGTAACTTCACCCGATTTTTGCCGTGCTTGACGGCAAAAATATGGGATGTTGCTTCCGGACGAGCCCTTCACAATCAAAAGAACCCTAGTGGGTTCTCTTAAAGTAGTAGTACTACTAACTAAACGAATCCACCGTAGTAGTTCTTGTTCTAAAAACTATTATTCTCATTAGTATGTGAGTATTCAGCAACAAGGTCATTGCTCTAATTTTTATTTACTAACGTGTTCGATGCGAAGGCTTTGGTATTCGGACAAAGCAAACTAAAACCAGACTTTGTTCCTTTGCGTTCTAAATGACCTTTATAATTTACATTTACTTTGTGACGTCTTACCAATATACAGACACGAGTACCTAATTATACTATCGTAGTCTTATATCTATACTTCTATGCTAATATTATAAAGGAAAGATTTGTATATTTGTATGTTTGTAATGAATAAACTAACTCAAAAACTACTGTGCAGATTTCAAAAATTCTTTCACCATTGGAAAGCTACATTCCCTCTGAGTAATATACGCTATATTAAGTGTGAAAAAGAGCAAAGTGTTATAGAGAGCAAAGATTTAGTTTATTAGATTTTTTGCATTTTTGTATGTAATGAATAAATTAGAAAACTACTGAACCGATTCGATAATTTGTTTCACCAGTAGAAAGCTACATTATCCCTGAGTTACATAAGCTATATGATATACTAGCGACCCGCCTCGGCTTCGCACGGGTGTAAAGTATAAGAAAATAGATAGTCAGTAATACTATTTTACGCTTCTTTTCAATAAGTTTATCTTACTGGTAACCTTATACTAGGTACTTTTAAAATAGATATAAAAATACTTTAGCTACGAGAATAGGTATGCTATAACACAACAGCTGCAAAAATTGGATATTTTTAACTTGAAATTTACATTTTGAACATTGAATTGAATTAACCTTACAATTTTACATAATTATCAAAGTTTATCCCTAAAACTAAATTACTAGTTTTTTCCCTGTTTTGGGGAAAAAAACTAAAAACCCGGTATCAGGAGCACGTATGTAGAATAGTTTAAAAAACCTACATAAGAAACAAATATTTCTTCCTTTTCTTTTTTTCAATCGATTATTCTATTACAAAGTAGGTGTCCACACAACTGTTACCTTCTTTCAGGATCATACAACACAATTTTTTTTCTGAGATTGCTGTGATCAGAAACATAACAAGTGGAATCTTTTTGTCTCTGCCTACCCTGTGGAAAAGAGGCGTTAAATCATAACTTACCTCCTTTTAACAAGTCCTTTGGGCAGTAGTATGACTCGCGCTCCCGCCAAATTGTACAGTCTATGTTGGTAAAATATAACTTTATCTATTTTCTCATCCCATAGTGCTCTCTTCGCTATTTTCACTCTTGTGTATGAGATCCTTAAATTACACCCTGGAAAGGAATAAATAAATAAATATTTGTAGATACTTCCCAAATCACTATCTATATAGTCCCAAACTTTTGCTATGGGAACCAGATAAATGATAGAATTACACGTTTTAAATTCATACTTAAAATGTAAACAGACCCTTTGCATCTATTGTAGATGATTTATATACCGTCAGGGTGATTTCTACCGTCAGGGTGATTTCTAAAGCCCTATTTGCGAGACGCAAAAATAAAAACTCTAACCGCAAAAATAGCAATGTTCCATCATTATGAAAACCTACAGAAGTTCACTGGTGGCGTTCCTTCTAAATTACCTGGAAAAACCATTTTGTCTATGCCTAATTCTGTATAGTCGCAGGTCTAAGGTTTATGTAGGTATTAATGAAGAGGTCATTGACGTGAAGTGCTATTAAAGAAGCATCGCGAATCAGCTGATAACAACGCGATAAACAAAATATTACCTTCGAGTTTCATAAATGCTGTTGTTGTTTTGTTGATGTGATAAGTGAATGGATCGTAATCGGGAAATCTGAAGTGGTTAATCCATCCCTGAAATAGAATAACACTATCAGTGAAACATACATATTATATGAAAAGCAAAATATATGAAGCTGCAAAATGCAGGTATATACCAAACGTTACGCTTGGACGTGCCTCTGAGAACCTTTACATCCTCGTTGGCTCGATCACTGAATTATTAATACATTTTGAAATGTTATATTATTTTTGTTAGGTAGGTAAGGTAGGTTATGAATCACTGCATGTAGCATGTACTGCATCAAACCCTGACAAAAGCTAGGCTCTTAAATTTAAGAAGAAGAGTATGAATCAAACACCATAAGGCTCACCTCATATTTCTTCAAAGGTTGATGCTCCTTCACGGAAGGTATGGTGTAAGCCGCCGGCATAGCGCTGCTTCGTTTCAACTGAAATATGCTGCCTTTCTGAGGCTCCCAATGGCTGAAGTAGTTATCCAACAGCCAATGCTTCAAATTACTCGCTAAGCTAAAGAACCAGATGCCCAGTAAAAACCCATTCCAGGCATTCGAATTCGGAAATAGGACATAGTTAATAATGAGGAAAACCGTTAAAAAATACATTGTAAAGTTTAGGAAATATTTTTTTGAATCCTGGGATTTAATTTTTAAGTTTGACTTGCTGGGAGGTAGACCGAAGTTTGTTGGCGTTGGTGGGGGCTGATTTGGGGTGTGGTCTGAAGGCTTGCTGTTCTGAAAAGTAGGGGCTATGTTGGTTACATCCCCAAAGCCGTCCATCGTGTCTTCTAGGGCCTCGATGCCTGACTCCACATCTAACAGGCTGTCAGTCAGGTCATCATTCACATCTGCCATTTCACTGTGACCTGCACAAAACAAGTAATAGTAAATAACACCCACCAACCATAGGCAAACCAAAGGCTGGTTTTGCATCAATTAAGATTATTTATAGAGCTTAAGGCAACTTAAATCATGCCTATATACAAGGTCGAAGCAACGCCAGCCACTACACTTTGAGAATGTCATAATTACACAAAGGTTAAATAGAAGAGAATGCTTTCTAGCATATAATTGCCTATGTACGATGTAATTTTTGTTTTATGAAATGAAGACTCTAATAATGGTATTTCGTAAGACAACTGGGAATTATTATTCACAGATCATAGAAACATTTGTCCCGGAGCGGAACGCGAATTTGCACCTCTCGCGTTCCTACGGCATACCATCGCCCCACATATTATACTGTCCATCATCAATGGAATCTAAGCTTTAATACCAATGTTTCAGAGACCAGTTTAACTTACCCATATTCTTGTGTGTATCATCACTGGAATCGGAATGATTTTTCTCAACTGGAAGACTTAGTTCACGCTCAGTAGCTTTGGCAGTGATTGGCTGGGTCAGTTCTGATAGATTTTGAATACTGCTGTCTAGTGAAGACACCTATAAAAAACCAGTTGAAGTATTTTTGTCCATTTCTATCGAAAGGCCTTGAAAGTTTTTGCATAGAAATTTAAACTGGTTTTATCATTAATTTTTTTATTGGCCATAACTTAATAATAAATGGAAGGTAGTTTAAATTCGATTTCGTTATCTAAATAATCTTTGATTTTATCTGATTAAGCTCAGACTTGAGTTGCTTATGCAACTTGAATCTCACTCTTAGTAGAAACTTGATTTCTTTACTTAATCATCTTGTTTTTATTTAATGTAAAAGAAAGAAAGAATATATATTTTTGACATAGAGGACTATACATAAGACAAATACAATAAAACACACCAAACGAACAGCTGAAGACAGGCAGAAAATGGAGGTACACTAATATAAATTACCTGATTGTCGGTATCTCCAATGCTTTGCTGATCAATATCTTTAGTAGCAGAATTTTCCTCCGAGTCGGATATTGAATTCTCTCGAGGCAATGACTTCTTTTCTTCTTTTGTTTCTGCTCAGTAACAAAAAATAATAAATAAATAAATAAATAATGCAGACAATCCACACAACACTCTCAAGCGTCAAACTAAGCAGAGCTAGCCTACATAGAATACAATATAACACAGAGACAGAGAAAAAACATCTGCATTCACCACACAAATATTTGTTCTCAGTAAGGATTAAACCCACACCCTCCAGCGCAGAAGGCAGAGCTACTACCAACTGAGCTGTGAAGGCAGTCAAATCAAAAACATTTAATAATCAAAATAAATTTTCCATCATTTTAAACTAGATTTACCTTCTAAAGACCTTGTTTTCATATCCTCGACAGCTTGAGCTATTTTAAACTTGAAATCATGGAATATCTTCCATGTCTCATTGCTGCCTTCCTTCACCTCAGGGTTTACTTCTGGTGTACTTCTTTTACCGAGCCGGTTCAAATACTCCTTCATAGGAGATGATGTTATCTCTTTTGGTGTACTAGAGCGGCTATCTTCTTTATCTTTACTCTCTGCGGGTTTGACATCTTCTGGCTTTTCTTTGTCTGTTGGTTTCTCAGAGCGCATAGACTTGAAGTATTTGTCTATGATTGATGGAGTCCTGTCACCTCTTTTAGGGCTTGTATTCTCACTTGGGGCAGCAGACGGTGGGTCACACTGGGGAGTAGGAGGGTCATCCTCACATGCATTGAATAGTTCCTCCAATTCCCCATTGTTAGCGTTATACCTGAAGGATAATGTTGTGTTTGGAGATTTTCCTGAAAGATATAAAGCTCTTCAGTAATTCTTGACATAGACAAGCTTCAAGAGGCAGCTTATTTTTTATTCTTAGAGAAGATCCAGATTACAAAAGTACACAGGACATTACAACAGCTGTTAAGTGTGTAAAAACATAAACTACTGTTTGGGTTTAAAACATACAAGTTGTAAAATATACCATGCTGCATTACATAGCTGAAACTAGGGAATTCCCCCTATAACCTACGAAATTCATGTCGCTGCCTTTGTTGTGCGAGCAATCGCAATTTAAGGTAACCATTATCGAATCAGTCACCGATAAAAGGAAAGGCGTAGTACTGAAATTCTGATGAAATAGTTGCTTGTGATATAGACCAATAAATCTTTTCTTCTCTAATTTAGAACGATTTATATTATTGCGTTAGACAGAATGGTAACTAGTAAATTGTAATGTTAGTACATACCAGAGCCGGAGACCTCCATTCTAAGCGATAAATTAGGTGCAATTCATTACTGTGGCACTAGAAATGGGATTTATTTGTAACCAGCCTCATTCAACACGTATTTAAAAAATCATCGCTCGAATTCTCAATTCAGCAGCACCTTCGCGAACACAAGATGAAAATGAAAATAATAATAATTTATGATGAGCGAGCCGAATAGCCTTTTTGACATAAATTTTGGTTGATTGAAATATGGAGATGACAATGGCAGTTAGACATTTTTGACACATTTTTTTTTTTTTTTTGTTTTTAGCGTCGCATGGGTTTATGCATTTGCTGGCAAATAATGAACCATCAGTGTTGCCAACTCTGTGTGTCAACACACAAAGTTGGCAGCTTTCCAATATAATGTTTCGGGCACTTTAAAGTTGAAAGTTAGAAGCCTGCGTGCAAGTTCACTGCAGCTTTGAAACAGTAAAGTCAAAAGCTGCTGTGGTTTGAAGAAAACTATTTTCAAAACGAACATAAAGCCATAACTGGCGATTAATGTTATGTATTTATTATTATTATAACCTTTGGTTGTGTGTGATTGTTTATTTTACTTGGCTTAGTCCCAGTCTCGGTCCCATCTTCCTTCCGTCTCCATCCCGTCTCCTTCCCATCTCCATCACGTCTTGGTCCCGTCTAGGCCCCGTCCTGGTCCAGTCTCCGTCCCATCTTAGTCCCGTCTCCACCCCGTCTCCTTCCATCTCCATCACGTCTTGGCCCCTGTTTAATAAAGCTGACAATTCGACATAATATATGTCAAAAAGTGTCAAAATTGTGGAATTGCCACGCTTAAGGTATTATTAAAAGTGACAAATATGACACAAAAGCGCGACAATTCCACAATTTTGTCGCTTATTGATTTAGATGTCGAATCGTCAGCTTTAAACAGGCTTGGTCCTGTCCTGGCCCCGTCTTGGTACTGTCTCAGTCCCGTCTTCCTCCAGCCTCCATCCCGTCTCCGTCCCGTCTCCATACATATTTATTTATTGATTTGTACAGTCATGGTATGAAAATGTTTGTCACCTTAGAGTCGGTTTTCACTATTACAGGATCTTGTTTGCAATAGTTCTTTTACTGCCCTTGTGTAACAATCTACATCTTCATCACCATTATCCGCAGCCCGACTTAACCCACTGTTGGGCATAGGCCTCTCTTTGCTCCTGCCACTTACCACGATCTTGGGCTACCCTCATCCAACTGCGGCCCACGACGCTGGTAATGTCGTCAACCCATCGAGCTAATGGACGTCCAACGCGTCTCCCCCAGTCATCTACATCTTATTTATTAAATATTAATTTTCAATTTGGGATATCAAGTTGGCAATTCACGACGGCCTCGTTCATTCTTCAATCTTCAGCCTACTTCAATTCAATCAGTCAGTGTCTCTGTCATGTCAATAAGCAACGTACGTACCGTACGTTTCGTTTGTCAAATTGTCATTGTCAAAGCAAAGCAAAGCAAAGTCATAGCTGGATGGAACGAATTAAAAAATAAAGATTTGGATTTTGGATGCAAACTTGCAAAGTACTTTGTTGTTTTGCTTGTAGTATTTTGATTTTGTGTTGTGTTTCTGGGATGTAAATCCAACTATTGGTGAAAATATCAAGTGCTCGGTGAACATGATACCGAAATTAACAACAATATTATTATTTTGTGCGTGTGGCCTCGGTTCCATTGTCGACAAAGATGAAAAGGTAAGAAGTAAGACCGCATCCATAGCGGCGCATTGATTTCTAGAGTTATTATAATTTAAACAACGCATATCTCTACAATGATAATTAAAGACACTTTATTTGTTTTCATAGAAAAGTACAGAATTGGTTCGTGCCTTGGACGAACGTCCCTTGCTGTTTGCCACGTTAGGCGGCGGCATGGTTGCTGTTGAGCCTCTAGCAGGAAATATAATTTGGAAACTGAAAGATGGTGAGTAATTCTTGAACATCACAACAGTTAAATTTTAATAAATTCTTTATCATTCAACCGAAACTGTGTCATCTGATTTCATCAGTCACATCACTTAGAACAAATGAATCACACAATCTAAGAACAGTCGGTAAGTTTAAAATGAGTGCCAACTCTTGTGATGTACTTTTAGGCTGGCTAAACACTCTTAACATGGTCTAGACTAGAGCATAACAGCTTAAGGTAGTCTCGAATCTAAGATGTATTGTTTACCTATTTAAATGGCCCGACTGAATGTTTTAACTTAGTAAAATCTGTTACAAATGTCTGAGCAAGTTACTCAATGTGTGCTTCATTTATTATAGGTTTATGCAAGTTACTCAATGTGTGCTTCATTTATTATAGGTTTATAACTTGGTTTATCAGGCTATCTATTACCGTACGAGTGTCGTTTTTGCAACTGGACTAGATCTTAGGCGTCTGAAAAATCCACTCACTGGTTCCACTTGAAAATCAGCGTCGCTACACTTTGAGGAGTGGCTTCAAGCTGAGTTAGGAACAGATTGTGTCTCACGCGTAGGTACTTTTTTTTGACTGGCAACACTGGTGCTAGCAAGTGCTAGGGGTTAAATTAAATAATTAAAAAATGAAAATAAACTATCTAAACGTGTAAAATATCTTAAATAGTGCAATCACAGTGTTTATAAATACCCTAAATTATGCCCTAAACAGTGTTTTAGACGGTGTACATACAATATAATTCGCATAAAGAAAAACCGTTGGATGCATGACGCCGACTCTGGTTTTTGCTTTTTGGAAGCTTGTGAAGACCAGAAATCACCTTCTAGATTGAAGAGTTTGCTGTTTTCTTAATACTACCTACACTCCCTCATGCGTCACTCAAACATACTGAGCAGAAAATTACAATTTTGAGGTTATTGTTTGAGAAATATGTTGGGGCAATTTGCTACCAGAAAGGTTATCTAAGTAAAGTAAATAACCCTCCTATCAGTCCCACCACGTCCCACGCTTTTCTACTGGTCAAGATGTCTCTTACACGCACTCCCATACAGGTAAGAGATTGTGCTGGATGCCCTCAAAAAATAAAGAACCGTCAATTTCTGATATGCTCAAAATGCAATTTAACTTATGATCTGGAATGTGCAAATGTGTCCCTAACACGTTTCATGGGTACCCTTATTGGAGAGCATAGAGCAAACTGGAAATGTGCAATGTGTTACCAAAAACCAAAGGGGGACAATACAAATACTCCAGTAGGAAGACATGCCGATGAGAATGTAACTCAACGTAAAAGGAAGACAAAGAAACTTTCCCTAGATAACTTATCTGTTGAAACTCTAGATTGCTCAGATATTACACTATTCAGTAGTCCAAACAGCGGCTCCAAAAATGTATTTGAATGCCACAATAACCCTCAAATAATAAACTTAAAGCTGGAAATTGAGGAACTTACAAACCAGCTCATTGCAGCAAGAGAAGAAATACTGAACTTGAAAATTGAAAATACTGACCTAAAATGCACTATACAGAAAATTGGTAAAGAAAACAGCCAGCCGCTACAGATGTCTAGTTTATCAGAAACCACCAACCAAAGTACAGCGGCCAACATTGAGAACACACTGTCAGAGAAAACAGAGGATACCAATAGTCAAAGCACTAATTCTTATGGTATAAATAAAATGCTAGAATGCAGTGGTCATGCTAGACCCAAGATCGTCATTATTGGTGATCAAATGTGCAAAGATTTAGCATCAAAACTAATAGCGGAGCGCTCCAAAGGAAAAAACACAAAAAGCTACACCGTTGTGAACTACTGCTATCCGAACACACCAACAGATATTCTGCTCCAAAATATGAACATAAAAAGTCTGGATCTAACAGAAGATGACTGGGTAATTTTGTTGACTGGGTCAAATGATAAAATCCCCACAAAGTTTTTCATCGAGCTGTCATCGGTTTTGAAAAAACTAACAAATTCCAATGTGTTGGTATCTGAAATAATGTATAACCCTTACATAAGTGAAGAAAAACTTAACAATGAAATGAGAAAAATTATAAACAACATGCACAAGTGTGAATATCTATCTGTGACACACACAAACAAATACAGTAATTGTGATAAACATAATATGGCTGCACAGTTGCCTAAAATTATAAATACATTTATAAATAAACAAGACTACAAAGACTGCTACATAGGTAAAAATATTCTAAAAATGACCAAATCACAAGTAAAGCCCCAAACACCAAAAGAAAAAATATGTGATCTCAATTTACATACAGATACCCAAAAACCAAAACGGGGTACCATACCTTTTTACTTCACCAAAAAAAGTGTTCCAAAAATATCAACTCCTTCTAAAATTGGAAAAAATGAGGAAGTTACTGACGATAGCTCACCGAAAATGGCAAGGGTGCCATTCTTCTTGGGAAGAACAGCCAAAAACTATTCACCCAAAATAGATGAGGTTGTTCCTGTCAAGTTTTTTCGAGACAAATAAAAATAAAAACAATGAGAAAAATTATCTAAATATAATGCATCTTAACTGTGAGGGCATAAGGTCTAAAATAGATCAGTTAGAACTATTTACAAATGAGCGACAGGTAGAAATTTGCTGTTTCTCTGAAACTTTCATGAAAGATGATGCAATTCAAATTTTAAAGCTAGATGGTTATCAAATTGCAGCTAATTATTCTAGAAAAAGTAGATCCCGTGGAGGAGTAAGTATCTTTGTAAAACATTTTATAAATTATAGAAAACTAGATTGGATATCAGAAATGTCAATTGAAAAACATTTTGAAGGTTGTGGAATATTTTTACCAGAGTTGAACATGACTGTGGTATGCCTATACAGGACACCTAACAGTAGTTTCGAGCTATTCATTAAATCTTTAGAACTTCTCCTGTATAAACTAACATTAAGGGCAAGGAACAACAAGAAAAAAATTATTCTGACAGGTGACTTCAACATTAACTTACTAACTATAACCAAAGAATCTCAATTATTTATCAATACGTTAAAAATGTTCAATCTACATCCCACTGTAGATAGGCCTACTAGAATAACTAGTCACTCAGAAACCTGCATAGATAATATAATTACTAACATACGAAGATATGAAATAGAGATCCTAGATTTTGGTATTTCGGATCACACGGGTCAAATATTAGGGATCCCATCGAGTCTCAGTTTTAAAGAAAAGTTTTGGTTCACTGAGAAACGAAAAATTTATAAACATTTAGATATTTTTATAAAATATCTATCACAGCTAACGTTTTCTGAAGTGTTTAATCAAAGTAACCCTAACCATGCCTACCAAGTGTTTATGGAATTAGTTCTTCTTATATTTAATATGACCATACCAATTGAAAAATGCAGAACCACATATAAAAAGAAAAACAACTGGAAGTCGAAAGGAATAATTGTAGCAAGTAAAAATAAGAGAAAAATGCATCTAGAGTGTAAAAAAAATAAAAATCCAACAGAACATGATAAATACAAGAAATACTGCACTACTATGAAAAAGGTCATAAGAGTGTCTAAGAAAATCACAAATATTAAATATATAAAGAGCAGCTCTAATAAAACTAAAGCTACATGGACAGTAATAAAACAATACACTAGTCAAACTAATAACATACATACAATGATAGATAAGATACAAATAGGTAACAAAGAAGTGGTGAATCCCTTGGATGTGGCAAGTTCATTTAACAGTTACTATATTAACCTAAATCAGTCTGGCACTATAAACTCCATACCTCATACATATAAACAATCAACATCTAAAAGTATTTTCCTATCGCCTGTAGATGATTCAGAAGTTAAAGAAATAGTAAAACAGCTTAAAAATACAAAAAGTGCTGGATATGATGAGATACCCATTCAGTTAATAAAAAGTAGTATCCACATTCTGGCGCAACCACTAGTTCATATCATTAATTTAAGTATTGAAAGTGGATGTTTTCCTAATGATTTAAAAAAGGCATTAATCGTGCCTTTACACAAGAAAGGAATAAGGACCAATATGAGTAATTTTAGGCCCATTGCAATTCTTCCTTGTTTCTCAAAAATATTTGAAAAAGTTATTTACAATCGAGTTATGTCCTTCCTAAATTTTAATAATATTATAAATGAAAACCAGTATGGTTTTCAAAAAGGGAAAAACACATCTCTAGCTATTTTTAAAACCCTTCAACAAGTAGGAGAAGAGTTAAATAACAAAAAGCACGGAATTGCGTTGTTTCTAGATATGTCCCGGGCATTTGACTGCGTCGTGCATAAGAAACTTTTAGAAAAACTAGAAGAAGTTGGTATCAGAGGAAAGGCCCTCTCATTATTAGAGTCATATCTACACGGAAGAAGTCAATCTGTCGTTATTGATACGTACGATAAAAAAACCAAAACTATAAAACGAATAAAGTCTAATTTCCAGCATATTAGTTTAGGAGTGCCACAGGGCAGTATTCTAGGCCCGCTTTTATTTCTAATATATGTTAATAATCTGCCAGGTATTACTGAGCATTCATGTGTTATGTACGCGGATGACGCTACCATCTATATACCACAAGGAAATAAAACAGTCCAACAGCTAGAACTAGACATAAACAAAACATTGGAAACGGTAATTCATTGGTTAGATTCTGTTAATCTTAAAGTAAATTTAGAAAAAACTCATTTTTTAAGGTTTCAAAATTGTAAAACACCTAACATAAATTTAGATATCTCATATAAAGGGATTAATATTAAGGAAATAAATGAAATCAAATTTCTCGGTGTAAATATTGATAGACTTTTATCATGGAAAACGCACATAGCAAAATTAAATTCTAAAATATCGAAATATTGTTATGCCTTATCAACATTAAGTAATAATTCCTCTAGATTGGTTGCAAAAAATGCATACTATGGTCATGTTTACTCCCATTTAACTTACGGCATAATATTTTGGGGTAACTCTGTAGTAGTTCAGTCAGCCTTCATAATGCAAAAAAAGTGCCTTCGAGCCATTTATAACTTACAAAGTACTGAATCTCTCCGATCTATTTTTAAAGAAAACAATTTTTTAACACTTACAGGAATATATATATTAGAAATAAGCTTATTTGTAAAAAATAACAAACATTATTTTTTTGATGTTAAATCTAGCCGAATTGAGAATTTGCGAAACAAACATAAATATAACATAGTAATGCCACAGATCAACAACACCATGTACCACAAAAGTTCATATATCGCAGCAATAAAAATATATAACCATTTACCTACTGATTTAAAACAACTGGAAGGTAACATGTTTAAAAATAGTTTAAGAAAGTGGCTTATTCATAGAGTCCACTATAATTTAGGTGAATATTTTGATCTCTATTAGCGCCTCTAGTATAGTAGATATGATTAGATTATACCTACTTAGGTACTTTGTTAATTGTTTTAAACAATATTTCAAGTTTTATGTATTATTTAAGATAATAATGACTGTATGTTCTTGCCAAATAATTTGTATAGGTATATAATTTGTTTTTATTGTTATTGGGCACAAACTTGCCCTTTTATTGTACGTCCGGAACGGACAAACTGTGAAATCTGTACCTAGCTAGCCATAGCCACTAAGATCTTTTCTGTACAACAGTTAATGCAATAAATATTTCTGATTTTCTGATTTTCTGATCAAAATTTCATAAACTACAATAATTGTATAAAAACTAATGTACTTGGCTTCTATAGTTTAAGGCCATACTTGTTACTTAAAAGTATGATGGATACCATGAAATAAATTATATTTTTCAAAATAATTTTATTCATTAAAAAAAAAGTTATTTATTTATGATGGCTCATTGTACAAGCTCGGCTTAGTTTGGGCTAGTTTTGTATGGATTCTCCTCAATATTTATTTATTTGTACTTCAGGTTAACAGTATTGTGTGTAATATACTGCTATCAAATAATCTGGTACAGTAATTAGACACAGATAACATAGTGGCCTTATTAAACATGTCTCGGTCATAGATTTACCTTTTATCTTACAGGAGGATTTAGATTAGGGTTATAGGTATTGGTGGTCATTTCATATAACACTATCTAGAACCAAACTTAGTAAGCCTTGTACTTTAAGAACTGAATAACTGGAATTCATTTGATAATAAGTACATCCATAACACTCAGGCAGTGTACAAACAAACATAATATTTGTTTATTACTCAACTGTTGGTCTTTAGGAGGAAACAAATAATAGATAATGCAACAATAAAATACAACACAACAACAATAATAGTTATCAAGTTCACAAAATTTTCAGCCTGTAAAGTGGTGGTTGATATGTCCATGGTCATGAGAAGACGAAGAAGACCCTGAAAGTTACAGATTATATATACATTTTAGTCTAGCCAACTGTACTTGTTAGTGCATAAAAAGTTACACTACGGTTTTTTCCATTCTTATGCACATGCATTCTGTCTCTATTTATCAATGGAATCTCTCTTTCTCTCACAATATTTATCTCAGTCTACTTAAGCTTATCTACAAAAATCCACTGTTGGTAACTTTTTATAGATGAGTATAATTTAGATGATAATAAAGCCATGTGTTCAAACATGTGGTTCAGCTTTATCAATCTAATTTAAACCGACTTCAAAAAAAAAGGGGTTCTTAATTTGGTTGTATTTTTAATATTTTCTAATGTTTATTATCGCATAAGTTCGACATTTACTAGCCTATTTAAAGAAATATTTTTTATCTGGAGAGTTGGGTGTTTTTACTTCCAGATTGGTCCCATAGAAATTTCATCAAAATCGGTTTAGTTGTTTTGTTTTAAATGTTTTTTTATTGCATACCCCAAGAAAGACTTTTTCACCACACTTGGTTTGGTAGAACAAGTGACACGAAAAGAAGAAGATTGCATAGCTCCGTCATGTTTTATTTGGAAGGCTTCCAGATTTGTCCCATAGAAATTTCATCAAAATCAATTCAGCAGTTTGGCCATGAAGTCCCCCAAGTTTTTTAAACTTATGTTATGCATCCAATGTTCATCAAATCATCAATTTTTGAACTGAAGTTGGAATGATCCAGAATGAAGTTACAAGAACACACTGATAGATGTTATCAAATAAGTGACCTTTGATTTTATCTACCTTAGTACTGACCAACAATGTTATTATTATAGGTAATTGTTAAATTGAAAGCACTACTGAATACCACTATATTTATGTTATTAAATGCACAATATTTTTTTTATATTATTACTGTCTAAAAAAAATGTAGTTTTACACGTAAACCAGTATAACTCTGTCCAGCAGTGGACATAATTATCTCACTCAGAAGTATCATCATTCTGAAGCCTGAAGAAATCGACTACAAGAAAGATTATGAGCCATTTCTAGCTGCCGATTTCCCGCGATCTTCACAATATCTAAACTATATTGTAAAGATCGCGCTCAGTTATTTATTCTTTAGACTCTAGAGAATAAATACCTGAGTTCAAGACACGCGCTTATGCGCATCAGGCTCTTAAATTTATCCATTGCAGTCTGTCAGTCGCAAACTAAGAAACTCATTTATATTCTAGAACCAGCAGTAAAAGTCCCGGGTAACCAACACGAGAACCTAATGCCGCAGTTCCTCCCAGATCCGCGTCATGGTTTCCTCTACATGTATGGCCCTAGAGGCGACCAGCAGAGACTGAAGAAGCTCCCTTTTACGATACCAGAACTAGTTGCTAACGCGCCTTGTCGATCTACTGATGGGATTCTATACACGGGGAAGAAAAGCGATACGTGGTTCATGCTTGATCCTTTGACAGGATCTAGGGAGCATGTTTCAGGTATGATCTGAACATAACCGATGTTTCTAGAGTTTAATTTTATCATAGCGTTTAGAATATCTACAGCGCTGTGAATACTTTTAACGTGTTCTTTTACAGATTAGATGAAAAAACTACATAAGTAGTTCGTAGAATCTAAAACCGCTCGGGAAAATAGGTCTCAGAAACGAAATCACGACGAAAGACGCTTTTTTTTGCAGATTGCTGGGCTTAGCATTTTAGAGGATGATATTTATTTATCACCAGTTGCCAATTTTGGTCTAGTCTAGACTCTCGACCGAATATACTTTGTTGCAAACCACACTCTAGATCTAGAGACATCTCGTCAGGTCGATAGGTCATACTAAATTAAATACGCATTTCGGTGGCAAAATACACCACGTGGTACCGTGTTGTGTGTTATACTTTCGATATCTGTGTTGTTATTCTTATGATAAATAAAAATTATGAATTCATGTGGATTTCCACCGATAAAACCCCCTGAATATTAAAACATCTTGATAAAACGTCGCGGCGAGCGAGACGCGAAACTTACGCCATGTTGGGTTTTCCTTGCGTCTGTTTCTTTATCATCATTGAGGTCCATGGATTTTGATGAACAAGGAACCTATCCAAAGATTCGTAACTTTGAAGTGCATGGATATTGATGACTAAGATAGCTAATCCAAAGGCTCGTCTGGGTCCAGGATCTTAAGAATGTCTATAGCCGTACCTGGAATCCGTGCTTTCCTCGTGTTTCAAACTGAGGCTGAACCGGATTTATTTTTAATTATAATAAGTGTTAAGATAACCCATCTGTATCTTCCTAGAACAGAAACTGTCTAAATTAAACGTGTGTTTGGGTTTTCCGTTGATAAGCTGGAATTTTTATTTCAGGTTTCGATAAGTCTAAGATATTCCAAAGCGATGATAACACTTGTGAGCCGGATAAGAAAAGAGGAATCTACATAGCTCGCACCGAGTACAATATACTGATGCACGATTCAAAGAACTACAACCATAAGTGGAATGTGACGTTCTTCGATTACACCTCTCATGCGATGGGGAAGGAATTGCTAAATGATTATGGTACGTATTTTTAAGAGTAAGTTGTATTTACAGCATCACGATTTAAATCCTCAGGCACGGTAGATGAAGTTACCTTATTAAGGGCTCGTCCGGGGAAGTACCATGCCTATTTCTGCCGTGAAGCAGCATCGCTGTGATTCGGTTTCAAGGGTGTGGGTGCTGGTGAACTTACTGGCACGTGAGGCCTATCATCTTTTTGCATTAAGTTGATAGACCTAGGGCAGTGCAAGTAGGCAACAAATATTGCACATCGGCTAATTTTGGCTTTATAGAGAGTAGTGTGCGTCAGAAAGAGTTAGCGCTCTACGAAAGAAGAAAGCCGATGTGCAATATTTGTTGTACGTGAATGCTTCGTTGTAGGCGATGGCAGCTCTTCTCAGTACTCAAGATTTCTTTGAGGTTTTGTTTTTGTTTTTCTGAGCTGAAATTATAAACTAAACTTAGGACGTCCCCGCCTAAGTTGACGTACGGGAAAGTTTGGAGAGATAATGTGTTTATGTTTATTCCCAATCATCTCCGAAAAGGCTAGTTTTTGTCCCGGAAAAAACAAAACATTTCATAACCGCGATTCGACGCAACTAATAATTTAATTGACATCAATGATTATTCTAGTAAAAACTTTGACCAAACATTATCTTGTTTTGATGTACTGCTACAGTGCTCAACGCATGATCTCGAATTTGCTAGACTCTACAGAAATTTAATTTTATACGCTTTTCATATAAACGTCATTCAAAATGAGCCACATAGTGAAAAACATTTCTTTATCAGCAACGAGTAGGTCTGTTCCGTCAATTAATTATAGGGCGTCAACGTCGATCGGTAATAGTTCGGATTGATGTACGAGTATTTATGGTAGATTAGGTGTTTGATAAGAAATACCATGTCAAGGCCGCAGCGAACAAACTTTTCAATCAAGTCGTTCAGGTTAGCCGTTAAAAGCTAGCTTGCTTGATAACTTTGTTGTATAAAAAAAGCAACGGCGCAATACAGAAAGAAAAAAAAATCATTAGAAACTCGAACTGAGAGGTACCAGATCATCGAGCCATCAATAATCTGTACCTCATCGAATTCTGAAAAGTACCAACCATTTATTTCCGTGTATATTTTTACGTACTAATATTTTACCTCATTAGCAAAATGTTATTCGCAATTATTCGCACAAATTATTATTCTGTTTCTGTTGCTATAATTAGCTAAAGTTTTGTTATTGATCATTTGTTTCATTAGTACGCTACGTACCTATTAACAAAAATCATTACTAAGAACATGTTTTGGACCACAGTAGTTTTGGACCACAGTATTTTTTGTCTGCAGGTACCATTCACTTCACTTCAACATCCAGTGGTCGAGTGATGTCTTTTGACCGCAAAACTGGCGACCTCGTGTGGTCTCACAATTTTGAAACTCCTGTAGTGGCTGCTTACTTGCTAGACAGAGACGGCCTGATTTCCGTACCCTTCAATTCAATTGGGGATGATACGCTTGACCACATTATGGAAGATGCCACGACTCTCAGTAATGGACAGGGAATCAAGAATTCTAATATTGAATTGTAGTAAGTAATTCTATTATCAGCTAATGTGTATGGAAATTTCTAACGCCCGAATGAGTTCCATAGAAAGTAGGCTCAATGCCTATAATCCACAAAAAAAAAATTAAAGTATGCGGGTAGATATACCATGTTGCTGCGATTTTCTAATGTCAGCCAGCATTGACACAAACCCAAAATAATCTATGGGCATTACTGTTTTTGTCTATAGATACGGGTGATACTCAGTTCCACCGTTTGGAAATAATATATTAACATTGATATGGGATATGTAAGTATATCAGGAAAAATCAGAAGGAAAACAACGTGAGGAAACCGGCATGTATAGAATCTAAAAAGTTCGAAAACATGTGTCAAGTGCACGAAAGAGCCTTTAATTCTTTTCACCACACTAGATTGAAAGAATTAGTTGCACTATAAGAGACTCCTGAATTGTAATAAACCAACCAATTTGTATTACTATGTATTCTTCCATCACCTCACTTCTTATATTATGTTAATATGTGGTTTCGTTTGTTATGCGTCTAAAATGTTCGTGTTTCTCTTATCTACCGTGTGCAGTCATAAATAAATACATTTTCTTTTTAAAATTTTCACTTATAAACCAAACAATTTTAATTTCCAGTCCAACATTATACGTCGGCGAGCATAACCACGGCTTGTACGCGCTGTCGTCTCTCGTCGATAAGAACACAATTACCATATCCACCGGGCACACCCAGCCGTTACTACTCGAAGGGCCCTCAGAAATTGTTATCAATGACAACAAATACGAACCTTTTAAAAACGTGCACTACAAGCTGAACGATCTAAATATACACGTATCAGCGCCGTATCTGTTACTAGGACACTATAAAGTACCAGAGCTCACAACGTCTTGGATGCCAAAACTGCCCAATACCGAGGTTCTAAACCATGAAACGCATAGTAGTATTAAACTGATAAATGGAGAAGTGCACACGGGAACGGAGAAAGATGTAGAAAATGAGACAAATCTAAAATCGAACTCCATTTCTGTTTCGGTACAGACTGAAGATCTATTCGAAGGGCTCAGTATAAGACCAGATTTGTGGTACAAAAGAGCACATAACTGGTTCCACCAGCAAGAGAACCAAGTGTTGAAAGTCGCGTTGATAATATTGGTCGGATTGGTGATCAGTATGTTTTGGTACTTGAGATATCAGGTAAGTTGTATGAAGTTACAGTCATATTATTATCCACTAAGGCTGAAGCACTGAAGCGTAGTGTGTGCTGTCTTTGAACTTGCACGCCGGTTTCAACTTCATAATTAGTTATCGATTTTCCAATGAATTTTTTATCTCGGTTGATCGCACTTTGTATAAACAGCCTTATGCATCAAGAGATAGGCCTGATTATCGGCTGGATCAGTTTGTGGGGCAATGCATTGTTTTGAAATCCATTCGTCTTGTCAAAGAAATTTCACTTGCTTGTTTGCATTGTTGGGATTTTCGAGTATCTCTTCTGTTTATGTCATACGTATGTACATTACGCTGCAAAATTCTTTGTTTGCTGTAGTTGTCTTTTTTCTTAAGTTTGTTTACGTTAATTATAAGCTAACTGCTGCCCGCGGGTTCGCTCACTTGGTGAAGATACGCATATTTGCGTCCAGCAACGTTTCTAACTTTTAACTCTTCTGTGAGGCTTTCTCAAAGATCTCCAATATACTTCGTTCCGTCACTCTTTCAAAAAACCTTCAAGGTGTCAAGGTCGTCTTGACATTGATCGCCAATTTGTTTACATTCGCTTACAAATTAAATTCTATTCACGCGATTATCATTTTAACTAAATGTTTATCGTGTTTTTGCATTTTGCGTCTTGTGAATTTATTTGCATTTTCGTTCAAGTTTTTGAAGTCATAAACCACTTAATTAAATTGTGTGTAGGAGATAATAAGACGTTGACTTTACTCAGTTCAACTACAGTATTCTGTGCCTATATTACTGAATAGACTAGAATCTAGCTATATGGTTAGTCAGAGGCAAGGCACAATGCATACGTTTTCACTATACTTTTTGTTTGCTCGAATATTCGGTAAATAAGTTCAGTGTTTTTATATCTTTCCAAAGGTCAATAATTTGACCAGCGAGATGTTTTTTCGGATGACAGCGTCCTTGAAAATAAATCCTAGTGAAAACTAAAAATTGGACAACACTATTCGAAAAACTATACTAATAAACTAAAGCTCAAGATGGCAATGGAATCGCATGGAGGAGGCCTACATCCATTTTTTTGGGTGCCAATTAAAAACAAACTTAAATTAAACATTTTTAATAATCATAATATAATCACGCTTTATAATAAAAACAATAATAATAATTAAATAATCTTAATGTTATCTTCTATATATATAAAAATGTTATGTTGGTTTGTGTACGCTTCAAAAACTCAGCTGCACCGATTGAGCTGAAATTTTAGCATGATATTATAATCCGCATCAAGGATTGTTTTTATCTATTTTTTGCATTAGTCACACAATTATGTGCCACAGCGAAGCGTGGCAGGGTACAGCTAGTACTTTATAAAAGTGAAATGAATACAGGGTTATTCATTGTTAGCTACACAAACTGACAGGGCCTAATTTTTGGGTCGTGAATATTGGCTTGGCCGAATCAATTTAATTCCTAAACTGATTTAAGTTTTTGTATCAAAATTTTATTTTTATTAATTTCTTTACGGCTATTGCATCATGATTGCCACGGAGAACAGGACGATGACCCACCCAGGCGGTGACTGAACGTAGAGTGTCGCTCACGGCGCGCGGGCGCGGATCTAAGGTCAAAATAGGTCAGGCGCCAATGATTCCAAAGGATATTCTTTATCGATTTTCTCGGGATTTTCATAACAAAACTTTATAAAATAATTTCATAAATATTTTTCATTTTATTTGTTGAACTTTATTCCTGAGTATTTGCAGCTAATAATGAATAACCCTGTATAATCTATATATATAAAAAATTCCTGGCCTAATTTGGAACGCGATAAACTCCGAAACTACTGAACGGATTTTGATAAAATGTTGTAACCGTCTATAATATGGTCCAACTTAAAAGATAGGATAGTTTATATTCAATATTTTGTTGTTATTAATTTATAAGAGGCAAAAGTTTCGAAATCTATGTCTATCCCTTTCTATCACGTAGGGACCTAAATATGTCTATCCCTTTCTATCGCTTAGGGATTTTTCAGAAAATTCTCGACTTTTACGAGAGCATAATGCACATAGACGCTCTAGAATGATCTGGAATAATCAAATTTAAAGTCGGTTAGCATCCGGAATGCTCCCACCCAAACGTTAGTAATCCAGAATTATCTAGAATACTCAAACGGTTCTGAATTCTAGATTTGGACAAAATGTTCTAGAAAATAGTGCTCCTAAACGTTATAGAATGTTCTTTCATCATCATCATCAATTGATATTAGTCCACTGCTGGACGTAGGTTCATCATGAGTAACATAAGCTACATTTATGTGTTTAAAAAATAAATGTCCACCCGTGCGAAGCCGGGACAGGCAGCTTGTTTAATGTAATATTTAATTAATTTAGGAAGTAAAGGCTTTATATAAGTGATTCTTTGCCAGGCTCGCGAGTTCCAACAACTATCCCAAGGCGGGTCGCGTACTTCAAACGCGTCTACGTCGTCGCACGGCGAGGTGACCGGCCATCTGATGGACGTGGGCGATGGAGAAGTCAAGATCGGCAAGATCAGCTTCTTCACTGACAAGGTGCTGGGCAAGGGCTGCGAAGGAACATTTGTTTACAAGTAAGATATTCTCTACAACTTCTTCAAATAATTTAAAGCCTTAGAGCCTTACTGGTTTTGGTTCACTTCACTGCTATTTTTAACCGACTTCCAATCAAAAAGGAGGTTCTCAATTCGGTTGTTTTTTTTTGTTTGTTACCGCATAACTTCGTCATTTGTGAGCTGATTTGAAAAATTATTTTTTTATCTGAAAGGTACTGCTTTACAGATTGGTCCCATTTTAATTTTATTAAAATCGGTGTTGCTTTTTTTTTTAAAATATTTTTTTTAATGTTTGTAACTGCATGCCTCCGTCATTTATGAGCCGATTTTAAAAATTATTTTTTTACTTGGAAGGTTATTCTTACGTCCAAATTGTCCCAAACAAATTTCATTAAAATCGGTTTAGCCGTTTGGCAATGAAGTCGGTATCTCTAGTTTTTTAAACTTATGATTTATTTTTGTTTTGTAAAAGGATCATATTATACTAAAAGATGGTAGGAACCACGCCGTAGTTTTCTACCGTTTAAAAAAGGAAGACCATGCAAAAGATGGAACGAGGAAATTATCAAGATGGCTGGAAGAGTATGAGGTAGAGAGTACTGGCATAGTGCACACATATGTTTCTACAAAAAAACTCATTGGTACACAACTGGATTTGAACCCACGATCTTAAGATCGTAAGGCTACTAATAGACTATCATGCTCTCTAAAGTTAACTTCTTTTATATTTTTTTCAGAGGGGCGTTTGATAAGCGTGAGGTAGCTGTGAAGCGCTTGCTGCCTGAATGCTTTACGTTCGCCGACCGCGAGGTGGCGCTGCTGCGAGAATCAGACGCTCATGCACATGTCGTGCGGTACTATTGCACGGAGAGGGATAAACAGTTCAGGTGGGTTGACACCTGGTTTTTAGTCGTTTATTTATTTTAAATACGAGTAGCTGATAGAACAATTATATGGCCCAGCTGGTGTTAAGTGGCAAAGCAATGCCTCGCAGGTCACGCACGTCAGGAACGTGCCCTACGATGCACTTCGCTGCGTCCATCAATAGGTAGAAATAGGTAATATTTGTGTGGTGAATGCAGATTTTTTTTCTCTGTTTGGGTGTTATATTGTATTCATTTATACAGTATAGCTATACTGTGTAAGAATTTCTTACAAAAAAATGTAAAGAAGTATTTTACAGCTATCTGGTTCCCATAGTACCTACAGGCTCTGCTTAATTTGGGGCGGAATTGTGTTGTGTGGATTATCTATAATTATTTATTTTTGATTTTAGGTACATAGCTCTAGAGCTATGCTCGGCCACGTTACAAGACTACGTCGAGAAGAAATTGAGCTTTGAATGCAAGATCGATGCGGTAGAAGTATTGAGACAAGCTACAATGGGACTGTCACATTTACACTCCATGGATATTGGTAAGTTTTATAATGTCCGATAAGTTAGTTGGCAGTTATTGGTGAGTTTTAAGTTAGTAACTTCTTTAATGATGTTTAATTTAAGAAATATCAGCAGGTTCGTGATAATGCTTATTTGATTCTGTTTTTCCCTTCATCTAAAGATGGTGTAGAAAAGATATATTTTAACGACAAGTCCGCCCGAACATCAGGTTCTGCCCGAAGTATTTGTAATGGTTCTTCAATATCAATTTTTTTGATGTCAGTGATATTTATTGGAGGGATATTTCCCTCAAAAAAGAGGTTAAGTTTGTTGCGGTGCCATTTACCGGGCGATGTTCAATTGATTTTTAACAAGAGAGACCGATGTCATAGATAATGCATAGCTTCGTTTAGTTTGGGGCTAAGTCAAGTCAAAGTACAACACTAGGATCACTTGTCTTGAAACTGGGTGATTCTAGGTGCCAGTTCTTAGGCCTCCTCCTAGCCAGTTCCTAAGCTAGAGACTGTTGTTCAAATATTTAACTATATTTATTTTGTCAGTACATCGAGACATAAAGCCCCACAACGTATTGCTGTCAATGCCGACGGGTACAGGAGAAGTGCGGGCCATGATATCCGACTTCGGTCTGTCCAAGAAGCTGAATATCGGACGAGTGAGCTTCTCTCGGCGGTCGGGCGTCACCGGTACTGATGGCTGGATCGCACCGGAGATGATCAACGGCGAACGGACGGTACGTACCTATGATAAGTAGTAAGATGGTTAAACTTCATAATTACACGTTGGGGTCACCAATGTAGAGGCCTTTATATCCGATTTTGGGGCTAAAACACCATGATTACGAATCCCGTCGGGGTTAACAATGTAGAGGGGCATGATATCCGAAATTGAGCTAAAACTTTATGATTACGAATCACGTCGGGGTCACCAATTTAAGAGCCATGATATGTGACTGGGTTATATTACACTCCACAATTACGAATCACGTCGGGGTCACCAATGTAGGGCCCATGATTTCCGACTGGGCTATTACACGTCATAATAAGCGTAATATAGTTCTAATTTTAGATTAACTTTTATCCAAACATTTATTCTGTTGGCATATAATCACTTAATTGGCTTTGGCTAACCCGTCAAACGATGACATCGTTTTTGTAATGAAAACACTATGATAACCGGTTTTTTATTTTGTTTACTTACAGACAACATCGGTGGACATATTTTCTCTGGGCTGCGTGTTTTATTACGTGCTCTCTAGAGGACAACATCCGTTCGGAGACGTATTGCGGCGACAAGCCAACATACTTACTGCTGAGTACAATTTGGAACTAATCGAGTAATTCATTCATTCATTCATTTATTTATTCAGTCACAATTAATTAATCGTATTTGAAATTTACAAACTTAAACTAACACAGAAAAGAAATATTAAATAGAATGTCACAAGAAAAATAAAAAAGAGTAACAATATTAAATAATGGCATGTCAAATCTTAGAAACTAATGTGAGTTATGGTTCAAAAACTCATCTATCGAGTAGAAGCACCCTTTCAACAAAAGTGAAACAAGTTCCGATTTAAATTTACGGGGACTGTCCATGACTTTCATGTCAGTGGGCAGCGAGTTGAAAAATCTCACAGCCTGATAGCGAGAACAATGTTTTGCTACATTTAACCTAGGCTGTAGAGATGACCCAAGGTCTTTACGTCTAGTATTTACTCTAACTTTTCTAGTCTTTACTTGCTAGTCTTTACTCTAACTGCTCTAAATTTATTTTTTATTTAAATCATACTTGTCATTACTCTTCTTCCTGCCCTTATCCCACTTTATGTGGGGTCGGCACAACATATTCTCCTCTATCAGCCGTGTTATAGGGGCGAGTGTGACCGTCCCCACGTGTACTAAACATCACACTGTTCATTCATCCTTAATTTGGCCTACCTCTACCCAAATATCCATTTACATTCATACTCATCACTCTTCTCTTCTAATCACATGACTTACTGATAATTACTAATTACAATTAGTAATATTAATATTTAATTGCTTGCATTCTGGAGATAGTTAGCTTTAAATGACGAGAAAAAAATATATATTGTGGACAATCCACACAGCACTATCTAGCCCCAAACTAAGCAGAGCTTGTACGATGGGAACCAGATAGCTGATATATTACTTTGTGGATACATCCTCAGGATACGATATAACACCCAGACAGAGAACAAACACTAATGTTTACGACACAAATATTTGTTCTCGTAGCTAGATTTAACTTTATAATTTAGAACATTTAGAATTTGTTTCAAAAACGAGTAATATAATACCTATAAATCGCCTACTGCGCAGGATTTTTTCCAGTGCTCTTTCTTTTCTTTTTTTCTTTTATATTTCTTCGAACTACAGAAACCCCCGAGAAATCTGATAAAATTACAACCCAAGCTAAGCAGTAAGGAGGCAGGTTGAGGACTAAACAACGTTATAAGAATGTCTTTGTTACAGCAAAGTGTTACCTGAAGACGAGGTCCTAATTACCAAGATATTGATTCGCGCGATGATATCTGCGCACCCTCTGACTCGCCCGCCGTGCGAGACTATACTCAAGTACCCCATGTTTTGGGGCAAACAGTGTATACTCAACTTTATGCAGGTAAGCCACAAATGCCATGAATGTATTGATGAAATTTATTCAGGCATTTACTGTATTGCAACACCCTTATAGGGTAAATTATGTATTGATTCTTAAAACTGGTCCTAAAATCTGACAAAGTTAAATTTACATGCATAATAAGGCAATAAATATACTGAATAAATGAATAACGAGCCGAGCCAAACATTGCTATGAACATTTTCATAGAACGATAGAATGCTCGTTAAAATGTTATCGTATTTTTCTATGATGTAACATTCGCACAAATGCACATTACAAGTGAATGCTCAAGTTTATCAGCACCTGTAGATTCGTATTAACTCCATTTTGTTGTTACGAACATTATCTGATCAATAACTTCCTCTCAGGATGTGAGCGACCAAGTTGAAAGCTGCGCCGACCAAGACACTGAACACCCGCTCGAAAAAGGCGCGCGACCTGTTATAAAAGGCGACTGGCGCGCCCACGTTTGCACCAAAGTCGCGGGAGACTTACGGACGCGACGGACATATAGAGGCGACCGCGTCACACATTTACTAAGAGCTATAAGAAATAAAAAACACCACTACAGAGAGTTAGAATCGGACGTACGAGACAGCCTCGGGAAACTACCCGACGGATTTGTCACCTACTGGCTGAGGCGGTTCCCCCTTCTCCTACCACACGTCTGGCTACAGATGCAGCAATACAGGCAAGAAGACATCCTACAAACGTACTACCCACACACGTTCACCTTCAGCCGAGAACACGTCGCTGAACTAAATGAGGACAAAAGCTACGAACAGGAGCTACCCTCGGAAATGTGCGATCCGGATAGAAACGAACTTTTCATCAAAAGCAGAGTATTCTACGACGAAAGCAATCAAGAAGTAAGAAATAGGAAAGATGGATCGCCTCGGAAGTATAGCAATTGGAGGACGGAGGGATCCGATTATAGAATAAGGCAAGATGACGTCAGAATGAGAGACCGCCATTACAAGAAGAAGGAAAGGAAACGGGAAGAGATGCCAATCTGGACCTTGCCCCCGCAGTGAACGCAGTCTTAGCACTAGTTTTGACTCATCCGGGCGTCATCCCATAATGAAACACGTTTTTATTTCACGGTGACAGTACTGAAGCATAATTTATAAGCATTTTGTTGAATCACAAAGATTTTTATAACATCCCAAAAGTTATGAACTGCATCGGATTCGAACCCGTGACCCTTTGATACAAGGCGTTTGCCAGCTGGTCGTAAGTAGGTGTGTCGCGATTGCGCCAACAAAAACACGTTGAAGAATCAACTTTACAATTTGCATAAATTGGGATTTCGACAACGACCTTATCTCTGTGTTGAAGGTTTTTGAATAAATGAGCGTGCAAAGAGCTCATACATACAATACTGTCCCTTTCTAGCAAAGCGTAATACCACAATATAAAATACATTAGGTTCAATGATTATGTTTGCTAATGAAGCCATATAAAACTGGTATTTTGTTGACATTTATAAGCGACCACAAATGTTAGATAACAGATAAGATTATTGCACAAGTTATTCGTTAATTATTTAAATGAATTTATAGTTAGATTTTAAGTAATATATTGATTTTAGTTTTAGAAGTGAGCTATGAAATAGTATTGTAATTTTAAGATTTATGTAAACCAGTGACATTATTTACTAAGTACTTACTTTTGTTAGTTAACGCTGTTTTAGACAAAGAATGTTTTCTATTTAAATTATTATTTTTTGATAAAGAAAAACGTGCACTTGGATTATTTACAAAAAGACGCACTGAAGTATAAAGTCACAAAGGATCTCTTACAAAAGTGGCTCTGTTGCCTCTCGCTCTTACTCCTGAAAAACTACGTGCATAACTGAGACGCAGATAAAATCTACCTACAGAGCCAAAAACATTTGTGACCATAGAGTAATATTATTTGTATGAAACAAGTCGTTTTTAGCAGCACCCGCTGTGTGACGCTAGGTTGGGCTTGTTTCATACCAATCGCGCCAAGTCACTGTAAAGAGTGGAGAAACGTCAATACATTCCGTTCTATACAAATAAGTAAAGTTAGTGTTTGTTAGTCAAGACCAGCCGATCTTATTTTTTACCATCACAGAGTAAGCCTATCCGTTTAAGTAAAATATTTCCGTCCCTACTTTAAGGCCTGCGCACATCTAGCGCAATAGCGATGACGATCCGTAAAACGCTGTCAAATTTGACAGCGATATTTGACAGCGTTTCACCGATCGCTATCGTCATCGCTCTAGATGTGTGCAGGCCTTTAGACTCAAATACAAACACGGAAACGGAAATATTTGTACGGACAGATAGCGGTAACTCGAATAGCCTGTCATAAGAACATATTGCTATTTGGAAGATCTACTCTAGCTTTTTAAGTTATTAAATCTAAGACCGAGGCGCAATCAAACAACCCACAAGCACGAACCGCCCACGTTTTTTGTTTCTTATGAGGCCTATAAAAATATATGAGTACATACATATGCTGATCGTAATTGGTCGGACCGGTTTATCATTTCCTGCATGAAATGCTACGCTCTGTAGGAGAGTGACGAATCGGTATAATCGTTTGACTAGATCTTGTGAATACTAGAGATTTTCTGATGTCTGGAACCCGTTAACCATACCACATAAAAAGTATACATGTAATTACAATGATAAAAACAGAAGGGCATAAATTACAAACTAACAGAACTTAGGGATTTTAAAGTTATGACGTGAGTTGGATTTAAGTAGAATACATGGGCATTTTCAAACTTATTATATTTTTCAACATGTATTTCTAATAAATACTTATACTTTGATAATCATGCCAATATGCCTATTTATAGTAAGGAAACAATTTTTTTTTCTTTATTAATAACCCTCCTAAAAACACAGGCTAGTACATACATTACCTTGAAGTGGCCTTCCATAGTGCAGTGTTGAATATATATTTTGTTCTAAAAACTGTAATTTGATCTATAATTGGTTTTGAGTTTAGATGACAATCTCAACCACAAGCACCTTAACCCAATAGACTGTATTTATTACTGTAGGATTAATGATCTATTGTTTTAACTATTTTATATCTAACATTAGTCTTCATCACTTTATTTTGTTATAAGGTCCGATTTTAATAATTTACTAATTTAATTTAGGTGCTATTTATTAACCTCGTCTAGTATCTCTAGAAAGCGTTAGGTATAAAGCGCGATTTTATTTCGATTTTCTTTGCAATAAAAAAGACAGCGGATATTTTACGAGAATCTGAAAAAGTGTTGTCAATACAACTAACTAAAAGAAAATGATTGTGATGAATTGTCAATATAACTAAAAGAAAATGAATCATGGAAGTTTATTTACATTTAGTGTATCCTTTCTTGAGGGTGGGATGGGATAGTATCTTAGAATATAGGCAATTCAAAATTACTTTTTGTATTGCTACCGATTTCATTTGTAAAACTTTGCTAGTTTTAGGAAATTTTACAATATTGTAATATAGCACATTTTACGTGATAAAAGATATCTAATATAATAACGCATAAAATAGGAATTTATGTATGAAGTGATATTTTTAAATCGGCGCACAGAACTCTCAGAAGTATTTAAAGTACCTACATACTATACTAGTAGTATTTTATGTGAGTAGCCTAGAGGGTTTTAGATTGTGAAGCTCAAATTGTTTGTACATTTATAAAAAAGTGTAAATAAGTAATTTTCATCAAATAAAAGTTAAATCTATTTGAAAAACATTTTTTTATTCGAATATGGCCAATAATATAATACTAGAACTCGACTGAGAATGGATCGTGAACTGCAGGGAGTAAGTACAGTCACCTGCATTAATTACTACACGTTTCGAGACGGACCTCGCCCGACAAGCTGGCGTGAGAGTGCAATATAATAGGTAGGTATTGGAATTTCATAAGTCCGATCCAGTAGCGGTCGAATTCAAGCAACATTTTTTTAAATCAGAAAAATAATAAACAATAACAAGATATAGCAGTAAAAAATTAGTAAGTAAAATACAAGTTTAGGTAAGCATTCAGTCTTATACATATTTTGTATTGTGAAGCTTATAATATTTAAAACAAAATAAAACATGGCACAGAAATTAATATATTCTACAATTAGATTGTGCAGATAAACTAAACTCAAATGGATTAAATAACAAAAAAAAACTACCTTCTTAGGTAGGTAACTTAAACAAATACTAATCTTTTTAGCATTTCTTTACAATATTTAAATGCAAAGTTAGATGAGATTTGGTGATGATAATTAGTATGGCCTTACCTAAAATTAATATACCTAAATGCCTAACACAAAAAAGAAAAATGCATCAACTTGCCATATTGAGTTAAGAATGTCTAAAGTATGGAGGTAATGTTTATTACATCTTTGATATGGAATTTATTAAATTATTTCATTTATGTATATGGAATGATTAAAATGGCAGTGTTAATCATAATAACTTAAAACAAATGTTAAAATAATCACAAGTACCTTAAAAATTATTGAGTATTACAAAAACACTTATAACTATCACAAATTATGCTTGTCATTAGTAAGAGTCTATTATAGTTTATTAGCATAACTTTCTATCAAATCGATGATAGTCAGATGGACCTTATCTCTAGCCAGTTCTAAGGCAGTTTTCTCTGAGCCGTTCTGCATTGTTAGATCTGGTTTACAACTGATCAGTACTTTGATGGCGCCTATGTTGCCCATATCGCTGGCATCATGTAAGGGCGTATTGCCGGCTGAATCTATCGCGTTTATGTCAGCACCATTATCAAGCAAGACACGCAATACCAATGTCTTGTTGTTCAAAGCAGCAAGGTGTAGAGGAGTCTGGCCTTTCTTATTGGCACTATTCACATCGGCTTTGTTACAAACCAATATATGACACAGTTCATCCAATCCGTAGCGCGCGGCATAATGCAAAGCAGTAAAACCATTTGTATCAGCAAAGTTAACATCATAATCTGAGGAATGTGAATTAATTTTCTTATTGCATAATTGACATTCACAAAGTGGATGGCATTGTGCATTGTTAACTTTGCCACTTGTCTCTAAATAAGCAGCATAGTCTATTTTCATGTAAAAACAAGCAAGTTTTACATCGCCATAGGAAATGGCTTTCAGAATTCTATCTATTAATTTCAAGTTCTCAACTGTCTTGGAAGCGTTATTTGCTTCATGTTTCATGGTATGTAGTTTGGATGCTACAGAGTTTTGAGATTTACAATGTAATGATTGAACATCAGAACTTGTTATATGGATGTATTCATATAGACTTGGGCTGGAAGATTTCAGCACTTGTAATATTCTCAAATTGTGAGCAGTATCAAAAGCAGTTTGATTTTGTCTATTCTGCAAGGAGGGTTCTGCTCCATTCTCAATCAAGAGCTTTGCTATGCCTTCATAGCCCCATTTAGAAGCTAAATGCAAGGGTGTGTTCCCACTTTCATTTATGCAATTTATCTTTATCTTCCATTGGCTGTGCTCTGCAAAATATATCAAGGCTTTAACACAGTTTAAATGGCCATTGTTGACTGACATGTGCAGTGGAGTATTCTTATCAATGTTTGTTCGATTGATATCTGCGCCTGAATGTAGCAGTAATAATAATGCATTTTGATGTCCTCTTGAAGCTGCATAGTGTAAGGGTGTGCATTCATTGAGGTCGGTAGCATTGATGTCAGCACTCATGTCAATGAGAGATTCGACAATGTTTGTCTTTCCATGTATGCAGGCTACATGCAATGCTGTGAGGCCATGGCTGTCTCTTGATGCTACTGTAGGAGAAGTTCTGAGAAGATTCTTTGATATTTTCGAGCAACACTTTTTACAACTGCAAAGGGGGTGGCAGAGCTTTTGGTATATCTCAGAGCTGTCTTCATCTTCACTAGATGAATTATCATCTACAATCACCTTGAGAATATTATTATTTGTAACTGCTTGAACTTGCTTTTGGTTTCTCTGCAGAATAGTCTGCACCGGTTCATAATGATTTGCTTTGATCAGTTCAAAAATGTATTCCAAAGTTTCTTCCCTGCTGCTTGTGTCTGAAGTGGAAATTGACTCTGTTAAACTGCTTTTTCTTTGCCTTCCACTCAAATTATCCTCCGTTAGGTTGCTTTCATAGTAGTAAGATTCAGGGTCAGGGGGTCCTGCCAGAGCACCAGATTGAATATGCTCTATCACAGCTTCTAAAGTTGTTATAAGAAATGCGCTTTCATCACTATCACCTTTACCAATTCCACTAAACCTAAATTCTTTCATGTAAGTTAGCTGACTATACCAGTTTGGTAATCCAGATTTAATTACTAGAAACACAAAAACTGGCAGCAAATCATCAGCAGTCAGTAACACAACATTGTCATACTCGTCCTTCTTGTTGATGGCATTCAATGCTTGTTTGATACACAAAACCTTCTCTAAAACGGTGTCAAATGTATCTATCTTTGAAAGTATTTGTTTCGCTTTAGGCACCGCATGATAAAGATCTTTTTTGATATCCAGGTCTCTCAGTTGAATGTCACACATGTTTCTTATCTTTTTGTTGAGATGAGCGTCTTCATAGGCACATGAGGTGCAAATTGGTTTGAATAAATAATCAAACAATAGGTGCTGCATGTAACTTTCAACAGCTAGCTTTACATTCTCAAGGATCTGCTTGCAGGATTTCGATTTGTCTCTGAGTCTTCTGTTTTGAAGTGCAATTTGAAGGCAATGAGTGTAGAGTTCACTGATTTTGTCTCGAAGTGAGGCAATGGCTACTGGCAAGATTGTATGTTTCTTTACAAACAATTGTACAGAATGCTCAATTTGATCTAACACTTGCCTTCCTGCTGCTTGTGTCCAGAGGAGATCTATGCAGTCATTCACAGAACTAAGGTATTCTTTGGAGATAGCATTGTCATCTGCTGTTGCAGAAGGTTCTAAAGGAGTTTCTATGCACCAAACCTTGTACTTGATAAAATCTTCAGTGTAAAAAGTTTCTTCAAACAAAATGTGGCTTTGGAGTGGTAAACCTTTAGTTACCTCTAGTGTGATTACTTTATTTGTGACGGTTACTTGCTTTTCGGTGAGTGTGCTGTAATGAGTTTCTGGCAATTCATCGCTTGGCACCAGTATGTGGGCACAGAAGTCCTCTACAGTAAAAACTCGAGTATTTAGACTTCCAATGCGAGGCACACAAATAACCCAAGATTGTGATATACAGTGTTGAAATAAATTTGAATATTCATTTTTAAATTCAACAAAAAATGGATTTTCTGAAATTATCTCATCGTATGACCCGTCCATTGCTGAATGCAAGCAAAGCAATAAGCAATAACGTAAATTTACGCAATGCAAGCAAAGTCTGTTTTTAGAGCACAAAACTAAAAACGAAAAGATGCAATCACAGAGTACAAAAATGCAATCATCTGAGTATCTGAGTGGATCGAGAGCAAGTATTTTTTTTTGTTTTCGTCCGTAAGTCATCCACAGACTAGAATCATCTCAAAATCTGTCATCTGCTCACCTGTCTGTCATTTCTACAGACAATCTTGCGAGTGTCAATTGAAATACATAGATAGAAAAAGCAGCCAAGTGCGAGTCGGACTCGCCCATGAAGGGTTCCGTAGCATCAATTAACATTTTAATATAAAGGTTTTTGTAGTTCGTCGAAAGGTAAATTGCGGTTTACGATTTATGACGTATAAAAAAAACCTACTGACTAGATCTCGTTCAAACCAAATATCGTTGAAAGTTTGCATACATATATTTTTTTTTGGATTTATCATTCTCTTATTTTAGAAGTTAGAGGGGGGGGACCAACTTTTTTCCACTTTGGAAGTGTCTCTCGCGCAAACTATTCAGTTTAGAAAAAAACGATATTAGAAACCTAAACATCATTTTTAAAGACCTATTCATAGATACCACACGTATGGGTTCAAAAAAAAAAAATTTTTGAGTTCTGGGGCATTTTGGGAATCTAAAAAAAATTATAAATGAGATAAATAAACGAGGCCGTTAATTACTATTTCAGCCGAGCATTGTATACTTAGTACTATTCTCTAATTTGCGAGGAAACAAAAAACAAATTAATTCTAGAATCAGAAGTTTACTTCTTCAGCTATGCCTCTCAATCGAGTTTTAAATCTTATTCAGCACCCAACGACTAAGTACCTACTTAGTATTTATTAAACAAAATAAAATTGTGATAAACCTAAGAGAACATAACATCCACAGCGCAGAGTAGGTAGGTAGGTATCAGATTTTCATTCCCGCCAATTTGACTGTGCGCGGTTTTTTTTATCATTTAAAAAAAAATATTGTGTACAAAAAAAAACGAAACGAAAGATGTTTCACATTAATATGATTCCACAACATTACAACAGTCACTTCATAATCCTAATATCAAGATATCAAGCTAACTTACCTTAAAACCTCGGCCTGCGTCCATGTTTTCTATACCCATGCAGAGTCCATGTGATAGGTACCTAATTACACCTAAAAACGATGTATGCAGAAACTAAACCATGTCTAAAGCAATAAATGTATTGAGTATTGAGTACTTAGTAGTCATGATCCCCCAGTAGGATTACACTAGGATACCCGTATCGTGGGTATCAGGAACTACGAGTGACCCGCTACAAATATTTGCAGATCTTACAAACATTTATCCCGCAGTAAACTCATTCAAAGCATTGAGTTATATGCATAAAAAACGGAAACTAAAATATTATCGATATAGCCAAATTGGCTGGTGTAGTACATCACTAGCACAGATGCCTAAATCAATACATTTTATTTTACAATAATTTATGGTTTTACACTTAGTTTTCATCAATAACGCTTATGAATATATGACTAACATGAAATAAAATTTAATTATTACTAACACAATACTTTATTTTTAACACAATTTATTGAGTTTTCTCAGCACTGCATCACAATGTTTTGTCCAACATGTCGGAAATCAACAGACACGATTTACACAGGAGTAAGGTGTTGCCAAACTTACATCTACTTTCTCTTCTACTCGTAGCTACGTTCTGTGGGATAGACAAAGATAAGATCACTGGTGTAATACACAGCTAAGTAAGAGCGGCAACGCCTTATCGCGGCTTCCATTGTGATTCCTCTTTCCTGGCACTGCGTAACTTGGCCAGCCTGAAGTAATCCGTTTGTGCAAAAATCACCAATAAAGGATGGAAGATTTGCTAAACGGCTAACTTCAGGCCCGCCAAGTTACGATGGTCGTACATAGAACTGATTATTTTTCATACGGTAATTTTACAAACTATGGTATGGTAACTAAGTTAGCCAACCAAAAGAAACGAATGCTGGGAATACCCTCTAGGTATTTCGAGCACGAAATCTCCAAGCTACTTCCAAGCTATCGTATACCAATTTGAACTCTAACAGAAGGTTGCAAATTTTGCATTTGCTTGCAGCTATTTATAGATCGTGGTATTCGTAGCGCGTTTATTACACGTTTATGTATGTAGGCAAGAGCGGCCGGCCAGCAGTTGTTTTGTTCGTTCATTCGACGCGTCTCGGCTTCACACTTGCAAAATTTGCTAAAGCTGAATTTAATTTTTCTAAGGTGCTTTGTGTTTTGTGATTTTTGTTTTTATATTTCCGCCGTGCCTATTCCGCAATTCAAAAGTACGTAAACGCCACAAGCGGTAAGTACCTTCCTATTTCCTAGGCACATAATTATTATTCAACTTTTAGTTAGCTTTTTAAATACCTGACGCACGATTACTCACAGCATACTTTGTGTAAGAAGTCTCCCTCCTCGACTATGTAGCACTAATTAAAACTCTTCGGATAGTATGTAGAACAGTAGAACCTCATAATTATATTCTTTTTCATTACACATCACCCTAGATCCATAACCTCTCTGACGTCTATCAATTTCCCGCCAAAGCCGGCCTCTAACTGTCACTCGTTGACATTATGCTGTGCATGACAGGTGACATAACAGAAGTAAGGTGATTCTATCTATATCATATAGCTTGTAAATAACGCTGCGTTACAGTCGGCCATCCTACTTGGGACGGGTCCCTTCGTCCAGTACGAAGTAACAGAGTGGTCGTCAGTTATGACCACACAAAATAGTTGGTATTCCGAACTAAACTATTGAGTATTTCTAGCGATTATATTAATCCAATAACCATGTGTTCGCCTACTATATCAACTATTTCGTTCACATTATGTTTACATGTTTTTCCACTTTGGAAAAGCTTTAAGCTTCACAGCCTGGTGTTACAATCCTAAATCTAGACATTATACCAATATAATTGGTTCTTAAAGTTATTACAACAAGTATTAATGTTATTAGTCTCTAATTATCAATGAGTGTTTTACTGCTTGAGTATGCATAACTAATCTTAATTTATCCAAAATCTAGATATTATACCAATATAATTGATTACAAAAGTTCTTACAATTTTAATGGTATTAGTCTTTAATTACCACTTTGTGTTTTGCTACTTGAGTATGCTTATCTAATCAAAGTTTATTCAAAATCTAGATATTATACCCATATAATTGGTTCCAAAAGTTCTTACCTACAATATTAGTCTCTAATTATCACTTTGTGTTTTACTACTTGAGTATTTAAAACTAATCTTAGTTTATTCATTTACTTTTGACAAAACATTCATTTAAGTTTAGCAATAAGACTAATAACCAAGTAGGCTACAGATTCGTATTGTAAAACGTCGTTTCTTGATTGGGACACAACTATGAAACACTCGTTCACCATTGATAACATCGCAACCATTATAATATTCCACCAACCAAAACACCGCTAGCTATACAACTATATCTAGGTTGTCTGGAAAAGATCGCTCTTCAGCGATAAGACCGCCCATTGTACATTTGTATGTTTTCAATTATTGTTACTTGTTTTTCCACTGTTAGTTTTAAGGTGTGCAATAAAGAATTTTTCATCCCACCAGCTCTGAAAGTGTGTTTTTGCTGTTTAATTTCTGACTGGAAAAGCCATTTTTATCCGCTAGAGGATAAAGTAAATTTGAATTTAGAATATCGTGTTCAATAATTTTGTGAATACACAACCTATTTACTTCTACCTCCATGGTGCCGAACTTATCTTATCATACAACCTTTTTTATTTTGTTGAAAACTCGCACTCGTAACCTTCTTGCTGTATTTGTGAATTCAAAACACCATTAAACCTATTTACTTCTACCTGCATGGTGCCGAATTTATAATACAACCTTTTTAAATTTGTTAATAACTCATACTCGGAACCTTCTTGGTGTGTTACTTTTAGTCGCGCCATGTTCTTTTTATTTTTTTTTCATTTAGTCATTTCCTCGAAGGTGAGATGAAAAGTTACGTGTTGCACTCGAGTGCCAAGATTTTCCACCTTGTGCTCTTTTGATTCCTTCGCCAACGCTTAGGATTCTAACTTTTAAACCACTCGCTACGCTCGTGGTTAAACTTTAGAATCCTGCGCTTGCTCAGTCATCAAAATTGAGCACGCGGTTAAAAGCAGCTTTGCACTCTTGTATAACAAATAACTATTCTTTTCTATTCTATTGTTTTTATCCTTCTCTTCCTGGATCCATGCGCGCGAAACACTTTGACACCTATAAATGACAGCGACAGATTGACAACCTACGTTAAGATCATAGTAAAGCCATAGCTTTTAGAATGGCATCGTTACAGTCGGCCATCCTAAAAGAACAAGTCCCTTCGTTCAATATAGTCAGTTAGTCTCATCTACACAAAATAGTTTGTTGGTACACAAGAATTTCAGCTAAGTTTTTAATATACCTACCTACATTCCTTTCAACACATCTAACGGTTCTGGCAGAGTAACGGCGCTGAGCTGCCGCTGGTGGTGAAGCTTAATGCTGAGCCAGAGCCGATTTGCTGCAGTAGCATACTCTAGCTCATACAACCTCTTTCGCTGTTAATATTTGTAATTATATCTTTCTTTATGATTTTGATAATATACAATATTAGTCTTTAATGTTTTCTTAATGTGCAAATAAATACCTGTCTGTGTCTGTATGTCGTCTATAATACATCGCATCATCATACTCATCAATAATATCATCAATAACTTAGCTAACATTATGTGAGCCTGAAAAGTCAATCGGACGGAACTAGATCAGGACCCAGACAAGTGCTTTGCTCGTAACTTAAAACTGAAGCCTCATCAATTTACAGTAGTACCTACTCAAATAACTTTTATCTAGTCTTGGCGTACCAACATCTTACTTTAACAATTCCAATATTATTATTTTTATCATCAATGTCCATTAAGTTTTGTATAATATTTTCGTCAATCGCGAAGTATCACAATGATAGTCCTATTTATAGTAGGTATCACGAGTATCAGGAATAGTGAGATTTAACTATCAGTCATGTTCAGATTTTCATGCACCTACTTACCTACTAGTCGCTAAGTGGCAATATTTTATTCTTTGGTCTATGTAATCATCTTAGTCAAAACATGACCGATGCTTCTACGTTTAACAATCCTTATTCACCGAGAACCCATTGTATTGAAACAGGAATAACTTCCTTCACGTTGTGACTTACACACACATTTACAACTGTTTTTTTTTTTTTTATTATTATTATTTTTTTTTTTTTTTTTTTTTTTTTTATTCCCATTGACTGGTGTCTTACTAAATCCAATATTAATGGCATCACAACCTTCAGATCCGTCATCCACATAAATTTAAAGCAATAGAGGCCCCGAAGAATTAACTTTATAAATAAAAAATCATTGTTTCTCCAAATACTCTGAGCATTACTATCAGCTACTTCAGAAAGGTCACCAAAGTTATACTTAATGGTACCTTATAGAATGTCATGGTTAAGCCCAGCATAATCTTGTTCGTTTACTTACAACTTTTTTTTTTTTTTTTTTTCTTATTCTCAAAATTTCCATTTTTAACTAAATGTGTACTATCTCAACTCTATGTTTTTGAGGTAGGTACATGATGTCCCAACGGTTTACTTCAGTTAATTCATCACAGATGTTTTCATTACTAATTATTTTCCAGTCCCATATCATTTTATGTATGTTTACCGCGTATTCTCCATACACATTCAATATAGTAAGTTTTTTTTTTTTTTTATTTACTAACTCGAAAGTTAACTGCTTAAGTCGAATTGTCGCAAGGAGTCTTCAAGGCATATAATTCAAGTAACCAAAAGTCATGGCCTAAGCTATAACCATAAGTACAAATTCACAAAAATATTTAGGATCAATATTTGGGCTTGTCTCTGTAATTTAACAGGCTGAATCTCGATTATGCCATTCTCAAATTTTGCTTTATAACAAGGTATAGTCAGAACATAAAGCTAAGCATTTAATATATAGGTATTTTAAATCTTGTTATTGTTGTCAACCTGTTAATTTAATTTTTGCTGGTTTTATAGTTTCCAATCAATCTTAGTTTTACGTTCATAGATTGAACAAAATTATCAGATCTCACTCAAGGAGTCTCGCAACATAATTTGTTTCGCATGAATCTGTAACAAAAAAAAAAGTTTCCAAGCCATCGAGATATAAGTCCAGCCACAATAATCGTACCCGTAATTCCAGTATACACATATGGTTGCTGTTTCAGCAAGAAGCAATCCATCAGATCAGTTTTTATCACCTTTTTTTTTTTCTCAGTGCTATCAATTTATTTAACCCTTAGGCAAAGTCAAATCAAATGGCAGATCCGCCTCTGTATATAACCACTTTATTTGCCTCTAAGTCATCTATATGTGTTCAGTAAAGAATAAATAAACTGTTGCATGCCACTAAAATAATGGCACTTGGTTTTTTGACGCATTCATTTATGTTTAACATTAACTAATCATAAGATTATTAATCCGCCTGCAATCACAATTGGACGGCAAAATCATGCATCCGTCGTTCCTTCACATAATTACAATTTTAGGCGGCAAGGTCGCAAGTCAAGCTTTGCTATCCAACTACAAGTTGGATAGCAAAGTCGTATGCCATGTTTCACATAATTACTTGGGCTGCAATATCGTTTGTCAGTTGTCTTTACTCGTTCACCAATAAGGCGGCCACTCCTTATTGTATAGCCAGGTCACATGTCATGTTCTCATTAAATAATGAATTGGGTGGCAACGTCGTATGCCGGTCATGGTCTCTATTGATAATCAATTGGCAAAGTCGAATGCCATTATTACCCTCATTCAGTCAAGCATTAAGCGGCGGCAAAGTCATATGATAATTGCCCTTCCTTAGTTATCAACTAGCAAGGTCGTATGCCATCCTTATTTTATTAAGTTATATATTGGTCGGCGGCAAAGTCGTATGCCAGTCAAGTCAAATGCCAATCAGATTCTTATTCAGTTAACATTGGACGGTGGCAAAGTCATATGCCAATCATGCCGTCAAATGTTTATCAATTGGCAAAGTCATACCAGTAACACATAAACAAATATATAATAAGTAACAAATAAACAAATAAATATTGAGCGGCGGCAAAGTCGTATGTCATGCCACTCTCTGAGTTATCAATTGGCAATGTCGTATGCCAGTCAGGTCCTCTCTGGGTTATCAACTGGCAATGTCGTATGCCAGTCAAGCCCTCTCTTAATCATAACTGAGCAACAAGGTCGTATGCTGGTCATGTCTTTACTCGATCAGGTATTGGGCGGCAATATCGTATGCCTGTCTTGCCCTCACGATCACGTATTGGGCGGCAATGTCGTATGCCTGTCTTGCCCTCATGATCACGTATTGGGCGGCAATATCGTATGGCTGTCATGCCCTCACTTAATCATTACTGACCAGCAAGGTCGTATGCTGGTCATGTCTTTACTCGATCACGTATTGGGCGGCAATGTCGTATGCCTGTCTTGCCCTCACGGCGGCTCCTTCAGCCAGCGCTCCCTGTGTCGCGCCCTCAGCACCGCATGTACCTGTCGCGCCGTCGGCCGGCGCCAGGCGGGCCAGCACCTCGCGCGCCACCTCGCGGTACAGCTGCAGCGCGCGCTCCGCGAAGTAGGCGGGCACCAGGTAGCGCGGCTCGTGCTCCACGCGGCTCGCGATGTAGTCGGCGAGCCAGTCGCCGGTGCGCAGGTTCTCACACAGCAGGTGCGCCAGCTCGTCGCGCGGCATCACCTCCGCCAGCAGCGAGGCGACACCCTGCAGGCCGCAGTACACGAGCGGCCCATGGCCCGGCACGTCGTAGGCGGGCGGCATCAGTCTCTCTCTGGCTCAATCAGTTGTCACCCATGTTCTAGAACTTAAAATATTAACTGAATACATCATTCTGGTCTTTATGTTTTTAGTTCCATTCAGATATAAATGGCATCCATCAAGATAATATAACTTCAGTATACATAGGAGGCCATACAAAAAATCATCATTAGTAAAGTACCTAGCTAAGTCTGTACCAGCTTCTTCCATTAATTCTTCACACTAATGAAACACTTCACAACGAATGGTGTCACAAGGTAAGCAATATCTCATAAATAACATATTCATGAATGCGGGAAGTAGCACTTCAATATAATCATTCAAAGGTTCATCGTTCAATCGGTTTGATTATTTCAGCTAGTTTCAATAATAATTAATATTTGAACAATCACCGCAAAGCCCCAATGATTCAAATAATAGTAACTTACAGGTAGATAGTATTTTTATCACGAGTACTCTTATTTTAATGGTGGACGGAAGGGCGGGTTGAAGGAATCAACTCGAGTCACAAGATCCCAAAGATTTAAACACTTGTTAGAGCCCAAAACTCGGAGAGGTCAGAACTCATACTCTACTAGAGTAAATAAATTATACCATTATTTATTATTAGGAACACCCCATTTGTCATGGCTGTTTGAACATTCAATTTTGTCCTGAAGCTCGCTTGGAATTCAGATAACTTGTGGCCTCAGACCAATTCTCAACAGACTTACTTATCCATAACTTGCTATTAGTCCCACAAAATTATTTATTTATTCATTTAAAACTTCCACACAAACTATTTAGTGATATGAAGACTTAATGCTAATAGCATTGTCTACCAGTCTAAATCTCTGGGTCTAAAATTAATATTTGCTCGGATATTCTCCGACTCACAAAATTCAGTTTCTCAAGTCAACTTCAATATATAATAATATCAAATCTTTGCAATTGTTATTAATGAAATACTATATTTACCAATTTCCATCAATGCCATTTTGTCTTACCACACCAGGTCTATTTGCTTGCTGAGATGAGTTCCAACTTTATGCTCCATAATATTGTGTAACTCAGCACAACATTTTTTTTTTGTCCATTTTATCATTCAAAACAATTCAGTAACCAAGCTTCACGTTTCCAGGTTTGTAACTCTGCTCAGGCTCTGTGTATTTTGTTACTAACGTTGTCACATTTTACTGTTTTATTTCTTGTCGTGTACAGCTTGTTTTTCATTCTTTCTTTCTAACAACATTGTATCTCGATGGTTCGTAATTGTTGTTGAAAATTGTTGGATATCTTTATCATAAATTATCACGGCACGAACGGCTTGTAGGCCCGTTGGTTCATCCTATCTTCTGACTTGTAAGAAGTCTCCCTCCTCGACTATGTAGCACTAATTAAAACTCTTCGGATAGTATGTAGAACAGTAGAACCTCATAATTATATTCTTTTTCATTACACATCACCCTAGATCCATAACCTCTCTGACGTCTATCAATTTCCCGCCAAAGCCGGCCTCTAACTGTCACTCGTTGACATTATGCTGTGCATGACAGGTGACATAACAGAAGTAAGGTGATTCTATCTATATCATATAGCTTGTAAATAACGCTGCGTTACATTTGCATACCTAATATACTTACTTAGAGTAAGTAATCTTAAGGCTTATGACTTGACAATGCCTTATGAAGGTAACCTATATATTATATGGGCTAAGTTAGGGGTCTTTGCCAGTTGATAGCCAGGGCAGGTAGGTTCAATGAACGCTTTCTTTTCGCGAGAAATTCGCTCGCCCGTATGGTCTAAGTATTGTTTTACAGCTTATGTATTGTTTTTGTAGTAGGTACTTAGGTATGGAGATGTTTCATAATGCGCCAAGTCTGTGCACACTTGTTAGAAAAATGCAGAAAATAATGAAGACTAGGTCAGAAAAATACTAAATTCACTAACTTAGCAAATTTGATGAACAAAAATATTTACGTAGTAGAGGTGAACACCAAAAAGCGCCACCATGACATTTTTACCGCAGTGATTGACGGAAATGCGTGTCAGTGTCATGCCATTTGACGGTCCGCCATGTTTTGGTGCGTTGTGTTGTTCTCTTTGGCTAAAAATTATCTTTGTACGAGTAAACGAAGTAAAATTTAAGCAACATAGCAATTTAAACTGAATAATATATTGCTAAGCTGTATTAACGAATAGTGTACACAGACCAGGTGCAGCCTTCATAGTTTCTTGAAACATCTCCTTTAAACTTACAGATCTATACCTACCTACCTTCCCAGGTACCTACGTATATTTGTGGCCATTGCAAACCGGCACTGATAGGTAGGTAAGTAGGTATACATAATATTACTTACTGGTCCTATAAATACATTATGCTTCTCCAATTTCAGATTGTTAACTGGTTGAATCAGTCCTGAACTGGTAACTTACCGAGTAGCTATTATGGCTTCAGCGAAGGCGAACAAAAAGTAAGTGTTACCTAATAGGTTTATTTTTATTTTTATTATTGACTGCCATCACAACTGTAGGCCTGCCACAAGCTCTATCTGGCTTTGTCTCTGGCTCTAGTTTTGAGTCTGTGTGAGTGTTAACTATTGATGGAAAGTCAAAATGCAGCCTAAGGTGGAGAACGCTTAGCTATTATCCACTTGTTCACTCTTGACTTGAAAATTCCAAAGTTGTAATGCTCCGGAAATATTGACGACGGTAAAGAGTTCCAATCCTTGGCAGTTTGCACTAAAAAGGTTCATGTTATGTTGGGACCTACGTCTGACTACTCCCCATATGCCTGCCCTTATCCCATTTTGCGCATCTCTCATTAGGTAAAGTTGTAGGCAATAAATATGGCACATCGGCTTTTTCCGCTTTCGTAGAGCGCTATCGCTTTCTGACGCACACTACGCCCTATGAAGCCGAAATTAGCCGGTGATGTGCAATATTGTTGTCTACTACTAATCATATCCTTTTTTCCACAGTTCGTCCATCTTTTCATTTCTACATCCATCCACACGACATATAAATTCAACACTCTCATAATTACATGACTTTCTAACCTCTTTATGACATGATCTTACCAAGCTTACTCCTCAATCCAGGCATGTCTAATCTTCTAGCAGTGCCGGATTAAGCCAGCGCGGGGCCTGTAGCAAATTTTGTCAAGGGGCCCTTAGTTTGCTTTAGATTCTCAAGTTAAGGGTATTATAAATAAAATACTGAATGCACACGTGAGTTGCACACAGCGCTACGTCACGCACGAAAACAGTATTCGAAGCAAATAATGTCAAAACAACTGTTCTCAAAAATGGCTCACATCACATGTAAAGTGCTTTTTAAAGTTTTTTGAAGCATAGCCTAAGCGCTTCATGAGCGCTTCAAGTTTAAGGCATGCAAGATATTTTACGCTCCTATCTAAATTAATATTTTTATATTACGGTCAGACAGGCGTTGGAGCGCGGGGCCCAAAACTTGCGGGGCCCGTAGCATTTGCTACTCTTGCTACGTGGCTAATCCGGCACTGTCTTCTAGTAGGAAAGTCTTAAAGGGGTCCCCTGAAGTTACATTAAATGGTTATAGGGTGGCAGCAGTAGCGGTAAGCCTGCCAGAATGTCCCGTATGCTTCGAGGTGATGACCGCTCCGATATTGCAATGCCAATCCGGACATAGCCTCTGTAACACGTGCACCACCAACCTGGTACCGCCGGTGTGCCCTATCTGCCGGATGCCTATGACGCTGATGAGGAACTGGCAGCTTGAAGAAATTGCGCAGAAGGTGAGTGAATAAGATACGCTAGACGCAAACTCTGGTAATGGAGTTTTCAGGCCGTCTACCCTCTATGGTTTAATTTACGGCCGATTATAATCGCTTCTGTGCTTCGGGTCCTGGCTTGAGTTCCGAGCCGGGCCGGGTATTGTGTTGTGCCATTATGTGCTTCGGGTCCCGGCTATAGCTGGCTATAATCATTCGAGGAATACCCGCTTTGCCCTGGTGAACAGATAAGATACTCTGATAAACCGGGTATTCCCCGACACGACTTTGTTTTGATGACTAACCCCCGAATACTGAAACGCAACTCAGATTTAAGCACGTCTCAAGCGACGAAGATTTTCATTGAAAACTGTCAAATATTCGTCGCTTGAGACGTGCTTAAATCTGAGTTGCGTTTCAGTATTCGGGGGTAAGACTAGGGGAATTCCCGTTTGATATTTTCTTGCATTCAAAAGTAAAAAATATACCTAGATTAATCATTGCCTCTTCACTATGCTTCAAGATTAGTCTCGTCACTTAGAAATAGCTTATAGGGATTTTAAAGGTTGTGATCTGGTGCTTGTTTCTTTTCCAGGCCAAAGTTCCGTGCCCTAATAAAGACACCGGTTGCGTGTATGTCATGGCGGCCACGGACTTGGAAAACCACGTGAAGGAGTGTATCTTTAGAGAGATGGAATGCCCGCTTGGAACCGTGTTCGGTCGGTGCTCTTGGCAAGGTAAGCAAACAGGATTGTTCTCTTATTGAAAATACCATTTCCAGTTCAATATCATGCTTCTGAGATAAAGTGTTCTCTATTACTGTCAAGGCTCAAATTTGAAATGTCAGATTAATACGTGAATTGCCCCCAGATCGTAGTTTTGTTTCTTAGCAGTGTATATCTTATTGTAATGTACCGCGACTAAGCTCCTGAGTACTTAACACCAGCACTGCGGTCATCAACCCAGCCAAGCGTGGTGACTACGACAAACCCCACCAAATATGGAGCCTATGGCCAGCAGTGGATTCATGTGGGATGATGATGGAAATTAGAGAAAACAATAATAGATAATACATTTATCTACACAAATACACAAGGGCTGGTGAGTATCTGGCGCAGTGCATTAGCATTGCTGTTCAGTGTGGTATTGTCGCCAGCATCTACTATCTGGGACTCATTTGGATCAGTTGAACAATTTACTAGATCGTTTGTAACAATAATTATTACTTACCAGTTTTCCCAAGTATTGTTTTCTTGATTCTTTTGAGTAAGGTAAGTAATGTAGTTAATCAATCATTACAGGCAAGTTGAAGGAGATGTTGGATCACTTCAAGGAGCGTCACGCCGAGCATTGTGATGTCAACTCTGACGTAGACGTCGTGCTCAAAAACATCAGCGTCACTGAGGACGACCGCCACTTCTTCCTCACGTCTCAAGGCAAGATGCTCTTCATCATTACCGTCAAAATTGACACCTTGCAGAAAATGGCTTATTGGACCATCCAGCATATCGGCAGCAAGAACGTGGCGAAGCAGCATATCTATGAGATCCATGTGACCAGCAACCTTGATGCGAGGCGGAAGGTTATCTTTATGGAGCATTGCTTCAATGACGCTATCAAGGCCGATGATGTGTTCCGTCAAGGTAAATGCGCGGTTCTGCCTTTGGAAGTTCTAACCCACTTTATCAAAGACAAGATGTTAACTTTCCGTTTCTTTATAAAGAGGATTACGCCTCAGCCTAAGGGCCCCAAAAACAACGGGGATGATGGGAATAATGATAATAAGCCACCGAACCAGGGACCTAAAGGCCCTGGTCCAAAGGGACCTGGCCCTAACCCTAAGGGACCTGGACCTAACCCTAAGGGACCTGGCCCAGCTCCAAAACAGAAAGGTCAAAATGGACCGCAGAATAACCAACAAAATACGCCGGGTAAGGCTCCAAAAGCGAAGAAAGCTCATGCTTAGATTTTGGGCACTTTGAAGAGATTGGTAGCATGATTTTCACCTCCTCTTTATATTTTTCCCAAAAACAAATTGTAACCATTAGAATAAGTATTACAGCATTATTATCAAGCTCCCAATGAAGGAACTCTGATGATGCTGTTTGTTTTTTGTTGTGTCCAGGTTAAATTACAGATTTGATTTTTATTATAACACGGATCGCACGGCCACTTCTAACTGTAAATTTTCCAGAAGTAGTGCGCAAGGTGTTATATTATTCAGTTAAATATTCACTGATTCTAGACATCTTGCCGCCATTCTGTGAATGCCAGTTGAATGTTGGAAAGATATAATAAATTCTGAAAACAGAACGAGGTGATAGATTTTATCGGACTCTATCTTATTTTAGCCAGAGATATTCTCAAACAAAGATTATCTTTGAGATTAAAACAGAAGAGTAAAAAACTGCACTGCGTTCTTGGTTTTCAGAAAGTCTTCAACACTCTAAAATGGTCTGTTCTCAATGGCATGCTCAAGGTCGATAAAGTTGAACGCCGGCTTGAGTGAAAGCTCACTTATTTCACTGGTCGAACGAGTCGAACAAGCTTACTTATAAACTGAGGGTCAATTCCGCTTATTTTTCACGCAGAGTGTCTTACGTTTTCTACGTCACAAATCAGTTATAGTAGCTTATTAACCAATTCTGCTACTATTGGTTTGAAAATATTCGCACTCAGATAAATAAAATCTTACGATGTTTTCTGTTCCACTTGCAAGTGTCCTAAAAAGTTTGAATTAGAGATCTGTTATAGCTTTTGTTTTAGTAAGGATTCTATTGCTTAGCTATTATTCAGAAATTTGTCCCCTGTGACCTTTATCCCGTAGGCACCTACCTACTGCTGGGTTTAGTCCCTTCCCTCTATTACGTCATTCTTTCTGATCTTGTACTTATCGTGTGTCCTACCACGATGACAATGTCATCCGTCCGGCCTACGTGTTCCGCTAAGATTAGAAAAGTTCGGACTAATATCAATAAGAGAGATAACAATTTTGCAGGAATCAGATATGTTCCACGCGGTTTGCAAGTGTCTGCGTTTTGTTGATTGACTCCGGAGGTGAAATGGCCTTTCTTACAAGCGTTACTAAGGCTGAGATTCATAGACCGCACTTTGCTTTACAGCAAAACAGTCTTCGCAAAGTAAGCTTTGTTTATCGAAGTTTCTTAACAATATTTTGAATAAAGAAGAGCTTGACAGAACTATGAAATATAATTTTGGTTGAAAGTTGAACTTTCCATCAAAGTAAAGTCAAAGTCCGGTCTATGAATCTCGGCTTTAGTGTGACGTACTGCTTAAAGTTCGCCCTGTCACTGTTTGACATTACCGAATGGTAAGAGATAACAGTTGCCTAAACGCTGATTATCTTTTGAAAAACGCTTGTAAGTAATGAGGTTAAAGTTTAATCCTCTGATTTTTCTGTATTGTTTTTGACTATGCGACGGCCAAATACTTCCAAAACAAACCGTACACTTGCGAAATGGTATGGGTATAGTGCGTGTCAACAGACATACTATAGATAGGTACTATAGTTTTTGTCCCACCATCGACCGGATAAAAGAGAACAATAGGTACTAAGAGCTTATTGACATAATAATGGCACCGAACACGAACTACGTGCAAAGTGCATCCTGGGGACATATTCAAGGAAAAATTGTACCTCGGTTTAGGCGTGACTTGTTCGCTAATGTTCTGAACTCTGATAATATTATTATTATGGCCGACAACAGTTATAACAAAATCGACTAGCCTGACATGTCATGTGATAGCATGACTGATGAGTTTTGTAGTAGGTAGGTACATTCTTATCAAGCATTGCTATATTAGGAACAGAGTAGGCATAACTAACAGTTGAAGTCGTCGATACGATGAGTGGAAAATAAAAGTACGATTTGTAATTATGAACCTGGACAGTATCAACAAAAGCGTTTACTTACTTTAGTTATTTAAGGTTTTCTTTATTCTTTGGCTTCGTGGTATTAACCTCGTGTCTGTTTAACAGCTGTGGAGACACAATAGAAAATATATTGTGTCTAGAACTGCCGTCTAGAGATATCGTGGTTTAGAATGCCATCACCACGCCAATGGATATTACGGTTTAAAAAAGCCGAATGTGCTCAGTTCAGTGCTCAAACGGAAACCTGTGGATTAGTCGGCACTGCACGTATTGGATAATGACCATTTCTTATATGTGGATGTCTTGCAGCAGCAAGGGTCATCTTGGCAAATAATGTATGAAGAAATTAGGGCACGACAAAATTTCGTGTAACTATTATGGTTTTAGGATCGCTCGCTTTTTTATGTAAATGACAAGATCAATTACGGCCTACGTAATAGTAAGCGTTTATCGTTGCCCTTTAGCAGCAAAAACAATTTGTGCCTTCTTAAACAAAACTGCATTTACAACATTAAATAATAATGTTTTTTTCCATGAATGAAAAACTTCATTTGTTACGTTCTTTCTAAAACTTTTTGTGATTGTGAAATGGTAACTGAAACCTAGCAATTGGTATGGTAAAGCTAAGAGTGGGATGTGTGTATTGTATATTTTGCAAATTATGGTAAAGAATCATTTTCTAATGGTGATTGATTATAACCATAAAAATCAAACAAAAAGGTGCACAAAATGTATATTTTCGGTCTTTCAAAAACGATATACCTACCTATAAGTATCATCTTTGTTAGTTATAAGTACCTACCTATCTAATTACTAGTAAATACCTATGTTTAATTAATCTAGGTATGTGGTTTTGGATATTGCCAATAAAATTCATTTTAACTAAACAAATGTTAGTATTATTTTTCATTGCATTCGTACTTAGTCCAAGTCTAGATAGAAAGAGAGCTATAATAATATTTATTAGCTTATACTATATAAATTATCCTTACCCATGTTACTAGTATAGTATTATCTTATCTGTGCCCATGTTTAATTAAGAATCACAATAAATTCAACGATTTGTATAAAATAATAAAATATCGTTCATTTTACCCTCTTCCACCTCGACCGCCCCCGAAACCACCACCTCGTCCCCCGAAACCACCACCTCGCCCTCCGAAGCCTCTGCCTCCGAAGCCTCTGCCTCCAAATCCCCTGCCTCCAAATCCCCCACCTCCAAACCCTCTGCCTCCAAATCTGCCACCGAATCCGCCATAACCTCCAAACCAGGGCAGCGGGGGGTAGTAGCCTGGGTAGTATCCTGAAAATATAAAAAAAGAGGTTAGACTCGGTTATTCACAAGTTTAAATAAATGATTAACTAATAATATCCTACTAATATATTATAAACACGATTGTTACTCGTTCACGTAAAAACTAACTGAAAGGACTTTAATTAAACTTTACAGTAATATAGCTTACTAGCGGACGCCCACGGCTTCGCTCGCCCCTTGGCCTGTTGATTTTTCTTTTAATAGTTTTTACCCTTGTTCTCCGCTTAGGGAAATCATTTTCCAATATCCTTCTTTAGTGCACCCCTATGCTATAAAAGAAACATACCCTCCAAGTTTCATGCTTCTAGGACTTACGGTTTAGGCTGAGCGTTGATTGTCAGTCAGTCAGTCAGTAACGTAAGAGTTTTATATATTTAGATTAGTACATCAGCATACCACAAAAGCTTAAATTTATAAAGATATTATAACGGACAACAGATGTAAGTTACGAGGCGAGCGAAGCCGTGGGCGGCCGCTAGTAAAAAATAAATAAGAAACATTGGTTGACACCACATCGCAATCTAACTCCAAACTAAGCAAAGCTTGTTTTTTTGTCAATACCTCTGTAAATACTTGCTACAACCACTAAAACTATACAAAAAACAAACATGTTTATTCTCGGCGACAAATATTTAATTTAGTCCTCGATGGGGATCGAAATGGGTAGCAGTAACTAAGAAATTCGAAAACATGTATTGTGTAAAGTACACGAAAGAAGCCTCTATACGGCACTTATAAAATACTATGATTTAAAAGAAAAAGTCAGAATAAGAAATATTGAAAAAAAAGCTTTTCCAAACTGCACTGGGTCGAAAAAAAATTTTGTGTAAACGTAGGTGTTTAAATAATACATAACATAGTGTTATTAAATATAAATTAACCGACTTGGTATTAGGTACTTACATAGATCTCACAAATTTTAACGGTAAAAGAACTGAGTTGCGAGACTTGTTTCATCTATTTTTTTTGGTAGGTTTTCCCTTTTTATTGTACCTACATGGGAGATGAGGCTAACAAATGACCACATAATGAGGCTCACACTGACCAAGTATGAGACACACATGATCACGTATGAAACTTATATTATACAGGGTTATTCATTATTAGCTGCAAATACTCAGGAATTAGGTTCAACAAATAAAATCAAAAATATTTATTAAATGATTTTTTTTTAAGTTTTGTTATGAAAATCCCGAGAAAATCGATAAAGGAATCATTGGCGCCTGACCTATTCTTACCTTTGATCCGCGCCCGCGCGCCGTGAGCGACACTCTGCGTTCAGTCACCGCCTGGGTGGGTCATCTTCCTGTTCTCCATGGCAATCATTATGCAATAGCCGTAAAGAAATTAATAAAAATAAAATTTTGATACAAAAATTTAAATCAAAATTAAAAAAAAATCATTTCATAAATATTTTTTATTTTATTTGTTGAACCTAATTCCTGAGTATTTGCAGCTAATAATGAATAACCCTGTATACACATGACCACAAATGAGACTCACACATAATCACAGATAAGACTAATACATCACCATATGGGACTCACACGTGATCAGTGTGTTCACATATGAGACTGACCCATGATCACAAATGAGACTCGCATCACACATGACCACATAGGAGACTCACACATGACCACATAATATGAGACACACATACTACATAAGTAACAACCATTGGGAAATAAAGGTTCTCGAATGAAGACCACGAACCGGAAGACAAAACGTGATTCCCACCTAGTCGATAGACTGACGACATTGTTAAGCCGCGGGAAGTCGGCTCAGAATCGTTCTTCCTGAAAATGTATAGGGGAGGCCTATCTCCAGCAGTGGCCATTTTCAGGCTGAAGCTAATGATGACTCACCGTATTGCCTTTTCACTCTGGATAGAGGTTCGTCCTTCACTCCATTCTGGTTTTGATTCAAAATCAAGTCCTCCAGAGGGTTGAATGGTGGTTTGGTAGGTTCCCCAGCATTTTTATCTTCGGCTCTTGACCCTTGACTTGACAGTGTCAATATGACGAAGATAAAAAGTAATTTCTGAAAATTTAAACAAAACTCATAATACTCATTGGGTATGTAACCAGCCCTTACAGCTCAGTTGGTAGTAGGTAGTTCTGCCTTTTGTGCAGGAGGGCGCGGTTCGATCCGCGAACAAATATTTGTGTGGTCAACATAGAATATGCTTGTTCTCTGTCGGAAACAAGTACCTACAGGAAAAAGTATATTGTATGATATCAGAGTATTTTGATTCCCATTATTTTATCAAAATTTTATAAAAATCGGACCACCAGTTCGGCCATGAAGTCGGTTTCACACCTTTTTAGGGTTCCGTAGCCAAATGGCAAAAACGGAACCCTTATAGATTCGTCATGTCTGTCTGTCTGTCTGTCTGTCTGTCTGTCTGTCCGTCCGTATGTCACAGCCATTTTTCTCCAAAACTGTAAGAGCTAGACTGATGAAACTTGGTGAGTAGATGTATTCTGTGAACCGCATTAAGAATTTAACATAAAAATAAAAAAAAAACTATAAATTTCAGGGGTCCCCATACTTGAAACTGAAACTCAAAATTTTTTTTTTCATCGAACCCATACGTGTGGGGTACCTATCTATGAATAGGTCTTCAAAAATGATGTTGAGGTTTCTAAAATCGTTTTTTTCTAAACTGAATTGTTTGCGCGAGAGACACTTCCAAAGTGGAAAAAAGTTGGTCCCCCCCCCTCTAACTTCTAAAGTAAGAGAATGATAATACTAAAAAAAATATATGTCGTACATTACTATGTAAACTTCCAACGATTTTTGGTTTGAACGAGATCTAGTCAGTAGTTTTTTTTTTATACGTCATAAACCGTAAACCGCAATTTACCTTTCGACGAACTACAAGAACCTTATTATGTTACATCAAGTAACATAATATAAAGGTTCTTGTAGTTCGTCGTGCTACGGAACCCTTCATGGGCGAGTCCGACTCGCACTTGGCTGCTTTTTATTTAAACTTCACTAAGTTCAAACTAGTCAAACGCATAAGATAAGTATACTCAAAGTACACTGAAATGCAAATGAGGGACTAAGTATAATGCTTGTTTTTTTTAAATAGGCCGGTATTATGGTAAGATAAATACATTATTGTTGAATGTTTTTATCTATCCTATCTACCGGCCTACGAAATTTATCAAACCCTGGCGCAGATAAAAATAAATTCATATAACTCACAGCGATTTCCATAGTAGATGCTGAGAATATCCGTGTTTTCTTGTGACTGATAGAAATCGTCGCAAACTTGTGATAAATAACCTTTTCTGTACTTGCTAATTGATGTCCGTGAGTAAGATCGTGGCACAGACTGCTCTGCTTTGTATTTCCACGGGTATTAGGTATTTCCCATCTGTTGACCATTTATTTTGGTATTGGGCATTATTGCGCAAAACAGTGAGTAATATGATCTCGGGACGTGGGCGTGTTTATTCAGATAGTACTTTTAACTACATAATATTATAAATGCGAAAGTTTGTAAGTATGGATGGATGGATGGATGGATGTTTGTTACTCAATAACTTTAGAACGACTGAACGGATTTCAATGAAATTTGGCATAGATTTAGATTATAGTCTGTAATAGCACATAGGCTATTTTTTATTCCGGTAAAAAAAGGGATGGATATGACTAAGTTTCGGCAAGTTTTATCATGTGCACTTGAAGTGCGGGCAGGTTTTTCCGCAAGTAGGCCGCTGGTGGGCCCTTTTTGCGTGACCCTTGACACGTGTTGCTCGAACTTTTTTAGGTTCTACAACACGCCGGTTTCCTCACGATGTTTTCCTTCACCGTTTTGAGAGTACTGGCATAGTGCACATACATTTTTCGACAGAAAAACTCATTGGTACACGAGTGGATTTGAACCCACGACCTTCGGATCGGAAGGCGGGGCCACTATCACTAGACCACCAGTGCTCTCATGGATATGACTAGTACTTTGTAAGTACATTGTATTATCCCGAAAAATTTACGGGAATGGGGCGAGCGAAGACGCGGGCGGCCGCTTGGTATGTTATGCATATGTACTTATGTAGATAAAGATATAGCTAATATAGATAAACAAATAAGCTATTGAGAAGAATAAACGTGAGGTGTTCTGATAAGTCAATACTAAACCGGATATCTTGTTTTCTAAAGCAAATTATTTACTTCATTTGACTTTAAAAAACCAAAACGAATAACCTACAAAATATGTAAGTAGGTAGGTACGTGTGGCAAATGGATGTGCCTATCCCTCGTAAAGATTATCAAGGATTAAAAGTACCAAAAGATCTAGAAGAAATTACAGTCGTGAGAAAATTAAGTATTTACTTATATTACCTATTTACTTAAATCTGATGGCGTACTCTGACAAACCGGGTCATTGCACTGTTGGGTATTTTGTTAGGTATTGTTCATAAAGGTACCTATAGCATTACCTACCTACTAGGTACGTAAACAGTCTGTCTAACTTGCTAATAGCACTAATAGACAAGACCAATAAACTGTAGGCTACAAATAAATAAATACATGTCTGAAAAAAAACGGTGCCACTCCGGGAATGCCAAATGCGAGAATGCCGTGTGTGATAAGCCCCTCCCTGGCTGCCTGCGGGCGGACAGACCCCGACTAGGCCGAAGCTTGTCGATCTTTGCCGAAGAGGTGTTGGTAACGGTGACGCGAATTCATTGTTTTTTTCGCACCTCAAAAATGCTCAAGCCCGCTTATTTATAGAAGTTTTTACTTAAAATAGATTAAGAAAACAAAAAAAAAAATACTGCATTGTGTCTTTTCACTCATTGTGTTTTCACACTGGTACACAAGGTATGAGCGTTTTTTATGATGATCATCTGCCGTTTAATTTAACCCTTATTTGATTAAATGAGAATCCCCATGATCGTATAAATTGTTTTATCAAATACAGGTTGATGTGTGTGCTGCCCTGCGGGTGTATAAATATTTCATAGCACGCGAACCGGAATATGAAGTGGTTAATTTAAATTCTGGCAGTCTGCGTGCCGGCTGAACACCCCACGTATCATGGGATTCACACGGATACAGTTGCTGGAACAACTCGCAACAGCAAAGTGATCGAACACCCTGTATTATGTTCCTAGTATCAATCAAACCACCCTCCCCAAAAACCTCCTTTGAAAAGTATCTTTTAAATGGTTTACAAAGTAGGTATTTTGTAGGTCGACAGGTCGTAACGTTTAATGATGGGCTGTAATGATAATATTGTCAAGGTCTGACTCCGAAACGGGGTAAAAATACAGTATAACTTAAAATAAGGTGTCAGATATTTTTTTATGTATTCCAAAACATATTTTCGACGAAAAATTTTTAAATTCGCTAGCCAATATGATGGGAGCTTGCATTGTTAGGGCTTCAATGGCTTCGTAGTTTAGCTAAGATTGGATATTACTGGCATAAGATGAATGTGTTTTTAATTATTCTTTATCGCAGGTATTGCTATAGAATAGAAAACACCTTAAAACTTGGAATAACAATTAACAATAATTTTAGAACATACCTAGTAATGTACTGAAGAGCGATCTCTATATTTCAGTTCGGGGCGCTCTCACAGGCCAGATTATTTACCATCAAGTGCTCGGTACTCAAGCTTTCCAGTAGCAACTGTATCAGTGTAGCCCAGGAATATTTAGCGAATTTTTTTCACCCCAATTCCTTTCAAAATGTACAAGTGGACGGTGCTTTTATTGCTGAAGTTTGAGCGAAACGAAACAGAAATGATTTCCTGCGCCCCCCGAGACCCCGAGGTTATTTATTCATGAACGTATGATTTTGTTTGTTCACAGTAAAATAGGTGTTGAAAATGAGAGAAGTGTCGGGTGCTGTTTAGTGTTTAACAAATCAACTTGACACAGAAATACGCTGAAAGAGGGGGAAAAACTTCCTATTCCATCCACTAGGTAGGTAATTTAAAAGCTTTCTGGTCTATTTTATTTGCTGTGTTCTGAATTGAAAAGTTTTGACCGGTACAATAACAAGCATTATGTGTGTTGGATGGACGCAGTGGACAAGCACCTACCTATTTTTTTATTTTTATTTCATTTATTTAGGCCATCCAACAGAGACATCACACATAAATAATAGTTATTTGTTATACAAGAGTGCAAAGCTGCTTTTTAACCGCGTGCTCAATTTTGATGACTGAGCAAGCGCAGGATTCTAAAGTTTAACCAAAATCTTTGCACTCCAGTGCAACACGTAATTTTTCAACCCACCTCAGCGAGGAAATGACTAAATGCAAAAAAGAACTTGGCGCGACTAAAAGTAACACACCAAGAAGGTTCCGAGTATGAGTTATTAACAAAAAAAAGGTTGTATGATAAATTTGGCACCATGCAGGTGCAATAGGTTTAATGGTGTTTTGAATTCACAAATACCTACACCAAGAAGGTTACGAGTGCGAGTTTTTAACAAAATAAAAAAGGTTGTAAGTATGATAAGTTCGGCACCATGGAGGTAGAAGTAAATAGGTTGTGTATTCACAAACTTATTGAACACGATATTCTAAATTTATAGTTCGGCCGTTCAGAGAATGCGTTTGACAGTTTGATCAGTTTGTCACAGTTAGTCACATAGATAGTACAGCACTACAAATATAAAGCGCTGACATAACCTTGTAATAGCGCAGTATAGATTTAGAAAAATATTGTATAACAAGTAATTTGACACTCAGTTTGGCACAAAATTATAAAACTCATTGATTATTGATATAATAATGTTTTTTTAATGCTCATCAATTGTTAAAACGGTAAACAACCAGCAAAAATATTTTTATCGTAACTGCAACGCCATTACAAAGTTACGTCGTCAGTTCAATCTCGACGTGTCAGGAACGCATTCTCTGAACGGCCGAACTATAATTTACTTTATCCTCTAGCGGATAAAAACGGCTTTTGCAGTCAGATATTAAACAGCAAAAACACACTTTCAGAGCTGGTGGGATGAAAAAAAATTTAAATGCATAGTAATCTGGCCCCTGTTTTAAAGCTGACAATTCGAAAATATGTCACAAACCGACAATATTGTGGAATTGTTAGGCTATTAATTAAAGTGATAAATATGTCACAAAAGCGGGACAATTCCACAATTTTGTCGCTTTTTGACATATAAGTCGAATTGTCAGCTTTATTAAACAGGGGCCAGTGCGTTGTGTCTCTCTAATTACAGGACGCCAAGCGCGCTGTGGCTGCAATTACCTATATTTATACAAAAGTCTCTTATTGTAGCTTTTTCCTATGAAAAAGCAAGCTGCAAGTTTTATGAACAGAAACAGGAAAAAATATCAAGTCACGATTTAAATGCAGTGCGACAACGCTTGAATAGGTGTAAGCGAAATCAACAAAGAACAAAGGCGCCTGGCAGTTTGCGACGAGCAATTCTTCAGGCGTCAGTTTTCAGGCGCTTTATCACAAAGGTTTGTACATTTTCCTATGTGGCGGTCGCGACTATTGCATTGGATGAAAAAGTTTTCGCTGGCAACGTGTATTGATGTACACTTATATTCTTTATTAGTTAACCCAAAAAATATTAGGGCTCCTATTCATGACTAGCGGCCTGTCCCGGCTTCGCACGGGTCGATTTTTAGACACATCAATAGGTATAACCTATATTACTCAGGGTGAATTTAACTTTCCAATTATGAAATACATTTTGAAATTCGCATAGTAGTTTTTGAGTTTATTCATTACAAACTTACAAAAATACAAATCTTTCTTTATAATATTAGTCTAGATATACTTAGTTATAGACAAACATACAAAATTAAATATCTCTCCTCTTTATTTATTATATTAGCTTCCCCATAAAACGCTGGCCGCATGATAATACTGATGCATTGAGGTAAAAAAGTTCTTATCATTTTTTAAAAACTTATCCTCAATGGGATACTTAAATATTTTCAGGTTCAAAGTGCCGTTTTGAGATTCAAAGGCACTCTATCTATAAGCTCGTAGGTAGTAACTTGTAAGTGTAGCATAATAAGCCTTTGCGAGTTCCCCAGTCAATATCTCAAGATATTCTGCAGATTCACCCGAGCGCGCGGCATGTTGTGGCTCTTGAACATTGAGGCTAGACTACTCTGAAACTGCACTTTACCACTTAAACTAAGCGATAATGAATGCAAAAGAATGTTGGTCTGTTGGCCTCACAGACAAGCCACTAAACCGATTGAGATGGAATTTTGCATAGAGGTAACTAGCAAAGTTACGTACCAGATAAAAGAAAAGGTCGCTGTCATGTGGTAAAAGGAAGTCAAGGAGGCCGCATTCGAAAGACTCAATTGGAGAAAACTGGATGAAAACCTCGACAAGAGCTAAGTTCTTAAATTTTAAAAGAGAATAAAAAGAACCAAAAGTAAAGCGAACAAGGACACTATGATTGGAATCATTTTTTGTCATTTTGGGAAGTCACATAGCTTTCTCATTTTATTTGTTTTTCTGGTGTTATTTTAAGTTATATTTCGGTGGTATTTAACCAACATTGCTTGTTGTCTTAGCACAAAGTGTAAGCAGTTGGAATGAAAGTGTAATATGTGATATCATAATTAGAACGAAAATGTATCCTAAGATTTTGCCATCTTTTTCTTGACAGCCGACTAGTCTATTGACTGAGTTGACTAAAAACTATTTTAATTATGTAATATATCCTCACTTAACATTAACAAAATTGTTCCAAAATGGACAGATGCCTTCTAATTAATAATAATAAGAAGAAGGAGATTATGATTCTTAAATAAAAGTAGGAACAGGGGGCTAATTCTCGGGCCAATCTCGATCACTTTGCAATTTTATTTTATTGCTTCTTTTCACAACCCCGCACTTTTTCTACGTTTTCCGTATATCGTAGCTGTCGTGGCTTTTACGAAGAGGTCGTTGAAGAATTACTCAAGGAAATCATCCATTCTCTCTTCGAAAAGAACCAATAAAATAAAATTGCAAAATGATCGAGATCGGCCCGAGAATTAGCCCCCAGATCTTTCAGAGTAGTGCAGTCTTGCAGTTGCGGTGCACACAGCCCTAATGGCCCCATTCACGTGTCGAGTGACACTTGGGGAAAACGGCACATTGTTGCCGTGTAAGTTGCGATCACACACAAGTATAGAAGTACGTAAGAGGGCGCATATATGGCACAAGTTGGGTGTATCTTACTCTGATCACGGGATAGGCTATTAGGATTACCTACGTTGTTATTATGTAGGTAATACCTAGAGGTTTAAGATAAAGAAAGTACCTACCGGGAATTACCGGTCCCGAGCTCAGTATCGGCCGAAAATTACCTGTTCTGAGAATGCTACCGATATTGCATGCCCTATAATATTAGTTTACCTAGTAACTCCTATAAAAATCTAGAAATTATGGTGCCACTGAAATCCAGCGCTGCAAGAGCTACCGTGCCCTTGTAGCAAATGCTGAGTGGTTTACCTTTTTTGCCGTCATTTTAATTTTAAGTTGACGCAAAATAAATTATTTCTATTCTATTTCTATAAATATAACTAGAAACCTAGGAATGGTACTTCTTAGGTTTACTGACCTACCTACTTGCATGATAGTGTTTAAAAATAATAGCAGCCCGTATGAACATTCCTGTCTTATTCTTAACTAGCGGCTTGTCCCGGCTTCGCACAAGTGGACATTTATTTTTTACAAAAATATAGTAGGGTGAATGTAGCTTTCCAATGATGAAACAATTTTTGAAATCGGGCCTTTGTTTTTGAGTTTATTTATTACAAACATACAAAAATAAAAAAAATCCCCTTGTAGACTACATTTATGAGTGAATGATCTGAATGAGATACCTATTATAAATTGTCCTCAATATTGCCAGCAAGTATCTGATGACGCCACTTATCTGCAAGGAATAAGCCGTTTAAATATATCGTAGTAAGCTCTCGTAATACCCAATTGAAAACGAAATGCCTGAATATTTCAGCCAGCACTTACCAACTCTCGGCAACATAAAAGACTAGCAGGTAAGCCTTTTTGCTGTGACTCGGCCTTTTCAATTCGATATTCTTTCAGCTTCGCTTTGATGTCGATGGAAGTGATCTGCAAAAACTCAGTTAAAGTGATATCAGACGATTCATTTTTTTATCAATAGCAAGTTTCTACAATATCTTTTGATGTAAACCTTAAAACTGGCATAGAACTTACAACTTAGACTGGCCTACTCAGCTCAGAGTTAATACCAACTGGTAGTAACTCTGCCTTCTACGCTGCAGGTCGTGGGTTTGATCCCCACCGAGAACAAATATTTGTGTCGTGAACGCAGGTGTTTGTTCTCTGACTGGGTTATTGTAATCTAAGTACCTATGTATTTACAAAAAAAAAATACTAGGTATGTATTTTATCAGCTATCTAGTTATTAGGATTTATTTCTACCAAACTAGAGCCAAAGTCAAAGTCAAAGTATAATTATTGCTTGAAATACGTGTCGAAAAGATGTTAAATTATAATAGAATATAATGAGGCTTCCGTCAATTCGGACCGTTAGGTTATTCGGACCGCAGTCCCAGTCGCCGGATAGATTTAATTTTATTATTTTTCTTCCGGAGAATCGGACCGCAAACCACGTGACATAAATTGTACAGTCGTAATCAGTTACAAATCTGAAATAAATACGACAATGTTTAATGAAGTAGAACGTATTCTGCTCATGTATAAGCATGCAATATTGAAATTTACAAGATAATCATGAAAATAAAATAATAATCATAGCTTGCTAAGAGAATAACCGTAATCCAATTAGAGCATTAGTTTCGGAGCTACGACACCACAGACACACACATTGTCTCAAACTCATAACATCCTTATTTTTTCGAACGGGCGAGATTTAAGTTACGACTGCATGTGGGCACATAGGGTGAAAACCTAAAAGCGTATTCATGTCTATCTAAAGTTCGCGCGATGCACAGTAGCCATTTTGCTCTAGTTTTTAGCTTCGTCAAAATAGGCTCGTGGGAATTGGGTTTTCTTAAGTCGATCTTTAAAAAACCGGGGTTTTAGTAATATAATAACTTACTGAATTTGAACAGAACTTTCTAGTAGCTGCTTCTAGAACAATAGATAGCTCTTTAGTGCAGCTATTAACTACTTTACCGCATAGTTATTAATTATTATCAAACCAATCTCTAAAGCCGACACTAATAAACCGATTCATGTCATCAAAGTAATTATAAACTAACGTCATACGAGACAAAAATTTAAATTATGAGAACCAATTTTTTTCCCGAAACATACGGATACGCTGTCATGCAGGATTTATCCGGACAAAGGGGAAAAAACAGATTTCCGGTTGCTCTACCGAGCTGGGATGTGGGTAACCTGGTGAGTTAAAAATTTTTAGCTTGGTGCAGTAGGTAGGTATATTTCATAAAAAAGGGATATTTTATGGATTATGTATTATATAAAAGTAGCCGTTCTAATACGTAGTATTATTTCATGTTCTGTGGTAGTATTTAATCGTATTTTATTTATATCGAATGACAAGGATCACATAATAAATAAATATTGTGGACAATTCACACAACACTACCCAGCCCCAAACTAAGCAGAGCTTGTAATATGGGAACGATAGCTTTTACTTGAATAAATTTTTTTTTTGTAAATACATACTTAGAATACAATATAACACCCAGACAGAGAACAAACATTTATGTTAACCACACAAATATTTGTTCTCGGTGGGGATCGAACCCACGACCTACGGCGCAGAAGGCAGAGCTACTACCAACTGAGCTAGAGGCCAGTCAAAACATCCAACTAGGAACCCTATTAGTTTCATTCTGTCCATCTGTTTGTCTGACTTTCGAAGCTACAAGGCCACGGACACACAAACAAACAGACACACATAAAATCGAGTTTTGGTAAAAAGTAATCAGCGTTTATAAATCTTATTCTGTACGACGATGCTAAGTCCAAAAAAAATAATTAGCACAGTAGGTCTACCACAAGCTCTGTCTGGTTCTGTCTCTGGCTCTGGTTTTGAGTCTGTGTGAGTACTCACCAGTGTATTATACTGTGTGTGTGACGTTTCGACATAGGATTCGCCAGACAGAGCTTGTGGTAGGTCTACAGCTCCCATAATCCAAGGCTACGTCTGAAAAAGCAAAAGGTAACTTATTATATTTTCAAGTTTTGAATTTTTATACCTTATAAAACTTATTGCCTGGGTCCAGTATGCGAGTTTAATTTTGGCCAATTTTCATTTTAGCTACACAGGAACTACAATTTTCGTATTACGAGTATATTCTTCATTGTTTTATCATCCTGAAGGAGGACATAGGCCTCCCTTATACATTTCCAGGAATAACTATTTGAAACTCTTGCTCCTCTATTTTTTCTTCAATCCCAGAGTAGGTACTTTACTTACCTACTTATATTTACTGAATTTATTGCGAATGAAAAGAGACGCAAAAAACACTGCAATCAATTTTATTTTCCATTTAATCTTCAGTGACTTTATTGGAGTAGTATTCATTAAAATTCGTGTAATTACTTACCTATATCACTAAATATTATCACTCTGATTGACATCAAATATCGATGTTACTATTCAGGTCACATCGCTCGGTGTAATTGCCACGGTTCACGTAGAAACAATTTTGTATGCATGATAAATAATTGATTATTAACTTAATTTTATAGTGAAATACTGTGTGCCCATAGACATAAATCGAATAATAAACATTTATACAGGGTGGTTTTTTGAGGGCGGTGATGGCCAAGTCCGAAACCACGAGAATTAGGGAAAAGTCGTGGTAGGAGTTATGCCCTCGATTTATAAGAAAACAGTAACTGCATATTTTTTTTTCAAAAGTAATTTACTTTTGACGGAAATAGACCCGAATTATACCAATACTAAGGATTCTGTTGCTGATAAGGATCAATCTTTGTAAATAAATGTTTTAGTAAAAATGAGTAGAAATAGCAAACATTCACTATTTTATATTTTTACACAGACAAAAACTTAAAACATTTCCATCTTAAGTAAAAAAAATTTAATAAGATACATATGCAGTTACCGCTTTCTTATAAATTGAGGGCATAACTCCCTTCACAACTTTTCCCTAACTCTCATGGTTTCGGACTTGGCCATCACCGCCCTTGTAAAAAAACCACCCTGTATATACGAAAAACTATCCTAAACTAAACCGGTGACAAAGCTGAGGGTAGATTTAAATATAAATCTAACGGATAGTAGTAATTAATAATGTCCAATGTAATGTACGGAAACGACCGGCACAGTTATCGGGCAGGAAACAGAGGAAGGTGTCACAGCCGGAAGTCGGAAGTGACGTTCGCTGCGTTATCAGTAGCTCTACCACAAGCTCTGTCTGGCTCTGTCTCTGGCTCTGGTTTAGAGTCTGTGTGAGTGCTCACCAGTGTATTATAACACAGGAAAACATGGTGAGGAAACCGTCATATCGTAGAGCCTAAAAAAAAGTTCGAAAATATGTCTCTTTGAGGCGCGCTTTAAATCCTTTCACCACACATGGTTCGAAAGAATCAGTGACACGATAAGAAGAGAAGAATAGTGTATTATACTGTGTGTGTGACGTTTTGACGTAGGATTTATTGAGTCAACACTCGCACAGACTCAAAACCAGAGCCAGAGACAGAGCCAGACAGAGCTTGTGGTAGGCCTACAGCGCCGTCCGGGGATTGTTCGATCGAGTGGAACTTCTCACTTGAGATTATGTAAAGCACTATTGAATAATGCAGTCCATGATCATCACAGCTCAGTTAGTACTTGTGCTTTCTGTATCGTAGGCCGTGGGTTCGATCCCCAACCTGCATGTGTTGCGCTCTTTTTAGTACCTACTATTACTAAACTGATGTAAAACTGTACTTATGCAATAAACAATTTCATTTCATTTCATTTCCAACGAGAACCTGTCTGGGTTTATCAAAATACTAAAACTATAAGTCTTCTTCTTCTTATTGTGTCACGGATTCTTTCGAACCAAGTGTGGTGAAAGGATTTTAAGTGCGCCTCAAAGAGGCTCCATAAAAAGAAAACTGAAAGTAAACTTAACTTATTACTTTATTTATTTACACAAAGAAACTGACAATAAACAAATATTGAAATACACAAGAAACAGTTGAGCTATCTGAAGACCGTTACAAACGATTAACAGCCATACTTATAAAAATATGTCAAAAGATAAACATTGCTAAGCTAGCCCTGTCACTGTTTGTCATAAACCCAACGGTAAGAGATGGCAATAGTTTAAGCACTGTTTATCTTTTGGCATAAGCTATTATTGTCACTGTTTGTCATTAACCCAACGGTAAGAGATGGCAATAGTTTAAGCACTGTTTATCTTTTGGCATAAGCTATTATTGTCACTGTTTGTCATAAACCCAACGGTAAGAGATGGCAATAGTTTAAGCACTGTTTATCTTTTAAAATATTTTTATAAGTAAGGTCATTACAGAATAAAGATAGGAATAAAAAACGCATTTTTAATATGAATAAATTTATTACAGGATGTGTATGTAACATCAGTTGAGTGAAGGAGAGATCATTTTCAAAGATCTAATGAAAATGCTCCAAACGTTTAAATTAACAAAAATATGGAACTTTTGGATATGTACATACATAATTATATAACCGCATATATGTCCTTAGAAACGCACGTCGTCATCGAGTGCAAAGGCTCTTACCTTCAGCCTGAAACATTACTCAATTCACACTTTCACATAACAATCGTGGTGCATAACGCGTGGTGCACGATAGCCGACCGGAAGTGCCGCGAGTCCGGAAGTGGCGCGGATAACGGCCGGAACGTCCGATTCCGCTGCGAACGTCCGAATCCGCTCCGATGCGGTCCGGCGCACTCGGAAACGCGACAAGGGGGATAATAAGCGATAGCCGACGATTACTGCGTTTCCTGTGGATGCAGTGCCGATTAGGACGACAAAGATACACCTGTGCTACGGCGTAGCAGGTGTGCTACGGTAAAGTATGATTGTAGCATTGTTAATGTGTTTATGTTGGTTATTTGGCTAGGGTTAAGAGGCTGTTTTGAAGTTTTCGGCCACCAATTACAGTAAGCAAGTACCTCTGGCTCTGGTTTTGAGTCTGTGTGAGTGCTCACCAGTGTATTATTCTTTGTGTGTGACGTTTCGACGTAGGATTTATTTAATCAAAACTCACACAGACTCAAAACCAGAGCCAGACAGAGCTTGTTGTATGCCTACTGGTCTCATCATTAGCCACCCGGAAAAGCTCACTGCTGGACTGTAAGTATACATTTCCAGGAAGAACGATTGAATAAATTAGATTAAATTCAAAATACTGCATTTTTTTCAAGGATATTCCAGCAATTTAAAATGTTCGTCTTTTCACAGAGGTGATGTGGAGTTCAAAATTTCAAATACCTAGGGGTGTTTATTCTAAAAACATAATTCCACAAAACAAGCTGTCAAGAGTCAAGTCGGTTGACAAAGACGGGCGGGAACAATAGGCTGCAGGGTCGCGGACCCTTCCGCGGCAATCATCTAAAACGGAGGGTAGACACAAACACCTCTTTACACCTCGCCTCGCTCCCACGCCATTATTCGCATTTTGCGCAAATATTAGTCTGGAAATAGGCTGGCTTTTTTCCCATTTTCCGATCGAAATGTAAGTGAGCTAGTTAGAATAGAAATAGTATTGATCTTTCAAAAGCGCGTTATATGAATCGCGATTTCAGTAAAGCCTTGCGCATATTTAAGCGTTCTGCGGCGGCAATCAGTGAAACACTGTCAAATATGACAGCGATATTTGACTTGAGTTATTTGTGCTTTTTTAGGCTTTTTACGGTGACTAGACTATTTATAGAAAGTTTAAGCAAGTTTTTTTTAGTCCAAAATAAGAACTGCCTAGTTTCTATTTAAAAAATTAAAATCAGTTTCTATGGGCAGTGCTATCGTATACAGACAGTTTGCTTTTCGATTAGATATGTATATCTATTATACCTAGGTATATATATGTAGGTCTATGTATCTTAAACACCAATTTATCATCTCTTCGTCTATATTCCACTAGAAAGGCAGGTTATTTTCATTCAACATCCCAGTACTCCAAACTATCTCGCACAAAAGTCAGTGTTAAATCAGGGGTAGAAAACACTGGATCGATAGGCCTCCTGCAAGTGGCCATTAGGAGAGTCCTCGTGGTGTGACTCGTCGAGAGCACTCCACTGTCCTCGATTCGAGGGCTTTCCTGCTGCAGTCATGTCATGTTTTGCACTATCGGACGTGTATGAGACTTCATGTTTCTATAAACAAATACTGATGGAATGGATGCATTTTTCAAAAAAAAAAAAAATTATTAGCATCGTTCACTCAAATAGGAGACAGATATCTAACGCTGACGAACGTGGAGGCCGATTGTGCCTCTTTGTCGCTCGTTCCGCGCTCTCGCTTACACTTCAAGCCTTAAATGGAACGCCTCAGAGCGAGGTAACGCGGCTCCTACGAATTATAAGACGTTGTCACGTCAAAAAAAAGTTCTTCTATCATAATTTAAATAAATTCCACTCTAGCATTTACGACGTAATTCAGCCTCAAACATTATAAACTCTCGCGTTTGTAGTTGTAGGATGTATGGTACTTCCACTCTTATGTTTCACTTCAAGCCCTTCCTACCACTTCTCCTAATAACTCCATGAGCACGTCGCATATTACTCGTAATTTTGCATATTTTCGCGGCTAAGTGTTCTTGTTATAATTTATGCGCATTCGCTATGAGCAAAGAATCGGAAACGCTGAATGGCTGGAAATTCTTCAACAGTAGGTTTTCACTGAATGGTCTCCTACTAATATTATAAACGTGAAAGTTTGTAAGTATGGATGGATGGATTAATGTTTGTTACTCAATAACGTTAAAACTAATGAACGGATTTAGATGAAACTTGGCACAGATATAGATTATAGGCTGGAATATCACAAAAACTCTTTTTAATCCCGAAAAAATAACGGGAACGGGGCGAGCGAAGCCGCGAGCGGCCACTACTAGTAATATTATAAACGTGAAAGTTTGTAAGTATGGATTGATGTTTGTTACTCAATAACGCTAAAACGACTGAACGGATTTAGATGAAACTTGGCACAGATATAGATTATAGTCTGGAATAGCACATAGGCTACTTTTTATCCCAATAAAATGTATGGTTCTTGTGGGATGAGAGGTAGCTTAAAATCAAGAGAGGGACATTGGATACTTATCCCGAAAAATTTTACGGTGACGAACGAGACCGGGCGTAACGAGAACAAGGCGAGCGAAGCCGCGGGCGGCCCCATGTATACTTTACTGAAGGGTTGAGTGGTTTACTATTTTTACGGTTCGCTTTTTACAGAAGTTGTGTTGCTTGTTTTTGTGAGGTCAAAGCACATTCACAGAATTTGCTCGGCTTTCATTTACATGCTCAGATATATGTAGTTCTGAGTAAGTAAATCAAGATTTTCCATACCCAAACAGTCGCTACAAAAATTTCTATAAAAATAAATACTCTCAGACCGTGCTACCAAAATACCATGCAATTTAAAAACCAGTTCCTTTGTTTATTGGTTGTCCAATTTGTGAAGCCCAATAGACTTTTTCGAGCTCATAACAAGAGCTTTCGAAGTAGATAGGGCACGATCCTCGTTGCCTCCACGGCAGTCGCGGAATAAGTAAGACACTTCAGTTTTAACAGGGAACAGAATTCGTCTGAGCATTTATTGACAATCAGTGTTGATTTAAATAGGTTATGAGGTCAAATAATTGGTATATTGTAATAAATTAATAAATACTGTGGACAATCCACACAACACAATCTAGCCCCAAATTAAGCAGATCTTGTACTATGGGAACCCAATAGCTGGTATAATACTTATTTTTTTTTGTAAATACATCAGTACTTAGAATACAATATAACACCCAGACAGAGATCAATCATTTTGTTCACCGCACAAAAATTTGTTCACGGTGGGGATCGAACACGCGACTTACGGCGCAGAAGGCAGAGCTACTACCAACTGAGCTGAGAGGCCAGTCAAACCAATGAAAAATGAAACGTTTTAATGTTAATGAAACATGAGTTGCAACCAATAACTAGTTATAGATCTAAGGTACTGTTTTACATTATAAGGCCAACATACAAGCTACGAAATACTTAACCTAGTTACCTATCAAGCGAAAAAGACATGATAAGTAAGATCGCAAGAAAAACCGTGATTGATGCCTTCCCCTATAATCAATTAGGTAAACATCCGCTGACCAACAAGTCATCGGTATTCGTAAACTTTAGTCTAAAATACTTATTAATTAATGTTTTATATTTTATATATGTAATATACAAGGTGTATCTAAATATGTGTACTATGCGAAGGTGGGGGGTTTCAGACCACAATGGTGATCAGTTGCGGGGGGGAGATAATTAAAAATTCCTATTTTCAGTTTCCCATACAAAAATATTTAATTTCATAATGCCTAAATAAATTGACAACCCTATCCTTGTAACCCCTTGACCCCTTGACCTACTACCTCTGTAGGTCTACTTCTACTACCTACTACCTCTGTAGCTGAGTTTAGGGTTGTCACTTTGTATAAAGTCAGCTGTTCATGTTGAAACTTCGTTGCAGTTTTTTTCAGAGATACCAATCGTAGTTCAAAAAGTCGTTGAACAAAAGTTGTGCCCCGGGGGGTGGAAATTCACCCCCCTTCAGGATAGTACACATATTTTGATACACGTTGTATATTCATTCAATTAAAACAGAATGCACATTATTTCCAAAAAATATTATCATGAAACATCATGTGAATAAAATACAAACTACATTTTAAAAGAACAATGGCCTAGAAATTAAACAAAATAATAATAATGAATTGCTGTTCGTTAGTCTCGCTAAAACTTGAGAACGGCTGGACCGATTTGGCTGATTTTGGTCTTGAATGATTTGTGGAGGTCCAGAATAAATATGAATATGCTTGGAATTAACGGGAACGGGGCGAGCGAAGCCGCGGGTGGCCACTAGTAGCTTATATTAGTCTATTATTTTACCCGCTATTTTATCTATTTCCAGGCACTATAGCATCCCGCAAGTAGGGGCATGAGGAAGCACCTAGCCCCTGACTTACATAAACAGAGTGGCGATGCCGCCAGCGCGAGCATCTTGGGGACGCTTCCGTCTGGCACTGATTTAGTTCAGCTGAGCTGGTTTATTAAATAATAATTTAATATCATCGACAATCCAAACAACACTATCTAGCCCCACACTAAGCAGAACTGGTACTATGGGAACCAGATAGCTGATAGGTACTTAGAAATCAATATAACACCCAGACAGAGAACAAACATCTGCGTTCATCACACAAACAAACATTTTTTTGGTCGCCACAACGTGCTTATTCTAACTTTTGGTTGCATACACTGGTCGTAATTACATCCTTAAAACGTTATTACGACCGAAAAAGGGCCCATTTTATACGAATCAGTGTCTTGATAGAGTCGTGTAGCAGTCGTATAGATCACAAATATGGTCGTGTAGTGGTCGTAAAGATGTCGAGAAAGTTACTTTTAATCGAGTTATGATGTTTGTTACCGCTGCTTTGCGACGTTTTATCGGATAGGTAGTGTTCATACTACTTTTACGTGGCATTTTCATGTATCAAGATAGATTATTATGACTTTATGAGTGAATGAAACGAATTGTGGTGAAACTTTACTTAGTCGACACGGCAGCCATTCGATTTTATTATTACTTATTACCTACATCATCGAAATTCATGTTCAAGCCCATTTATCTATTGGGAAACGAATGCTATCGGGTAATTTGGGCTAGAATTCTCGATTTCATAAACGGGCCATGGAAATTCTTGAAATTTAAGCCATTTTTTTACCAATATTTTAACATACGTGTCAACAGTAACCTTTTCACGACTAAGAGTTTTAAACACAACCGTAATACAACATCTTAACGACGTTTCACTCAGTGCGCTGATTTTGTATCCGCCATTATTTAACAAAAGTAGGGTTCAGTTTAAATAAATCTCATATGAAAACCATTTTTTATACTGACCAACTAACTAGTGATTTATCTATTTACACGTAGTTGAGGTCTTGATTAGGTAGAATAAAAAAAAAATGTGATGTTATTAAAATTGATAAATCTTTAACCAAATCAGATTTTATCATATAAATAAGTATAAGTTTAAGATGGCCAAGGATATCTACATGCTTCATACGCGCAGATCATAGTTTCAGTTGGCTTTCTGATCACTAATAATGACGAAACCAACCCTACACATTTTATGGTGACTGAAGAAAATGTCAAATACATGATCAATTTCGATATTTTCTGGTGTCCACGTTGTGCTTCTTTTGCCGTATACGATCATTACCCGGAGAAAGAATGTGACTATTGTAATTAGATTTATACTTAGTCTCAAAATTTGCAAACAAACCAAATAGGAAGGTATACCTATTTCTAATTAATGAAGATAATTAATAAGGCATAATTTATCTGATATTATTTCATCTATTTCTTCTTCTTCTAGCTGTTAAGGCATCAAATCTTATTTCTGAGCTTTCAGAAACAATTAAATTTTGTGCGGAACCCATTCCAGTTTGATTCATGTTCACTTGTCGTGTAGTAATACGGGGCGTAATATTGGTACGACATCCAGTCGTTAAATTGTAGTATAACAACGTTCTTATTGACTTTACATCGTATAGGAGTGCAACTTATTACTCTTGCATAACATAACGTCGTATACGAGTGCAATTGATGACTCTTACACGGACGTCACTTAAAAGAAACTCTTGCAACCCTATTACGATTAATGTCGATGTAAACGTCGTATAGACGTTCTTAAGGCTACAGATCTTATACTACCGAAAGTTGTGTAACAGTCATAAATAAAAAAGTCGTATAGAAGTAGAAATGCAATGTTAATAATACGACAACAAGTTGTAAAAGGATAAGAGGCACTAAGTCATACGATACGCAAAAATTACTTCAATACGATGTTTATAGCGGTTTGAGTCGCGTAACTTTCAATTACACGACGAAAATGTTTGTTGGTTTGTTGTCGGTGGGGATCGAACCCACGACCTACGGCTCAGAAGGCAGAGCTACTACCAACTGAGCTGAGAGGCCAGTCAATTTCTGTGTATTCAGTCCATTTTGACAACAATAATTGTCACTTTCTTTGTGTAAATAAATTATTTCATTGCTATGTGTAAAAACTTATTATTACATCGATGGTAGGTACAACAATTTACATAGTAACCATACAATTTGTTGTTGCCGATTCAGCTCTCCGAACAGAATGAATATGTGGCAATTGGCACCGCAGCAATCGTTGTAATAGGACCATAGTGCAGACGATAATAATTGGCACTCGTATAAGTATCGTTGTGAGCATCCAATGAAAACTCTATTGTATTGTTATCCACAGAATGGAGTAAACAGTAAAACAACTAAAGTTATAAAACTTTGCTGGCTAATGGAGTTGCAAGAGTTGACTTATGATGACCCAAATGACTATTACTTAGAAGCCCGTAGTGTCCCACTGTTGGGCAAAGACCTCCCCCACATTTTCGCCAGGCACTACGATCTTCTGCTTTAGGTTGAAGTCCCGCTCATAAGCATCCAGCTCGTCTCTCCATCTCATACGAGGCCCAAATAATAAATAAATTGTGTGGACAATCCACACAACACTATCTAGCCCCAAACTAAGCAGAGCTTGTACGATAGGAACCAGATATATAGCTGATATAATACTTTTACACAGTTTTTTGTAAATACTTATTTAGAATACAATATTGGGTAGGTACAGAGAACAAACCTCTATGATTACCACACAAATATTTGTTCTCAGTAGGGACCGACCCCACGGCGCTCGGCACATGAAGACGCAGGGTTACTACCAACTGTAGGCGTACCACAAGCTCTGTCTGGCTCTGTCTCTGGATCTGGTTTTGAGTCTGTGTGATTGCTGACTAAATAGATCCTACGTCGAAACGTCACACACACAGTAAAATACACTGGTGAGCACTCACACAGACCCAAAACCAGCTTTTTTGAGCCGTGATGCCTGTCAATCAAATAGGTATGCAATTCTTGCAACAGTGCATGGATACTTTATATCGTTACTGCTTAGTTTGTTGGTTGAGTTTTCAGTTACGTTCGAAATTCTTGATGTAGGTACACTACGTTGCGAGTAGTAAATTTGGAAAGCTGTACACATATTCACACGTGCGTTCATAATAAAGCGGTTGTAGTACAATTGTCCCGTAACTTAATATCAGTTGGTAGGTTAGGCATAGGTATTTGTAAGCTGATTGCATACCAAATAGAACGCGATTGATCAGAGTTTGGTACTAGCTCTAAAATGCATTAGCTGGTCACAGTGCAAAAACACGTATGGGGAAAGTTTACGTGAACAGGCTGGATTTTAAAAAGGGGTAGAAAGCGTTAACCTTTGTACCTAAATGGTTTTAACTTTTAGATACTCGTATAACGATCTGCGCTTGTGGACTATAGAAAAAATTTAGTCGGCAAAAAAGTTAGAAAATCTTGAGAAAATAACAAAAAACAAGAAATGACTGACAATGAATGACACTTTTTATCATAATAATATGTTTCATATAATTTAGGCGGACATCTAATGTTTTTCTTTCTTTTACCCCCTACTTTTAAAACAAATAAGAATAGATACTTGATTTACCTATTTATAATTTCATGAACTCTATCGGCAACCTGCTGGATCATTGTAGAGTAAACTGGGGCCATATCAGAGCCCTATCAAGGACCTAAATACTTCCAATAAAACGGATGGTATTCAAGATAAAATCTCATTGAATTTAAGGATGCGATAAGGCATTTCCAATTAGCACAACCGTCAGCCGTCAGGTATATAGACGGAGGCTTACCTTTGAAATTCTCAGATGGAATAGTGGAGTAGGGCTCCCTATTTTACTTAGCGGTTTTGGTATTAGTTATTGGGGTTTTGGTCTTATTTTTGAATAAACGAATTTTATTATTCCTCTGACCGAAAAAAAGGGTTTTTAAGTTTAGGGTCTAAGTGTGTGTTTATTTTGAGTTTTTCTGCCTATGGCCTCGTGATTTCAAAAATAACGTTCCGGTTTAAGTGCATTGTGTGTTTTTTTAGAAAGATAGTTCTGCCGGTTCATCCTCTTTTCATTTTTCTTTTCTTTTTTTTCGGCTAAGGCCAGGGATTTTAAAATTAACGTTTACTACGTGTTCTTCTGAATTTGATGTCCTGTGACGTCACTCTACCGATTGCGCGCCCGTATTCTGCGTATCTGATTTAACGATCCAATCAGTTAGGATATTGTTTTCAAGGATTTGTCTCGTTCGTTTTGTCGGAGAGACGAGATCCCAAAAAACTTGTTTTCGAAGCACATGTACAGTATGTATCTACAGTCAAACCCTGCATAAGCCCTTTTAAGAAAAATATACTGCATACAACCAATTTTTGAAACCCTGGTTACATAAGCACTTAAAATAAATAAGGAAAAAGCCGTTATTCTTGGCGGAGGATTCTTTACCTAAGGACCGACTCAAATTCATTCATTCTGGTTATGATTATTACCTGAAAGTGCATGTATTGGATACATACTACATACATACTCCCAGTTTCATTGCAGCAAAGATACGTATACGAATAGCGGGAATGAATGGATCATATTCCACCACATGCGATAGCCGAGTCCATTGTCATAAAATGTGAACGAGCTAGTATTATGAGACCAAATACTACCCACACACCGTAAAACCCCTTCGAGACAGCTCTTTACGAGCGCGGTTTCCTTAGCACCGGTGACAGCTGTAAAACAGTGGTCGCACTTGTTAATTTTCCATCGAAGAAGTTATAGGCAGCAACAGCAGCTACCGCCCGCGGATTTGTTCGCTTGCGTGAGAGAGAGGGCGTGGCCCTGCTTTCAGATAACAAGGTCGATAGATTTACTTTTTTTGTAACATGTATTTGCGTATTGCCAGTGCTCTCAATTAGTCAGGGGAAAAAAACATCACAGAGAAACAAGTTTGTATTTTAGCAACGGCGATAGCTCGTCAAAGAAGAAAATAAAGAAGAATGATAGAGGTGAGTGGAAGAAGAAAACCTGTTGTGCCGACCCCACTTAACGTGGGATAAGGGCAGGAAGATGATGATGATAGCTCGTCAAAGAATCTTAAGTGGCACTAAGAAATGTTAGGGATCAAAGTCTGTTTCTGATTCTTTATATCACTGAGATCATAAAATGACCTGTCCCTACATGCTCGAGTTCTGTTCGCTCGCATACTTCAAGACTTAAAAAGAGCTAAAAGTGCCTGGAGCCAGTGCTCAAACGTCAATGGCTGAGACAAAGGATCTCAAGAGTACTGGTTGACGGCTTCAACTGTTTGGTGTAAATTGTACACTTGTTGCAAAGGGTTAGGCCAATTAGGCCGGCTATGGAGTTTGGTTAAAAGAACCTGAATGTTTAAGCCCTTTCTACCCTGAGGCGGTACCAAAGGTAATTTTCTACTTTCTTTTATTTGAGAAACAGTAAGGTACTAAAGTCGTTAAAACTTGGGCGTTTCCACTCAATGGTTGTGTTACGTACGTCACAGATTTTTATTGGTTAGTAGAATAAAAAATATAAAGCTTAGTTAGGTATTCCATTTCCAGATTTCAAACGAATTGCTTTGAAATAAAATTGCATATTATTCTCTGATTGCGCTTGATGAATCGAGTGGGTGAATTGAATAAAAATGACGCATTAGTAAGTACAAACAATTTAGAATTGCAGAGAATAATTAAATCTTCCAAGCGTAAAATTCTATTGGAACCTTTTCCAGATCCAATGCACGATTCGCTAGCGTAGTGTAGCACAGAGGCGAGAGCGCTCGGAGCGATGCATTCGAATCATTCGGACGATTGAATCGATTAATCGGATGGTGTCCGCAAACAACGACGCCCGCTGTATGCATGGCCACCTCGACGGCAGGCGATTGAGAGCTTATTTACAATCCGACGCTTAAACGCTTGGCGTAATGTGCTAAAAGAATCTACCTACCTATTGAAGACTGATATTAGAAGATTTTGTCAGGTCATGAAGAAATATAAGAAAATAGGCGTTATGACTGTGAGAGAATCGTTTTTCGACGCACAAAACTCACCTCTGTAGTTTAGTGTAAATTGTTGATGTGAGTGATTGCTTCTCAAATAAATGTTTTTTATTTGTTTCTTTATTTTGCTCAATATTTGGGTTACTAAAAAACTTTCTATCGAAAGCTTTCGAAAGCTTTTTAGCAAATGTTTTGTGGGGAACTTATCAAAGGCGAGAGAGAAGATAGAAAAAATTAAACAGCCTCATGACTTTTATCCCCAGGTAAGGTTAGGGGGTAAAAAACTAGGGCGTTAAAATTTTCAATAAATTTTACATTTCACACTTACAAATATAATAAAAGGCCCTTGAAAAATAGGCGAATCTAAACTACCCGACGCTTTTATCACTCTTTTCTTGAACGCTTTATATCAAGCTCAAGAAACTCTACAATTTCATTATTACGCGAGCGAGTAAGTAATAAAAGAGAAATTAATCAAGGAAATGGATAATGTCGCTGTATCATTTCTTATTCCGTTTGCGCTCAACTTGCAACGTTCCTCTTTGTATAGAAACTTCTTTAGTTTACTTAATATTTCAGATCGTTCCTTCGTTCTCAAAACTCAGCTGGTAGTCAAGCTGTTTTATAGCGAAAATACTATTTAACTTCTAAGCGTTGCAGCCTTTACGTGACTTTACCTATAATGGGGAAAAAATATTGACAAATGATTAGGGAAATGTAAATTCTTCAAAATGTGTGCTGCATTTTTTTTTCTACTAGTAGTCTAAGATCCCGCTATAGAAGGACCTTCACCGAGCTGGTTATTGAATGAAACGTATTTTATATTTAATTAAACATGCCAATAAATATATTCTATATGGGTTGCCTATCAAATTTCAGACTAGGATAATTATGATTAATTAATAATTAAAAAAAAAAAAATTTAAACTTTCCACTGGTTTGTTTATTAAACTAATTCTATACCAATCGAAAGTATAGACCCCAGTATTTTTATTCAATAAACATACCGATGCAAAATGCTAGTATCGATTTACCTGTTTATACCTGGCTACCCGAGAGTTGTGACCGGAAAAAAATAGGCAACCTAACGTTTGCATATTCTATGGGGTCTATACTTTCGATTGGTATAGAATTTGTCTAATAAACAAACCGATGGAAAGTTAAAAAAACATTTTTTTTTTAATTATTAATTAATCATATCCTGGACTGAAATTTGATAGGCAACCCACACAGAATATATTTATTGGCATGTTTAATTAAATATAAAATACGTTTCATTTAATAACCAGCTCGGTGAAGGTCTTTCTATAGCGGGATCCTATACTATAGGTATAGCTGCATCACCGCATTGCCCCGTAGGTCACGAACCTCAGGAACGCGCCAAACGATACACTGCATCCATCAACTTGAGGCATACAGATGGTAAACCTCTCGTGCCAGTTATTTCACCGGCATCCACACCCTTCAAACCGAAACACAGCAACCCTGCATCACGGCAGAAATAAGCATGGTAGTAGTACTTCTGGACGAGCCCTTCACAAAGAGCTCTGTTTCTACACAAAGTTTCACCATCATCATCATTCACATCCCAACTTCACCCACTGCTGGGTATAGGCCTGTTGACGGTCCTGTGCTAATCCCATCCAGGTCTTACCCTCCGTCTGCCACTAAAAGTTTATTTAAACACTAGCGGCCTGTCCCGGCTTTGCACGAGTGGACATTATTTTTTTAAGCACACAAATATGCCTATGTTACTCAGGGTGAATGTAGCTTTCCAATGATGAAGTAATTTTTGAAATCGGCAAAGTAGTTTTTGAGTTTATTCATTACAAATATACACACAAAAATACAAACCTTTCCTCTTTATAATATTATAGTATAGTATAGAAGAAATAGATGCCCGCAGTCCCGAAATCCCTGTGGAGTGGTGATATGGACCAGAAATGCATGAATAACTGCGAATGTCTAGAGTTGGGCGACGCATTTGTAATTCATACACTGCGGATGTACCTACTTGCGGCAGCGGAATGGACCTGAAAACGAATGAAATTTAACTTTTCAAATTACGTTTGAATAAAACATGCTGCAGAGAATAATTTAGATGTTTGCAAACTCATACTTTGAGCATTTACAAAAAGAACAGTCTAGTCTCTTGTGAATATGAACAGAGCACAACAACAACAAAGTTAGCACAGGCATACAATTTTAAACCTAAAAACAAAAATAAACTAACTTTCTCACAAAAGGAGCCTCTCCGAGGCGCACTTAAAATCCTTTCACCACGCTTGGTTTGAAAGAACCAGTAACACAATAAGAAGAAGCACAATCATGGTGATGGATTTTTTAGGCCGATCTTATGTCTTCAGAGAGCTGAACACACCCCCAGTAACGACTAGCAGTCACCCAACCCAATGTCAACAATCAGAACTTCGGTATCCGACCGAGCATGCTATTCAGTATCCGGTGCATTTAGTTCAGTATCTGCAATGGTACTTTTTCTTCTTCTTGTCGTATCATCGGTTCTTTCGAACCAGTGTGGTGAAAAGATTTTAAGTGCGCCTAACTGGTACTTATTTTTGTGTATTGATTCATCAGTAGAAAAAACGGTAGGAAGCAAACCGTAGTTTGTTATTTCTTCTGGGCTTGGTCGTGGACGTTGCAAAGTGATCCTTGTGGTACTACTGATTAAATACATTTTTGACTTTGAGTAATCTGTATTGTAATATTACATATTAAGCGCAGAAACCGTAATAATCATAGTAATTGGTAATTAAGCCTCGTGTTTAATTATAGAGTTCACTCATCCATACCTAGGAACGTATCATCAAAGCTCGCGCGTCAGCCTGGATTGGCCTAAATACTGTCGGGGTTAAATGTACAGCAATGGTTCTAGTAGTAGTAGAGCTCTTTGTGAAGGGCTCGTCCGGGGAAATACCACGACCATGCCTATTTCTGCAGCACTGCTGTGTTTCGGTCTGAATGGTGTGGGTGCCGATGAAATTACTGGCATGTGAAGTTTAACATTTGTATGCCTCAAGTTGATGGACGCAAAGAAGTGCATCGCAGGGCACGTTCCTGACGTGCGTTACCTACGAAGCAATGCTTTGTTATAGGCAAAGTTACCACTTAACATCAGGTGGGTCATATGCTTGTTTCATCAGCGAGTTGTATAAAAAAAAATGTGGTCTAGTAATAATACCACCTACCAATTAGGTCACGAGTTCGAAAACCAGTCGTGTACATTCAAGTTTGGCACATAGGATTTTTTTTTTACTTGGGAAACAAACTTCATGGCCTGCTAAACAGATTTTTATAAAACTTCTATGGGACCGATCTGTAGGTACATATAAGTGTGTTAACCTTTTAGATAAATAAGTATTTTTTCAAATCGGCTCATAAATTACGAAGTTATGCGATGACAAATATTAAAAAAAAGCTTCTTACGTTAGTGGTTATGTCTTTCCTGTAGATTTGGTCTTTAAGCTGCAAAGATAGAAAACCTTTTCTAAAAAAATACACAATCAATTATTGTACTATGCCAATATAAAAATACAAAATACATGAGAACAAAGATCACCTATCTTAAAGGTAGAACACAAAAGATCTATCTCCCAGCTTAGTTGAAAATAGCTCCATTTTTCAACATTTTCGTAAACCCCACCATTAGTCCCTGAGATATTTCCCAGCCGTTCTCTACAAATAAAGATTTCCGAGTCTCGAAAACTTTTGATTAGAATTGAAAACCAATCATAAGATATATTGGACAGGGATCTTCTCTTCTTGTTTATTCAGGATTTCTTTACTATTTATTTTAGGAATTACTTTTATTTTTTATGGGTATGTAGTAGGTAGTAGCAGGAATAAGTACCTAAGTTTCCATGTATTATTTTTATGATGTCCCAAAAGTAAAGAGCCGAGCGGGATTTGAACCCGCGACTTTCCCCTTGGTACGGAGCTGCGCTGACCGCTGCGCCATCAGATCCTAATCACACTCGACGAATAACTCTTAAACTCTTAACTTAACTTAACTCTTAGGGACTGTTCGGCACTAACTAAGTGTAGTAAACACTATAACATCAATAAAAAAACATATGAGTACCTACTATGTAGGTACTTTATTATTTACTAAAAATATAAAAGAAAAATAACTTCTACAATGGATACGTATAACTAAACTAAACAGTACAAAAAGAAATATAGGCGATTTGAACTCCCTCTTTATTTTTTGGATTCGGAAAAAACACATCAAATTCAGTTGATACTTTTACAAAATCTATGTCGAAACTATGCTACATTTTCATTCAAACTACCTCATCGATACCTCTGTATCTTCCAGTGGGAATCCAATGGCTCTATTTACATAAAACAGTCGTATTCTCGATTATGTGGGTATTCGAATGTTTTGATCGTGGAATCTCGATAGAGCCAGAATAAACCGATATAGATCGCTATGGATCGGTATAAATCTCGCTTTGAGCTCGGCCGGCATTCCTGGCAAGTTACCGAACAACAGTAATGAAGGTTTAATCCGCTAAATTCCTGCATAATCCGCTGGGATCCGCTCGAGACTCGGCTTAGCTCTCTATAACTGTAATTATAAGCGTATGGTATTCAACGATAAATTGGGTTCATGTATTGTAGTGAGAAGCGATGACATTACATAAGATGAAATGGCAGGTGATTACGGTTGTATTGCATTAAGCCATGTACACATCTAGCGCGATGGCGATCAGAGAAACGCGATATTTAAGTGTTTCACTTATCGCCATCGTTATCGCATTAAGACTTTTACTTTCGTAACATTACCTAATATAAAAATCGTTGAAAAGTTCGACGTTCTATTTAGGATAAAAGTTAAAACCCTATGTCAAAGTATATTTTTTGATAAAAAGGGTTTCTTTCTAGTAACTTTATTAAAACGCTACGTCAAAGGTATTGGAAAATCACGGGTCAACGAGGAGGAAGCAACGCCGGCAATAAGTGCATTTTATTTTCGCTTTTAGGGTTCCGAACAGTTACGGCAGCTGAATAGGTCTACGTCCTATAATAGGACACCAATCTTTGGTCCTGCTCACTTGCCCACCACCAAACCGCTTCTGCCCATTTGTCTGCTGTCACTGGGCTAAGTTTCCTATAACCCATCTGATTAAAGCAGCTACTCACAGGATTCGTATTTCTACGACTTCTTTGATGGCAAATAGTGCCATAAGCTTCATACAAAATATCTTAATTGGTCATAACCAACAGATAAAGATCTTCCCGTCTTCATTTTTGAGAAATATAAAGTAGAGACGTATATTTTTATTTGGAAAAAGGGTTAGTCTGTTATAATAGAATCTGCCTTAAATTTGCTATAAAAAATGTAATTCGGAAACCATAGTGCGCTGCGTCCAATTCACACTTAACCGATTTTTTATACATCAAACGTAATTAGATAACCATTTTACCAATCGAGGCCAGCAGACGCTCGCCTCCACTTTGCAGAGTACATTCCAAGAGTTTTCAAATTACAACTAGGTAATGATTTTTTTCGCGTCGAGTTTTACATTTTTCAGTAACACAGGAAACAGAGGAATACAAATAATTGATCATCAGCGTCATTAAAAGGATTTACGAGTTAAATTCTAGCCAGCATTAACACCTTTCAGCCTCCTCCATTATTCGTCGGAAATTTGCAAAGATGTCATAAAATTTTAATTTTTCATAGCGCCCATTACGTTTTGCTGAAACGACATCGCATTACGGGCGGCTAAAAGCACAATTTAAAAAGCCCGTTGAGTTATTCCTTCATGGTGGTGTTAACAAGAGTGATGGAAATAACTCGAAAAATGTTTCGGAAATTGTTTGGGGATTTGAAATTTTATGCATAGAAATTATGAAAATGGGCAATTGGTCTGCAAAAAGCGAGCACAGTTTTTTGGATCGACTACTTTTAGCTTTCTTTTCACATTATAGAAAGGTAACATTTTTCTGAATCGCTTTATTTTTAAACGATTGTGCTGACGCAGAAGACCAACTAATAAAATCGTTATAAATAAGTTTAAAAAACTTGAGAAACCGACTTCATTGTCAAACGGCTAAACCGATTTTAATCAAATTTGTTTTGGACAATCTGGACGTAAGCATAACCTTCCAAATAAAAAAATAATTTTCTGAATCGGTTCATAAATGACGGAGGCATGCAGTTACAAACATTAAAAAAAATATTAAAAAAAAAATGGCAACACCGATTTTAATAAAATTAAAATGGGACCAATCTGAAAGCAGTACCTTTCAGATGAAAAAATAATTTTTCAAATCGGCTCACAAATGACGAAGTTATGCGGTAACAAACATTAAAAAAAAAAATTAAATAAAAAAAAAAATACAACCGAATTGAGAACCTCCTCCTTTTTGATTGGAAGTCGGTTAAAAAGAAATATTTTCATTTGATGGATAGCATTAAGGTCTATTCCCACACATCCGTGGCGTGTCAGGGACTAGGCAGGGCCATGGTAGAGCCTTCGATTGAATTTTGAAACCTTTACTCAGAGATGGTAAAACCCAAAAAAGATTAGATGACATTTATTTAAAATAGAACGTATTTTATTTTATTGTAAGCCAGTGCTCTATTCTAAGCTATAAAACATGCCATTCTCAACCAGTGTTCAGTTAGCGTGCATGTCTGAACGCCAGAACTATCCCGCCTTGTCGCACAGTTCGTAAATCTGCGTCGACACCTAGGGAGCCTCGCATTTAGATAATTGCGGGATAGCGGTGGAACTTTGCTGGTACGCTTTTGTAGTGGTCTCAGTTCGCGCTCTTTGAAGTGTATAATGGCAGTCCGCGTTCCAACTGCATTGTTCGATGACGGCGTTCTCTGTGATACGCAATATACGCGTGTTTGATGGCACGTGCGCCCTGTTAGTTCCTATTCGTTCATTACAATAATGAGTTTGCCGTCGCTTGATTACCTCAGAGATTATTTTGATGACCTACCACTCACATGAAAATCACTGGAACTCGTTATGATAAATAGGTGATAATTTGGTTGTGGTTTTGTGTTTAGGTATGTATTTTAAAAACGTTTATTCTATTGTATACCAAATGTTCCGTTTTTTTTGTTTGTGTGTAATTTTTTGTTTAGTTGTATCATAATTCTAAGTTGTTATTAGTTACACAAAATAAAATGACCTATAACATTTCGGGTAAGAAGCGTTACCTTGCCACACACAGTTACCTATACATAATATACAGGCCTCACACAGTTTTATAACTAGCACGGCACACTCCAAACCATAGTAGCCTTGTTGTCAGGGTTGCCTCTCATTTCCAGGTTCAGATGATGATTCTGCAAATAAAAGGTAAGTTCGAATGATCTGACTACTTACTACAGTAGCAAACGTAGGTACAAATAACTGTATTATGTCTTGTTTTTTTGGAAATAAACGTTATTATTATCCTTATTCCCTTCATTTAGCTAATGTCGTATGATATTACTGGAGTAGTTAGACAGCAGTACCACTGGTGCCACTAGCCAATGCAATATCAATAGCAGACCACTCACTCGATTACCAGATGGTTATCGAGTGTGTGGTCTGCTTTATCTTTAGAAATATCAATCGATGACGAATGTGAATCGCTGTCAAATATCGATTGTCACAGATCGCGGCAGTGTACGCTGAAACTGATCGCCAACGCCATCGCAAATCCTCTAGATGTGCACAAGACTTTACATAATACCATTTTTAAGTTAAACCGTACCCAAATACTCTCCGTTCAAAAACAAAACCCCTAAACAAGAGCAACTAGCTACCACATAATAATACCTAAATAACGCAAAATGTAAAACGGGTGAAATGTAACGTTTAAAACCACAGTGCTTATTTTAAACGCTAAATCCCAATAGCACCGCAGACAAATTACATGACTCTAATGTACCTAGTGTATCAACTTAGCTATTGTGCATTTGATGACAGCACAACAGAATAACATAGTATGTAGATCTCTATCGCGTCCATTAAAATAATGAGTATTATCGCTTTGGATTAACGCCACAATGCGTCCACATTTGCGCACATATTGCATGGTGTTTGCTTTGATTGAGGTTTGTACACAAATTCAAAATTCGTAAATAAACTTGATAATAATATGTACTTAATAATTGAAAATGTGATTTTCTAACCCGCTACACATTAATTTGAAGTTTATTTGGTAAATAATGAGTATAAATGCGAACGAAATCGTTGTATTTGATCAAATTTGTCGAAAATAAACCAGTCAGTATAGTAGAGTTAATACCTAATGTAATATAGACAGAAATGAAATGAAATTACAGCTACATTTTAGATCCCTAAAGGTTAATAAATAGATTCTCACACTTCGCCATAAAACCCAGTATGCAAACACGATAAAGAAAACAAGTAGGTGACAGAAGATTTTTTTTATTTAACTAGCGGATGGAACAAAAATACATCCCACCTGATGTTAAGTGGTACACATCGCCTATAATAAAGCATTGCCTCGTAAGTGTGATGAGATGATAGATGTTATGAGTCTCAAAAATAATAATATAATTACGACACTACGCTTAGAAAACGATTGTTGTAAGTAAATACTTTACCTAATAGTAACTATTTTAGTGCATACGTCTGACTTTATTGGATTTACCACTCTCTGAAATCCGAGACAAGACTTACAGCTCAAAGAGCAGTGCCATCTATCGATTAAACGAGAATGGCATTTGCAAGTGTAAATGGCACAATACAGGACATGTTCCGCGCAGTTGGGTGCATTGAATCGATGAGTGGACTGATTTCTCGCCCATTGAGCTCGTGCCTATAAATAAAAAGTTTATACAGTTTAAAAGGTTTAGGCGGGGATAAATGTTGCTTTGTATTGGGACTAACTACCCCACAGGCATATTGTGTTCTTATTATATCAGCCAGAGGAGAATTCATATAAAAATATTGAGATCTCCTCAGCCCGGTATCGTCCACTGCTGGGTATTAGGCCTCCTTCATTTTCTGCCAGTCTTCTCTGTCTTAGCGTTTCTTGCCATGTGTTTTTTTTTTATCACTAGTCATTTTTATAAGTAGTTCACTCTGCCAGTAGGTCGTTATCATCTTTGACACTCCTTCAGGTTCAAAAAACCAGAAATAAAATAAATAAATCTAAATATATAAAACTCTTTCGTTACTGACTGACTGACTGACTGACTGACAATCAACGCACAGCCTAAACCGTTAGTCCTAGAAGCATGAAACTTGGAGGGTATGTTCCTCTTATAACGTAGAGGTGTACTAAGAAAGGAAATTGGAAAATTATTTCCCGAAGAGGAGAAAAAGGGGAAAAATGGTTTAAAGAAAAATCAACACACAGCCTAAACCATTAGTCCTAGAAGCATGAAACTTGGAAGATGTGTTCCTCTTATAGAGCAAAGGTGCACTAAGAAAGAAAATAGGAAAATTATTAACCCCACCGTAACCACTAACACAAAATCGCGGAAAACACCTATCATACCGAAACTAAACACCGCACCGCTTCAAAAAATGGCTAAAGAACATGCTCAAAACTATGGTAACCAGCTGGTCATGTCAAATTAAAAAAATCTGATTCGATTATACACCAACACGCATACGAAACCCTAAATTAGCCACTAATCTAAATATATAAAACTCTTTCGTTACTGACTGACTGACTGACTGACTGACTGACTGACTGACTGACTGACAATCAACGCACAGCCTAAACCGTTAGTCCTAGAAGCATGAAACTTGGAGGGTATGTTCCTCATACAACGTAGAGGTGTACTAAGAAAGGAAATTGGAAAATTATTTCCCGAAGAGGAGAAAAAGGGGAAAAATGGTTTAAAGAAAAATCAACGCACAGCCTAAACCATTAGTCCTAGAAGCATGAAACTTGGAAGATGTGTTGCTGTTATAGAGCAAAGGTGCATTAAGAAAGAAAATTGGAAAATTATTTACCTAAAAGAAGAAAAAAAAGGAAAAAAGTTTCATGAAAATTCACAAAAAATTGCTTTACAAAATACGCAAAAAAACAGTAAAAAAAAATCTGCTACCGCAGCATCTGTCACCAAATTTGAATACACACAAAAGTTTACATTAACCCCACCGTAACCACTAAGACAAAATCGCGGAAAACACCTATCGTACCGAAACTAAACACCGCACCGCTTCAAAAAACGGCTAAAGTACATGCTCAAAACTATGGTAACCAGCTGGTCATGTCAAATTAAAAAATCTGATTCGATTATACACCAACACGCAGACGAAACCCTAAATTAGCCACTAATATAACATAAAATCACAAGAAATTTCCTTACAAAATACGCAAAAAAAACCATTAAAAATTTTTCAGCTACCGCAGCATCTGTCACCAGGTTTGAATACACACAAAGGTTTACAAAAAAACCAATGATAAACCACTTAGACAAAATTGCGGGAATCATCTATCATACTTAAACTAAACACCGCTGAAAAAAATCGGGTACAACAGCACCTGTCTTCAAATTCAAATACACTCTAAAGTACATGCTCAAAACTATGGTAACCAGCAGTTGGTCATGTCAAATTAAAAATCTGATTTGATTATACACCAACACGCATACGAAACCCCAAATTAGCCACTAATATAACATAAAATCACAAAAAATAGCTTTACAAAATACTTAAAAAAAAAAACATTAAAAAAATTTCAGCTCCCGCAGCATTTGTCACCAGTATTTAATACACACAAATGTTTACAAAAAAACCGATGATAACCACCAAGACAAATCGCGGGAATCATCTATCATACTTAAACTAAACACCGCTGAAAAAATTGGCTACAACAGCACTCGCCTTCAAATTCAAATACACTCTAAAGTACATGCTCAAAACTATGGTAACCAGCAGTTGGTCAAGTCAAATTAAAAAAATTGATTCGACTATACACCAACACGCATACGAAACCCAAAATTAGCCACTAATATAACATAAAATCACAAAAAATAGCTTTACAAAATACGCAAAAAAAAACGTTAAAAATTTTCTGCTACCGCAGCATTTATCACCAGGTTTTAATACACACAAAGGTTTACAAAAAAACCGATGATAACCACCAAAACAAAATTGCGGGAATCATCTATCATACTTAAACTAAACACCGCTGAAAAAAAACAGCTACAACAGAACTCGCCTTCAAATTCAAATACACTCTAAAGTACAAGCTCAAAACTATGGTAACTTGCATTTGATCATGTCAAACTAAAAAAACCAGATTCGATCATACACCAACATGCATACGAAACCCCAAATAATTCACTAATATAACAAAAAATCACAAAAAATAGCTTTACAAAATACGCAAAAAAAACATTAAAAAATTTTCAGCTACCGCAGCATCTGTCACCAGGTTTGAATACACACAAAGGTTTACAATAAAACCAAAGATAATCACTTAGATAAAATTGCGGGAATTATCTATCAAACTTAAACTAAACACCTCTGAAAGAAATTGGCTACAACAGCACTCGCCTTCAAATTCAAAGACACTCTAAAGTACATGCTCAAAACTATGGTAACCAGCAGTTGGTCATGTCAAATTAAAAATTCAGATTCGATTATACACCAACATGCATACGAAACCCCAAATAAGCCACTAATATAACATAAAATCACAAAAAATAGCTTTACAAAATACGCAAACAAAAACATTAAAAAAATTTCAGCTACCGCAGCATTTGTCACCAGGTTTTAATACACAAATGTTTACAAAAAAACCGATGATAACCACCAAGACAAAATCGCGGGAATCATCTATCATACTAAAACTAAACACCGCTGAAAAAAAACGGCTACAACAGCACTCACCTTCAAATTCAAATACACTCTAAAGTACAAGCTCAAAACGATGGTAACTTGCATTTGATCATATCAAACTAAAAAAACAAGATTCAATTTTACACCAACGAATACGATAGCCCAAATTAGCCACTAAAACAAAATCACGAAAAAGAGCTTTACAAAATACGCAAAAAAACATTAAAAAAAATTCAGCTACCGCAGCATTTGTCACCAGGTTTTAATACACACAAATGTTTACAAAAAAAACCGATGATAACCACCAAGACAAAATCGCGGGAAGCACCTTTCATACCAAAACTAAACAAAGCTGAAAAAAATCGGCTACAACAGCAGTTACCATCTTTCGAACACACTTTATATAGTTTTGAATGCAAACTCAAAACTAAGGTAACCAGAACTTGGTCATGTAAAACCAACGCATACATAACCCAACTTAGCCACTAAGGCAAATTCACGAAAAATAACTCTCAAAATATAAGCAAAAAACAGTGAAAACATATCAATAGTTGTCCGCTTTCCACCATAAAATAGTTTCTTTAAAACGAACTCAAACTATGACTTTATACTAACCACGCGGACGAAGTCGCGGGTGTCAGCTAGTACAACATAAAATCACAAAAAATTGCTTTACAAAATACGCAAAAAAACCATTAAAAAATTTTCAGCTACCGCAGCATCTGTCACCAGGTTTGAATACACACAAAGGTTTACAAAAAAAACAATGATAATCACTTAGACAAAATTGCGGGAATCATCTATCATACTTAAGCTAAACACCGCTGAAAAAAATCGGCCACAACAGCACTCGCCTTCAAATTCAAATAAACTCTAAAGTACATGCTCAAAACTATGGTACCCAGCAGTTGGTCACGTCAAATTAAAAAAATTGATTCGATTATACACCAACACGCATACGAAACCCAAAATTAGCCACTAATATAACATAAAATCACAAAAAATAGCTTTACAAAATACGCAAAAAAAAACGTTAAAAAATTTTCTGCTACCGCAGCATTTGTCACCAGGTTTTAATACACACAAATGTTTACAAAAAAACCGATGATAACCACCAAGACAAAATTGCGGGAATCATCTATCATACTTAAACTAAACACAGCTGAAAAAAAACAGCTACAACAGAACTCGCCTTCAAATTCAAATACACTCTAAAGTACAAGCTCAAAACTATGGTAACTTGCATTTGATCATGTCAAACTAAAAAAACCAGAATCGATCATACACCAACGAATACGATAGCCCAAATTAGCCACTAAAACAAATCACGAAAACGAGCTTTACAAAATACGCAAAAAAAAACATTAAAAAATTTTCAGCTACCGCAGCATCTGTCACCAGGTTTGAATACACACAAAGGTTTACAATAAAACCAAAGATAACCACTTAGACAAAATTGCGGGAATTATCTATCATACTTAAACTAAACACCTCTGAAAGAAATCGGCTACAACAGCACTCGCCTTCAAATTCAAAGACACTCTAAAGTACATGCTCAAAACTATGGTAACCAGCAGTTGGTCATGTCAAATTAAAAATTCAGATTCGATTATACACCAACATGCATACGAAACCCCAAATTAGCCACTAATATAACATAAAATCACAAAAAATAGCTTTACAAAATACGCAAAAAAAAACATTAAAAAATTTTCAGCTACCGCAGCATTTGTCACCAGGTTTTAATACACACAAATGTTTACAAAAAAACCGATGATAACCACCAAGACAAAATCGCGGGAATCATCTATCATACTTAAACTAAACACCGCTGAAAAAAAACGGCTACAACAGCACTCACCTTCAAATTCAAATACACTCTAAAGTACAAGCTCAAAACGATGGTAACTTGCATTTGATCATGTCAAACTAAAAAAAGCAGCCAAGTGCGAGTCGGACTCGCCCATGAAGGGTTCCGTAGCACGACGAACTACAAGAACCTTTATATTATGTTACTTGATGTAACATAATAAGGTTCTTGTAGTTCGTCGAAAGGTAAATTGCGGTTTACGGTTTATGACGTATAAAAAAAAAACTACGGACTAGATCTCGTTCAAACCAAATATCGCTGGAAGTTTGCATAGTAATGTACAACATATATTTTTTTTAGTATTATCATTCCCTTACTTTAGAAGTTAGAGGGGGGGGGACCAACTTTTTTCCACTTTGGAAGTGTCTCTCGCGCAAACTATTCAGTTTAGAAAAAAACGATGTTAGAAACCTCAATATCATTTTTAAAGACCTATCCATAGATATCCCACACGTACGGGTTCGATGAAAAAAATTGTTTTGAGTTCCAGTTTCAAGTATGGGGGGGACCCCCAAAATTTATAGTTTTAGAAAAAAACTATATTAGAAACCTCAACATAATTTTTGAAGACCTATCTATAGATACCCCACGCGTATGGGTTCGATGAAAAACATTTTTTTGAGTTTCAGTTTCAAGTATGGGGACCCCCAAAATTTATAGTATTTTTTCTATTTTTGTATAAAAACCTTAATGCGGTTCACAGAATACATCTACTCACCAAGTTTCATTAGTCTAGCTCTTATGGTTTCGGAGAAAAATGGCTGTGACACGGCCGGACAGACAGACAGACAGACAGACAGACAGACATGACGAATCTATAAGGGTTCCGTTTTTGCCATTTGGCTACGGAACCCTAAAAACAAGATTCAATTATACACCAACGAATACGATAGCCCAAATTAGCCACTAAAACAAAATCACGAAAAACAGCTTTACAAAATACGCAAAAAAACATTAAAAAAAAATCTGCTACCGCAGCATCTGTCACCAGGTTTGAATACACACAAAGGTTTACAAAAAACCCCATGATAACCACTAAGACAAAATCGCGGGAAGCACCTATCATACCAAAACTAAACACAGCTGAAAAAATCGGCTACAACAGCATTTACCATCTTTCGAACACACTTTATATAGTTTTGAATGCAAACTCAAAACTAAGGTAACCAGCACTTGGTCATGTAAAACCAACGCATACATAACCCAACTTAGCCACTAGGGCAAATTCACGAAAAATAACTCTCAAAAAATACGCAAAAAACAGTGAAAACATATAAATAGTTGTCCGCTTTCCACCATAAAATGTTTCTTTTAAACGAACTCAAACTATGACTTTATACTAACCACGCGGACGAAGTCGCGGGTGACAGCTAGTTATTATATACAATCCACACAACACTATCTAGCCCCAATCTAAACAGAGCAAGAACTAGATAGCTGATGAAAAAATAATATGTATATAAGTATTATATTTTAATAATATGTACTTATATACACATATTTTGTTTAAAATGAGGGACCTCTACACAAGTTACAGCCTCTACTCTGCAGACATCACGTCTCCTAAGCAAATACATAAAAATTCTACAAGTGATCTCCTTTTTAACTGGTGGCCGCGCTGAAGCCACGCTAAAAGCATTTCTTGAGGTGTGCAACGTAGCATAATTCAACAAATGTATATCAGTAAACACTCAATCTGTATTGGATGTAGGTTTGCAGAATAATTGGAAATCAGATTACGTCCGTACGCCCGTTGATGTTTACCTTCATCAATTGCTAGCAGACAATCATGTTAACCGTGTTTTTAATTTTAACGTTAAACCGTTTTGTCGCGTAAAAATTTGCACAATTCTTTTTTTCTAAATTAAATTACGCATTGTTTGACTCACGCCTCGTAGAACTCTAGTTTTTAAATATGAAATAACCGTAGATGCAGTTGCACCATTGCGTTGGGGAATAAAGGTTCTCGAATGACGACCACGAACCGGAAAACGCAACTTAGGGCGGCAACTTAACCCACCAGATGGAGCGACGACATTGTTAAGATCGCGGGAAGTCGGGGGATGGAAAGGGCGAATCGTTCTTCTTGGAAATGTATAGGGGAGGCCTATGACCAGCATTGGACGTTTTCAGGCTGATGATTATAATGAAGGCACAGTAGCGGGCATTCTACTTCTACTTTTGAATACCTATAATTATGTTAAAACTATCATAAATGAACCAGCCAGCTAGCCCAAGACTGACAAGTTAAATCGGTCTATGATAACAGAATTAGGGCAGTGCCACGTCCATCACTATCCATAGCTATGATCGAGAAGGTGGTAGGCACATGCGCCAACACCCCAGCCTCTCAAAGGCTAAGCCTTCAAAGACGGGGCCTGAATTGGCCCAAAACAGCGTCATGGAAATTTTGAGTGCAAATAGTCAAAGAGTATTACGTCTTTGTGCCTCTTCCTCCTTTGGCAAAAGCTAAAGATTTTAGTCAGTAAAGGGGTCTAATCCATGAAGATTTTTCACACGGTAAAATTAAACATATTATTAGACAAAATTTAATTTATATTACGAGGGCGATGATGCATCAAATCGATGAGTTGCGGTTGTATTAATTCATATTCGTCCAGTTCAACTTTAGGCATGCCTTTGTTAGCTGCGAGCATCAGGAAACAATGCGACCGAAATTGAATTCCTGGATTAGGGATATTGGGTTCACGACCTGTAGGTATTCATCAAGCTGGAATACGAGTTTCAATTGTTTCGAGTTTGGATTGATAGAATTGAAGTAATTAGTGAATTTAGACATATAACACCAGTTGCATTTTTAATTATGCTGCAGATGATAGAGGTGTGTGGAAAAACGTCCAGCTTCAATTCGTGGGCAGCACTTAGAAAATGGGCATTATTAGCATTTAGCTTAGCAATATAAAAATAAAGTTTTGAACATGCAGGTACAATGAAACTTTCGCTACTGACTGTGCCCTGTATTTTTTTGATTCAACTATCTGATGAAACAAGCATATGGCCCACCCTATAACAAAGCATTGCCTCGTAGGTCACGCACGTCAAGAACGTGCCCTACGATGCACTGCTCTGCGTCCATTAACATGAGGCATACCAGTGGTGAGGCTGGCGTGAGGTGATTGGTGGTATGATACCACCAATCACCTCACGCCAGCCTCACGTGCCAGTAATTTCACCGGCACGCACACCCTTTAAACCGAAACACAAAAAAAAAAGGTATGGTGGCGTACTTTCCCGGACAATTGCGGGAAATCGGTAGATAGATAGGGCTTAAAATAGTTCTTCCTGGAAAAGTATAAGGTACTGTCTTCCTCTTCCAGTACTCTCAAACGGAGAAGGAAAACATCGTAAGGAAACAGGCATGTCGTAAAAAAGTGCACGAAATGACCCTTATTGAGGCGCAATACAGCACATTTGCTTCGAAAGTACAATACAAAGACGGTAACCACAAGTAAAACCGCCTGCTAGTAAATGATAATGCAAATCGTCCCTCGATAGTTCACGCCCCGGCTCTATAGAGAGTTCAGTAATCCGTTTTCCATTACCGCAGTAGAACTGGGCCCACTCGGCAAATCCGATTCCTGATGGACGCCTAGGAACCTATACAGCGCTTACGAGCAGCCTTCAAATTGAATACTAGGGCTGGCACTATCTCTCTCAACTATTCATTGGCGTTAGAACTGGCCCTACTTATAAAAATATCAAAAGATAAGCGTTGAGGGGACGTCCTCCAATTCGTGGTCGCATTCCGAGAACATATCTCTTAACAAAGATTTTTATAATGTCCCAAAAGTTAAGAGCCGAGCGGGATTTGAACCCGCGACCTTCCCCTTTCATTATGTCTCCTAACGATTGTCGATTTAGATGGCTTGCCAAGGTTAGCTGGAAGAGATAGCTTTTAGCGAGTTTATTTTTAAGCCAAAAACTGTATCCTATAAAGAGTTATCTATCTATCTGTCCGTTGCCAATTATTATACTGCTGTTTATCAATCTACTTAATATCTACCTACTAGTTACATGCAGACATTGTTGCACCCATTAGAAGTTCCCATCCGCATACATAAAATAACAAAGTAGAAAAGCGAGCGTAAACTTTTAAACTATGTACAATATACAGCGGGCTAGTAAATAAATCGTGTAATGGGTAGCAGGCAAGCAAGTTGCCAAATAATTCACACGCAAAGTGCCATAATGGCGTATACGGCGCACGTTAACAATAAAACCACACAAAAATACAAAGGGAAAGTGATTTTATCGCAACTCCCACGCCATTATGTAGAGTTTTTTATAGGGTTGTTCAAAACTCGATACGCAAGCTAAAACATGCTTTGTTAAGGCCTGCGCACACCTAGGCCGCTGGCGTCGGCGGTCAGAGAAACGCTGTCAAATTTGACAGTGTTTCACTGATCGCTACCGCCAGCGAACTAGGTGTGCGCAGGCCTTTAGACATTAACCGGTTATCAGTTTTATTTTATTTTATGGTACTTTTTTTTTTGAAGCACTGTTTTATTTTAAACACTTCCTTGTGGAACAAGCATAATGACCTACTGGATATTTAGTACGCCTTTAACAAAGCAATGTCTTATAGGTCACGCACATTCGGAACGTGCCCTACGATGCGCTGCCCAGTGTCTGATAAATTATTTATATCCATAACTTAAAAAAATTAGTAAAACTAACTTATTTCATGTTAATAAAATCTAAACAGCAGAGTTTGTTTGTAATACCTAGGCAATAGGTTTTTCAAATAGTTGCATAATATTTCATACTATGTCACAAAAATAAAATAAAATTATTAAAAAAGAAATCACAGCAGTCCTTGAAAAGGGTAAGAAAAAACCAAGGCGTAAATGGAGGATTTCTTTGTGGAGAAACGTGACGCTTCTTTGCGGATTATTAAGATTTACTGTTGCTCTTAGAGGTTATCTAGCAATATCACATTAAGAGTTTCTGCAAATAAAATTACATTTCACCTTATTTTTTTCTTAGTTAAATAAAAAATTAAGGGGCTGAAAATCTACACAGCCTAAACTAGCTTGGTATGCAAGTGAGGCGCACGAAAAATTATTCTCATTAGCTTATCTGGCGGCGAAATTCAGATTTACCTTATCTCACTGTGGGCTAAACAGCGCTAAGGGCTCTACGAGGCTACGTCGTAGCAGATATCAGCTACGCTGTAGCAATTCTACGAGAAGAGGTTAAACGGGTACGTGCCTTCGCTACCGAAGAGCATGGCTCAAGTAAAGAGTTTATTTTGATACTATTTTGTTGAAATAGCCCTAGAATATTTATTTTTAATCATTAATTTTGAAACATTTGATTTGATTACTGAATAAAACATTTGAATTTTCTTGTCTAAGGATAACTTTATGTGGGGTCGGCAGAACAGGATTTCGCTCTCAACTCTCCTCTATTAGCCGTCATTTCAGCAGTCACTCTTTCTTACCCATGTCATCCTTCACACAATCCATCCATCTTTTCTTTGGCCTACCTCTACTTCTATACCCATCCACATTAATATCTAGCACTCTTCACTAGCAAGAAACGAACAACTTTACAAGTTATAACTGAAATCGGCACTCATAGAATGTAATTTTATTTTGCTTGAATTATTTTAACCAAAACACCTGACCCAGCGTATTGCAATACAATATAATTATTATTCCCTCAAGTTACTTTGGCATTGATTTGAGAGGATGTTTACCATGCCTGGGGACTATTATAGTCTGGGTGTAAGCAAAGTCATCATCTCGCACTTAAAATGTTTCGCTCCATATCAAAAGAACAATCTACTTAACACAACGACTAAACTTGACCTTTTTACAAATTAATTCGAAAACAGGCTCCTTTATTTAATTTAAGGTAAATTTTTCACCACGTTTCTGAATACCAGGCACAGTATACAGACCTCACACACACATCTACAGTAATCTACATTACGATACTACAGCTCGCTTAATGTGACGTCATAAGCGGGTGCTCGAGCGTAAAATCCGATCATAACCTCGATAGCATTCCCGAGACTTGCAGTTATGATTCGATGACTTGCTCATAAACACTCCACACTGCAGGCAACTGGGATAGTTTAGACACGGTTTTCCAGAACTAGTATGGTATCCCGAGAGATCTTCTTTTTATCGTGTCACTAATGGTTTGAACCAGAATGTGGTGAAAGGATTTTAAGTGCGCCTCAAAAAGGCTCCTTTCGTGCACTTGATACATACTTTCAAATTCTGAGAGATGAAATTGTTTCAATTTATTGGATTTCAGAAAAGAGAAGAGTTGAATTGAAGTGGAAACTTGATTCAAAGATATTTTTAAGCAAGCCTGTAAAGGCCTGCGCATATCTAGGCGATGGCGATCGCCTAGATGTGCGCAGAGTGAAACGCTGTCAAATATCGCTGCCATATTTGATTGATCACATTCGCCGATCGCTTAGATGTGCGCAAGGCTTAACTACTGCGCAGTTTCTTGGCAAATTCAGAGAAGATAAATAAGAAAGCAAAAAAGAAAAGCAAAAGCGGATAAGAGAAGCTCTTCTGAATAAAGAGCTGCCTTGCATCACGTACAGCTCTTCTGTTTGTGCAGCCACCACCGGATACGAGAGTGGCATCTACCATCTGCTTTGTTCTCTTTTGGCTCTATTAATAAAAATATGTCAAAAGATAAGCTGTGCTTAAACAGTTGCCATCTCTTACCACTGGGTAATGACAAAAAGTGACAGGGCTAACTTTAAACCATGACTAAATTTAAATTGCGTTTATTAATATGGCTGTAAAGGTTTATCTAGAAAAGCAGATGTCATTAGTCTCCAAGACTCAAAGACGCTTCCGTCTTCTTATCATATATCACTGGTTATTTTGAACCAGTAGTGGGTGAAAGAATTTTAAGTATACGTCTCAGAGAGGCTCCTATTATAATGATGAAAATTCATTCAAATAAGTTTAATAGAAACTCCGCCATTTATTGGCCGCTAAGCAGTTTCCTGGATGTTTCCGGCACGCGTTCACGTAGTGCTAGATTTTATCTGTGGCGGCACTTTCCCGCTTCGATAAAAACCTTCTTTCACCCTGAGCACGTTGGGGCTCAACCCTATATGTATGCGCGCGGTCTTAATTTCGTTTTATGCAAAAGTGTTCTGTTTTCAAACACTACGTGTGGAATTGCATCTTATGACGTCATTATTGGAACATCAGAACAGCTTACATTGCTAAAGCTAAAGCCGTAACATTGAACTAAAATGGATCAAAGTTACTATTATGTCAATACTAATGATTTGTTTACTGATATAGCGAATTAGAAATAAGCTAAATGAAATGCTAAACAAAATATGATTTATTCAATCGAATGGAAGAATGAAATATTTTTTTTTGATTTTATAAAATAAACTTGGTAAACAGAACACTGGCACAAACACCAATGACCCACCAATTAAAAATTTACTTTGGTTGGGTGCTGGAAGCTGCGACACAGTTTTTTTCTTTTGTAGTTTTCAGCGTTCACTTTAATATTTTATACACCTGTTAAAGTTCACTAATAAAAAAAAAGCCAGCCAAATGAAGAAAGGATGCGGATATATACGGTCGATCTTCTAACCGCCAATGGGCGTACGAGAAATGAATTTCCGACGTGTCGGTTCGTTCTGCGAGCTTTCCCGCGCTTTGTTTGTGATACGAGCTGTCAATAAGAGCGTCTTATCGTTTGCTCTTTTACCACTGAATACCTAATTATGCTTTTACGATGGTTTCGTATTGAAATGGTGTTGAGATGTGTGTTTTTCTTCAAAAATATGCATAATCCACAGTCAGATATGATAATAAAATACTTCCTAATGTCTAAGTAGTTGTTTTACAAATTGTATCTATATTCTAGTAAAGCCTGACTGTAAACTTATTTATTCAAAAAGAGTTTAAAGAATTCAATCAATTATTATCGGTTTGATTCCCATAGTTCAAGTTTCGTAAAGACGGATTTGGTTTTTTCGTTAGGAAAAACGCGTGATTTAAGAAGTGTCTACGTGAAAAATTGAGGCTATAGAAACCTAAGTGCTTTCTCTACTACCTACTTCCGAGTGAAATACCCAGATCCAAGATTATATCGTTGTAACCTTCTTAGTGGCATTCATTGTGTGTCAGATTTTGCTTGTGGCCTCCAAAGGCTCGGGCGATAAAAGGCTCTTTGTGTCGACCCTATACCAAAGAGTACAGTACTCTATACTCTTTGGACGAAGTAACTCTTTCAATGCAAGATTGCGGGATTGTTTGAATAATACGATCCTTTGGTGAAATAGTTTTAGATTTTTGGAGATTTACCTGAATCCATTGTTTATGCACAGTCTACATTATATTGGGTTTGTTGAAAATTACGATGTGAAATTACATATTAGTTTTAGATATTTTTATCCTTCATCTCTTCTCGAAGATGTTTGATGTTTTGTAAGTTAAAGGAGGTTGTTATAGGCACTGTAACGCCCAATAACGTTCAGATAGATCAATCCATACTTAACTTACTAAGGTGGTATATTAAGGTGGTACGATTTCCATACAAATTGATTTTACCATTTATGGGCGATGAGAGTATAATTATATACTTAAATAACTGTGATCAGCATTAATATTGGTGTTTATTTACGCCAAACTATAAAAAATTCAAGTAGTAACGGTAGATTAACAGTGCTATGAATATAAACTAAATTATGAATATCCGTTTGTATGGAAATAGCAAAACAATACTCGTAAACTAGTACCTATTTGTAAAAAATCCGTGGTTGCAGCTTCTTCCACTAGAAAGTTTAACACACTATAAAGTTCGTAAAAGTCCAAACTCGTCTATGTGATCAAGCTTTTATGCAACAAGTATACTATCTCCGCACCGGAAATCTAACGAAGTATTGTGGTGGAAACTTGAAAATATTCTCTTCTGTCTTCTGCTGGGTTATTTTAAAACTTATATTTTCCACATTTTCCTTAACTTAACATGAACATCTCTAAAATATCTCATAAATGCATATTGCATACCCCAAGCTCGTGGACGTCAAATGCGACACGTCCGATACTTTAATTTTACGTATTTCAACTAAAAATGACTGCGATATTCGAATTGCTTTTCGTAATACCACAAGCTGATGGAACTAGCACTGCCCTTTGAGGCACTGCCCTGCGTCCATCAACTTGAGACATACAGATGTTCAGCCTCACGTGCCAGTAGTTTTAGTTTTTTATTAGGGTATTGCTGGAAATGGGACGCTTGATTGGGAAATTTCCAAGGTAAAATAGTCGGACTCCAGTATCTATAGTCACATCTTTACTGTACGGTTCTCTCAGCTTAGTTAGCTCACAGGAAGGCCAGAGTTAAGATGTGCGGAGACTTAGCCGCAGGTGACACACGCAAGTTTACTATACAAGTTATACAACACACCACACACCAAACCGTTTTGTCACTACCAAGCGTACCAATTACCGTTAGATACACGTCGCGTAGAACTAGCACCTAAACTCACAAAACTCAACTTCTACCCTTGTGATGCAACTGGATAAAGATAATATTTTTGGATTTTTATTTGAACACCTACACAGTTAACCTTATAGGGAGATTGAAATACATGCGGCATTTCAATCTCTGTAAAATAAAACACGTCCAAATACTTTTATGCGGCGAAACTAAAAAGCTTAGTTAAGTGTAATGTATGCGGCGTGTTGCGATGATAAATACTACCAGAGCGCCATGCGCCGCGTAACATGGATAGGCTTTTAGCACTGTCTTGTCCACCTGCGACCTCGTTATGGGCGAGTCGGTGAGACGAGTTTCGTGAAAGTTCAACTGCATGCACTTATTGAAGTACGTTGTTAAAAAACTTTCCAAAATAACATAACCCAAGTTTTTATAACGAACCAGACGGTGTCGGAAGAAACATATTTTATACCATACCCCCTCTAAAAAGCTTATTTTATTCACTGCAAACAGTGAATAAAAAGCTCTTTTAATCACTGTTTTGGTGTTTGAATTTGGAACACACGAATAAGGTCAACGTCCATCTCAATACCTTACAACTTCCTTGCGCTATGAAGAATTGATTGGTCGAAATTTTTGCCAAGGAGTTTAGCATTGGATTAAAAACTGTTTTGTGTCTTTGTCGTCATTGTCATTCATTAATAAATTGGCGCTATTTTGCATACTATACTTAGTAAGTTATGCAGCAAAAAGTTCGATAATAGTAAATCAATTGAAAATGCATTCTATGAATGAAAAATTTGTGCTGAGTTGTTTGTTGTTCAATTGTTCAATTCATATACAAATCAAATAAAAATCAAAAATTATTGTTTTATGTCATATAAGATTATTATAAAACACAAAGTTCATAGTTTTTAATTCTTTTTCGCTTAAATCTTTCTTTTTCTCGAAGTCATGGTAAAAAGTATAGTATGCAACTCTTGAATAAAACGGATTTATATCGAGGGCCATGAATCACTCGTCGTTTAGGATTCTAACACTTGAATCACTCGCTACGCTCGTGATTCAATCATCATGAATCACTCCCTACGGTCGTGATTCAGTCGTTAGATTCCTGCACTTGCTCGTGATTCATCTTTGGTCCTCGATTTAAATCCGTCTTTTATTCACTAGTCGCATAATATACTATTTTTTCTTTTACCTTGTTAGATACCTGTTTTATTTTACTGTTCTCGTGTTTTCACTGTCACTGACATTTTTTATCTCTTTTATTAACGTTTCTTATATTTACCGTGTATGCGTGTCCCGTGTTTTTGTTTGTCGATTACAAATAAATAGTTTTTCTATGTATTTTTTTACATCAAAGCTGTGTAAAAAACAACGATTATTTATTTTCATCATTCGCTGCTAAAAAATAGTAGAAACATCTACTACCTACTATCGACTGGTAACTAAAGCTAAAAATAAAGTCCACATAAAGTGCAAGAATCACGTTGAACTGTAACATTTGATAAAATAACTTAGCTGAAATGCTATCAATTTTTCGAACCGAGGTTTTCAGCTTACTAAAGCATTTTTTTTGTAAATTCAAGAATTCGACGATTACAGAAATCGGAGTTTTAGAATTATTATTTAAAATTTCAAAGATACAGGCCATTTGCGTTATTTCCCTCAGTGGTATTCTTTTAAAATATTTACAAGATATAGAATAAAAGCATTGAAAGCTTTCAATACCCTAGCGGCTAGCGGATACCTAACCCATTTGAATGTCGTCCTATTTAAATAAAGATAAAATAGTTATATTTGAAATGTAATTTTAAATTATAATATTTGTAGTAGTGTAGTATATTTGTAGCATATTCTTTATTCAAACTTGGTGTGATGCTTTTCTTTTCATTCACTCTAAAAATGAAGTGGGGATTTGTAGAGAATTTTGCAACGCAAATACTAATGCGAGAGAATTTAATGCGAAAATTTATTTCGAAGTTATTCCAAAACGTCCGCATGGAGGACGTAGATAGAAGACATTAAGACATACATTTTTAATTTATCAGGCTCACATATAACTTCACTTTACTTTTTTTACTTGAGCACACAAAACTTAGCTACTGCTGGCACGTAGAGCTTTATTTCGGAAGCGGTTACTTTGTAAAATTCCTAACATATTTTTTGAAATGTGTAAGCGCTCAAATATTTCATAATTATCTACTTAAACGTTTCCTTTTTTACTGGGTAATACCAGGCGGACAGATACCAAAGATAAGGAATTTAATTATAGCTTTATATCTGTGCACATATTACAAGCTTTGCTTTGTTTGGGGCTAGATAGTTACGTAAGTTTTAAAAAATCAACGAATCAGAAAAGTTACCTTCTTCTTCTTCTTATCGTGTCACTAATTCTTCCAAACCAAGTGTGGTGAAAGGATTTTAAGTGCGCCTCAAAGAGGCTCATTCTTATTTTCAAACTTTTTAGGTTCTACGATATTCCGGTTTCCTTACTATGTTTTCCTTCACCGTTTGAGAGCACTGACATAGTGTACATAAATAAATTTAACCTGAAAAATATACAAGCTTAATTGGTTAAACAAACTTAAAAGCAACCAACAAAAACAACCATGAACAACGCCTTCATTAAATAAAGTGTAAAATGGAACGTCAACATCAGTGAATGTGCAGATTAGCACCAAAGGTTCTGCAAAAGGACTACTCAGGAAATGAAGGTTGTCTGCGCGGAGCTCCATTTCCGGCCGGACCGACCCGGAAGCTCAGTCGCTAAACAAGGCTCTATCGTCAGTGCTGCCATCTACGATGCTCTTTCACATCTCGCCTCTATTGTCAAGTATGCTTTTGTCAATGCTTTCCCTCTATTTAGGACAGGCTCTGGGGCTTGGTTCTAGCCTAATGGACTTTTTTCTCACGTTAGATATAATACATATCAGAAGCTTTCAAGTTCAATAGAAATTTATCTGTTATCTACTGTGATAGAACCGTGTCTAGAATCAGGGCCCAAGTATTGGTTAGTTTTTATGACTAACAATAACATTTCTTTCTCATTTTCATTAAAAAATGTGCAAAATTTCTAGGTATAAGGTCCCATTGTTAGTCAAAGGCCTCCCCCCAATCCACACTCTCCACAATCTTTGAATAATTCTTCAATTTAGCGATATAATTCCATACATCTTTGAAACTGTGCAAGTGAGAATATCAGTGCTGTGCGTTCAGGAAACCAATAATCCCTGTTTGTACCAGTTCCTTATCAGGGTATTACGCGACGTTTCTATCGTTGTGTTTCACACAGGATCGTCTCAAAGAATTTCTTGGTAAATGTACGATTCTTGGGTAGAAATGTACGGATACTCTGGAGCTTATACTACGAGTATCTCCGTTTGCGCCGCTCTGTGGTGTAAACAGACGTTTCCTTGCACGTGATAGCCGTGATCTTTGTGGTGGTGTCGTTAAGAGAACTCGTTCCAGCATTCGTTCGGTCCAGTAATTGAGATTGCCCACACAGATAAGTTACTTGGTATTCCCACTTACATTAATATTTTTTTTTTTTTTTTTCACAAATTAGGCAGCAAACTGAAGAAAAGTAAAGGAAAGTAGGTAGTAGTTAGGTAGTTACTAAGTATGGTATAGATATATTGGGTAAGATGCCTGGTTATACATATATTGAAGTGGCAATATATATCCAGGCTCGAAGCTACCAAAGCTCGAAAAACCTACAACAGTTGGAGAATAAAGGTTCTCGAATGGCGACCACAAATCGCAAGATGATACGTAGAGCGCCCATCCACCAGATGTACCGACGACATTGCTAAGATCGTGAGAAGTGGGTGGATGGAAAGGTCTCAGAATCATTCTTCCTGGAAATGTGTAGGGGAGGCCTATGTCTAGCAGTGGACTCATTCAAGCTGATGGTGATGTTGACCTGTGACAATGATGCCCACATCTTCATTTTATCATCGGACGGCTCGCCATAGGGAGAGGGCTCATCCACATACCTTGGAGACGGCATGGTCACGCACCGTCCGGTTCCAGAGGAACTTCCTCCCGCGCACTCTATGGTTGTGGAATAATCTTCCTGCCGAGGCTTTCCCTATAAATTACAGCATGGGGCTTTTCAAGAAGGGCGTTTTAAAATATTTAAAGGGTCAGCAACGCGCGAGTTCAACGTCTCTGGTTTTCTTCTGGTCCTCTGGTGTTGCAAGCGTCCATAGGCTACGGTAACCGCTTTCCATCAGGTGGGCCGCATGCTTGTTTGCTAACTTTGTTGTATAAAAAAAAACTTGATTATACGTTCGTGGTACAGAATGTTTAATCTGTGGGTTATACGGGCAGGTAGGGTCAAAAGGACCAATATAAAAATCCCTATTCAAACTTTTATTACGTACTTACATAAATATGGATGTGTGGCGGTCGAAATGAAACTTTCCATTGAATAGATTCTATTCATACCTACGTATTGTATACGTAGATATGAATCGTAGGTACTTAGGAGTCCTAATCCGAGGGTTTCTAAAAGGCGCGCGTATTAAATTGCGTACATCTAGGGTGACAATGTTTTAAGCTCTACACTATAAGCTTTGTCCGGATAATAATGCAATTCTCTCTCATGCATTATTCCATTACGATTCTAACCATATTTACGTATGCATTTATAAATCGTAGGTACCCAAGGAGTCCTGATCCGAAGGTTTCTAAAAGACTCGCGTATTTAATTGTGCACACCACACCTTTGTGCACCTACTGGTGTTGTGGTGACAACGTTTTAAGCTATATTAAGCTGTGTTCGAATAAAAAGGCTAGATATTGTTGTGTGGATTGTTTACACAGTTTATTTGGGTTTTTCCCTAAATTAATCCTGTCTTGTATGTCTCATTTCTAAGAGAAGTGTTGGAGCGAATCGGATACATGGCCGTATCGTCGGCCGGATGTGAGGCATCGTACACGCGATTCAGCCTTGGGCGATACTTATTGGACTCTATGAGTCCTTTGTACATCCTTGTACCGTTTCATTGAGGATTACGATGGTTTGCGTCTGTGGTATTATCTTGGTGACAGATTTAGTTACTAGTTGAGTAAATTTGTGGCTAGTAGATAAATGTTTTAATAGTATTGTAGTCTTAAAAGTAGGTATAAATTGAATTGAATTAAATCTGACATTGATACTTAATTACTTAATTTTATATTTATCGGCATTCTGTAAATTATTTATTTTTGTTCTAAGCATGTTCTATGTTTTTGTACTGTATACCTAAATTGTCTTTAAACTTCTTGTATTTTTTTAATTGTCCTTGTATTTTATTGTTTTTACATTTTTCTTTAATTTTGCTTTATGTTAGCAATTTAACATTAAACTTTGCATGTCGGTCTCCGACGAAGTATGAGGTACTACATTATTATTAATAAGAAGTTAAATTGACCATACTTCAAGCGAATAAATACATTTCATAAGTATCACAGGTTTTATTTTTATCCAACTTCAAATAAAAAGGGAGGTTCTCAATTCGTTTTTTTCGCGTTTGTTATCACATAACTTCGTTATTTATGAGCTGATCTAATAAAATCTTTTTTTAACTGGAAGGTTATTTTTCCCCATTAGTCCCATCAAAATATCATTGAAATTAGTTCAGCAATTTGGCATGGAGTCGGGTTTCTCAAGTTTTTATTAACTTCACTCGTTTCTTTAGAACCTTACCTTGACTTTTTCAAGTCTCTGCTAAAAAGATAAATTTTTGGTTTTGCGTGTGTTTAGATATCAAAATATGTATTGTTTATGATCTAAAGTTCCAAAACTTCAAATTGTAGAAATTCTTCGCAAAGTAGTATTGGTAAATCAACATTTATATTCAATAGGTAGTCTTAAAATAAACGTATCTACTGTTAACCGGCTTTGGAAATAGGACATCCCTAGTCGTATCAAGCAACGAGGGACATCCCTAGAGGAGAAGGAGAAGAAAAGGAAGATGGCGTCGTTATGCGTAGTTGTATGTTTTGCCGTGTAATAAGTAAAACAGAGTTTAGCTATTTTCAGTGAAGAGTTGTCGCCCTATACATAAATAAATTCAACAATTCAATTTCTCTGTGTATTTCTGCACCTCTGTATACACAGAGCATTCTACACTAATACCAAGTACCCTGTCAGCATCGCGCTCTCTCATTACGCGAAAACCCTATTGATCTCTTTGTCTTACTAAACTCATTTAAGCTCCTACAAGTGTACCTAAAATCGACCTTCAAGGATATTCTACTTAAGGTATAGCGTCTGTTCGGACGTGATTAATAAAAATACAGTGTAAAACTAGAGTTATTTATTCTCAACACACATCTAAAACTATGAAACAAACCTAATTCAGTAATTAAATACCGAAATTAATTAATAAAGAAAATTACAATCAATACAACTATTATAAACACAATATTTTAGTTGAATGGCCTCGCAGCTCATTTGCCTTCTGCGCCATAGGTCGTAGGTTCGATCCCCACCAAGAACAAATATTTTGTGTGGTGAACGTAGATGTTTGTTCTCTGTCTGAGCGTTATATTGTATTCTAAGTATGTCTTACATTAAGATGTTTTTCTTTACTGTTTGAGAGTACAGGCATAGTGCACATACATACATTTATACATACATTTTTCGATAAAAAAACAAATTGGTACACGACTGGATTTGAACCCACGACCTTAGGATCGGAAGGCGGCGCCGCGCCGCTACTACTAGGTCACCAGTACTAGTTGTTATCAAAAAACAATAAGACAAAAAAACAACTAGACAAAAAGAATATCAAAAATAAATAGTTTAATAAACAACATATTCTCAAATAAACAGCACGCGTAATTGATAACTTGAATACCCTTGTGATTTTGAGACTTTGACTGCGCTGTGGTGGCACTTGACTGAGCAACTGTGGTGATACTTGGTCTAAGTTACTGGCAGTAGCAGCCAAGTGGGCCGCTCTTGAGTTGAAAGATTTTACATACGTGCTGACAAGCCATCCGATTTGTAAACCAATCTGGTTGTAAATAACCCACCTTATAAAGGATGATATCACTAAAGATGGTACATGAAGCCAAGAAGTGGAACTCTCTTACGGCGTCAGTATTTCTCGAACGTTCTAATTTAGGAATTTTAAGACAATAGTGAACAGGTAGATTATGGCTATATAAGCATGCCCCATCTTAGGTTGCATCCTCACTTTCCATCAGGTGTGATGGGCAGCCAAATGCTTAGCTAATTACGTTAAAAATAGCGAGCATAAGATGTAGTAGGTAGGTAAGTACCTACTACATCTTATGCTCGCTATTTTTTAACGTAGTTAGGTACCTATTACATTATGTAAGTTTTTGACAAAACCTGCTCGTCTGTATAGATGCTTTTCACTCCAGTGCCCAAAAGCCCAACATCGAAGCATTTGAAGTTCGAACGTTCGGTGCATGTCTGTATGAAATCTATTGGGAGTTATTGTGGCGGATTTGGTACTTTGTCGGCGCATTTCCAGTCAAAGCATTTATGGAATATCTCGCAGGTAAACGTCGAGCTGTTTGATAAACTCTATTACTGAGGTTTTTACTAGATTTAAAAATATTTTATCCATAATATATTTTTATCCACAATTAGTTCTTCTCTTAAAAGGTTAATGTAAGGTCCCTTTTACAGATTCGCATAGGCAATTTTTATTCTTTGTTTGAGGTCTGTGTTGTTTTGTGAAAAATATCTAAAAACTACCGGTTGCCAATAGAAAAGTTAAGCGCTTTAGCTCCTTTGTGCATAGGTAGAGTCGGAACGAATGAACAACATTTCATACGACGATAATATTTAAAGATTTTTCGAATAAAAAATCGCGCAAAACGGTAAAACTTATATAATTTCACATGAAGGTCAAAAATATTTATTCAGATATATATACCTATGACAAATATCACTTTGAAATGTCCTAAAGTTAGGTGAGTTTATGTGCCAGTTCCACAAGACCAAGCCACAAACTACGCCTTGATTCCTACTGCTTTTTTGCTTTTTTGTCTGTAAATATATGGGAAGTTAGAGAAGTGCCTGGTTGAAGTTCGTAATGAGAATCACCAACCACCTCAACCAAACTAGGACACATTATAAAGTTTCTCAAAAGTAGAACTCCTAAATTTAAATGGAACATGATTGCAGGCCAACTTCCAAACTGCTTCCACACCGAAAGAACTTCACTTTAACTAGACTCGTTCTTGGGAGGAGACTTCACACGTGTTCAAAACATCTTGGAAGTTTAGTAAGGTTAGTAATGTATGGGCAAATATTTTTCATCTTTTGATGGAAAAAATGGTCTTTTGGTTATATACTTTTAACATTAACATTACTTATAACATTACTCTACAACAGTTAATGGTCATTTATTTGGTAATTATAGTTAATGAACTCTTTATACTACTCTGTACACTTAGGGCGCTTGTACACGCTAAGAAAAAACGCCGGGTCTACCCAAGAATTCGTGTCGTAACTAGAAAATAACTGTGTACACTGCTCGCAGCGGTGCACGAAAAAAATCTTATCTGCGCAAGACACGACGCGGCGAACGTTGTTGCGTTTTCGTGTGTGGAAAAGACAAAATTCTTGTCTTGCGCAGATAAGATTTTTTTCGTGCACCGCTGCGAGCAGTGTACACAGTAATTTTCTTGTTACGACACGAATTCTTGGGTAGGCCCGGCGTTTTTTCTTAGCGTGTACAAGCGCCCTTACTCGTACAAGGTGGTTTTTTAAGAAAGGCGGTGATGGCCAAGTTTGAAACCACGTGAATTAGAGAAAATTCGTGAAAGGATTCATATTTTTCATTTTATTTTACTTTTGACGGAAAGTTTTAAGTTTTCTTCTTAAGTAAATACATACTTTGAATGCAATATAACACCCAGACAGAGAGCATACATTTGTGTTCACCACACAAATATTTGTTCTCGATAGGAATCGAACCCACGACCTACGGCGCAGAAGGCAGAGCTACTACCAACCGAGCTGAGAGGCCAGTCTATAATAATTGTATTACCTCACAGGCCTCGCATGTTAGTGCGACCGTAACAGATAAACCAACACGATGTATAGGTATGGTCGTTACGTCACAGTAATGTATAGTGGTTGGTGCAGTGGTCGCTGAACGGGTCGTTTGACGCAGCAAATGTGAGGCTGGAATTCGCTTTGCACAGGCGGCATCCGAAGGTACAGTTACTAGGCTCTGTAGTACTGTGTATTGTATTACTACAAGCTCTGTCTGGCTCTGGTTTTGAGTTTGTGTGAGTGTATTTCCTTGAAATATGATAAGGATTTATGGCCTCACTTATAAAAATATGTCAAAAGATAAACAGTGCTTATACTATTGCCATCTCTTACCGTTGGGTTAATGACAAACAGTGACAGGGCTAGCTTTAAGCAATGATTAAATTTAAATAACGTTTATAAGTATGGCTGTTAGTTCTTAAAGCGTTTTTATCAGTCTCACATATTTCACCAAAATATTGGCATGCAATTTTTTTTTTATTTAGAATTTAAATTTATCATCTTTAACCTTTAAGTACCGACGTGTGGTCTGACAGACACTTTGACCGTTCGCGATTCCGAGTTAACTAGTTTAGCGTAGTTGTATTACCCTGCGCTTCTATCTACCCCTCCAGGAGTCACCCAGAAGTGTTCATGGAGAATGGTAATGTTGGTGCGTGCGATATGAGTAAGTTATGGCTTTTATAAAATCGCGAAGGGTCTGTGAGACCACTCGTCGGTACTTACGTAACTTTTTTGGATTTTCCCATTTCTCATTTTATATTTGTTTTTCAATTATTTACAGTTTATTGACACAATTAACCAACCAGGGCCTTCAGGCACTAAACGGGCAAGGTCAAATGAGAATAATAGTTGTCCTGTCACAAGATAATCTTCAACACGACCAGCATGTAGAAATTTTGGCGAGATTGTTATAAGACGGCTGCTAATCAGACTCTGAGGTTATTGACTCTGTAATGTCATTGTTTTCTGATTCCTTGGGTGTTATAATTGCTGTCAAAAGTCAAGAGCAAAAAATTAAGCCCTGCCGTCAATGCAACAAGCCTATCTGCAAAGACTGTTGTAACTGCCTTAGATACCGATTTAGATGGCTTGTGATTTTATATATAACGGCTGTATATGCCTGCTTTAATGATGTAGATAGCTTAAAATGGGTTTTACGTACTAGAAAAAAGTATTTTTTTAGAGGTTTTCGTGAGTTTAGTTATAATTTATGTGGTTTTAGTGAAAAACGATATTTTTCAGTGAAAAATCTTGCGTTCGTGATTTATATGCTCGTAATTAATAATGAATGTTGAAACATTTCTAGATTAACTTAATTTAATAAACACAGATGTATAGACATCACGTAAGAACAACATTTATGGGAAAATGCAAGAAAATCACTGTGATATTTAACATTAAGGTAAGGTGGACTGTCAGACCTCACGTCGGTACTTATGTAACTCAAATAGCACGTCGGTACTTAAAGGTTAAATTACTATTATATAACTTTAATTTGAATTAGTAATCTTTATTTATTTATTTATGGATAAATATTCTACTTATAACATTTTAAAATCAGGATGTCTTCATTATCATACGTTTGTAGGCCATACATAATTGCACATCTGCTTTCGTATATAGAGCGCTATCTCTTTCTGGCGCACACTACGCACTATGAAGCCGAAATTGGCCGATGTGCAATATTTGTTACCTACTGTTAATTCTGTATACAGTCGGATACATATCAGCATACACACCCTATACACAAAATACTGCAATATTAAGGCTCATTAACTTTGAGCTAGTTAGGTACTTTGCATAAAGTCTCTTTCACCGACGGATTCCCGACAAGAGAGTTGACAGTGCGTCTAATGAGACATGTGATTACCAGGAGTATTCTATTGTGAGGCACAGTGCATTACGAATAGCTGGAACCCTCCGTACATATCTTGAGTTAAATACATTGTACGTACAGGGACCAGACAAAAAAACGGCAAGAACCAAGCAGTTCTAATTTTTAAATCTACAGATAAATATAAATTTATCCGTCAGGCAAAAACATAGGTATCTCTCCAATGTCATGAGCGTGTATAACATCCGAAAGAATGCTCTGAATTGGATAATCCTTTATTTATACAAAGAAACTTACAATTAATACAAGTAGGTATATACAAAATACACAAGAAACAGTTGAGCAATCTGCAGACCATTGCAAACGATCTAGAAATAGCTCAACTAATCCAAATCAGTGCCAAACGGAAGCCTCTTCAAGACGCTGGGTATGTTTTGTTGTGTTCGAGGACCTGGTTTGTGCAATAGACATAAAAACCGAGCATATTTTTCCCTGCTGGAGCCGGGCGCGGGTTGCTAGTCTACAATAAATACAAAAGTTCGTTTTAATCACTCTTCTTCTTCTCAGTCGCTCACTCTTGTCAGAGCGGTCGTGGTCGTCATGAATATCTTATGATTTCTCTTTATTAGGGGCTGTGGCACGCCTCACGATAACTCGCCACTTCTCTCTACTTGCAGCCATCCGAGCATTCTTTTTTTTACATAATATAGGCTTGCGTTTGACCGCAATCTCATTATTAATTATTGTAGCCACCCACTTTTTCACCTGTGTCAATGGTACTCACTATAGAAAATTCTCAAGTATTATTTTGCCACCTCTTACTGGCATTGCCTGTGGCGTAGGTAAGAGCGTCGATCCCTTGTTGTTTGGACACAAGAGACAGGTCCGCCTACAGGCGAGTTACCACTTCCCATCGTGTGCAAAATAAGGAAGACCAGCTTTCCAGTTTCAGCTTTGTACAGTTCTACGCCTCGTTAGAACGCCAAATGAGCTTTAAACTTTGGAACAAGGTATAATATTACTTTTGGCATACTTGATAAATTGTAGTCCCGACTTCAATACATTGTTGCTTAACAATAAAGTTGTGTAACTGGAATTAGGCTATTATAAACCCCTATGTACTGCGTTGATTGATGTCTTTGATGTCAAATCGTGCAAAGTTTTGTAGTTACAAGATTCGAGATTCGGGACGCGTGTGACGGAGGCCGTATTAGTACAACGTATATACGTTCCTTGTCGTAGTCTACTTAATACCTTGTCGTAGTCTGTGATATAATGACATCAAACAGGAACTACTCGTAACTTTGTAGTTTATGATGAGTGATTGTATTCATACATCAAATATTGATGATAACAGTGTATTTGATGTATGTATATGTAGGCTATACACTTACATACCAACCAATAAAAAGGAAATGGAGTGGGTTGAGCTTAGGTAATGAATGAATTAATTCATTACAGTAAGATGATTAGATGCGATTGCTTAACATTATTAAAGATATCATCATCATCAGCCTGAAGAAGTCCACTGCTGGACACGTTTCCAGGAAGAACGATTCTTCCTGGAAATGTGTAGAGGAGGGAAGACCTTTCCATGCATCGACTTCCCGCGATCTTAACAATGTCGTCGGTCCATCTGGTGGGTGGGCGCCCTACGCTTCGTCTTCCGGTTCGTGGTCGCCATTCGAGAACCTTTATTCCCCAACGGTTGTCGGTCCTTCGAGCTATATGGCCTGCCCATTGCCACTTCAACTTACTAACTCTACGAGCTATGTCGGTGACCTTGGTTCTTCTACGGATATCCTCATTCCTGATTCTATCACGTAGTGAAACTCCCAGCATAGCTCTCTCCATAGCTCCATAGCATTAAAGATATACTACCACAATACTGCTTCAAAAGAACTAGTGATACGACAAAAAGAAGATACAATACAATATATCAAGTAAGTCCGTGAGCTATTGTAATCGTCAGCCATAAAGGTCTGTAGGTACATATAACTTATCCTACATATAACTCATTACCGCTCAACCCAATTTAAATGCACTCACCATTTTCATGCGGTGAAACAGTGACGTGAGCACCGGTATTAGGTCATTACATTGCAGGTTCTGCGCAAGTGCTGGCCGAGTACAATTAAATACTTCCAATTAAATAGAAAAGGAATAAGACTAACCTTCCATTGTAACAATGGGTTTCCATTGAAAGTCTTTTAAGCTCCGTGTTTGCCAGGACCGGACTTCAAAAGGGAACGAATGTTGAGTGGTGTATTATATCTTTAGTATGTAAGCGTTGGTTGCTAATGAGGTCTGCACCGTAATGTTTTCGAACCCTTTTTTGTTCAAACCAAGCAAAGGAAGAACTCACAGCGTAAGACACCCGATGGACCGATGATCATTGGAAGTCGATAGGGCCCAAAAACGTTCTTCCGACAAAATTTATTTTTTTAGAAAAGATTTAGTCCTCTTGGGCATTGCGTGTTAAAAACAATTTTTTTTGTGCAAAATTTTTGCGAATTTGCGATGCGTTACCAAAATAATCTTCCATATCATAAATAAGAAAATAAGTATGTGGGTGTGTATTTTATTTTACGTGTAGGTAAGGTAAAATAGAAATTGAACTTTAGCCCCTTTTATCCTTCCCTGTGTTCTCTTTGAAAGCTTTTTAGACCAGTATTACTTTATAGCGGTGAAAACAGCTTTTAGATATTATTTCTTTGTTGGTTCACTGAGCTGCTTTCAAACTCCGACCCACGCCTTTAAAAGTTTCCGACCCACGCCTTTAGAACCTATCTGAGTTCAGACCATTCGTGACGTTGCATTCGTTAACAAGCGACAACGAATTTAAACTGTAACCTAGCGGTCAACCTCATGAACCCAACCCGCTCATAAAATCTAACATAAGTTCCTATTACGGTACGCGAATAGCCGATCAGGAATAAGGATGCTGAGATCTCAGTCTGCGCGAAGTCCCCAGCCGGGTAACACGTATTCCCCTTCCCCAGATTTGGAGGGAAAACTTCGAACGATCATTGTTGTTTATTAAAAAATCTGTGTTTAGGACTTGCAGTGTGAATATGTGGCTATTGAGTGGGGCTAATGCGTGTGAAGGACTGCTGGGAGTGATGTGAAGTGAGGGTTAAAAATGAGAGGTAAGTTTTCTACGAGTGTAATATTATTAACTGGAATATGTAAAACTATAGCATGGGGTTCTTCAAAAAGATATATTATATATCTTTTTGAAGATATATAATATCTGTTTTACACGAAAAATTAAAATCCGTAATTGACTGTAAGTTATATTATAAGATATTATGTTATGTAAAGAGCTGTAGATTTTGTTAATAATTAAAATAAATAAATAAAATAAAATAAAAATGTAATGGGTCAGTAACGCGCGAGTGATGCCTCTGGTGTTGCAAGCGTCTATAGGCTACAGTAACCGCTTTCCATCAGGTGGGCCGTATGCTTGTTTTCTAACAATTAAAGAACTCACCTTTATGATGTAAAACGAAATAGAAAATTATTATGAACAATCTTGTTCGCTTATTTTAGAAGGTATTCAAAACACATTAAATATTCAAAATTCGTTCTTTTACTAGGTAAGAGCCGTTTAAGTATAATTTTGTTTATATTTAGGCGTTGTGGAACGCCCACTTGCCTCAATCTTTGCTTCGGTAAATAGATGGTTCCACGAAAAAAACGCTGTAATTTTAGCCGTCTTGACTTATGTATGTATTTACTAAATATGTATGTATAATAAATAACAGCTGTGAAAAATGTTACTAAGATGGATTAAATGGGTATTTATCGCGATTACCCTTTTTAAATTTAAAAAGTGCTAAAATCTTACAATAATCACTAAGCTACCTTTTGGGTTTAGGCATAAAATTGGAACATTGTTTATCAAATGTTACTTAAGATTGGTACATGTAGTTAAAAGGAGCAAATTTAAATAAAAAGTAAAGGTAGCGTAACTTGCATAATATGGGAGGTATCATTTACAGAAATCATCATCATCATCATCATCCTAAGCTCAACTCAACGGTCGACTGCTGGGCATAGGTCTCTCTTTGCTCTTGCACCACGATCTTTGGCTACCCCCTCACCCATCTGCCGTCCACGACGCTGACAATGTCGTCAACCCATCGTGTGGACGTTCGTAGCTCCTTTTTCCTGTATTCGGCCACCACGCCGCTTATCCTTTAATTTTTCCTTTTGCATGACCTATCGTCAGCATGTCTTGTTAGGTGTCCTGACCAACTCCATTTTAAATCTGAGTTATAAATGTATTTTTTTTTTCTAAAAGAATGTTGTAATTAAAACAATAGAGCAGTATTTGCAATTACTGCAGTTTTGTAGCTGCTTTAAAACCACGTTGCATAAATAATTAGCAACAACGTCGCGTCGCAACTTTTAATGAAATGCGCATAATTGCACCAAACTAATTTGAATTTCATAGTGTTACTCGCACGTTTGAAAATACAAACTTTAAAAAAAGTGCAGCCGCTGTGCTGACTGCTCAGCAAGTGGGTCGGCATTGCGACCGGCAGTCCAGCAATAAATAAAACCGGCAGGCCAGCAGTAAATAAGCCGCCAGCGAGACGATAGACGTTCTCCACTGATTTATGTTATAGCCAACTATGAACGACATTGCTGTAAATCTTAAAAATTAACTACAATTCACGAGATAAAATGTTTTTGTGCGAGATACCAATGTTGGAACGGCCGGTATTTTAGGCGGGGGTTGAAATAATGTAACATTTTATGTAGAGAGACAGATAGGTAAAATTTTGCTCGCAAATAGCAGTTGTATACCTATACTAGACAAAGTTACCTTTGTAAGCAAAATTTATGTGTAATTAGCTTAGTTGGAGTTGTTGGAACGGAGCAGTTAGATGCATTTTCTCAGTAAGGCATCAAGAGTTTATTTAAACTGTTTAAAAAATCTATAAACGATGTAAATAGATTCATACATTGTGGAAGCAACATTTCGTGGAAGTAAGAGTCTTATGAATACAATGCTAAAACAACTTAGGAAGATACATAATATAAATAGGTAACTAAATCTTTTCACCACGCTTCGTATGAAAAAACCATTGACACGTTATGAAGAAGAATAGGTACTTAAACCGAAAGCTACCGGTAGAACTCTATATGATTCTAGATAGTGATATTATTCTAGATAGTTATGTGATTCTAGATAGTGCATGATATGATTCTAGATAGTGATATGACTCTCGATAGTGATATGATTATAACGAAGTGACGAACATGAGCAACGCCCCTCCACGTTATTTTCCTACAAGCTAAAAAGAAAATACACACCATAATAAAATTCACATTCAATAAAGCTAATATCAATCTTGACAGTTATGAAAGGTGATACTCCAGAAGATAGATACTGAAGGTTCGGGAATTAGGAATGTGTTCGAGCTTGTGAATAATTTGACCTTCGCCGCGTTTCTAGTCTAATCGTAGGTCAGAAATTATGATAAACACTGATCAAATCACAGACTGAGCCTGACAATTTTGTGCCATGTTTTGATTCGTTGATATCATCGGCCATGCTGGCTCGATTGAAATATCGCACAAACTATACAGGGTGTTTTTTTGAGAAGGGCGATGGTAGCCAAGTCCAAAACCACGAGGGTTAGAGAAAAGTCTAGAAACAAGTCATGCCCTCGATTTATAAGAAAACAATAAATGCATATTTATTTTTTTCAAAAATCTTTTACTTTTGACGGAAATAGACACGAATGATTTTTGAAAAATATAACATTATTATTGAATACCAATGGGTTTTGTTGCCGATAAGAAGCATTCTTTGCAAATAAACGTTTCACTAAAAATGAATGGAAATTGCAAATTTTCACTATAATTATCTTTTTACACGGAAAAAACTCACGTCATATCCAAACTTTTTGATCGTTTTGTGTGAAACTTATTTGTCTTATTAGCGGAATACTGTGGTGAAACTAAAAATGAACTTTACAACGCTCGTTACGAAACAGTTGAGAGCTTACAAAGCTCATTGCTTGATATTTATCGAGGGTATGAGTACTTTCAAGACTATTCCCTAACTCTCGTGGTTTCAGACTTGGCCATCACTGCCCATCTCAAAAAAACACCCTGTATATTACGGTAGGGTTACTCTTATCACATAATATTATGATCACAGGATTATTACAATGGATTCTGGCGACTCTCGCGTTAGCACACGCGACTGCGAGCGACAAGCGACCGCTTTTCGCGGTAGAGCCTCCATCCCGACTGCTTTGGCCGGCGACCCGCGGCGCCTACGCATCTTGTCGCGCGACCGGACATCCGACACCGGATATACACTGGGTCACTAATGAAGGACAGCTGTTTACAACTATACCCGGATTAAGGTAAGGAAGTTTTTGACACACTTTTGGAGCATTTTACTTGTTTTTAGGAAGCAGACTAAAACAAAAAAGCTAACAGTATGTCGTAAAACTGTTGAATCTATATTGGTTTCCAAAAAAAAAAGCAGCAATTTGATTTACGCTTGATATTGGTATTAAAAATACAAATACTTCTTGAGAGTAGACAACCAATTAAGCTAGAGCATTCATATTGAGTAGCAGAGCGTAATTCTTGCGCATATAGATATTTTATTACGAGCGATATAATAACATCATCCCACTAATGTAAAATAATATCTACTTTGAGCCAACCTGAAGTATTCATCCATCAACGTTCCAATTTTTATGGTTTCAGGGCGACCTCAACATCACATCAATACTTTGTAACTTTCCGAACATTCGTTATTTCCTGAAACGAACCCTCTTTCCCTTCCCTTCACAAAACATCGAAAGATCCATTTCAAGATTTGGTCTGAATAGGGTGTTAGTGAACTGGGGAGAAAGTCGACGACGGTTCCATTAAATAAACTAACAACTTCACCTATATTTTACAAGAATGCGATACGGGAAGTTAATATTTACTGCCAACACTCTGCAACTTATTATAAAGCTTGAATATCAGAGTGTATAACTAGGATTACGTCTTTGGCATAAATCTGAAAAGTTTGTAGTGCAAGCGAGCTCCATTATCAATGAACACAATGGTCTTTTGTAGCTTAATTTAACTATGTTTTACATACAGATTCGTGTTATTGCACGGTCAGACATTTTTTATTTGTAGAGTGTTCATAAGATTTTTTATCTATTAGGATTGAACTTTATTTTAAGTCTCCAATGAGCCTTAAAGATCTGTATACCAGAAATTACGCTTGTTTTCTTGCTTATGAAATTTATTTAAAAACTGTTTCGGTATTTCTTGGACTACGGAAGAATAGGCTGATGAACCTATATACTTACAACATTTTACAAGTAAAATGAACCTTGTTTCAAAAGATCTAATAAACGTTTGAATGACACAATTGTTCGCCTTTTTCGCTGAGAAATCTCAGAGACAAAGTTGAATAATTAATTTCGGCTTAACTGTTTACGGAAAAATGTAGGTAGCATTAAAGCAAGCGCCGGGTGTTGCGAAGTTTTTCTGCTTGGAGTTTCTGTGCGAGTCTAATGACCAGCAGCAGGGACTACGAGTTTTGTATTTTTAATAAGTTCTTGTATTAGCGTATGCCCAACTTCTGCAATAACTTTGAACGTTGCTTGTTCGTAAGTTTTAGAAAGGAAATTTTGGCTGGAGTGGTGATGCAACGGTCACGTCTCGTTGGTCTCTTATAGAAGCTTTAGTTGAGGTGCCTACATAATAGATTTTGTGAGTTAAAAATTTCAATACAAGAACTAAGGAATGGGGATCGGTGATGAATCTTTATATATTTTTATATGTAAAAATGAATCCTTATTTTCCTTGGTCACGCCATCACGCATGGACCGATTACACTAATTCTTTTTTTGCTGAGTTAGTTATTGGCGGGAGAAGGTTTCTTATAAATATTATATTATATTGTATATATATTCTTATAAATTACTTATTACTTTACCTTATATCTGTGATTATCTTTGTATTCTTGGGTATTGACTGGCCTCTCAGCTCAGTTGGTAGTAGCTCTGCCTTCTGCGCCGCAGGTCGTGGGTTCGATCCCCACCGAGAACAAATATTTGTGTGGTGAACGCAGATGTTTGTTCTCTGTCTGGGTGTTGTATTGTATTCTAAGTATGTATTTACAAAAAAAAATGTATGTATGTATTATAACAGCTATCTCGTTCCCATAGTACAAGCTCTGCTTAATTTGGGGCTAGAAAGTGTTATGTGAATTGTCCACAATATTTATTTATTTATTCCTCCACCTCAGTCTAGTCTACTAAAAAACGACATCTCAAAAAATACAACATACTGAATTAAATCATTTTAAGTAACTTTATTACTGTACTTCAAAATAAATTGGCAGGAATGCCGATCTGAGTTAGCTGCAAAGTTTTCAAACGAGGATATGCCAGCTCGTTGTAACTATGTGCTAAAAGGAACTTCGGGATCTTCGATCACAGATAGCTCCGGGGTGCAATTACGGAAGTCTGATGTAAGCTTGGTTCGTATAACGGCATGTAGTCAATATTGGTTTTAGTTTTTCACCAGAAACTTCGGAAAAAAATAATATGACATCTTATTTGCTGTGTTACGGCTAAAATAATATCCGATAACCAAACAAGAAAGCTATTTCGGACAAATCATGGTGACCTTTTCGATATTCTCTAGTGGAGAATCAGCTATTTCTGGCAAATAAATATTTATAAGTACATATTATCACAAGCATAAGCGGTTTGGCGAGCTGCCTAGCGGATAAAAATATCAAATAACATTACCCCAAGTCTGGATTTACAACCTCGAAAAGATAATAAAGTAGTTTTAATGTGGATTAATGTACATAGTACAAATAATGTGTTATCATCAGTCTACTGCTGGACATAGGCCTCCCCTACACATTTCGAAGAAAAACAATTCTGAGCCCCTTCCATCCACCGATTTCCCGCAATCTTAACAATGTCGTTGGTCCATCTGGTGGGTGGGCGCCCAACGTTTCGTGTTCCGGTTCGTGGCCACCATTCGAGAACCTTTATTCCCCAACGGTTGTCGGTTCTTCGAGCTATATGACCTGCCCATTGCCACTTCAACTTACTAATTCTAAGGGCTATGTCGGTGACCTTGATTCTTCTAAGGATATCCTCATTTCTGATTATATCACGTAGTGAAACCCCCAGCATAGCTCTCTCCATAGCTCGTTGCGCGACTTTGAGCTACGAAAAAATAATAAATATATATTGAAATAATTTAAATAATGTGTTCTACCAGTATAATAATGTGTACTAGAACCAAATCTTTGAAGAAAATCCATGCGGTTTTTCCATGCTCTTAGTGTCTCGCTAAAAGCGTATGTGGTGAAGTAATAAATTATTCTACGCCGAAAGCAGTTTCAGCAGATTTGTACATTGACATGCGCCACGATACGAGCTCGCTGCGAGACTTACGAGGAAAACTTTCCCCATTCACAGTTCAGCGAGACACCCTAAAGAGTATTGAATAAAAGGACTTAGCAATGTGCTGCCCATTTTAACTTTATAAATTGAATTGTCGGAAGATTTGGTCTCGCGTCTCGTATTTAAAAGCTTTATGAAAAGTTTTGGTAGGTATACACAGCTATTGAGTTTTTACCATCTTTGGAATTATCAATTTTATTAGGAGCTCAAATGCAATTTGTAATTCAAATTTAAAAGAACATAAATGCTGACTAATGTGCTGATTTTTTATTGATTTTATAGTGTTTAGTACACTTAAAGAAATCACGCCGCCGAATAACAAGCTGATGTTAAGCTATAGGCAATTGCTATAACATCGTGCAGCTTCATAAAAGCCATGAATTAAATATTATGGAGTTCTTTATTAACAACCCTTTAAAATGTAGGTTACTTAACTGGCCACTATAGCTAAGCTACACACCTACGAAGAAACCGTTTCAGGGTAGGCAACGCAACAACAGCACCCTTGGTGTTGTTGGTGTCTATGGGCGACGGTGACCGCTTACCATCAGGTGGGCCGTAAGCTCGTTTGTCTATCTTTTACATAAAAAAAAAACCGACAAATTGAGCACGAACCAAACGATTATTGTGAAGTCTGACTTACGGCGTGCTAAAACTCGTAAATAAGGCTACTTGTTCTGGACAAAATTAGTTGAAAACAAGGCTTTTATAGAATTAAAGAGATTTATACTTGACTGAGTTTGTAGTAAAATTAACCATCCCTTTAAAGCACAGCTCTGCGTCTATCAATTCGAGGCAACCGGTTTACTTTTCTACAAGTGCGTTCCACGCAAGTAAAGTCGAGGTACAAGCTAGTGGGAGCTACTGCGAGTGAAATGATAGTGGGCCGACAAGTCGAGTGGGGCCCGTTTAACGTGACTCGACATTCCATTATCGAGGTGATTGGCTCTCCAGCCAGCCCGGGGATTTGTTTCGCGTGTACCAAAGGGCTGCTGAGATGTTTATCTTAGATTGGTTTACATTTGAACTAAAGAGAATTGTGCTGGGAAATACAACGATATTGCTTGCACAATTAACAGGTGTTGTGGCATGTAAGTTCGATTCTGTAAAGCTACATAGTCACGTTCCAGTAGCTTTAAAAACATTGATGTGAATTGGCGTTGCGCAAAAAATATTGCGGCTAAAAAACTCGGTTCAGCGTTCCTTATAGCGCCATTACCTATTATATCCTTAAATATTTTTTATTCTCTTTACTCTTTTGTTACAAAATTTATTAGGGTTATTTCATTGGTGAGAGTTGAAATACGCAAAAGTGAGATCTTCCAATTCGACTGTAAGTAATTTCAATAGAGTTTCTATAATGCACCAAAACTATTTGGAACAACAAAACCGAGTGAAATAAACTCTTCAGCAACACCTTGTCACCAGCCAAAGTTCTCGCATCCAGGATCTCGCCAAACAACTCCCCAGCGTTGCATTATTTACGACTCTATAACAAAGACATAACAGCTATCTTGGTACTTTATAAAATAAACATGGTTGCGGTATCTCGTGCTGTCAGCACCAACATATTATCCTTGCTTACTTGCGGACAACTAACTTAGGACATAGCAATGACAATGAACTAGGCAGGTATTATGGTTTTTGAATACTTAACCTAACTTTACCGATCATGTTATTATTATGATGTGCCCTCCGGGTCCAATTGCAAAGGCCTCCCCCCATTCTCTTCAGACATCGCGGTCCTTAGCTATGCTTGTCCAGTCCGTCAAGAAACCATCTCGCCATCTTCGTTTTTGCCGCGTCGCCTTCTCGCTGGATCAGGATTCCAATCGGCGTCTATCTTTTTTTTATTATTCCTTTTTTACACAGTGGTAGACTAATATACATTTTCATCCCACCAGCTCTGAAAGTGTGTTTTTGCTGTTTAATTTCTGACTGGAAAAGCCGTTTTTATCCGCTAGAGGATAAAGTAAATTTGAATTTAGAATATCGTGTTTAAATAGTTTGTGAATACACAACCTATTTACTTCTACCTCCATGGTGCCGAACTTATCATACAACCTTTTTTATTTTGTTAAAAACTCGCACTCGTAACCTTCTTGGTGTATTTGTGAATTCAAAACACCATTAAAACTATTTACTTAACTACCTGCATGGTGCCGAATTTATCATACAACCTTTTTAAATTTGTTAATAAAAATATGAAATAAAAATAAATAAAATAAAATAAATAAATAAATAAATAACTCATACTCGGAACCTTCTTGGTGTGTTACTTTTAGTCGCGCCATGTTCTTTTTTGCATTTCCTCGCTGAGGTGGGATGAAAAGTTACGTGTTGCACTCGAGTGCAAAGATTTGGTTAAACTTTAGAATCCTGCGCTTGCTCAGTCATCAAAATTGAGCACGCGGTTAAAAAGCAGCTTTGCACTCTTGTATAACAAATAACTATTTTTTGCTTATAAATAAAACAACGAATAAATTAACCTCGAATCGCCTTTTTATATTTTTTTTTATAAACATTATTATTAAACAAAAACAATTTTCAATAATATCATTTTGGAGCAAGCTTTACGTAAAAAGCAAAATATTTGATGATGACAAAAATGTTTCGTAGGAACCGCAAATAAAATTATGACTTTTTCTAGTCTCTCAATTTTCTTCGGAATATAATTTGAATGTTATCGTATTTGGGAAAACATTGGAGCAGAAAATTACATTTCCATGCCTATAAGTACAACATGGGCTACGATATTAATGTTTATGTCAGCGGAAAATTGGCAATGATCGAGCATCGAAAGTCTTCGATGAATGGATGGAGCACGAAATGTCATGCCTGCTCGAATAGGTATAGTTTAAGGACATTGGTATTATTCTTGTTTGTTTTTCTCTGATTTACGAATTTTGCGAGATTAAATTCTTCACCAGTCTTCGCAAAGGTATACCAAGGAATATAATACTCTTTACGAGAGAGGTATATGGCTTACCTAATCAAAATATGTCGAAAAATAAACCGTTTAAAATATTGCCATCTCGTACCACTGGGTGACAAACAGTGGCAGGGCAGTGATTTAAGCAATGATTAAATTTAAATTGCATTTCAAGTAGGTACAAGTATGGCTGTTAATTTTTATAAGATCGCATATTTAAGAGGGCATCACACCGGCGACTCTCCATACAAACGTAGTCCCCTATTTCATCCCTGGATAATGCCTCACTCTAGAGTAACCATTTTTTCTCATAAAATCCAGATCTGCTATAAACGTGCTCGTATGTTTTCCTTTTTTTCAGAAACTTATTGATAAAGAAAATATGACCCTAATATGATTTATATGAAATATGAATTGGAGGTGATATTTTCTTAGGCCTGCGTACATCTAGGTGATGGCTATGGCGATCAGTATAACACTCATATTTAACAGCGTTTCACAGATTGCTTCATCTTAATTAATAGCATCTGTCCATTAGATGTACGCAAGGCTTATTACCTAAAGAGGCTGTCAAATTTGACAACATCAAAAAAATCGTGTTTTAAAAGTGTAAGTGACAAATTTTTCTTTGCTAGGCATGTGCTAAGCGACGGCAGACTGGTGGTGGGAGCAAGAAGATCACTCCTGGATGTGGGGAGCGGTGGTAGCCAAGCAGTGCTTCGTTGTAAAGCATCCAATCGAGCTGGAACGGTACTATCAAGGCCAATGCTGCTGCATCCAGGTATGGGTTTTCTATTTACAAGTTGAGTTTTATATAGGTAAAGTATGAAGTGTCTACCATTCAGAAATTTTATTGAATAGAAGCCTTAGGGCTTCTGAATGCGATTTCAAAAAAATATGAGGTTCTCAAGTCAGCATCAGTTCTTTATTCATTTATTTTATCGAATTAGCATGTTTTTCCTTATATATTACATAATATAGATAATATTTAACCATATTAGACGGGTCCACTACGATTTAATAATCATGTATAGGTTAGGCCCTACAGAATGTACCTATAGGAACGTTGGATGTTTATTATTCCTTGTAACAATAAACATCCAAGTAAGTTGTAATTGCTAGATCTCAGAAGCTTTCTAAGTCTTGATAAAATTAGGAAACTTGGCGTATTTCTATAAACTTGATGAATAAGAAATACTTAAAACTAATATTATTTAGCAATGTTTTAATGTTTTAGGGAGCTCTCATATATTTCACAATTCTCTACGGAGATTGCCAAGTAATTTTATACAAGCCGTAAATTCTATAATAATTTATAAAGTCTGCAGGTACTGAGTGCCAACCCATTTACCTAATGGATAATGTTCTGCAAACATTTTAACGTAACGTGCAAAGCCAGCAAACCTGAGGCATGTTAAGTTATGGTACACACCTATGTTCTGTCGAGTACCCCATTATATTGTGCTAAGTACTTATTTCACTTTGAACTAGATAATTATGCTCTCAGTACTTTTATTCTGCTCGGTTATCTATACCTATATGCCTATGTATGTATTAGATCAGGGTAACTTTATATTATAAAGAAAATATGAAATAGTAAGTAAATGGTTTAATTACATCAATGTCTTTACAATTTACACTTTATTTAACTAAATTATAGCTTTAGACACGTTATTCAACACAAAACTACCTTACAGTAAAAATATATCAACTACAAAGAGAACTAGGTACTTATCTTAACAATCAAGGGGTGTACTCAGAGCCGAATTACATCGACAGTACACAGAACGAAACGATAACCTCCTCAGTCGAGTCTCAAGCCCAGAATAATCCACCGCCCCGCCTAGCCTCAGTCAGGCGACCCACATGACAGTTGATAGACAGCGCCCTCTATCAGCAATATCGTCCTCCGTTCTGCGTAGCTTCTGACTACCAATAACAATTTATTGATATAATAAATTGTTATTAATTTCGAACAATTAATAATAAAATATAATATTATTTATCAAATGGTTTTAAAGCAACTACAATGTTCTTAAATTAAATAAAGTAAAATATCTTTTTATTTTAAACATTATAGACTATCCTTCTATCTTACTTCAATAATCATTATTATTTTAATACAGATTTCTAAAAGCATTATAAATAAATTTTAGCCCCTAATATCTACTAGATACGACACGGCCATTCTGCAAAATACTTCGTCCCCGAAGTATCTCTTAAGTTTTTTCCAAACCCACTGGCTCAAATGCGAGTCAGGGTGCTAGTGTGTCCGAGATCCTGGTATCACATAGGCCAATAAAGTACTAAATAACCTGATATAAAATCTGAAAGCACAAGAATAATGTTAACATAAAAACTATTAAACAATCCTTAGCCAATTTACTCACCATACCTATGTAAGGAAAAAAATAATAAAGTACCATAGGTTGGGCTGTCATGCTAAGTTCCATTGCGAGTTGGCACCTTTATACTCGCATATGCGAGTATAAAGGTACATCCTACTAACAACATACCTATAAATTGAGAAAAATCGGATTTGGATGGAATTTTGATTATAGATAATTTGAGACCTGTAAAACTTGTAAGAAACTTTTTATCTAGATTGGGGCTACGCGAGTGGACCTGCGAGACACACAGACAAAAGTAATAAGCACAAATGAAGTTTAAAAAAACTTGGGAGACCGTCTTCATGGCTAAACTGCTGAACACATTTTGATAAAACTGCTATGGTGTTTTTTTTTAAATCGGTTCAAATTTGAAGAAGTTATTCTATGACAAACATAAAAAAGCTAATTGAGAGCCTCCTCCTTTTTTATTTGAAGTTGGTTTTTTATTTGAATCTGTGAAACTTTGGCATGAGAGGCGAATATTAGCAGTGTCCAAACTCCTTGCGGATCACGCGAACAAAAGGAAACCCACCTTGTTGCAAACCCGCTCTAATGTCATTTTTAATCCCTTAATTAAAAGTTTTCCGTGTAAAAACTCGGGCCGTGGGCTGTTTTTCATTTTATTCCATATTTCCCTCGCTGTAACGGAAAGTTAATTGGTCCAACTCGGCCCGAAGTTGTAATTTGTTTCGCCTTCTTCTTTACATCTGTTTATTGTATACGTCTGTTACGTTATTTAATATTTTTGTACATTTTCCATTCCATTGAGGCCGTGGCCTAATTATGAAACCGTCGGAAAGTTTGAACTGCCTAACCTAAGCGAAAACAATATCGAGTTCATAATTATTATCATGGGGTTGTTCATGATAATGTAGCGTAAACTAATAAGACTCACCATTACAGATAAAAAATACGAATTAACATGATAAGTAATATAGGGTATAATAGGTCTTTTTGTTATGTTTCTTCTCAAGTTCTTCGGTTTATTTTTGGCAAGCAGTAGTGTCAATTTAATGTCTGAAATAGATACTATTATATTTGATTTTGAATAGTTCTCACTCGTGTATTTTATTTTATCAATCAATATAGTAAAGCAATACTAGATTTATTCAAATAAATATTAGTATAACCACAATTTTTCACAAAATTAGATCCCTGTCGCAATCCTGGACCTTTCCTTTGTCCAGATTTATATTTAGATTGTATCAGTTAGTACCTACATAGTATTTTAGTACATATAACGTATTCTGCGATGATTGGTGTATGATACTCGTATATATACTTAAAACATTATGATTGTTTCAAATTCAAAGCACGTTCTTTTGTCATTTTTGTAAAATTAAAGGTCTCTCAATTAAAAGACACTCAAAAGGAGATTATTAACGTTGATAGACAAGCAAAAATTAATTATCTATGCTAAATTGAATTAATATTCATGATTATCACTGTAATTGTGTTGGAGTCCCATTATACAGAGCTTATTAAACATCTGGTTTACTGGAACAAGTTTTCTGTAATGATCCTTGAAATTTGTTTTAAATTAACGCACGATTTTTTTTTCTATTTTAAGTACAATATTTTGATTTGCTTAAAATGCTAAAATGTCATAAGATTGATTTGTTTCTAACTTAGCAACTCAAGCCATCTAGCGCGATGACAATCAGTGAAATACTGTCAAATATGACAGCGGTATTGACAACGTTTCACTGATCGCCATCGTGCCTTAAGTCAATTCGTCAATTCGTTTTCTGTCATTTTGGGAAGTCACATAGCTTTTCCATTTTAATTGTTTTTCTAGTGTTATTTTGAGTTCTGTTGTGTAATTTCGGTGGTATTTTAACCAACATTACTTGAGGTCTTAGCTCAAAGTGTTAGCAGTTGGAATGAAAATGTGTGCTATTCTGATATGATCAAAAAGGCTTCTGATGGTTTTGAAAACAAACGACCATCATTTTGTTTTCAAAGCCAAGTAGGTAAGGCCGACTTGTCTATGACTGCCTCGACTTGACGAAAAAGTATTTTATCTATGTAATATAATTATATCCTCATTACTCGACACTGGCAAAATTGATCCGAAATGGAGAGATGCCATTCATTAAGAAGAAGAAGATTTAGTCAACCGTGATCTGCAATGGCGATCAGATTCAGCATATAAAATTTTGCATACATCCGTGCACACTTCCGCGAACTTTATAGCGATACACTGATCACCATCGCAAGCGTTCTCGATGTGCGTAAGGCTTAACAGGTACCGAGCGGTCCATATTAAGCCTTGCGCAATAGGTAGGTTATAATGTACAAGACGGTTATTTAACTGAACCAGCGGTTTTTGCAAGCGCTACTTATTCCTAAGTAAAGTTAATAATTATTATAGGTATTTGTAAAGATGAATTTCTGTCCAATTACTTTTTCCATCGTCTTCCACAGCCGAAGAAAGTTTTAATTAAAGATTGAGGGACATTTTTGTCTTCTATCTTTGAGAAATAGCCTTATTACGGCCGCCGAAGTTCCTTTATTGTTGGAAATATTTTATGCTAAAAATACAACCACTCAAGAAATATTTTCAGTTTTTCATCATCTTGAATTTTAGTAAAAAGAACTCGTATTTTTAGTAGCATACGTATGTGTAATGTGATTTTATTGGCAGTACTTAGTAGTAGAGCTCTGTGTGTGACTCGTCCGGGGAAGTACTACTACCATGCCTATTTCTGCCGTGAAGCAGCATTGCTGTGTTTCGGTTTGAAGGGTGTGGGTGCCGGTGAAATTACTGGCACGTGAGGCTCAACATCTGCTTTAAGTTGATAGACGCAGGGCAGTGCATCGTAGGGCACGTTCTTGACGTGCGTGACCTACGAGTCAAAGCTTTGTTATAACAAAGCTTTGACTCGCTTTTTTTTTGAAGCTTAGGCTATGGTTACCACTTAACATTGGGTGACCCATATGCTTGTTTCATCAGCTAGTTGAATAAAAAATAAAAAAAAAGGTTTTAAATTGACAAAGTTCTTTCAAAAATTTAATTTTTACCAAATTGACTAAATTTCAGGCGTGACCTTGTTGTACACAGCTGTGCTACAGCAGAACTACCTACCGGAAACTTTAATATCAATAAGTTAACGAGCTACCAATAATAGTGTTTCGAAAGGCTTTACCAATAGGCCTACCACAAGCTCTCTCTGGCTCTGGCTTTGAGTCTGCTTGAGTGCTCACCAGTGTATTATACCGTGTGTGCGACGTTCCGTCGTAGGGTATATTTAGTCATCACTCACACAGATTCGAAATCTGAGACAGAGCCAGACAGAGCTTGTGGTAGGTCTACTGAAACCCTTAATATCAATAGGTTAACGAGCTACCGATGATAGAGTTTCGAAAGTCTCTACCTGAATGAACTTCAAACAACTAGCGTTCAACTTCCGGACTTACTTACCATATTTTAATATTTTCTACTACAATGAAGCAGGGCACAAAGGGAAAATTGAAAGGCAACAAATGGGGCACAGTAGCTTATTCTTATTCAAATGAGCTACGAGAAAAGTGTTCGACACTTTGATGTTGTACATTAGACAGCCTTCTAACTTCTAAAGAGTTAGGAGCTAGAATCGCAAGGCTCCCAAAAATAGTAGACGGTGATATGAAACCATTTATAAATTAAATAAAAAAAAAAATCGGTTGTCTGTAAAGTCGGTTTACTGACGATAGTTAAACGTGACAACGTCATGCAGCTGTCCACGCAGACGCATCGCTCACTCAAGTAGGAGAGAGACAGATGTCGAACGCTGCCGAACGCGGAGGCTGATTGTGCCTCTTTGTCGCTCGTTCCGCGCTCTCGCTTGCACTTCAAGCCTTAAATGGAACGCCTCAGAGCGAGGTAACGCCGCATGCGTCATGTTTTTTCGTGCGTGCAGCCGGCTCCATCGAATTATTAGACGTTGTCACGTCAATAAAATATGTTATTCATTGAAGCGAAAAGTACGAATTTGAATGGGCCTGGGTTATTAAAAGATATTGTACTTTTTATTTCATTTTACTTCTTTAATCATCAAACAAAAGAATTGTACAAAAGTAATTACTTTTTCGTACTTCGGTAATGTCCGTGTTAATAAATAAAATGGATTCCAAAGTCGTTGCCAGATGCTGAAATATCTCTAATTTATTTTATTTATTATTCTTTGTTGGTAATTTCCATAGCTTGTTTCTTTTTGTATCTTGGTTCGAGTTACGCATTACCTATTAAAATGAGCGGGGATCTCAAAACACTGCGCTGTTACGAAATTGTTGATAAATTGGTTCCAGAGAAGGTTTCAAAATACCCCCCTAACAAGACTAGTGAATTTAATGAACTTGACTTGAATTATATTACAGTACTTATCAGAAATAACCCGCTATAATTTGAGAACTTCGTATTTAAATTGATTGAAGAACCGACAACCGTTGGGGAATAAAAGTTCTCGAATGGCGACCACGAACCGGAAGACGAAACGTAGGGCGCCCACCCACCAGATGGACCGACGACATTGTTAAGGTCGTGGGAAGTCGGTGGATAGAAAGGGCTCAGAACCGTTCTTCCTGGAAATGTGTAGGGGAGGCCTATATCCAGCAGTGGACTTCTTCAGGCTGATGATGATAATGTATCCTTTTGCTCAACAGTTGACGATGGTGCAATTTCACATACTGTGCGGCAATTGACCCCAGCAAAGCTAGGAGGATCAGTTGTGCTAAGATGTGAGGTGTCTCCTCAAGTCGGTCAGACAGACATCACGTGGCTCCAAGACGGCCTTCCACTCTCTTCTGGATATCTGAGTAGTGGTAAGAATAGATCATATGCAATAACTTCGCCCGTGTACTATATAGGAATATTCAACAATTTGCATTTGTTTCCTTAGACAGTGATAGATAGATATCATTTTTTTATTGCACTAACACAAAAGTGGCATTGTGCATGTACCTAATACTACAGAGTATTCTCTTCCAGTTAAAGTTCATGTAATTTTTACATTCTCGAGTAGTGCATAAAAAAAAAGAAAAACCTTTAGTTCATATTTTTTTTTTCAAATATTTGAACTAATTATATGAACTAAAAGTGTAATTATTATGTAGATTATTAAGATATTCGAAATGCTTACAAATGTGAGAAAATACTGTGGATGGTGAACATAACATGACTGATGTTATCGTGTTCATTGTGTAAAAGGTATATTACTCTTAAAGTATTGAAGACTATTAATTTGTTGGTTCATCTGTAATAAAAGTTCACACAGAATTCATATTATTTTTTCTCCGGAAACACAATTTTATTGTCACTTGATGAAAATTCTCCTGGGATCAACCTCCGAAGTGAAAATGTCCCTGTACGGGGATGTCGAAAGAGATAGATAAAGTGAGTAGGAATTTATGTTGTAGATTCAATTTGTTCTTGTGGCGTTTCTACAACTAAAACTGATGTAAAACGTCAGAGCCCAGGAGAAATAGTTTTACCTATCTCAGTTTAGCAAAACAGTCTGTATCCGTTTAATCATTTTAGGTAGGTTTGTAACTCTATACTACTATTGTATAGATAGTGCAATCCACGAAGGCGCGCCCCACTATTCCTCCTAACCGTTTATAGTATATGTGTGCAAGCTTCCGTCAATGTTTGAGTGTTATCGGTACACACTAATTACCTATGAGTGTACACGCACACTACAATGAATAGACTACGGTTGGCGACTGCCGCTCGGAGCAAACTCCCCGAACCCCGCGAGGGGCGCGTCTTCGTGAATTGCACTATCTATATAGAGTTACAAACCTACCAAAAATAATTAAACAAATAAAAAATAAGCTTATCTTAATACTTTACCTTATTTTATTGTTCAACCTACGTGTAAAAAAATCACTGATGCTAGTTTTATGAAGCTTTGAATCGAAGACTTCATGGAATTGACCAAGTACAGTCGCGGTATGAAAATGCTCGTCACCTTAGAGTCGGTTGTCGCTTGCACCAGTGCAGTGCCTTGATCATGAAGACATTTTGACATAATTTGTGACGTTAACTTATCGGTGTATTCTGTCTATTCAGTTTCAAAAGGTAGTATGTGATAGGTTGAACAAATCAAGTTGAAAATCGACGACCATTTGCATTCCGCCACTATACTAAAAGTACTATAGAACAAATGGGCTAGTTTTCGTTTTATTATTTCTACAATGAAAAGGATAAAAAAGTAGTAGCAGTTCTATGACGTCACAGTCCAATAGGTCAAATGGGAGTTACCGGTTTGAGGTGAGATATTAATTTTTGTTTATTTTGCAGATTCCCGCTGGATATCAGGTGCGGGAGGTTTGTTGCTCGGCTCAGATTTAACGCAAGCAGATGTGCAGGCAGAATATTCCTGTTTGGCGCTAGATTTTCCAAGTTCTCCATTAAAACTTACCACTGACGGTCAGTATTACCAAATTTCTAGACTCTAATTGGAAATCTTCTTATTTCAGCACTATATTTATTTCACTCCTCTTGTTTAAAAAACCGTAAAAGCGAAGAAACATTACATTTCTTCATCTAGGGGAAAAGATTTTTAATTTTTGTCTGTGAACAATCATATCAAGTATTCAGTCATAAGTAGAATAATCATGAAATTAAGACTCGCCTTATAACTGTTTTATAAAAAAAAACAACATTTAATTTTTGAAAATGGAACTATCTATCGGCGATTTGGTACGAGTAGAATCGGTATACATAGAATGCATGATGCGTTGCGGGCTACAGAAGAAATAAAAAAAGCAGCCAAGTGCGAGTCGGACTCGCCCATGAAGGGTTCCGTAGCACGACAAACTACAAGAACCTTTATATTATGTTACTTGATGTAACATAATAAGGTTCTTGTAGTTCGTCGAAAGGTAAATTGCGGTTTACGGTTTATGACGTATAAAAAAAAAACTGCTGACTAGATCTCGTTCAAACCAAAAATCGTTGGAAGTTTACATAGTAATGTACAACATATATTTTTTTTAGTATTATCATTCTCTTACTTTAGAAGTTAGAGGGGGGGGGACCAACTTTTTTCCACTTTGGAAGTGTCTCTCGTGCAAGCTATTCAGTTTAGAAAAAAACGATTTTAGAAACCTCAACATCATTTTTAAAGACCTATTTATAGATACCCCACACGTATGGGTTCGATGAAAAAAACATTTTTGAGTTTCAGTTTCAAGTATGGGGACCCCCGAAATTTATAGTTTTTTTTTAATTTTTATATTAAAATCTTAATGCGGTTCACAGAATACATCTACTCGCCAAGTTTCATCAGTCTAGCTCTTACGGTTTCGGAGAAAAATGGCTGTGACATACGGACGGACAGACAGACAGACAGACAGACAGACAGACAGACAGACATGACGAATCTATAAGGGTTCCGTTTTTGCCATTTGGCTACGGAACCCTAAAAACGCTAGCGCGAAATCTTTAGTTTTTTTTTAAAGTTGGCATACCATATTGTATTGGATTATTTTATTTTCTCTCAATCAAATCATAGTTAAAAATAGAATGTGTGAAAACGCACGGCGCTATAAACCCATTAAATTTCGGTTTCCATTTACTCCCTCGCTAAAGCTCGAGATTAAGACTACCTCGTATATTATGGGTCCTTTAGGCTCCTTGTACAACAATCTACTATGTATTTAGAACTAGCTTTCATGGCCAAAAATCGCATTGAAAGTTGGCACTCTCAACGCAGTTTTTGGACTTTATTCTCAATCCTGATTATAGTTTGTAACGATCTGCAGATAGCTCAACTGTTTCTTGTATATTGTGTGAATACTTATCCTTATTTAATATAAATACGACATAGCTCGTAGAGTTAGTAAGTTGAAGTGGCAATGGGCAGGCCGCATAGCTCGAAGAACCGACAACCGTTGGGGAATAAAGGTTCTCGAATGGCGACCACGAACCGGAAGACGAAGCGTAGGGCGACCAGATGGACCGACGACATTGTTAAGATCGCGGGAAGTCGATGGATGGAAAGGGCTCAGAATCGTTCTTCCTGGAAATGTGTAGGGGAGGCCTATGTCCAGCAGTGGACTTCTTCAGGCTGATAATGATGATGATGATATAATATTCAGAACTCATTTTATCTGATTTATTTCAGACAGTAGCTGGCTGGAAAATATAGAGTTGAATACTCTTGAAGCTAAAGCCGGGAACACAGTAGTCCTGCCCTGTATCCTGCGTCACATCACCGGCCACGCAGTTACGTAAGTTGTTTATTATTGCTGCAGTATACTAAATGTAACGGACTGCCGAATTAATTGCCCGACCCAAATCCAATAATCTCAGATTTGGAAGTCGTTTAACTTTGCGCAGAATTAATTTTGTTAATTAAAAGTAATATGACTGGCCTTTAGCTCAGTAGCTCTGCCTTTTGCGCCGTAGGTCGTGGGTTTGATACCTAACGAGGACAAGTATTTGTGTGGTGATCATAGATATTTGTTCTTTGTCTGGGTGTTATATTGTATTGTATTATAAGTAGCTATGTATTTACAAATAAAATGTATATAAGATATACTTCGTCGATACGGCGCCCGAGTCGGACGTCTGTGTCACCTGTTCCTACATTTATTAAATTTTAAACTAAGTTATTTAACAGTCCGTACCTACAACGTACCTTAAAACAAAGCAACTAACTATTATTTTTGCGTGGCCGAAAGTGGAGTCTGCCTATCCCAGTCGAACGCCGCTTGTCCTGTGGTGAGTGAACGAGATACACATAACTCACTGCGCGGCTCATCGTCACCTGAATCATCGCTTCGGCCGCCGGACTAGGCAGGGTCCTACCGTGAAAGTACAAAAGTCGACGTTGCGTATCTACTATGAATATGAAAGATCCTCCGAAATACGGATCTGATCCAGACCTGGCAGGAAACAGCCGACTGACTACAACCCGTAAGAGAAAAGGACTAGACATGGATCACTGCAACTGTGAGTCGTCGATGATTAAATTCCGGCAAGAGTTATTGGAGCTTATCTCTGGTACGATCAAGTCGACGGTGGAAAGTGCCTTAAGTGATAAGTTCGATAAATTTTCATCGGACCTAGACAGTATAAAGACCGAAATGAAAAAGATCACAAATGATAATATCAATATCTCGGCATCTCTCTTGAAGATAAATGGTCGTCTGAATGAGTTCGAGGCATCGAATAGCCATATTAATAATCGCCAAGACGAATTTGATTCCCGCTTGTCCACAATTGAGCAACGTGCGCCAACCAACGAACAATATGCGATTGATATCGCTGAGCTACAAAAGAAATATGACTCCATAAGTACTCAGTTGAAAATTAGAGATCAATGGGATAGACTTCTCAACCTTGAGATTATTGGGGTTCCTGAAACGAATAACGAGGACTTGGTGAAAGTTATAACTAAAATCGCCAAATTCGTGGATGTCATTATAATACCAAACGATATCGAGTTCTCCACCAGAATACAACCGATGCAGCCAAAGCCAGGGGTCCCGCGAGCTATCATCACAAAATTCAAAATTCGAGAGACGAAAGACAAAATACTCGCGGGCTTCCGCCGCTTTCGCGGTATCACCCGTAATGACATTGGAATGCAGGGAACTGAACCAATCTTTTTAAATGAACACTTGACGTTAGATAACAAAAATTTGTATAAAAAGTGTCGGGAATTGGCTATCTCAAAGTCATATAAGTATGTATGGATAAGGAACTGTAGAATTTTTGTGAGGAGAGACGACAAGTCACCGAGAATAGTAATAAACAAAGAAACCGATCTCTTAAAAATAAAATGATTTGTCGTCTCCTCATCATAAAACTAGCTTGTAACTTTAGGTACTTAGCGTATCCTTGTTAAATAATTATGTTTTTTGATTTATTTACCATTTGCACTACTCGACACCTAAAGGTAACACCACACACACACATTTAACACACCACACAACCACAAAACAGATAATATTGCTATAATACTGGTACCTACAACTTGAACTTTTTGCTGGCTTGCTGTCATTTAAACCTCAGGGCATACTCTCGTTGTTAAGTAGGTATGTGTACTCACGATATTCATAATATGCATTCATATAATTCAGTATTTAATGTCTTGGCACTAACGCTCGAAAACTTTTTACACGTCTACCCACATAAGTCGTCATTTATACAAGTCCGCAACTTTTGATATTATTTTGATGCGTTGGAATGTAGTAGGTATATGACCTATATTACTATACTATTTATTATCCCTGTGAAGAAACATGGAATTTTTGCATATAAAATATACTCACTCACACAAACACGCCCGTACCCTTACATACTTCCTCACTTACACTCATACACATACCCCTCCATACTCCCTCACTTACACACATACACATTGCCCGACATACAACCGTTCTGAATAGAAAACAAGTAGCTATCCTTAGTATTTCACTTAATTATAGTTGTTGTTGTTACCCTTCTTTAACCTAACCTTGAAGTATGTACATTGTATTAAATCTGTAGGATTATTTTTTTGTTATATTGAGAGAGACCTGTTATTGGCTGTCCTAGACTAATGCATATGAAACTCTGTATTATTTTACATTGCTGTTGGTCTTTTCAATAAATAAAAATAAAAATAAAATAAAAATTATATCAGCTATCTGGTTCTCTTAGTACAAGCTCTGCTTAATTTGGGGCTAGATAGTGTTGTGTGGATTGTACACAATATTTATTTATTTATTTTATATCAGAAATGCGGAATACGTGCAGAAGTTTATTCCACTTCTGAATAAAGAACTATGATTTTCTGTATAATGTTTATGCGTTTTGCTGTTTTTAGTGTACAATTAACGTTAAAATGTACTACATATAAGCGCCATCCGCCGTCCGTTTCTGCTTTTTTTACTACGTTCCATCTTAAGGTTGCCTGGAAGAAATCGCTTAGGCCGCCCATACCGTTATATAACTACGCTTAGTTACTGTGATGTATCCTTGTGTACAATAAAGTGTTATCTATCGATCTCTAGATGGCAACGTCAAGATCCAGCTGGATCCTGGACCGCTGCAGGCGAAGGAACTGTTCGTAGTGGTGCTCTGATCTTACCCAACGCAAGAACACATCACACAACCAGATACGCATGCTCAGCTAGTCCCGAGACAACACCTAGGGTGATCATTCGATTAGTCGTGTATGAGCCGTTGACTGTTTCCGTTTCACCCAATCCGTTGGTAAGTTAATAAACACACACATTATCATTCATCAGCCTTTAAGGCCTGTGCACACCTAGGTCGCTGGCGTCAGTCAGCGATCAGTGAAACACTGTCAAAGACAGCGATATTTGATCGCTATCGCCAGCGACTTAGGTCTAGGTCCTATTCCCACTAACACTATCAACCTAGCTTTGCTTAAATTTAACCTCATCCTTGTAGATGATAGGCACCGGGGGGTCCGGTCACCTCAACTGCTCAGTACACGGCGGTAGAGGGGGTGGTATCACTATAAGTTGGGTGCACGAAGGCAGGCCACTTCACGCTCCACAGCCCAGACTATCGCTTGGTCCTGTTAGGGCTCATCACGGAGGGTTATACCAATGCACTGCACATGACACTACAGAATCAGCCGTAGCGGGAGCAGAGGTCGTTATTGCTGGTAAGATTTTTATTTTATCAACTTTATGTAACTGTACGTTTAGGTGCCTATATACTTTTTCTCTAAAGTAGTACTTTTTCTCAGTATCTTCACTCTTGTCAGAGCGGTCGTGGTCGTCATGAATATCTTACGATTTCTCTTTTTCAGTGGTCACGATATCTCACCACTTCTGTCTATTTGCAATCACCTGGAAGCATTCTTGTAGGTTTCCTTCCACTGCTAACTTGATCTGATCAGTCCAGCGCATAAGAGGTCTTCCATGCGGTCTAGTAGGTACCTTCTACTTGTCCCTGAACCACGTCGCGCTCAATCGAGTCAGTGTCTCGCCACGAGACGTGTCTAAAGTATTTTAGAATGCAACATTGCACTTAGCTGGATAGACGCTGTTTAATATTTAGTTCTTGGAGTATCGAAACATTGGTGCGAAACTCAGTCCACGACACTCCAAGCAGTACAAAGGCGGTTAAATTTTAAGCTTTTTGCATTTTATTTTTCGACTCCTCGTTAAAACCGTGCTAAGTGTTTTACGGGCTTCTGACAATCATGAGAATGGGTTTCAGACAGGCCGCCAAGACTGGTGTCGACATTCAGCGAAGCTGTAACCAGGATAGGACAAAGTATTGCTTTAAGGTGCGCGGCCACAGGTCTTCCTTCTCCTAGAATACTTTGGACCTTAGATGACAGACCTTTGCCAGCGGCTCCAGACAAGTAAGTCTGACCAAATATGCCTGAGTTTCTTATATAATTAAGTTTTGTTAAAGTTCTAAATTATGATTTCCTATTTTAGGTATACGGTAAACACAAGAGCAGAGCCGTTACCTGGCGCAGAAGAAGGAGCAATAGTTTCTACTTTGAGTGTAACTGTTAGAACAGCTGATGAAGGTGGAAGATATGGGTGCAACGCTACCAACTCCCGAGGATCACATTCTCATCAAGCACGACTGAACGTTTATGGTAATCATGAAATCAAATATAGAATTACAAATGGCTTCTAAAATCAAGACAGGCATGAAGGTTGCAATAAAATTAAAATATAATAAACTCTGACTCCACTATTGTTTTTTTAGGTCCACCAAATATAAGATATTTACCGGCATTACATGTCAAGACTGATACAGATGTAATTTTATACTGCCCGTACTCTGGGTATCCAATAAAGTGAGTATAAATATTTTTGGATAAAGAGTAGTTATAAAAAATCCGCAAAACTGTAGTTAAAATCTAAAATTAAAAAAACTATATACGTTTTTGTAGAGATGTAGTATGGCGTCGTGAAGATGGAAGCCTGGTCGAAGGTAACACAGAGCCAGAAGATGAAAGAGGAATCCTAAGACTGAATACAATCAGAAGCACTTCAGCTGGTAGCTATACTTGTGAAGTCAGAGCTGAAAGCGGGGAACTGGCTCGAAGAACAGTTCGCATTGATGTACATAGTAAGTTTTCAATCCATATATTATGTAGTATTGATTAAACATTATTGAAATACGTAGTCTACTCAATTCTTCTTCTTCTTCTTCTTATCGTGTGACTGATTATTTCGAACCAAGTGTGGTGAAAGGAATACGATGAAGTGCGCCTCGAGGCAATACTACTACCATATCTACTATCGATATCTACTCAATATTTTGATCGCATGTTTTTTTCGACAGAACCTCCAAAAATTGCAGCTTTTCAATTTCCCGAAGAACTCGAAGTTGGTGGTAGCACACAAGCTACCTGCAGTTTAGTTTCTGGAGACAAACCTATCCAATTTAACTGGTTAAAAGATAACCTACCAATATCATCAGGGCTCAAGGTATGCTGATTTCCTTAGATAGATGGACAGATTATTTTTTATTTGACTCAAAAAGGTAAACACAAAGGTACAGTACACCTTATTAAGAAAACAAAACAACAGAAAAAGAAGAACAACAAATACAAGTACAGCTACACAAAAAATCAAAACATAAAAAAAAACATTGAACACTTATAGAAACACAAACGAGAACCACACAATCTTCCTCATTCGTTGTAATCTTTAAATTAATTTTGATCAAACTTCCTGACTGACTAGAGTTTTGTGTACAGGTAGAGCAAAAGAATATGGATTTCTTTACAATCCTTATAATCCAAGACCTGACATCAGCACACAGTGGAGAATATACTTGCAAAGCCACCAATGACTTTGGCACAGTCAGCCACAGTGCCTCACTCACTGTCAAAGGTACTATTGAACTATACTTTGTATTTCAGTAGACTAGTCTGTTATTAAGAGTATTTGGTTTGGAAATAGCTTATCATATAAAACAGTTTCATTATCTAGAGGTTCCGACGTGGGTATGGCGTGCACAGAATACTTCGGTATCGGCTGGAGCGGCTCTTCTACTACCATGTTCTGCGAAAGGACAGCCTACTCCAAGGATTTCTTGGGAGTATTCTACAGGTATTCATATTCAGTATATTTATTGCCCTATTATTACTAATACTCCGTAGTGTCCCACTGTTGGGCAAAGGCCTCCCCCGATTTTCGACAGTTACTACGATCTTCGTTTCATAAGCATCCAGCTCGTCACTCCATCTCATACGAGGCCTGCCGCGACCGCGCCTCACTATGTCAAGGATTATGCATGTTCATTTAACATTTACAGATTTTAGGACAACTTTTTTGAATCAATACAAAATTTACCCTGTAAGGGTGTTGCAATACAGTAGAAGCAGACCGATATAATCAGGCAGACTGTAAGCTGGTTAATATAAAAAGATAACAAAAGGTATTTACTATTAACGTCATTCTTTTCTTTCGTCGTTAAAGAATTCGCATAGTTTATTGTAGATAGCATGACTCTAAGGTTTTTTAAAAATGTTGTACTTTTCTTAAAGTTCGTTTTTTCCCGGAGTCGTGTTGTATATTTTAACCGCTACAACATTTGAACCCGGTCTATGTATCCTTGATTTAAGTGTAGGTCATTTGGTTGATGGTATATTTGGATCAATACGAATCTTACCTTTGTTCTGAGTCTTCCCCAGTTCATTTCACATCACAATTTTAAGAGTCAATTTACTTGTATCTGTCGTCATGTTTTAGATGGAGACAACTGGCGTCACGTCCTCTGGGGCCAGTCAGAAGCCACAGACGTTAGTGGAGGATCAGTGCTATCGGATGGCACAGTCTGGCTCAGAGCAGCTACCCCGGAACACGAGGGATGGTACAGGTGTACTGCCCGAGTGCAACACTCGTTTCTGCATCACTTATTCTATCTTGATGTACGAGGTACGAAAATGTGTCAGATAATATTTACCAAAAAGTTTGAATAGGAAGAGTTTTCTTCCGTGTAAAAATAAAAAACGGTTTAAATTTGCTATTTCCATTCGTTTTTAGTATAACATTTATTTGCAAAGATCTATAACAGCAACAAAATCCATTAGATCAATAATACAGAATGTTTTTTTTTAAATCATTCGGGTCCATTTCCGTCAAAAGTAAAAGATTTTTGTTTTATTTTTATTTTTAATAGAGCCTCCAAGACTGACGAGGACTGGAGGTGGAGGTGAAACACGGTGGGTAGTCAGAGGGACTACTGCCAGACTCGCCTGCACTGTGCGAGGGGAGCCCGAGATCCACGTACATTGGACTCATGATTCAAGACCTCTGGCGTTGCAGTAAGTAGCTTCATTTGCTGAATAAACTAACGATAAAAGAATTTCTTCAATAGATTTTTGCAATCCGGGAAAATGTAATGTAATAACGTGGTGTCGCTGCCAACTCGCCTTAGTATCGTTCAATGCTCTTGATTTAGCTAAAGTTTAATAAATATCTAGTTCCTCCACCAACCCATTCCCGCTGGACAACTAATATATTTGTTAAATCGATTGAACGGGACCTAAATGTTTTGATTAGATTTCTGTTTTCACGAAAGTTCAGTGCAAATTATAGTGTTGCAACAGCTACACATCAAATACGCATTTGGTAAACTCATAGAGGTCTCCCGTGATACAGGCTAGTCCTAGTCCATTGTATATCTAGTTTTCGTTTAAACTGATTTCTTCTCGAATAACTAATTTTGCATGTATTTATATTAATATATTACTCGCTTTTTTTGTATTTTAATTAACATTTATAAAATTGAAAAAAATGGCCTTGCTCAAAAATACTAGTTACTGATATATCAGTCTGGGTCGGGGCCTATTTAGCATAATATATCTCTATACCATTCAGCACGGGACGAGACTGGCCGGGACCCAGTTTCCAAGAGTCTCTGTTTGTATTGGTATAGGTAGGTACACGTCTATTGTTGTTAGTGTTGTTACCTACATTTTTTGCCTCTCTCCAGTTGTCCGTTCTGTGTTTTTAATGTTAAATAAATGTAAAATACTTAGATAGAAGATGTTGTTAAATTATATGTCCATTGCGTTACACTAATGAGATAGGGACGCGATGGTTGGTCCCACATGCAATTTAAAAATCAAGTCTCTCTATAAAACCCTTACATTGTGAAATATTGCCACGTGAAATATTGTACCTAATCGTAGTGGCGGCGGTGGAGTTGAAGCGAGGGATACAAACAATGGATTGAGTACATCTGAAGTGACTATACCGCATGCAGGGCCCGAACACGCGGGAGAATACAAATGCCTTGCAAGAAATTTGTATGGAAGCGATGAACTGCTGTTTCGTCTTTTTGTCAAAGGTAAGCTATTTCACAATCATACTACTAGTACATAAATATTTGGACATCTGCTAAGACATGCCAGCTACATAAAGAACATCATTGAAGGAAAGGTTGAAGGAAAACGGGGAAGAGGAACGCCAAGAATAAGTTACGTGAGCCTGATAAAAGAAAAGGTCGCTGTCATGTAGGAAAGTCAAGGAGGCCGCATTCGAAAGACTTACCTAATAAAAGAAAACTGCATCAAAACCCCGCCAAGAGCTAAGCTCATAAATTTAAGAAGAAGAAGACTACATACATATCGTCTTCTTCGTATTTTTTATAAGAGTTTGGAGTAGACTCAACAGCTACAATTCATAGGAAGCAAGAGGAGATTATTTGATCTGGCTTTATAATATACTAGCGGCCTGTCCCGGCTTCGCACGGGTGGACATTTATTTTTTAAACATAAATATAGCATAAGTTACTAAGGGTGAATGTAGCTTTCTAAGGTGAAAAACATTTTGACATCGGCACAGTAGTTTCTGAGTTTATTCATAACAAACATACAATATAATAATGCAGAGCTGTGAAAGGCTCGTTCGGGGAAGTACTATTTCTGTAAAGCATCATTACTGTGTTTTGTTTGTTTAAAGGGTGTGGGTGCCGGTGAAATTACTGGCACGTGAGGCTGAACATTTGTATGCCTCAAGTTGATGGACGCAGGGTAGTGCATCATACGTCACATTACTGACGTGCGTGACTTACGAGGCAATGCTTTGTTTAATGCCATATTGGCCTCTCAGCTCAGTTGGTAGTAGCTCTGCCTTCTGCGCCGTAGATCGTGGGTTCGATCACCGAGAACAAATATTTCTTTGACACAGATGGTTATTCTCTGTCTGGGCGTTATAATATATTTTAAGTATGTTTTCATAAAAAAAAGCATATAAGTAAAATGTTAATTTATTAGTAAGTCAAATGCTTAATTTGGGGCTAGATATTGTTGTGTGGATTGTCCACAATATTTATTATTATTTATTTATATGCTTGTTCCATAAACTAGATCTATAAAAAAATGAATTTCATAACAGAAAGACCCAATATTCCCGAAGAAGTCCGCATTTCCGAAGTATGGTCGCGTCGAGCGCGGGTAACTTGGCGTGTAGCAAGAGGCGCACTAGTCTCTCACTACTCGCTTCAATACCGCGCATTGACAAGAGACCTCGCGAACGTTCCGCTTGACGCTCCGCTTCCCGCTCTGCTGGACTCTTGGGACACGCCCGAAGTACTCAACCTAACGCTGGCTAACTCGGATTTGCTTCATGTTGCGTGAGTTCTGTTTGTAATTATACTTAAATTTCTAGTTTGAACTATGTGGTTTATTATTATTAACTATTACATTCAATATTGCCTGGGGATATTCAACATTTTGTTGATTTTTACAAAAACTGGAAAAAAAAATTTAAACTAGACATGGCAAGAATCTTTTTTTTGTGTTGTTTTAATAATTACAAAATACAACTGTTTTATATTATCTAATAATAAAAAGTAAACATGAACGAGATCTCGAAAAATCTGAAAATCTATTCGAAATGGAAAAAAATAGTTACTATTATTTATGTTTAGACCTAGGTTTTCAACAACACTATAGTGCTGACGAGCACTGGAGAAGAACCGAAGACCGGGCTCAGTGGCGGATCTTGGGAGAGACAGTCCTGCGTCCATCAGTGGACCGATATAGGTTGATGATGATGAACATCCTAAATAAACCTACTGGTGGACGTAGGCTCTCCATAATTTTAGAGATATTTATCTCTATGATCATCTTCATTCAAATTAAGCTATAAGTTAGGGTTTGGTAAGAGTAATTTTCGAAATGAGCTACAGAATTTTGATCCATTCATTATTTATAATCATAAAGCGACCAAGCAATTAAAGACTGCCAAACAACCCAGCACAGTATCGGTTTCATAACTATATACTTTTTATAGACTGGTGACCAAAAGGCTGGCGCATACCTAGGGCAAAGAATTAGCTTAGCTATTCAAAGAGGTAACGTTGCCAGCCTTTTGGGCACATTGCCTGCGGTTGGTGATCTGAACTCTGTTTTCTACCGTGTATACCACAGGTGGAAAACAGAGTTAATTATAAAATTTTCTAGTTTCTTATAAAATGTATTTTTTTTTATTTGTTTTTTAATTATTTCATGTTTTATAATAATAGTTATTGTAAATAATGTATATTCTGTTGTAAATAAAATTGAATGCTGCTTTTGGCAGATTACATTTTATGAGTAAATAACTAATTAAATTCAAACAGACTGCCAAATTGACTGCCTTCATAGCACACTCTGCCTTCGGCGTTGGAGGGCGTTAGTTTGATCCTCACCGAGAATTACACGCACCCAAATATTTGTGTTGGTAAACATATATGTTTGTTCTCTCTGTCTGGGTGTTATACTGTATTCCATGTATATATTTACAACAAAATCTATATCAAATAATATCAGCTATGTGGTTCCCATAGTACAAGCTCTGCTTAGTTTTGAACTAGATAGTGTTATGTCGATTGTCCGTATTATAAAAAATAAAACAATATAAAACGGAGCATTTTATATATAATTTTTGAATGACCCATTTCTTACAAGTGATTGGATTGTGGAATAAATGAAACCTTTATAAATTATTTGTTCTAATAGCTACGAGGATTACCTACCCATATTATCGTACTTACTGCTAATGAATGTTAGATTAGTAAAGCTCTCCGAACTTTGGCAAGTAGTTACCTAAGTAGTCCTATCTATATTGGCCAAGTTGCCCAGACTCGAGCGGTTCATTACCAAAGTCTGTTTAGGTCAAAGGAGCAAAGCTTTTGTAGTCGCTACAAAAGATGGAAAGTTAGTCTCAAATAATAAGGTATTGGAAAGCACCTTTCAAAACTTACCGAGTATTTTGAAGCGAACAAAAGAGCTTCATCTATTTTGCAAGAAGTTTTGCTGTAAGTTGAAGATGTTTGTTTCATTTTTAGGGTTGAAAATGAAACCATTGCGGTGAAACTTTTCAGCTGTACGTTAAATAGAAAATACTAACGCAATCATTTTTTGAAGAAAACGAAAAAATCGTTATGAAAATAAATCTTATTTATTTATTTCCAGGCAAGTTTATCTTTCTTAAATGATACAACATCATAATAAAACATTCCTGACCTGTACCCGAAGTCGGAGTTTTGCCACCACATTTCGTCTACCAAATATTGTTTTCGTGTGAGCACGTGTTTCCTCTTTTGTATGGAAAATTGATGAGACAACAACTCTTTTCAATGTTTCTACAAAACGTATTTTTGCTATCTCATTCTCCATGCAATAGACAGAGACAAATAGGCGAACGAAACTTCATTTACAATATTTCAAAGACGAAATGTTGTAAATGAAGTGGGACTTGCCCTTCTGGCCTTTCTCTAAAACGTCTGCTATCGGATCGAGATGCGCTGAGGTCTTCTCTTCCCAGCAGTTCTATTCACTTTCGCCTGATGCACTAGTTCGCTTTATTTCGTAATTTTAAGGGTGTTTCGTAGGTCTGAAGGAATAATTTCCTTAGATAAATTGTTTCGTAGGTCTGAAGGAGCAGGAAGAGCAGGCGCGTCCATTTCAGGCTTGTCTCCCGACACACGATACGCACTCCGGATGGCGGCTCACAACGACGTCGGCGCGTCACCTTACACCACGCCATTACACTTCACCACCAGAGAGGAGGGTAAGCTGATACAATGTCATTACTTACGTATAGAATTTGTGCGCTCGTTTATCGTGTTAATTCTTAAGAGGGCATCACACAGGCGACTCTCCATACAAACGTAGTCCCCTATTTCCTCCCTGGATAATGCCTCTAGAGTAACCATTTTTTCTCATAAAATCCAGATCTGCTATATACGTGCTTGTATGTTTTCCTTTTTTTCAGAAACTTATTGATAAAGAAAATATGACCCTCATATGATTTATATGAAATATGAATTGGAGGTAATATTTTCATTATCAATAAGTTTCTGGAAAAAGGGAAAACATACGAGCACGTATATAGCAGATCTGGATTTTATGAGAAAAAATGGTTACTCTAGAGGCATTATCCAGGGAGGAAATAGGGGACTACGTTTGTATGGAGAGTCGCAGGTGTGATTTCCTCTTAAGGTGCTGATAAACTTGAGCGTTCACTTGTAATGAGCATTTATGCGAATGTTACATCACAGAAAAATACGAGAGCATTTTAGCGAGCATTCTATCATTCTATGAAAATTTTCATAGCAATGTTTGGCTCTATGCTTGGCTCGGCTCGTTGTTCAGTTCGACAAATATAAAAACGGCGAATGCTCGATGTTCTGTTACAAGTGAATGCTCAAGCCTATCAGCACCTTTAGATTACAGCTAGTTATTTCAAGGTATGACGATGTTCTAATATGGTTAACGGTTTTTAGAACCGGTGGTGGGTATGCAGGGTACATGTATCACAAACACTAAAGTAAAATTAAAGTTTATTCAAGGAAGAGAATGAAACATCACTAGCGCCCGAGGTTTCGGTGGCTTGTTCTACACAAAGTATTCTGTAAGACGTCGAGTATCTAGTCTAGAGTGTAGTCTGCTCTAGAGGTTGTAGAGCATCTACCATGGAGGAGTAAGTCCCGGACTCTTGGTAATTTGGATTTTGTTTAAATGTAGACTCAAATCGTCATCAGACCGGCTAAACTTTTTTTCTCTACCGAATCTTCTGAAACGCCACATCATCTTTTCTTCCTTCTTTCCACTCCTCGCGACTTAACGCTGTGATAGGCCACGATCTAAGGTGAAAGTCAAGTTCGTCCTGCCATCTCATTCTGGGTCTTCCTCGTCGCCGCCACGTGTCTAGTTCCATTTTAGGCTGGCGGCATTTTAAACTTTAAATACATTAAACAATTTCATGCAGCCCCTGGCGGTGCACCACGAGACATCACAGTCCGGGCTATGAGGGCGAGAGAATTACACGTCACTTGGCAGGTTTGTGTTAATTTTGCTAAGATATAAAGGCGCGGGCCCACCGCGTTTTATGCTGTGCCCGGGCACGCGGTGCTTTTTCGCTACATGTATCATGTATGTTTGACAACGTAGGTCGTTTCCACTGCTGTACACGAATATGAACCCACGACTATAGCGTGGCGCACCACGGCGCACGGAGAGGCTTCGCATGTGCCACAGTTTTGCTTGAATATTTTGCTTACGTAGCACAACGTCATGCACGCTGTACACGCGGTACATGCAAGCGTGCAATGCGTACGTGCGTTGAATTATGTAACCACTTATTCGAGAAAGTCACGCATGTGTCAATGACGTCAGTTCATGCATAGCATCTCCGTGGGTTGCAGTGGACACAACCACATATACATTTTCTTACAAAGCGAAGCTTAATAAAAGTGCGTAGCATAAGAAAAACTATGGTTAGGAGCTTTAAGACGGTAAACTATATGATCGTGTTTTATCCTGACATTCTATTTTTTTTTAACATTCAACAATCTATAGCCACCTCCCAGAGAAACATGGCACGGAACTCTACTAGGGTATACGATTCGCTGGTGGGAGGTTTCCGAAGAAAAAGGTGCTATCAGCGATAGCCCCGGCTCAGAAAGTGGGGCCAGTGCTGACGCCACTAGCACTACGCTGAGAGGGCTCAAGGCAGCTACTAGATATGGATTGACTGTGAGAGCCTACAATGCGGCAGGAACTGGACCGCTTTCACCGCCACATTACCGACACACATTGGAATCACGTAAGTTCAGACCCTTTTTAACCGACATAAAAAAAAGGAGGAGGTTTTCAATTCCGTTGTGGCCGATTCGAAAACATATTTATACTTTTTTGAAGAATCTAAAAAATAATTTTGAAATGCTGCACAATAGTTATTAGGTGAAAATAAACACCTTTACTAATAAACGGCACAGAAACCAATGAAAATTGTATTTTATCTAGCCTATATTTTACGCTAAACAATGTTTAGTTAGTCACATATTTTCTTGGAAGTAAGTTTTATGTACTCATACCTACAGCATTAATAAAACTCTAACCAACTTGTGCCAAGAGTCATAAACTTTAGTTATCCACTGGCAGTTATTGCATAAACTCAAAACTTCTAACAAAGTTAATCTAAAAACTGTCTTATAAACCAGGAAATTAATGCACAAAGCTTACTGTTACGAGAACAGTAAGTTAATTTATAACAGCTAGTACCAGTGCGAAGTTTAAACTTAAACAAGCCGGGCATAAGTTCCGTCAAAGTGTCGCGTAAATAAGTCTGCAACGGTCCGCTATCGACGTGAAGCGACGATCGTAAATTTTCCCATCAAAATGCAAAATGGCTTAATTGGGACTGTGGCCTTTGCATCTAGGCCGGCCGATTCAGAGCAAATTGACGATTCTTTTGTGAGGTTGTTTCATTTTCGTGCAATAAATATGGATATTTGTATAGCGCCGACCGGAGGACCTGAGAGTGTTTCGTGCGTTTCGAGTGGGTCTACCTCGGTGAGGGTGTCATGGCGCCCACCCTCGGTGGAAGCAAGGGGAGGTCTGATTACACACTACACCCTACAGTATACCAGACGTGATTTCGACCCTTTACTCCCTACCCAGGACGCGTATCTTCGAGTTCAGGTCAGCAGCTTGTTTCCCAAACTTAATATATTAAATTTTCTGTTGCTTAGCAGTATGTAGGGGGGCCAGGTATTATTTTAGGTAATAAAATGCAATAAATTTCGACAGACACGTTTACTCCAAACTTGACAGGAGGATGCAAGAGAAACGAACACATAAAAATAACATAGGGTAGGCACGATATAAAAATGATAAAGCGCGCGAAGGTTTAAACTTGAACATGCCCCCGCGCGTTGAAAGCTCGTCTTTCAACGGGAGACATCATCTTCTGGTAGGAGAGGTACAATCTTGCTGAAGCTTCGCCGCACGACGCCATTTGAGACTCGTATGTCAGCAACACGACATATGCCATCAGTAGGACCAGGATGCACAGCTACGACACGTCCAAGCTTCCATTTTAAGGGAGGAATGCCATCTTCCTTGATTAGGACCAAAGTTCCATTCTGGAGGGAGTACTTGTTACTTCGCCATTTAGTTCGCTGTTGGAGTTCAGCTATGTACTCCTTACTCCACCTTGTCCAAAAATGCTGGCGTAGTTGCGCAATGCGCTGGAAGCGTGTCAATCTATTGACTGGATCGTCGTGGTAGTTCCTTTCTGGCAGGGCAGTGAGAGGGCGGCCGATGAGAAAATGGCCCGGCGTGAGCGGCGTCAAGTCTTCTGGATCCGACGACAACGGAGAGAGTGGCCGAGAGTTAAGTATCGCCTCGATTTGCACCAACGTAGTAGTAAGCTCCTCGAACGTTAAATTACAATTGCCCAGCACTCTATTTAAATGATATTTTGTCGACTTGACACCAGCCTCCCAGAGTCCTCCGAAATTAGGGCTGTACGCGGGAATGAAATGAAAATTGATGCTGTCTCGAGCGGTCTCAGCAGCCAGAGTGTCACAATTACCTTTTAAAAACTTTGAAATGTCATTATACGCGCCAACAAATGAGGTACCGTTATCTGAAAAAATATGAGTGGGTTTTCCCCTGCGTGACATAAATCTGCGTAATGCTAGTAAGTAGTAATTGCTTGTTAAATTACCCACTAACTCCAGGTGTACAGCCTTAGTTGTAAAGCATACGAAAATAGCTATGTAAGACTTGCTTAGCCTACAACCTCGACCTATGCGACTAGCGACAGCCACTGGGCCCGCGTAGTCCACGCCTACACTCTCGAATGGGTATCCACCTGGTTCAAGTCGCTGCTGTGGTAAATTACCCATCAGCGGGTTATACGTTTTACCCTTCATGCGATTGCAGCGCACGCATTGACGGAAACATTTCTTAGCTAAATTGCGACCACCTATCGGCCAATAAGTTTCTCTTATTGTAGCCAGTAAAAGTTGAGGGCCGGCATGCATTAACCTTTTGTGTTCAAATTCAAATAATAACTTCGTAACTTGATGTGTGGACTGTAATATAATAGGGTGCTTCTTCTCAAATTTAAAATTAGAATTATCTAACCGACCTCCTACGCGAATTAAATTATTTTTATCTAAATAACCATTAAATTTAATCAGTGGGCTTTTATTCGGCAAGTTTTGATTTTTAACTAACAAATTATATTCAGGGAACGATTGAATTTGAGACTGCTTAATTATTAAACATAACGCATTATCTAACTCGTCAGTATTTAAATATGTATGTTCATGTTTAGTCCCTTTCTTTAAAATGTTAATGAACCTTAGCACATAAGCTACGGTCCGTTGAAGCCTAGAAAAATTAGAGAAGCGACTGAAATCAATAAGTTCGCAGGAGGTTGAATTATTAACAATTAATGAAACTTCAGTTCGAGTTTCAGGCAACTTGTCACCAGTACTTGGAGTTGCAGGCCAGTGCGAGGGATCGCATTTTAAATAATCTGGTCCATGCCACCATAACGTGAGAGACTGGAGAGAACTAACACTGGTTCCGCGCGATATTACATCCGCGGGGTTCTCATCAGTCGGAACGTGCCTCCAAGTACAGCTGGCAGTTGTTTCTAAAATCTCAGCTATACGATTACGCACAAACGGTTGTAACTGAGAAGGCAACATTTTAAGCCAACCTAGGACAATCATGGAGTCCGTCCAGAACACAACACGATTGATTTGAGCTCGCAATGCAGTACTGGCTTTTTCATACAAACGCGCGCCAATTAAAGCACCGCTGAGCTCGAGCCGTGGTATTGTTGTGGGCTTGATGGGAGCGACTCGGCTTTTCGAGATTAATAAGTTAACTGAGACCTCACCTTTATCGTTAGTACTCCGAACATAAATACAAGCGCCATACGCACGCTCGGACGCATCTGTGAAAATGTGCAATTCCAAAGAGGAATATGAGTCACAGATGACACGTCGCGGTATGCGTAAGCTGTTCAGACCTGGCAGGCTGTCGATCACTTCGACCCACGCCTGGTTGATCTCTGGTGGCAACTCATCATCCCAAGACAGTCGTTGCAGCCACAGTTTCTGTAATAGAATTTTCATGAGGATAACACAAGGTGAGATGAGCCCTAAGGGGTCGAATATCTGAGCGATAACTGATAGAATATCACGCTTTGTGTTCCCTTTGACTATGGTTGGACTGATGGAAAAGTAGAATTGATCTTGCACTGAGTGCCACCCGAGGCCTAACGTTTTACTGCATTCGGTATCTCCGATGTTAAATTCCGATGATAACAAATCAGCTTCTGGCAACAATTGAGGCTCACTGGACTTCCATTTCCTAAGAGGCATGCACGCTGAGGCTAGCTCGGCGGTAACCTGGTTGCGTATATGTAAAACTTCACTTAACTCATCACCTCCACTCAAAAAATCATCAACATAAAAATCGTGAAGAATGATTTCAGATATTTTAGGGTCCTTACAATCTAAACCTATTTGTTTCAGGCAGCGAGTAGCTAGATACGGCGCACTAGCCGTTCCGTAACTCACCCGGTTCAAAACATAACTTTTGATAAAAGAATCGGGTTGAGTTTGATCACGCCAAATTATTTGTTGCAGCGGTCTGGAATCGGGATGTACTACGATACATCTATACATCTTTTCAACGTCCGCAACTATAACATATTTATGCTGTCTAAACCTTAAAAGTATCGACAATAGGTCATCTTGTACTGTAGGCCCAATCATTTGAATCTGATTGAACGAGACTCCCGAGGTAGTAGGACTACTTGCATTAAAGACGACCCGTAGTTTGGTCGTCGTACTACTCTCACGAAGCACGCCATGATGAGGGATGAAATAATGAGGGACCGATGTAATCGGTTCGCACTCTGTCATGTGATCTAACGATTCATATTCAGACATAAAGTCTACATACATTTTACTAAATGAATCATTACCTTTAAGTCTGCGCTCTAAAGAAAGCAAACAATGTTTAGCTCGCTGATAAGAATCACCTAACACGCTCGGTGTTTGTTTTAATGGGATCCTAACGCAAAACCGTCCGTCTGCGAGGCGAGTAGTATTTTTTACAAAATGTTCTTCACATTGCTTCTCCTCTGGAAAATAATGAGATGACTGAGGGCTAACTTCTTCAAGCTGCCAAAAACGCATTAATTGGTTTTGGATGTCATCATCAGAACAGTGGGAAGTCAAAGAATCAACTTTGGTAAAATTACATTTAACTTGTGAAAGCGTAGGTACGCGGCCGCAGTTAACAGGACCGGAAACTATCCAACCTAGTCTAGTTTCATAAAGTACCGGCTTACCATCTCCTAATTTAATATTTTGCGAACCTAAAATGTCCCAAAAAACATCAGCGCCAATGATTAAATCAATGGCGGAGGGCGAATAAAACTGAGGGTCCGCTAAACAAATATCTAATGGAATGTCTAAATTCCTAACATCAATATGACACCCGGGAACGTTATCAGTAATCGACGGCAGAATAAAACAACTTAGGTAAGTTGAAAAACTATCACATAATGACTTTATAGGCAAGCGACACATTTGACTGATCTTCGATGTTTTATTATTTATACCTACGACGGTCCTATCAGTGCGATCAGCTGGTAAGTTCAATTGTTTATGTAAACGCTCGGTCATTAGACACGAAGTGCTACCGCTATCTAAAATCGCACGGGCGATGACCTCACGATTGTCGCAATCATATAATTTCACTAATGCAGTGGATAATAAAACATCACACTGACCTGACTTCTCACATGCAGTAGCAATACTTCCTGTAAGTGTGACATTCGCGCTCTGAGAACTCGTCACAATAGGCAGCGAGTTGCTCGTACGGCTGCTGCTATCGCAATCAGCTGTTGTAGCTGTAGGCATAGACGTAGACGGCTGTTTTGATACACTAAACTCGTTCATGTGGATGAGTGAGTGATGTTTACGCTTGCACAATTTACAACCTGGCCGTTTACACGAATTAGCGTAGTGTCCACTACGGAAGCAATTAAAACATATTTTATAATTAGGCAATAACTTGTATCGCGCATCACTGCTTAAAGCGAGAAACTTCGGACAGTTATTTAAATAATGTTCTTCATTACAATTAGGGCATGGTTTCATTGACGATGATGACGTATCATTTTTGTTGTCATTACTCTGATAAGAAACCATAGCTTTTATTTTTGACGCCTGTTTACTACTTGTCGCATTATTTTGTGACAACTCAATTGTCTCAATTAAATCTGCGCGATTACGCATAAATTCCAGAAAGGCTACCAAACTAATCGGCTTATCTTTAGATAAAGTACCCTTGCATTCTTCCCACTCACGAAATGTCTTCGCATCTAACTTCTGAGTGACAAGGTAGATCAAAAGAGTGTCCCAGTGTTCAATGGGTTGACCTAATGATTCTAATGCACGTAAATTCTTATTTAACTGATCTATTACGCGCTTCAAAGTAGTGGATGATTCTTTTGTGACCGGTTCGATGTTGAATAAAGCTGAAACATGATTTTGTATTAACAAACGTTTGTTATCGAACCGTTCACATAAGAGCTTCCAAGCCACTGCATAGTTATTAGCAGAAAACTCAATAGATTGAATAACTACAGAAGCCGAACCTTCTAATGACGCCCTCAAGTAGTGAAATTTATTTATTTCGTCTATCTGATCATTGTTATCGATTAAACTTGAGAAGGTGTCGTGGAACTCTAACCATTTTTCGTATGAACCTCCAAACTTCGGCAACTGAATAGTGGGCAACTTAACAAGCTTATTATTGGAACGAGAACTTGACGCACTTTCTGTTTTTTCTTGATCCTTTTGATAGGTATCTAACATTCCCTGAGCATCGGCAATTATCCGATAATAATGATTTTCAAAATCAGTTCTTTCCAACAGCTGGGCATCACTGTTATCAGAACTACACTCAATTTTTAACTGTACCTCATCGTATTGTTCGTATAAAGATTCCATCTTACCGATACGTAATTGTAACTCCCTGGCTTCCGAGGCACTCAGCGACTTCAACGTCATCAGCCAATTCGCGAACGCAGTAACACGTCCTTTGATACTGCCGCGTTTTTTAATGAGCTCCTTATCCTCGGACATTCTGGGAGACCAGCACGGTCCACCTGGAACTGATACAGGCAACAGGTTTACTAAAGTACTTAGACTATTACACAAAGTACCTAGAAACTACAATGACAAGATAAATAACATCAAGATACCTATTTATACGATATTTGATTACAATGTAAGTATTTAACTGAGTGTGAATGTTAAACTGGAAACTGACAAACAAAACTTTATGATTTTACACAACTGAATGAATTACTAATAAGAAAGAACTGTTACTAACCTGTTTTAACGTCGAATTATACTTAATTATACCTGATTAGAGTGTTGGGTTCTAAATAAAATCACTTTTATCCTGCACGTTGCACTTTTAGACTTTGAACTCTCGACCACTCTGGTGACGCGCAGTCCCCGTAGCATTGATTTGCGCTCCACTGCTTCAAATATGATGGAAACTTCTTCCTCGATATTATAATGAACTGGTATGAATATCCGGCGTAGATCCAGGACCATGTAGGGGGGCCAGGTATTATTTTAGGTAATAAAATGCAATAAATTTCGACAGACACGTTTACTCCAAACTTGACAGGAGGATGCAAGAGAAACGAACACATAAAAATAACATAGGGTAGGCACGATATAAAAATGATAAAGCGCGCGAAGGTTTAAACTTGAACACAGTAGAACATTGTGAATTCGTTCTTGCAGGGTGAAGATGCTACCGTTTCAAGACTGACATCATACGCCGAATACGAAATCCGCGTAAGAGCACACAATGCTGCTGGTGATGGTCCACTATCGGTGCCTGAAGTATGCAGGACTGACGAAGACGGTAAAAAGCCTTTCTTGGAGCTCTTTCCATGAACTTTTAAAGTTTTACGATCTGAGTTCTCAATATCTATGCTGTTTTAGCGCCAAGTGCTCCAGGTGGTATGAAGTTGATTGCTCTTGGTGAAAGATCTCTGAGAGCTTCATGGCTGCCGCCACCAGAACCGAACGGAAAACTTACTCATTACACTCTCTACGTAAAAGACCTGTCAGGGTAAGTCTATAATGTACTTCAATGTTTTTTTATTTGAACAGCTGTGCCTAACTTTTTTCATTGTTTAAGGTCTCAAGAACCAAATATAACGAGGATAAATGTATGCACTGAAGTTGACGGTAGCGTATCAGAGTGTATGAGATCTCTGAGGGGTCTTCGAGCTGGTAGGACGTATGAGGCGTGGGTACGCGCCGCTACAACAGCTGGAGAGGGCCCACCTTCTACTGCTGTGGCCTGTCAGACTAGTTCTTTAGGTAGGAAATTATATATTATTTTGTAGCCAATTACCTGATCATAATTATTTACAACTTATAAATCAATCATTGTGGGCGCAATTCCACCCACATCCAACCTCAGTAAGTTCGAATTAAGGACATATATATACAAGCAGCTGCTCGCGGTTTCCCTCGCCCCTTTCCAGTTATTTTTACGGGATAAAAAGTATTCTGTGTCCATCTCCTGGTTCTAAGCTACCTCCTCATTAATTTTCAGCCAAATTAGTCCAGTCATTCACGCGTGATAGCGATATATAGATTATATGTGAATAACGGGGTTACGGGGGTGTTCCGTTGGTAAAAAACAACAAGAGCTATATAGTTTTAAAGCTGGCAAACCGCTAGTAACATGATTATACGTAACATACCTTTCTTTGTATAGCTCCAGCCAGGATCTCATCCTTCGGAGGTATAGCGATGGGAGCAGCCAGTGGATCATTATCGATACGATGTGTAGTGGGGGGTGCCCCACCACCGGCCAAGCGCTGGCTTCGTGCCGGGACCCCTTTACATTTGCGACCGCCGTTCCATTTGGATGGAGATGCATTATTGATAAGAGGTAACATTTTTGCCGCTTCTTTTTAGCTAGAACAACTTTTCCTATTATTCATAAATAATCACTGAAAAAGACGAAAACTTCTCAATCAATGCTTTATATAGGGCTGGAACTATCACATGCTGACAATTACACCTGTGTCGCTGAAAACCCTCACGGATCAGACTCTGCCTCGTGGCGAGTCATAGTGCTTCGACCACCTGCAGCACCTGGTTTGGCATTATTGGAAGCTAGATCAAGAGAACTAGAATTAGAGCTGCGACCAGCACCGCGAGCACCTGGCCATGCATTGCCGAAATCTTACACTTTGCACTGGAGACTGGCTTCACCTGAGGTAAATGCACGGGCTTAGTTTATTCAGAAAAAAACTATATACTTTGTGTTGGTTTAATTCCAAATATTTTTCATTTGTTTTGATACAAAAACCTTTAAAAAAATGTCTTTAGGGGGAATGGCGGATCCAATCTGTTACTCCTGGGCCTGTCACTCTTACCAGCCTTCGTTGCGGTTCCCCTTACCGAGCATACAGCTCAGCTGGAGGAGCTCCAGGTGCTGAACTAGCTGTGAGGACTTCTGGGGGTCCCCCCGCGGCACCTCCTGATTCAAGATGGATAAGAGCTAATGCGACACACGCTAAGTTTGATACAAGCGTGTGGAGTGATGGTGGATGTGGCCCGGTGGCACTTAAACTAGAGTGGGCGGGTTCAGGCATCGCGGGGGCTAGGGATGTGCCTGTCGGTGGAGAAGTTATACTAGGAGGTGAGTTTAGAACTTCCTGCTATGCTTAAGGTGGGTGCTTGTTTTCTATATCGGTTCCCTAAAATACAACTAGGCATACATATGTATTGTATATACAGAATGGGACTTAATAACTTTCAGGCAATCATTCATTCTGCACACTGTTCTTGAAACATATTCAAACCTGAAATACGATCAGTTTACTGACTAAGAACAGGATAAGAAAAGGCAAAGTCTGTGAAATAAGTTTTCCTAAGAAAATAAAAATAAAAAATAAAATAACATAATTCGCACTAGGGCATGCTCCCGGGAAGTATCAGTATCGAAAGTACCGGGAATTATCGCTGATTTTGAACTTTTCTAGTACCGGTTCTCCACGAAGGAATTCCCGATACTTTCGATACTTTCGATACTGATGACAATGATCAATTATTGGTGTTTTCTAGTACGATATAAATAAATATCGATAAAAAACACTTGCTATGCGTTCAGTTTCTATTTTCTGTATACATTGCTAGATGTTTTGACAAATTACAAACCTATAATTGAGCCTTGCTGAGCTGATTTAGTTAGATAACGTACATAGTTTGTTACTGTTAGTTTTAACTATTGATTTATTTGATGGATATTCGATTTAACTTTGATTAAACCTAACTCTGATTGTTGCGTGCACGCACAGAGAGTTTTAGTATTATAATAATGAAGATATACGAGAAATAAATGAGAATATCCTGAGTGACCTATACGGATTTCGCCAAAATCGGTCAACAGGAGACCTTTTAGCGTATGTCACTCACTTATGGAGTGAAGCCATCGAGAGAAACGGAGAAGCTTTAGCAGTTTCTCTGCATATCTCGAAGGCTTTTGACCGGGTTTGGCATGACAGCCTACTAAGCAAGCTTCCTACGTATGGATTACCCACTGGCTTATGTGTTTAGGTATCAGACTTTCTGAGAGACCGATCAATTTGAGTAGTCGTTGACGGCTGCTCGTCTGATCAAATGGCAATTAATGCCAGAGTTCCTCAGGGGTCAGTTCTCTCTGCAACACTTTTCCTGCTGCACATCAACGATCTGCTTAGGCCCAGTATCATTGGGTATGCAGACCGTTGTGGAGAGATACATACCTGAAGCACGTTCCAGTGGATCTCAGATCCAGTGTCATAGAGAGGCAATGATTGAACGCATGAACTTAACGCTGAAGGTAGTCGCAGAGTGGGGCGATGCCAATTTGGTGAAGTTCAATGCTTCAAAAACACAGGCTTGTCTATTTTCCGCTAAGAGGAGTCAATTTAACCTGACTCCTGCTTTCCGAGATGTATCCCTTCCGATTTCAGACCAACTAGAGCTTCTAGGGTTTACGCTAACCAGTAAATTGAATTTTGGCTCGTTCATAGAATCCAAAAACAAGACAGCTGCGAAGAAGCTAGGCATTCTATCGAAGGTGAGACAGTACTTCACACCGGGACAGCTTTTTAACCTGTACCAAGCACAAGTCCGGTCGTGTATGGAGTACTGTTCTCATCTCTGGGATGGCTCTGCCAAATACCAGCTTGAGGTATTGGAAACTTTTGAGAGACGAGCCAAAAGGCTCATTGGTAGCGACACTCTAGTCGAGTCCAAGCTCCTAAGTCTCGAACATCGTCGTAAAGTTGCCAGTCTATCGGTATTTTACAGGATACATTTCGGAGTGTGCTACGGAACTTCACAATTTAGTTCCCCCATCCCCATTCTACCATCGGACCACTAGACGCACGGAAATGCGGCATCCATACCTGGTTGATGTTCCAACTGTCCATACCAAGCGCTTTGCTTCAACTTTTATGTTGCGGACAGCCAAGGAATGGAATTTCTTGCCGGCGTCTGTCTTTCCGAGTACCTACAAATTGGATGTTTTCAAGACAAAAGTGAATAGGTATCTTTTAGGTAAGCGTGCTACGTCGTCGCCCGCATCATCACTTAACAGCAAGTGAGATAGCGGTCAAAGGCAAACCTATAAATTGTAAAAAAAAATCGTGTATTTTGTGGTTGTGTGTGGGTTAATTTACGGTTCTCAATAAAAAAATATATCTCAATAATACAAAGTGTATTTTTCAGTAGTTTTTCTTTCATTGTATATCTATACGGTCAGTTTTATTAAAAAAAATAAGTCAGTATCGAAAGTATCGAAATTCCCGGGAATTCCCGGTTCCGAGCCCAGTATCGGGCGAAAATTCCCGGTTCTGAGAATGGTTCCGATACTGCATGCCCTAATTCGCACAGCTCTTGCCCGAAACTCGTACCACTTCTGGTACACTGAAAATTTATCCGCTATGTAGATCCAAATGCAAGAAGGTTATTTATAACCAAGTACCTCAAAACACTAAACTACGAGGAAACTGAAAACTTTTTAGTCCCAATCCCACTCATAGGAACATATTCAAACCTACCCTCACGCACACATCCCTGCTCCATTGCATATTACTCTGGCTCTCCATAAGACCAGATTTGGTTGCACCGGTTTAATACGGGTTCGCGACACAGTTTTTAACACCTGCGAATTTCATAGTTTTTCAATCTATTTCTGTACAATTTGTTAAAAGATCCAAATAAAAGAAATAATCTTTTTTAATTTGAAATAAATCATTTATTAACTTTAGCTTTTTTTGGTAGATGTTTTTGTTTTAGGAATATATTTGAGCGTACTTCTAAATACTTGTAGGTCTCTCTCCTGGCTCGAGATACCGCGTCGCTGCCCGGGCGTCAAACGAAGCGGGTTGGACGCGGGAAGTGTATGAGTTCACAACGATGCCATCTGAAGGTGGTTTCGCAGAAGAAGTAGATGCACCATTCCCAGCTACTGCTGGAGAACTGGCACTGTTGCTTGCACTTTGTGCAGCGCTGTCGTTAGCGGCACTGACGATATTAGCTATATTATTGAGAAGGAAGCGGTAAGATTGATATTGATATGACATAATATTATCTTTTTATTTACTTCTAGGTTACTTTTTTATTGTTTCTTTGTGTTTTATTAGATTGTGGAACATTTATTCTTGTTTCGTTACGCGGAGGAGGGCGCTGGCACTGCTACTCTTTTTTGCAGTGTCAACGTTTTCATTTATTCTAAAACCCTCGTTTTTGTTCCAAATAAAGACATTTGATTTAATATATTGTAGACAATCCACATAACACTATCTAGCCCCAAATTAAGCAAAGCTTGTGCTATAGGAACCAGATAGTAGATATAAATACTTATACATTTTTTGCAAATACATACTAAGAATACAATATAACACCCAGACAGAGAAAAAAACACCCAACGCTCATCACACAAGAATTTGTTCTCGGTGGGGATCGAACCCATGATCTACGGCGATCACGATCTAAGCAGAGCTACTACCAACTGAGCTGAGAGGCCAGTCAACGATGAGATTATGTTGGGATAATGATTTTTTGGTTAATTGCCTTGTCAAATAGTGTTTACCGATCAACTTGATTGAGATAAAACCCAGTTTATGAATTTTAATTAAAAAACACCAATATATTTTTTTATAAAAAAACTCTTCAGCTCAACGAAAGAATAGGAGTAAAATGAAACCCAGGTTCGTTAGCAGTGTGGATGACAAGGCTGACACAAGCACTCTTCGACGACAATTGACAGAGATGAACACGCTAAGTACAGCGACCCTTTTCAATAGTCAGCATTTCAGTAGGCCTACCACAAGCTCTGTCTGACTCTGTCTCTGGCTCTGGTTTTGAGTCTGTGTGAGTGCTCACTAGTGTATTTGTGTGTTTTGACGTAGTATTTATTTAGTCAACATTCACACAGACTCATAATAAGAGCCAGAGACAGAGCTAGACAGAGCTTGTGGTAGGCCTGCAGATATGTCATACTGGCTGTCGTGTGTTAGGAAAATCGTACTCAGTTATTAAATCATGATTAGATTTATAGATTGGACCGTAAATAAAAAATGGGCCTTCGAATTATGACAGCAGAAATCCAAATTACCTGCAGAGTTAAAAAAATGAAATGGACTCACTGGTACATAATTTTACATACCAAAATTAATAGATATTGTAGATAAGGCAAAAAACAGAGACTAAAATAATATAAAACGAAATGACATAAGTTTATCAACACAAAAATAGGTACTAACGTTAAGATAGTGGGATTTGAAGTTGGTAGTGGGACCAAGAAAAAACATTTGTGCAAAGCTTGTTTATCTGCAGGCCGATCATGTAACTTTTGTTGCAATGGTTTCAATCAAAGTCTTATACCTGTCAATCTGCGATCACAGTTTCAATAAGATTTTGATTGAAACCAATGCAACAAAATTTACATGATCGGCTAGCTGGTTCCCATACTACAAGATTTGCTTGGTTTAGGGGTAGATAGTATTATTGTCCATTAGTATTTTTTTTTTCATGTTTTTTCTCTAATAGATCTGACGCCGCTGTAGCCCGCGTGTCTACGAGCGCTGAAAAACCACCCTGCGGGACTTACAGGGCGCCACCTCACCAAACACCGAAACTACCACCAGATCCACCCGGTAAGTAGTTGTTACTAAAAAATTAAACTAGTTTGTAAGACGAGGTCACTGCCCCCTGAACACATTGGAGCCACAGACAGTCTACTCTGCAGGGGAAGCCTATCCGAAGAAGAATCATCTGCCTTATAGTCCTGGAATGCGAGGGTGTAGCAACTCAACGACAAGAAATACTGGGCAACCCAGGTCACTCCTCCAAGCCTGTGAAGTCCCCAGGAAGCTTCTGCGCTTCTGGGAGGAGTTAGGCTGGCTACAGATAAAGCCGGGACATCCTGGCACAAAACGGACCGTTTTTGAGTCTAATTGCGGACGCAGGAGTCCCAATACAAGATACATGAAAAGATTAGTTGTAAGACCTAAGACGATGAAAACCATAAAACCACTTCTCGTTTGCACACTTTGATATTTTGAAAGATATAAAATAACTGAAGGAATTTATCGAACATCGCGAGCAACTTATCTTGTGTTCAATCAGATTCACATTCACATTACATAGTTTAGCAAAAAAATAATTTTGACTCTACGTTTTCCTATTTAAAAGTTTTCCTAACTGGTTTTTGTACATAGGGAAACATTGTACGAAAACCAGTGTTAAGATCATTTTTTTTTGTTTTTGCTTAGCTATGTACAATCGGATTGGATAAAATCTCTCTAGTACTACTTAACTAATATGTCCATAATTTTTTGCAGGATTTCTGAAAATTTTAACATTTAATAACTTTGTCATTTTATCGAAACTAAAAATTCTGATTGCACATTCATAATGTTCTACCCCTTCTACATTGCCCTACTTTTTTTTTTTGGTAGTCACAAAATAGTGGTGTATAATTCTTTCAAAGAGTCAATGCGAGCGAAAAGTACATCGACGGTTTTTCAATCAGATGTGTATGAGATAAGTCCATACGCCACGTTCGCGGGCGGGCCTGGCACGGCCGGCAGTGGTTCGCGAGCATACACCTTGCAGCTGCGAGCTCTCGCGAGACACGATGACGACGCCGCGCCGCCGTCTCTGCCCGCTTGCTGTGATGGTAAGACACTTATACCATCCCTTTTGATGTTTTTTTTTTTTCAATTTCATACATGTTTAATTTTTACTGTAATTTTTTTATCTTAGCTGTACTTTGACATACCAACAGAATTAATTATTTATTGACATTGCCATCCAATTATTTATTTACCGACAACACGCCGGTTTCCTCACTATGTTTTCCTTCACCGTTTTGAGAGTAGTGCACACACATTTTTCGACACAAAAACTCATTGGTACACGACTGGATCCGAACCTTAGGATCGGAAGGCGGGGCCGCTACCACTAGACCACCAATGCTCTCTCTAACCTACCTCTAATGGTTTCGGACTTGGCCCTTCTCAAAAAAAAGCGATGTATATAAAAAACACCGATGAATTGAACTGAATTGAAACCAGTGTTTTATTTTACAGAAGAGACGTGCGTAGACGCATGCGACGCGCAACGACGACGTAGACGCCGACGACATTACTGCCCGGACCACGGTAAGCTATTTGATTCGATCATATATGTTATTATTTTATTCATCATCATCATCATCAGCCTGAAGAAGTCCACTGCTGGACATAGGCCTCCCACACAGTTCCAGGAAGAACAATTCTGAGCCCTTTCCATCCACTGAATTTCTGCGATTAACAATATCGTAAATAGGGGTCTTAAGTAGGGCGCCCACCCACCAGATAGACTGACGACATTATTATTTTATGTTAATTAGTAGACAATAAATTTTTTCAAGTATTATATCAGCTATCTGATGGTTCCCATCATGCAAACTTTGCATAGTTTGGGGCTAGATAGTGTTGAGTGGATTGTCCACAATATAAAAAAAATATGTTTTTCTTTCTTTCTTTAATTTTATAAGTACAAGAGGCTGACAAAGATAAAGCCAATCTTAATTATGTTACATAGAGTACAAAAAAGTCGGATTTTTTTTTTTCAAAACAATATTTATGCTGAATCTTTGAAATGTTGCACTGCAACTTTGTTGTTTGCCATTTAATAATATTGAAAATTTCGAGTGAGAAGTTGCCTAACTGTTGTCAGCGCCTTAAGCAATAAATCATCATTATTTCCTTGTCTAATCAGTTTTTTTTGTCTACAGGTTGCTCACAAGACTCAGGGAGTTGAGAGACGAAACTACCATATAATTTAGCAAAAATATCTAGTCATTGTAATTAGGAAATTCCGTTATACATATTAATGTGTACAAAAATTTATACAATAATATTGTCTATTTATATTATGCTGTGTTTATTTACCTTCCGCCATAATTTTATTTAATAAACAAACTCGGTTGAGAGCTCCATAAACTTGAGTAGGAATTTACATACAAACCCTTTGGAGGGAATAAAACGAAAGTAGCTTTGGCTATGAATGAGCGCTCAAATGTAGAGAGCATTCATACCGTAAGGAATTCAAGAAAGTGCTTCAGAACGCAGGCTTTTCCGCAGCCAGAATTAACCCACTGCTGTACCCGAAGTCGGAGTTTTGCTACCACATTTCGTCTACCAAATGTGGTTTTCGTGTGAGCACGAGTCTCTCTCTTTTATGTGGAAAATTGATGAGACAACAACTCGTTTCGATATTTTCTACGTAACGTATTTTTGATGTCTCATCTTTTCTCCATACCAATATATTGTGTGAGTGCTCACCAGGGTATTATACTGTGTCTAACGTTTCGACGTAGGATTTATTTAGTCAACACTCACACAGACTCAAAACCTGAGCCAGAGACAGAGCCAGACAGAGCTTGTGGTAGGCCTACAGGAGAGATTTCCTTGATTCACTATTAAACAATCACATTACCTGCTCTTCTTCACGGAATTAATCAATTATTCTGTTAGGTTAAGAGCTTCTCTCAGGCTGATATAGGTAAACGATCCCGTATCGATACTGAGAAACAGTTCTAAGGTTAATGAAGCATTACCATTCCTGTTATGGAATCAACCACAGAATACAGAATAGAGGTTATTATAAAGTCGATTATGCGCGGTTTGTATCGGAACTTAAAAAGTTCGAAAACATTTGTCAAGTTCACGAAAGGAGCCTCTCTGAGAAGCCTTAACTCAATCAGTTTTTCGGTATTTTTCAAATCATCTAGGTCAAATTTTGCTAATTGATAAAACTTTGACATTTCATTGGCATTGATTAGGTACCCTATTTATCCGATCATTTTTAGGGTTCCGTAGCCAAATGGCAAAAACGGAACCCTTATAGATTCGTCATGTCTGTCTGTCTGTTTGTCCGTCCGTATTTCACAGCCATTTTTCTCCGAAACTGCGCGAGTCTGACTCGCACTTGGCTGCTTTTATTTTTAGGGTTCCGTAGCCAAATGGCAAAAACGGAACCCTTATAGATTCGTCATGTCTGTCTGTCTGTCTGTCTGTCTGTCTGTCTGTCTGTCTGTCTGTCTGTCTGTCCGGCCGTGTCACAGCCATTTTTCTCCGAAACCATAAGAGCTAGACTGATGAAACTTGGTGAGTAGATGTATTCTGTGAACCGCATTAAGGTTTTTACACAAAAATAGAAAAAAAACTATAAATTTTGGGGGTCCCCATACTTGAAACTGAAACTCAAAAAATCTTTTTTCATCGAACCCATACGTGTGGGGTATCTATGGATAGGTCTTCAAAAATTATGTTGAGGTTTCTAATATCGTTTTTTTCTAAAACTATAAATTTTGGGGGTCCCCATACTTGAAACTGAAACTCAACATTTTTTTTTTCATCGAACCCATACGTGTGGGGTATCTATGGATAGGTCTTTAAAAATGATGTTGAGGTTTCTAATATCGTTTTTTTCTAAACTGAATAGTTTGCGCGAGAGACACTTCCAAAGTAGAAAAAACTTGGTCCCCCCCCCTCTAACTTCTAAAATAAGAGAATGATAAATCCAAAAAAAATATATGTTGTACATTACTATGTAAACTTCCAACGATATTTGGTTTGAACGAGATCTAATCAGTAGTTTTTTTTTATACGTCATAAATCGTAAACCGCAATTTACCTTTCGACGAACTACAAAAACCTTTATACTATGTTAATTGATGCTACGGAACCCTTCATGGGCGAGTCCGACTCGCACTTGGCTGCTTTTTTTTACTAGTTCAGTTCAGTTCATTTATTTACCACATTATCACAATTGACTGTAATACTAGGCATGTCAGTTTTATACAATATTATTAGTTACTAAAACCGATGTCTTAAAATATAAATTGATAAAATAAATAAGAAACAAAAATTACAAAATTAAAATAAATATTCTAGGAGAAATAGCGTCAAATTTTACATAATATTAGATTATATAGATGTATCAAGAGCAGTCCGTGTCAAAAGAGGATTCCAACAATGTCATATTCATAAATTCATTTAAACAATAAAAAGCATTCAGTTCAAAAAAAGGTTTGATTTTCTTTTTGAACTCTGTAACACTTTCTAGATTAGTTACTATATTTGGCAATTTGTTAAACATTATAATCTTAGTATAGTCACCTTGTTTTTGAACTTTAGCTAGTCTAATTCTAGGTTTGTACAGCTTATCTTTATTTCTTATATTATAATTATGTATTTTAGTTTAGTTAAATTTAATTTATTAATTAAAACGGTTACACACCAATTACATTAATTAAAAATATAGACGAGTATAATAAATTCAATAATAATAATACAAATAATAATAATACAATTTTCAATTAATTAAAATAACTTAACAAATTAATTAAATATGTCAATCTCACAGTCATTATTTTATTACGCTTAAAATATTTCCTAACGGACACTCTTTTTCTAAGTCCAAAAATAAAACCTTCCTAACAATAGCGCTGTTACCCCAAACAGTTATTGCGTAGCTAATAATAGAATGAACATAAGCATAATATACTGACATGAGCGATTTAGTGTCGATTAAGGATTTTAGTTTTAACAATGCATAGTTAGCCCTCGCTAATTTCTTACATAATTTTTCAATGTGTACTAGCATCTAGTTTCATTTAAATCTGCCCTTACGGAAAACACTCACTAACTTCTGCATACATAATTATTATTAGGATGCTAACTTTCATAGTGTTAAGTTATTGGTTTAGGAAAATGTCAGCAGTAAAACCTGTAATAAAGTTTTCTATACAGAATAAAGTTTAGATCCGAGTTCGCCTCAGCGCTATAATAATGCCGTCTATAGAGTTTAGCCATTACACCAAACGACCAACTCCACATACCTAATCTGTACTAACGTAATACGGTGGGTAATACAGAGAAGTTTCTACTAAAATTATACCGCATCGTGGTCCAAGCCCCACAAAGGGTTCTGCAGTAACAATTAAGACCACTATGAGGGTATGCTGGCAACATATGGCTCAGCAACAAAAATGTAAGTAAATTGCCCTCGGTTCACACAAGCTCGCATGAAGATAATTTTGTGGCCGAATGCTTTTTATTTACCGACTTGAAATAAAAAAGGAAGAGGTTCTTTATTCGGGTGTATTAATTTTTATGAACCGATTGCAATGTTATCGCATATCTTTTTCATTTATGAACCGATTGCAAAAAAGTAGGCCATGAGCTCTGTCTGGCTCTGTCTCTGGCTCTGGTTTTGAGTCTGTGTGAGTGCATTATACTGTGTGTTGGACGTTTTGACGTAGGATTTATTTAGACAACACTCACACAGACTCTAAACCAGAACCAGAGACAGAGCCAGACAGAGCTCATGGTAGGCCTACAGATTAATTCCATAAATCGGTTTAAGCGGTATCTACTGATATAAATTGGGTGCTATCATAATTATTATGTTAACTGGTATTTTCAGTGACCTGCACCTTCAAATGTCAATTATTTAAAAACGTATCGTAACTTAAATCTTTCTCGTTAGAAAAAAATTGAGTTAAACATTATTAATCAATGAAACCAGCCCTATAAGCCATAGGTAAGCTTTAAGTAAACCGCTATGATCCCAAGCCATAAAGCCACAAAGATTATTATCGGTAAAAGATCTAAATTTTTGCCATCATTTATACAAACGAAAAAATAGATAAAACATTTATCATGAACCCGCGTCCTGATATAGTTTCGAGCGAGTTCCTCTTTATTACCGCATCTAACACGTTTGTATGCTAATTTTATCCCCTGAATCCTGTCTGATGGAAGCCGGTCCCTGAAGGAGGGTCTATCAGGGCAGCCAGGCTAACCGACGAACTTTAGGGTCACTACGATAACACACCCCTGAAATCACTGCGTATTACCTTATCACGGAGTTATCAGTATTGTCGTTTGCATAATCTAGGTAGGTAAGTACTTTATTAGCTTTTTTGCTTTCAATTTTTTTTTACAATTTTTAGGTTTACGTTTTATCTCACTTGCAGTTGTGATGACGCGGTCGAGGTTTTAGCACGCCTACCTAGAAGATACTATATTCACTCCTGTCTTGAAAACGTCAAATTTGTAGGTGCTCGGAAAGACAGACGCCGGCAAGGAATTCCATTCCTTGGCTGTCCAAATTATAAAAGATTTATAAAGAAATAATGATTTGACGAATTGACTGGCCTCTCAACTCAGTTGGTAGTCGCTCTGCCTTCTGCGCCGTAGTTCGTGGGTTCGATCCCCATCGAGAACAATTATTTGTATGGTGAAAATCAATGTTTATTCTCTGTCTGGGTGTTATATTGTATTCTAATGTATGTATTTACAAAAAAATGGATTTAAGTATTTTATCAGTTATCTGGTTCCCATAGTAGCTCTGCTTAGTTTGTGTGTGTGTTAGTGTTGTGTGATTGACCACAATATTTATTTATTTAATTACCTCGCGCTTAAATTATAAAGGCATGTTTTATTATTGACCTTCAGCGTAGTGCTGGTTAAGTATCCAAGATACTTTTTTTCATAGTATTGTGTAAATACCTAAACTATTTAATCACCCATAACTATGGAAACCTGTTCACCTGCTCCTCGCAATAAATCACCGGATTTGTAATTTAAACCTCCCTAACCATCTTCCTGTCGCAAAATATTATTTTGGATTTACCCATTATTATAAGGTCGGCGACGAAGTTGCGTCACAATACCTTTATAAGTATACGCATACAATTATGTTATCGTAATTGGGGATTTTGATAAATCAACGGTCTTAAATGTCTGGACTATTTTTTAGCATTTTTTTTATGAAATATTCAGTCGGAACAATAAAGCACTTTATTATTTTATGACTTTCCAAACGCCAATGCCAAAGTTTATACTTATTATAGAAGTTAAATAATTAAAATTAATAATTTTTACCAAGTGGTGGGCCAAAATCTACACATTGTGGAGCAATTAATTATTTTTACCAAGTGGTGGGCCGAAACCATTGTGGAGCCCTGAGACAAAGAGGAGGCGTAGAACTGGTGATTACTTGAGTAAGGCTTGAGCCTTTACTTGGGAGACGCTATAGTGCCTGGGACATGATTTTAGATGGAATAGACTTGCCTATACCTACCATCCTGACAGCTCAGTCAGTCCAAGCCAGAAGAAAGACATGGTCAATACCTGCTGAGCTTACTATGCCATGGGTTTGCTACACCGTTGTTGTCCACAATGTTTTCCTTCACCGTTTGAGAGCACTCGCATTGTGCGCATACATTTTCCGTTGTTTTCGTGTGAGCACGAGTCTCTCTCTTTTGTATGGAAAATTAATGAGACAACTCGATTCGATAGTTTCTACGTAACGTATTTTTTCTGTCTCATCTTTTCTCCATGCAATAGAGAGACAAATAGGCGTTGTAAATGAAGTGGAACTTGCCCTTCGGTACACTCATAATAGAGAACTCAAATAATAAATCCAGGCTATTTCATGCGTTTCCCGTCGAAGGCACTTGAACTAAACTGGAAATGTATCTACAGCGAGTCAAATCCTTCCTCTTATAACGGCTTTCGAGATGATTTATTCAAGTAGTGGTGAAAGCGGACCGTGGTCATAAATACAGCTGGAGGGGAACCGAATATTGTGAACTGAATGGCTCTTTCATTGCCGCAACATTAAATATGAAAGGTTCTCGCCAAACGTCGACACACTCTGTAAAGGACATTGATACACAAAAAAGAGCTTTTATTTCTGAATGTTTTGTATTTATATTGAGTATTCAGTATATTTATTACCTTATTACGCATGTAAATACATTGTCAGATTTTAGGGCTAGTTTTATGAATCAATACATAATTCACCCTGTAAGGCTGTAGTAGAAGTACAGTTAACACTGACGTTTGTTCTTCACTGGCATTTGTTGATACATTTATGATTTGATAAACAATTTATTTACACAAAGAAACTTACAATTAAACATAATATTTACAAAATGTACAAAATACACAAGAAACAGTTGAGCTATCTACAGATCGTTACAAACGATCTAGAGATAGCTCAACTGATCCAAATCAGTGCCAGACGGAAGCGTCCCCAAGACGCTGGCGGCATTGCCACGCTGAATAGCAATGCTTATACGCTGCGCCAGATACTCTTATTCCCCCTTGATTTGATCCATATTTGTTTGTAGCACACCTTTTAAACCAAGGATTTTTTTCGCTGTATTTATCATAAAAGCGAACGTGAATAATAAAGTTACTTTCTCACGATGAAAGCTTTGTTCGCAAAATTGTCACTGAACTAGTTGTCACAAAACAAGTAACTAGTTTTTTCATTACTCATACTCTGAAAGTAGGTCTGAAGTTGCCTGAGGGGCCTAATTGAAAGTAAAACTTTCAGCCCTAGGGAGAATCGCTTTCTACTGACAGCTGTCAAATTATAAAAAAAACAAGTTCGTTTTTATTCAACCATGTTCCAACTTTCTAAAGTCTTTCTAACTGCAAGGAGGTCGTTGAAATTCCAACTTTTTATTCAGCAAGTAGGTTGGAAACCCATTACAACGGTAAGAAGTTTTTATAACGTCTAATTAAAGCGCAATGTAAAATTTTAATAACATAAAGATAGTATTAAATAAATAATATATCTTCTAAATTACTTGATTAATATATAGCTTCAACTATTTATTTAAAATAACATAGATTTGAGCAAACAATTTACAACTTTTTAAATTATGAGAATGAAAATAATGGCTGAATAATGCTGGCGAGCCGAAGCCGAAGGCCCGCCAGAGAAAAAGAAAAAAAAAACCGGGAAGGCGGCAATTCAATCTTCATTTTCACTAATTTTTCTTTCATGTTTTTATTTTTACTTTCCTTGTATTCGTAATGAAAAGCACAGTGTTTACCTCGGGTGAAAGTCTTTTAAGTCCCTCAAGCTCCATTGGCGCCCTCACTATCGCTCTGGCGCCAAACCCGTCTCGGGACTCAAAAAACGTGACTTTCAACACTCGGGTAACAATGTACTATTGCCAGTGCCTAGAAAGTATTTCAGCCGTTTGTAGAGAGCAGTTGCGCACTAGCGCAAGCTGGAATTTATAACTAGCTAGAGTAATGCAATTCCACTTCAATTCCATAGTACCAGTTTAGAGATAGATTTTAAACATCAGAGACTGTACTTACATTGTTTTATGACTTTCAAAATAACGATACCAAAGTTAAAAGAACGACTGCGTTTGGTATTCAGCCCAATCAAATATCATATATTTGAGAACAATAAATTAATAAAAAAAAAATTGTCAGAAAAAAAAAAAAAAAGCGACTTATTGAACTCGACTGATTGATTGGACTGTTTTTTAGTAAAATAATAAAAATTTGCAAAAGTGAATTATGTATCATCTTGCCCATTCTGCCCTGTTATTCTCAAAAACGGCTTGTCTAAAATTTTTGCAACTTTATTTTTTTTTTTAATAAAACGTTTAACCAGTCTCTCATGGTGGTTGCTATTCCGGCAACACGGCTCGATTGGGTGATCGCTGAATTACCGTTCAATTTTGAAATTTTTCATACAAAAATCTTAAACTCACAGTGGATTACGTGATCACTTGAACGAATTGTATTGCAATAGGATGCAATTCAACATAAATCAACATGAATTTTTGGTTGAAAAATTTGAAAATAGAACGCGGATTAAGCGATCACTCTATCGAGCCGTGTTGCCGGAAAATCAACCACCATTAGAGAATGGTTAAACGTTCTATTCAATGTAATAATAAAGGTGTTTCTGGGTTGAATTTTCAAACACAAATCTAGAAATTAGGTTACATCAATCATTTCCCTTGAAACGTTCTTAGTCTTAGGCGTCGCAATGTCTCTATCGGCTGAGATGAGAGTGTAATTAGATCGGAGAAGCGCGGACGCCTCGCCTCGACTCTCAATCAATTTGCCAGCAATTTGTCGCCTTTTATCCAACCACTACGCCAATTCCTCTCGATTTATTCTTTTAGGTATCGGAACTTTTTGTAGATTAAATATAAAATGAAAAAGAACAAGCATCATTTTTTATCTACGGATCATACCTGCCAACCCAAATTTACATAATAAAAGAAGCTTCTGAAGGTCTCAAAGAAAAGTAAGGATCAACCGATAAGCCTATTCGAAGTATGTATAAAAACAAAATAAATTGATTACGAGATCATCAAGAATTACCAAAAACATAGAAGGTGCTCTAAAAGTTGGTGCGCTATAAGGAAGACTTCAAAATACTGACATAAATTGGTGTGGCAACTTAAAGCATTAAGGTAAGTGCATACTATAGAGTACTTACCAACCAACAGTTACGAGTCTACACTAAGTGTCGGACATGTATTATGCATGGAGTAAGAGAAGTTTTCCAAAAGTAGGTATGCAAACTAAACTAGCACCAAATTCTTTATACTATTTGCAGGTAATTCAAACACTTGTCCAACCCTGCAGAAATCAAACCTTTAGCTAGTTCTCCACAGAGGTAAGTAACAATAAGTACCTAAACAATAATACGTTTCCCCCTGCTGTATTGGGTTGTTTTTTGTCAATTGGTGTATTCTAAGTACCTAAGTATGTATTTACTTATAAATGTATGCATATATGAATTACCTACATTATAGCTATCTAGCTCCCATAGAAGTACCTAGGTTTGCTTAATTTGGGGCTTAGATAGTGTAATGTGGATAATACACAATATTAGTTTTTTGTTTTATTTCTAACTTCCTTTTTCCCATGTTTTCCATTGTGCTGAATTTGTTATAGATTAAATCCACTTGGGATGTACATTGTATTAACCACACCACCACGTGAGTAAAGCCGTGAGCTGAAGTTAGTTACCGCAGCCTACTTTCATGTTTGCGCTTGTATCACTTCCACGGGAGAGCCTGGAAAGATTAATTACAGGATCGACAGTTTTAATTAGTTTCGTAATTAACCGCCGCATAGTCCGCCTCCAAGGCAAACTAAAATAAATTACCTTTTAATACAATCAGCAAGCTGGATTAAATCGGTTGCGGCGTTGCCATTCCTCTGAAATTCCTCAAAATGTAACTCACCTACAGCTTATATCGTTTTAGAAATAGGTACTGCACAGTACAAAGAGCCCACGTTGTAAATACCTGATGAAATATTCTAATTTGTCACTCGAATTCCTCAAACGGAATCGCTAATTTCTATTCCATTTAATCAGAAAGAGATGCGCTACGGTACGCTGTTCGGAGCGTAATTCGTCACAATCGGAATTGTGACAATTCCCTCGGGAAAGCTTTGAGAAAAATTGTCGCTAACGAGCTTGTTCCTCCCGCATTCCTCCCACTTTTAATCCACACCAACTCCCTCCCCCTTATCCATAGCACTTTAAAACCCTTTTTGCGATTTTCCGCGCGGTGGAATATCAAGAAAAAGCGAAAGGAACATTTCATTGTCTACCGTTTTTAATTATTCGACGGTATTCTGAAATTGAAAATTACCCAACAAGAATGAATCGTCTTGTTTTCTATGGTATTTAAAAGAACTTGTTATAAAAGCCTTAATCTACCTACATTATTGTTATTTTTTATAAGAACAATGAATTAGAAAATTTAATAATGAACTCTGTTTTCCATCAGATATTACAGCTATAAACAGAGTTCAGATCACCAACCAAGATTTTTTTATTTAGTGTTTATATTTTATGTCTAAAATTACTGTTAATAATTGGGGAAATTATTGTTCTTTCTATGTTAAGTATTATATAAATCAACATATTTTGTCTATTATTAGAAGTGTTTACAAGTGACATGGTACACGGTCTGCAATTAAATAATTATTTGAAATAATTCAAAGTAGGGGATTCGTTCCGAGTGCGTCCTCTCTCTTTGAGTAGCGCTCGCTCTCATTAGCGATTTTCCAACCGAGTGATTTGTGAAAAGGCGATAAAAGTGCTGGAGGCCTCACAATAACCTCGGTACTTTATGTCCTCAATCCTCACTTAATACAATTTCGACTGCTGAGTGCTGAGTCTGCAAAATAAAATACCTGTTTGATGTATGGTGGGGAAGCAACCTGTCAACTTTTGAATTGCCCAGATTTTTCTAGCTCAGAGTTTTATAGCTAGTGCCTTAAATTTATACAAAATAAATATAATTATACATGCTTCCTCTACAAATAATTTATATTTATTTTAGGTACATGCTGCCTTCACAGCTCAGTAGCTCTGCCTTCTGCGCTGGAGGGCGTGGGTTCGATCCCCACCGAGAACGAATATTTGTGTGGTGAACGCAGATGTTTGTTCTCTGTCTGGGTTTTATATTGTATTCTATGTATGTATTTATAAACAAATAAGTATTTAAGTATTATATCAGCTACCTGGTTCCCATAGTACAAGCTCTGCTTAGTGTGGGGCTAGATAGTGTTGTGTGGATTGTCCGCATTATTTATTTATTTATTTATTTATACACTGTACATAATTATAATAAAAATTCTTACATTAGCTCGAAACAGAATTACAGGAATTTACTTCTTATTATAGAAGTAAATTCCTGTAATTCGAAGCGGAAACTCTTGTCTTGTGAACAACAAAAGCCAGAAATTATGAGTTAACGACATATCTATGCGAGACATTGTAATGCCTGTCTAAACCAATATACATTCCCTTCGAATTCAGCAGGAGCAGTAAATAAACTGTATTAAACCGTGTATTTTAACGGTTCGACCCATTGATGTTATAAAAGCTCAACTTTCCACTCAGTAGGTCGTAATTGTAATCGGCCACTTTCCCTCCATTAGCGAGGGAAGGATGGGTTAACCACGAAATTGAGAAAAACTAAGGAAGAGGCACAAAAAATAAACAATTCTAATAAGATTCGAATACACAGCCTTGCTTGCGTTGTGACCGAAAAAAAAATTCGCACGTCAAGAGGAATTCACGAACTTGTTTTCTCCTAAGATAAAATAATTTTTTCAGCCACTGCGGCATAACATCTACAATTCTGTGTCTATAATCTAACTAAACATTGCCTCTTTAAAGCTGTCCTTTCTGTGTTTTAATGTATATTATTTATTATTAACAAAGGGGAAGGTCGTGGGTTCAACAACTTTTGGGACATTATACAATCTTTGTGATTTCCAAACACTATAACAAAACAATAAGACAAATGTATTTTATTTCTTTCTTTCTTTTCTAAAATGTAATAGGTTCCTACAACCAAGAAGGTTGGTTTTTAATGGGACCTCCATTTTTATCCCTTCTTGGTGGGTAATAGCCGCCCAGCCACTTTGGGCCGAATGCCCGAGTCATGGCCCGCAGGCCTCTGTCAATATTGTACTAATGTTCGGCGGATGCATGTTACGAGCAACCAGGGATTATCTTTCAACCGATATTAAAGGTCTAAGCCGCTCATATGACATTTACGCTTTTTTATGAGAGATAAAAACGGATTTTTTATTTTTGGACAGAATCTTTAGATGAAATGGTTTTCAAACTGTTTTTACCCGAATGCCGAAGGAATATGCTAAAAAAGTGATATTACATGTGGCGTATTGATTAACTTATCAACCTTAAAAAAGAAACGAAATGCAGGTTTTTTTCTAGTAAATAATGTTAGTTCATTGGACAAAACCACAGGACAGCACCAGTTATATTCGCGATGAAAACAACTTGTTCATTGCCCATTTTTATTATCTCAAGTGATTTTTTCAAAGGATATCAAGTCGGTAGTTTTTTATTGGCAACAAAAACTGTGAGCTCTCAGCCACTTCAATATCCATTACCGCGTGACAGCGGCTGCAGTGCAGCGCAAACAGCGACGACAGTGCACCGTCAGCTCGCTGCGCGGCGCAAGGCATAGGCTTTGGAGTAATCCTCGTGACACGGGTAAGGGTAACCCCTCATACTAAAAAAATTGAAAACAGTGGACTCAATCAGTGGAGCAATCGCCTGAACGAAAAATGTTGCAGGAATGCTGTTTTTAAAATTGAATATCGAACGCGGATTCAGCGATCACACGAACAAACCACATGCGATCACAACAAAACATGTGGTATATCACACGCCTCAAAGTAATGGGCACATTGTAATGGCAAAACACTGGTATTAAAATGTCTTAAATCATAATAATCGAAAGTCATTGGTAGCTAAAACTGTTTAAATATCACTACACCAATCAATTGATTTGTCAATATTAGATATCTTAACGAAAACTTTAGAAAAGTAGTATTGTTAAATATATTTTTTAAACAAACAAAACCCGATATAGAGAACCATTGATTTGGACCACAACCTAAATTCTGATGAGTTCCTCAACCGACTTCCATAAAATAATTAACAATGTCTCAATCATTAGTAGCGACAGACAGAGGCAAAAGTAAATTTAAAATTTTTCTTAGTCAATGCCCATTTCTCTGGCAAATTTTATTTATAAGCTCTTAAGCTATAAGTTAGCAATTTCACATTAAAACTCTGCATGTCGGTCTCCCACGAAGTATGTGGTATTAGGTACTAAGATTATTATTAATAAGAAGATTCTCAATATTGACTACACAGTTACACAGTTTGAATGTTTAATCTTGTAGTGTCACTAGTTCTTTCTAACCAGCCCAAGCCCAAGCCCAGCTCTTCAATGCTTTGATCAAAAGTGTATTACCTACACGTTCTTTTGTTGCTGACCGTATTTTCCATTACATTTAAATAATAACTAAAACACGACTTCAAAGCCGTAGAAATGGTAAGTAATGAATGTAGATACTAATCTTACAGCTTTAGCACATTTGACACTGAGCCAGGACTTAATTGACCGTGTACAACTTTTTCACCTATTTTTCATAAATACTTTTAGGGCTCAATAAATAGTTTTTCTTTCTTTCTGGCTTCGATCTAAGCTGATGTGTCATGCATCTACTGCATGTAATATATTTAGTCAAAAATGTACTTGGAATCTACAGAAAATATGTATTATTTAAAAAGCTCTCCCGAGTACTTGTTTAAACAAGAATAGTAATTGAAAATTTTTAACTTAACTTATTTCACCCTTCATAGGGAAATTAATTTGAGCTTTTTATTTTTGTTATATTTAACTCTGTTATCGTAATGGTTTCGGCAATTTATCATGGGATTTTCTATAAAAAACTCATTCGTTTGTATTTTCTGACTCAAGCAGATCAAACTTGCCCCGCCGACTGAAGGACAATCATTGTTCATTGTTTTCATTTCTGTAACTAATAACTAAAGTAGACCAGGCAGACCCTGGAAATGATAGAGTGACGACATCGTCAAAATAGCAGGTTGCGCTTGCGCTTGGAGTAGAGAAGCTAGGGACAGAACGAGATGGAGGCAAATGGCGGAGATCACAAACAACCCGCAACGTTGAAAATAGAAGGCGTCATGTACCGAAAGCTATAACTAGACAATCATTAACAAAGCCAATTATTTCACATCGTTACTATCAATTAGAAAATTTCCATTTTATCGAGTATAATGTTCAATAGATTATGTCTATCAATTAGTGGAATCATTACGAATATATTTTAAAGTCATATTTTATTTGATCCTGTAGCAAGTGACACGTTTTTAACCATGATCACACAACCGATACGATATATACTGATTGTTGAAAATATTTTAGGAATCTACAGAAATTATCTGTTAGTCAGTAAAATGTTTCAAAAACTGATTATTTTTAGAACCATTATTGAAATGACGTTGTTAATCGGAAGTATTTATTTCCGTCACATATTTAATAATGTGTATGAAGTATATGGCACAGAGTCCTGGTATTACAGCGCTATGGATATATTTTCTTTTAATGTATTAATTTTATCAATATATCATGCTAAAAAATTCAATGAAATGTTGTGGCATTTTAATACTTACAAGTCGTATTTCCCTCAAGACCATAAATACTTAAAGAATATGGACCGTAAAAATAAAATTATTAAATACGGCTATAGTTTTTACGTCTGTTTGAAATTCTTTGGAGATTTGGTGTTTAATGTATTCGCTAACCACCTTGAGATGGAACAAATATTTATTTACGTTTACTATATATTCGGAGCTAATATATTTCTTCGTTACCAGCGAGTTATAAGCCAATTTATAATGATCCACTGTTTATTATTTTTGATCGCTGAGCAAATCGATTGTATAGTTAGATCCGTGGCCGAACAAATAGAAGAAGCAAAACGAAATAAAATGGAACTCAAACTAACCTTTGATATAGAACCTCAGTTATTTGATAAATGGTCAGCAGCATATTCTACAGTTGAAAAGATATCCAAACTCTGCAATGATATTTTTGGTTTCCAGGTATAAAGATGTTTTTCCCCAAACCAGTTGATCGAAGACTATTCATATACTTGATGAAATCAAGTAAATTAAAATGCTTTTGTATTTTCAGATCACAATGTTAATCGTCATAGTGGTGTTATTTTACATATTAGTGATGTATGCAATGATTACGTTTATCCGTCAGGTGAGTAGTGTTAAATATTATTTGTCTGCCATAAATACGAGAAGGCAGAGCTACTACCAACTGAGCTGAGAGGCCAGTCAAACACCACACCACACCACATCGATGGTTACAAGCGACCGTGCTATTAGTATTATTATGGACATACTGAGGAAACTAATATATATTTTATTTGTTCTTTCAGGGCATTTTTACATTATACAGTATGCTCATGTTCTTCATATCCATGGCAGATTTAACATTTACTTTCTATGCTGTAGCAAAAGCAGCGCAAAGAGCGAATAATAGTGCGCAAGAGTTGAGACAAATACTGGCTAAGCTTCTTAATCACTCGATAGAATGTAAGTTTAGAACATACATAAAATCACACCAAGTTCCCATGGGGGTAGACAGAGATCACGGATATCCACTTGCTAATTTCTGACATACCTCTTTCGCTTCATTCAGTTTAGAATACTTGTGTTTAAGAACTCTCTAAAATTCTTTAGAAGTGTGAAGTCTCAAACTACATCGCATTTTGTTAGTTTCGTTAAGACTTGTATTGACTCTAATATTTTTGTAAATGTACTTTACTAACGACGTTTGCTTGTTATTACAGTAGAAAAACAATACAAAGCTACCAAAGACCTGCTACGCCTGGTGTGCACCCATCCTATACATCTAAAGGCATTTGGCTCAATGGTAGTGGATATGTCTCTGATACCAACGTGCGTGGCCATCTTTACTTCCTACACCATCACCGTGCTGCAATTCCAAAATATTATCTAGGTTATATTATGAAATTTGAAAATTAATCGATGCATAAACTAATGACGTGTTTTACCAAGTGGGTGATCCATTGGCGAGCTAAAACCGACGACGAGCCTGCGAGCCAAAAGTATAAGCCGCCAATGGAGAGAGTAAAAGACGTCATTAGTTTATGCATCGATTATTCTATTCTTCTCTGTCTGTGTGTTATATTGTATTCTAAGTAATTACAAAATAAATATATATTTATGGTTATGCTAGCAGTAAGTCGCATATGGAAAAACTCGAACATCATTCATTTAATTGAGCTCTGTAGTAGATTGTGTCTAAAGCACATTTTCCTTTGTTTTTTTTTGACTTGAGTATGATATTTAGCTCGATTAAAATCGGTCCAACCTTAGCAGTGGTAATAAGCGAGAGGTATAAGAGAGCTGATGGTTTAATGGTAGCTAACCTTGTTATCCATAAAAACTAAATATTCTAGACAAAGCTTTGCTAAGTTTATGGTTATATGAAACTATTAATAAATATTATTACATCACCGTTTTTTTAAATAAACCTGTTGTCTCCCACTGCTGGGCAAAGGTCTCCTCTAAAACCTTCCCCTCATCCCGGTTTCCAGCGATCTCCCACCAATTCTTCCAGTGACCGTCAAGATCTCACCAACGTCTTCTCGGTCGTCGCCTTCCGTCTTCAGGAACACAAGGAGTGACGATGTTAGCCAACTTCTCACGTTTTATTCGACTAACGTGGCCTGCCCACTCCCACTTGAGTTTGGCTGTTTTTCACCTTGCTTATTTATTCATCTTATAAAAAATACATAATCTTATTATTATAAATAGCTCTAAGGAAACCACGAAGGTTTGTAGGGATAATGCAAGTCATAAGTCGAGTCAGAATTGGATAGCAGTGGTAGAGCTCTTTGTGAAGGGCTCGTCCGGGAAAGTACTACCACCACAACTTTTTCTACCGTGAAGCAGCATTGCTGTGTTTCGGTTTGAAGGGTGTGGCGGCAAAATTACTGGCACGTGAGGCTGAACATCTGTATGCCTCAAGTTGATGGACGCAGGGCAGTGAATCGTAGGGCACGTTCCTGACGAGCGTGATCTACGAGGTAATGCTTTGTTATAGGCAATGGTTACCACTTAACATCAGGTGGGCCATATGCTTGTTCCATCAGCTAGTTGTATAAAAAAATAGCTTATAAGTACAGAATACTTTTAATAAACTTAAACTAGGTAAGTGCACAATAAGTAATTATGTTTAGATAATTGGTTACTTTCATAACCATGTAATGATAATGGTTTTTCAAACAACCGATGCGATAAATTTTCCGAAGTTATTACTTTATTTCAGCCATTAAATGAAGTTTAATAGTCATTCGATTTTAGAACAAGTCACACGTTTAACTCAGAGTGCAATATAATGATCAGACAGCCAATTAAAATTATACTGACAGTTGAAAACATTACTGGGTTTTACAGAAATTATTCTTTATTCGGAAAAATTCAACAAACTTTTATTATTGTTCGGACAATCTTAGAAATTGCACTAATTTTCTCAAGCTTTTATTTTTATGAAGGGTTTTCCCATCTTTCGATTGATTCTGACTCAGTAAATTACTTTGTAACAGCCGTTTATTCTATCATTATGTTGATTCTAACGATTTATCATTCAAATAAATTCAAAATACTGTTACTATACTTTAGTTTATTTATGTCATATTTCCCCACGGATCAGTTTTATTCTATTAAAACAAACCACAGAGAAAAAATGCTAACTTTATTTTTTGCCGTTTCCAATATATTAACGCCATGTATATATATATCATATTACTGCATTTATAGTGATTATATTGATATTAGAAATTCCACATACTATACGCTTGAATTTATTTTATACATTGGGTTTATGCGGTTTTTATGTGATTTTTCTGTAATTTACTGCTTTTTATCATTGATAGCTGAGCAAATTGATTGTATCGATCGATCAGTAAACGACGAAATAGAAGAAAGAGCAACACTTTGTACATGTACAGGACCTTTTGTACGTCCGTGCCCTCAAACTAAGCTTCAACTGTTTGATAAATGGTCGGCAGCTTATGCTACGGTTTCAAAGATATCAAAACTATGCAACCTCATTTTTGGTTTTCAGGTAGTTAGAGTCTGTTCAGAAAGAGAACCGTCGTGGGATTGGAGGGCGCTGCTGTGCTTAATTACCTTTTTTGTTTAGTGGGCAATACAATAGCGCGTCTGTTGCGTTTTGATCCTATCACAACTAGTGTACTATTCCTTTATTTAATTTTTATGATGCAAAATGCTGAGCAGAAAGAAAGGGATGAGCTGCCATATAAAATTGAAACGTTAGTTCACAATTTGGCCACGACGGTTCTTTTTCTGAACAGACTCTACACACTATTTTTTGAAGCTATCTTACACTATTTGGTATTTATAGTGCGTATTCCGAAACAGTGAGTCAGTCAGAATCGAGCCTCAAGCACAAATTTTTGACACTTTTCAATGGCGAACTGTCATAAAACCTGGCTCGACACAGACTCAAGCAGTATTTCGGAATACGGCCTTAGAGTAGGTATAACAAGTTATTTGATTTTAGATGGCGATGATGATCAGCATTATCACTTTTTTGTACATTATACTGATCTACGTAATGACTGCAATAAGTGTTAAGGTAATTCAAACTTTGCCTTGATTTTATAAGTTTTAAAAACGTGAAGAATCAAATTCATGGCCAAATTGCTGAACCGAGTATAGTATTATCTTATCTAACTAGCCTCTAGCTCAGTTGGTAGTAGCTCTGCCTTCTGTGCCATAGGTCGTGGGTTCGATCCCCACCGAGAACAAATATTTGTGTGGTGAACATAAATGTTTGTTCTCTGTCTGGGTGTTATATTGTATTCTAAGTATGTATTTACAAAAAAAAAGTATTATATCAGCTATCCGGTTCCCATATTACAAGCTCTGTTTAGTTTGGGGCTGGGTAGTGTTGTGTGAATTGTCCACAATATTTATTTTATTTATTATCTGTGACCGAGTTAAATGGAATTGCTATGTGGGAGCAATCTGAACTTCGTTATTCTCATAAATTAGGAAGTTATGCGATAGCGAACATCAAAAAAATACAACTGAATTGAAAGCCTTCTCCTTTTTTATTTGAAGTCGGTGAAAATGCAATAAGCCTAGATCAAAATATAAAAAAAATAGATCATCGAATGTTAGCCTACTTCTGTTGCGCGGTGCAGTGAAACTCTTGAGTTTCACTTTAACAGTTCCGAGCGACCAAGCCTTAGGCCTAAAACATACACCATTCCCTCCAAACACCGCTAGCGAGTAGACGTGTCTCTAGCTGCGAGCGATAGGTCGCGCACCGCTTCACCTGAGCCGACAAAAAAATTCCCACTGAAGACTTACAAAAATCCAGAAGTGACATCAAGATTATTACGATGCAGCGCTCTCCGGTTAAATCCGCATCACTAAGCGATCTCAGTGAACCAGCTACAACTAAGGACAAGGCCGCCTTACAAACACGCAAACGAAAAATGGACCCCATTGTAGAAGCGCTTGAGAGCCTTAGGGTGGATATGAACGCTCAATTCACCAATATGAAAGAGCAATTTACCTGCAAGTTCGACGAATTGAAGGTAGAGATGGCAGTGCGTGATGCAGCTAACGAAATTAAATTTCAAGAGCTTACGACGAAGGTAGAATTACTACAGTCAGCTAATAAAAAGAACGTGACCACCATTCAATATTTAGAGGAACAGCTGGAGGCTACCCAAAGAATGCAGAGAATGAACCATGTGGAGATAAGAAACATTCCTGTAAACCCAGATGAAGATGTTATGCAAATCGTGAAGAATATAGGAGCGAAAATTAAAGAGAACATCAGCAGTGGTGACATAAGAAATGCTCACCGGCTACACAACAAAAACAAGGAGAAGATGCACATCATCGCAGAGTTTAATAATACTACTAAAAAAGAAGACTTTCTTTCTACTTTTAAAAAATATAACTTGGCTCATGCAGAAAATAAATTGACCCCAGACGCGATAGGGGTACCAGGTAAGTTGGGTTCTATAATATATATGTCTGAGCTCCTAACTCCTAAAGCTAGGCAATTGTACTACCAGGCACGCACTTTAGCTAAAGCAGAAAACTATAAGTTTTGCTGGGTAAAACATGGGAAAGTGTTTGTTAAGAAAACTGAAGAATCGGCGGCAATCCTCTTCAATAACGTTGAACAAGTGGACTCCTTAAAGGAGAATGCCATGTGACTAGCCTATTCCCCCATTCGTGTCAATAACCTTCGTATTACAATCTACGAAGAATACCAAAATTCACATACAAATCTGTGCGTTAAAATTATTTCATCTATAAGTTTAATATTTATAACAAGAGTTCAGTTCCTAAATAAAGAATATTATTTGTACTACGCCCATCTCTTTGCGAGATACCTTAGTCATAAGCTAAAAATAGAGAGTACTTCTCTGAACAACCTCTGTATCACAATGGCAGAGTGTCTTATGTCTACTGATATTACTTGATGATGAACACGAATGAAATTGAATTGGCCCGGGATATTGATGACTTAACTATGTCCAGGGCCTTTGTTGTGGAGGAGGCTGAGGATTGCGCTCAGTACATCAAACAAGACAATAGTAATTCTTTAACTCTGTTGACACAAAATATTAGAAGCATATACAAGAATTTTGATGAATTAAATATACTGATGGAAAGAATGAACATAAACCTCGATGTAATAATACTAACAGAGTGCTGGTTATGCAGTGATAAAGCTATCCCAGTATTATCTGGATACAAAACATACAAAACCTCTCAGTTACTTAATCAAAATGACGGACTAGTAACGTACGTGAAATCAGATTTGACTGCTTATGTAAGTGAACCTCACCTCCTTGATGCAAATTGTTTGGTTCTCAAGCTTAGTGGTAATACCTGCATAGTCTGCATCTACAGACCCCCATCATTCAGAGATATAAACAACTTTATATTTTCATTAGATTCCCTACTAACACAGCTTAAAATGTCCAGTAACATAATTATCATTGGTGACCTGAATATTAATTTAAGCCCGGATAATGTTACTACTAAACCTCAAGCGGACGAGTTCTTGTCCTTAGTTGCTAGTCACGGCATGCTGCCAGGCCATAATTTCCTTACTAGAGCGAACAGCTGCTTAGATCATGTTATATTAAAAACTCGCTGTGCAAATACAATTGCTGTAGTAAAAACAGATCTCACAGACCATGCATCAGTCTTACTCAGCATTTCCAAGTCTTTGAAGCGAGATGACAAGGAATACAAAACTGTACGCATAATAAATTATGATGCAGCCATGGTTGAACTGCAGAGTACTGACTGGAGCTTTGTTCTTGATAGCACTGACGCGAATATCGCAACGGAATATTTTTTAAACCACATTTTGAAAGTTCTCAAACACCACACTGTTCTTAAACAAGTACCAAGCTCCAGAAGGAAGATTAAGCCATGGATCACTCCAGGGATTATTCGATCAATCAGAAAGCGAGACAATCTACATAAAAAATGTCGTAAAAACCCAAAAAATAATGAACTACTAAAAACCTACACGCATTATCGAAACATCTGTAACGCTATTGTAAAAGAAGCCAGACGTAAATATGAAAGAAAATTACTTAATAATTCCCTCCACAAAACTAAAGCTATGTGGCAAAACATAAAACAAATATGCAACATAGGAAGTTATCAAAATAATGATTGCAATGATTTGCTTAACCTATCTTCCAGTCCATTAGATTCAGTAAATATTGTAAATAACTACTTTGCTCAAGTAGGATCCTCACTTGCAGAGGATATCAAGGCTAATATATCGGCAGAGCCTTCTTTTGGTGAGATGAAGAACATAACTGCTAATAGTCCATCATCGTCGTTTGGTCTCTATCTTACTACTGAACCTGAAATTGTTAGCATTATAAATTCACTGAAACCTCGAAGTGCACCAGGCTGGGACGGTATAACAAATGATTTTTATAAAAATGCCAAATTTGTCATTTCAAAACCAATAACACACATCTGTAATATCTGTTTTCTAACAGGAGTATTTCCTAAGGCTTTGAAAAAGTCTATAATATGCCCTATTTACAAATCTGGGGACAGAGACCGTCCCTCGAACTATCGTCCAATTTCCCTACTTCCTTCGTTATCCAAAATAATAGAAAAGATCATTAACAAACAGCTTGTTAAATACCTAGAGAGTAAAAATCTGCTATCTAAAAATCAGTTTGGTTTCCGTCCTAAAAAATCCACTGTAGATGCTGTTACATCAATAACCTATGAAATTGTAAGCAATCTAGACTCTGGTAAGAAATGTATGGGTGTTTTTCTAGATTTGGCAAAAGCATTCGACACTGTTTCCGTTCCCAACCTCTTATATAAACTTGATCAACTCGGTATCAGAGGCTTACAACTAAAATTATTCGAAAGTTACCTAACAGAACGCAAACAGTCGGTTAAAATTGGCAAATACCTAAGTGATGATGCTTCTGTTGTCTGTGGAGTGCCACAAGGAAGCATACTTGGGCCAACGCTCTTCATCATATACGTCAACGAACTCTGTAGTATGCAGTTACCAAACACTGTAATCTCTACATACGCAGACGATACTGCACTAATATTTTCTGGCAATACGTGGGCAGACGTCAAAGAAATTGCTGAAAAAGGACTGCATATGGTAGCTAATTGGCTGAAACTTAACATATTGACACTTAATGTAACCAAATCTAATTATATACCGTTCTCAATCACAACTAAAACCATTCCCGACCAGGACTATCAGGTCAAAATACATTCCTGTACATATTTTCCAGGTAGGTCTGACTGCTGTAGCTGTCCCTATTTAATGTCAGCTGATAATATTAAATACCTAGGGGTTTATCTGGACAGACACATGAGATGGGATACCCATATCGATAAACAATCGAGTAGGATAAGAAAATTAATATATATTTTTAAAAGCCTGCGACATGTTGCAGATCAGGAGCTTGTAAAGAAGATTTATGTATCGCTAGTTCAATCTCTTATAGTTTACTGTCTTCCGGTGTGGGGAGGAGCCGCAAAAACACACCTTGTCAGTATCGAGAGGGCCCAAAGATGCGTACTCAAGGTAATGCTCTTTAAACAATATAGGCACCCCACAAAACAACTTCTACACGATAGCAAGCTTCTGAGCGTAAGACAGCTTTATATATTAAACGTGATTCTATTTAAACATAGAAATCTATCCTACATAACAATAAAAGATCAAATGATTCAAAAAAGACGACAGTATACTGTCTGTGACATTCCATTAAATAAAACTAAATTTAATCATAAACAAATCCCTTTTTTATCCAGCTATTTGTATAATAAAATAAATAAAGATCTTCATATTTTTGAATTGACTAGAACAAAGCTAAAGCGTACAGTTCAAAACTGGTTTCTCACAAAAGACTATGATGAAACTGAATACTTGCTAGAAATCAATTTAATTAGTTATTAGTTGCGTATTATTATCATAATTTAACGTTAGTACACACTTAATAAAATGCATTAAAAAAAAAAAAAAAAAAAAAAAAAAAAAAAAAGGCAATGAAATATTGCATCATATAAGTTAAGTATAAATCAAGCGAAATATAAGTTAAACAAAAAAAAAAAAAATGCAATGGCCGTGTCACTTCCAGTAGCCCATAGGTCTATGTATATTTGCTCACTGCTTGCGATATTGTCTTTTTTTCTAATGTGGGTATTTCGTAAAAACTGAGGCAGTACAGTACCTATTCATTACTATTTTGCTCATAATAATTACGTAGGTACTTAATACGTATGCATTAAAATCTATTCTGATATTATAAAGCTGAAGAGGAAACTTTCGTTGAACACGCTAATCTCGATATATTTACTTTGTTCCTACCCCTACTTTAATCGTTATAATTTATTTTGTTCTATATTGCCTTGCTTGTGAGTAACACGTTTAACCCACAAACTAAATAAAAGGGAAGGGCCTTTTATTTAGTCAATAGCATAACCTTATTACCTACTGGGTACCTATGTATGCGTAGGGTCATTAGTGATAGTTTAGTTTATAGGTATTTCTAAGCTATGATATTATATGGGTGCCGTTCGCATTAAAGTTAATTAGCCTATATTGGTACGACTGTCTATACCTACTATATTGGCCTAGAGGCTGTCTGCAATTTGAACTGACCGATAACAAGGAGGGGTACTGATCCTAAACACAAGGAAACTTAGTTAGGAGTTAGAGCTCAGCCATGTACTCGTAATTTTTTTATTGCCATGACGATACTACCTATCTACCTGCGTACCTGCCTAATACCACTGTGCCTGCATGAGTCAAGTCTTATCTCTAATAATGTGTAACTTATGCATAATGTAAGGAAGATGTGTTAAAATAAGGTAGGCATAATAAATAATAGGTAGGATAATGAATAGTACATGGTATGTTTGTTAGGTTACATTTTTGTAAAGCCCCAATAAAGATTATTATTATTATTATTATACACAAGCGACGTGGCGTGGAACAGGTGTGGCGCAGGTTTATTATAGAACGTTTTCAACAGCAGGTGACCGCAGACACGCCGTTTCGTTGCCTGCGCCGCGTCGCTTCAGTATAATTCAAAAACGTCGCCTGCATACATTTTGTATGAAATCGTTTTGAAGCGGCGCACGCCTACGCCACGCCTGTTCCACGCCTGCTGCCTTACGTCACTTGTGTGTGTTTTAGGCCTTAAAGAACAAGCAAGAAACCTACGGCTTGGTTCTTACTATTTTGTGTATGAATACAGTTGTTAGCAACGTCTCCTAGAATAAGATTAGATTTACTATTTTGATAAAGAAAAACGATTTGCTTTGCTAGAGAAAACGCTAGAAAATTCCTATTGTAATTGTTCTAGAATAAGTTGTTTACTTTTAACCTCGGGCCGCGCACAGAGCGAGATAGATATACTAATTAGACAAAGACGGCTAGCTAAGAATATTCGAGAAAATTTTAGATTGTTCCATAGACAAGGACAGACATATACGATAGAAAGAGATGGATAGCTAGTCAGACAAAGCTAGAGCGATATTGTAAGAGTAGGACAGATAGAGAGGTATTAGTATATAAGAAGCGCAGATAGCCCGCGATAGTTAAGTTTTAAAAGTTAAGTTTGAAAGTTTGAAAGTTTAACAGTTTTAAAAGTTAAGTTTTAAAAGTTTGAAAGTTTGAAAGTTTAACAGTTTGACGGTTTTAAGTTTAGAGTTTTGAACAAGCCTGAAGAAATAAAAGTTCAGAAGAAAAGTTTCGGTTCAAGAAAAGTATTGTATCAGTTGTTTACTTAGAAGAAATAAAGAAGAATTTTTGGAAGACTGGTGTTTCAATTGGACCCTCGCAAGCTTCGCCGAAAACCAGCGCATAGAACATACTACAGTCCACAGAACCACCACATTTTTTGGTCCTTCGAGCCGGATAGAAGAAAGAAGATGCCGATCGTCCGTTCACGTTCGCCAGTCGCCAAGTCCAGATCGGACAAGGAAGATTCTGCTGGAGCGTTGACCACTGACTGGTCGATGGAGATTTTGGCAACAACTGATACTGGAACCACGGAGGCTTCCGCCGGGACAACCACGTCGCGCCGCACCGTAGCTGCCACTAGCGCAGCATTGGAGCCCGCCGCTTCGTGCATAGGGAGGAGGACTCGCGCCGCGTTGGCGGCAGCTACCGTAGTTGCCGCCCCTCCCCCGCGCCCCGACGGCGCCGCCGCGAAAGAACCGAAGGCCGCTCAGACCCGAACGTCTAAGCAGGCATTGGCCACGCCCGCGAGCGTGAGTCTCGCGTCCGCGTCCGCGCATGCTACCGAGCTCGGCCGCTCTGAGCCCGTGTTTGCACGCCCCGCGTCGGTATCCGCGAAGCTCACCCCCACGAGGGTGACCGCGCCCGCAGCCGAATCGGCGGCCACGCAACGAACGAAACTGAAGAACATTGGAGGGAGACCTACCGCCCTACCGTGCGCGTCTTCAGAAACTGTCATCCAGAGGAAACCGGAGAGATCTACGAAATCAAGTAGAAGAACTGAACTGGAAGCTCTCCGAGAACTACAGCAGAAGCAATTGGAAGCTGCACAGGCTGCCGCTGCGCTAGCCCAGACAAATCTGGAGTTAGCAGAATACGCTTCTGAAGAAGAATTGGATGAAGAATATGAAGTTGAACGATCGACCCACGTCGAACAATGGGTACAACAGACGAACTATTTCGAGAACCCAGAACCAATCGAGAACGAGCCAACTCAGAAGAGTGAAATTAAGGAACTTGCCGAAGCTATCATGAACGCCACCAGATCGGTACGACCAAGCATGACCGTGTCACCGAAGATTTGGGACCTGCCAGAATTCAGTGGGTCTCATGAAGAATGGCTGCCATTCAAAAGGGCATATGAAGATAGCGCGGCGATGTGTACGACCGTACACAATATGGCTCGCCTCAGGAAGGCAGTGAAAGGAGCTGCCAAAGAAGCCATCAGAGGATTACTGTTCGTGACTTCAGACCCCCAGGAAATCATCGCTGCACTAGAACGACGCTTCGGGAGACCTGAACAACTGGTGCTGGCTGAGCTACAGAAGATAAAGGAACTACCACGCATCGGAGACACCCCGCGAGAGATCTGCATCTTCGCCAGTCGCGTGGGAAATGCGGTTACGACGATAACCGCCTTGAAGAAGCCGCACTACCTGTACTCACCAGAAATCAGCCGAAGCATCACAGAAAAGCTCTCGCCAATACTCCGGTACCGATGGCTGGACTACAGTGCACGCATAGGCGATGAAGAGCCAGAACTATTGAAAATGAAGAAGTTCCTAGAAGTGGAAGCAGACCTGTGCGGAAAGATCGCGCCACCGGAACTGGTCATTAAGAAACGATATCCGGTGCACGCCACCCACGAAGAAGAAGACTCCGAGTCAAGCACAGTTGCTGCGACCTCCGAAGGATTTAAGAAGTTCTGTGCTCACTGCGAAGGCGAACATTGGATCACCGAGTGCAAGAAATTCAGGGACACATCGCACAACGAGCGCTGGGAAATTGCTGTAAAGAAGAAACTGTGCTTCAAGTGTCTACGCAAGCGACATGCAAGACAGAACTGCCGAAGCCAACCCTGCAGGAAGTGCAAGAGGCCGCACCACATCATGCTGCACACAGAACAGACTTATAGAGCTTCAACCGCTCAACCGCCTGCAGCAGCGCCTCAACCAGCAAGAGAAGAAAGCGTAGTGAAGCCAGTGTTTACAGCAACCGATGGAAGAAAAACATACTTGAAGATGGTCCCAGTGGATATATACGGCCCGAAAGGATCGACTCGCATCTTGGCACTGCTCGATGAAGGTTCAACAGTGTCACTGATAGACAAGAGCGTGGTCGATCGCATCGGAGCCACCGGAAAAAGAAAAGCACTCACCCTTGAAACTGTTGGCGGAAGAATAATAGAAAAGAAAGACTCCCAGGAAATGGATTTGAAAATAAAGGGAGCAAAACGAAGAGATCGAAGAACACTCCAAGGAGTACGAACAATTGAAGATTTGAAGCTTTCGCCTCAGACCGTCAGCAAGAGCACCATTGAAGGGTGCAGCCATCTGAAAGAAATGATGGACGAACTGATCTACGAAAATGAACGCCCGACCCTACTGATCGGTCAAGACAATTGGGATCTGATCGTATCCCGGAAGATCTTGAAAGGGAAAAAGAACGAGCCCGTCGCGTCACTCACCAGCCTGGGATGGGTGCTTCATGGAAGCAGCACCGGATCTGCCGCTGCACCAGTTAAATACATGAACCACTGCCGCCAGGCAGAAAATGAAGAAGCGATCGAAGAATTGATAAAACGACACTTTGACTTGGATTCGATCGGCGTGCAGCAGCGGCACCCAAGTAACGACGCTGACAGAAGAGCTCTTGAACTATTGGAGAAGACAACCAAACAGCTACCCGATGGGAGGTACGAATCTGGACTGCTGTGGAAGAAGGAAGATGAGGTGCTGCCGAACAACTACGCGCAGGCCTTCAATCGTCTGCTGGGCGTAGAGAAGAGATTAGATAAAGATGCAGCTCTTAAAGAAGAGTACGGCAAACAACTGCAGAAGCTCTTTGACAGTGGATATGCCGAGGAAGCCCCAGCAGATTCTACTCCAGATCGAACATTCTACCTACCACACTTCTCCGTAGTGCATCCCGTCAAGAAAAAGATCCGCATCGTGTTCGACGCTGCCGCAAAATATCAAGGAAAAAGCCTTAATGACGCTCTGCTTCCAGGACCCGACCTGCTCCAGTCTTTATTCGGAGTACTCCTCAGATTCAGAGAAGGGCCTGTGGCAGTCGTCGCCGATATAAAAGAGATGTTTCTTCAGATCAGAATCAGGCAAGAAGATCGCGACAGCCTGAGGTTCCTTTGGCGAAGAGAAGACCGAAGATCAAGACCCAAAGAGTTCCGGATGAAATCAGTGATCTTCGGTGCAGCTTCATCACCAGCTACAGCTATCTTCGTCAAAAACACCAACGCCAAGAATCACGAGAAGGAACATCCAGCAGCAGCCAAGGCTATAATACGCAACCACTACATGGACGATTATCTGCAAAGCTTCAGAACGACCGAAGAGGCAGCAAAGGTGGCAGAAGAAGTGAACAAGGTGCACAAAGCAGCGAACTTTGAACTCCGACAGTGGGCGAGCAACAAGAAAGAGATCCTAGAGGAACTGAAAAATGAAGAACCACCTCCGACAGAAAAAAGACTCGGAAATGAAGAAAAGACGCTCGGAATGAGGTGGCTAGTTGATGAAGATGCATTAGCCTTCAATATTGGACTAAGAAACACTCCAGAAGAAGTGTTGAAAGGAAACAGACTTCCGACAAAAAGAGAAGTCACGAGCGCTGTAATGTCGACCTTCGATCCCATGGGTCTCGTCGCTCCTGTATTGATCAAAGGAAAGAGACTGATTCAAGATATATGGCGAATTGGAACGACTTGGGACGAGACTATCAGCGAGAACCAGAAACGATTATGGCTAGAATACATGGAAGAAATAAGAGCCATACAAAATTTGAAGATTCCCCGATGCTTGGCGCCATTCAATAGTACAGGAGAACTCCACACCTTCGTAGACGCCAGCGAGACAGCATACGCCGCAGCAGCGTACTGGAGAACGAACGACACATCCGGAGAAGTACACGTCGCACTAATAGCGGGAAAAGCGAGAGTCGCGCCCGTCAAGAGCACTTCGATCCCACGCTTGGAATTGCAAGCCGCGTTACTGGGAGGCAGACTAGCCGCAACCATTGCCGAAGAGATGGACCTGACCATCACGAAGAAAACTTATTGGTCCGATTCCAGCACTGTACTCCAATGGATGAAGTCAGATCCGCGACGATTCAAGACGTTCGTCGCTCATCGCCTCGATGAGCTGGAAGACCTCACAAAACCTCGAGACTGGAGATGGGTTCCAACTAAGGAAAACCCAGCTGACGACGCAACGCGAGACACACCGAAAGACTTCAACGAAACGTCAAGATGGTTCATCGGTCCCGCGTTTCTCCGCAAACCAGAGGCAGAATGGCCCAACAGAAGATTTGAAGGAAGCATCATCACAGGGGAAGAGAAGAAAAACTCAGAAGCTGTTACAACGACCAGAATCCAAGAATCAATGATACCGGACCCGAACAGATTTTCAAGCTGGACGCGCCTACTCCGTGCGACAGCAAGAGTCTTCATGTTCTTGGATTTGTGTCGAAGAAAGAAGGCCAGCGCGAACGCCGCCAGAGAAAAGAACTGGAAGCCATATGAGAAGAAACAGAAGATCAGCAAACCACATGCTCGAACACAGAACCTGGCAACTAGAAAATGGCTACCAGTAGAACCTGAACACATAAGGAAAGCAGAAAAAGCTCTCATCAAACAGACTCAAAGAAGATCGTTCCAGAAAGAAATAGAGAACCTCAAGAGTAGCAAGCCGCTTGATAACAACAGCCGTCTGAAGAAAATCGACGTGATGCTAGATGAAGATGAAATACTTAGACTCAACAGCAGAGCGATGAACATCAGGAACTTTGGATCACAGAACTTGAGATTGCCTATCATAGACGGGAAGGATCGTGTGCCACAACTGCTGATAGAACATTATCATCGCCATTTACATCACGGCAACCATGCAACGGTCATCAACGAAATACGGCAGAAGTTCTGGATCCTGTCGCTACGGAACGCTGTAAAGAAAGTATCGCATCAGTGTCAGTGGTGCCGAGTGAGAAAATCAAGACCGGAAGTACCACCGCTGGGAAACTTACCTCAAGAACGTTTGGCGCACCACCAACCTCCGTTCACCTGCACTGGAGTTGACTACTTTGGCCCGATGCACGTGACGATAGGGAGAAGAAAGGAAAAACGCTGGGGTGCGCTCTTCACCTGCTTAACCACGAGGGCGATACATCTAGAACTGGCGGCATCACTCGACACGAGCTCCATGATAATGGCGCTACGAAGAATGGCGGCTCGAAGAGGAACCCCCCGAACGATTTACAGCGACAACGGAACGAACTTCGTCGGAGCGGACAACGAACTGAAAAGAGAGCTCGCGAACATGCCTCAAGAAATCGTCGAGGCAGCAAGACGAGAAGGAATAAATTGGAAATTCATTCCACCTGGAGCACCCAATATGGGAGGTGCCTGGGAACGAATGGTGAGGTCAGTAAAGACAGCACTCGCAGCCGTACTTGGAGAGAAGAGTCCACCAGAAGAGGTCTTACACACCCTTTTAACGGAAGTTGAACACACGGTGAACTCTCGGCCGCTGACGCACCTCGTGGCGGATCCGACAGAAGGAGAAGAAAGTCTGACTCCAAACCATTTCTTGATCGGAAGATCCTGCGGAATGACTGTCTTGGGAAACTTCGATGACACTGACCTCATCGGGAAGCCGAACTGGAAGACTGCGCAAAGACTGGCAGACCACTTTTGGAACAGGTGGTTGAGAGAATACCTGCCGACCCTCATGCCAAGGAAGATGAATGGGCAGGAGCGCATTGTTTTCGAAAAAGGCGATGTAGTAATCATCGCGGACCGAACCTTCCCGCGCAACACATGGCCGCGCGGGGTGGTTGAAGAAACGTTCCCGGGACCAGATAAGAGGACACGCATTGTCAGCGTGAGGACCAAAGGAGGACTACTGAAGAGACCGACCTCGCGACTTATCCTCCTAGCATCAGGGAAGACGTTGCAGCCGAAAGATGGAGTGCCCAACGACGCGTCGCGCACTGGCGGGGAAAACTGTTAGCAACGTCTCCTAGAATAAGATTAGATTTACTATTTTGATAAAGAAAAACGATTTGCTTTGCTAGAGAAAACGCTAGAAAATTCCTATTGTAATTGTTCTAGAATAAGTTGTTTACTTTTAACCTCGGGCCGCGCACAGAGCGAGATAGATATACTAATTAGACAAAGACGGCTAGCTAAGAATATTCGAGAAAATTTTAGATTGTTCCATAGACAAGGACAGACATATACGATAGAAAGAGATGGATAGCTAGTCAGACAAAGCTAGAGCGATATTGTAAGAGTAGGACAGATAGAGAGGTATTAGTATATAAGAAGCGCAGATAGCCCGCGATAGTTAAGTTTTAAAAGTTAAGTTTGAAAGTTTGAAAGTTTGAAAGTTTAACAGTTTTAAAAGTTAAGTTTTAAAAGTTTGAAAGTTTGAAAGTTTAACAGTTTGACGGTTTTAAGTTTAGAGTTTTGAACAAGCCTGAAGAAATAAAAGTTCAGAAGAAAAGTTTCGGTTCAAGAAAAGTATTGTATCAGTTGTTTACTTAGAAGAAATAAAGAAGAATTTTTGGAAGACTGGTGTTTCAATTGGACCCTCGCAAGCTTCGCCGAAAACCAGCGCATAGAACATACTACAGTCCACAGAACCACCACAACAGTGTAACTTCTTTCAGCAAGGCTTCTTCGCAATGTTCATGCAGATGATGAATATCATTTCTCTGGCACAGTTTGTGATGACTATCTTCATTCTTTCTAAAGCTGGTCAGCGTGCGCGCAATAGTACAGAATCACTACAACGCAGACTAGTTACACTTCATATTTACTCAATCGGATGTAATTATTATCGAGGTACTTTATTCACAGTTTTCTTCATTACATACATACATACATACATAAAATCACGCCTTATTCCCATGGGGGTAGGCAGAGATCACGGATTTCCACTTGCTACGATCCTGACACACCTCTTTCGCTTCGTTCACTCTCATAACATTCTTCATACATGCTCGTCGGTTTAGGGTACTCCTAACCTGGCCTTTCTCTAAAACGTCTGCGATCTGATCGAGATACATGCGCCTAGGTCTTCCCCTTCCAGCAGTTCCATTCACGCTCGCCTGATGCAATTGTTTTGTTAGTCTCCTTTCATCCATTCTCTCTACATGTCCAAACCTCATGTGTTTTCTTCATTATTCATTTATTATTTACTTCATATGTTTTGTATGTGGTCATGTATTGTGTTGCATGTAAAATTGGGCCGAAGAAATACGGGTCGTTCGAAAGTGCGATGGGTTGACAACATAGTAAAAGTAGCAGAACAAGAGACGCACAGGGCACAAGACGCTGGCAGAAAATGAAGGAGGCATATACCCAGCAGTGGGTGATACCAGGCTGAGATGATGATGTGTTTTATAGGTCTTAGAGAGTTATAAAGCCCAGAACATGAGGTCTGGTCTGGTCCAGGTGACACAATGACCTTAGGAAGAAGGAAGAACAATTAGGAAAATATTAAGTGCGTGTTGCCAGTAATGACTTATACCTACGTGGTCGCTTATGACGGGGTCGCTAACTATTGGCCTCGTGCACAAGCTTAAAGTCGCGCAACGAGCTATGGAGAGAGCTATGCTGGGAGTTTCACTACTTGATAGAATCAGAAATGTGGATATCCGAAGAAGAACCTAGGTCACCGACATAGCTCGTAGAGTTAGCAAGTTGAAGTGGCAATGGGCAGGCCATATAGCTCGAAGAACCGACAACCGTTGGGGAATAAAGGTTCTCGAATGGTGATTACGAACCGGAAGACGAAGAGTAAGGCGCCTACCCACCAGATTGACCGACGACATTGTTATGATCGCGGGAAGTCGATGGATGGAAAGGGCTCAGAATCGTTCTTCCTGGAAATGTGTAGGGGAGGCTTATGTCCAGCAGTGGACTTCTTCAGGCTGATGATCTAGATGGATGAAATATTAAGTGTCCGACGGAGGGCGAACTTTCATACAAACGTAAAACCAAAATGATTATTAATTTAAGCAGATTTTCACTATCTTATTGCAATAACTGTATTCGTATAGTATTTAACTAGGTTCCTGAACAGTTTTTATGTTAAATCACTTATCTCAAATGAAATAAACACCATTCGCATTTTACACATTTTTTTCATTGCAAAATGTGATTGGCGTTAATTTCATTTGATGTAAGTAATTTAAAATAAAAACTGTTCAGGAACCTAGATAAATACTATACAAAAACAATTATTGCAATAAGATAGTGAAAATCTGCTTAAATTAATAATCATTTTGGTATTACGTTTGTATGAAAGTTCGCCCTCCGCCGGCCCCTTAAGAGTATAAACAAAATTTTAATATTCAACTGAATGCATACATGTAGAGGTGTAGTCTTTATTTCGTCATTCATTTTATGCTATAAGCATAAAATAGGGCAAATAAAAAAATAACTTTTGATTCCAGGTGAAAAAGAATATAAAGCGATGCGAGATCTTCTGCGACAAGTCCGAACGCATCCGATACGGACAACAGCTTTCGGATTCATCACCGTAGACATGACCCTTCTGCCGGCCTGGGTCGCTTTCTGCAGCTCTTACACCATCGTTACGTTGCAGTTCAATAATATTCTTTAACAAGCATTACTCCCTCCGCCTGTCATGTCATGAGAGATGAAAGTCGTGACTATAATTTCGTGTAATCGTGTAATTTAGATTATGAATTTTATTTTTTTTTGTTTACATTTTATTTTTTTCAAAAAAAAAATTGAAATCAAAGTATTTATTGGGGAAACAAGTAACACAGGGGAGTATAAACAGAAGGGTACGATGATAGCCACAATAGTTATAAAAACTGTGACGCAGCTATCAACGCCCACCTCATAGACCTGAATGTTGTTTCTCATAAACAATTAGGCATTTAACATTTAGATAAAAACATAAAACTAAGAAGTTAACATAATAAAAAATAAAAAAAATATTTTTTATTTTATTTTTTTATTATGTTAACTTCTTAGTTTTATGTTTTTATCTAAATTCTATTACTATACTTCTAATCTATATCTATATCTATACTTCTAAATTAAATTATTGTAATTGTTATTTGAGTAGTTTGACCTTTTTTGTGTATTATGTGTTGTGGTGTCTAATAATGTACGATACAATTATTCTAAGTCAATTGTTTATGAATAAATGAAATGAAATAAAAAAAATATTGCTTTCAAAAATGGGCCGGAAAAGTAGCGCTTTCCACAAACTCGCGTGTACATTGCTGCAACCTACAGTGTGACTGATTTTCATTAAAATGATACAGTCTACTAGTCTTACGAGATATCGATGGGTGGAACGATACACTATATCGTTTGTCTATTTAATATTTTACAATAGCCTACCGAAAAGCCACGCTTCAATCAATGAACTACTTACTAAGTACCTAATCGTGTTAATGACTTTTTGAATACAAAACTTATGAATAACTAACTCATGTCATAACATATTCGAATGTAGAAGCGTGCTTACGTTTTGTAACCATCATGATAAGACAACCGATTAAATTTATTCTCGTTCTAGAAAATATTTTGGGACTGTACAGAAATTACGTGTTGTTCGGAAAATTGCAACGAAAGTTAATTATTCTGCGAACAGTTTTCGAGGCTGCGATATCGTTAGCAAGCCTCTTTTACTGTCTTATCATATATAATTCATACACCAAAATATTATATTACTCCGTAACAAATATTTTTTCCCTTGTTTTATTTGTTTCACCGATATATGTTTCAGAAAAATTTAAAAAGTTGTTAATGCATTTGGATTCGTTCACGTCTTTTTTATCTAAGGATCCAATTTATGAGTTAAAGATCAACAGCATTAAGTATTTTTTTATGTGTGTAACGAGTACCTTTATCGCTACGGAAGCTTGTATATGCATATGGTATTATATTTTGATTGTCACAAATATTTATTTGGGGCATACTCGTATCTTCGACTGGACTGCCTTTCTGTTTGATTTAAATATGCGAATTAGTTACATACGATTTTATTGCGAGTTTTCAGTTTTTTATTATTTTTTGAGCTTGTTAGCTGAGCAAATCGATTGCATAATACGATCGGTTAACGCAGAAATAATAAAGCAGAGAGTACAACATTGCAACGTGGGACGAGGTTGCACTGACCTCCAGCTTCAACAGTTCGACAACTGGTCAGCTGCCTTTGCTACAATTACGAAAATCTCAAAACTATGCAATTCAGTTTTCGGTCTAGAGGTATTCATTCATACGCTTTTATGACGCTTTTATGTGTTTATACACGAGGTCTATCAATTATTTAAACATATTTCAATGTTAATGTTTTAGATAACGGGAATACTGAGCGTCGAGTTCGTTTATCTAATTGTATTAATGTACTCAATAGTAGTCAAATATCCTGATGAGGTAAGGCACGTGATCAAGTATTTTAAAAGGTGTAAATGAATCTTAATTTAATATTAAGGATGTTATTTGTATTTATTATACATATTATTATTATACAACATAATAAACAAATAAGCCGATGGAAAGAGATTACCGAAGGAATCAAAAGAGCACGAGGTGAAAAATCTTTGCACTCGAGTGCGACACGTAACTTTTCATCCCACCTCAGTGAGGAAATGACTAAATGCAAAATGGAAAATGGCATGCGTAAAGCAAATTAAAATAAAAGTAACACACCAAGAAGGTTCCGAGTCTGAGTTTTTAACAAATTAAAAAAGGTTGAATGATATACTCGGCGCCATGGAGGTAGAAGTAAATAGGTTTAATTATGTTTTTTAATTTACAAATTTAGTGCACACGAAGTTCTAAATTCAATTTTTATTCTATCTTCTAGCTAGCGGATAAAAACTGCTTCTACACTCGGATATCGAAGAGCAAAAATACACTATCCGAGATCGGGGGGATGAAAATAATATAACTGTATATTTCAGGGTGATGTTTCACTGTGCCTGCAGATTACGTATGTCATCTCTTTACTAGAGATACCCATTGCTCTCTGGTTGCTATCGCATGCGGCACAGCAAGCCCGCAATAATGCACAATCACTACAACGCAGATTGGCCGTGCTTTTGAATCAAACACTCAGTTGTAAGTACGAGATTTTTTATTAGGTATGAATGTGGATGATATAGGAGTAGAGGAAGGTCAAAGAAAGGATTGATTGTGTCAAAGATGATATGGATGAGGATAGACGAAGATGATGACTTGGATCTGTCATATTTGCCAACGCAGAACGCTTAGATGTTACCAAAAATCTGATTGTATTAGGATAGGAGTGACGATTGAAATGACGGATGACAGAGAGAAAATACTTCTTGTGCCGACCCTACATGAAGTGGGACATCGGAATAAAAATGATGAAGACTTAGATTTAAGTATTATTTTATTTATTTTCATGGAGAGCCCAAGACTCACCCATGATCATGAAATGTGGGTAGTTCTCAAAACCTCAAAATAAACTTATAATTGAAATTCCAGGTGAGAGACATTACAAAGCGATGAGAGATCTACTGCGGCAGGTATCCATGCATCCGATCATAACGACGGCGTACGGTTCGGTCACAGTGAACATGACTCTGCTGCCGACCTGCCTCGCATTCTGCACTTCCTACACCATCACCGTGCTGCAGTTCAAAAACATTATTTAAAATAATTATAAGTTTAAAAAACTTGAGAAACCGACTTCATTGCCAAACGGCTAAACCGATTTTAATGAAATTTGTTTGGGACAATCTGGACATAAGAATAACCTTCCAAATAAAAAAATAATTTTCTAAATCGGTTTATAAATGACGGAGGCATGCAGTTACAAACATTAAAAAAAATATTTAAAAAAAAATGGCAACACCGATTTTAATAAAATTAAAATAGGACCAATCTGGAAGCAGTACCTGTAGATAAAAAAATAATTTTTCAAATCGGCTCACAAATGATGAAGTTATGCGGTAACAAACATTAAAAAAAAAAAAAAAAAAAAAAATACAACCGAATTGAGAACCTCCTCCTTTTTGATTGGAAGTCGGTTAATAACAGAAACCAACGCATACACCAAAACTGCTTATAGTCAGACTAATCGCAGATAAAAAAAAATAAAGAGGATAACAGAAAATAGAAACAGCCATAAATAGCCAACTGTCCCCTTAACAACTTTTGGATGCAGCAGCACACTCTGCTCAATAAATAGTCTTAATTAGCTCGTAATATCACTAACATTAGTTTCTAAGTTACTTTATTACAAACAAAGTATGGATTTAAATCTGAAATAAAAAACATTTGATTTGATTTGATATCGGTTATGTTATATCATCCATGTATGTTATTATAATTAAATAAATTTTCTTTCTTTCTTTCTATACCATATCTGATACAACTCAAACAGCTACAATATATTTGAGCGTGCCATAACTTCACAAAAAAGTACTAGGAGTTTTAGTTTTCTGTTCATAATACAATAGTTTGTTCATAGATGTTCATATGTTACATTGTTCAACTGTTTTCCTAGTTGTTACATCATATCATCATGATGTAGTCAGAACACTGATATTTCCCATATTTTTGTACGCTGCGGAGACGTGGACTCTGCGGGAGAGTGAGAAGCGAAAGATAGACGCTCTCGAAATGTAGTGAAAATAGTGCTAAGCTGTAACTAAACTGCGGTCCATCCAAACCAAGGCATACGAAAACCACAGCAGCCGAAAATAATGTTGAAATGGAAACTTAATGTAGGAAGGTGCTGCATCTAACGAACTGAAGCAAGGGGAGATTTTTGGTCTTGGATTTAGTCACAACAAAAATCGAATAGTTTAGTAAATTGCAGATTAGTGTTATCGGCTGATTGGGAATTAAAAGGCTCATTATTCAAAAAAGAAGTTACAGTAATTTTCATTACAATAAAAGCACCAACTATGATTAAAACCACGTCGTTAGTACATATTATCGACACGACTATGAACTAAAGTATGTGTACTCAGATATACTATTACATTAACAAGGTCAAGCCTGAACTAATGGTATTTAGTTTATTCTGAGTGATGTCTTTGAATAATAACTATTGTAGCACTTCCTATAGAAATTTCACTACCAAGTATTGCTTACAAAACTTCAATGACTCGGCGGCAAAAAGGCAAGCAAAATACACGAGTTGTATCTCATCACAAAAGGGAGCTCAATTTGAGCCAACGTTGTCGGAGTCATGGAATAATGTGGCCACCACTCCAGAAGAACCCTGTAGCTTCCCCCCCCCTGTAGTCAAGAGTTCAACATAATTATATTATTGCCCCACCGACAGAAGGACATTCATTTATCATTGTTTTCATTTCTGGTAAGTTATAGAATGTATAGACAGAATTACGCAATTTTGATAGTTTGACCATAAGACTGCAGACAACTGTATTATACTCAACGGTGTGTTGCCAACTTACCAACACCGAGCAATTTCGAAAACAGAAGGCGTTACGTCCCGAGAGCAAGACAATCTTTTATTTTTAATTAAAAACGTTACAAAGTTATACAGATTTCATTTTCATATTGTACCCTAAAACCAATGTATGGTGTGTGTGAGTAAATATACCCAGTCACACTCGACGCCAACAAAACCAATTATTTCACGTTGTTACTATCAATTAAAAACTCCTGGTTTTCAGGTATAATATTCAATAGATTGTGGCTATCAAAAAGTGATATCGAATCATTACGAATGTAAAAAAAGTCAGATAACGTTGATACTATAGCAAGTGACACGTGTTTGGTAAACCATGATCACACAACCGATCCCATATATTCTGAGTGTCGAAAACATTTTAGGAATCTATAGAAATTATTTGTTATTCAGTAAAATGTTTCAAAAACTGATTATTTTTAGAACAATCGTTGAAATTGCGTTGTTATTGGGAAGTTTTTATTTCCGTCTGAGATTTGTTGACACGTATTTAATAATCGGCACAGAATTATGGTATTACAGCGCTTTGGATATATTTTCTTTCAACATATTAATTTTATCAATATATCATGCAAAAAAATTCTATAAAATGTTGTTGCATTTAAACACATACATGTCGTATTTCCCCCACGATCGTAAATACTTCAAGAATACGGACCGTAAAGAGAAAGTTCTTAAATATTGTTTTATTTTATACGTCATTTTTAAATTTATTGGAGATTTGATGTTTTACGTATTCGAGAACCACCTTGAGATGGAACAAATATTTATTTACGTTTACTATTTATTTGAAGCTAATATATTTATTTGTTACCAGCGAGTTATAAGCCAATTTATAATGATCTATTGTTTATTATTTTTGATTGCTGAGCAAATCGATTGTATAGTTAGATCCGTGACCGAAAAAATAGAAGAAGCAAAACGAAATAAAATGGAATTTAAACTACCCTTTGATATAGAACCTCAGTTATTTGATGAATGGTCAGCAGCATATATTACAGTTGAAAAGATATCCAAACTCTGCAATGATATATTTGGTTTACAGGTAGATAAACAGTTTTTGTCCAAACCAATTGATCGAAGTCTATTCATTCATCAGGTATACTAAAATGATTTTTTATTTTCAGGTCACATTACTAATCGTCATCGTGATGTTATTTTACGTAGTAGTGATGTATTCAATGATAATGCGTATTGGTGAGGTAAGTAGTGTTGAATATTATTTATCTTATGATTTAAAACAAATCCATCACACAGAAACCATACATTTTATAGATAGTGCAATCCACGAAGGCGCGCCCCACTATTCCTCCTAACCGTTTATAGTATATGTGTGCAAGCTTACGTCAATGTTTGAGTGTTATCGGTACACACTAATTACCTATGAGTGCACACGCACACTACAATGAATAGACTACGGTTCGCTACTACCGCTCGGAGCAAACTGCCCGCACCCCGCGAGGGGCGCGTCTTCGTGAATTGCACTATCTATACCGGGATAAAAAAGCCTATGTGCCCTTCCAGATCAAAATCTGTTCAGTCGTTCTATAGAGTTATTGAGTAACAAACATCCATCCATCCATCCATAATTACAAACGTTCGCGTTTATAGTATAAGTAGGATACTGAGGTAACTAATATAAATTATATTTGTACTTTCAGGGCACTTTTACATCATCCGCTATGCTCATGTACTTCATGTTTTTGGCAGAGTTCACATTTGCTCTCTATGCTGTAGCAAGAGCAGCGCAAAGAGCAGATAATGGTGCGCAAGAGTTGAGACAAACACTGGCTAAGCTTCTTAGTTACTCGATAGAATGTAAGTTTTTTTATTCAAAATATGAATATCGTGGACAATCCACATCTAGCCCTAAATTAAGCAGACCTTGTACTATGGGAACTAGATAGCTGATATAATACATAAATATTTGTTCTCGGTGGGGATCGAACCCACTTCCTGCGGTGCAGAAGGCAGAGCTACTACCAACTAAGCTGACAGGCTATTTTTTATTTATTTTGATTTTGAATCTGCTCTCCAAAATTGCATAGAAGTGTGGAGTCTCAAACAATATCGTATATTTTGTCCGTTTCTTTAAGAATTGTATTCATTGTATTTTTTTGTAATTGTTCTTTACTAACACATATTATGTACTAGGTTGCCTGGTAGAGATCGTTGTAAGCGTTAAGGCCGCCTATTGTATTACTGTGACTGCTAAAAATTGTATCCTACCTATTTACTTAGTGTGCCATCAATAAAACGTTATCTATCTAACTAACAATGTTTGCTTGTTATTCCAGCAAAAAAACAATACAAAGCGACCAAAGACCTGCTACGCCTGGTGTGCTCCCATCCTATACAGCTAAAGGCCTTTGGCTACATGGTAGTGGATATGTCTCTGATACCAACGTGCGTGGCCATCTGTACTTCCTACACCATCACCGTGCTGCAATTCCAAAATATTATTTAGATTATTTAATTTAAAAAACTTTACAATCCTTGAAAATAAATAAAAAATGAAAAATAAACGATGTACCTATAAACTACTGTCATCTTTTACCAATGGGTAAGAACACAGTGACAGAGCTACACAAATCAACATTGTCTAAGTAGGTATATTAAAATTTTTGTTGATTTTTACAAAAACTGAAAATAATTTCTTTACATAACTAGGTAAGGCAAGACTCTTTATTTTGTGTTGTTTATTAATAATAGTCAAATACAACTGTTTGATATTGTTTATTCATAAAAATTAAAGTAGAAACAATATCTCGAAAAATCTGAATATCCATTCGAAATAGCTCATTAGTCATTACAAAGCATGTATATAAAATATAAACTTCATAGTATTTATAAAATAAAAATATATGAAAATAAACTGTATTTTTTTGTAAAATGCATATGCAATTTAAAGTTAGGAGGGATTTTTAAAACAACTCAAAAAAAAAGCGTAATTTCACAAAAATATCAATGATAGCAGGCTGGTTTCAGATTCAAAAATCCCTGAGTATGAGGAGAGGGTGTTGCAAATTATAGGAGTGCACTTCCCTAATAGTTTAAATAATTTTCCGGCAAATTTTGAATCATCAGCCGGGCAACATTTTTCATAAATATTTGTTACGATTTTGTTGTTTGGTTAAATATTAGGTATTGAACGTAGAAAACTGCAATACTTCTAAAAATAATGTGTAATAAACTACTTCGGTTACTTTGGCAGCCTTGCCAGGTTAGTTTTAACTTTGCATTTTTTTCTAACCTTAATAAAAGCATGAATATACGAGTAAAACACATTTCCATTTCTCAATCAATTAAAGGGAGCATTCAAACTCCACACGCGACAAAAAGAATTTATACAGACGCGTTTTCTCCATTTGAATATTACAAAAATGAGATACTTGCCTTATGACGGTCTTGCAAAAAAAACTGTAAATAGTAGAGAACGGGCGGTGATAAAATGAAAATGAGAGGAGGGGGCTCGTTAGCCAGTCTTCTCACTGCTCCCCACCAATTGTCGCAAGCTCAATATTAACAATTAACCATCAACAAAACCAACCTTATTTACCCCACTTTATGGTCTAAAGTACCTCAGCACTGCGCCCGCATTTAAAAATGCCGTCGGAACAAAGAACGCATAAAACTCTGCAATACAAAGGATTTTCAGAAATGTAACAGACGTAATATCTAATTAGATGATTCGTCCTCGCTTGCAAGAGTGGTTATTCGTATAGCTGCAGCAATGGTTTTAAACAAAAGTATTATTTTACGTCATCAAAGAATCAAAAGGAAATTAATCAAAGAAACTGGTGTAAATATTGTTACATCAAGAAACATCTTTTCTTCAATTCAAAAATTATGCTACAGTCGATTGTCTGTGATACTGTTTCACTTGCACATTTTGACCACCTTATTAAAATATATAAAACCACTGAACTCACTTAAGAAAAAGCGTTAATTTTAGTGCAATCAAATTGCACACACTTTAGCAAAAAATATTTTGTTCTTAACAATTATTCCTACCAAAACGCTTGTATTGTTGCGAAACTCAGTAAAGCAATTTTTTATTGTATCAGCCCCTTAATTACTACGTGTATTTGAACGTACTGTGAGATTATGTATATAAATTTCCTCACTTTCAATGTTGTACACCTACCCGCTTACTCGTCGCGCCTCACATGCTGACTTATCCTCTAGCGAAAGCGCAATTTAATCTCGCGAGTTCGCTATCTGTATGCCATCTGTATGAGCCGGTATGAATGGGGTGTACAAACAAACGCTATATAGTGTCCCATCTCTAGTCAGGTGTCGTATCGCGCATACGGGTCGCTAAGCATGTCATGAGTCAGCGTAAAGCTGCTAAAAAAAGGATACGGCACTTAAGAGACAGCGAAGAAAGACGGATCATACTTTATCCATGCTCAATAACAAAAACACTCACCAAATCGTCAGGACGTTCTGCATAATTCAATAGAACGAGTTCCGAACAATGTATTTAGAATAGCTTGATTTTTAATGTGATAAGTGTGTAATGGATCTCTTCTGTATTGAAAGAGAAACAACAAAAAGTTTATGTAGCCTAATTTACAACAGCAGAAACACATATCAAACCAACCATTCAAGTTAATTATCCAGTGTAACGTTCTCACATAAGGAAACATATCAAAGTATCACAAATTCTTACTTTTTTACGTAGTTGAGTACACACAGACGCGCCGGTCGCCTGAAAGAGTTCTCTCGGGGCAAACGTCAGACCCTAATGGTAACTGCTCGCCCGTGTTTGAATGAAAAATATGAACGGAAGAAACGAAATAGTCCAGCATAATAGCGAGCAGAATGCAGAGGTTTTAAGTAAAGAAAAATTGTTTAAAGAGCTACAGAACAAAGGCATGTGCGTACGTTATTTTTCTCTGTCGTGTAACATTTGAAAAAAATATCTTGGCACCATGTTTTTTTTGTATCAACAGTTTAGTGAACTATTTACGAGAGGAGAAAAAACTAGTTGTCCTACCGCTCCACTGAATGATATTTCTACACGAAACGAATGCGTAAATGATCGCAGTAAACATACCTTTTTTCTGTAAATGGTTATTTAAGGTAGGTCTTTTTAAACAACGAGATGATACTAAAAGTCTAACTAACCTAATTTAAAATTCTTCACACTCTTTTCATTTATAAATAACATTTTATTCATATCAAAACATATTCCTGCAACGCTACGAGGTGTTTCGTAGACGCTCGTAGCAGCTCGCTACGCCACGTACATAATGCAACTTTACAACTCGACCTGCATTTCAACATCATTACCGTTTCCAAATGAGAACTGTGTTATTCTCTGTTAAAAAATTCCGCTATTAATTTGAAAATGGATAAGGATAACATTTTGTTTGGCGCCTTTTCCATCCGGTTCAGCCGTCAATACAAATTAGGTTATCTGCCATGGCCGTGTGAACGAGTTATGCAAATCGAGTTATCTGTTCCAGCGCGTCCAGTTAATTCAGTTCTTTCCTTGGCTCTTGGCTGCACGAAATAGTCCTGTTTTGCATTTTGATGGATAATTTTGTTAGCGGGTGACATGACTCGGTGACTTTCACAACGGTAACCACCTAAAATAAACCAGCAGACGTATCACATAGAATTTTGTGTTAAATAATGTTTTAGCAGCAAACTAGACCCATTTTGTTTGTTTGTTAAGTAATTTTATCCATCAATAAATAGTCATAACTTCAAGTCAATTAATTAGTCAATTCAAGTCAAATTTTTGTTTGCACTACATACTTGTCATGGTCAACACATTTAATTTGATTTGATTCTTAACCATATTATTTTTGTTTATTCCCAACGCCGTTCTTTTATTTTTTTTTATTTTTTAGGTATAACTGTACTTTACTTTTGTATACTTAATACGTATATCTGTAGTTACTGGCGAGTATCCACTCGTTTTTCACAGTTTTTGATCTCCTTGTCAGAGTGACAACTAGTGTTTTATCTAGGTGGCGGAAAAAAACCATCTAAAGAGCCGCTAAGGCTTCAAATACAATAAAAGAGTATTCGATCGCCCTCTGAGGGAAGAAATTAGAAAGTTATGATAGTGTAGATACACAAGAAGAAGAGATGTAGGTTGTGGGTATGTTTAGCAATACAATAATGATATACTACATACTAGTACATCTGCGAAAACAAACAAAAAGGTTCTTAAAACTTATAATACGAGTATACCAGTTACGGGCACTATTAAAAATAACTGTAGTTTAGCGTGTAACGAGTGCACCACATTACAACCATAAAGTTGGCCGTAAAGCCTTCGGAGCGTGGCGGGTGGCGGCCATTATGCCCGCAGATGTTATCACGACATAAAATTCCGAAATTAAAACATATAAAAATATCGGGCCCAAGCATGATTTATCTCTACAAATTATTTCCCGCTTCGATATTGGACGTCGTAAAGGGGATCGCCGTTTTATAGCAGAAACAGGTGATTGAAGATTAAACTGCGGAGGACACGACACGCCAAGATCATTTCAGTAGTAAACACAGTTTAACTTAGCGATCTCTCTTTTATCGTGTCACACTGGTTCAGTCTTTGGTCTGGTCTTTCGGAGATAAAAAAATTACTACGTACTGTTTGCCCGTAAAACAAACAAAGTATAATCAATAAATATTTAGAAAACAGGTAGAAAGAAAAAAAAACCTGTGCATCAATGCCACAATCTTACTCATTTGTTTATTTAATATTATCGCTGGCTGAACAACCTAAGTAATCACGTACATTATATTTTATCTGGGTTATATTTTCAGTTCTGTGGACTCATTACACTAATGGGTTTTACTCACATTCAGAAAGGCTTAAATTCTCACTCCGTTGCACTTTATTTAAAATATTAAGGTCGAAGCATATCAGTGGAGTTCAAACAAAATGCGAATGTATCTGTTTAAATATAGGTTTTACTAGTGAAAACCCGTGTAACTTTGTTTTGATTCCGGCTCACAGACTGTCCTTTCAGCTCAGTTGGTAGTAGCTCTGCCTTCTGCGCCGTAGGTCGTGGGTTCTCTGTCTGAATGTTGTATTCTGAGCATGTATTTTCAAAAAATGAACAAAATATTTGAAATTTATAACAAGACTTATCATTCACACTTACAAAGCAAGGGCGCCTCCCCACCCAATGGACCGACGACATTGTGATGATCGCGAGAAGTCAATAGATGGAGAGTCAGCATAGTTAATCAAGCTGATGATAATGCAGATGTGGCCAAAACTCAACGAATGCTAAATACAGTTGACTGGCAAAAGGAATTTTATACTTTGAGACTTCGTAAAAACTTGATGAGTCGTCCAAGACCGCATGAATCCATTACTTAAATAAGCGGCCGCGTTTAAACTGCTAATTTCACTGAGTGAACCGAAAGCTGCGCTGAGCTAGGCTTTTCTACGTTTCTTTGTGTTCATTTCGTCAAATCTTTTATATTAGTTAATATATTTAAGGACCAAGTCTATACGCACTTGATAATTTCATCATCATCATCATCATCCACACTCCGTCTTCAGCCACTCTGGGTATAGGCCTCTCTCTGTATGCTGCCGGTCTTGTGCCAATCTCATCCAGGTCTTGCCTGCGATGTTCACCACATCGTCTGCCTATCTTGCCGCAGGACGACCCCGCTTCTATACCCAGTTCTTGATAAACTACTTCACATCAAATCAAAATAATGATGACAGAACTTACTCATTTGCTTTTCTTTGGGTGAAAATAGTGAAAATTTGCTATTTCCATTCATTTTTACTAAAACATTTATTGCGAAGATTGATCTTTATAAGCAACACAATCCATTGGTTAAATAATACAGGTTGTAATATTTAAAAAAAAAGAAACATGCGGGTTAATTTCCGTAAGAAGTAAATAAAATTGAACAAAAATATGTAGTTATTGTTTTCTTATAAATTAAGAGCATGACTCCTTTCAGGAATTTTCCCCAACTCTCGTGGTTTCGGACTTGGCCATCACCTACCTTTTGAAAAAACCACTGACTGTATAGGGAAAATCAAAACCCGTGACTTATACGTGCAGTATAAGTCAGTGACTTATACTGCATGGACTTATAGAAGGATAATCCGCCATCGAAGCGCGCATACAATTTTCTCCCACACACGCACGTCGCCACCTCTTCACAAAACAATGTATTTATTATGAAAATTCACGCCAATTTGAATAAATATGAGCGCAACGCGCTTAGCATAGCATAGTTGATTCGTTTATTAAACATTCATAGCTTTGTAATGACCCGTATAACACAACCTAAAGCACAATATTGCTTCTAATAATAGTAGGTAATAAGTACATAAACTATTTTTCATTGCTCATACTCTGAAAGTAGGTCTGAAGTTGCCTGAGGGGCCTAATAGAAAGTAAAACTTTCAGCCCTAGGGAGAATCGCTTTCTACTGACAGCTGTCAAATTATAAAAAAAAACAAGTTCTATTTTATTCAACCATGTTCCAACTTTCTAAAGTCTTTCTAACTACAAGGAGGTTGTTCAACCAAATTCCAACTTTTTATTCAGCAAGTAGGTTGGAAACCCATTACAACGGTATGAAGTTTAAAAAGTCTAATTAGAGCGCAATGTAAAATTTAAACTTAAATAACATAAAGAGAGTATTAAATAAATAATATATCTTCTAAATTACTTTATTAATATATCATCCATGTCAACAATATTTATAAAAAATATGATAAAAATTAGAACTGCCTACTATCCTCGTGTGTTGATCCCTTAAACGGCTTAATTATTATATTCGTACTCGTACGTTCAACTATTTCTTTAAAATAACATAGATTTGAGCAAACAATTTACCATTTTTTAAATTATGAAAATGAAAATTTTGGCTGAATAATGCTGGCGAACCGAAGCCGAAGGCCCGCCAGAGAAAAATAAAAAAAAAACCGGGAAGGCGGCAATTCAATCTTCATTTTCACAAATTTTTCTTTCATGTTTTTATTTTTACTTTCCTTGTATTCGTAATGAAAAGCACAGTGTTTACCTCGGATGAAAGTCTTTTAAGTCCCTCAAGCTCCATTGGCGCCCTCGCTACGCTCTGGCGCCAAACCCGTCTCGGGACTCAAAAAACGTGACTTTCAACACTCGGGTAACAATGTACTATTAATATTCATACATGGTTTTTAATGGAATGATGATACAAGTACCTTCTAAAATTCTTCTAAGACTTTCTAATAAGACTATTAGGAATACTACGCTATAGAATAGCGTGGGCAGCATGGGTGGTGGTCAGCGCTATTAGGCTATTACATAGGCTATTACGTCTTCATCCATTTTGTTTCATGGCTATATTTTTGACAACTTAATTATGTGTTCCTTTTTTAAAATAGTTTTTTAAGTAAAAACTTCTTTGGGTTTGAGCAGTCTCTTCGGAAGAGATCGACATACTTCGTCAAAAGTCGGAGGCGGATCAGAGGGGCGGATTGTTCTAGTCGTTCTAGTTTTCAGTTTTGTCGGAGTACCACGATTTTCTTCAGCTAATAAATACAACAAAGTATTGGCTAGATTACTCTCCTTCTTTTATACATAACAGTAGGTACTATAAGCATAAAGTGCTTCTTATTACGAGCAGCCGCCCGCAGGTTCTATTAATAGTCGGAAGTAGGATTACTCAGCCTGTGGAGATTGCTTGCCAAGTGGCATTGGCAGATATGAGCATTACGAACGACGTTTATGTAAATGTGCTCTGCAGTAGTTCCTAGTACATTATTCAAGTAAGCAGTTCTCACCCTCTACTTGGTCCTGAAATTTGTGCTTTTTAACTGTAAATTGTGAATTAGTCAACGAAGGATTCAGTCAACACTCATACAGACTCAAACCAGAGCCAGAGTTCCTTTATTCAAAATCCACGATATCATCTTCAAACACGGTAGCAGCTTTATTTTTAATTGACAAATTTTAGGCTATTATTGTAAACGAGCAAACAAGTTTTATAAAACATGTCAGCTTCGAAAATAACAGTGCCACCAACTTTGGCAATAGGCAAAAGAGTATCGTAAATAATTTAAGTTTAAAAAACTTGAGAAACCGACTTCATTGTCAAACGGCTAAACCGATTTTAATCAAATTTGTTTGGGACAATCTGGACGTAAGAATAACCTTCCAAATAAAAAAATAATTTTCTAAATCGGTTCATAAATGACGGAGGCATGCAGTTACAAACATTAAAAAAAATATTAAAAAAAAAATGGCAACACCGATTTTAATAAAATTAAAATGGGATCAATCTGGAAGCAGTACCTTTCAGATAAAAAAATAATTTTTCAAATTGGCTCACAAATGACGAAGTTATGCGGTAACAAACATTAAAAAAAAAAAAAAAAAAAAAAAAAACATACAACTGAATTGAGAACCTCCTCCTTTTTGATTGGAAGTCGGTTAAAAAATAGCCTTTTTTTTCCAAAATTTTGAATAGTGGCGTTTTAGTAGTGGCGGGTGGTAGTCTCGTGCTGGCAGCACTGTAAAACCTAAAAGCACATAAAATTACTGCAACAAGACACGTGACTGTAAACTTCTATTCAGCTTATAGAGAAATCTCAAGTAGATAAGCAACTTAGTGCCTGTCGCGATGGTCCCAAAACTGCCAGCTAACTCCGCTCTAGGTTTGGACATTGTGGCTTCAAACAATTTCAGTTTGAGCACATCTACTGTTCAGATACACGACTATTGGATTATTTTGTTTAGTTTAGAGGTTTCATTACTAAATTTATCTAGCACAAAATGTGCTAGACACAACATAAGAATAGAAAAAAAAGCATTTTATTGACCTAGCATAAGTACACAAGAGTACCAACCTACTTAAAAATAAAATTAAATGGAATACTTACATACTACATACATAATAATACATATTACCCGTAGGTATATAGATACTTACATATAGATACATATACATTACATATATATTACATGTAGATAAATAGATAACACTTTATTGTACACCACAAAAATAGATACGCATAGTGAAAATGCTAAAACTATAGTGAAATACAATTGGCGGTCTTATCAATATACTACCTGTAGTCCCAATTGCAACTGATAAAATTACAAACTTGAGCAAAACTTTTTATAATGTCCCAAAAGTTAAGAGCCGAGCGGGATTTGAACCCGCGATCTTCCCCTTGGTACGGGGCTGCGCTGACGGTGCGCCCATCGGATCCTAATCAGACTCGACGAATAACTCTTAGGGCGCTTGTACACGCTAAGAAAAAACGCCGGGTCTACCCAAGAATTCGTGTCGTAACTAGAAAATAACTGTGTACACTGCTCGCAGCGGTGCACGAAAAAAATCTTATCTGCGCAAGACACGACGCGGCGAACGTTGTTGCGTTTTCGTGTGGGGAAAAGACAAAATTCTTGTCGTCTACACGAAGAATTTGTCTTGTCTGCCGCAGGAACGGCAAATTTTCTTAGCGTGTACAAGCGCCCTTAGGGACTGTTCGGCACTAACGCGACCGTGGCTTCATCTACAGCTTTGACGTTACCGAAGTTGCATTTGAATCGACGAGAGATGTCACCACCACCAAGGGGAAGGTCGCGGCTACAAATCCCGCTCGGATCTTAACTTTTGGGACATTATAAAAATCTTTGTGATTTCCTTAAGTGTAGTAAACACTATAAAAACAATAAAAAGTTTAGATAAACTGTTGAATACGGTCCATCTAGCATCGGACAGTTTCAACATGACGTGCCACAAACAAGACTATCCCGAACTATTTCCGAAGTAGCATGATCCGGTCTAATGAGATTACATTGAGCCGACTCGATGCATACTCTCCGACTGGAATCAATGCGGGGGTTGTGGGAAACTTTGGTAGAAGGGGCGACCGCTCAATCAACTCCGTCCAATTTTGAAGTTGAGAGAGAACAAAAAGTGGCTACATTAAGACTTAAGATAGACCTCTTTTAATTGTATTACAAATTATTTATACACTATATGGACAGACGACATTGTTAAGATCGCGGGAAGTCGGTGGATGGAAAAGGCTCAATCGTTCTTCCTGGAAATGTGTAAAGGAGGCCTATGTGCAGCAGTGGACTTCTTCAGGCTGATGATGATGATATACTAGCGGCCGCCGCGGCTTCACTCGCCCCTTCCCGTTATTTTTTCGGATGCTTCAAAGAAATTTGCAAGTCGTGTTCAATGTAATGTATAATTAGTAATCTATACATATCAGAATAAATCCCTATTTTCCTTGGTCACTCCATCATGCGTGCTTTGGCTGAAAATTGGTGGGGAGGTAGCTTGGAACTAGAAGACGGACATATGATAGTTTTTATTCCGAAAAAGTAACGGGAACGGGGCGAGCGAACTTGCGGGCGACCGCTAGTAACTTCCATATTATTGTGTTCTGTTAGTTTTCTTATTTTTGTCCTTCTCTTTTTATCATTGTTATTAATTATGTAAATTTATTTAAAATTGTTTTTTCATCTATTCATGTACTATTTGTTGTGTGGTAAGAAGCAAATAAATGATTTTCTATGTAGTCTATGTCTATTATGAACGTCTACACCTATGTCAAATACATGAATTTTCTTTCTAAGAACGTATTTGTAACTTTTACGTAAATTTATGTCGGACAAAAAAGTGCAGCCAGTTGCATATAACCTTTCATTTTCTTCGCCGTAGTCGGTTAAAAGGAAAAGCTGAACTTGTCGCAGAGCGCAGATTTTACTTTTACACTATTTCCTTTGCAGTTTTATTCTGCTGGCTAGATATTTTCCTTCTTAATGGACGTCGTCGGCTCCGTTATACGGGCTCCTGTCGTAATTAAGAATCTTTGCATAGGTCAGCGAGCAAGAGAAATTGTTTAAGATTGAGACTTAGAAACCTGCTAAAATGTTGAAATTTTTTATCTTATGTATTAAGAGCTCTTTGTGAAGGGATCATCCAGGAAAGTACTGCAACCATGCCTATTTCTGCCAAGCAGCGTTGCTGCCATGTCGGTTTAAACAATGTGAGTGCCGGTGAAACTACAGGCATATCAGGCGTGTATGTCATAAGATGATGGTAGCATGACAATTCATCGCAGAGCACGTACGTGACCATCAAAGGAAATGCTTTAATATTATTAGGTTATGGTTACCACTTAACATCAGGTGGGCTATTCCATCGCTTATTCCATCAGAGAATCGTATAAAAAATAGAGCAGACATCACGAGTGAACCACTAAATATATAATTTTGTAGTAGTAGAACTCTTTGTGAAGGACTCGTCCGGGGAAGTACTACCACCATGCCTAATTCTGCCATAAAGCAGCTTTGCTGTGTTTCGGTTTGAAGGATGTGGGCGCCGGTGATATTACAGGCACGTGAGGCTGAACATCTGTATGCCTCAAGTTGATGGACGGAGGGCAGTGCATCGTAGAGCACGTTCCTGACATGCGTGACCTACAACGCATACTTTGTTAGGTGGTTACCACTTAACAACAGGTGGGCCAAATGCTTGTTTCATCAACAAAAAAAAAATATTACATAAACAACGCGATGCGCGATTTCGGATCCTACAAAAAGCACGAACTGTAAATACTAGTTGGTTATTGTTCATAAGATACCACGCTTTTTACTCGCTTAGATAATAGAAGATAGATTATTTCTAGGAAACCTTCACGTTATCACGTTTCAAGTCATGTATCGACATGTTCCAGGCAGGGTTTCTCCGAGCGTGTTTTTATCAAGTTGAGCTTATTTTCTCCACATTTTATCCTGACATCTATGCTTTATCTTTTGACATATTTTATCTATGAAAAGACATAATAGTTTATTTTTTAATGTTCAGTATTTATATCAGTGAATTTAATATTTTAGAGACGAAAATCTTTTCAAATGCTTTCTTTGAAGGTCTGAGTTTCAGTTCAAAATAAATAAATAAATATTGTAGACAATCCACACAACACTATCTAGCCCCAAACTAAGCAAAGTTTTTACTGTGGGAACCAGATAACTGATATAATACTTACATATGTAATTTTTTTTGTAAATATTCATACGTAGAATACAATATAACACCCAGACAGAGAACAAACATCTACGTTTTAACTTGTATCATAATGAAATGTTTATTTTGATTAACTTTAAACTGAAATTTCGCCGCTAAATTGGAAAGGTTGCAATCGCTTAACAAGAAATATCCGGCAACTTCCATACTCATGTGATTTTTCATGGAAAGCTCGGCCACCTTATTTCAATCAGGACCTTATTTAATTCCACCCCGGTGACTTTTATCGGAGATGGGAACGTAAATATAGCAATAAGGCCCCAACATCCCTTATAATGTTCTTTTTAAGGTTTAACGCCCACGAGACTTTCAATGTCGTTTCTTTTGACGCCTTTTTAACTTCCAGCAGCAGCTTACGTTTTCTTTTACTCTCCAACGCAATTCTCCAAATATATATATTTTTTTACTTCCTTTAGCAGCAGCTTACGTTTTCTTTTACTCTCCAACGCAATTCTCCAAATATAATTTTATTTTTACTTCCTTTTACAGCAACTTACGTGTTCTTTTACTCTCCAACGAAATTCTCCAAATATATATATTTTTTTAACTTCCTTAGGCAGCAGCTTACGTTTTCTTTTACTCTCCAACGCAATTCTCCTAATATAATTTCTCAACTGAGAAATGTAATGACCAGCTATTCCTATGAGCCACTTGAATGGACGTCGATTTAATTTCACCAGAGAGGACTGTCGCTGCACGGGCTTGATATAATGCTCAACTAAATAACGCGGACATCTAGACCCCACCCTCTCCCACCCCTTCAGCCTCCGGAGCGTCGCCCGTGTTCCCGCACTCCCAGATTAATCTTCCACATGCCTCAATGTCATCTACCGTTGCAAATGACGCAAAAAATAATGATAAACATGAGCAACGGCATAGCAAGCATCATGGCAGCATGAATAACTCATTTCTATTATTTCAGTGTCTTTGTTTTTATAAAAAGCGTGAATAATTTAAGTCACGCGTTGCTTACAAAGTATCGAATGAATAAACGACAGTAACCTATTTCCTCAGCTGAAATAAGCGGCTCGATTCACCTCACACGGGTCGACATGCACATCGATTTGAATCTTCGCCAGACCAATATTCAGCGGAGCGACAAATCAGCACTTCGATATTGCCTCCATTTGGGTACCACCTCAATATATGGAAAATCTGATTTTTCATTGCCGCCGCCGAACGACACACGCGGTCCTCCCCTTTACCGCAAAACGTTTTAATATTTACACAGCCCCTTCTGCTTTAAATCACATAAATTATAGGTGTTCAATTCATAAATTATACGCGTTCAATTAAATGACCACTTTGAACTTTATAATAGGCCATTGAAGGTCTTATCGGCTGTGGAAAATGGCGATTAAATAATACTATAAATTGAAGTTCAGATGGTGTTATTCACGGTTTATTTTTTTAATTCGACCCATGATCATTTCTTTGGGTAATACAACGCATTTTTAGATACTTATGGATTAATTTATCTCTTTAGGTAGATGAGATGCAAGCGTCTATGTACTTATCCTCCTTATATTATATACTCCTAAGCCCTAGGAGAACATTTTTATTGTCCTATTGAGCCTTAACTAAAAACGGAAGCAATACATTTGGACAATGTGGATAGGCAGTGTATCTAACAATCGTGACTTTTATTAGTTTGTTGGCTTATCTGGTTCCGCCCTTCCTCTGTCTTGCTCATGATTACTTACGCCTCTGGTTTCTTAGTCCTTTGTCACACAAGGAAGCTCACACAGCTTAAGTCCTCTTGGATCTTTACAGTAAACTATTTGGAGGTGAGATTGAAAGATTGACCTAACCATTTAACCAGAAAATTACATTTACTCACATACCTACATACATACATGCTGATGGAACAATGAGAACACGAGAGGAATCCATTCCTATCATGTTCTCATATTCTCAAGGTATATCTTTGCTGGACACAGAGCACATATAATTAAAAAAAAAGTCGTGCTAACAACGGTTGAATCGGTTTGGCTGAATAATGGTAGGGGACATAAAATACTTAATTTTTATAATTATGTGCACTACCCAACCTATCTCCTTTGTACCCAAAGGTTAGCTGGTAGATAATGCTATCTAGCATTAAGTTCGCCTGTGCACAGTACTTTGTAATTTGTGCAATAAAGAATTTTCTATCTATCTTATTATCCCGAAACAGGAACGGGGCGAACGAAGCCGCGGGTGGCCGCCGGTCTATACTTATCTAAACTAATCTATATCTTTACTAATATTACCTTTATACTTATACTATATTACAAACCGAGAACAAATATTTGTGTGGTGAACATAAATGTTTGTTCTCTGTCTGGGTGTTATATTGTATTGTATGTATGTATTTACAAAAAAAAATGTATTCAAGTATTATATCAGCTATTTGGTTCCCATATTACAAGCTCTGCTTAGTTTGGGGCTGGGTAGTGTTGTGTGAATTGTCCACAATATTTATTTATTTATACTAATATTCCAAAGAGGAAAGATTTGTATTTTTGTAATGAATAAACTCAAAAACTACTGTGTGAAAATTTCACCATTGGAAAGCTATATTCACCCTGAGTAACATAGGCTATATTTATGTGTTAAAAAATAACTCCACCGGTGGGACGCCGGGACAGGCCGCTAGTATACATATAATGTAGTGATTAGTTATATCATGGACAAATTATATAAATTTGTCCATGGTTATATGAATTTGTTTCATACTTATCTATACTCTCATCATTGCTTATAACATTGCACAAATATACACATTTGTGTGCAGCAATCCAGAATGATGATGGTACTAAGATCTTCTTTGTAAATTCATCAGTAGAAATTTAGTAACACAATTAAGCTGGGTCGCCTCTCAAAGGTCCCCCAGCTTAGGGTATTAGATAGGTAATTATGCATTCTCTGTGTCTCACCTTCTGAACTATATTGCTTCAAGCTTCCGCAACGAACCAATTACCACATAACTTACCTAGCTTTAGCAATGATACATTGAAGATTAATATCACAAGGAGTACAAGGATGGTGAAACGATGTCACACCCAAGTATTTTTATTGTTATGCCTATAATTTTAACCATGAAATTATAAAGGCCTGCGCACATCTAGGCGATGGCGTTCAGGTGAAACGCTGTCAAAAATAGTTGTCATATTTGTCAGCGTTTCAGCTGATCGCCATCACTATCGCCTAGATGTGCGCAGGCCTTAAAATTTCAGCAGGTGAGATTGCGATCAAACGCAAGCCTTTAACCTTTTAAGCCTTTATGTAATAAAAAATTGTCATTATGTTGCTGAAATTTAAGAATAAGTTAGCTGAAGTTTCATACTTAAAGGCCTGTGCACCTCTAGGTGATAGCGATGGTGATCAGCTGAAAGGCTGTCAAATATGACAGCGATATTTGACAGCGTTTTAGCTGATTTCCATCGCCATCGCATAGATGTGTATGTGACGCTTGAAAATTAAAAATGAACATGCCAAAAACATATGAAAGTAACTATAGATTTATAAAATAAAACGAAAAATTTGTAAATTAAAGTTAATCTGAATTTAAACTCATGTACGAGTAGGTATGTCACGTACGCCGTAAATTCGGCTAAGTTCTCAAAAGCCTGAGCCTCTATCAAGTAGTTAAAAAGCAACGAAAACTCCCGAAGAATTCAACATCTTGTAAGAAATTCCAAAACTTGTTCAGCTATGCACACACATAATTTGACTGTGCATCTTATTCAGAGAAGCCTATTCTGTGAAACACACACATGACAACATGTCGCAAACAAGAGCCTCTTACTGTACAGTGGTGTACCGGTATTATAGAAATTTAATTAGATTCAATACAAAGCTGGGAGGTTCTGCGTGATTACTCCCGCAACTGAGAAATCTGTGGAAGAACGAATATTACTAACATCGCTCCCATAATTACAAAGTTATTGACAAAATAACCCATACAATAGAAAATCGCTAGAATACAGGTTTTCGAATACCCTCAATCTGGAAAAAACAGCGTGAGCCTACTGGACCTAACGTAATGGACCTACGACATTGAAAGGATTGTGAGAAGGATTAGTTTTTTTTTGTTGTATATGTGGACAATCCACGCAACATTATCCAGCCCCAAATTAAGCAGAGCTGGTACTATACTGGTACAATATAACCGGCCCAGACAGAGAACAAATATCAATGTTCACCACACAAATATTTGTTCTCGGTGGGGATCGAACCCACAGCCTAAGGCGCAGAAGGCAGAGCTACTACCAACTGAGCTGAGAGGCCAGTCAAAATACGACGCCAGCACGAATAGCGATGAGTGCTAGCATTGTGTTACTCTAATTCCGAGTAAATATAAGAAAAATACGAGTTTCGGGTAGATATTTATATTTGCGCAAACAAAACTTCAGATCTATTTGTGATCATTGTTTTCGCTTCAGGGAAAAATGGCAGGATATTTATCCAGGAATCAAGGCTGAGCGTCAATATGCTTACCTGAAACAAGACAAATAGTGAAAAAATGTCCCATGTACCTCGAGTGATCAAATCCAGGCTATGGGTACAGACGGGCTGAAATGGAAGAAAAGAAGATCTTTCTTTCGAAAAGCATTTATTTACGAATGAAACGGCTAATCTCATGATTTTTTAATATAACTTACTGATGGAACAAGCATATGTATTAAGTAGGTAGTAACCATTGCGTAACAAATCATTGCAGGTCACGGACGTTAGAAACGTGCCCTACGGAATAACACTATTCGTCGAACATAAAATGTCAGTCCTTCTTTCAACCAAGCTTAAAAAACAGATATATTTTAATGTGACGGATAAATCTGTAGATTGAAAAATTTTAACCTTCTCCTTCTTATGGTGCCACTATTTATTTTGAACCAGTAGTGTGGTGAAAGGATTTGCCCCAATACCAATAATATAATATGTCTCTACATATTGTGCACTTACTTTGTTCTCGGCTCTGTACGAAAAGCAATGCGCGATCCCTCGGTTCAGCCCCTGCAGGATTCCAAACACGTCGCCCGGACCAAGTAGCTCGTGGGTGGTTTCTGTAAGATCAGCTCGCACAGACACCACGGATACTGATCCTGAAGCTATCCAGTACATGCGCGCTTCACTGTCGCCAGCTACTACTATATAATTACCTTGAAATAATAGTACATTATTGCAAAGGCAGCGAAATAGGCAATTGCCATTTCGGCCGAGGCATATACAGTGCTTTTCTTAAAAAAATGCAAGGAAATAAAAAAGGGTCTTTTACATAATAAATTTATTTTTTATTAACCAAATAACAACAAACTCCGCTTTACCGCCAATTTTTTATTTTATTTTACTGTTTGTGCCGAAAGGTAAACGCATCTGTGGCTATACAGCCACGAGAACGCAATGTGTACGATAGATGAAAGAGATCTAAATTCAAACAGCACACCGTTTCATACAACATTGCCGGAGCGAGAACGCGCCGGGAAGTGATTTTGGTTTTTCAGTCTGCGTAAATATGATACTTCGCGTGTTCTATATTCAAAAGTAATGACAATATTTCCGCGCATGTTTAAGAAAATAAATTAAATCAACACCATCATTATTACCTCAGCCCATTTAATTTTGCACCCATGGCTGAGTATAGGCCTCCTCTTTATTGCGCCACTCTTTCCGGTCCCTCGCGAGTCTCATCCACTCATTCAGCATTAGCAACAATGTCGTTTGACCAACGGGCGGGTGGTCTGCCTCTAGGTCTTTGAGCATCCCTTGGCCACCATTCTGTAGCCGCCTTCGTTCATCTCCCGTCGTCTCTTCTTGCCAAATGTCCTGGCCCATCTCCACTTCAGTTTCGCGATTTGCGTACCCACATCCACGATTTAAAATACAATAAAACACCCAGAAAGAAAACAAACTTCTACGTTCACCACGCAAATATTTATTCTTGTAAAATACTAGCCAACGTAAATAAAAGTTAGGAGAAGAGCTAAACAAATAATTTGCCCAAGTTTCTTTGAAAAAACATGTTTACCTGCGCGTGACATAAGGAAGAAGTTCCAAAATAACAGATTTGTAAGCAATTGTATGTTTTTGCTACTTTTATTGGTACCTACATTTTATTTGAATTGAAATAAATAAAAACCTAACAGTCATACTTTTCTTTATCTCTTACATAGATATTTCTAGCCCCTCTTTTTTTTTGTGTCGTAGTATCAACGACAAAAGTAGATCAACGTTTTAGTTTAACTGTAAATCATATTATATTCACTCACGATGTTCATATAAAATCATAGTAAAGTTTTTCTTTTATTCACTTTAGAACTTACAAAGAGATATTTACATCTAATTTTATTCAACGCTCTTTTAATCTGAAATTCAGTTGAACGCAGATCAATAATCTATTAAAAGCCTTAGGATTTCCGAAATGTTTGAAACGTCGAGGGTTGTGCAATCAAAAGTAGATATATTGGCAATGATTAAATTCCCCTTTTCTTTGGATTTGTCAAAAATATGACAACTTAGGTTTGCAAATGGTTGTAGCAGCATATCTTCAAATAACTTCAATCTAAAGTGAGCTAATTTATGAAATATTTGAAATTTTACAAAACAAAAATGCCAATCTGCTTTTGACGCTGACTGTACCACAACATCGAGATACGGAACAAATATTTGCGAATCGAGTAGCCACGGGAGACAGCCGCTGCGCTTCTTATTGGCTGAGTTCGGGGCTAGAGTCGCTGTGTTAATATTCATTTAATTAATTACCTTGGAAGTAGATAGTATATTGCAAAACGCCAGTCACTTGGCGCAGAAATGGCTCGCCAGTGTCAGCGAATAGGTAACAGTTTCTAAGGTGGTGACTGAACATAGCCGACATCAGGTCACACCTCTTTACATACGGAGTTTGTTCCAACAGGGCTGGTAGCTGGGAAATCAATAAATAAATAAATGATAATAAATATTGTCGACAATCTACACAACACTATCTAGCCCCAAATTAAGCCAAACTTGTTAATATGGGAACCAGATTGCTGATATTAATACTTAATATATATTTTTTAATTAATGTACCTAGTAAGTTAAGTATGGGTTGATCATCTATCTGAAATAAATGCACAAATAATAATAAATATAGCGTTGGTAGCGTTTCTCTCCTAAAATAAAAATAAAAAATAAAAAAAAGCCTTTATTATTCTTTAGTTATTTTAACTAACTTATATCTATATTTATTTTATAAAAAAAAAACTAACTAAGGACCCCTCGACGGGTATAGGCCTCCTCCAGAAGTCTCCATTATTTCTTCTATTTATTATAAGGTATTTTCCTCTTACTTGTTGGTATAATGTTTTTTTTTTTTTTTTTTTTCTTCTCTCCTAAAGCGTCGTCCTAATTGGCCATCGATCGCGCGATGGTGCGATGCGATTTCATCGAGCGACTTCAACCTTCAATTAGGACACTCTAAAGAAATGTGTGTTTAATCTCGTCGTGCGACGAAAACGCATCATTTGATGATCGTTGGCCAATTAGGACGACCCCTTAGGATTAGGGATGAAGCGATGGATAGAGACGGTTGGAAAGAATATAAGCTACAACCAAGGCCGTCTTAAACTAGGCTGGGGTTCTTGGGCACACAAGAATTTGGGGCCCTTTTGGAAAGTAGTAAAAGCTAATTATAATAACATTTATTTACTAAGTATAACCATTTATTATAGGTAATCAAATACAGTAGGGTATAATGGCGTAGTATTGTGAAAAAAATGTAATGTGCCCGACAAAAATGTTTTGAGAATGAATGTGCAGAAATTGTCGGTCCTTCGGGGCCCCCTGAGAATCGGGGCCCTGGGCACGGGCCCCGTGTGCCCATAAGGTAAAGACGGAATAGGCTACAACATACCTGCCGACCGCGCTCTGTCACCCAAAGTTGATGAACGTATACCCACAATTTCTTCAGCTGATAACCTTAAAATGAAATATTTTAGATTCACCAACCAAAATAAAACAAATAACTTTAATTATGTGTACGTAACTTGTGTACTTATTCAGCAAATACACAACTATTTTTAAAAAAGTATCTATCATGTTGCCGATTATACTTTCACAAAGAGCTTACCTATTCAATGGACACTCAAGATAGAGAGATGATAAAAGAAAAAGTAAAAAAACACCACCATTATCTGCCAGTATTGATACGTCGAAGCTTGCTTAAAGGTTTCTTTACGGGCGAATTGAGCCTTTATTATAAGGAGGAAAAGGATCAATTTCTTTTGAAATCCATGATACACATTTCATTAATATACGTAGACGCATGTTTTTTTTGTGTTTCGGTTCGGTTGTTATTTTATTATCTAACTATTAACATAGTATACAATTTGATCGCTTTTCACCCATTGTGTATTGCTATCTTTTCAAATTATTGTGTGTTTTTCCATTGTTAGTAAGGTGTGTAATAAAGAATTTACTATCTTTGTGATTTACTTATGTAAGTGTAGTAAGCACTATAAAATCAATAAAAAAATCTATCTATGTATAAGTATATCAATTTTATATAATTTTTTTAGATTCCAAGTATTTTGCACATTATTGCCATTTTTAGGAACTTACTTGAAAGTCCTTGATTCTTCAAGAAATCAATAAGTACTCCAGCGTTTTTCTCATAACATGTTAGCGCATGTTTCGTGGCATATGCCACTTGTATGGATGTGGCCACCACCAAAGCTGCCAGCATCTTGCCACAGATTAAAATGATGGCCAGAATGACCATAGGCAGTACGTCTTCTATGACAAACTCGTCACCTCCGGTCATGGTCAATTCGGAGACCACGACGTAGAATGATGTGGTATAGTCCCATTTGCGTTGAGGAGTTACTCTGTAAAATACTCATTACGTAGGTAATAGCTTTATTTAACGGCACAGATAATAGTATGTTTTCCGGCATCTAGAATTTAGATGACACAAATATCTAGATTATAGATATTAACATGTACAGGTATTAACATACATTTTTTTTGAAAACAAGGGTTGATTTTATGATAGTTTAATATGTTTTTCGCGAAGCCATACTCAGTCAGAGTTCATCATATAATATATTAATACGCATACTTATGGCCATATTTTATGAGAGCTTAGTTTGTTTTGAATAACAAGTTGTTTTCAGAGAAAATTTATCAAAGTAAAAACGTTCAGTAAAATTGCTTACTCACAAACTTCGGTTACAGTAGCAGATCGTTAGCAACGACGGAGAAACCAACTTGAGAGTTTTCCGGCTACAAGTTAAATTGCAACAAGTTATTTTGAGCTTGTTTTTATGTATTGTGCAGAAGTTATTTTTATTTTTATGAACATTTATCATAATTTGTGAGTTCAAAGCTGAAAATGTTATTTTTACCAGATTTTTTGATCGTTTGAGTGAACTTAGATCTTACATATAACTTGGGACGATTTGGCATTGCATGTTTATCCGACTAAACAACTATGTATTTACATATCAATACTTAATACATAATAATTAAATTCTTTATTCAGAAAACTATGAGGTCCATGTTGTTAGTAAATAAAAATAAAAAAAAAGTAGGTTATTAACTTATAACTAGTAATGGTTTATATTAAACACGGATTAATAGACACGGTTAACAAGTTTTGGCTATCGTGGCAAATATTGTTGAAATTATTTTGTTGGTGTCAAGCAACGTCCTATTTTATCATTTCTGCATAACCTAACTCGCATCATAAATAAAACACACGATGTATCCCTTGCAGCAGGAATTTTATTCGAAAAAAAAATACAGTTTTACCCATGCGATTTGCAATGTGCAGATATTTCCGATATAACGAATGGAGTGCCGTCACAGTACCAGTGGAGAGGCGCTCGCCGTTTCCGACACAATAAATCGTATAGTGATTAATTTGCGAGTATTTTCATTGGAGTGGGGACATTGCGAGTGCAAACTAAAAGTTCCAACATTTTAAATACAAAGGTGAATTATGAGCACTACGCGAAACTAGATTGGACTTTTGAGGTTTTCACTACACTGAACTGGCTGAATTGGATACCATTTTGTGACGTCTTCACGTGGGACTGAGAGACACCATTTCAATGTATCTGTATTCTTCTTCCGTCACTTCACTTCTTATATTATGTTAATATGTGTTTTTTGTTCGTTAAGTATCTTAAATGTTCGTGTTTCTCTTACCCACCATGTGCCGTAATAAATGATAAGTTTTCTTTCTTGCTTTTATTACACTAACTCTTTTTTCAATGTTGACCATGCTATTTTGATGGTTTTGTAAAGTTAAAATACTTATTACTCTAACTAGATTGCACTTTTTGTGAGGTTCTCACTATTACAGATTTTTATTCCTATGTTGACAAAGTTATTTTGAAATTGTGTAAAAGTTAAATTACATGACACTTTGAAAAAGTGTAGTTACTTACTCATCAATAAGATGCATTTTCAGTGTTCTGATAAAGCTGATCGGTGCGGTGGCTATGAGGGTAAGAAGCCACACACACGTAAAAGTATGGATGAGCAGGACCACAACAATTATCGTCATTACCAGCTATAAAAAGAATGACTGAGTGAAATTGAGGCTCAAAGTACCTACCTAAGCAAATAATTGAATTTTCGGTTTGCGCGCTGGACATCATGCTAAAACAATTCCTATCACTAGGCCTTTATCAGTCGCCAATACGAGAATCATTCATTTACAGTTTAAGGAAGGGAGAATTAGTGACTGGGTAAATAAACCAAATCCGTGACAAATTAAGGGTTTTCAAGTCTAGAAACATGAAATCCCGACTCTTAAAAACCAGTTTCTTATTTCATCATCATCATCCACAAGCTTGAAGAAGTCCACTGCTGGACATAGGCCGCCCCTACACATTTCCAGGAAGAACGGTTCTCAGCCCTTTCCATCCATTATATTATTAGTCCCTTATAGACTTTGAAAAACTCCTGAAGGAACAGTGATGAATCTGAAAGCTTTTAGTAAAAAGGATTTTCCAAATCAGTTTCTATAATGACGGGTATCATATCTTTTCCTTTTTTAAAATACTTCAAAGACAATTTCTCATGAATACCGTCCCGTAAATTCCTGTAAATTGATTATTAATAAAAAAAAAGCTTGCTTCGTCTGCTATGTTAATACACAAGTTGTCATTTTCAAACAAAATCCTCGATAATTTAAATGAAAATGAGTACCTGTAAGAAAGTTAGATTATTTGTAAGCTCCGCTGAAGTCTTGTGGTAGAACTCAAACAAATACTTGACTCTGAACAGCTTGTTAGAACGTAAGTAGTGCATCAATCTTAACGGTTTTCTGAAAGAGGGAGGGTATTGAAGCTTTAAATAAATCGAACCACACCACAATTGATACCGGGAGAGATTACGTCACATCCCGAACGAAAGAGATGAAATACCTACTGGCGAAACAAATGCCCGTAGGAAAGATAACTTTCGAAAGGCAACGATTATTTAATTTCATTTATTGATTTAACCCACATTCAAAATTAAATCATATAAGTATATTTATTTGCAAATAAAGTAGGTACCTACATGGTTAAAATAAAATCAAATGTAAACGTAACGTAAATGTAAAAACATTAACGAACATTAGGTACCCAACATAGCACCTCAGAAAAACAAACGCACTTTGAAAAAAACTTACTCAAAGAATAAAGCAAACAGTTCCAGAGGCATGTTTACCAGAAGATCGGTCCAAACCGACAGTTTATGCTTAAAGTAACGTCTTCGGCACCTTACACCGTCCATGACGAAGTCACCGTGTTTGTTCACGTAACCCTTATAAGTAAATCAAAATATAATAACGGAAACTTAATACCTAAACAAATCCACTACTATACATAAATCCCTCTCATATCCCTTGCTTTTTTCCTATTCTACCAGAAAAAGGGCTCAGAAATATCTGAAGATGTAAGGAGTTTCGCACGCGAAAGAGGATTTTTTTATGAACTAAAAGACGAGCAAATATGACAACATGAATTAGATCACCAGAACTACTAGGAATAAACTTGTGTGATTAAAAACATGTATAGTTTTATTAAGAAATGATTGTTTACAATATTTAATTATTTATTAGGTATTTTTACCTGATGCATAGTGAGGAAAGTCTTCACGTAGAAGAAGATATCAAAGATGGCCGCCAGCCAGAACACCGCGGAGCAATCATTCAACGTTACTATCTCATACAGAGTGAGCACGTAATTAGCCGTAGCCATTATAGAAGTTATGTAGCCGAATATCTGGAAATAACAATGGATTTCAAATTAGAGTATTTCCTTCTTTTCGTGTCACTAGTACTTTAAAACCAGTGCAGTGAAAGAGTTTTACCACATTTTTCGAAATTTTTAAAGTTCTATAACGTACACGGAACACCATGCCAGTACTAGCATAGGGCATACATTTTTGGCCAGAAACAAATATAGTACGTGCACGTTCAGATTAAAACCCATGACCAGGATTGGAAGGCGGCCACTAAACAACCAGTTTGTTATGGTTTAATTCATAAAAGTGCAAAGCTTTAACTATCAACGAGTATTTCAAAATAGTTTCGACTCCAATTCAATTCAGCCGCTATAGAGATGAATGAGAACAAACACGCTCAAACTTTCACATTGAGAATAATACTAGAATGATACAGCCAAACGCATGGGATGGGTACCGCTTTAACGTTTGAAACAAAGACGTTGGAAACCCATTTTAATGGCGAGGAAATGTCATTGGTTTGAATAATAGGATGCGCGCGTGCCCGAATTTATTCGGTGGTGCATAGGTTTTTACACTCCAGCACCTTCTGCTAAATCTTCTGCTAATTCTGCTCATAGGCTTTTGATAACAAATTTCAGCATGCGCGGCACGTTCTACTACGGCAGCAAAGAATTAAAAGTATATCGTTTGAAATCACTGTCACATAATCACCTCATTAACATAAATACAATACCTTTCAGTATATTTTAACGTCCACTCAATTTCGCTGCTATTACCGCCCGCTGGCCTAAAGCCTACAAATGCATTCACATTTTAATCAACGCCGTGTAATTATCCCAAAATGCCCAAATCCCCATTAATCAACTCAGTACGGACAAACGCCCTAGTGACTCTCATTTAATCTGCGTTGTCGCTATACGTCAAGAGTATCCGCTTACGCAAGAGAGTTCGTATATATGCAACGTTTCTACTGTTAGCCGGTTTTGGGATAGGACATCCCTACTGAGAGTCGGGAGGAAAGATGGCGTCGTAATGCGTAGCTGTAGGTATTGTTTGTCGTGTTCAAAAGTAATAACAATAATAATTTCATACTTCTAGGTATATTTAATGGATAGTTTTCGCCGTAACACTACCCATGCTGAGAACAAGTACCTAATCTCTACAATAATGTGAAATCCCCAACAGAAGCGACAAATCCTCAGAACATAGAAGTGGCTGTATGGATTTCTACCCATTATGACAAACCATTTCAGTAAACAACAAGTTCAATTGGAATGACGATATTTTTATCGTCAAGAAGTTACGAGTACGAGGCCATAGAAGACAGACACCCAAAATAACTCTTTTCGATTTGGCGTTCAAAATACTACCCTGAGTGAGACAAGCAAGAGGAATATCTAGGACTCAAAGCGGGAATTAAAAAAACTGTCCGTACTTATTCCAGAGTTTGATAAAGTGTACACGGACGCTCCACTCTCAGGTAGCTCGGAATGCAATTTGCCTCTGTAGATGTGTTGTTGAATTTGTAAAGAGAGCAAGTCCTAGCATACCTCATGTGAATACAACCTGATACATTACTTAAACATAGCTGACTTAGGCTTAATTTCAACCTAAACCCTTTAACCCAGAGAAACAAGAACCCCCTCTAAAAACACATTGAAATTTTGTGGGGAAAAAATATTATTCCCTACAACTGAGCTCGAATTTAGTTATGGCTATAACCATAAAGACCCCATGTTACCCGTAATCTACAGCAAATCACCTGATACATCAACGATCCGGGCCGGAGCAAATTAGTGGGGCCTAAATAGCTTTGATACGTCAACGTGCTCGTTGCAGACTTTGACTGGCTCACATTTGATTGCGACTGGGAACTGCGGACCGGCATCTGTCCTGCAAAGTGATAGATAACTAGATCACAAAGTTGACGACGAACCAATCACTTGATTTCTTATAGGACAGCAAAGTTACAACGACATTGCGTAGACACGTACAAATATACTTTTGACTCTTCTGCTAAGTTTATAAGTAAATTATGACGCGTATTCCAAAACCAAGAGAAAAATACAGTCCTTAACTATTATAATTCAAAGGTTTTTGGCGCATCGATCACCAAGGTAAACGCAAAAATTATTATCGAAGATTTAATATTTATCATAAATAAACTCCTAAAATAACTAAAAGATAAAATAGAGGAGAGAGTGGTATTTTATACATAAGTAATCGTTGGGACGATATTTCAATATTTGAGCAACGTGCTAGATCTGCGAACATAAGAGAATTATATTTTCATACCCGGAGCATCAGATCGACTGGTGTCACTTTTGGAATCCATAGCAGAGTCTAATGATATCAGTTCCACGTCAGAGTCTTCTGAAATTATTGATCATTTTTGATAAGTTTACATCGAAATACAGCCTCCTGATCAAAAACATAGGTTTCATTTACAGCTATGGCAGTGTGATAAAAATCATTAATTTCGAATTTCTATTATTAGTTAGATTACCATGACCAGACCAGTTATTCCGTTCTTTTTAACTGAGTTCAAATAAAAAAGAAGGTTCTCAATTCGTATTTTTCTAAAAAAATTACTGACAGGTCATATCGACTTTCAGATTCCTATCGAAATCAAAATCTGTTCAGGAGCTCAGCCATGAAGTCGGTTCTCAAGTTTTTATAGCTTGTATTTATTTGTAATTTAATTTATTCATATTAACGTAATAGAGCACGTTTTACAATTAAAATTTCATAAGATTTTAGGTATTTACCAGAAGAGCTATCCCCACCAACGTCTATATTTATCGGCATAATGTAATTTCTCGACATTTCGAAGGCTTTGTTCAAAGGTTCCTGTATCTTTGGATAATACTTGACCAAGCTGAAGAACATCTGGCTCGGGATCATAAGTAGATCCAGACTCCGGCTAGCGTATACTGTTACTTCCGAGCAAGAAATTGGTTGCTGGAAATCGAAAATAGAATTTTTGGGATACTTCAATGACTGAATACGATTTTTTAAACATTACGTCACAATATTCGCCAAATCAAGAGTCATTGCTGGACTGCGATTTCCAACCTGTCATGCAATAAAATACGTTTACTTTAAAATTTTAGATAATAATAAAAAAGCAGCCAAGTGCGAGTCGGACTCGCCCATGAAGGGTTCCGTAACAAGTAACATAATATAAAGGTTCTTTAAGTTCGTCGAAAGGTAAATTGCGGCTTACGATTTATGACGTATAAAAAAAAACTACTGACTAGATCTCGTTCAAACCAAATATCGTTGAAAGTTTGCATAGTAATGTACAACATATATTTTTTTTAGTTTTATTTTTCTCTTATTTTAGAAGTTAGGGGGGGTGGACCAACTTTTTCCACTTTGGAAGTGTCTCTCGCTTAAACTATTAAGTTTAGAAAAAAACGATCTTAGAAACCTCAACATCATTTTTAAAGACCTATTCATAGATATGGGTTAAATACCCACACGTATGGGTTAAATGAAAAAAAAAAATTGAGTTTCAGTTTCAAGTATGGGGACCCCAAGTTTCATCAGTCTAGCTCTTACGGTTTCGGAGAAAAATGGCTGTGACATACGGACGGACAGATAGACAGACAGACAGACAGACAGACAGACATGACGAATCTATAAGGGTTCCGTTTTTGCCATTTGGCTACGGAACCCTAAAAAGTAACATACACTAGTCATATTGCACTGTACCTACCTTATGTACTATAGGTACAACAGTTAAAACTTCAAAAAGCACTTTAAATGTGCCTATAGGATAACACACATCTTAACAAATTTTGTCCTTGTCTTAAGAACAAGGGCAAATAAACAAATTATAGAATTATTTATTTTGACGGAAAGTATAACTTACTCCCGTGAAGTTCCCAAACATTCCGCCTGGTCCCATACAAGTTATCATTTCATTGTAAGATGTGAGCACGTCCACCTGAAAAACCAGTGCTGTAGGTACCCTAGCTAGATCAATTTCATTTTACCTCTATGTGATCAGGTATAAAATGGTCTAATTGCTTCAATAGTACATTGTTACCTGAGTGTTGAAAGTCACTTTTTTTGAGTCCCGAGACGGGTTTGGCGCCAGAGCGTAGCGAGGGCGCCAATGGAGCTTGAGGGACTTAAAAGACTTTCACCCGAGGTAAACACTGTGCTTTTCATTACGAATACAAGGAAAGTAAAAAAAAAAACATGAAAGAAAAATTTGTGAAAATGAAGATTGAATTTGCCGCCTTCCCGGTTTTTTTTTCTTTTTCTCTGGCGGGCTTTCGGCTTCGGCTCGCCAGCATTATTCAGCCATTATTTTCATTTTCATAATTTAAAAAATGGTAAATTGTTTGCCATCTATGTTATTTGTGTCTATATCTATGTTATTTTAAATAATTAGTTGAAGCCATATATTATTCAAGTAATTTAGAAGATATATTATTTATTTAATACTATCTTTATGTTGTTTAAATTTAAATTTTACATTGCTCTCTAATTAGACTTTTTAAACTTCTTACCGTTGTAATGGGTTTCCAACCTACTTGCTGAATAAAAAGTTGGAATTTGGTTAAACAACCTCCTTGCAGTTAGAAAGACTTTAGAAAGTTTGAACATGGTTGAATAAAATATAAGTTGTTTTTTTTTATAATTTGACAGCTGTCAGTAGAAAGCGATTCTCCCTAGGGCTGAAAGTATTACTATACAATGCACAATTAGGCCCCTCAAGCAACTTCAGACCTACTTTCAGAGTATGAGTAATGAAAAACATTTTTCTTTACTAGCATACAGAAACAGTGATGAAAAGAAATGAAATAAATAAGCTAAGGTTTGAATCTCCGTGTTTTTTTCTCTAATCTCCAAAAGCACAAAGTCTCGAGAATATTCTGTACAGGTGATCTTTTCAATCGCGCTCTGAGGGCAAAACCTAAACAGCTATAATTATGGAAAAATGTTGGCAAAATTGTTAGACTCAATTTTGATAAAAATAACTGCATAAAAAAATTTAGGAAAATTATATCGCATATTTTGTTTCTCTAACAAACAAGTTTTGATTCATTGCGATCGCGGTAATTTAAAGAATGTAAACACACCTTTCCCCTGTAAATTATATAAATACTAGATTGCACATCCCTACACTGTATAACAGTGTCTCCTTTCAAAAAGTACATCTCTTTCAAATGCTGCGTGATGACCCTGATGAAGGATCTTTCCACTTTTCCAAAAAGCGGTACCTCACGAAGAGCTTTCTCGTACATGAAGACCAGGGTATCCTCCATCAGAGAAGAGTTCAGGCGACGGCAGATTTCCTGTATCAATGTAACGGAATAAAATAAAGCCAGGATGAATAAACAGTATTTTTTATTGATTTTATAGTGTACTACACTTAAGGAAATCATCGCGTCGCGGGTTCAAATCCCGCTCGGCTCTTAACTTTTGGGGCATTATAAAAATCTTTTAGTATTTTTTTTGTTAATATTTTTTTTATTGTAAATTTCTTTGAGTAAATAAATGTTGTATTTATAAAAAAATATATGCTTACTGCTTTTTTTAAATAGAGCGTCAAAAATAGATTGGCATCTCTGGTTTGTAAAGTTGAAATGTTTCTTAAATCACCCCACTTTAGATTGAAGCTTTGAACTATATATTTTATACAAGGTGCAGTTTTGAACCTGCAAAACATTTCAGGAGGTTGTTATGAGACTCGTAAATAATCATATAACAATACGATACCAAGTCAATAATCAATAATACTTTTTCTTTTCGATTTTTCAATTTTATTGATTTTCAGAATAACCCTCTTCAAAAAAACAGAATCACCCATTGCGATGTATCGCGTGTCATGTCACTGTGTGCGTGAATGCGATGACCAGTGACGTCAGCCTGTACGAGTCTCCGTCCACATTTCTATGAAACAAACGCGGCACATACGTTAAACTAAAATGAAGGTCGTTGCTATGGTTACGGGGAACCCCGCGATTCTCGTCATACCGCATTTCGATTTAGACTCGAAAATCTGTTACTGCGCATCGAAGGTTCAACCAACGTGCCGCGATCTGTACAAGTTGTCAGCAACTTATAGCAAATAATTTTACCTTAGATGTAGTTCAAATTTTTAACTGTATGCAGCTCACTGCATGGAGTGCCAGTGAATCACGCAGGGCGACTGCGTATCAGACCTCAACAAACCAGTTACTTGATAACACGATATCCATTTGTTATTTGCTAATTGTCTGACTTTCTGGCTTTTGACTACCCGGAAGCAACGACCGTACGGCAGGGCTGTAAGGTCGTTGACCCGTACCGACCCGTGTGGTACCTAACGACTGTCCGAGAGCTACAAATCAGTTCGAACCAAAGGCTTTAATTAAGTGCTTACCGAAACACGGGATTTCAATGATGACGTTGCCGATTGGGGAATAACTCCGCGAACATTTCGATGGCTAGAGATACATTGTCTCCACTGATGGCATACCTACAAGCGGACCATCTCCACCAACTCTACATTGGAGTATTGGTCCGTCATCTTTACAATTAGGTAGTAGGTACCTATCCCGACCGTTAATCGAAGGCGCACTTGAGGGGCGGAATTTGCAAGCGTATGCACATACCGGCGTCATCAAATACACTAATAAATTGAGCCGATCGATGCGTTTGCGATGGCCGCGGGGGCGTGGCGGGGTGGCGGGGGGGAGGGAGCGGCCGGTGGTTGGTGCTTTGGTTTGGATTTATGAAAGAAATGTCGGTTGCGTTTGTTTGTGTGTGTGAAAGCGCAGTTTAAGGACACGTACAGATTGGTCGCGTTTTAAAAAGGGGAGTTCACACTTACCGATTTACGTAAATAAGAATAAAATGAAAAAAAAATACCTGCCCATTTTATTGTTGATTCGGGTCGAGAATCACTAACATAATTACCTCCTAAAATGTTTTGCAGATCCAAAACTGCACCTTGTATATTTAAAGACCTGCTTTGAGCGTCAACTACATTATTTGCAAACCGAAGTTTCCATAATTATCATGGACAAATTCAGAGAATAGGGGAATTAACTGAAATTGCCAATCTACTTTTGATGCTGCTGCAGGGGTTTTCTTGTTCACTTACATTTAAGACTTTTCCAAATTGTATATTATGATTTTAATAATCTAATACTTTTAGGATTATGCGCATGCACTATGGTCACGTGACAATCGAGTTGTATCGATCGGACACTTTCGTGAACTTCCATGTTCAATTTGAAAATATGTAGATGATGGAATATGTTTGACACATTAACCCCCGAATACTGAAACGCAACTCAGATTTAAGCACGTCTCAAGCGACGAGTATTTGACAGTTTTCAATGAAAATCTGTCAAATATTCGTCGCTTGAGACGTGCTTAAATCTGAGTTGCGTTTCAGTATTCGGGGGTAAGATACCAAGATTGTTACTTATCTACAAACTCATTCATTCAATAATAACATCAGGGCGTCAATTCCAGCAACACGGTTCGATTGAGTGATCGTCGAGTGGTCGCTGAATCCGCGTTCCATTTTCAAATTTTTCAAACAAAATTTGACAACTCACATCGATTTACGCGATCGCTTGAGTGATTTGTGTTTTCAGAATCGACACCCTGCTCCCAGTAATGCGAGTAGATATCGATCGAAATTGAGATGTCATCATTTATCTTTTCCGATCTTTCTGAAGTTCATGCATCGAAATGATTAGCACAGTGCGACCAACTTATTCGTTCAGGCGAGAGAGGCGAAATCACAAATTTGTAAAACAAAAGATGGAACTGTCAGCGAAGCGAAATACAATGATATTACCTGTCACCTGAACAAAAAAGTTGGTGGCTCTGTAACTTTTCAAGCCGGATAAAAAATATTCTAATCTCGTTAGCAAAATTACAGCGCTAAATAAAAATATAGGAGTATGGCAAAAAATGTAAAACTAACTTGCGGGTTGCTCCCATTAGTTCTTTTCCACACATATTCGAAATATTTCAGAGTTTTCACAGTCAGCATTGGGTCCACATTCTCTTGGTACAAAAAGTTCGCCAGATCTCTTGTTTTTTCCTATGAACGTACGAACTCGTTAAAACTAAATAATTAGGGACTCTGAACATAAAGCCATACTATTTTTAATGGTGGAACTTTTGGATGCTAGGACGTAGTTACAGTCAGCGCCAAAAGTAGAAGAACTTCTAGATCGTAAAACTCAATTATTTCTAAAAAAGCACACATTCCCAACACTTTATTTATTAATGGCAAAATTTTGAATCTACAAATAAAATCAGTCAGATAAAAAAATGTAAGCACATTAATAAGAGATCTCTTATTAAGGCTTGTCAAAAACAATTTATTTTTTTTATTCCACGAATAGCGTTATTCCGTAGATGGAAAACTCTGCCTTTAATCTTATAATAACTTCCACAAAATTTTAATGTTCCTACCTTTTGGTAAATAAAGTATAAAACTGAGTTCAGAACACCGATATTACAACCCCCCCCCCCCTCCCCCCTCCCGTCCCTCCTTTTAATAAGTTTCGAATGGAATTTGAATACTTACCCATACTTATATTTTTCTGGGGACTGAAGTTATCATTTCTATATTTTAAGTAACCGCATACAGATACAGATAGAAAGAGTATTGAATTACATAAATTATTGAACGACTTTTCTCACTGACTGCACATGCATGCTCACTAGCGGGGAATGAGGGTACACTAAGGCCCCCCGCAGACGGTAAAGCCAATATAATGACATAGTAATCGAGGCTTACGCCACATTATCAAATGAATGTGATAGTTTGGGTCTCCTTTAGATAATCAAGGAAGATGAACCAGACTGGAAAAATCTGTAAAGTTCATCGTGTATCTTACAAAACATTCAAGTTATGAAAACTATTAATATAATACTTCTTCTGATCGTATTACTTATTCTTTCGAAACCAAGTGTGGTAAATATACACACAATGCCAACAGTTTTTTTCCACCAGAATGAGATATACCTTTATCATTCAACTCACGTTATACCTAACTATTGGGACTGTTATTTATTGACCTACGTTTTTGTTTTTGAGTTAGCACGCCAATGCCATTCTCTACCTCTAAGGTTGACAGGTAGAAAATGCTTATAGCATTGTACATTGTATTTAACTTTTTTGTACAACATAGACTTAAATAATAAAAATAATAAACATGAGTTTGCCAATTCATACTTTTTGTTTCATACCGATACAAATAAATAAACTGACCGTCTAAAAAGTCTTAACAGTCTCATCTGATATCGTTTATGGCCAGTTTCGTCCAGTTCCGCTTTATGTAGCTTTTATTTAGACAACAAACAACTCCAGACCCATATTTACTCATATCAGTTTAATGGTGCACTTACAACACTATCCCGTGGTATTAAAATGATTTAGGTTCAACAAGCTTACTTGTCGTAATAAGCAGTTTGGAAGATAAAACTGGCCAAGTACGGGATTCGTACAAACCGTAACGTTTCGGGGCTCCGTACCAAAGACTACCATAAATCAATTGACTTACTTTTAATTCAATAAGTAGGTATCTGGCTTATGTTTTAATAATTTTTTTTTGTATTTTATTTAAAACATAAGTACCTAGATCTCTTGAGCTTTCTCAAAAATCCACCGGAAGACGCGCGACCTCAAACAAAAACAGTAATTAGTCAATTCACTTACTTTTAATTAAATAACTGTTTATTTTTTATAACATCATTTGTGTTTATTTTATGTTTTATTTTAACTTATTTAAAACGTTAGATCAATTCTCGAACATTCGCAAGAATTTCGCCAGAAGACGAGCGACCTATTTTTGGTTCATCATGTTTGATAGAATAGATAGTTGCTCGTGATTTTCGATAAATGAGTTCAGTGATTTTATATATTTGAAAAGGTCAAAGTGTGAGAGCGAGAAGTTGTATCACAATTTTCAGTTCATCGCCTTAACACAATAAATTACGTTGCTTCCGTACCACCGCAATCATCATAATCTACCTTGCCCTTATCCCACGCTAAGTGGCACCTCTATCATTCGTCATCTCAGCGCTCACTCCTTTCTTGCTCATGATTTTTCCGTTCCGCCGCAAAAAACTTAAAATCATTTTCCAAAAATTCGCTCTTCCGTTCCGCTGTCGCAACGTATCGCAGTGCACGAAAGGAGCCTCTTTGAGGCGCCTTAAAATCCTTTCACAACACTTGGTTCGAAAGAATCAGTGACACGATAAGAAGAAGAAACAGCCTTACCGTATGGTCCAGCAGGGCATGTGAGGCGGCAGACCGCGTGGACGCAACATATCCGAACATAAACGCAAAATAGAGCATTCCAGTCAATTGCAGTGTTGACATCAACCACACATTCACTTGCCCAGCCACCATCACTGGCGTGCAACCGACACCTGAAAAAAAAACATGCAAATCCGTTATTGTTTGACCTTGGAATTTTCAAGTTAAGAGTGAACAATTGGATAATAGCTAAGCGTGCCTTAGGCTACATTTTCACTTTCTATCAGGTGTGATGGCATGTCAAACGTTTAGCTATCAACAATATTAAATCATACAAAAATGCCTGTAAGTTACATAGATTTGTAGGTACACTTTATGAGCTGTGGATTTTTAACCAACTTCAAACAAAAAGACCAAACGGCCTACGTCTTCGTTGAATATCTCAACAACATTCAAGAATACCTTCTTGTGACACGATTTAACCGATTACAGCCTACTTACATCTCGTAAATCTTTGCAGCCGCCTTGAGCAGGTAGCAGATATGTATACACTATACAGGGTGTAAAAATATCGCTCCCAAAAACTGAATTAGAATTTGTACAAAATTGTATTAACAAAAGCGCAGGAAACACGGCACTGTTGAGTTACCAAGAAATTTCAGTAGAGCCTTTAATCTACATGCCTTAGTTCAAACCTAGGTATATAAGACCAATGAGTTTGTCAGACCTAAAATTAATGTGCACTATGCCAGTACTCTTAAACAGTGAAGGAAAACATCGTGAGGAAACCGGCACTTAACATTACTTCACCACACTTGGGTCGAAAGAGTTAGTGAAACGACCAGAAGAACTGCCAAATAGAACTGTAACGAACTTTCATCAAAAAACTGAAATATAAAATAAATGTTGCAGCAATATTATAAAATGATTTTGTTATATTAACCAATTTCGATCGAGAAGGATGCTCTGATCTCGTTTAAGTTTACACGAGTAGTCTTGTTACACCCTATATAATAACTTAATACCATCTCATAACGCTTATAACTTCCACATGCGTAAGGAAAATTAAGCTAAACTCCGTAATAAAACCTTTGCCAAGCAATTTTCGTAAAGTCGGCTTTTAGGTGTACATTTCGTAAGACGTAAAGTGCTAACAGACATACTATAAAGCCATGGAGAACTAACTGACATTGAGATTGATGATTACACTGCAAGCTTGGCACGGACTGCACGTATTTGCGTCACTATGATCGAAGACTACGGCCTTTTTTAGACTTATGGCCTTAATTATAAAAATATGTCAAAAATTAAACAATGCTTAAAGTATTATCATCTTTTATCACTGGGTTATGATGACAAACAGTGACAGAGCTAACTACAAGCAACTTCTTTCACTATTAGAATACTTCAACATAAACATAGGTTATATTATACAGGGTTATTCATTATTAACTACACAAACTGACAGGGCGTAATTTTTGGGTCGTGTATATTTGTTTGGCCGAATCAATTTAATTCCTAAACTGATTTAAGTTTTTGTATCAAAATTTTATTTTTATTAATTTTTTTACGGCTATTGCATAATGATTGCCACGGAGAACAGGATATTACGTGATCTTATAACTACACGATACTTACCGACAAATATTTCAAACACCCAATAGAAGGTGTTAACGTATTCTGTTAATGCACCTGTAACCAGAAGATAATAAAAAAATAGATTATTCATTAAATAACAGTGTGAAATACGAGTTTAGTTATTCCAGACTCAATAAAGACTTGTATGTCTACGAAGTGCATAAAAAAATATTGCCAAGTTTTAGAAATGAGGGTGGCCACGTGGTCTCAACAGCCTTGTCTGATCAATCGAACTATACAGCCTGAGTTTGAATTCGTATGTTATCCCGAAAGGTGGTGATAGGGACCATGGTTTTGCACAAGCTATGAAAACCTTTCTGTAAAATACGAAATATAAATCTTCAATACAAAAAAAATAATCAATTGAAATGCTTAAACAAAATGTTTTGTGTGAAAACCCTACATCTTGGGCGGGGCCGGCGCTAATTTGATTGGATTTTGGCCATTGCAGGCATCTAATCACATTTTTCACTAGCCAATAATGACACTTGTGGCGGTAATAAATTTTTATTGCTTTTTGACTTGCCAATGGCAGATTTTGGGTGTCAAATAAGACATAGTTCAACAGAAGTCAAGTAATCAGCTGGTTATAGGGTTGCTTAGCAAGCTTTTAAGCAAAATCATGGCGTAAACTTTACACACCATTTGTTGAATGAAAAAGTCCTGATTCAGAAAAGTCATAGAACTAATGCTGTTGGCATTCAGGAGTAGCATAACCCCCTTTCGGGATAACATACGAATTCAAACTAATGCTGTATAGTATCTGCCCCAAACAGTGTTATGGCTAATTGTTATCCAGGGTTTAGTAAATGAAAAGGAATGGTAATTAATTTAATAATCAAAAAGAGAGAAGACTCGCACTAAGTAAGCGATTTTATTAATACTACTAATCCTTCAGGGTGACAACGACAACTTCCTAAAATGATAACTTCCGTAATTTCCGAAACCGTCTATTCTAAACTCGCTAAGCAAACAAGCATACAGCCCACCTCAAAAAATGCGGTTGCGGTAGCCTAACACGCGTTGCCGACCCTTTAAACATTTAAAAACGCCTAGTTTGAAGAACTTCACACTAGCTTCTAGAAAAGTGTTAAAATGAACTTACTTTTCACCTCATGCTTTCTACCAACCACAATCATGGCTCTCGTACAATTCACCATGACGGAATGCGAATCGAGCGGCAAGAACGGCCGGCAGGAGTGAACGAACACAAAGGCCGTCGCGACATTCACAATAGTTATCGCAATTGGCAGGAACTTGAGCAGGACAACGACTGGACTCACTCGCATAATATCGCTCTCCCAGTATGAAAAAGCGCCAGTAATTCTTGCCACCTAAACAAAAGACTCTATCTTTTCATTTCGCCTTCGCTATCGTCTACCGTCTATACGGCAGATGGATTCAATTTAATAAATCGCTATTAGCGATAAGACCGCCCATTTTACCTCTAGTTTTAAAGTATTCTGAGAGACCATGTTTACCAAGACCATGTTTACCTGATGATTTATGGTGTACAATAAAGTTATATTCTATTCTATTCTATTATAAATATGAATAGCTAAGTAATATCAAATCCGTACTGAAACGTATCTATTGAACACCACAGAATACTGTGTTGAATAGCAAATACTGCAGAAAGTGCGAATGTGCCAAACGCTATAATTGGACCACATCTGTTCTAATAACTAGTTTGGTACTTAGAAATCCTAAAAGATTCCTACTGTGCCTAGAGATTGAAGAAGAGTCTTATTTTATTAAGACCTGCATTCAGAAACAGTGCTTGAGTCTGAGTCGAGCCTCAAGCACTCTCAAGCATCATTTTTTTGACAGTTCTCCGTTGAAAAGTGTCAAAAATCTATCCTAGTGGCTCGACTCAGGCTCAAGCATTGTTTCTGAATACAGGCCTAATACTATTCTTGAGTACTATTTGAAAATGTATCACTTGTGAGTAAATGCCACAGAAAATAAAAAGCACTGGTTCAACAGAGAGGTTGTATTACTAATAAGAACGCGAGTATGAGAGCAAAATATCGACGCGCGCTGAGGCTTTGCCCCTTCTTTGGAGCATTATAAAATTAATTATAGGTATATTTTATTGCCACTACGCCAGTCGTCCGTGTACATGTTAAAGGAGCCTTTGATGTGTTCATTGTGAATCGCTCAGTGCTTTCATAGCAGAACAGATACGATTTGATGAGGATTGTTCTTAGTGGCACTTGTTTTAGCTGTTTTTTACCCTAAAAAGTAAAAAGTTTTAAACCCTAGTTTTTTACTCTTATACTAAGCTAGGTACAATGTGACTTGTGATTTGTGTTTTAGAACTCTTCTTTCGTTTCCATTTCAGTTAGCAGAGAGTCATTAACTCCAATCCAATTTTCATTTCTTTCAATTAAAAGAAATATATAATAGTAGTACCGGTCAATAGATAGATAACGCGAAATTTCCAATATAAGTAACTAGCTGTCACCCGCGACTTCGTCCGCGTGGTTAGTATAAAGTCATAGTTTGAGTTCGTTTAAAAGAAACTATTTTATGGTGGAAAGCGGACAACTATTGATATGTTTTCACTGTTTTTTGCGTATTTTTTGAGAGTTATTTTTCGTGAATTTGCCTTAGTGGCTAAGTTGGATTATGTATGCGTTGGTTTTACATGACCAAGTGCTGGTTACCTTAGTTTTGAGTTTGCATTGAAAACTATATAAAGTGTGTTCGAAAGATGGTAAATGCTGTTGTAGCCGATTTTCTTCAGCTGTGTTTAGTTTTGGTATGATAGGTGCTTCCCGCGATTTTGTCTTAGTGGTTATCATGGGGTTTTTTGTAAACCTTTGTGTGTATTCAAACCTGGTGACAGATGCTGCGGTAGCTGAAAATTTTTTAATGTTTTTTTTTGCGTATTTTGTAAAGCTCGTTTTCGTGATTTGTTTTAGTGGCTAATTTGGGCTATCGTATTCGTTGGTGTATGATCGAATCTGGTTTTTTTAGTTTGACATGATCAAATGCAAGTTACCATAGTTTTGAGCTTGTACTTTAGAGTGTATTTGAATTTGAAGGCGAGTTCTGTTGTAGCTGTTTTTTTTCAGCGGTGTTTAGTTTAAGTATGATAGATGATTCCCGCAATTTTGTCTTGGTGGTTATCATCGGTTTTTTTGTAAACCTTTGTGTGTATTCAAACCTGGTGACACATGCTGCGGTAGCAGAATTTTTTAAATGTTTTTTTTGCGTATTTTGTAAAGCTCTTTTTCGTGATTTTGTTTTAGTGGCTAATTTGGGCTATCGTATTCGTTGGTGTATAATTGAATCTTGTTTTTTTAGTTTGACATGATCAAATGCAAGTTACCATCGTTTTGAGCTTGTACTTTAGAGTGTATTTGAATTTGAAGGTGAGTGCTGTTGTAGCCGTTTTTTTTCAGCGGTGTTTAGTTTAAGTATGATAGATGATTCCCGCAATTTTTGTCTTGGTGGTTATCATCGGTTTTTTTGTAAACATTTGTGTGTATTAAAACCTGGTGACAAATGCTGCGGTAGCAGAAATTTTTATAATGTTTATTTTTGCGTATTTTGTAAAGCTATTTTTTGTGATTTTATGTTATATTAGTGGCTAATTTGGGATTTCGTATGCATGTTGGTGTATAATCGAATTTGAATTTTTAATTTGACATGACCAACTGCTGGTTACCATAGTTTTGAGCATGTACTTTAGAGTGTCTTTGAATTTGAAGGCGAGTGCTGTTGTAGCCGATTTCTTTCAGAGGTGTTTAGTTTAAGTATGATAGATAATTCCCGCAATTTTGTCTAAGTGATTATCATTGTTTTTTTTGTAAACCTTTGTGTGTATTCAAACCTGGTGACAGATGCTGCGGTAGCTGAAATTTTTTTAATGTTTTTTTTTTGCGTATTTTGTAAAGCTAGTTTTCGTGATTTGTTTTAGTGGCTAATTTGGGCTATCGTATTCGTTGGTGTATGATCGAATCTGGTTTTTTTAGTTTGACATGATCAAATGCAAGTTACCATAGTTTTGAGCTTGTACTTTAGAGTGTATTTGAATTTGAAGGCGAGTTCTGTTGTAGCTGTTTTTTTTCAGCGGTGTTTAGTTTAAGTATGATAGATGATTCCCGCAATTTTGTCTTGGTGGTTATCTTCGGTTTTTTTGTAAACATTTGTGTGTATTAAAACCTGGTGACAAATGCTGCGGTAGCTGAAAATTTTTTAATGTTTTTTTTTGCGTATTTTGTAAAGCTATTTTTTGTGATTTTATGTTATATTAGTGGCTAATTTGGGATTTCGTATGCATGTTGGTGTATAATCGAATTTGAATTTTTAATTTGACATGACCAACTGCTCTGCCGTCATATAAAGAAAGGCCGTAACTTGGTCAAAGTTGATTTCGAGATAATCGAAGTTTTGTCCAAAATGACGGCCGGCGATTTACTGAACGTTTTTTGTTATTGAACTTTATTTTATAATACGTAAAAAAAAATGTCTTTGTTTTGGATCCTATTTCGTTTTGATTTTTAGTTTCGTTCACTTCCTTATCTTATTTTTTCTTTTTTAATTAAGCATAAAAATCATATTTAATAAGAAATACTTAACTCAAAAGGCCTAATTTCATAGAATGTAATTACGGCATGCATGTCAAGCCCTAATTGTTCAGTTATGACTTTTCTCGCCAGGAAACTAACCTAAACAAACTTTTTAAGGCTGGTATTTTAAATTAAAATCACTGAAAATGAAGAACCAAGCCTTTGATTAAGTAGGTATAAAATTATATGATCATCACATCAGGTATGAAATCAGAGACAAGCAATCAAGATTAGATTTCTATAGTCAGGTAAAGAAAATAAGACGCTAGTTGATACGAATTTTACGTTGATACGAATGGGACCCCAATCCACGACCTGGAGGCCATAGGAAATAGGTGACGTGAGTACTGTGAACAGCTGTATATCCAGGCACTTCCCGTAACTGACTCTCCGTTCTTTGACTGGCTCTTATTAGAACAGGAACCCTCAACCCTGCACGTGGAGATTAAGACCGCCATTAAACGACTCAAAGATAAGAAGGCGCCTGACCAGATTACGGTGGAGGTGATCAAGTGCTTGGGCGAGAACGGAATTGATGTTTTACACACGATCTGTAATCACATCTAGAAGCATAGCAACTGGCCCAGAGACTGGACAGAATCAATTATACTCCCGCTACACAAGAAAGGAACCCGCAATTGCGACAACTACATTTGACTTATATTATGAAAGAAAAACAATTCTAATGTATCAAAAATATATTTTTCTAACATTTAATTATTATTTGGTGATCAGTCTTCATTATCTACCAGCAGGTTTGCAGCAGCATTGCTTGTATGCAAATTTTCCCAAAATAATTTTCGGTTTGCTGACATCAATTGGCCTAATTTTTGCAGGATATTATTTTTGCGCTCACTCGTTATTCCTTTTGGTTTTGTTTTTTGTACGTGAGCAGAAAACCCCTTCTTTTCGACGGTTTATTTCATGCATTCTAGCGGTATATAATCTGGGCTATTGAACTCGTTTTTGTAAAACATTGAAGAGCCTATACCTTTTTCAAAGTGTATCTCAGACATACATTATCACGTAAAAATAAGCTCGTGGGGTGGATTTTTGAATTCTGATACTGGAGGTATCTTGGTAATTAAGGCTTTTCATGTTAGCGAACATAAAGTGATTTTAAGTTGTGTCAATCTAAAAAGCCTTAAATCAGGGAATAACGGCCTTACAGACAAGCAAGATGAAAATACTTAAACAAAAAGCCGTAATTTTGAAATTAAGCCTTTTTAGACAAAAAAGACTCAAATTTTGACGTAGTTACGACGAATATCTATAGGTTATCTTTGAATTAATTAGAGTTACAGCTTTATAAGTGAACCCATAAGGTAGCATTTTGTTTGCTGATTCCAAATCTGTGTCTAACTCATTTTTGACAAAACTGTAAGTTAAGGCCTTTCTTGGTATGACGGCAGTGCTGGTTACCATAGTTTTGAGCATGTACTTTAGAGTTTATTTGAATTTGAAGGCGAGTGCTGTTGTAGCCGATTTTTTTCAGCGGTGTTTAGCTTAAGTATGATAGATGATTCCCGCAATTTTGTCTAAGTGATTATCATTGTTTTTTTTGTAAACCTTTGTGTGTATTCAAACCTGGTGACAGATGCTGCGGTAGCTGAAATTTTTTAAATGGTTTTTTTTGCGTATTTTGTAAAGCAATTTTTTGTGATTTTATGTTGTACTAGCTGTCACCCGCGACTTCGTCCGCGTGGTTAGTATAAAGTCATAGTTTGAGTTCGTTTAAAAGAAACTATTTTATGGTGGAAAGCGGACAACTATTGATATGTTTTCACTGTTTTTTGCGTATTTTTTGAGAGTTATTTTTCGTGAATTTGCCTTAGTGGCTAAGTTGGATTATGTATGCGTTGGTTTTACATGACCAAGTGCTGGTTACCTTAGTTTTGAGTTTGCATTGAAAACTATATAAAGTGTGTTCGAAAGATGGTAAATGCTGTTGTAGCCGATTTTCTTCAGCTGTGTTTAGTTTTGGTATGATAGGTGCTTCCCGCGATTTTGTCTTAGTGGTTATCATGGGGTTTTTTGTAAACCTTTGTGTGTATTCAAACCTGGTGACAGATGCTGCGGTAGCTGAAAATTTTTTAATGTTTTTTTTTGCGTATTTTGTAAAGCTCGTTTTCGTGATTTGTTTTAGTGGCTAATTTGGGCTATCGTATTCGTTGGTGTATGATCGAATCTGGTTTTTTTAGTTTGACATGATCAAATGCAAGTTACCATAGTTTTGAGCTTGTACTTTAGAGTGTATTTGAATTTGAAGGCGAGTTCTGTTGTAGCTGTTTTTTTTCAGCGGTGTTTAGTTTAAGTATGATAGATGATTCCCGCAATTTTGTCTTGGTGGTTATCATCGGTTTTTTTGTAAACCTTTGTGTGTATTCAAACCTGGTGACACATGCTGCGGTAGCAGAATTTTTTAAATGTTTTTTTTGCGTATTTTGTAAAGCTCTTTTTCGTGATTTTGTTTTAGTGGCTAATTTGGGCTATCGTATTCGTTGGTGTATAATTGAATCTTGTTTTTTTAGTTTGACATGATCAAATGCAAGTTACCATCGTTTTGAGCTTGTACTTTAGAGTGTATTTGAATTTGAAGGTGAGTGCTGTTGTAGCCGTTTTTTTTCAGCGGTGTTTAGTTTAAGTATGATAGATGATTCCCGCAATTTTTGTCTTGGTGGTTATCATCGGTTTTTTTGTAAACATTTGTGTGTATTAAAACCTGGTGACAAATGCTGCGGTAGCAGAAATTTTTATAATGTTTATTTTTGCGTATTTTGTAAAGCTATTTTTTGTGATTTTATGTTATATTAGTGGCTAATTTGGGATTTCGTATGCATGTTGGTGTATAATCGAATTTGAATTTTTAATTTGACATGACCAACTGCTGGTTACCATAGTTTTGAGCATGTACTTTAGAGTGTCTTTGAATTTGAAGGCGAGTGCTGTTGTAGCCGATTTCTTTCAGAGGTGTTTAGTTTAAGTATGATAGATAATTCCCGCAATTTTGTCTAAGTGATTATCATTGTTTTTTTTGTAAACCTTTGTGTGTATTCAAACCTGGTGACAGATGCTGCGGTAGCTGAAATTTTTTTAATGTTTTTTTTTTGCGTATTTTGTAAAGCTAGTTTTCGTGATTTGTTTTAGTGGCTAATTTGGGCTATCGTATTCGTTGGTGTATGATCGAATCTGGTTTTTTTAGTTTGACATGATCAAATGCAAGTTACCATAGTTTTGAGCTTGTACTTTAGAGTGTATTTGAATTTGAAGGCGAGTTCTGTTGTAGCTGTTTTTTTTCAGCGGTGTTTAGTTTAAGTATGATAGATGATTCCCGCAATTTTGTCTTGGTGGTTATCTTCGGTTTTTTTGTAAACATTTGTGTGTATTAAAACCTGGTGACAAATGCTGCGGTAGCTGAAAATTTTTTAATGTTTTTTTTTGCGTATTTTGTAAAGCTATTTTTTGTGATTTTATGTTATATTAGTGGCTAATTTGGGATTTCGTATGCATGTTGGTGTATAATCGAATTTGAATTTTTAATTTGACATGACCAACTGCTCTGCCGTCATATAAAGAAAGGCCGTAACTTGGTCAAAGTTGATTTCGAGATAATCGAAGTTTTGTCCAAAATGACGGCCGGCGATTTACTGAACGTTTTTTGTTATTGAACTTTATTTTATAATACGTAAAAAAAAAATGTCTTTGTTTTGGATCCTATTTCGTTTTGATTTTTAGTTTCGTTCACTTCCTTATCTTATTTTTTCTTTTTTAATTAAGCATAAAAATCATATTTAATAAGAAATACTTAACTCAAAAGGCCTAATTTCATAGAATGTAATTACGGCATGCATGTCAAGCCCTAATTGTTCAGTTATGACTTTTCTCGCCAGGAAACTAACCTAAACAAACTTTTTAAGGCTGGTATTTTAAATTAAAATCACTGAAAATGAAGAACCAAGCCTTTGATTAAGTAGGTATAAAATTATATGATCATCACATCAGGTATGAAATCAGAGACAAGCAATCAAGATTAGATTTCTATAGTCAGGTAAAGAAAATAAGACGCTAGTTGATACGAATTTTACGTTGATACGAATGGGACCCCAATCCACGACCTGGAGGCCATAGGAAATAGGTGACGTGAGTACTGTGAACAGCTGTATATCCAGGCACTTCCCGTAACTGACTCTCCGTTCTTTGACTGGCTCTTATTAGAACAGGAACCCTCAACCCTGCACGTGGAGATTAAGACCGCCATTAAACGACTCAAAGATAAGAAGGCGCCTGACCAGATTACGGTGGAGGTGATCAAGTGCTTGGGCGAGAACGGAATTGATGTTTTACACACGATCTGTAATCACATCTAGAAGCATAGCAACTGGCCCAGAGACTGGACAGAATCAATTATACTCCCGCTACACAAGAAAGGAACCCGCAATTGCGACAACTACATTTGACTTATATTATGAAAGAAAAACAATTCTAATGTATCAAAAATATATTTTTCTAACATTTAATTATTATTTGGTGATCAGTCTTCATTATCTACCAGCAGGTTTGCAGCAGCATTGCTTGTATGCAAATTTTCCCAAAATAATTTTCGGTTTGCTGACATCAATTGGCCTAATTTTTGCAGGATATTATTTTTGCGCTCACTCGTTATTCCTTTTGGTTTTGTTTTTTGTACGTGAGCAGAAAAACCCTTCTTTTCGACGGTTTATTTCATGCATTCTAGCGGTATATAATCTGGGCTATTGAACTCGTTTTTGTAAAACATTGAAGAGCCTATACCTTTTTCAAAGTGTATCTCAGACATACATTATCACGTAAAAATAAGCTCGTGGGGTGGATTTTTGAATTCTGATACTGGAGGTATCTTGGTAATTAAGGCTTTTCATGTTAGCGAACATAAAGTGATTTTAAGTTGTGTCAATCTAAAAAGCCTTAAATCAGGGAATAACGGCCTTACAGACAAGCAAGATGAAAATACTTAAACAAAAAGCCGTAATTTTGAAATTAAGCCTTTTTAGACAAAAAAGACTCAAATTTTGACGTAGTTACGACGAATATCTATAGGTTATCTTTGAATTAATTAGAGTTACAGCTTTATAAGTGAACCCATAAGGTAGCATTTTGTTTGCTGATTCCAAATCTGTGTCTAACTCATTTTTGACAAAACTGTAAGTTAAGGCCTTTCTTGGTATGACGGCAGTGCTGGTTACCATAGTTTTGAGCATGTACTTTAGAGTTTATTTGAATTTGAAGGCGAGTGCTGTTGTAGCCGATTTTTTTCAGCGGTGTTTAGCTTAAGTATGATAGATGATTCCCGCAATTTTGTCTAAGTGATTATCATTGTTTTTTTTGTAAACCTTTGTGTGTATTCAAACCTGGTGACAGATGCTGCGGTAGCTGAAATTTTTTAAATGGTTTTTTTTGCGTATTTTGTAAAGCAATTTTTTGTGATTTTATGTTGTACTAGCTGTCACCCGCGACTTCGTCCGCGTGGTTAGTATAAAGTCATAGTTTGAGTTCGTTTAAAAGAAACTATTTTATGGTGGAAAGCGGACAACTATTGATATGTTTTCACTGTTTTTTGCGTATTTTTTGAGAGTTATTTTTCGTGAATTTGCCTTAGTGGCTAAGTTGGATTATGTATGCGTTGGTTTTACATGACCAAGTGCTGGTTACCTTAGTTTTGAGTTTGCATTGAAAACTATATAAAGTGTGTTCGAAAGATGGTAAATGCTGTTGTAGCCGATTTTCTTCAGCTGTGTTTAGTTTTGGTATGATAGGTGCTTCCCGCGATTTTGTCTTAGTGGTTATCATGGGGTTTTTTGTAAACCTTTGTGTGTATTCAAACCTGGTGACAGATGCTGCGGTAGCTGAAAATTTTTTAATGTTTTTTTTTGCGTATTTTGTAAAGCTCGTTTTCGTGATTTGTTTTAGTGGCTAATTTGGGCTATCGTATTCGTTGGTGTATGATCGAATCTGGTTTTTTTAGTTTGACATGATCAAATGCAAGTTACCATAGTTTTGAGCTTGTACTTTAGAGTGTATTTGAATTTGAAGGCGAGTTCTGTTGTAGCTGTTTTTTTTCAGCGGTGTTTAGTTTAAGTATGATAGATGATTCCCGCAATTTTGTCTTGGTGGTTATCATCGGTTTTTTTGTAAACCTTTGTGTGTATTCAAACCTGGTGACACATGCTGCGGTAGCAGAATTTTTTAAATGTTTTTTTTGCGTATTTTGTAAAGCTCTTTTTCGTGATTTTGTTTTAGTGGCTAATTTGGGCTATCGTATTCGTTGGTGTATAATTGAATCTTGTTTTTTTAGTTTGACATGATCAAATGCAAGTTACCATCGTTTTGAGCTTGTACTTTAGAGTGTATTTGAATTTGAAGGTGAGTGCTGTTGTAGCCGTTTTTTTTCAGCGGTGTTTAGTTTAAGTATGATAGATGATTCCCGCAATTTTTGTCTTGGTGGTTATCATCGGTTTTTTTGTAAACATTTGTGTGTATTAAAACCTGGTGACAAATGCTGCGGTAGCAGAAATTTTTATAATGTTTATTTTTGCGTATTTTGTAAAGCTATTTTTTGTGATTTTATGTTATATTAGTGGCTAATTTGGGATTTCGTATGCATGTTGGTGTATAATCGAATTTGAATTTTTAATTTGACATGACCAACTGCTGGTTACCATAGTTTTGAGCATGTACTTTAGAGTGTCTTTGAATTTGAAGGCGAGTGCTGTTGTAGCCGATTTCTTTCAGAGGTGTTTAGTTTAAGTATGATAGATAATTCCCGCAATTTTGTCTAAGTGATTATCATTGTTTTTTTTGTAAACCTTTGTGTGTATTCAAACCTGGTGACAGATGCTGCGGTAGCTGAAATTTTTTAAATGGTTTTTTTTGCGTATTTTGTAAAGCAATTTTTTGTGATTTTATGTTGTATTAGTGGCTAATTTAGGGTTTCGTATGCGTGTTGGTGTATAATCGAATCAGATTTTTTTAATTTGACATGACCAGCTGGTTACCATAGTTTTGAGCATGTTCTTTAGCCATTTTTTGAAGCGGTGCGGTGTTTAGTTTCGGTATGATAGGTGTTTTCCGCGATTTTGTCTTAGTGGTTACGGTGGGGTTTATGTAAACTTTTGTGTGTATTCAAATTTGGTGACAGAAGCTGCGGTAGTAGATTTTTTTTTACTGTTTTTTTGCGTATTTTGTAAAGCAATTTTTTGTGATTTTTCTTTAAACTATTTTTCCCTTTTTTCTTCTTTTAGGGAAATAATTTTCCTATTTTCTTTCTTAGTGCACCTTTGCTCTATAAGAGGAACACATCTTCCAAGTTTCATGCTTCTAGGACTAATGGTTTAGGCTGTGTGTTGATTTTTCTTTAAACCTTTTTTCCCCTTTTTCTCCTCTTCGGGAAAGAATTTTCCAATTTCCTTTCTTAGTACACCTCTACGCTATAAGAGGAACATACCCTCCAAGTTTCATGCTTCTAGGACTAACGGTTTAGGCTGTGCGTTGATTGTCAGTCAGTCAGTGAGTCAGTCAGTCAGTCAGTAACGAAAGAGTTTTATATATTTAGATTAGTGGCTAATTTAGGGTTTCGTATGCGTGTTGGTGTATAATCGAATCAGATTTTTTTAATTTGACATGACCAGCTGGTTACCATAGTTTTGAGCATGTTCTTTAGCCATTTTTTGAAGCGGTGCGGTGTTTAGTTTCGGTATGATAGGTGTTTTCCGCGATTTTGTCTTAGTGGTTACGGTGGGGTTTATGTAAACTTTTGTGTGTATTCAAATTTGGTGACAGAAGCTGCGGTAGTAGATTTTTTTTTACTGTTTTTTTGCGTATTTTGTAAAGCAATTTTTTGTGATTTTTCTTTAAACTATTTTTCCCTTTTTTCTTCTTTTAGGGAAATAATTTTTCTATTTTCTTTCTTAGTGCACCTTTGCTCTATAAGAGGAACACATCTTCCAAGTTTCATGCTTCTAGGACTAATGGTTTAGGCTGTGTGTTGATTTTTCTTTAAACCTTTTTTCCCCTTTTTCTCCTCTTCGGGAAAGAATTTTCCAATTTCCTTTCTTAGTACACCTCTACGCTATAAGAGGAACATACCCTCCAAGTTTCATGCTTCTAGGACTAACGGTTTAGGCTGTGCGTTGATTGTCAGTCAGTCAGTGAGTCAGTCAGTCAGTCAGTAACGAAAGAGTTTTATATATTTAGATAAAAAATGGATAGTATTTTTTGTAAGGCTCACGACGGGTAAGGAAGTTTCGGGAACATTTTGATTGCTTGGGATAACTTAATGTACTATGTTTTTGGTTGTCCCTGGATAAATAATACTACTACTAAAAAAACTATTTACACAACTAGTTGATGGAACAAGCATATGGCCCACCTGATGTTAAGTGGCAACCATCGCCTATAACAAAGCTATGCTTAGTAGGTCACGCACGTCAGTAATGTGCCCTACGATGCGCTGCTCTGTGTCCATCAATTTGAGGCAAACAGATGTTCAGCCTCACGTACCAGCAATTTTACCGGCACTCACACCTTCAAACCGAAACACAGCAATGCTGCTTCACGGCAGAAATAGGTAGGTGGTAGTACTTTCCCGAACGAGCCCTTCACAAAGAGCTCTACTACTACTAAATGTAGTTTTGTTTCTTTAAAACGTGCAAGGTTTGCTTTGTTATATCGTTAAAAATATTTCCTTGCATCCTGTTTGACTAGTGAGCTTTATTCCACGAAATGCTAATATTGAATGCTTCTGATTCTTTACAAAGCAACTGATTTCTTGTTTACTTTTCTGGAAAGCATGAACAACATTCATTGTTGTTGAATGTTAATAATAAAGTTATTGCTATTAAAATGGATTAGTGGTCTTTTTTATTTCAATAAGCTCTACTGTATTTTTTATAGTTTTTCTTTTATGTTTGTTTATACAAAATAATATTTACCTATACACAGTCACAGTTTTAATAACAGTTGTTACACTGTCATGGTTCTTTTTCTGTTTCTTATCCCTTTATTACTTGTTTCGCTATATTTCTTTTAAGCTATTGTCACAAAACATTAACGTATGATAAAGTCAAATATATATTTATTCAGTAGTATCACAAGAATCACTTTGTAACGTCTTAAAGCTATAGATGAGTCTAGGTGCCAGTTCCACGCGACCAAGCCTAGCAGAACAGGTAACAAACTACGGCTTGATTCCTAGCATTTTGTATGTATTTGTATTCAATGATGTTTTGGTGATCGTGAAGGTTTTCTGCTTACCAGCAAAATCCTGTTCACCCTGTAGAGATCCAGATCGGTACTGTCATTCACGATTCTTACCTAGAATAAATGTACTTAACATTAAGAATATCAGAGCTTTGTATTTAATTCCGCTGAAGCACTTAAAAATCTCATCCTCTATAGAGAGCAGGTAAGCTCAGAGGGCTTAGACTAGATTTAACCATGCTACAGTATAGACTAAAGGTGACAACACACATGCGATGCGGTGTGACTGTGTTGTGGCCGTAATAAAATGGTTCAAAACTTTAAGGGATATTTTTTCTTTCTATTTTTTTATATACAACCAGTTGATAGAACAAGCTTAGCCAGTCTAGGTATAGATAAAATTATATACCTCCGTTTTTTTTTAAGGCTTGTCATAAACAAGCACTGACATTTCTTATTCAACAAATAGCGTTATTCCGTATATGGAAAAATCATCCCTAAATAAGTTAAACAGACTTATGATTATAAGCGCGTAAGCGTTTCTAGTGATAAATTATTCAATTCAGTACCGTATGGTCTGTGGGAATATGAAGCACAGGAGTAATCCTAATGATGATTATTTGATGGCGTATTAGTTTCAAGTTGAATTAAATACGTTGCGATAAATTTCTCAAATAACCATTAATGAAACACTGACCGTGCGTCCCAGCCTTAGAATTATCTATGTATGGACAGCGAGCGTCATCCGCTTACCTATTGTTTACTGTCTAAGGCGAGCAGACTATCAGTTCCCACATAGTTACCAAACAATAAACAACTACGTTCCTATTTCTACGTTCACACAGCAGAAATTTAAGGCGTGTATGAACGCATTAGGTCAGCCACATAAACACGTTTTCCGTATTTGATTTCCGAAATTGTTTTCCGTAAGTATTCAGATATCCTAATGCATGGAATCAATATGAAATATGTACTTACATTTATTTGATTTCCGAATTCATTTTCGGACATCCGAATGCATGGAGTCAATATGAAATACATTACGTAAAAAAGCGAAACATAAGCGACAGTTAAAGTTGAAAGACGGAAAACGTATGCGGCCGACCTTACACTTTATTTGACGACCCCGATTTGATACGACATTTGACAAATACAACTGTATAGTTCTATTTGTCAAATGTCGTATCAAATCGGGTCGTTCTAAGCTCAAGAATGCAGTTCCACAACAAAAATTCCAAAACTTCCAAGCGATAAGACCGTCCACTGAAATAACAAAGCTTTTTCTAAACGTCTTGTGAAGCTGTCTACGAGTATCAATCTATCGTGATAGAAACAACTTCTGTCATCCCTTGCACAGTTTCTGTGTGAACGTAAGATTATAACATGAGTCAATAACATGCTTTATTAAGCTTAGCTCGTTTGTTTGTTTGATATCTAGTAGGTACAGTCGGCTGCGCTAAAATGTTTACAATTGTCGCAGAATTGTGATTAATTTTTTCAGGGCATACGGAATTGATTTCCTTCATAGCTCAGTTGGTAGCATCTCTGCCTTCTGCGCTGGAGGGCGTGGGTTCGATCCCCACCGCGAACAAATATTTGTGTGGTGAACACAGATGTTTGTTCTCTGTCTGGATGTTGTATCGTATTATAAGAATATATTTACAAAAAAATATATTATATCAGCTATCTGGTTTCCATAGTACAAGTTCTGCTTAATTTGGGGCTAGATAGTGATGTGCTGCATTCACCACACAAATATATGTTCCCGGTGGGGATTGAAACCACGACCTACGGTGCCGAAAGCAGAGCTACTATCAACTGATCTGTAAAGGCAGTCAACAACACAAACACACACAAAATTGCATTAGAAAGAAAGAAAGAAAATCGTTTATTTATACATTACATTGATTATTAGGACTTACCAGTTGTTCGAAAGGAAAAACGCTAATGATGTCCAAGATAAAGCCATGCATCAAATACCGGGTTACGATCAGCAATGGATGGGTCACCAGTAAACACTTCTCATCGTAGAATGCCACGTAGGACATCACAATAATGTCCGCGTACAGAAACAAGTCTGGCCAGTTATAGATCGCAAAATGCTTGTGTTGCTTTGTCTGAAACATTTTTCTTATAGTTTTTAATATGTAGAAAACATTGATAAAATGACAGCCCTTATAGCTCTGCCTTATGCGTTAAAGGGCGTGGGCTCGATCCCCACCGACAATAAATATTTGTGTGGTGAACACAGACGTTGCTTCTCTGTATGGGTGTTATATTGTATTCTAAGTCATATTTAAAAAAAAATAAGTATTATTATATCAGCTATCTGGTTCCCATAGCACAAGCTTTGCTTAGTGTTGTGTTGTGTGAATTGGGTACTTACTTCATTTATTTATATATTATGTAATATGGTTTTTAATTACGGCCCTGTAACCTATATTAAGTTGAAGAAAACTGTAAACTAACAGTAATAATAAAGAAACTAAAAAAAGTATTTACTTTATTATTCGTTTTTTAAACTAAAACAAATATCTTACAAATATTTCGTTGATATTTTAATATAGTAGGAAGAAGTTTTTCGCAAAAAGTTAGAAATACACTCACAGCAATATCATAAGGAACCACCATTATATAAAACATTGCCAGTAGAAGTCGCATAGCACACCAGAACTTCAGGAACAAGCCGTGGGGAGTGATACATCCCGGCAGAAATATGTACCTCAGATACCTGTAATGTAAGAAACGTGTTTCATAGTTCTCACTTGACATTGCGACTGTTTCTTCGTTATTTTACCGGGTTTATTTGCAATAAAGTGTTTTTCATTTGTTCCTATTGTTGTATGGAGAAATACTACCACCCGTTTTTGCGTTTCGGTTTGAAGAGTGTGGGTGCGGGTGAAATTACTGACACGTGAGACTTAACATCTTTAGGCCAAAAGTTGATGGATGCATGGCAGTGCATCGTAGGGCACGTTCCTGAAAAGCGTGACCTGCGAGGCAATGCTTTGCTTATACAATGGCCACTATAGATAGTGCAATTCACGAAGACGCGCGAAGGGTGCGGGGAGTTTGCTCCGAGCGGCAGTCGCGAACCGTAGTCTATTCATTGTAGTGTGCGTGTGCACTCATAGGTAATTAGTGTGTACCGATAACACTCAAACATTGACGGAAGCTTGCACACATATACTATAAATGGTTAAGAGGAATAGTGGGGCGCGCCTTCGTGGATTGCACTATCTATACTAAACATCAGATTGGCCATATGCTCGTTCAACTAGAAGTATAAAAAAAAGTGGTGCAAACGTGAAACCTTTTTTCTACAATTTGACTCTCTTTATTTACCAGTGATAGGGTAACGGAAAAATATTACCTTTATCCTATTACCCTAGTACAAAGACGATATCTTAGAAAGTAATCGAACTAATTCCTAAGTAGGATCCCAATTACCAGAGAATGTTGAAACGAGAAAACTGCTAACTTTCTTTTCGAACAAGAAAGATTAAGGATATCTCTTTTCCAACAAACTTGAACTATCACCAATTAATCCCCTACAAAAGTATGTTCCTATACTTTGCTAGGATTTGATTGGTATGTTATTGTGCCGTCAGGGTCGCGCGTCAGAGCAAAATCGAATCATGACCGACTCTCAGCTCAGTTGGTAGTAGCTCTGCCTTCTGCGCCGTAGGTAGTGGGTTCGATCTCCACCGAGAACTAGTAGTCTAAGATCCCGCTATAGAAAGACCTTCACCGAGCTGGTAATTTAATGAAACGTATTTTATATATAATTAAACATGCCAATAAATATATTCTATATGGGTTGCCTATCAAATTTCAGTCCAGGATAATTATGATTAATTAATAATTTAAAAAAAAATTTAAACTTTCCACGGTTTGTTTATTAAACAAATTCTATACCAATCGAAAGTATAGACCCCAGTATTTTTATTCAATAAACATAACGGTGCAAAATGCTAGTATCGATTTACCTGTTTATACCTGGCTACCCGAAAGTTGTGACCGGAAAAAATAGGCAACCTAACGTTTGCATATTCTATGGGGTCTATACTTTCGATTGGTATAGAATTTGTCTAATAAACGAACCGGTGGAAAGTTAAAAAAACTTTTTTTTTTAATTATTAATTAATCATATCCTACTTTGTTCAGTTTGACTAGTATTACCTCATAACGCCGAGTCTTTCATAAGTCTTGACGTATTGGGCCCTCTCGTCGCGTCCGTTCAACAGCACGAAGCTTTCTTTTAACTCTTTCTACAAAGCACAGGTTTCAGCATGAACGATAGAAAACTCTTGTGTTACAAAAGCTAAATTAATTTTAAATAAGGTCCACGATTATGGCTTTATACTAAGTATATATTAAGTAAAATCTGCACTGAGAACACTGGTGGTCTACAATGGTGGTGGTGAGAAGCAAAAGAAAACATGGATAAACTGCGTGGAAGATGACATGGTTAAGAGAGGAGTGAATGCAGAGATGACGGCTAACAGAGGGGAATGGAAGAGGAAGACATGTTTTGACGACCCCACATGAAGTGGGATAAGGGCAGGAAAGGCGGTCTTATGGAAAAGCAGCCCGTTTTTTTCTTTATAATTTAAATAATTTACCGCAATTCTGTTCATTTTGGTATCCAATCGTCCAGTGAGTGGTTTAGCTTCCTCGTAACTTTTCGTTCTTGAGCACAGTTCAGGGTCAGACATCACCTTTGAGGAAAAATTGTATAAGATTATGTTAAACAAAATAAAAAGAACTATAGCTAGAACGAACATCTTCATGCAAAAATGTTATATTGGTTTGTGTACGCTTCAAAAACTCAAAAAGTTCGGCACCGATCGAGCTGAAATTTTAGCATGATATAAAATTCGAATCAAGAAATATTATCAGTCACACATGTGCCACAGTGTAGCGTGGCAGGGAACAGTTAGTACATTATAAAATAATATTTCTGCACTTGATGATAGACCAAGGCTTTCATGGTCATTCAAGTTATACTTTGTTTTGTAAAAGAATCATACAAATAATTTAAGTTTAAAAAACTTGAGAAACCGACTTCATTGTCAAACGGCTAAACCGATTTTAATCAAATTTGTTTGGGACAATCTGGACGTAAGAATAACCTTCCAAATAAAAAAATAATTTTCTAAATCGGTTTATAAATGACGGAGGCATGCAGTTACAAACATTAAAAAATATATTTAAAAAAAATGCCAACACCGATTTTAATAAAATTAAAATGGGACCAATCTGGAAGCAGTACCTTTCAGATAAAAAAATAATTTTTCAAATCGGCTCACAAATGACGAAGTTATGCGGTAACAAACATAAAAAAAAAAATAAAAAAAAAATAAAAAAAAAACATACAACCGAATTGAGAACCTCCTCCTTTTTGATTGGAAGTCGGTTAAAAAGCGGTAGGAACCATGCCGTAGTTTGTTGGAGTTCTTCTAAGCTTGGTCTCGTGAAAGTGGCATTTAGACTCGCCTAACTTTAAGAAGTTTCAAAGTAATTTTGTGGTAATACATACGTAACTGAATAAATAAATTTTGAATTTAAGAAGAGTTTAGGTAGACAACCCTACAGAGAAACAACTTCTATGTAATGCAACAATTATACATACAGAGCTTTAAAGGCAGAGATATTTTCGGTGTTGATTAAATGTCACTAATGCACGACGATTCACACGTGCACATCATTTTAATTACCAAAGCAATTACTAAAATCCGCGTTTATTGTAATAGTAGCTCATTTCAGTCACCACAAAGCGCTGGTTAGAACATTCATTGCTCGTTGCTAGTGTTGTGACCTCAACAACGTCGTAGCTCAAATAGTTCAGCTAGTTCACTCCATTCCAGAACCGTAAATCAATTGGCGCAGCGAAAGTGCAACAGAATTGCAACGCGCTGCCAAAAAGCCACTGCAATAACGTCATGTGCTCCTGTTGTGACATTGCCTACGCGCTGCTACGGCGTAGAGCTGCGTAGTAGTGGGCAGCATAATCATAATAAAACTAGCGGCCGCCCAAGGCTTCGCTCGCCCCGTTCCCGATACGCCCCGCTTCCGTATCTTTTTCGGAATAAAAAGTCATATGTCCGTCTCCTGGTACTAAGCTACCTCCCCACCAATTTTTATGCTTCTAAGAGAGGTATTTGTGATGATTTTTCTTTTAAAAGTGTTTCCTCTTTTTCTCCGCTTAGGGAAATAATTTTCCAATTTCCTTTCTTAGTGCACCCCTATGCTATAAAAGAAACATACCCTCCAAGTTTCATGCTTCTAGGACTTACGGCTTAGGCTGTGCGTTGATTGTCAGTCAGTCAGTCAGACAGTAACGTAAGAGTTTGAGTAACGTAAGAGTATTATATATTTAGATGAATAGAAACATAAAAAAACGTTCATGTGACTAGTCAGTTAGCCTATCGAAGCTAAAAGTTAATTTTTTGTAGAAGTTTACTTTAAAAAACCCCGCTCTAAAATTTTAATTAAAAAAATGTGTCATTGAGTGCTTAAAAAAACCCACAGCATAACAGAGTACATTGTTTAACAGGACACTCGAATGGCATAAACTATGACGAGTTGCAAAAGAAAATAAAAGAAAAACGAAATACAATATCACAATAAAAAAGCAGCCAAGTGCGAGTCGGACTCGCCCATGAAGGGTTCCGTACAAGAACCTTTATATTATGTTACTTGATGTAACATAATAAGGTTCTTGTAGTTCGTCGAAAGGTAAATTGCGGTTTACGGTTTATGACGTATAAAAAAAAAACTACTGACTAGATCTCGTTCAAACCAAAAATCGTTGGAAGTTTACATAGTAATGTACAACATATATTTTTTTTAGTATTATCATTTTCTTACTTAAGAAGTTAGAGGGGGGGGGACCAACTTTTTTCCACTTTGGAAGTGTCTCTCGCGCAAACTATTCAGTTTAGAAAAAAACTATATTAGAAACCTCAACATCATTTTTGAAGACCTATTCATAGATATCCCACACGTATGGGTTCGATGAAAAAAAAAATTTTGAGTTTCAGTTTCAAGTATGGGGACCCCCGAAATTTATAGTTTTATTTTTATTTTTATGTTAAAATCTTAATGCGGTTCACAGAATACATCTACTCGCCAAGTTTCATCAGTCTAGCTCTTACGGTTTCGGAGAAAAATGGCTGTGACATACGGACGGACAGACAGACAGACAGACAGACATGACGAATCTATAAGGGTTCCGTTTTTGCCATTTGGCTACGGAACCCTAAAAAGTAGCTGTGCCTGTGAACCTGCTCTACCTATTTAGACTGTGTCTACAATATTAAATGCATGAATCACCGTTATAATAGGATGACTAATGTCAGGGAATGTTCCCCAGCACTGCACCAGTGCGGTGTATTCCACGTGAAGCAATATGCAGTTTGTCGACGTCACAGCGGTGTATACCTGTTAAATTAAACCTTTTGTAAATCCGAAAGGAATGAATGTTGGTTGGATGTTTTTCACAATACAAGTTTTGTAAGGAATGGTTTATTATGGAGTTCAAATCACCAATGGAGAACAGTCATCGACAAAATTCAATTCAATTCTAATGGTAAGTTAACTCAATTTAAGTTTTTTTTTAAGTTTTCTTTATATAGACTGTTTTACCGTTTCTAGAAAACATCACCTTTACCTTAGGTAATCCAAATAGCATTTCCACAACACCGAAATCACTTCCCGGGCCTATGGACTTTACGATTTTTCCAAAGTGATTTAGTAAATTACAATGTCCCTGAAATAAATTATTTTAATTAGTGTATTTATTTCTTCCAAATAATTCATTATGCCGACCCGCAATAAGAGCAGGAAAAAGAAAATTAATTAATTTAGTAGTATTAGAGCTCTCTGCCAAGGGCTTTGTCAGGGGAAGTACAACCACCATGCCTATTTCTGCCGTGAAGCAGCATCGCTGTGTTTCGGTTTGATGGGTGTGGGTGCCGGTGAAACTACTGGCACATGAGGCTGAACATCTGTATGCTTCAAGTTGATGGACGCAGGGCAGTGCATCGTAGGGTACGTTCCTGACATGCGTGACCTACGAGGCCATATGTTTGTTCCATTAGCTAGATTTATAAAAAAATGCATATTAATTACTTTTTAATTTAAGATAAGATGGATGAACAGTGTGAAAGATGACATGAGAAAGAAGTGAATACAGAGATGACGGCTGATAGAGGAGAATGGAAGAGGAGAACGTGTTGTGACTGACTCCACATTAAGTGGGATAAGGGCAGGAAGAAGAAGAAAAATTGCATTTCAATTCAGCAAAGAAGTAGAAGTACTCAATTCCTAGAGGTAACTGAATCTATACTAGTCTTAAGCACGTAAACGATGGCACCAATTCTTAGTTTAAAAAGCTGTTTATACGTGTAGTAAAAAAAAAGCTCATTGGCACGAAACAGCTCGTTTTAAAAGCATTGCAACCGATCGCACGAGTGTCTCAAACGGTGCCAATATTTTCTTCCTCTTGGCATTTAAACGTATTGTGAGAACAAGCAACAAACAACATTGCATACAGGAAGAAAATACGTGTAAAATGTATGTATAAGGAGGTATGTGTTAGCGCAACTATTTAAAGTCGGTTAAAAATAAAAGAAGCAGTCGTAGACAGTGGTGAACTTATCATCTTATTATTATGAGCTCTGCTTAATTTGGGCTAGATAGTGTTATGTAGATTGACCATAATAAAAATATGTATGTATAAATACAAATATTTTTCTCCTTTAAATATTGCATAGGACTAGGCCAGGCTAGAGACCAGGCCAATATTTTATTGAAAGCTTATCATCCTCTCACCTCGGTATCACCAACTGCTGGTTATGCCTCCTTCATTTGTTGCGAGCCTCACCTTAGGTAATTAAATAAAAAAATAAACACATTTATTTACACAAGAAACAGTTGAGCTATCTGCAGACCGTTACAAACAGTCAAGAGATAGCTCAACTAAAAAATAGCTGCCAGATAAATAAACGTGCTTCAAGGAAATCCTAAAAATTACTTTTTGCAGAATATACATGTCCCGTCCTATATCCGCCGCGTGCTGTACGATCTCGTTGTCAGGCAACACTATTGTCCTCGTGCTCGCTGCAACTGTTTGGAGAAAATCCCGATTGCATTCCTGCGAGACAATTTAAAATGTTTCTAGTGAGCGAAGTATACAATACATGAGAAATATTTAGTGTTCAACTACAGATGCAAATATAGTTCTTGGTGCTATTTCACTACTGTTCAATACCGCAACACGTTAGAATGACAAACATATATATTCGCCACTTAATAAAAAAAATTATGTGCACTATGATAGCGTGAAGAAAAACATCATGAGGAAACCGGCATGTCGTAGAATCTAAAAAGTTAGAAAACAGGTGTCAAGTGCACTTGGATTTCTTGATCAGAAGAAATTATGAACCATGAAGCTACTTAAAGACCTCTACTTCAATCAAGCTATTGATATTTATTATTGTTTACGTTCATTTTTATATTATTATTTAAAACCTAGATAACTTTACAGAATATCTAACTCATCAAAAAATTACAAAAACAGTCGGAATGAGAACAAAAATCACAACAAACACAAGAAGACACTTTCAAAAGTCTTGCTCACAAAACGTGAGACATGTGTTGATACAAGGTGCTATGACTACGTTATTCTAGCAGATAGTGTATTTTCCGAAGATATCTAAAATGGCTGGACTTAATATCTCACCTGAAATAAAGGACAAAAGAGCAAAGACTCCACCGTCTCTATAGACAACACCTCTTGTTGTATATTAGCTGACATATCTTTAAATAGCTCATGCGTCGAGACTGCATTGTTATAGTACCTTGAAAATAAAGAATTGTAGAATACACAAAGAGTATTAATATATATGTGCAGAGTTTTATTCCCCGTTTCCATTATTTCGAGATAGAAAGTATTTTCTTTTATTTTATACCACCATGCCTATTTCTGCCGTGAAGCAGCATTGATGTGTTTCAGATTGAAGGGTATAGGTACCGGCGAAATTACTGCCACGTGTGGTGTAACAGCTATGCCTCAAGTTGATTGACGTAAACCTAGTTCTGAAAATAACGAACACAAAAAAATTGTAGGTATCTACAATTAGGTGCAAGTCATTCGGAAGTTATGCGTTATACATCCATTTCGACAATTATTTTTTATTTACATAGATTAGGTACACTAAAACCTTGCGCACATCCAAGCAATCTACAGTGGCGATCAGTGAAACGCTGTCAAATATGACAGCGATATTTGACAGCGTCTCACTGATCGCCATCGCCTAGGTGTGCCTTAAAACTACAGTCATAAAAGACAGTAACCAAACCCATTTACGAGAAATTTACTTACCACTGTACACAGAAAAACTTTTTCACCCTTGCCTTGATTTTGCTGCTAACGTGATTAACAGACAGGAAATAAAAGAGCTCTCTCATCGATTCCTGTGAGGGGAAGTCAATAACGAGGTTACTGAGAATTTTCTGTCGCAAGAAAATACAGCTATAACGTAATATTATACAGATAGCTTCACTAGGCTTCGGCTCTTGGCTTTCTTTTACTCGTCTATATTTTAATTAATGTAGTTGGTGTATAACCGTTTTAATAAATAAATAAATAAATAAATAAATAAATAAATAAATAAATAAATAAAAATAAATAAATAAATAAATAAATAAATAAATAAATAAATAAATAAATAAATAAATATTAAATAAAATTGAAGAATTCGGTAAGCGAAACCATATACCATAGTTTTGCGTAAATAAAGACCAATATAAAAGCCAATCCCAGTTACATATTTCAGTATAAATAATACTCTCATCGCCCATGAATGTTTGGTTTGTTCAGTAACGACCAGTAATCTAGTAAATTCAAACAAAGCATTTGAACAGTTTTTCAAATACCCTCACAAAATGTTTTAAAAATAATATAGCTAGTGAGGGAATAAGTATTTCAGTAGAGAGAACGCTGGTATTAATTACAAAGCTTAGGTAGCTAAAGCTTATACGCAAAGTGGCGCAGCGTAGAACTTTTTAGAATACCTTGAATTTCTGCTTCCTTTGTGTCAAAAGCAGATATATGCTGCACATTTTCGCAGTGTAAAAGCAACACAGGTAAGCTCCGAAAACAAAAATAAGCGCCACCTGCAAACAAGTAAAACAACGTCTATTTCTCATCTATCATCAAGGGTGATAGATTGCGGTTTAACTTGTCAGTTTGATGTTTATTTGAAATATTATGTTTCTACCCGTGTCTGTACCTCGGATTATTAAGAGGCAGACCACCGTCGAAAACCTTATAACTTGCACACTTTTACCTTTTCAAAGATAAAAATGGATTCCCGCGCGAAGACGTTCGCGTTAAGAATTTTTCAGACAAACTGCAACCCCTGCTGCACTCTTTAGGAGTTGAATTTTTAAACTGTTTAGGCTGTAGGTTGTATGCTAATCACTCACGCCTCTCTTTTATATAGTATTGTGAAAAAGGCGAGCAATTCTTTTTTTGATAAAATAAAACTGAAAAATAAAACTGAAACTATGTGCGTGACTCGTGACTAATTAATCCAGTGTTTTCTTTTATCTTTCAAAAGGTCAAAGCGTACGAGCGAATATAATTTGTTTCACACTGTTCACCTTCTTAGGTTTAAGAAGATTTAAAACGGTTCCGCATATAGGCGCCTTTATAACGCGATTGAGTTATAAAAATTCGTGTATACAACAATACCCTTTCTGAAGATTTAAAATGATTCAGCTGCTATAGTGAGATAAGTAAGTGAAAGAACATTATTATAAGAATAATGTTTAGAAACATTCAGATTCCTTAATTCTCTGGTTTAAAAATCATGTGTTCACTTCAGCATAACATCTGTACGAGAATACCATGAGCAAATAAGACAATTTCAATGTGCTCTATTCGAATAAGTGCGACAAAAAAAAAGGTTTTCAACAAAATGTTACCGGGTACCCACCCAATTTCCCGCTACGACTACGCTACGACGATGATCATGTAGTAATATGATCATCGTCATTTCAGCCCATTTGCACCCACTGCTGAGTGCCTTCTCTTTATTGCGCCACTCTTTCCGGTCCATTGCGAGTCTCATCCTTATTTAAATAAAAAAAATCAAGAAATCGGGTTGATTAACAAAACGGATGTAACTCCGACTATCCGCTTAGGGTCAGTTTATATAGCGGCCGAAGGGAAGCTAAGGGACTACCGAGTCTAGCCAACCATTATTACTAGAATGTTAAAGCCTTGGAACATCAAGATCTTAGATAGAAAGAGATCTAAATAAATGTCTACCATGTTTGGATCACTTTGAGCCTATTTCATTATCATTTTATTTTTAGTAGCGATTTTTCTCATGACTAGATATTATGACCAAAACTCTATGAATCAAATCAAAATCAAATCAAATCAAATGTTTATTCAGTAACTTAATCTATTGTGACATTACATGCGTTTGAGATCTCCTTTTAAGTATATAAATACCTGTGTTAGGAGATCCCGCTCTTTCATGACAAGTTTTCTTTGAGACTAAGTACCAACATTATTAAACAAAAAATTTATAGGTACATACCTACAAACAAATTAGTTACAAAATTAACCTTAAGTTTAAAAATATGTTTAAGTGAGGCATGATATTATGCTTGGGTGTGTAAGTTTTAAGTAACTGTGTAGGTGTATTATTTATGGGTTTTCCTTTTACGCCAGTCTCATATTTTATGTCGGAAAAATAAATGAAGTACATACATAGTGAAACAGTTCAACAATTTGAGAACAATGAATAAACTTTAGACTGTGCTATAATGATGGTTCCAGGTTCGTATCTAGGTTAAATCTATGAGGTATGTATTGATTTAATTTTGCTGGTATTATGTAAGATGACATTTTCTGGTGCCAGATTCGTATCAAGAACGGTTATCGAAAATACGTACTGGGTGGATATTTTTGAGGTATTAAGAAAGCAATGATTTATACCTCTCTCCTGTGAAACCCAGAGACTGCACTGACCGTTATTGCGTAGAAGTCAAAATTAAAGTAACTGAGGGGAGCTAGCGGGATGAAGGGTGGGCGTGCGTAGCACTGATTGGCTCTTCGATCGATTTCCCCTCCCCGCACCGATACGACACCCCGCGCTCATCCAGGGTACTGTCGCGTTCTCAATTGTATTATTATTGTTATTGATAGATAATGTTTTTCTAGTCGCAGATTGGACATTATTTTGAGTTTCGATTACAATATTGAGACAAGGAACGATACTACAACAAGACTGAATTTTGAAGAATTATCATTAAAACATGAGATAGCGAACAAGAACTTCGTTCTTTAAAACTAGCGTAGCAACAGAAAAATAGTGGTTGAAAATGAAAGCAACAAGATATGTGATCGCCATTCCTTGTTGGTATCATTTATTTGTAAGTATTAAATTTTGATTGCAACAGAATTACACGATCGCCGCAGCTGATCCCTGTATAGTATTGGTTCCCAATGAAGCAGTGTTGCTGTATTGATATTACAACACTACGCACAGCATGATTGCGTCATACAAAATTCTCTACCCCTTCTCTGGCTACGGCCCTGCTAGCTATTTTACGGCTTCTATACAGAGTAAACTGTTTTACTGTTCTGTGAACGTTCCAACTATGAGAAAAATGATTTTTCATTTCGTTACTGAAGCTTCCGCTTCAATACCAGCGAGGCGGATCGAATTGTGACTTTGTACACGTTTGATATTATTTATTTTATTTTGCTGGTTCGTGGCGAATTTTTTCTTCAAAGCCAAAGTAAGAGCAATAAAATAAAAGATACGCTCGTATTTTCTGTGTAGAACTAAGTATTTGTTAATCGAATATTAGGTTAATTAAATCGTTTACGCTGGAAGGATCTTTAATAATAAATGAATATTTTGGACATTCCACACAGCACTATCTAGCCCCAAACTAAGCAGAGCTCGTACGTAGATAATACTTAGATATTTTTTTGTGAATACATGCTTAGAACCCAATATAAGAACAAACATCTGTGTTCAGCACAAAAATATTTGTTCTCAGTTCGAGAGATCGAACCCACGCCCCCCTCCAGCGCAGCAGGCAAAGCTTCTACCAACTGAGCTGTGAAAGCTGTAAACCTATTTCTGTTTTTTGATAAAATAGGTAATTCTTACCACCAATTGGTCGCCTAATCCAGGGGCAATGTCAGACATGCCTGAGTTAGTGAATACTGCAGATCCAAACGAGAATGAAGACATAGTCGGCCGCTCGTGCTTCGCTTCATTGGTCATGAACACTTTTGTCTCCCAGTATATCAGTTGGGACATCCAAGTGTTCTGCATGGATGAAAAAAATATTGGAAAATTTACTTACTACGAGTAGCGATCCGTTCCAAGATCACACGGGTGGAAAATTCAAAGGCAGTGACATTTTTCACCTTTTTTTTCTAAATTACACCTGTGCGAAGCCGGGGCGGGTCATTATGAAAAAATGGGAGTAGCCTATACATAAGGATAATGTTACTTTCATTAGAAATCATTTTTGAAAAAGGTCCAGCAGTTTTTAATTTTATTCGTTACTAATCTTTCCTCTTTATAATGCCTCCTGATCATCAGAATGTCTAAGTAGCTAAATGTCCAAAAGAGCAAAAGGTCTAATGAGCAGTAAGTCTAATTAGCAAAAAGTCCATGTAGCAAAATTTTGTCGCATGATACTGTCACATACTGCTGTCACCAAATCTGCCGTGGTGATTACGGCAAGTTGCTCTTGCTTGAACACCATTCGCATGAGATTTTTTAATAAGAGTTATCGACAAAATAAGCAAATAAAACATGTGTAATTAATTGTAATGTAATTACCTCGCGGCAAAGTTTTCGCGGACACGCAAATAGATAAAGGAAGGATCCAGACCAATAGCAGAATATCAAGCAAATTAGGCTGTATTTAAGCAGGTTTAGGAACTGTAACAGAGAAAATAAGAGACGTAAAATATGAAATTGTTGAATTTTTAAGACCTTACGATTCCGCCGGTGTGCTGTGCGGCACTGTGTGCGACACAAATGTTTGTTCTGGTCGACTCGCTCAAGCAAACAATAACAAGTTGTGCGCTAACATTCTAGAATGTTCGAGTCAACGATAAAACCTACCTTTAAATTTGCATCAAAATTCTTCTCACATTTACCGATGTAGTCCCAAATATGCCACACTTGCAGTGCGGGCAACAGTTTAGCAATCTGACCTGCCACTGACTCGCCCGATGGGTCCAAGGTATCTGAGAATATATATGCTGGAAACACTGAAATTACATCCACGTAGAATCCGGGTGACGACATTTTGACCTCGGCTATTTCTCTTACGGTAACTTTCCTCGTATTCTGTGGAAGTTGAACAGCTATACTACACGAAATGAAAAGTCTTAGTATGATTTAGGTTCAGATATTTGGTGGCATTGCCCCGTTTGCTTTAAATAAACCTGCTCTGAAGTTTATTCGATTTTTCATCATAATCAAAATTTTGGCTATAAGCATAGATCACACACCTAATGCCGTTTAAATTATTTGCAGAAGTCCTTATACCTTTTTATTACCCATATCATCCCAATGCTGGGTTCCCCCAAATCCTTCCGACCAACCCTCGCTTAATTCTATTATCCTCGCTCGAAAGCGTCAAGACTCCAACACTTTCTTGGCCGACCCAGACCTCGCCTCCCCTCTTGTTGCCAAGGTTAGCAGGTTCATCCATTTAAAGAGATATATTCTACCCAGTAAAGAATACTTCAACCGCCACATTCATGGGATGAGTAAATAAATAATTTGTATTAAAATTTTCCCTTTACAAACATTTCATGTAAAAATACGTAGGTAAAGATACCTCAGCTTCAATACTTTTCCAAGAATAATATTTTCCTCGTCAATCATCAGCTAATGGAAATATTCAATATTTCAAGTAATTAGAGTTAAAAGCGATATTGGAAATATGGAAGCAGTCTCTAGAGCCCATCCTTCTCGTAATAACATACTTGTAAGTATTTACCAAGCTATGGTTTTATCAATAAGGTTTAATTTTAAGCAACGACATTTTAATTCTCGCCTTGTTTGCGTCAAGTCTAAGTGAAGTAAAATAAGACTTCGCCTTTAATTATTTACACTTTGTTGGCGTTGGTTCTGTTAACGGAGAAGACACAATTCTTCTGGAATATTCCAGAAATCCCCTTCGCGTATCCCCTGCGCAGTGTACCCTGCGAGTGCCGGCAAAGGAATTTTGGAGAAAAATAAATGTTTTTTATTATAGCCCCGAAGAGCTGGGATACTGGCACTAACCCGTAAAGAGGTAATGAGATCGGAAAGAGACCTACACAACAGTGGGATTGCGGGCTAATAGCATAACCATGCATACTATATTAATTGTTTTCATATTTCTTTCTTTTTTTGTGTAGTACTATGCTTGTCAATGTAGCCGTTCTGTGTATGCTATGTTAAACAAATAAATTTTCTTTATTCCATGCCTTTTCAATAATAGCAGTCGTCAGCTGAATGTAGATGTTGAACAGTATTCCAGACATTACAACCGTATTCAGCACTTTCTCAACGTCGGTTTGGTAGTTCTGAATTGCGACGAGAGGCGACATCACACAGAGATACAGTACCATGGCGAAGTGAGCCAAGTCGAACATATGAATCTGCAAAATTACGGATACTATAAATTCTGGGTACTTTGGCCATTGATTCTTGATTGGTCACTGGCGATATCACACACCGGTGGAAAAGGGCTACTATAGCTCCTTCCCACCGGTGTGTGATATCGCGCACGGAGGTGGATCGGCTCGCACGACACACCATGGGAACGGTCTCGTGCGCCGAGGTGCGCGGTAGCACAGGAGCCCTTTCTGTGTGCGTTGCCTTGCGTCGTCGTGCGCTGTGCGTGATGATCTGCAGAACCACGCAACGTAGGAAGGCAGCATTATGCTGAAAAACTAAAACCGTCAGATAAAAACAAGTCTGTTTTACTTTAGACATGAGAGGAAAATTTTATTTTTTCCGGCAAAGATTTTGTTAGTATTCTTTATCATAAAAGCACTAGTGGTAGCGGCTCTGGCTTTAAAGATCCGAGCCTAAGGTCGTGGGTTCAAATCCAGTCGTGTACCAAAGAGTTTTTCTGTCTGAAAATGAATGTGCACTATGCCAGTACTCTCAAATGGTGCAGGAAAACATCGTGAGGAAACCGATATGTCGTGGAATCTAAAATTTCGAACACATGTGTGTCATTGTGTGTGTACTTTCTGAGGCGCAGTTTAAATCCTTTCACCACATGGGTTTCAAAGAACCAGTGTCACGATAATAAGAAGATTATATTTTTATTTAACGGACTGCATAACTTTTTGATGGTAAAATGTATCTATGAATCACTTTCTTTCAGATTGAAATAAAATATTGCTATTGTAACCATTTCAAAAAATAATAGTTTAAAATGGTTACTATAGTTCTTTTCACAAACGGCGAAGTATTATAGCAGTATGTTCAATTGCCTAGTAAAACGAAACCGATGGTTATGGCAAAATACCAACATTCGTGATGTGAAAAACATGGCACGCTTCACGTTTTTACTATGATTGGGTTTCATAGATAAAATTGTTCCGGTCTTAAAATTTTATCACTCACTACAGAACGTTACTGAGTTGCCAAAAATTATTCTCTTATCGACTGTCTACTTTGAAAGCTAGGTTTTTCCTTCTAGAGAAAAATTAATATAAAACCCTTCGGGACGAGAATTTTTTTTTGAATTACAAAAGTTTTCTTTCCTCGAATTATAATTATTGAGGCGCGTCGAAACTTCCCAAGAAATTAAAGTTGAGGGCGATATTATTTAACTTACAAAGTCTGTGTTAGGCTCCAAGATCCAAGGGAAAGAAGACCTCAGGCAAATCCGAGGCGAGTCAATAGTCGTTACATTGTTCGTCATTTGATACAGCTCCAAAAATTCTGAAGTGAACTTTGGCTGTCGGACATTATTCTCATCTGGAAAATTAAATATCTACAACCGAATTCTCAAATGCATAACGCCAAACCAACTTCAACTTTATTACCTTTGCAATACATGTGAGAATCGTCTACGAATGCAGGGTCTTCGTCCTCGACGCCTGCCAAATTATCTTTGAGCACTTTCATGGGTCGGTACCGAGTTCGAATTAGTCTCGAATCATCTTTATCGTATTTCATTATTGCCTCCTAAAGTGAATATTGATAAGTAAACAGAGGGGACAATTTTTACCGAAATAAGCCAATAACTGGCGGCGTCGTGATATTTTTAAATGAAACTTTACAAGAACCAATTGGGAAATGGAACACAGAACCTTCGGTATTAAGGTATTTTTATAAAGTGGGTGTACACAATTTTGCGACAAACAATCTCAAATATAATCTGTGCCAGTAAAGAAACGACGATAATAAAATCAACTTTATAAAATGAAATAGAACAGGAAAAATATAATTAAAAGTTTTATTAATCCCAAAAAATGATGAAGAATTTTTTAAAAGAAGTGGCTAAACCTAGAAATGGGTACTCTGTTGTAGGAATTCACGGATCAGATATTTTTCCGGTTAAGAAATATATGTACGGAACCCTAAACTCGCATTTATTTGTTTTATTTTTCGTTCAAAAGGTTACTTTGTGTTGATTTCGTTTGAGTTCACATCAGAGAATAAAAATAATAAGTTCGACAGAAAGTTCATCTTCGGAGACATTTTAATTTCCTGTCCGCTTGTAACGTTGCCTTTTACCTGTCTTCGCCGGGTATTTATAAGTCTGCTTTCAATTTTTCTTCGTATAAGCTCGAGCATAGACGGATGCTCAGATATCACCCTCATAAAATCGGTTCTTCGTAATACCTGAAAGCCGTATTAAATATTGGTAGTGTGGTTTCCATGAACACATTTTTTAATTGTTACTATGTAATTAAATACTTATACAAAACTAGCAACGAACGACGTTGCCCGGGTATTTTAATTAAATTTGAGTATTCTATAATGTTAAAGTGCATTCTAAAACGTTTAGGATTTCTCTATTCTAGAACACTGGCGAAATCAAGAATTATTTGAAATGTCTCTAAGATATGGAAAAGGATAGACAGCAAAGTTCCTATACGTGGTAGAAAAGGATCGACTTAGATTCCTAATCTTTTGCCTCCCACAACACCCACTACCATAAATTCCGTCCAAACTCTCCTGCTCACAGCAGAAGACCGAGGGTATCTTCCACCACAACGGGAAGGTCCTAGATCCTAGTCGGCGGTGAGAGAGATGAACTCTTTACGTACGTACACACTTGCTTTTTATGATATTATATTTATTAAATCTTACCAACACATTAGTATATTTTATACAATAATCAAAGGCTCATTGTTTTTATATTAGTAGGATTAATTTAATTGATTTATTACTCACCTGCAATTCAACATAAGTAGCCGCTCTCACAGTAACCTTTGATGGTATCGAATAGAACAAACTTAGTTCACCCAGCACCTGAGAAATGAAAAATCAATTTAACAAAAAAAAATCTCGGTCGGTGGTTTTCATACTCATATTATTTATTGCAATTCTTCTACCAATAATTGCTAAGAACTATCTAAGAACTGTTATATTAAAAAAAAACTGAAATCGGAGCATTAAAATCAGAGTTACCAAGACCACGGACAAACAGGTATACACACTAAAGGCCTGCACACATCTATGCGATGGCGATGGCGATCAGTGAAATGCTGTCAAATATCGCTGTCATATTTAACAAATATTTAATTGGTCGATTAAGCATCCGTAAAACCAGGCGTAAGGCCTCAAACTTATAACACCTTTCTTTTCTAGGGTTACAGCATTTGTATACCAAATATATAGCATAACTACAATATAGAAGATAATGGTTACATAAACCTGTTTCACTAGATAGGATTATATCTGGGGCACGTATGCTTGTAATATCTAAAGTTACTATCAGTGCGTGGATACTAAATTCTTAAACCTAGACCTAATAAAGACGGTAGGGTGTTTTTTTATGGCAAAAAGTGATAGAACCTCTGCCTATAACTTCTGCCCTGTATTTACCTATACATAATTAAATAAATATATTTCAGTATCCATAAATGAAGAAAAAACTATGTCACATCTTATAAACACAACATGCCACCAGACACCAGAAGCACACGATGCTTCTAGATCGCAATCAGAAATTCCCTTTTTATAACTCATCATTATCAACCCGAAGAAGTTCACTGCTAGATATAGGCTTCCCTTATACATTTCCAGGAAGAACGATTCTGAGCCCTTTCTATACGTTCCTTCTTCCAATTTGTCGTCGCCGCATTCGAGAGCCTTTATTCCCCAACGGTTGTCGCTTCTACGGGCTATAAAAACTATGAACGTTTAATCAGCATTGTACAGCTTACAGTTCCCTCTTTGAAGGCAATCATTGGGCTTTCGTCATCTTCATCAGAGAGCATCTCGACCACTCCTCGCTTGATGCAGATCATGCCGCTCTTCACTACATCCTGGCTCCAAATGTGTTGACCGCTTAGGAATAGCTGATGCGACATTAGCAATGAGATTTGGCGCATGAATGCTTCGTCTGTGACAAGGACAATGATGACAAGGATATTACTGGCACGGAATCTGAACATGCCTCAAGTTGATGGACGCAGAGCAGTGCATCATATGGCTCATTCCTGACGTGCGTGTCCTTCTTGGCAATGCTTTGTGATAAGCGATGGTTAAATTAACATCAGGTGGGCTATGGCCCACCATATATGCTTGTTTCAGTAGCTAGTTTCACAACAAAAACTTACAAAGAATTGCATTTATTAGAACAGTAGTTTAGGAAGACCGAAGTGCTCAAAACCAAATAAATATTAACAGCAAGTATTTTTGTATTTTCTTTCTTTTGAGGGCATCAACACTCATACTTAGCTATAAAAATAAAACATTTGTTTGAACAAAATTTTACCTGTATCTCTAAATATCAGCGTGTTATGAAAATGGCCGATGTTTATATCGAAAATGAGCTCCATTTGCAAGGGAAGCGGCAGTTTCTGTAGTTCGCGCGTGTTTAGTATCCCGTTTTTCATGTGCCATAGCCGTTGCTTGTACTGCATGGCTTGTTGTATGAGCCAGGTTGGAGCCCCGCGGTGTCTCAGGTAGGTTATCATGTGGTGGTACTGTGAAATACAAGGCACGGCCGTTGAATCTCAAAGTGGAAAATGTGAAGTTGTGTTTTTGGTCGCTGTAACTAGAATATTGATAAGAGCCAGAAAAAGGTTAAAAAACCCATTTTTGACTGGCCTCTTTGCTCAGTTGGTAGTAGCTCTGCCTCCTGTGCCGTAGTTTGTTGGTTCGATCTCCACCGAGAACAAATATGTATGTACATATGTATGTATGTATTTACAACAACAAAATATTGCATTATATCAGCTATCTGGTTTGTGTGGCCCACAATATTTATTTAGTGTTTTTTTATTAATTTTAATTCCCTTTCTTTTATAATAGATAGCTAAGCAATTGGCTGCTATCACAATCACACCTGATGGCTAGTGAGGATGCAGCCTAAGATGGAGCATGCTTAGCCATAATCAACCTGTTCACTCTTGTATTATTAATTTTAACGGAATATCAGGTTCAGAGTAATCCATCCTTATATTGTTACCAACAATCAATGTCTATGTCTACCTGTATATTACCAAAAGAGTAATACGCAAAATTATACATAATAATATAATATGTAGAAGTAGGTTTAATGTAATTATAAGTTTAAAAAACTTGAGAAACCGACTTCATTGTCAAACGGCTAAACCGATTTTAATCAAATTTGTTTGGGACAATCTGGACGTAAGAATAACCTTCCAAATAAAAAAATAATTTTCTAAATCGGTTCATAAATGACGGAGGCATGCAGTTACAAACATTAAAAAAATTATTTTTAAAAAACAGGCACCACTGATTTTAAAAAAATTAAAATGGGACCAATCTGGAAGCAGTACCTTTCAGATAAAAAAAAAATTTTTCAAATCGGCTCACAAATGATGAAGTTATGCGGTAAAAAACATTAAAAAAAAAAAAAAAAAAAAAAAAAAAAAAATACAACCGAATTGAGAACCTCCTCCTTTTTGATTGGAAGTCGGTTAAAAAATACTAAAGAGATGCAGCTTATGTTGTGGTCATGTATCGAGCCCGTAAAGTATGTAAAAATACTACTTACACGATCCACAAAGTTGCTCATCCTGCTGTCCATGAGAACAAACTCCCAGGCGATGCTACCGATGAACTTGTACCGGAAGAGCACGTAGCCGATAAGCATGAGACCAGATGTTAACCATTTTTCAATGCCTCGCTGCAAATGTAACCACAACACCATTAAAGTAAAGAAAGAAAAAGAAAGAAAACATTTATTGACCATAGGACAATTACAATGGGTACCTACCTACTGCCAACCTAAAACATAAAAAAGAAATAAAGTTGAGTACGACCAACTATGGAGTGTTTGAGCTGTCTAATACCAAACAATGATGTTCGAATTGTTGTTTCGATTTAAGGGTATGAGTGTCGGTGTAAAACCGCCTGAGTGAGCTTACAGAGCAGACGTGTCGCAAATTTAAACTAAAATAATTAATCGCGCAGTGGCAGCAAGCACCCCTCAACCCCTCGGTTTTTGTCTAACATGAATCCTTTGAGATCGCCCACGACAGCTAGTGGCTCGGCACCTGATCTTACAAGGTTAACCGATGCAGATAACCAAAAGATGACACTGCGCAAGCGAAAAGTTGCGCTTCAAACAGGGACGGACTGCGATTGCGTAAAAAGTATAGCTGACCTTCGTATCGACATCATGAATTTACTCAAAGATTTTACCATAACCCAAAACGAGCATATGAGTTCTATGCGTGGTGATATTTCTCAAATAAAAAATCAAATGGACAACGTTCAATCTACCACAGAGCACCTGGTAGCAGAACAAAGCAAGATGTTAACTGAGATTAACGATCTTAAAGCTCAAAAAGTCCTATCCGAACTGAAGATTAAGGCCCTAGAAAACGACGTTAATACCTTAAAGGTTACTTCCGGATCCACCAGTTCCGCTCCCGCAAGTTCGCAGGAAGAACTCATACGAGAAATCAATGAGAGATCTTATAGGGAGAAAAATATTATCATCATCGGTGTAGCTGAACTGCACGGATTGGAAGGTGAAGACAAAAGTTTATTTGATGAAAAGGAAGCATTAAGTATTATAAAAGAGGCTACAAAACTTCTGCCCACTTCAGTAAAAACATCAAGACTTGGAAAATTCAAGTCAGGCATAAATCGCCCAATGAGAGTTTATCTCAACTGTCCTGACATCACAAAAGACATACTTAGAATCAAAGAGAAGATTACGAATAAAGCCGTAAAGTTATATTCGGATCAGACTCTTTCCCAACAACTGCACATGAAAGAGCTCAGGCAGGAGCTTCAAAAAAGACAAGAAAATGGAGAAAGAGATTTGACCATCAAATATATAAAAGGATGTCCTAAAATCGTCTCATTTCCAAAAAACTAATAGCGCCTCCACAATGCCTAAAAACTACTTTAGCTACAGATAAAATACACGGCCAAGAAATAAAATATCAATTAATGAACACATACGACGACCTCGATCAATTTCAAACGTCAATGAATTTCTTTTACACTAATATAAGAAGCATTGTCCGACCTGGAAAACTTGATGAACTTAAATGCATTATTAAATCTACCAACACTAATATACACCTTATTTTGGTAACCGAATCCTGGATAAAGACTGACGAGGAAGCTGCTGGAATTCAAATACCGAACTACACACATTACTTTAACTTCAGAACAGACGCAAGAGGGGGAGGAGCCTCCATCTTCGTACATAATGATTTGAAACACACCATCTGCGAAAGTACGTACAGTAATGGTAACAACTACTTATGGATAACTCTTGATAAACAGAAACTTGATATTGGGCTAATTTACAAACCAGGAGATACCAATATAAATAGTTTTCTACAAGACTTTGAATCCCAAGTACAAAACAGAAAAAGAGCTCTTGTTTTCGGTGATTTCAATCTAAATTTACTACAAACTGAAAGAGATACGAACAGATTTAGAAATGTTATACGTGAAACTGGTTTTGAAATTCTTAATAAAGTAGACGAAGAATACGCAACGCGCACAACAGCAACCAAGAGGTCTATTCTAGATCATGTCATTTCAAACCTAAAAGACAGAAGCTTCCATTTTGGCATACATGACTCATCTTTAGCAGACCACAAGCAGATATTTCTTGGCATGAAGAAATTCAAACCCGAGCCTCCACAAAGAGTTACATATGAAGCTATTAACTATGACCTATTATTAGAAAATTGTAAAAAGGAGTTTTGTAAAATTACTAATAATATACCTACTGCTACTATAAATAATATAAACCACCACTATATCAACTTCGATGAATCCATTAAAACTATTATAAAACTAAGTAAAATCACTAAAACTAAAATACAAAATACACCACAAAAAGATTGGATCAACAAAAACATACTTAATAACATAAACAACAGAAATATTCTTTGGCAAAATCTAAAACACAAATCAGATGATGAAAACCTATTAAAACAATACATTAAAACAAGAAATTATGTCACAGAGCTCATAGCGAAAACCAAAAGTAACTACTATTACGATTCGTTCACTAAATGTAAAAATGACCCAAAGAAAATGTGGAGACTAATTGATACTTTATCGAGAAACAAAATAAAAGCTAACATTATGCCACCAAAACTCAAGTCCGATGTAGGTACAATTATAACAGATGGCAAGCAAGTCTGTGAGGAATTCAATACATACTTCTCAACGATTGGTTCTCACTTAGCAAACAAAATACCACAAAGTTTTCATAACAATACGCACAATAGCAATAATATTAAAGATACACAACTTTCTATCATGGAACATTGCACTGAAAATGAAGTATCAAAAATAATTGAGAGTCTTGATAATAACTCTAGTTCTGGAATAGACGGTATTACTACGAAAACGATCAAGTGTATTAAAACATATATTCTCACTGACCTAACATGTTGCATTAATGATTGCCTGGAGAAAGGAATATTCCCAGATGAACTTAAAATTGCTAAAGTAACCCCTATACATAAGTCTGGAACAAAGATCGATCCTAGCAACTATCGCCCAATCTCCGTGTTACCAGTGCTTTCTAAAGTTTTCGAAAAAATAATACATAAGCGGTTAGATAACTACTTAACAGATATTAATTTTCTGTCCGAGCGCCAATATGGTTTTCGACCGAAATCTAACACTTTGTCTGCGACAATTGATTTAGTAACTAAGATTAAAACAAACATCGACTCCAAAAATATCGGAGTAGGTATTTTTATAGACCTCAAAAAGGCGTTCGATACGGTTAGTCACCCTCTGCTTTTGAAAAAACTATTGGAAATAGGTGTCACCGGCAAGGCATTGAACATTTTTGAAGACTACTTACGCAAACGACAGCAAATAGTCAAAATTGGTCAGTACCAAAGTTCACCCAAACCTATCACTTACGGCGTCCCACAAGGATCGATCCTGGGGCCGCTCCTTTTTTTTATTTATATCAATAATATCAGTACGCTTCAGTTATTTGGTGATATTTCTTTGTACGCTGATGATACATGCATATTTTACTTCGGCCACACTATGGATGAAATTATACCACGAGCCCAAACCGACTTAAGTATGCTTCATGAATGGTTCCAATGTAACCTCTTGACCATAAATACGACTAAAACATCTTACATGATTTTAAAGGCAAAAATAAAAAAATCGATAGCTACACCCCTCTTACTATTGACACAATTATCCTTAAAGAGACAACCGAAGAAAAGTACCTAGGTCTAATACTAGACGGAGGCCTCACGTGGAAGAGCCATATTAGTAAAATATGTACGAAGATATCTTCCCTAATAGCGTCACTTTACGGTTGTGTGCGATGTCTTCCACGTCGGGTTCGTTACACTATTTACTTTTCACTTATAAAACCACACCTAGAATATCTTATTGAAATATGGGGTAGTGCCGCAATTTCAACAATAACAGACCTTCAAATAAAACAAAATAAACTTCTGAAAATTCTCTTTAATTATGACTTCCTAACACCAACCAAACAGTTATACGAACAAATTAAAATTATGAATATTTACCAAACATACTGCTACAATACATGCTTATTAATCAAAAAAATTTTAAACAAAAATACCCATACTGAAATAACATTTAAAACAAATAGACAACTAGGTAAAAGAGTACTTCGCAATGCAGATAATATCCATATAACAAAGGCCCGCACAAACTATGGTAAAAAGACCATATGCTCTGATGGTGCAAGGTTATTCAATAAACTCCCCCCAGAAATTAAAAACTCCACTAGCTTAAATATTTTTAAAGCAAAATTAAAACAACACATAATTACTAATTTCTGAATCCGGCCCTGTACCTGAGAGTAACATTCCTTACCGGCCGGCCGACACAACAACTACCTACGACGCACACTAACGACGACGGCTCTAATCTTTTAAGAAGTACCCGCACACAGTTATTAGTTTTATTTATAGTATTTATGCAAAGCTCCTTTACCCCAAATACGTACTGGGTAACCTACAATTATTGTTACTGTTTTAGTTAAATTATGAAGTAAGCTATAAGCGTAGATATTTGAAGTTATTTACCTACTTAGTTTACGCTCTGTATGCTCGCTGTAAAGCACTTAAAATTAGATATTAGTATTTCTCATTAAGTGAAATTGTTAATTTCTTTTGAGAATAAAGTTCTTTAACCACAATCTTAGGGCCGAATCTTCCATCAACAGAATAACGCTATGCGTCGTAAAAACAGTCAGTGCTTATTTTTGGCAACCAAAAAACGAGACGGAAATTATTTTATGTCGATTGGAAAATTAGCCCTTAGGCAAGGTAAATGCTATTGGTAGACAACTTTAAATTGGCAAGGCAACATCTGGTATGAAGCACTTTTTCGTCTAAAATTATAGCTGGACGAAACCCAAAGAAATTATTACCTAAAGTACCCCATTACCTAAAGTAGGTAGGTACTTGCCAGCTTGCTACTGCAATTTAAAAAGCTGAGAATATCAAAGCGGAAACAAAACAATTGATAAAAGCAATTGCTTTGGTTCAAAAGGAAACAAAACGCGTAGCATGTAGCTACGAGCAGCCGTTGCGTAGCACGTCTACGCAACAAAGCTCGTTTGAGAATGTGAAGTGAGCGTTCTGACAGTCAGACTTGTTTGTATGCCAAAACAATGCAAGAACATGCATCGCGACTCAACAATAGATTATAATGAGGAGGAAACTTTAAAAAAATCTCTAGAATCTTGGTTCAGTTTGAAATCCGTTTTAGCGATAATCGGCGAAGTCAACTCACCAAAGGAAAAGAGTCACCAAAAATTACATTGAAAAATCGGCACGTGCAGTAATACCAGCATGATGAATAACTGCAAATAAACATCAATCAGTAAGAAAGAGACTTTTTTTTTCTCATCAACAAACGGCAGATATTAGATGTTTTAAGAACCATTCATAACCATTTTTGGAACCGGATGCTGGCATGTAAAAGCTGCATTAAATTGTGCACGCAATTCGACCCTAGTTCTATCTTTCTATACTAATATAGCTGAAGAATTTGGTTCCGAACGAGCTATTGGTTCGAATAGATTTTTTTGTGTTGGATAATCTTTAGTATATAGCCAGGAACGAGCGTGGCGTAAATTACATTTTATATGGAATTAGCTACCCGCCCCGGCTTCGCACGGGTGGAAAAATTGAAAAGCAGTAGCCTCACATTTTTCACCTCGTTTTTCTAAATGACACCCGCACCAAGCCGAGGCGGGTCGCAAGTTCTATATAAAATGTAATTTACGTCACGCTCGTTTATGGGTCTCATAAAACCATCATAAAACGGTCACCCTAAAAGGTGACCCGTGGTTCAACAGCCGTTGAGTTACCGATTAATATTGAAATATTGCTATAATACATAAAAATAAAATGCTTCCAAGAATTGTAGAACGGGTAACGAGTAAGTCACCGGTCAAATATCCACATGAAAATGAAAATAAAACACCAAAACTCTACCCTCTATCACGAAAAAGGATGGAAAAGAAAAAAGGACAGGCAGGTAGGAGTTGAATTTGGGGAAATCTTCGCTTGGTGCACTCCCACACCAGCAATTTACTCTCCTCATTTCATATACCTAGAACTATTGGTTTTGTCAGACTTTAGGCGGGTGAGAATCTATACTCTGTACTTATATTATAAAGAGGAAAGATTTGTATTTTTGTGTGTATGTTTGTAATGAATAAACTCAAAAACTAATGTGCCGATTTCAAAAATTTGTCTTTCATCATTGGGAAGCTACATTCACTCTGAGTAAGCACATAAGCTATATTTATGTGTTTAAAAATAAATGTCCACCCGTGCGAAGCCGGGACATGCCGCTAGTCTACAATATATTTGAAAATTAACCTATCAAATTTCATCCTTCTCGAATCGACAGTTGGGGGAAATCCAAGATAGGACCACTTCTCCACATTGTTTTTGTTATACTGGAGGTTATACCACAGGCAGGTGCCAGCGTGAAGGATCAACATGACAGTTACCATGTGCTCCAGGAGGTATAGCATCATGCGCGAAGTTCGCATCTGAGGAAATTAATAAACTAGGTTACAATGTGTGCCTTAAATTTCTGGTAATCAGTTGGTAGGGCTCTGCTCTTTCCCTTTTAAGACATCACCGCATTTAAGAACTATAAGGCACTAGTAGACGTGAAGTTCTTTAGCAAATGTGACGATACATTATCTTCGGTCGGCAAGTAGCGATATAGCTCTTGTATTGCCATGACGTTCCCCAAAAGTTTTTTCAAATAAATACTGTGAACAATCCACACTACACTACCTAGCCCCAAAATTAAGCACAGCTATGGAACCAGTCCGTTTTTATAAATACATACTTAGAACACAATATAACATCTAGACGTAAAACAACCATCTGCGTTCACCACACAAATATTTGTTCTCAGTGGGGATCGAACGACCTACGGCACAGAAGGCAGAGCTACTACCAATAGAGCTCAGAGGCCAGTCTAAAGGTTGTGGCATATTTAACAATCGACATAAGGACACTATGAATGATCTGTTAATATATTATAGCGTATAGTCTGTGGAACTCCAATAAACTTACGTTTCCATTTATTTCTTGAAAAAAGCTGAAGAGTCGGTATATGCGCCCTATCCCCAACCATCGCCCGATTATCACCACGTCTTCGAAACCTTCATGATATTGAACTAAAACGAACAACACACACTTAAAAATCAATATAGTAAATCAATAACTTTAGGGATTTTGTAATTGTATCCCTAACCTTTCAGTATAAAAAATCCCTAAAAATGTATACCGCATTCATCATCATCAACCTATATCAGTCCACTGCTGGACGTAGGTATCTTTCAAGACGCGCTACTGAGCCCGGTCTTCGGCTCTTCTCCAGTGCTTGCCAGCTAGGTACATTTCGCAGATCGTCGCCCCACCTTCCACGCTTACCAAACGCGTTAATACCGCATTGATACTGTGAATTTATTACCACAATCAAGAAGAAATGGTATTATTTCATTGATAATGTAACACCAGTAAATACCGCCGTTTATACAAGACGTTCGAAAACCCTAACTAGTTTATAGTGTACGTACCTTTTATAATGTATATTTGAAGATAACTTACATGCATAAGTAAACGGGAAGAGCGTAACGACATCATACAACAGAAACATGAGGTTACGTCTATACACTTTCATGTGTACGCGCACAAGAGGCCAGAAATAGTGAAGCAGATGTACAAATACATCGATACCAAATACCAGCTCGCTAATAATAGTGGACACGTCTAGTAAAAAAATAGGCGATCTAAAGAAATACGCTTCCAAAAAGTGCGTTATGTATTTGTATACCACGCTTATAAGGACTATTCCCTGAAACAAAACAAATAATCAAACAGCAAAACTCGACGACGTAAACATCACTGGCTTATAAAAAAAAAACTCTCAAAAGATAATCACTGCTTACAGTTGTAGTAGGGTAATGAGAAGCAGTGACATGGCTAACTTTAAGCCTCCGCTATACGCTGGTCTAAAAACAAAACACGACCGGAAAGTTGGAAAAATTTTAAATAAAGATGGCGTTGCCTGACCTGAGCTGTGAATTCATGTATTTGATACCAACTATTACTTATTCTGTGCTTGGGTCTGACATTTGTCACGACATTACAATGTGTTGACTAGAATACGCTTCGTTAGACAAAAACACAGACAGATATTCAGTAAATAAATATAACCCAATTGTTATGTTAGCTGATTCCCGTCGCAGAGTTTCCATTGCATATTTTTCATCCAGGATTGGTGATAACAATGGCAAGCTGTGCGGTATTTTTTAAACTACCACGAACGCTACATTTTAAATCTAACTTATATAGTAGTGTAGTAGTAGTAGTCTAATTTATATAGTATAACAAGCAAATAGCCCCAGATTTAATAAAAGAAACCTTCCACCAAGAGAGATTTTCCTCATATTATGCAAAACCAGAGTGAGTTGCAAGTTCATAAATGTCGGTAGTCGGTGAATGAACACTTGTATTTTTTAAAGGTAAAAAACGGAACCCTTATAAATTCGTCATGTCTGTCTGTCTGTCCATCCGTATGTCACAGTCACTTTTTTTCAAAAAAATGAAATGAAATGAAAAGAAATAATTTATTTGCTTGAAGTATGGTACTTACAAAACTGTAAAAGCTATATGTACTGATGAAACTTGGTAAATAGATGTATTCTGTAAACCGCATTATGATTTTTATACTTAGAACTGACACTCAAAAAATATTTTTTCATAAAACTTATGAGTTTTCTTTACATTAAGTAAAAGATTATTAAACCAGTTAAGTATTTACGACAGAGATGCGTTAACGTCATCGTAATTAGCCTTCTATCTATCGACTTTAAAAATTAATGAGGTATCGTCAGCAAATAGTACTGTTTCACATAGTTTTTTAACCAAAAAAGGAAGGTCATTTACGTACACTAGAAACAAGAAAGGACCTAATATCGAACCTTGTGGCACCCCTATGTCAATAACTGACCCAAAAGATCTCTCACCGCCCACATCAACTTTAAGGATTCTATCAGTCAAGTACGATTGTAATAAGTCAATGGAGCGATTTAGAATACCGTAATGTTTAAGTTTAGATATTAAGAGGGTGACGGACGCAGCTCGCAACTTCAATTCGAGGCGCGGGCAAAAATTGCTCCGAATATAGCTATCTCTATTCATTTGATGCGGGCGCCACGGAATATATAATAGTAGTATACACACACAGGCACTCGTGTGACGCGCTACTTCTATACGTGAATCCAACCATAGTGCCGCGCTTGTGCGTGTGCGTCAGCCACTGATAACGATTTTTATGCATTGCCTAATTTCGTCAACGTTACTAACACCCGTTTTCACTAAACCTAGGCGACGCCTAAATCGGATGCCTAAATATTAACGGGCCGACGTACACAGCTCGCAACTTCAATTCGAGGCGTGAGCAAAAACTGCTCCGAATATAGCTATCTCTATTCATTTGATGCGGGCGCCACGGAATATATAATAGTAGTATACACACACAGGCGCTCGTGTGACGCGCTACTTCTATACGTGAATCCAACCATAGTGCCGCGCTTGTGCGTGTGCGTCAGCCACTGCTAACGATTTTTATGCATTGCCTAATTTCGTCAACGTTACTAAGCGTCAGATAGGCTAGTGGCTAGGGCGTGCGGATTCACACTGAGAGGACGAGGTGGGCGGGAGTTCAAATCTGGTCAAAGAGAGTTGACTTTTTGCACCCTACAATTTTATGTTTTTATTTTTTGTGGCTGCATTACCTGACTAACCCTCTAAGCTTATTGCTTGCTTGTTTCGCTTTTCTAGTATTCAATAAGCAAGGATTGGTCATGCTCTGAATGCAAGAATAAAGTGAAAAAAAAAACAACATTCCTGAACCGATAAAGAACCTTCAGAGTAGCTATTTACGCACTTAGAAAAGACACCAGGAAATTCTCTAACATGATACGAGTGAGTTTATTCATCAGGTAGGGTTTGTGCGGGTTCTGGACCAAATTGAAGAAGAGTAAAGAGAACCATTGACTCCGAGTTGAGTTGAGAGAGCCATTGACCCCGGCGCGGAGCGATGGAGTTGTGGTTGATGACGTTCCAGTAGAGGATGATGGGTGGGAGTCCGCTCAACATCAGGTGTGGTGTGGTTTGCTTGACCTCATTGGCCTAGTGGTTGGAGGGTGCGGGTTCAAAATCAGTGATAACGTTACAGTAATAGATGATGGGTGGGGTCCGCTCTACGTCAGGTGGGGTGTGGTTCGCCAGACCTCATCGGCCTAGCGGTTGGGGGGCGTGGGTTCAAAACCAGTCATGACGTTACAGTTGAAGATCATGGGTGGAGGTCCGCTCAACATCAGGTGGGGTGTGGTTCGCCAGACCTCATCGATCACACACACACAGCAATAAAAAACACGCAAAGCGGCTCACTTACCAAAGTACAGAAAGTCTAATAATGTGACTGCATTTAAAAATATACTTTATTCGTTGAGCAATTAGGTTTTTTTTTTTTTTTTTTTTTTTTTTATAATAGATAGCTAAGCATTTGGCTGCCATCACACCTGATGGAAAGTGAGGATGCAGCCTAAGATGGAGCATGCTTAGCCATAATCCACCTGTTCACTCTTGTCTTGAAAACTCCCAAATTATAGCGTTCCGGAAATACTGACGCCGGTAGAGAGTTCCACTCTTTGGCAGTTCTTACTATAAAAGTGGAATCAAAACGCTTTGTACGCGTGTGTGGGATATCCACCATAAAGGAGTGGCACTTATCCGTGCGTCTAGAAGTCCGGAGGTTGCTTTTATTCTGCTTATTTACATTCGCAAAACCAACGATTGCGAACATCGACCTACAATTACATGGACCTCGGCTTTCGCACAAAACTCGCGAAAAAAGTGTACCAAGCTAACCTACGGTGGATACTTATATAATGATTATAAACAAACTGAAAAAAAAATTATTTATGTCTTATCACAATTACTATACAAGGTGCAGTTTTGAACCTGCAAAACATTTCAGGAGGTTGTTAGGAGACTCGTAAATAATCATATAACAATACGATACCAAGTCAATAATCAATAATACTTTTTCTTTTCGATTTTTCAATTTTATTGATTTTCAGAATAACCCTCTTCAAAAAAACAGAATCACCCATGTATCGCGTGTCATGTCACTGTGTGCGTGAATGCGATGACCAGTGACGTCAGCCTGTACGAGTCTCCCTCCGTCCACATTTCTATGAATCGAACGCGGCACTACGTTAAACTAAAATGAAGGTCGTTGCTATGGTTACGGGGAACCCCGCGATTCTCGTCATACCGCATTTCGATTTAGACTCGAAAATCTGTTACTGCGCATCGAAGGTTCAACCAACGTGCCGCGACCTGTACAAGTTGTTGTAGCAACAGCAACTTATAGCAAATAATTTTACCTTAGATGTAGTTCGAATTTTTAACTGTATGCAGCTCACTGCATGGAGTGCCAGTGAATCTCGCAGGGCGACTGCGTATCAGACCTCAACAAACCAGTTACTTGATAACACGATACCCATTTGTTATTTGCTAATTGTCCGACCGTACGGCAGGGCTGTAAGGTCGTTGACCCGTACCGACCCGTGTGGTACCTAACGACTGTCCGAGAGCTACAAATCAGTTCGAACCAAAGGCTTTAATTAAGTGCTTACCGAAACACGGGATTTCAATGATGACGTTGCCGATTGGGGAATAACTCCGCGAACATTTCGATGGCTCGAGATACATTGTCTCCACTGATGGCATACCTACAAGCGGACCATCTCCACCAACTCTACATTGGAGTATTAGTCCGTCATCTTTACAATTAGGTAGTAGGTACCTATCCCGACCGTTAATCGAAGGCGCACTTGAGGGGCGGAATTTGCAAGCGTATGCACATACCGGCGTCATCAAATACACTAATAAATTGACCCGATCGATGCGTTTGCGATGGCCGCGGGGGCGTGGCGGGGTGGCGGGGGGGAGGGAGCGGCCGGTGGTTGGTGCTTTGGTTTGGATTTATGAAAGAAATGTCGGTTGCGTTTGTTTGTGTGTGTGAAAGCGCAGTTTAAGGACACGTACAGATTGGTCGCGTTTTAAAACGGGGAGTTCACACTTACCGATTTACGTTAAATAAGAATAAAATGAAAAAAAAATACCTGCCCATTTTATTGTTGATTCGGGTCGAGAATCACTAACATAATTACCTCCTAAAATGTTTTGCAGATCCAAAACTGCACCTTGTATAGAACTCAATTTTGATTGCATGAAGCAACTTCTAGTGAACGTTACAGAAATTTTTCCAAGTCTTTTTATCAATATTTCCACCAGACGTTGAGCAGTACTCTGTTTATTGAGCTCCAGTTATACAGGGTTATTCATTATTAACTGCAAATACTCAGGAATTAGGTTCAACAAATAGAATAAAAAATATTTATGAAATTATTATTTTTAAATTTGATCAAAAAATTTTTCAAGTTTTTGTATCAAAATTTTATTTTTATTAATTTCTTTACGGCTATTGCATAATGATTGCCATGGAGAACAGGTCGATGACCCACCCAGGCGGTGACTGAACGCAGACTGTCACTCACGGCGCGCGGGCGCGGATCAAAGGTCAAAATAGGTCAGGCGCCAATGATTTCTTTATCGATTTTCTCGGGATTTTCATAACAAAACTTTAAAAAAATCATTTCATAAATATTTTTTATTTTATTTGTTGAACCTAATTCCTGAGTATTTGCAGCTAATAATGAATAACCCTGTATAAAGAAAAACTATTTTGTTAAAGTATTTCTCAGTCTTTTTATCAATATTTCCACCGGACGTTGAGTGGTAGCAGTTTTTTGAGCTCAAAATAAATAAAGTTTTTTTTTTAATTTCTTAGTCGTTTTATCAATATTTCCACCTGACGTTGAGCTGTAGTTTATTTCTTGAGCTCCAGAAAAATAAAACAGAAATATGTTGTTCAAATTTTTACAAGTCTTTTTATCAATATTTCTACCTGACGTTGAGTGGTATCAGTTTTTTTAAGCCCCAGATAAATAAAGAATAAAAATATTTTGTAGCCATTTTTCTTAGTCCTTTTTTCAATATTATAACCTGACGTTGAGCGGTAGTCGGTTGTTTGAGATTCAGATAAATAAAGAAAAAAAATATTTTGCTGAAATTTTTCCAAGTCTTTTTATCAATATTTCCACCTGACGTTGAGTGGTAGCAGTTTTTTTAAGCCCCAGATAAATAAAGACTAAAAATATTTTGTGCCAATTTTTCTTAGTCCTTTCATCAATCTTTCCACCTGACGTTGAGCGGTAGTCGGTTTTTTGAGATCCAGATAAATAAAGAAAAAAAATATTTTGCTGAAATTTTTCCAAGTCTTTTTATCAATATTTCCACCAGACGTTGAGCGGTACTCTGTTTATTGAGCTCCAGTTATATAAAAAAAAAACTATTTTGTTCAAGTATTTCTCAGTCCTTTTATCAATATTTCCACCGGACGTTGAGTGGTAGCAGTTTTTAGGGTTCCGTAGCCAAATGGCAAAAACGGAACCCTTATAGATTCGTCATGTCTGTCTGTCTGTCTGTCTGTCTGTCTGTCTGTCCGGCCGTGTCACAGCCATTTTTCTTCGAAACCATAAAAGCTAGACTGATGAAACTTGGTGAGTAGATGTATTCTGTGAACCGCATTAAGGTTTTTACACAAAAATAGAAAAAAATCTATAAATTTTGGGGATCCCCATACTTGAAACTGAAACTCAAAAAATTTTTTTTCATCAAACCCATATGTGTGGGGTATCTATGGATAGGTCTTTAAAAATTATGTTGAGGTTTCTAATATCGTTTTTTTCTAAAACTATAAATTTGGGGGTCCCCATACTTGAAACTGAAACTCAAATTTTTTTTTTTCATCAAACCCATACGTGTGAGGTATCTATGGATAGGTCTTCAAAAATGATGTTGAGGTTTCTAATATCGTTTTTTTCTAAACTGAATAGTTTGCGCGAGAGACACTTCCAAAGTAGAAAAAAGTTGGTCCCCCCCCCTCTAACTTCTAAAATAAGAGAATGATAAATCCAAAAAAAATATATGTTGTACATTACTATGTAAACTTCCAACGATATTTAGTTTGAACGAGATCAAGTCAGTAGTTTTTTTTTATACGTCATAAATCGTAAACCGCAATTTACCTTTCGACGAACTACAAAAACCTTTATATTATGTTAATTGATGCTACGGAACCCTTCATGGGCGAGTCCGACTCGCACTTGGCTGCTTTGTTTGAACTACAAATAAATAAAGAAAAAAAATAATTTGTTGTAATTTTTCTTAGACCTTTTATCAATACTTCATATACAGGGTGGAATTTTGTAATGCCACCTGGAGGGAAAGTACTCTTAATACTCCAGATAGAAAATTTTACTCACAGGAAACATTCCTTTATTTTTGAATAGAAAGCAAACTGCATTCAAAGTTTTTCGAAAATTCTCTCACACCCGGGAATTGAACCGGCTAAAATCAGAAAAATTATACCTTGTACTTTTATTGCATCGATCGTTAGTCAATTATAAGGATGAAATCTCTCTAACAAACATGATAAATTAAATGAAAGAAAAACCAGGAAATCTTAAATTAATTTAATTATTTACAAAAAATGGATAACTAACTAGTTACTTGAAATTAGTTGCTTGAAATGGGCTCCATTCTCTTGGATACACAAATTTATTCTTTTAACGAATTCATTTCTTTAAAAGAATAAATTTATTCCTTTCAAAAAAAAAAATTAATTTAAAAATTATTTTATTTTTAATTTTAGAAATTGCTTTCTATCCAAAAATAAAGGAATGTTTCCTTTGAGTAAAATTTTCTATCTGCAGTATTAAGAGTATTTTCCCTCCAGGTGGCATTACAAAATTCCACCCTGTATAGAAATTAATGGTTCATAATTTGTTTTAGTCGAAATGTTGGCTTTTTTCGAAATTTCGGCAGACTTTTTGACCTAGTGCTGCACCTTAATTTCGTTTACCCAACCTACAACCTACCTAGGTACTTAGTATTTCCCATCTTCACTTAGTACCCTTCCTAAACTAACAATTATCAAATATCTAAGCATTATGTTTTATGCCAGTGTAGGTATTTAACTAGTCCGAAGTCCGAGCGATTCACACACACAACCGAAGTGTCCCGTGTGCTTCAAGCGTTTCCTCCCCCTGCACCCCGCCACCCGCACCGTGCGTGCGCGATAGCAATAGTAGCCGTTCGAAAATGCCATGAATTTGATCGTGTTCCGTAATACCAAAAATGATGACTGAAAACTTTTTGTATTCTTTACATAGTATTGTTATTCTGTAACTAGACAATATAAACTAGGTTCCTTAACAAAAAACACGTAAGATATTGTTGTTTTTAGTACGAAACCAATAGGTAGAAAACTTGATAAGTTTAGCATAAAAATGTGCAAAATGCGATTGGTGTTTATTTCATTTTAGGTAAGTAATTTGAAATAAAAACTGTTGAGGAACCTAGATAAATACTATGCAAATACAATTATTACAATAATATAGTGTAAATCTGTCTAAATTAGAAATCATTTTGGTATTCCGTTTGTATGAAAATTTTCCATACGTCAGCCCCTTAACTAGTTTTTTCATGTGCGCGAGCTGCAAGCAGCTCGCGTGTCGGTGTGCTACTCCCAGTTTTACATTACACTTGCACTTGTAAAACCCCAAAAAGTAGTAAAGAAAGTCCTAAGTAACCCTAAAAGTCGATCAGTGAATCAAGTTCCTCAGTGTAGTAAAACCCCAATCAAAGTCCTAAAGAACCCTAAAATTGTTTACATAATCAAGGTCCTAAGTGAAGTAAAATTCCAATTAAAGGCCTAAGGAACCCTAAAAGTTGTTTATTTTATCAAGTTCCTCAATGTAGTAAAACCCCAATCAAAGTCCTAAGGAACCCTAAAAATGTTAACATTATCAAGCTCCTAAGTGTAGTTGAAACTCCAATCAAAGTCCTAAGGAACCCTAAAAGTCGAACACTTAATCAAATTGCTCAATGTAGTAAAACCCCAATCAAAACCTTATACGGAACCCTAAATTGTACGTCAAGCCAAAACCCTTAACGGGTCGAAACCGCTGGAAGGAACCCAAACGTTGACTACCGGGTCGCGTGCATCGCGAGCTGCAAGCAGCTCGCGTCCTCAATGCGTTCCCACAGGGGCGGAACCCTAAACCAAGTGAAGATCCAATCAAACACCTTAAAAAACCTAAAATTCAATCTCCAATCATAGTCCTCAGTCGAATGAACCGTTTGAACGACCTTAATCGGACGATTTTTGCAAAACCGGAAGTGGCACAGCCGCCATTTTGAATTTTGAACTCAGTCTAGTGAACATTTTTTCACACCCCTAAGACACCCTAAATTTCAGTAGGAGGGGGTTCTAAATTTCCCTAAATTTCAGTAGGGTGGGCGTGGTCGCGTGGCGGCTCGCTTCGCTCGCCGCAACGTTCCCCCCGGGTTCAGGAGGAGGGGGTTCTGGGGGCTTGAGGGGGGGGTCACAGCACGGCTCGCTTCGCTCGCCGCGACGCTCCCCCCGGGTTCAGGAGGAGGGGGTTCTGGGGGGCTTAGGGGGGGGGGGGTCACAGCACGGCTCGCTTTGCTCGCCGCACTGTTCCCCATTCGCTCGCCGCAATGCTCCACTCGAAAAAAAGGGTCAAAAATAATAAAGGGGTCTAGAGGGGGGAGGGGGGCAAAATTTATTTTGCTTTCAAAATAATCTCACCTTCCCTACATGACCCAAAAAAAAAGTCTTGCAAGTCACTCCGCTTGGAAGATACGAAAGGGGGGGGTGAAAAAAGGGGCAAGAGGGGGGTGTTTTTTTTTGTTTTTTCAATTCAGGAAGAAACCCTCTATACGAAACCCTAATCGAAAACCCCCTATCTCGACGGCATCCGGTAGCACTCACAAAAGGGGGGGTCCTGGGGGGCAAGGGGGGCAATTTTTTTTGTACAATAATATTCTTATCTTTTTTCTTCTCTTTCGTCTTCTCCCTTTTAATCTTTTTTTTTCTGAAAAGTAATATTTCATCAAAATCGGCTAAGCCGTTTTGTTTTATTATTTGTTACTGCATACCTTCGTCATTTAATTTTATGATCCAATTTAGTAAATTTTTCTTTTATCTAAAAGGTTATACTTCCAGATCTGTATGTAAATCTAGTAAGTATAACTTAGTGCATAGAATTCATGCCTATGGAAATAAATAATAATAATAATAATAATAATGCTGGACAATTCACACAACATTATCTAGCCCCAAGCTAAGCAAAGCTTGTGTTATGGGTGCTAGATAACTGATATACATAATACAATACATTACATGCATAGATAATTTTCATTTCAATTCATAAATGAATTGAAATGGAAATTATTTATGGGTGGCTTTAAGCTTTGCACTCATTTAGGCCTTCGGTGCTCATTGCGGTGGAGATCAGTGAAGCATTGTGAAATAACACTGTCTATTCGACTTATATTATTGTATTTTATCGGCATTTAAAAATATTAGGTATACCAAAGAGTTTCGACAACCCCAACTGACTCTTCAAAGTTCTGTCAAACGCAAAATCTTGGGAAACTCCTTGCTGCGTGTATAGAAATAGGCACATGTATTTTGGTATTTGGGTATTTGAGCGCACCGTGCATGAAGCCTTTGACAGAAAGTTCCAGAATTCGGGACATTACAGGCACCTCCAGATTTAAAAGACGGCAATCAAAAATACTCAAAACCCATGATATTATTGTTATGACTGGGCTCTCAGCTCATTTATTAGTAGCTCTGCCTTCTGCGCCATAGGTCGTGGGTTCGATCCCCACCGAGAACAAATATTTGTGTGGTGATCATAGATATTTGTTCTCCATCTGGATGTTATATTGTTTTCCAAGTACCTATGTATTTACAAACAAAATGTATTTAAGTATTACATCAGCTATCTGGTTCCCATAATACTAACTCTGCTTAGTTTAGGGCTAGATAGTGTAGTGTAGATTGTCCATAATATATATATATATATATATACTTCCTTTTCATTGTAATGGGCTCCCAAACTCTTTGCAAAATCGACACTATTTTTATAAAGGCCTAAAATCGGCTACTAGTTTTTGAGTCTTCTTCTTGTCATGTCAATAGAAAATTAAAGCTGGTGTGGTGGATTATGAATGTGCCTCAAAAGTTTTGCTACTTCACGTTGGTTTCATTTATTGTTTTCCTTCACCGTTAGAGTGTACTGACATAGTGCACATAGGTTTTTTGGCAGATAAACTAATTTGTGCATGACGGGGTTTGAACACACGCCTTTAGAATCAAAAAGCGGGTCGCTACGACAATATAACCGGTGCTAAGCAACCAGAGCGCCCCTCCACCTAATGGACCGATGACATTCTAAAGATCGTGGGAAATCGGCAAATTGTTTTTTCATGGAAATGTATAAAGGAGGTCTATATCTAGCAGTGGACTTCTACTTACTGATGATGATGACGGAAAGCACTGGGTAGATAGGAAGATAGCTACTTATGCAACTACAAAAATGGAGGTATTTAACAAAAGCATTGCGCTTCGCTGGTCACGCACGATAGGAACGTGCCCTAGAATGTACTTGATAAGTTATATGCTACATAAAATATATACTTCTACAGGCTGATGATGATGTGAATACAGGTTATCGATCATAATGTACGATGAAGATGGTTTTATGTCATTTCGTTATACTGTGACAGTTTGTTTTATGTTACACTGTGGCAAATTTATAGTACCAGTAGTAGCTATGATTTAATCTAGGGTATATTTTACGTAGTCAGAGATGAAATGTCATGTCACGAAATTTGACATAGGTCCAACCTTCTTGGCCGCTCGGGCTGTACTGAGAAGTAAGTACAGAAACCTATCTATTTATATTTTTGAAAATTTTATTTTTTTATAAAAACTACGGCAACTAAGAAAAATGCAATAACATCAGGTTTTTACGTATTTATTAAGGTAAACGGGAACAAAACTTTCATTGCAATGGCTCTAACAGCAACGGAAAAAAACCATTTCAAATCCAAAAAAAATTGAGAGTTTTTGGCAAACTTTGCGTTCAATTTTATCGAACCCTGTGAGTTGAGGAGAATTTCTAGCCCAATCATAATTTTTTTACACCATTTAATTGTAATATTTTACAAAAAAAATAAATGGATTCGTCCATACAACGAAAAAAAATGCTACTTTACATTTTCGGTTTCACCTCATGTAGGCCCAATTATGGCTGCAAAAGTATAAAAACATGAAAAATTAATAAACCGAAAATATATGCTCCCCTAAAAGCACGCCATCTCATAAATCAATGGTTACGTTACTTTATGACGGTTTCATATTTTTTTTATTGATATTTGTAAAAACTACTCACTTTTAACCAAACATTTGATGGTTCTAACAGAAATAGCCGAGTGATTTTTCCTATACGACCTTCGAAAAAGAAACTGCCTCTCTGATGTTTTGTCTTGCTCTGCTTCTCATGCAAAGTTAAACCGATGGTACTAGCTCTACTCGCAGCTGTTGCTATTGTGCTGGAAAAAAAATATAGTCAGTGAAAAGCTGTGAAAAGTAAGCATTGTATCTCATGGTGTATGGAAATATGGTTATAAGTAAAGGAAAATCACCATCAAGTATTCTAGATATTGAACTTTCCATTAGTATAGTCCATAGCGTATTACGTAAACTTCATAAATAAGCTAAAACTTTAATAACAAATTCATTAGATTATATTTTTATCTCACCCAGTTATAGTCCCTAAGGACGGCTCGCTCACGCTCCTGTGCATTAGGTGTAATTTTTATAAAGCACTTTTTTTATTTATAGATCTTCCTTACCAACAAAGTTCTAGGTAAGCCAACTCGATTTGGCTCGCTGATGCTCCTGTGCATTAGATATAATTTTTACAAAATCCCTTTTTTTATTTATTGATCTTTGTCATTGACAAAGTTCTAAGTAAGCCAACTCGATTTGAAAGTCAACATAATCCCTCTTACTTAAACGAGTTAAGAGGTTTGAGACATTGCTAAAATTTAAGGTAGTGGTAAGGAATGACAATTTTTTAAATACTGATTATCTGTTGAGAATATTACGTTGTAAAAAAAATGCTTATTTATTTATTTACCTACCAGGCATTCAAAAATGATCTAACACATTTATTTAGTCATGGCTCTAAGTAGTTCCCATCTGTGAAGATCTACTTCGAATATAATAACGTAGGTAAGTATACCTACACTCAAAGCATAGCAAGAATCCCAACATGAGTAATGAAACGAAACGATTTCTCATTCAACATGATTTATACCCCCGAACATACAAGCACCTATGCTCCTTTTAATACCGATACGTATAATTTAGGCAGAAGCTCCTCCCTCGCAATTCTATTAAGTACATAAATAATTAGAATGAAAGCCATTACATTTTTACGTTCCATTTTGGCATTTCAGCAAGCAGCCCAAATGAAATGCCATATTTTGGCGGATATTGAAATTTTACTGCGGGCTGTCTCGCTCGACTATGGTCGTAAAGCAGCTAAGCGGAGGCAAGGACGGGCGGTGATAAACCGAGAACGAGCTAAAAGCGAAAGTATTCAGAGATGGATTTGTAATAAAACCCAACACCGACGTAGACCCGTACTCCGGCGGAAAGTGCTTGAAAATACAGTCTCTTGGTAAGCAAGAGTGATGACTGCAGAAAAAATGGAACAGAAATCGAACAAAAACGCAGCGTGGCGCTGAAAAAACGCTAACCCAGTGAAATGGGCACGTACAGCGTGGCAGGCGCTCATATAAAATGTAAAATGCGTCCAAGCTGTAGCTACGAAAGAATAATTCATATTCACGAGGCGCGGGGAAGGTGGCCGTCCATTTTGCATGGCTATTTTGGTGAAATCCCTACATATCCTGCTCTCATGTAATTAAGAGATTAAAAGATCAGTGGGCGCGTGGAACGAGTTCTGCGAGAATTTTATGAAAACATTTTTCATCGCAATGTGCAAACACACCCAGCATTATTTAGTTCATGCTTATGGTACAGTTTTTTTACCTAATAATACTACAGTTTGAAGCTTAGCTCTACTTTGTTCGCAATGTCTGCACTCTGTTTCATTACTTTAGTGTGCGCTATATGAAGAGTTTTTAATATATAATGTTCGTCTTATTCGTTAATAACAGCTTGTAGTGATTTCTTCCCAATAGTATAATGAAATTTGTGAATAAAGAACGGCTGTAATTCTAGCGAGGGTCATAGATAAATCACGAGCAAGTGAAGGATTCTAACGACTGAATCACGACCATAGGAAGTGGTTCATGATGATGTATTACGAGCGTAGCTAGTTATTCAAGTGTTAGAATCCCGAGTCGAGTGATTCATGGCCCTCGTTATACAGTGTTTTATTCAAGAATTGGATACTATATTTTTTATCATGTAACATGACTACGAGGAAAATGATACAAAGCAGTTTTTACTCTAATGCTAAACTCTTTGTCAAAAATGTTGACAAATAAAATCTCGAGGAATTATTATCACAAAGAGTATTTATTGCGCAAAGAGGTCGTATAGCATTGAGATGGAGGTTGAATTATTTTTTTCGTGTGTTCTAAATTCAAACAAAAATTGGGATTAAAAGTGCAAAGTGTATAAGCTTTTTAGAAGGAGAAGAATTAAGTTGTAAAAGTAATGAACCACAAAGTAAAAGTTCCATAGCGTGAACAACACAATTTTACAATATATTAAAGTTCAGGTACGCTGCAAGACTACGTTGTAACGAAAAACTAAAGCAAAGACACACAGCCACTATGAACGGCGAACAATGAAACTATGAATTTGACAACAACATATTCTAAGTCACGTGATGCAGGCATCACGATTTTCAAATTGGCTTAGGTTATTCCAAATTGAAAAGTCACAGCGGGTAGATACGGCTCAGGCTCTAGTATATAAATTAATTCTCCAGTTGAGTTCCTTCAGTTGATCAGCGGGCCCTGACTCATCTTATTGCATCGGCGTATGGCAGGCATTTCAAGATCACCCCCTGACCAAGGGGCCTTTTTTGAGCAAGATCCATGGGCCTTGCTCATCTCATATCGGATATTTTTCAGCACGTTCAATCAAATCCTTAGCCGATGCCTCGAACTACAACACTTCCCGGACTGCTGGAAGATTGTTATCGCGAAGATCATCGCCAAACCTGATTAATTTTTATCACATACAGGCTTACATAAGATTGACAACACAATATAACGCAAACATCGTCAAGAAAGCACTGCTTTTCAATATGCCTTATTGTAAGTGGCGCTAATCTGTCAGATAAAATTTGATATTCTTAACTGTAGCTCGAGCTAAAATTACCTAATTTTAATTGTTTGACGAATTCAGTAGTTTCACTCCAATTTTTTCGTGGCACCGCGCCGTTGGTAGAAAACTAGAGTTGAAATACTGACACTTATTTATAATACTCGTACTTACCTACAAAACATTTACAGACATTGTCAAATAATTTGCTGCGTCAAATTAAAAGCCGTGTGTATAACACGTAACGTAACAAACCAACGCGAACGAAAGAGCAAAACGTCGGTATACGAAGCCCTCACTGGCGTAAAAATGTTTCTGAGCAAAGAGAAGCAGTATGAAAGGTTGCAACTTGCAGTACTGGCAATATGGCTGCCATTTGCTCACTTCTAATTAGCACTGTTCGTGCTTTGAACTAGCGCGAGTTTTGTTTTAGAAACAATAATAAAAGTTTTCGATGTCACGTCTGTAATGTTAGTTACTTCATTTGAGTTTTTAATTACCGTGTTTTGTGCTCTATGTTCATTATGAAACAATGCTTACGTAATTTGTACCTAATATGTATGTACAATTGACTTTAAATTAGAAAGGTAGAGAATCGAACCGCTGAAAAATTGCTCACTATTGTTCCACAGCGAAAATGTAAACTAATAAAGTAGGAAGGTTCACTACTGACTTTCCGAAAATCTTTTTCCAAACAAGTCATCACTAGAAAGATAAAAGTCGCTTGTCAACGGGGATGATAGTAAAGGGGAACTTAACTTACTGTGGTCACGTTCGTTCGTTGTCGAGAATTCACTGAGGGGGAAAAATCGCGTCAAGCGCTGATTGAGTTAGCACGTCGACGAAATACCAAACTGTACTTTCAAAAACAGTGTCCCAAGTTCGCAATATACCTACAGTCTTTTAACTTATATGAAGCTGGTTTCTTGAAGTCCCTTGAAAATTTGCACTTGTATCGATCAACTCCCAACTCGTTGAAAAGGGTTATGCTAACATTTGCTCTCCTTTTGTCCGCTCTTCAGTGTCATAACTTCCTTAAACCAGGTTTATTTTGCTTAGAAAAAGTCCAGTTATCATGAAAATAATAGACACGCCTTTTTTATAAGTACGTTATAATTTTGCACTAGGGAAGCACGATAATGCACAGCAGTAGTAGGTACGATACTTGTTCGTAAGTTTTGCTATGGCATAGTCTCGGCAAAGGAAATGGACGTCCCCTGTCGTCTCTGTCGTCTCTGTAACTTAATACTGTCCACGGAATAATAGCTCTAAAGTACCAGACGAACATTTGCAGGAATCTTCTTCCGTACCCAAGTGTCACGTACCTAGCTATTTAGCACATTAGGATTTTTAGGGTTCCGTCGCCAAATGGCAAAAACGGAACCCTTATAGATTCGTCATGTCTGTCTGTCTGTCTGTCTGTCTGTCTGTCCGTCCGGCCGTGTCACAACCATTTTTCTCCGAAACCATAAAAGCTAGACTGATGAAAGTTGGTGAGTAGATGTATTCTGTGAACCGCATTAAGGTTTTTACACAAAAATAGAAAAAAAACTATAAATTTTGGGGGTCCCCATACTTGAAACTGAAACTCAAAAAATTTTTTTTCTTCGAACCCATACGTGTGGGGTATCTATGAATAGGTCTTCAAAAATGATGTTGAGGTTTCCAATATAGTTTTTTTCTAAACTGAATAGTTTGCGCGAGAGACACTTCCAAAGTGGAAAAAAGTTGGTCCCCCCCCCTCTAACTTCTAAAGTAAGAGAATGATAATACTAAAAAAAATATATGTTATACATTACTATGTAAACTTTCAACGATATTTGGTTTGAACGAGATCTAGTCAGTAGTTTTTTTTTTATACGTCATAAACGGAAACTCAAAAAAATTTTTTTCATCGAACCCATACGTGTGGGGTATCTATGAATAGGTCTTCAAAAATGATGTTGAGGTTTCTAATATAGTTTTTTTCTAAACTGAATAGTTTGCGCGAGAGACACTTCCAAAGTGGAAAAAAGTTGGTCCCCCCCCCTCTAACTTCTAAAGTAAGAGAATGATAATACTAAAAAAAATATATGTTTTACATTACTATGTAAACTTTCAACGATATTTGGTTTGAACGAGATCTAGTCAGTAGTTTTTTTTTTATACGTCATAAACCGTAAACCGCAATTTACCTTTCAACGAACTACAGGAACCTTATTATGTTACATCAAGTAACATATATAAAGGTTCTTGTAGTTCGTCGTGCTACGGAACCCTTCATGGGCGAGTCCGACTCGCACTTGGCTGCTTTTTTATTTAATGTATAGAGGTAGGTACTTCAAATGGAAAGGAAAAGTTATTTATTTTATGCCACACATAATTGGCCTTCACTCAGCATATGCTATTGTAGCGAGCGCCAGTATAACGCTGGTCTTCCGTGACACCAGTATCGATGGCGATCAGTGAAACCCCTGAAGGCCTGCGCACACCTATATAGGTCGCTGGCGATGGTGATCAGTGAAACGCTATCAAATTTGACAGCGATATTTTTCAGCGTTTCACTGATCGCCATCGCTAGCGACGAAGGTGTGCGCAGGCCTTGAGAACTCCTGTCAAATATGACAGCTATAAGTAGGTAACTAATAAGTTGTCGATTTGTATCAAATCAATTAACTTTAGATACCAGTCCAACTAGCGTCTACGCTGGAGAGATAACTTCGACTGTAGAATTAGTCCCGACTAAATCCAGGACAAAGTCACAAACCATTTAACGTTGAGGAGTTCAAACTTTCGTTTGAACTGAGTCAATTAGAATAGTGTTGAAGTTCGCTACACCGCAGATCAGATGAACTTCTGGTTAATCTTGACTTTACAGAAAGCCAGCCTTCGTTACTGGCCTGAACACACCTAGTTCGCTGGCGGTAGCGATCAGTGAAACGCTGTCAAATATCGCTGTCAGATTTGAGATTAGACAGCGAATATTTGACAGCGTTTCACTGTTCGCTACCGCCAGCGAACTAGGTGTGTTCGAGCCTTACTATGATACCATGTTTACTAAATTAAATGAAAGCGTAAATTATGCTTAATACGTGTCGTGTCTTCCAATATTTTGCTGTTACGCTTTAGCTACGAACGATACATGTCAGTATTCAGAAGTTCCAGTCTGACAGCCTTTTCAGCGGTATTTGAGGGAGTTGAGACACAATAAGCGGATTAGTTTTCTATCATTTTGGAAAGTCACACAGTTTTTGTTATTTAGAGTTTTGTTGTTTAATTTCGGTAGTATTTTAACCAGCAACATTACTGAGGTCTTAGCTCAATGTATGAACAGTTGGAATGAAAGTGTATTTGTTATATCCTCATTTGATCGAAAATGTTTCCGATGGTTTTGAAAAAAACAGCCACCATTTTTTTTTCAAATCCAGTGTTGGCTGTTTTGTCTATTGTCTGACTTGACTGAAAACTATGCGTAGATGACGCACCTCACGAATCTGAAAATATAAATGAATCAATGACAATTAGTGAAAACGAAGCAAACTATGATTTATAATGTGTATTGTGCATGTAGGTAGAATATAGGTACAAAAATTGTATTGCACTCTTAGTAATACTTACAGTGGATCAAATTTAGTCCAATTCGGCTAATTAAGTTGCAAAAGCAAAGCAAATTAAGTTGCAAGGATCACTTTGAAACGTCATAAATCCCATTGATAATATTTATCAAGAGTTAAAGCTAAAAACTCTGATAAAAGAATGTAGTGGATCATCATGACTAATATCAATCTATAGTTCAGGTGAAAGTGTTTAATAAATAAAAGAATCAGCAAGCGATAAGAAAAAAAACTCAAAGCAAACCCAATTAGTGCCAGCATTTGCGGGGGAATCGAAAAATAACTTTTACAGAAATCTTCTGCCATCAGATCGGCCAATTGCAATAAATGAGCGAGTCTGATTGGAATCCGATGGGATGAGATTTTTTGCTCCATTCCTGCTCCATAGCTATTGCTAAACAGCTGGATTATCACAAACAAAACACTTGAAAATGTTGGGATGAAATAAACATTTCGAAACCATAAAGTTATTTGGCACCATATTTTTGCTCCTTCAATTCAAATTATGTGTACCTTCCAATGATTTTTTTGTCGAATTTAGGTATGTGCGCTATGCCAGTACCTACTCTCAAACGGTGAAGGAAAACATCGTGAGGAAACTGGCGTGTCGTAGACCCTTAAAACGTTCGAACGTGTCAAGCGTCACGCAAAAAGTCCGCACGCACCAAGATGATGAATTTGCCATTTGCCACCCGTAGCATCTACAACACTGACCTTTGTCTGGTATAGTATCAGTGGAGATTTTTAAAACACCCGTAGCACCTACCAAGCAGTTTGCACATTATGCGAACACGGAAAATAAATAAATAATGTGGACAGTTCACACAACACTATCTAGCCCCAAACTAAGCAGAGCTTGTACTATGGGAACCAGATAGTTTATACAATACTTGAATTCTTACAATACAATATAACTCGCATCCGCATTATTTTATTTTTTATTTTTTTAGGTACCTATGTATGACCGAATAATGTGTGAATAACGCATTGGACTAGCTGATCTCTATATCAGCTGTTTCAGCGCTTGTCAATCCCCAAGCATCCGAGATACCGCCGAGCCAATTTCCCGGTTCCATTTATCAAAAACCATTATTGTGTTTTGTTGTATTGCTTCTCGTTCGCCTCAATTCATTATAATAGTTGTGGTTATCTTTGATTGGGTAAAGGTATTTAATGTAAGTATGATTAAGCTATGATATTAGCCCTAAATTGAGCAGAGCTTGTACGATGGGAAATATCTGTGTTCACTCCACAAGTATTGGCTCACGGTAGGGTTCGAACCCACGGCCTACGGCGCACAAGGCAGGGTTACTACAAACTGAGCCATGACGCCTACCAATACTTCACAGCCAAAACAAATTGCTCGACATAATTACTGTTTCAACTGTGTGTACATTAACTGGCCGTACATTAACCGACCCCTTGAGGACATTGAGCGTTGAGACAAACGGTCCGAACGTCCGGGTGATACAAATTACAAATTAATTTACAAATTAATTAATTAATAATTACAAATTAATTAGGAAATTAATATCCTCACAGTAATTTCACAATATATATATGAAAACTTATTGTACACTCACAAACACATCTGTAGCTTTCAGAAAAATTGTGATTCACATGATATTAACACTAGAAATAAAAATAAACTTTATATTCCCAAATTTCGCCTGCAGAAGGTAAATGGGTCTTTTATGGGGAACACTGTACGCTTTTATAATAAACTTCCGGAAAATGCAACTAAGCTTCCTATTCGGAAGTTTAAAGCCTATGTTAAGAATAATTTAATAAAGAAAGCGTACTATACTCTAGATAGTTATATGAATGATAAAACTGCGTGGCCCAATGTCCCGGTCACTCTACCCATAGGAAGCTAACATGTCGATTTGCAATGTCTGTACCTACTATTTCGTATCTTATTTTTATATAAGCTGTGTAGATACTATAGTATAACTTTGAAGCGTAGCGTGTGCTGTCTTTGAAACTTTTGCTTTTGTATTATTGCATTGCATACGTCTGACTAAGTGAAGTGGCACCACACTGGAACTTCACTGCTATTATTTTAGACTATTTTTGATTTGTAAAAGGATCATATAAAAAAACAGTAGGAACCGAGACGTAGTTTGTTGCCTGTTCTTCTACGCTTGGTCGCGAGGAACTGGCACCTAGACTCACCTAGCTATAAGACGTTTCAAAGTGATTCTTGCATCGTAATGAATAAAAAATTATTGAGTTTGAGTTTGAGTTTGAAATAAATGATCCCTTGTAAATCAACGTAGGTAGGTTAGACAGATTTTTCGCGAAAGCCATTTTAGCAGAAATAGTTGAGCTCCATTTCGAGGGCCAATTACTCGTCTCGTCGACTTAATCCTGACGTAGAAAAACTCCCATAATTAATAGTGCAGCAGGCTCCGGTTTAATTAGCAGGCTTCCGGACGAGACGCTCATTATTTGAAGTTCATTAGTTATTTCTTGACTGAGTAACAGGCATTTTAGAAAGTTATAAGTAAGAATAACTTTATTGTGCCATGGGGAAAAATATTGAAGATTTTAAGCAAAGCTTTAAGCTTCAGGCATAATCAGTTTTGCCCGACTATTAAACATCCTTTCAACGGACTGGTTTCCCAGAACCAATGACGCGATGACAAAAGACAAGTAACATTTGCATATAAACTCGAGACTTAGAATTTTCACTATAATATCCATTATTACAATATGAATCTACAGTTTTCATTTAGAATAATAGACCGGTACTAATCCACTTTATTTTATTTCAATTGTCCTTATTCCTACCGCATCGCCTCAAACACTTGTATTTTGTAGCAAACCGGTTCTCATTGCCACCGCAGCCTCCATAGATGTATTTCTTACAAGTTTCCATGTTGATGTCATAGAAATACCTAAAAAACAAATAAGTTTTATTTTCTCTACTTTGAACTAACAAAGCATTTTTGTTTTCTATAACAGTCGGTAATTTGTTTCTGATGAACTATTCGGGGTGTTATGTCGTGCAATGATTTATCGTACGATATTACGGTTCTGGACACATCCGCCATATTCCACATTCGCTATATATAAAAAAATATATATTTTTGGTTTTATTTTTAAATAACTGAAGTCGACGGTACTAGGCAAATTCCACATTAATAGAACATTGATACCTCGACACGAAACGCGATGTACCTACCTACTGGAGTTTTGTTTTAGCCCGCCTGAGCCGCGAATAGGCGATATACGGCTCAGGGCGTGCATATGGCATTCTTACTTAGTGAAAGTAGCGACACACAGTCCAGCATTGGGTTGCAAGGAGCACGCAGCTGATTCTTCAATATCTTTCACTTCCATAAACGCTGCACCTTAAATGTTAATCACTCTGAGTAGATTATGAAACTTGGTTACACAGGATATGTGAACTTTACATTTTTTTTTGTCGTCCGGGGTTGTTTTGATTGGGCTACTCCCTCCAATAATAAAAGTTTAAAATATTTGAGAAACAGACTTCATGGTCAAACCAATTTTGATGAAATTTCTATGGGACCAATGTTTCAGATGAAAAAATAATTTATAAATGACGAAGTTATACGATAACATAAAAGTTAGTTGAAAAGGGGTAAAACCTCTAAATATCTCCACCGTATACGAGATCTGATTACAATGGTTCTTTTTTGACGAAGAAAGTGAGGATCTAGCTCACTCTTCGTGTGTTCGCGAGATCTACAGCCCACAGCGCGAGTAAAGAGAGTCAAAGTTAGCACGAAACTAGTAGGTAGGTAACGTGGTTGTTACCTTTGCAATGTCGTTCACATTCAACTAAAGTATCAAATTTGTTTTTATTTCCATTGCAACCTCGGTATGTGAACGTTACACACTGGTCCAATTGCGCGTCGTAGTAGAATCTGAAAAGAACACGAAGCCAGAAAAGGTAACTTTGGCTCCGACACAAAAATTGGTTTGCACTCTCTATCTATATGGATTGGATGAAATAAAAAATTAGATGGAGAGACCGGTACCTACCTATCGATCTGAAGACAAATTGAATAGGATGTCCGATTTCAATGTTTAAAACTTTCATTACCGATGAAATCGAATGCTTCTTTTAATGTTCAACGAAACGAGACATCCGGAAAATAGGAAAAAGGAAGTAAGACCCAATTCTTTGATGTTAAAAACAAGCATAGTGTTTACTTCTGCAGGTTCTCTGAGCAGCTACCCATTTTCGGTTGCAATTGACACCAGTAATCCCATTTCCATATTTCAGAACGACCTAGAACCAATGTAATATTGTATACCTACTTCCTTCTCCAAAGGTCGCGGGTTCGATCCCCACCGAGAACAAATATTTGTTTGGTGAACGCAGATGTTTGTTCTGTCTGGGATTGTATTCTAATTATGTATTTGCAATAAAAGTATGCATATAAGTATTATATTAGATATCTGGTTCCGTAAACGCGTACAACATGAGACTCGAAGGTAAACTGAGACTAAACTTCCATGGCATATATTATTACATGTAGTATCGTTATTATTTTGGCAACACTGACAGTTCAGTTTCAAATTTGTTGTGTGAGGTTCCATACTTGCTGTCGTGAAGGATTTTTTAACAGGTAAGTAGTATTTTTTGAGAAAACAACATTAATTTATTTTTTGACGATCTAAGAAGAAGTTTCTTTTTTGTTTTTGATTTTATATAATTTTTATTTGATTTTTGATGAACTAGTAAAAGATCTGGTAAGATTTTGAGATAACATTTTGTTTTATTTAATACCTCTAGTTATAACTGATTTATTATTGTTTTAATTTGCGCAAATTCAATATTTTGTTATTTTTTAACGTCTTAATTAACAAACATTGAAATTCTACATGGGAAACCATGACTTTTTTAAGGCGTCTTATGTTTACCGCATGTTGCAGATAAATTGAGACAAGACGAAATAAATATATATAAAAAAAACTACATTGATTGGCTCAATATTGCAATATGCTCCTATTACCTTAGATAGAGACTCATGTTCTAGTAAAATTTCAAACCATAATTATTAAGAATTACACCCTAAACTGTGAATTGCTGTCTCATGTTGTATGCATTTACGGTTCTCTTTTTCTATCTGTGGAATTTGGATTATGATAGTAGGCACTTACTTCTCACGTTGTGATCTCTAACTCGGAAAAATGTCAGGGGAGTGGTTTCCTCTTCAAGGACGTTCCTATTCACATGTTTTCTTCTATACAAAGACGTAGGTTTCAAGCAGTCACTATCACACTCAGTGGCTGTAGTAAGAGTCGCTTGTCTCTCCCCATTCACAAAAAGTATAAAAATCGACAATATTTTCAAAACGACCAAAGGTTTCATTTCAATTGTTATTTTTGGGCACGATAATATAACTTGCGAAAAACTATAAAACCAATATGAGGAAGTTTATACTGCGCATAAAACATTATCGCCTTTGCGAATGGTCTACAGCGCGGACCGATCGATGCAACGTAGATTTAATCCATGTTGCATACTGAAGTATCCATTATTGTAGGTACCTATAGTTTCAATAACTGAAGATATTAGTTAGAAGGCTGCAGTCTTGTGACAGAAGCGTCTACGTAAGATATGAAAAAGATTATAATTAAGCGCATTACCTATTGTAGATTAATAAACCAATTATTATTTATTTAGATTATTTACTAAAAATATTGCCACTGTCACAAGGCCTTGAGTATAAAAAAAAATTGTTCCTCACAACAATAATCAATAGGTAACACTGTTAAATTGTTAAGATCGCAAGAAGTCGGTGGATGGAATCGATCAGAATCGATCTTCCTGGAAATGTGTAGGGGAGGCCTATGTCCAGCAGTAGACTTCTTCACGCTGATGATGATGATGACAGTTAAATAAGAAAATAACGTATTTAGACGTCCCACATCATAACTGCCCCAATGGATTCGCCATCACGCAACGAAAAATTATTTCTCGTTTACCAAAACACAATGCAACGCTTGATAGAAAGCTGAATGTTTGCTGATCTAATGGCATTTTCAATTTGCATTCAGATTCCTGGTCTCGCATTGCAAAGCGTGGACGAGGCCGGTGGCTGAATGCCGAAAGCCCGACCGTTTGGATACTCCGAGGCCCGAATCGGATTAGCGCTAACGACGCACCATTCTATCCGGCACCGCAGTTGGCCGCATTCTAGCTGCGTGTCCTACTGACACTGATAAACGGAACTGACCATAGAATGGCAGATGCCGTCACAAGCACCTGCATATTACGGCCATAACTTAACTTTATGAGCCATTGGCATTACAATCCCTTGAAATATGAGACGGTAAATTTATTTTAAGCATTTCATTCAGAAAAACTTTTTGCATAGTGATATCAATTTGTACCTACCATGCTAAACATCAAAACGCAATTGAGTTTGGATGCCTAACATTGCGCTTTTATGTTTAAAAAAACTTAATTTAACTTTTCGAAAAACTTCCTTCCAGCTCCAACTCTCACTCTGTCTCATAAGAAAACAAAGGAGGATCTTTCTTGCTCCCATCCAACAAAACTTATCAACCTTAATTCATCAAGTGTCTAGAAGACACCTATTAACTCTTGCCTTGAATAGGCTCAGATTCTATACATTCTACAGATTCTATATGAAAACTGGAATCACTCCAGACCAGCCGGTCTACTCTTGAACGCGATTCCGATAAGTTTCGACGGAATTTCGACAGAAATCCTATGGTTTTTCTGCTAAAATTCCGTAGTGCCATATGTAGGTACCTGATGACTAAATTTTATACTTAAAGTCCCGACGGAATGTTAGTGAAACTCCGAAGTGACTCTTACCATCAAGCATTTTAAATGTACAATTCCAAGCTTCAGGATCCAGGATTAATTACTGTAGTTTTTCATCGCGTCTGGACCCTTCTCTCTCCGCACTGTGTCGCGTCCACGTCACAGTAGTTTAAAACACAGTAAGCAAGATCATGGCAGGTGGTGGTACTTCTTCTTCTTCTTCTTCGTCTTCTTATCGTGTCACAGATTATTTCGTACCAAGTGTGGTGAAATGATTTTACGGCTCCTTTCTTGCACTTGACACATATTTTCGAAATTTTTAGGTTCTACGATATGCCGGTTTCCTCACGATGTTTTCCTTCACAGATCAGATCCGAATTCTATTTTAGTAATTGTCGTGCTAATATAAGTGCTATAATACCTAAGTAGGTATAGAAAGAACTTGAGAAAAAGGATATTCCCCAGAAATAATATACCAAAAAAGTGGCGGACGATCGTCACTACTTAATAAATGAAAACCACGACCACTCATCACAAGACTAAGCAGCCAAGAACCAAAAAGAAGCGTGCTTCAAACCTACTGCAAAAATCTATACTGTGTCTGAGCAAAGGATTACGGGTGGATTCCACCGACGACGGTAAATAATTGATTGTCATTATGGTTATGGCTCCAGAGCCAATTGCCTCTTCGGATTACGCTGAAAATATAGCTTCCTATGCGTCTTATGACCGATTGAGCAGTGATCAGTGAGAGCTTCGCTTACAGCGATAAAGACCCTTCGTAAAATAAAATTTCAAGATATCCAATTTCCACTTGCAGCCCTACTTATAAACGCAGTTTAAATTTAATCATTGCTTAAAGTTAGCCCTGTCACTGTTTGTCATTACCCAGTGGTACCTAAGAGATGGTAATAGTTTAAGCACTGTTTATCTTTTGACATATTTTTATAAGGTAAGGCCATTAGTGCGTTATTTTAAGCCGGGTCCAGACGAGTTCTACGAAATAATAATGTAACACGAATTCTACGTGTGGACGGCACTACGAGCATTACATGTAACGCTCCACACGTAGAATTCGTATTACATTACACGGTGGATTACATTACACGTTACACTCGTCTGGACCCGGCTTTTCGATGGCGCGAAAATTGAGTTCAACGACACTTACTTCGAAATAATGATGAAGAAAACGGATCAACAAAATATTAGTCTAAACTTGTGAAATTAGGCTTCCAACAATTTACACGTTCAGGTTAAAAATCACCAGAGTAAAAAGATGCATGCTAGTAGTAAACTCTGAAAGTCCATTTTGGGCGCCACAAGGCTTACCAATAAGACATAATCTTTCCCTATGATAAAACGGCACCAGTAGTGGATACATGCGCACTCAGTCAAAATAAAAATGTAATCAACAAAAATGGGAACGATTTTCGTGACCGCGTGAAAAATTCAATCATTCAAAGAGCTCTGCCAAGTAACCGTAAGTACGTCTTCTCCGGCGAGGATTTAAATGAACACGTCATTGTTTTACGACGAAAGGACGGCGAGTCGCAGAATGAAAAATATGAGCGCTAGATAAATTCCAGGTCTTTCAAGAAAATCATAAAATGGTTATGCTGTATCACTTTCCACTCCTTTTTATTGTTGTCATATATAAGAGTCTAACCATAACTTCAGCGCGATCAATTCATACTGAGTGAGGATAGCTCAGAACCCAACCTGAAGTGCCATGGGCCATCCAGCTACAGCCTAGATAATATGTAAAATCAAAAAGTTCCTAATTAGACTAATTATAGGGCGACATCGTAAAACAAAACAGAATAAACAAATATAGGATTATATTCAGCGAAACATTAAAATCCAACATGTCTACGTAGAACTCGGTTGTAGCGTTCATTTTACCAGACTAGGCTTGATTAAAAAGTTAAACAAAACTATAATCCCTTTGCCAGAATACCATCGGCACGTAAGCCACTATTCATACTATCCTCTCAAATACCGCAAACCGTGTTAATGTAAATAGCGCAATCAACACACAATGTTAAATAAAAACTATTATACGCTTGCAGTAACATCTTAGCACACCGAGCGAGCGACACCACCCTACTATACCATAATGTGAATAAGTTAGTGTTATCAAAGGTATACATTATTTCGAAATACTAAACTTTGCACTCTGAAACCACTCTCAAGCATTAATCGAAACTCGAGCACAAGTTTTTCATGTTGAAAAAGCTAGTTTTTAGCCTCGATTCAGACTTGAGTCATGGTTCCGTAGTACAAGACTACGAGGCCCCTTCTAAAACCTACAGATAAGTAGTAACATAAGATACCGCAATCACTTATCTGACGATGATAAAAGAATACCTATCTTCTAAGGCAACTTTACGAAAACTTATAGATTTTATTATCTTAATTTATTACATCATTATATACATAATTTCACGTATTTAAGTTAAATAACGTAACATAAACTGGCAGGTCGAGTAAAAAATTAAAAATTATAATTTTACATGCTCGGGTGTTGCGTGGCTTTTAGCCTGAATTAACATAAATATTATAGTACTAGTAATAATTAACCTAGGTGCAAGTGATACTGGCGTGCACTTGAAGCTACAACGCAATCATGTTACTCAAACGATTATATTAAAATAAAGTTTAAATCTCTCCAAATGCACGACCAAGTTTTGGTAATTCGACAACGATTAAAACATTTAAATTATTATTATGAAATAATATTATATATACCTATATAATTATTAAATTATTGTATGATTTCTATATAACCGGTTACTCTCAATTTTCTGCATATATTATGCTAGCCTTTCTCGATGGACAACTTAAATAGTCAAATCTATACATTACTTACGAACAACGGGATTTTTACCATGATTTAATTTTGCACGTTTTGACTCCCGATATTTCGGCACAGTTGCATGAACCATGTTCACGGGTTGTACAAATCGATCTACCCTCTTTCGCACCCTTTTATTGGTTTCAACAGTACTATTGGTTCCATTCTCACTTTTGACTCGATACCCCGTTGTCTACAAAAATATTGTTAAAAACCATGATAGTTTCCAAAATTTAATCTATACATGATTTCAATAATCGTAAGTGCAACAGCTATAGCTATTTACAAGCTCTGCTAATATTACTTTACTATCACAATACCATCAAAATAAATGTCATTTTACAACGAAAAATAGTTCAATACAAATGTTATACTAACGAAAGTTATGAAAGTATACTACAAAAATATTGAGTACTGTCAACAAGGACTTTATTTAGCTAAAATCAGTAAATATGACCAATACGAACAAACGAATACATTCATAATTACGCAATTTAGCAATACGATAAGTACATTTACAATACAAGCTACGGGCTCAGCGAATGTCCTTTTTGCGCTTATTAAAATATGCAACTTCTTATGGCTTTCAGTATTCAGTATATTTATTGCCTTATTATGCATGTAAATTTAAGTGTCAGATCTTAGAACTAGTTTTGAATCAATACATAATTTACCCTTTATGGGTGTTGCAATATAGTAGTAGCGGACCGATATGATATAATCATGCAGATTTACAATGATAGAAAAATGTATTAATAATTTACGTTATTCTTTTTTTAAAGAAAAAAAAGTAAAAAAACTCGTCTAGTACGCTTTTTGTAAAAGCATCTCTAAGGTTTTTTCTCCATGGTCTCTCAATATCTGTTACTACATGGCTGTGCTTAAATTACACTGACGGTAATGCACGCGAGATGACACTAAAAACAGACGATTGTTACTCTCTGGAATTCATGTTTGTACCAGTTAATACAAACCCTTGTTTATTCTTTTGCAGAGATCCCCTGATCTTCATATTCTAAACATGCTTCGTATGTTTTTGAGCACAAAGCCACAGTTGTCAAACAAAACACATATTGCGTGCCACTTTATCAGCTGGGTGATTGTGTAATTCTGTTGCTATCGAAATTTAAATACTAACAAATAAATGATACCAACAAGGAGCAGTGATCACGTATCTTGTTGCTATTTTTTTTTCGACCAATAGCCATCTGCTGCCATATTAGTTATACAACGTTCGTTTTTTACAAGTTCCTATTCGTTATTTCACATCTTGTTGCCAACGTTCCTTCTCAAAGATGGGTTTTGTTTCAATCTGTTTTTGTTGCAACTGTAGTTCAAAATCATGTCAAAGTTGAAAGATGCGACAAGGTTTTGATTGCAACAAAAGAGATGCAATTACCCAACAGATCAAACCGAATAGTGGAACATTATTTCCCATGGCTTGTGTGGATAATCGTTACAACTCGGCAGACTTCAGATAAATTCTATAAACCAGTTTTAATAAGAATAAAAATTATTTTCACATTCGACGAACGAAAATTTAAGCTTTTTAATTGATGCATCCTGACATGATAATTTGAAGGCCTATTTCACAATCACATAAAACACTCGATTTGGACAAATAATCAGACTGCTTAATTAGTAACAGAATTTAATTGATTGAGCTCATAGACAACAAAAACTAAGAGTATAAAACAAAATAAATAAATACCTAGTTTGAAAATGTTCAACAATGCCGAATCACCAAAAGCAGAACAAACTGAAGCATGCAAAGAATGATATCGGCATTAGCGCAGTCTTCCGACCGCATCAAATACAAATGCATTTTAAATAATTTCATCGATTCTACAAGCAACTTGTCCACAGTAGCATCTTATAAAGGTGCCTTCAAATTAGCCGCAAGATTTTTTTATATGAATTTTAAAAGCACTGGTTACATTGGTGCGGTCGCACGTCTTTTTTGAAGGCATCCTTACATTCAACCAATCCAAACTAACAAGTTTTGCGCATAATCCACCTATGATGATCTGGATTGAGTGCAGTTATAATAAATACTAGATGCCTTATTATGACGATTATAATATTTTTTACAAAGAGCGAACATGGATAGCTCGGTAAGTGAATCAAACACCAGAATTTTGAAAATTTTGAAGGTACTCTACAAAAAGTTACCCAAACGGAGTTAATTTGCAAATAACATAAATGCTTTTACGATGGGTGATAATTTAAGTTACAATAATTATGTTACAAATCTTAGGGTCTTATTTTATACGTTATAATTATAAACACAGGTAAACTGACCTAATAGGCTGACGGCACTTTGGCTAAAGTGTAGCCGGCTTATATGGCTTACAAGGAGTCTTTTCGACAGCACTGAGGGCTAAATCTAAACGGTTATAATTATAGAAAATGTTAGGTTTCACTGGCTCAATTTTGATATAAAAAAGAACGGCGTTTATATGATCGAAAAGACTTATCCGGTTTATAGTAACTATCGATTTAAGCTACCGTCTTGGCACTTGCGACGTATCATTCTGTTTTTGTCCTATCGCCCAAGTGAACTGCTTCCTCAATCGATAGTGGACTATCTGCGGTCAACCTTATTCGCAAAGATCACGTAAAATAAAAGAATACACGTATAAGGGACAGTTCAAACAGTATATTACTATCAAAACTACTTACATAAGTGCAAGAAAGGAACTATCTGCAAGGCGAATCGAATCCTTTCACCACACTGTTTATTTCATCATTTGTCATTTAAATCCAACTTCCAGGCTATACCTTAAGCTGGTCAATGACCAAGAACTAATCAATGACGAGTCGAAGATGACAATATTATTGAACAGCGTTATAAAGTCAAATTTTAGATTTTGCGTTGTAGGTTTTATTATAAGGGTTATTAATTACGAGATAAGGCTAGTATTGCGTGTCCTTGCTATAGTAAAACCACGGTGCTATTAAATCTATCAACTACCAGGCATATTATGAGTTTTTATCTTTACAGAGGTCTCATACAGAGTGGCGGCGATAACATCATCACGTCATGGTCCAGCCATGTCTAATGATGCGTTACTATGTTACTGGAAATTCGACTTTATACAACTTCAGTTAGAATTCACTTCGATATAAAGAAATTCGACCAGTCCAGTATTCGATACGGTAAGCCCTACCTAGACCAATCACCATCGCCACTCCGCATATATCAACGAGCTTGAACGGCAAAACGCCAAGTAAACTTAATCTCCTCAAGATCTCAAGAGGCGCAAATATGCAGGTCTCGACAGAGCCTACTTATATGCTCCTCTTGGGGTTGAGACTCTGGGTCCGTGGGGAACCGAGACCTTGCGGGTCTTCAAAATTGTGTCTAGGCGACTGATCGAAGCGACGCCTGACCAAAGAGCTGGTGGGTATCTGACGCAGCGCATTAGCATTGCTATTCAGCGTGGCAATGCCGTCAGCGTCTTGGGGACGTTCCCGTCTGGTATTGATTTGGATCAGTTGAGCTATCTCTAGATCGTTTGTAACGGTCTGCAGATAGCTCAACTGTTTCTGGTGTATCCGGTCGCAAGTTAACTTGGCCACGTTTGTTTTACTATAGCAGGGATTTGTTATGTCGCCCCTCAGCACAGCCAATGTTATCGAGCTAACCAGGGCGAGTTCACACTCAGTTGTATATCTTGATGGCTTTTTCCAGGTAGTTGACGCGGGATCTCTTGGGAGTTTTGTTGATGTGCTCGAGGCCCAACCATGGCCGGCCCGTTGGGTCTGGAAGAGACATGTCTAATTACATTTTAGCATCAAGTTTTATTTGAATTGCCTATATTGGGCAATAGGTCAACGAAATAAATTACCTACGGTTGTAGGCTTTTCGGCTATGTAGAGCGCTATCTCTTTCTGCCACACACTACGCTCTATGAAGTCGAAATTAGCTAATGTGCAATATTTATTGCCTACGACTTTACCAGCTCTATATAATAACAAAGCACTGACTCGCAGCTCACGCACGTCAGGAACGTGCCCTACGATGCACTGCCCTGCGTTTATTAAATTGAGGCATACAGATGTGACTACTTGTACTCACTTGTATTACTGCTCGCTCTGAAATCGTAAATGTTCACTGTTGCTCCTTCGCTTATGTAGTTAGGTCTGCCGTTCGATACAACGGCAAAATTGTACTGTAACAAAAAAGTTCAAGCATTACATAGGGTCGTTGGTCGAACGACATTGTTGTTAATGCTGGGAAAGAGTGGATGAGACTCTCAAGGGACCGGAAAGAGTGGCGCAATAAAGAGGAGGCCTATACTCAGCAGTGGGTGTTTTTTTTCCTTTCACCACACTTGGCTCGAAAGAACCATTGCCACGATAAGAAGAAGCAGTGGGTGCGAACGGACTGAGATGATGATGATGATAATTACAGAGGGGAAGATTCTTTTTATTCTTGCCCCTAAAGACCAGTTTTGAATTTACACCGTGGCTCCATTAGTTTTGATTTCATACAGGTTTAAAGTTACAGTCACCACTTACCACCACGGTCGCGTTAGTGACGTATTAACAGTTCCTAAGAGTTATTCGTCGAATGTGATTAGGCTCCGATGGCGCAGCGGTCAGCGCATCCCCGTACCAAGGGGAAGATCGCAGTTTTAAATCCTGCTCGGGCTTTAACTTTTGAGACATATAAATCTTTAAATTTGCTCAGTGTTGCTGACCATACCTTTTCCCATTCCTTATCAGGTATATCCAGTTTCCTCTGCAGTCGGTCCTTGACAGCTTGGAAAGGCTCGTTATGTTTGACGCGCAAGTAGAACGGTATTCCGAAAGTCGAATACACTTGCTTGTGGTAATGCGCGCATGGGATTAAAATTTCGTCCTCCTGTGAAAAGTAAAAAATCGAGTTGAAAAGTGTCCAGAAATTTTGTATTTCATAACAGACTTCATATAAAATTGGAGTCACGCCGGTCAACTAAGGCATTGATTCCCAACGTAGTCCAGGTGGTCCACGGTAGACTCGACGGGGGTCTACGATGGCGTGACAAAAAAATTGGGGTTCACAATTTCTATCCATCTAAATTTATCTAGTTTCAAATTTTTGGTAAATACCTTGTTGTTTCATATAAATAGTGTTAAAAACCATGATAGTTCCAAAAGCATCAAGTAGTCATCAATTAGTTAAACATTGAAATATTTTTACTCTCAGTTTTAAAATAGTGTTTTCTGCCATTTTGCTTATTTGGAAGTTTATTAAGTATAACTAGCGGCACATAACTTTAGCGCTGAACGATACGCGCTGCGCATGCGTCGTAGTGTGCCATGTCGCGCACACTGGATGTGTGCAGAGTGTCCTATTGGTACAGAGAGCGTCGTGCGACCGGAGAGCCAATCAGCGCTACGCACGCCCGCCTTTCATTCCGCTAGCCCCTCTACGGTACCTTATTTTTGACTTCTGCGTAATAGCGGTCAGCGCTGATGTTATGTGCCGCTAGCTATACTTATGTGACAATTACCTGCAAGTTGACCTCTTCTCTGGGGATCTCCTCTATTCTGTACAATCTCGGAGGTGATGTGGTGACTTGGTCCAATGTGAGTTCTAAATCAGGGCCGGCCATTACTTTGTGACAGGACACTTCGACAATCCTTAACCTGAAAACAGAACAACAGCACTAAAGTTGCGTTTTAACATCTCCGAGCTGATAAAAACATCCTCTTGGTTTTGGAAAGTACCAAGTACAGAGTGGCGAGTGAGTCAAGTAGCTGACGTGTAGTATACCAGCAACGAAGTGTGCGAATCACCATTCAAATAAATAAATAATGTGGACAATCTGATCTCTAGCCCCAGACTAAGCAGAGTTTTGTACGATGGGAACCAGGTAGCGGATAAAATACATATTTTTATTTTTTTAAATACATAGCTACATAATTAGAATGCAGAGAACAAACATATTATTCACGAAACAAATATTTGTTCTCGGCAGGGAACGAACCCACGCCCTGCAGAGCTTCTGCCAAATGAGCTGTGCGGATTGCCAAAATGTATGTAAGATACCCCTCGGCGACTCAATATCAAGACTCGCGTAGGATACTATTCCTCTGTAAATGGATTAAACTGACCTGCCAGAACCCTCCGGCGACAATTCCACAACTTTCGCTGCCTCTTCCAGAACGTCTGCAACTTTGCCGTCTTTGTTTGGATATAAAATTAGTTCCTTATCTTCTTTATAATTAGGGCCAACCTGCAGGAAAACGTAAAAAGAATTATTATAAAATACACAGAAGAGATCAAACTCAAGATTGCAGTTATGCCAAACCAAACCAAATTTGCATAAAAGACAGAAACACAGGGGTCGTCTTAATTGCCCATCGATCGCGCGATGCCATTTTATCGTACGATGAAACTGCGTACGATGATTTCAGGCTTCAATGAGAACACTAAAGAAAAGGGTGAGTTTAATCTCGTCGTGAGACAAAAAAGCATCATTTGTTCGTACGATCGCTGGCCGACTAGGACAATCCCACATTCGTTGGAAAAAATCTTACCCATAAACATTTAAATTGTCTCTTGTTGTCCAATTCGTTAACTTTTATAGATAATATTTGATAGAACAACTTCTTCGGGCATTTCGGTTTACAGTACACTAGCAAGTCCTTCAGGATTCCATCGTAGGAGTACCTTAGAGGTAATCCAGGTGTGTCTTTGTAGCTGCAAAGAAAATGGAAAACATCGATCAATATGAAACTCTTAGACAAGCTTTTTAGTGCGCATACGGAGATTAACAAAACACCGCCATTTTAGTTCGTAGTCGTTTGCCGCAATCAGTTCTAACTTTAATTCCCTACCGGCAAGTTTTTTCCACTTACTTTTGACACTTGAAGAACTGTATTAGATAGGGGTCCACGTTGAGTCTCTGGCCAACGGCGCGCGCCATCTGATCGTATCTCATTTGCATAGACAATTCCATTGTGAATCTGTGGAAAAAAACAATATTTTTATTTTTGCAGCGAAACATAATAAATGTACTAATACTAATCTTAAGACTAATAAGAGCACACGGATTACTAATCCAACATCAAATATTTGACAGTTGTTTCTGTCAAATTTTTGTTCACAGAACTTTAGTTAAAACCACTGTCAATATTTGATTGGTTGATTAGTCAACCGTGAAACCGGCTCTTTATGCAGTTTTTGTTTGTTTGTTTGACCTGTATAGCTTTAAGAGTTCGTATATAAATCTTGCCGCTATCACTAATTCCTTCAAAAAGATGTCAGATTTCACTCGGAAGGCGTTGCAATTTCGTAATATAGAATATCCAGTGGTAGAAATCGTTCAATCATAAACTGCACATTCCACTACTTCAGTAAGTCAAAGTAAATTGTTATTTATCACCTACATCACAAGGATCATTTTAAAGTACTTTGCTGTCAGTCAACGTCAAGCAAACGTGGTTTTTAAGACTGATTTATGAATACAAAGTTCACTCACCCCTGATCGTTGGGCAGGGATTTGTCCACAAACTGCACCTCGACCTTGTAGAAGATGTACTTGAAGTAGTCCTGGCAGGTAGGCAGTTCCAGGTCCTCCTGCCGCAGATCCGCACGCTCGAACACGATGATATCTCCATCCATGAGCTCGTCCAGTACCTGATACGTGCACACGACTCAATCCAAGAGAAGGTAGGGGTAAGCCCAAAGGCGATGGACAATGGCCCTATGTCAAATATAGATAGTGCAATTCACGAAGACGCGCCCCACCAATTTTCGGTTGAGGGGATCGCGGGGTGCGGGGAGTTTGCTCCGAGCGGCAGTCGCGAACCGTAGTCTATTCATTGTAGTGTGCGTGTGCACTCATAGGTAATTAGTGTGTACCGATAACACTCAAACATTGACGGAAGCTTGCACACATATACTATAAACGGTTAGGAGGAATAGTGGGGCGCGCCTTCGTGGATTGCACTATCTATAGAATGCTACTGAGTTTACAAGGCACAACGTGTTAGGTATTGTTTATTTGCGTCAAGTACTACTGTGTAGGTACTTTATTATTACTTTGAAGCGTAGCGTGTGCTGTCTTTAAAACTTCTGTTTTTGTATTATTCAACTAAGTGCTAACTAGCTAAGTGAGGGTAGTTAGTGATGATGCCTCCACTTCTCAACGACGGTAGCACTCATGTCAATGCTCCAGTCTGCCCGCGACCACGGCTATTGCAACATCGGCCGAAACGTCGGGAAAATAATTAAAATAAGGTTAATATACGCGATAAATATGTAATAGGTCCTTGTGATGTTATTGAATAAAGACAATTATGTCAAATAGTCTTGATCACAAGGAGTTGTGATTGACGTCACGTATAGAGCACACAAGAGAGATAGATTCAAATATTGTACTTTTTATTGACGCACACAAGTAGTTGAATTTTCACAAGATGCCTGTTTACCGCGTAAGCTCAGTATAATTCCACATTTCACTATATTATCCCAACACCGTGCACCGGTAAAAAATGCCAGAAAATTAAGCTCTAGGCTTGAATTGCTAGGCTGGCAATTTAGCATTGTATTTCCACATTTTATGAACAAAGTTTATTAAAACCGACACTAACCTTAACTTATAAGTTAGTTCTTATTTAAACACACAAAGCTAATGAGTGTATGAAAAGCAAAAATATGGCAATGCAAACTGAAGATATTTAATAGCTCCCAAAAATCAGTTTTCTACTGTACAAGTTCAAGCTGATACTACTTATTTACATAATTTTACCAGTTTAAACCAACAAACACGTTTTAGGTCTTCATGATATTCATTAGGATCGTGAGTGCCAAGAGACTGTGCATAGGGATAACGGATCATCATCATCAGCCTGAAGAAGTCCACTGCTGGATATATGCCCCTACACATTTCCAGGAAGAACGATTCTGAGCTCTTCCCATCCACCGACTTCCCGCGATCTTAACAATGTCGTCGGTCCATCTAGTGGGTGGGCGCCCTACTTTTCACCTTGCGGTTCGTTGTCGCCATTCGAGAACCTTTATTCTCCAACGGTTGTCGGGATAACGGTTGCTACATTATAATTTCTAGTTAGCATGATAGAAAAAAAAGTTAAACCACTACAAGAAAGAAGAAATCACCAGACCAAAAGAAAAAAGACTCAAAAAAAAAACCTTAAAAAAAACCATAGTATGAGGTGCAAGGGCAGGTAAGCCAAAAGTGGCCTTTTTGGATAAAACTCTTTAATTATACCTTCTCCAGAGGGTCGTTGAAGTTACAGATCTTCTCCACGAAATCAGGCTTGATTTCCTCGTATAAGTTGAGTGGAGTATCGGCCGGGAATCCTGTAGAAATCGGAAACATTAAAAAAACTACAGCCATATACCATACTTCTTCTTCCTGCCCTTATCCCACTTTATGTGGGGTGTGGGGATTGCTGAACAAAGGTAAGCACTCCTGTGCATTTATTGTTCAGTCTTTGGATCAAAGTTGTGGCAATGATTCATGTAAATTTTTCATGTTTCTGTCATAATATTCAAATATGTAAACATCGCTACCTTTTTACTTTTAGCTTTTTCTTAACATCAAAGGTTTGCTGTAAGAACACTATCAAGGGCTCGCCTATGTACATGTCCTTTGTTATTACATATTTGTAAATGTTTCCGTGTGCATTAGAGAATTAATAAACGTGATTATTACCTGCCCGCTTGTTCAAAATCGGTATCAAATCAGTGGGCTTGCTGGCAATCGGCAAGTAATGGTGCCCGCAGTAATGTATGCGCTTTTGCTTCGGATCATACAACTTGAAGAACAGGACAACATCATTCTCTTTGTCGAATGTGGGCAGAGCGCTGAAGCCGGAATCTGGGAGCAGCATTTCCAGGAATATGTTCCAAGGATTCATGTTTTCGGATATGTCCGCGACGGTTTTGTGCTGATCGTTGTTGATGTCCAAGCATGTAGGCCTGCATGTCTGCGGATTAACAAAAAGTTCGAACTGTTGGAAATAGAAAAATAGAAAATATTTCTTTAACGTCACAAAACATGGTACACACAAAAAATATAACAAGCATTAAGTGACGAAAAAAATGCTCCCACTCAGTTTGCCATAAGAGCGCAATTTTTTAGAGAGCACTGGTGGTCTAGTGGTAGTGGCCCCGCCTTCCGATCCGAAGGTCGTGGGTTCAAATCTACTCGTGTACCAATGAGTTTTTCTATCGAAAAATTTATGTGCACTATGTCAGTACTCTCAAAACGGTGAAGGAAAACATCGTGAGGAAACCGGCGTGTTGTAGAACCTAAAAAAGTTCGAGCAACAAGTGTCAAGGGTCACGAAAAAAGGGCCCACCAGCGGCCTACTTGCGGAAAAACCTGCCCGCACATCAAGTGCGCATGATAAACTTGCCGAAATTGCTGAGCGCAAGGGCTTATTAGGGCGCTGGTTTTCAGTGGCGCTGAGAATATCTAAATAGTGTTCGCTGCGGAATACAGAATAAGCGACCACGTGAAGAAATCAGAGACGAAGGAGGGACATCCTGCACCGACGATATTGTAAACACTGTATGGAAAAGGCTCAAAATTATTACTGGCAATTTATGTAGAGGCTATGTCCAATGTTAGACGACTTCTTCAGGAATTTGATAATGATTGTATGATCATGGAATAGTGGGACAAATCGGGGTACTATGGTAATGCCTAATGGTTGAAGTGATCTGACAGCTTATGTCCACATCTTTATCGTTCATTTATTGTTTCCACAGAATTTTTAATCCATGTCAACCTCCAAGTTTAGAAACTAATCAATTAAATTTTGCTGAGTAAAGCGTTTTTTATCACCAGGTAATGACAGTGCTAACTTTGAGCCGCGTGACACCTAAGTAGCGCTTGTGTGTGAGCATGTATGTGGATTTCAAGTAGTAGAGCACACTAACCTGATTAGAACGCGCACTAAAAGGCCAGGGCCGCAGCTGCTTCAGTGGAAACTTGAAGTTATCCGCCAACATTTCCATGAGCTCAGAGACAGGAGCTTGTTTCCTGACGCGGAACACGCGGTAATGCGCGCGCTCGGGGTCATAGAGGTCATTGCCCTGGTGGCCGTCGAACGCCTCTTCAAGTACCACATTCACGTTCATGTAGAGATGGGCCTCGTTGCGCTCTTTACGCCGGATCTGGGGAATACAAATTCCTATAGTAATTTTTTCTTATTTTTTGTCGCACGGAACCATCTCAGACAGTACCAATAGCAGCCATTTAGTTGAAGTTGCGTATTAAATACCTGCAAGGATCTACCAAAACCGCCACGCCAAGTCACGTTTGTTCGGCTTTCATAATTGTACTTTTACGACAATAATTAATTGTAGTCACTGTTCTTATTTTTATTATAAGAGTTCATTTACTGTTTCTTAGCCTTTCTGTTCACGTCACGTCTTTTTATTCGCCACTTAACGCATTTTCTAAACTCCTATAAGGTCTCCAGCGCTACTGGCTAGTCTTAGTGCGGAGTCCATTGTATATCATGATTTTTGTAAAACTTATTTCTCGAATAAATAGTATTGTATTTGTTTAGGTAACACAATAACTAGCCTACTACTGAGCTACCGCCAGAGGTCTTTCCCCACAGCTATAACATGAATAGGTTCAAGAAAAATGTAAAAAAAGTTCCTTCAGGGTAGGCAACGCAACGACAGCACCCTTGGTGTTGTTGGTGTCTATGGGCGACGGTGACCGCTTACCATCAGGTGGGCCGTAAACCCGTTTGTCTATCATTTGCATAAAAAAAAGTCTCTTTTTGAGGGTGTCATTGGCAATGTAGACACATACCGTTTCAATCCTCTTCTCCTCAGCCAGTCGCTCGCTCAGCTCACTGGGGATATCGACTTGCGTCACTTCTTGCAGGACATTCTTCAACTGTGAATCCCTGAAACATAAAAAATCTTATTGTCCAACGGGAAAGCTTATTGTAAGCAACGGTTTACACTTTGTTTTCCGGTTCGTTTTTCTAACTCCAAGTTTCAAATTACATTGAAACTTACCTAATATAAACCAACATGTAGGCATTGGTGCAATGGCGGACAGTCAAAGCCATGTCTTCGTCGTGGCCTCCGTAGTTGTACTCGATGGCTTCCTGCTTGGTGCACCGGGAGACAACATCGTCGTCGAACTTGCACCACTGCTTTGGACAAAACACAAGTGCATCAATAATAGAGAGAGCTCAACTAAAAGAACTACGGTATAACAATACAGCCGACGGACCTTAGAGTCTGAAGTTAGCCGTTTAGCAAATTTTCAGTCAGTCATTCGCCAATTTCGCGGCTCACTTCAGACTCGTCAACCGTTTTATTCTGAAGCAGAACTAAAGAAATACTATCATAGCAAACACTACATAAGCTAGACATCCATAGGTTTCTGTAAACTAAGTAGCAAGATACTACTAAGCGTATAGTATTGTAACTAGAACTAGTACCAATAGTTATGATCAAAGTTGATCGGAAAAAGCAGCTACTCATAAAAGTACTAAGGTATTTTCAACTGGGCACTATATGTACTGCTGTTGCAAAACTACGCGTGGCCGTATTTTACGTAAATACATGGGCAGGTCATATATAATTAATTCAATTTTGGAAAAAGTCATCTGGCATCACACTTACGCTACACACGATATTTTACGAAACAAGTAAACCGAAGTCCCACTCTCTAAAACGGTATACTCCCCTAACTCTAGGGATCCACTTAGAAGGGAAGGAACTCATTTACTTACACTGCAGGACGACACAGACCAAGTTGTCGCGAAGTGTTACTCAAAATGGCAATACGAAACTTCATTTTACCATTTTGCAAAAGACTCTAAAACCCGAATAAATATAATAAGTATAGTACCTTTCCATCGCCCTTGGGGTTGATGAAGACCACATAGTGACCTCCGTGATTGTCTCCCGAGTGTACCAGGACAGCATGCAAAGTGTAATCAGCGGGTGTCTCCGGTTTCTCTTGCAAATACTGATCCAGATTTATATGTTCGTAGAATTCGAACCTAGAATAAGAATTATGACTAGATTACTTTTAGGCCTTATCAAAGAGAAAATCTTTGTAAGTTTAATTCGGTTGCCGATCAGGTTTTCTGTTCAAAAATGTACATGCCCTATGTTATTATTCTCAAACGGTGAAAGAAAACATTGTGAGGAAACCGGCATGCGGCACCTAAAAAGTTCGAAAAATATGTGTCTGAAAGGTTCATTTTTCACAAAGGTTCACAGGTAGAAGAATAGAGTGATGTGACTAACCTATCATTAAACTTGACCGAGCTATCTGTGATAGGATCATATTGGAATCTCATCAGATGAAGATGCAGCACTGGCGGGAAAGACGCGAAAATAACCCCCTTCTCTGCTTCTTGGAGACCGTGCTCTCCAGCGTCGTACTTATTCTCACCGTCCAGAGTTTCAGTACTGATGTAGTCTTTGAACGACTCCTCAACTGTGGATTAAATATGCATTAGTTAAGGTAGTTTGGAATTACAGCTTATGGGTGTATTACGTGCGTGTAAGCTCGTTTGTTTGAAACATGCTCAATACATAAAAAAAAAATTAAGTATTATATCAGCTATATATTTCCCATAGTACAAGCTCTGCTTAGTTTGGGGCTAGATAGTGCTGTGTGGATTGTCCGCAATTTTATTTATTTATTTATCGGATGGAGTGAATAAAACCCATAGAGATGATACCAGTGGCTGAGTGAGGCTCGGCATGCATTGACCATATTTTTCCTATGGATAAGACTCTAAAGGAGCCGCCCAAGGACTTCAGCAACTAGCTAGAAACTTGACTTGATATCGAGTCAGGAACAATAAAAACAATATTGTCTGCTTAATATTTCTTTGTTCTACAAGTTATGGGCACAGATGAAAAGTAGCTTTTAAAGTTAGATCAATTTAATTCACATTACACCAACTTACTGTTCTTTTTCCCTTTGATATTGAGCTGGATGTCGTAGAATGTCTCCACTCGGGTGCTGGAGACATTCACATTCTTGCATTTGATGTATGACGTCATCTTTCCTTCGAATAGCCGAGGCACGGTGCCTTCCACGCATGTACCCTTCATTTTACTCTCCAATTTGTCCAAGAGAACCTACAAAATAAAACTTCAACTAAAAAACCTACTTTCGATGTTGTATGCATTATTTGTGAAATTACTAACTTGGAAGAACTAAATTGTAACTTTCATGCTTTCATTACTGGCTACGTATATTTGAAGAGTACGTACGTACGTATATAGATGGTGATGCAATTACTGGCATAAAGACTAACAACACATTTCTACCTTAGAGTGATAAATGCAGTGTAATGTCACAAAGGCCACGCTCTCGATGCACGAGCTTTAAAAAGCATGATTACCTTAAAACTCTTAAAAGGTAATGCAATTGCTATAGGTAGAAACCATTACAGTAACCGCTCAGAACCAGGTCATCTGCTTGTGAATCACTTTTTCTCAAAAAATCTAATTTTTGATTAAAATTTGACAACAAACAACAATTTTTTTTTTTATCAACAAATTGTCGTAACTAAATAATTGTAGGCTGTCATAGCTATCTGCCTAAATAATGGAGGCTTATGGGCTAAAACACATACAAGCGACGTAAGGCAGCAGGCGTGGAACAGGCATGGCGCAGGCGAGCGCCGCTTCAAAACGATTTCATACAAAATGTATGCAGGCGACGTTTTTGAATTATACTCAAGCGACGCGGCGCAGGCAACGAAACGGCGTGTCTGCGGTCACCTGCTGTTGAAAACGTTCTATAATAAACCTGCGCCACGCCTGTTCCACGCCACGTCGCTTGTGTATGTTTTAGGCCTATGTTGTGTTCCGAAAAATGTCGCATGAGGGAGTCACTTTCCAAAGGCGGCAACATTAGCACCATTTTCTGCCAAATTCAAACACACGCAAACATAAGGTCCACCATACTTGGGTGGGATTGCCAGTGACCACTCTTGGCAGGTGGATTAGTGATTGAGCTGTCCGTGTCAACAGTTCAATGCTGCTGCCAATCACCTGGTACATACCATTAGTAAAGGTAATGCAGAGTTTCTCTTCTTCTCTTCTATACCGGGACCAATAGGCTGAAAAAAAAGTACGCTACTCACCCTCAAGAATTCCTGAACATCATGTTGCATGAAAGAATCCAGAGTTTCCCATCCAAAGCTCTTCGTAAGTTTCTTAGTGCCGACTGGTTTATCCGAGAATTGTAATTCGTAGAAAACTCTTTGCAAAGCCAATGCTACTGACCTAAAATAACAAAATAAATAAATGCACCACAGTCACATTACAGTAGTAGGCAACAAATATTGCACATCGGCTAATTAGCGCTAAATAGCGCTCTTTTCAAAGACGAAAAGCTGATGTGCAAAATTTATTGCCTACAAACGTATGTACATTATTATAGAACATGATAAATGATGAAAGAAGACTTGGTTTTTTGTTTGCATTTATTATAACGAAAAGTCAGCAAGCAGCCCAGCTATCTTGTCCGTCTTGTACAGTGCTTAGCTGTGATTGTTGGATGTCCAACCCACCATTTACCGAATATCACCCGCATTAGATTTTTTTTTTCATTTTCTTCCAAATATTGTAATCTTCTACTGCACGTTGTGTTACTACGTTTTAGTTCCGAAAAGTGTCACATGATGGAGTCACTTTTCAAAGGCTCGGCAGGCAGTTCAATTAAAATAAAACACATAATAAGCATAAAACTTACTTCGTACTGTCGTCAGATTCTGTAGGCATTTTGTACACAGCCTTCCTCAGTTCATTTGTGAAGTAGAGTGTCTGTAGTAGAGAGTTCATGTAACAAGTCGCGCCTTGATTTTTCAATCCTGAAACGAGCATACCAAACTTTACCAGAGACTTTCTAAATATAAGATTTTATTGACGTATTCACGAATGAAACAATGAAGTCCGAGTAAACAAAATATGAAAACGAGCAAAATTAAATAAAAATAGCCTCAAGAATTACGTAATTGTGATGAACATTAGGCATAAAACGCCAAGAATACCTTCAAAGGTAAGCGTTCCTCGTAAAAATAGAGTGTTGAAGCCTTATAAGAACAACCGTACACTGTAAAGTTACAGGGTTTATTTTGGCGTGATACCGTTACGTTCGACCATTACTGGCTTATTGTGATTTATTATTTTACAGTGTAAGCCTTCGCTTTGTCATGATTCATAATTTTTCTGTCGTATATTCAAGTTTTGACAACGAAAAGCCCTAACCAACAAAGTATTGTAAAATAAGACTGCTTAAGGTTCAAGAAAAATATGAGTCTGATCCAAGAAGTTGCCCTACCATAAAGTAACGAGTAAAACAAACTTTTGTTTCGGGATAATGGGTTCCGACAGTGAGAAAGTATTCCTTATGGACGTACCAACAAATCCGGTGTGCTTCTTAGAATCCCAGGAAACGCCGTGAGGCGCTTCCGCGGTCACGTGCACTTCTAGAGTGATAGCATCGTCCTTCACATAACCCCTCTCGGGATCCAACACGTCGCCCCAAGACATGAAGTGAGAGAATCCCCAATCGTTCTCCTTGCTGCAAATAACAACATTATGGTTTTAGCAAACTGCCTACACTACAGCAGGGCAAGACCCTTACAACTATCACTGATCAGTGATCACTTACAACATTTCGTCTACGGAATGTTGTTTGTTTCGCCTATTTGTCTCTCTCTATATAATAGTATGGTGAAAAGATGAGACAGCAAAAATACGTTAGGTAGAAACGATCGAAACGAGTTGTTGTATCAGCAACTTTCCATACAAAAGAGAGAGACACGTGCTCACACGAAAACAACATTTGGTAGACGAGATGTGGTAGCAAAACTCCGACTTCGGGTACAGAACTGCAAAAACTTTAGCTCAAAGTATTCATAATAGATAAAATGAGTAAATCATGACCGCTTTTAAGTAAGTAAACAACAAACTAACCTGTAGAACAAATGCTGGATCTTCCTTGAAAAGGACTCAGCATCAGGCTTGTGAGAGATGAGTCTGAGCTCAGCCATGGCATAGCACGACCAGCTCGATGACTCACTCTCACCGTTACACTGAAGGAAGAAGCCTAGAGACTTCTGCTGCTGCCTGTCCGGAGACGGAGCTTGGCGCGGCATCACCATTATCTTCCATGGCAGATTTCGGACGTAGCAGGGAGGCGAAAGTACTGAGTCCTTGAGTGTTTTGAAGTTCTGGACGATGTAGCGGAACGTGGCCTCTGAACGTGCCTCATCGTCTTCCATTTCGGCGTCGAGACATGCCATCTGGGAGAAGTTCTTATTGAATGACTAATTTGGAACAAATATTTCAAAAGTTTTTATTTGAACCGGCTCTTATGCTATAGGTTAGTGACCGGCCTTGAGAATACTTGGGTCTAACAACGAAGAACCCATGAAGCAATCTTGCTCTGGGCGGTTCTGTACATTTATATTAAATCCTACTCTACGCAAAATTTATCTAAGCACTACCGGTACGATTTATATCATGCTTCGTAGGGTGATGCGTTAGCAACGCAAAAATTCATGCAAATGCAATTCTAAATTCGTCGCGCATCTATTTTTGATGACACACAGATGATTTAGCACCTAAAACTGCTCTACCTATTTGAAATTATAATTATGTTTGTGTATTTAAATCTTTTAGGATCATCTGCCGTGATTTGCATGAGACTGGAATTGATCGTAATGATTTAACTAACGTCAGACGTGTTTATCGTGCAAAGTACTTTTTTCAATTATACCTAAATACTGGTGGCATATTGGTTTAGGATTATATAATAGCAGAATGGACACCGTTGTCAAGCACAGTAATTAATTGCAGTAGCAATTTTATTTATTTAGGGCAAAGAACAGAGAAATCACAAAATTTTTAAACACGGATCTACCGATAAAAGCTCTGATAAGGGTGAAACTATTCAGAAGTTATTTTTATACAATTATACGACAGTATCTGATGGAATAAGCATATGGCCCACTTGTTGTTAAGTGGTAACCATCACCTAACAAAGCATTGCCTCGTAGGTCACGCACGTCAGGAACGTGCTCTACTAGGCACTACCTTGCGTCCATCAACTTGAGGCATTCAGTTTTTCAGCCTCACGTGCCAGCACCCACACCCTTCAAACCGAAACACAGCAATGCTGCTTCACGGCAGAAATAGTCATGGTGGTAGTATTTTCCCGGACGAGCCCTTCACAAAGAGCTCTACTACTAAAGTTTGTAAGGTTTGTTTAAAGTCAACTTACAGGCATATCCGAGGAAGTTGTTTCCTCATTCTTCACATCACTCATGACCACTTCACCATTAGGACCCTTCATTTGGTCGTCCTCCCAAGTCTTTTCTGTAGCTGTTTCGACAGTTTCCACTGAAACAACATCATACAATGGGAAAAACAGCCATGAAGATGGAATAAATACAACAGTAAGAAAGGCAACATTTTTGGCAGCATAACTGGACTTTAGAACAAAAACCCAATAGGTATTCAAATAGAGGTATAAGTAGGTACCTAGTATGTACCACAGTATATAGACTTAAATACTTATTTATAAATATGTGCATATTGCAGTATAAATTACACCATACTGAGCCTAGATCATAGAAAGTCACGATAAAAACGTAATTATGAACGTAAAAGATTAAGCAGCCTAAAGAAATTACGGAAAAAAATACTATTTTCCATTCTCTGTAAAAAAACAATAAAATGTGACTTTCACATTGCCACTCTAGGACCTAAGTAAGTAGAAGCTTAGTATGAGAAATATTAAATACACCCTAACACAGTTGACTTAGTTTGGGGCTATAATATACTGTGTCAAATGCCAACAAAAATAATATTGTTGTAATTGTTTTAATAATAATAAGTGTTTTAACAATGATCCTTTATTACTAAAATAATAAAATAGTTTACCGTTATAGCTTAAAATATTTTAAAAACAAGGATCTCACTTTTTGATTAAAATTGATCATCCATTATTTTCTTCAAGTGACATTTTTGCTTATTTTGACACAAAAGTAATACAAGATCTATCCTGCCAGTTATTTGCATAGTTCAATCACCTCTTTTGTCAATTTCACAAAAAGTTCTTAATCATTTTCCTGCATTATCCCACTTCAGTGAGGTCAGCAGAACCGGTTCTTTCTCTCCACATTCCTCTATCATCCATCATCTTATGAGTCACTCCTTTCTTACCCATATTATGTCATGAAAAACCCCCAATCTGCTATTGTCTGTTTTAACACACAGATGTAGAATCAGATAATATAAACAAATCTGCTATGTGTGTAGCAGATTTATTTTATCTGATTCTACAATGCAATAGGTAGATGAGGTGCAATTCTTCATTTTCCTTTTTGTGTTTTTATTGTTTTGTATCAAGTTCTTAAAGGACTAGCCCAGGACTCTTATTTAAAAGGTAGGCTTTTATCTATAATATTATGATTCTATGATCTCAACTGGAACCTTTTTTTGTATACATTATAATGTAGACAACATGCAAATTCAAAAATATTTGAGAGTGGGTTCAACAAACTTCTAATCTCATTCCCTCTCCATTCAAGAATTTTATGACGACATTTGTATGAATGTACACATAATAGACATGAGCAAAACCTGTATATAGCCTAAAAACTTTGCCACCGGTATTGGCCACTGCCTCGTACAAACATACTTGATACATGCAGTGATTTATAGCCAGTTATACTGGATATTCAAGGTTCTTGAATTGCCCCCAGCATCTTCTTCTATCACTCACTGCATTCTTTAAGCATATTCATTCCTTTACAATTATTATATTTTAATTCGGGGGGCGGAAATTGGTTTAACTGGCACAGGATTGAGGTAGATGGCACAAACTAAGGGAGGGCTATGCGTGAAGTCGGGCTGTGGATGATGATGATGATCTTCGAAATGGTTAGTAATACATCTACAGACATACTAATAAACAAAATTTAATTTTAATCATCACTTAAAGTTAGCCCTGTCACTGTTTGTCATTACGCAGTGGTAAGAGATGGCAATAGTTTAAGCACTATTGTCTTTTGACATATTTTTTTAGGAAAGGCCACTAATAGTGTAAAGCGAGTGGAGTTAGTGTAATATTGACAAAAGAGATAAAGGATTAGTCATTAGTTGCAAGGTTGTAGAGGCCAATGCATTACAATTAGTTTTATTTATCTAGCCTTAAGCATGTGGAAGTCATATGTTTAGCAGATAATTACATACTCCATCATAAACATTAGTGCATAAATAAATCAAACTGACTGATAAAGATTTTAAGTGCGCCTCCGAGGCCCAAGAGGCTCCATTTTGCACTTGACATATGTTTTTCCGAACTTTTTAAGATAACTTTTCTGTCTCTTGCCACTGCTTTTCAGTTTAATATGATTTAATAATAATCAGAATCCTTGGATATATATTAGTCTCCTTTGTTAGATGTTTTTATAGCATGAATACTTACAGAGTTATTTATATAGGAAAAAAAACTATAAATCATTCTAAGTAAGAGTGTGGCGTAGTAAGTGTGATGTAAAGTTGAATGATAGAGTGAGAAACATAGAAATGCGATATGAAAGGACATAGTGATCGGAGTAGAGAAAGGAATGCTAAGATGGTTTGGGATCGTAGAGAGAATGGATAGGAGATTAACAAAACATGTGTATCAGGCGAGTGTGAATGGAAGTAATGGAAGATGAGGACCACAACGCACATAATATATATCAATCAGATAACAGATGTTTTAGAGAAAGGCCAAGAGTACCTTAAACTGACGAGCATAGGAACGAGGCATGGTTTTATGTTTTGAAGTATGTATGCTATATAAGATAATGTATGAATAATATATGTGGCAGTGGGCCAGTCATGTCGCGCACCATAGGAGAGACCTAGATCCAGCAGTGGACTGCAATCGGTTGATTCTGATGATGATCCATAATATAAACTGGACTCAAATTCATCAGTACGTAGTAAGTAATGGTCTTATACTTATGTTAACAACCACTAACACATAGTTCATGAATAGATCTAACAGGCTTAACATATAAGTGATACAGTTAGTGAGGTAAAGTTACACTTACAATCATAAAAATTGCAAACAATGAAGCAAAAGTGTACACACCTATTTTTAGAACTGTATTTTAGTGTAACAACTTGCACTTTTCAAACAAAGAACTGAATGCACTCAATTAGCTAAGCTTAGAACATTGAATATTTATGATACCGAACTTTTACGAAGCGTTTATTTGTTTCGTGTGGGACAATAGCCCGCAAATATCGGCGTCAGCAAAAACTCCAAGTCATATAACATTTGAGGTTAGTGACAACAATCAACTTTTAGATGTTGTACTAATTGATACAATAACATTTGATAACACTTTTACTAGCCCAGAACACGGAAATTATTGACGAAAACATGAATAACTGGAGAGTTATCGGGTAGATCATCTGATGTCGCGACTGTCACTATCATGATTATGGTACACGAGTGTTGCAAGGAAGTAAATAATGTTTGAGTACTCACCGTCTTGCGTCTCCATCTCCTCAACTTGGTTCACATTAGATTCGGTGTGCGGCCTGTCTGGTGCAGGCGTGTGGTTCATGTTAGCCGGACGCGCCACTGGGGACACTCGCCCGTTACCCTTTGTTAAATCCTAAACAAACAGTCCATTACATGTTAGACCACATCACAAACTAAATCCCACCTAGCTCATCATCGCTATGGAATCCAAATAATACCTTGATCGGCGGGGGATTGCTCCCTTTGCACTTGTTAAAAATCCGTTGTACGAACTTCAACGAACCTTTCTCATCGATTCGGTTACCCTGCGTACTTGTATCCTTAATTTTCTTTGAGGCTAAGGTACTAATTTTCAAAGAATGTTTACTTGCGGCGCGGCCGATGTCTGCAAATTCTAACACACGGGCGCAGAAGTCTCTAGAGGTACGCTATTGGCACATTACTGATCATTGCCAGTTTTGCTGTGAGCACTATTTCGCAATTTCGTAGGGCAGGCAGATAAGAGTACACTAGAGTATCATATTATTGAGTTTTATTCGCGAAAATAAACAAAATGGTGGATGATAATTTAATTTCTAGCTTCGGATGTGTGCCCCGGTTTGATCGACGAATGCACCGCACCATTTATTTTTCTTTACTTCATTCATTCCTTTCCTTTCCTTACTCTCCTTCATTCTTTGCACAATCACATTCACCGTTGTAGTGCTTGACGTAAAATAACACAAAATCCATAAATATATCAATAACTGGTCCACTAAAAATACCTGTTATGGTCGGTCCAACTAAGCTAACTCTGCCAATTAATTTCACTGGTTCCCATTAACGTTTGTGCATGGTATTATTTTTAACAGTTACCTTGATGGTAGATTTTAGAAAATGTCAGATTGATTGCGCCGTGGAGTTTTTCTAAAAATATTCATTTTTACGATGATTATACTAATAAAAAATGAGGGAGAGTTGGTGCTGGACCTTTTATATAATGTGATTAATAAATATGAGGCTATGAAGGAACAAAACGAGGTTGTCCTCAAACAAAAACGACATTGTTTACTATGAATCGAGGAGTTGACTGGAATTCACGAGTGAGTTGATTAAATGATTTTGATACTTTGTCATGTGATTTGTTGATTTTTGTCCATTATATTATACAGTCGTTTTTAAGGGCGATCGTTACTTGCAGTTACGTCCCGACTCCCGAAACCAAAAACCGAAAGCCGAAAGACTTTTGCTGCAGCTGCCTCTCTCAGACGGTTACGCAACTTCCTTCCAACTTCCACCAAAATTGCGCTAGCACAGTCTCTGTTGCATCCTATTCTAGATTACGCCGATATTAGCTACCTGGACATAACTGAGGACCAACTCAATAAACTTGAGCGTCTTCAGAATCTCTCTATAAGATTCATTTTCGGCTTGCGCAAATATGATCATGTTTCTGAGTACCGTAACAGACTCAAGTGGTTACCTATCCGTCTTCGCCGGAATGTACGCATCCTTTCGCTCCTTTATAACATTCTTTTCCTTCCTTCTACTCCAGTCTATCTCAAAGAACGCTTTGAGTTTCTTCACCTCTCACATTCCCGATCCCTACGCTCCTCGAACACCCGTCAGCTAAAAACTCCTGTCCACTCTTCACAATTCTACGGACACTCCTTCACACTTCAAGCTACAAAGCTATGAAATGCACTCCCGGTTTCTGTCCGTCATGCCAAATCCCTCCCTATCTTTAAAAGCATGGTTCAACAACACTATCTGTTATCACTCCCCTCATCATCGTCGTAGTCCTAAATATCACGTTTGTTTTTGATTACCTTTAATATTGTAACTAGGTAGATTGATTAATTATCACAATTACTTATAGTCTATTATATTATATATTCTATTATATATATATAATATATATTCTATTCATAATATTAATATATATGTATTAGTATTATTATCATATTTATTAGTTTATGACTATTTATTTTATTTTATTATGTATGCCCCGTCCATACTCGTACTCTAATGTTTCTTTCCATCCAAAGGTTGTCTGGAAGAAATCGCTATTAGCGATAAGACCGCCCATTGTACCTCTAGTTTTTAAGTATTCTCTTAGACCATGTTTACCTGATGATTTATGGTGTACAATAAAGTTATATTCTATTCTATTCTATTCTATTCTATTCTATTCTACGTCGCATACTTCCAGTACTGAGATACGGATGCCAAACATGGGCCCAAAATGGGCAAAGCAAAGAAGCATCCTAAACGTAAAGATAGAGGACAAAAAAGACTTCAAACAATAAAGTCGAGAATGTCACAGCCAAAATCCGAAGAGTGAAGTCGCGCTGGACAAGTCACATTCACATGATGAGATCCCGAAGGAGTAAATGGGCTTATGACTGTGCAGTTTGTTAAATACCTACGAGAAGGAAAACGCAACAGAGAGCGGCAGCTAAAGCGATGGGAAGATGAGCTCCTTATGGAGTAGCGCAGATCAGTTCTAAACCGCACTAAATGGCAAACCCCAGAAGAGGCCTTTGTAAAAAGACAACCCGACCCATGTACCGCCACGCCAGTGTCATGGTAAAACAAACTTTTGCTTAGTTATATTTAGTAAGTAAGTAAGAGTAGTACAAGTTAAATTAAGCAAAGCTGTTTAAAGAATCCTATGAAACCTATACTCTCTTGATTTAATTAGGAGTTCATACATCTAAACAATGAATACCACCTATATTTAAATCCATATATCAATATACACAACCTGTATATTAATACCAATTCTTTCCTCCTAATGGAATATTGGCACGATACTATTATCATATTTTTTTAATCAATGCTAGCTGGGCCTGACTATGCTATCATTAAAAATATCGATCAACTCTAATACATCACTATGATTTTCCGAAATCGAACGACATCACAGAACCAAAATTATTGTCTATGACAAATCCCAAAAATTGCCACTCTAATTAATTAACTACTCCATCATTCGGTATGGTCTTCTTGGTACTTTTGCTTCGAAAGAAGAGAAAAAAAACAAAACTAGATGTTTAATGTCCTTCATTCACTCAATTAGTGCTCTGTGCACATGGATTTTGATCTGTCTGTCTTCCCTGTCTGTGCAGCTCTGCGCTCTGTCTTGTCTTTGCATAAAGAGATGTCTTTGTCTTGCTTGATTGACATTGACAATGGCAAACATGATTGTTCGTCGGAATGACAGCTGAGAGGACGGACGGAAACAGGACGGAAATATAAAAAAAGAAGAAGAATAAATATGGTAAATAAATAAATAGCCCGACCGATTTTGAGGTTTGGTTGGAGAAACTGTGAATTTACCTATTTTGTCGAGGCTAGTTAATTTGTGTTCTAATTTACAGCATTCTTTCCTTCGTTTTCTACTAATTTACTATGTAAACTACTACATAAAGAGCTAACTGCGAAATGTATTCAACGAATCATAAAACTATATTTGTGCTAGATCACACACCGTATTTCGGCGTATCATCAGAAAATCCAATTGATTTTGATCTTTCTAAAAGCCGTGGTCCAGGTTACGTGCCTCTTCCACCTATCTGCAAGTCCTTGTGGACATGCAGCGTTGAGGCAGCTGTTGAATATTGTAGAATTGTGTGGGATCTGTTCCCTGAAGGAAAGTTGGTAAGATTTTGAACATAAAATAGTCTAAGATTTTTTTTAGTTATACTTTTGTGTTAAGTGTAAGTTTTATCTTATTCAATTGTTTCAGGTGCGGTTTATTGTAAGTGATGCATCAGCACACATACTGAACACTTGGGTCTTGTCACAACAAAATTTAGCTCATGTAAGTTAATATACAGCCTTTTTTTTTAAATAAAACTGACATTAATACGGTTATATTAACTTATATTAACATTAGGGCTGACAACTACCAATAAAAGCAGGCAGTAAACATTTTATGCAACAAAGATGACTAAATATAATATTAAGTTATTGGTGTCCTGTTGATCAAAACTTGCTGATTTTGTTTAGATAACAAATGGGCTCTGCCTGGTGGGACCAGTCCGTCGAGGAGCTGGGGGTGACGTAGTAGGCCTGTGTGCTGCTATAGAGTCACTTGGAGAACCTTCCCCTCAGCAATTAGACAACCCTGATGCGGAGAGACATGTTCAGAATCGGTATAATTTTGATTTATGTTTTTCTCCATAATTTCTGTTAAGATTAATTTGTATTAAATTTTGAATTGAATTTATAACTTTTGTACCAATATTTCTTAACATAGTCATTTTTAATTTGATGCTTTAGAATGGTAGAATGTTTGAACTAGAAAAACAGTAAGTTAAAGTTTACCATCATAGGTTTATGTATTATGTACGTAAAACAAGGCATAAGACAACTAAAATCATAGTACACCTTTCAGAGGCAGAATAATCTGCATAACAAGTGCTAGAGATGATGATTCACTAAGGAGTTTGGCAGAAATAGCTCTGAACACACTTCTCCAACAAAATAAGAAGGCTTCTTTGGCTCAAAGCCAACCAAGCCAGCCCGGGAGTGAGGGTATTTCACAGAATGAAGAGTAAGTTATAAAATAAGAATAATAACAACTGATGATAAATAATTATTTATTGTATTTATTTATTTAACACACAGTTTATTACATTTTAAACAGTATCTAATTATCTAACTTTGGCTACTAACTAATTTTTAATTCGTGCCAGCTTAACTTTACTTTTATTTTATCTTCAATCTTCTTCTTATTCATAATGCCCAACACTTTTTAGCCGCTTGAGAAAAGTATCTTGTCACTGTCACATTCATGTTGACAAATAGAGATGGCAACAGACTTAGTGCCTTTTCACACGTACCGGTTGCCGGGTAGCCGGCGCCGGTTACCCGGTGGTAAGTGTATGGGCAAATGTCCCGGTTGATTCCGGCACATGTGAAAGCTATGTACTATGCCCATACACTTCACCACCGGGTAACCGGCGCCGGCTATCCGAAAACCGGTACGTGTGAAAAGGCACTTAGGGGCCTGCTAAGCTACATGAGTGAGTAGTAGAACCAGCTCCCCATGTAGTCCTGGAATGCGAGGGTCGAGCAACCCAACAATAGAAAATCCTGGGCAACCCCAGGTCACACCTCCAAGCCTGTAAAGCCCCCAGGAAGCTTATGCGCTTTTGGGAGGGTTAAAGCTGGCTATAGTTATAGCCAGCACATCCTGATGCTAAATGACCACTTTTGGGTCTAATTGCAAAAACGAGTCCTATTAAAATCTACATGAGTGTTATAGGACCCTTATGAATGAGAGTGAAAGCGCCAGATAGATTGTGATTTGATTAAATTTATCTATTACAGGTGTTTGCAAATACATTATTGTCATCTTGTAATAATAAATGTTACTCCTGAGAAAGCTGAAACGATGGTCAACAGCCAGCCTATTACTGAGGTAAGTAAAATTCTATCCTGTATACCCATACTTAGTTATAATAATGTCCACGATTCATCCAATCTTACAACTAGCGGCACATAACTTTAGCGCTGAGCGATACGCGGAGGGGATAGCTGCGCATGGGTCGTAGTGTGCGCATGTCGCGGATATTGGTACAGAGAGCGGAGCGCGACTGGAGAGCCAATCAGCGCTACGCGCGCCCGCCCTTCATCCCGCTAGCCCCCCTCAGGTACCTTATTTTTGAGTTCTGCACAATAACGGTCATCGCTAAAGTTATGTGCCGCTACCTATAACTGAACTACAAAATTGGCAGCTCACGTTGTTTTGGGTAATCAAATTGTTAATTGTTCTGTAATATTTAAAAATGCATTTGTTTCAGATGGGCGGTGGCATAATGGGCGTGGAAGTAATTGTAACCCGCGCAAGCAACCTAGCCATATTGCTGGGCCGACTGGTACTGCCGCACTATAAACTAGCAGTCACCACAGTAACTGGCATACCTATGAAGGTAACTATCAAACATTAACATGCAAACTTTTAGATTTTTCAATATAGAGAAAAACAGCCGTTTGCTCCGTCCGATTGATACATAGGGCAACCGCGCATGCGTGCAACCGACAGATGCGTAAATTTAACAGTTAAGTCAGTCAGTTTATTGGTTTATTGGTCATTGTCCATTGATTCAAAAACAGATCGCTTGTGCTGCCATCTACAAAAAGCTTTGCGTGTCCACCCCATTACATGTGATCCCTGTGATTTTACTGAATGAAACCTATGAAACTTATGACTTTGAAAGATGGCGTTACGAGATATATGCACAAATATTTATTTATCTTAAAACTGTTTACAGGAGGAACAAAACGCTAGTTCTAGTGCGAACTACGACGTAGAAATCATACATTCTGCGGAGGCGCATGCCGGGCTAAGGGCGGCGCAATCCGCTGCTGAAGCCCTGGAGTCGGTAAGCTATACCAAGAAGTTTCAAATGAAAATAGAATGGTGGTTCAAAAAACATTTTCTGGCACTGCGGCGGCCGCTACCCCGGCACGCTCGCTTTGGTCGCTCGCCTTGTGCGTAATTTTTATGTTCTAACATAACCTAACCTATCCAAGTCGGATCCGCCCTATAAATTATCAAGGACAAGGAATAAGTATCCAGTGCCAGAACAAAAAAGCATATTATGATCATGTTTGAATTGCTTCAGTGTGCATGTAGCTTAACTGGCATCGTAATAACAGTGTGTACAGTAACATGATGTACATTATCACGTCCCATATTCCTAAGGTTGTGCTTCGTTGGTGGACGCCTCGCGGCGCGGAAGGCGGCGCTGGCGGCTGCAACGGCCCGCTGTGGCGCGTGACGCCTTCTGACGTCGCCTCTCGTCCCTCCGCGTGCTTGGTCAACTTCTTACTCAACGGACGATCGGTTACACTCGAGGTACCCAGGTAAACCACACTTCTACTTGCAAGAGATAATTTTATCAGCTTTGAAAACTTCACCACTGGACCTTAGTGTTCCCGCACACGGGCCTACGGCCACAACCACAAAACGCCGCCACTGACATATTTCCTGTACTTTTCATGCAATTTAAATGGACTCGCCGCACATGGCCAGCCACAACCACACGTTTTGTGGTTGTGCCTGCAGGCCCGTCTGCGGTGACACTCAACGTGAAGATGTCCACTGAACATAGGCCTCCCACACACATCCTAGCATCCCAAGAACGATCCGGGGCCCTTTCCAATTCAATATTTATTTTCAGAAAAGATCCAATTTGTTATAGTAGCACACAGAAATGACTTAGAGAAACAATGTCTTTGGTCCATGTGGTGGGCTACACTAGACAGCAATATCTAGACCCAAGTGAAACATTAATATAATAATCGTTATTTCAGGAAAGGAGGCGGTAGATCTGCGTCTCACATCCTGGCGGCTCAAGGTGGCGAGCTGTGGATCGGCGCTCTCGGCGGCCGGACGCCGTACGACGACCCGCCCGCCTTGTCTGAAGGGGCCGGGGGACGGGTCACTGACTATAGGTTACTTACATTATACATTTTAACCATATAAACCCATACACATATCCATATCATCCCACTAATAATATAAATGCGAAAGTTTGAATGGATGGATGGATGTTTGTTACTCAATAACGCCAGAACGGATCTAGATGAAATTTGGCACTAAGATTATAGTCAGACTTTTAAAATGTATGGTTCCCGTGGGATGGATTTGTTTTTAATCATATGCATAAAAGAAAGTCGTGTTTATATTATAACACAAGAACGGCTGTACAAATTTGGCTGAAAACTGGTGGAGAAGTAGCTTAAAACCAGGAGACTGACATAATAATATGATACTTTTTATCCCGAAAAAATAACGGGAACGGGGCGAGCGAAGCCGCGGATGGCTGCTTATAAATTATATATGTATATCTTCTCGACACCGAGACCACACATTTTAGTTTAGATCCTTGGGTTTCTCATACAGCCGGCTTCTCGAGATCGTTTCTTCCTCATACCTGTACCCAAAGTCCCAGTGCATTTACAACATTTCGTTACCAAATGTTGTTTTCGTTTCGCCTATTAGTCTCTGTCTATTGTATGGAGAAAAGATGAGACAGCAACTCTAACTACGTAACGTATTTTTGCTGTCTCCTTTTTTCTCCATGCAATAGAGAGAGACAAAAAGGCGAAACGAAAACAACATTTGGTAACGAAATGTGGTAGCAAAACTCCGACTTCGGGTTCTGGTACTGGAATGTAAGATGGAACGTAAGACGAGACGTTAAGATGTATGAGTGAGAGAGTGGTCTAAAAGGATTGAGTTAACGGATAGGCTGAGTGGTTGAACTGTATGGATGTCATTATGACAGCGGGGAGCGTTAGAACCTAACGTAACACACAAGATTTTTTGTTCGTGACACGAGTTGTTTGTGGTTCAGAATAAAGGAGTTCGGCGCACTAATGCATCAGAACAAACTTCACCCGCTCCGTGGCCCGGGAACTAATGCGAAGGCGCGCGCTAGACTGCAGAGACACACTAACTACTGGCCACTCACTATATCATCCACGCTCATATTCAATTTGGGACCGGTAAGTAATGCTCAGTAACTGTTGTGCAAAGAGGCTGTGTTTAAGTAGGCGTTTGCTGCTCAATGCATTGTAAATTCATTTTATTTTCAAATCACTTTACCGTCACACTATGCTTGATAATAATGTTATAGTTTATTACATAGGAAGCTATGCAAAACTCATGGATGAAACAATCTTTTTTCTTAAAAAATGATAAGAAAACTTTTTACTGGTAAAATATAGTAGCAAAGCAACACAGACACATTTGCTTCATATGTTTTTTCAATAAACACCATTTAATTTAGCAAGCCAGTTCGAAATTTAAATAAAACCTTTGATTAGTTACTTCCTTGGTTGCCATGTTTCGGAGTAACATATCGTTCCATTTTTAAATTATTCCTTACTTGACTTCCCGCGATCTTAAAAAGGTCGTCGGTCCATCTGGTGGGTGGGCGCCCTACGTTTCGTCTTCCGCTAGATTAATACTACCGTTCTTATAATCCTTTTTACAAAATAAAACTGTTTAATAATGTGAGCTGTCTTATTATTTCTCAGGTAATAGAACCTCTAACCAGACTAGTGGTTCAAGAGACCCTGAGTGATGAAGAAGTGGAGACATGTCGGAACGTGCTACTCTCTTTACTCGGGATGGAGTCTCGGCATGAGTTCCCTACTCCCCCTCTCTCTACTAATATAAGGTACGGTTGTAGGTTCTTCTTCTTATCGTGTCACTGATTCTTTCGAACCAAGTGTGGTGAAAGGATTTTTAAGTGCGCCTCGAAGAGGCTCCTTTCGTGCACTTGACACATATTTTCGAACTTTTTAGGTTCTACGATATGCCGGTTTCCTCACGATGTTTTCCTTCACCGTTTGAGAGAACTGGCATAGTGTACATACATTTTTGGGCACAAAAACTTATTGGTACATGGATTTGAACCCACGACCTTAGGGTCGGAAGGCGGGGCCGCTACCACTAGGCCACCAGCGCTCTCTGGTTGTAGGTAATAATATTGCACGTCGGCTTTTCTGCTTTCGTAGAGCGCTATCTCTTTCTGACGTACACTACGCTCTTTGAAGCCGAAATTAGCCGATGTACAATACTTGTTGCCTACTACTATAACTAGTGGGATCCCGCAGACTTCGCTCGGGTAAAGCTAAAACTGTGTTCTTACTTGGTCACGCCTGTTTAATCCTGTTTCATAGTGCGAGCCTACATCTCTCATCTTTTTATACATCTTGCTCAAGAAACAACCATAAGGCCTACCTTGTGTTAAGTAAGTGGTATAGTGATGCAATGAATAGTAGTTTAGCTGGAACGCCGGATATCTGGTGCAGAATTGTATGATCCAGCGATCTAATTTGAAGTTGTAATCTGCAAATCCATTACTTATTTGGAAATAATATGAAGTGAAGATGACAACATAATACTTCAATTAGTAGTAGTAGAGCTCTTTTCTAAGTTTTACCACCAGATGGACCGACGACATTTTTAGGATCGCGGGAAGTCGATGGATGGAAAGGTCTCAGAATCGTTCTTCCTGGAAATGTGTAGGGGAGGCCTATATCCAGCAGTGGACTTCTTCAGGGTGATTATGATGATGATGATGATGACCACCATACCTATTTCTGCTGTGAAGCAGCATTGGTGTGTTTCGGTTTAAAGGGTTTCTAGGTGTTCTGGTTTGAAACATCAAAATCGGTTTAATAGTTTGGCCGTGAAGTCGGTTTCTCAAGTTTTTAAGCTTTTATTTTTTAGGATAAAGTCAAGTGGTCGTCGTGAGGAGCAATGGCGCCAGGCTTGGAGTGAGCTGGAAGCGCTGATCCGCGCGCATTCCGCCTCAGCCGCGCATCGGACCTTGCTGCGAGTGCTACTGGACTGTCGCTCGCACAACCACAGCGACGGTACATACTCATTTACCTTCTTGCTTTTTTTTCTATGATAAGAAATAAATGGAGAGGACACATGTGTGTTCGCAATTAGATGCAAAGGCGGTCCATATGCTGCCTATAACTGTCGCCAGCCTAACTCCTCCCAATAGCGCAGAAGCTTTCTGAGGGCTTCACAGGCTTGGAGGAGTGGCTTGGGGTTGCCCAAGATTTCCTGACGTTGAGTTGCTACACCCTCGCATTCCAGGACTACGTGGGTAGCTGATTCTTCTTCTTGGAGAGAAGGAATGGAGGCCTTTGCCCTGCAGTGGAACGGCTCTTAATACGTAATAATATTGGCCACAATGCCGTCTCGGTCGCGTAAGCGACCGAGTGATAAGTGGAAGTGAGAGGACGTAAAAGCGTTTATTTTTAAGTAAATCAGTGTTTATAGAACTGCCATCTGACCTCTCATGGTAGTAGCTCTGGCTTCTGAACCGTAGGTCGTGGGTTCGATCCTCACTGAGGACAAATATTTGTGTGGTGAACATAGATGTTTGTTCTATGTCTGGGTGTTATATTGTATTTACTATATAATTGTATTCTAAGTATGTATTTAAGTATTATATCAGCTATCTGGTTGGTTCCCATAGTACAAGCTCTGCTTAGTTTGGAGCTAGATAGTGTTGTGTGGATTGTCTATAATATTTATTTATTTTTATTTAATCTTGTTAAACACCAACTCTTAATTCCAGGTGAATCTCGAGCGTCAGTGATCCGAGCGACCACCGACTCACCACTGTCGCCTGTCGGCGCTGGCAACGGCAGCAGCAGTAGCGATGTATGGGCGCCCAGGAATGTTCTAGATGCATTACTAGGCGCGCCCAAAGTGTCCCGACGGCCTGACTTCGCGGGACGATTGACCGCTGGGAATAGGATTGCGAATCTTTACCCGCAGTTGAATCAGGATGTTGAGGCTTCACATTAATTTGTATTGCTAGTGGTAACCCTATAAAATATATAGATATGATATGTTCATAAAGTACCTAATAATATTATAAAATATATATGATTGGAATAAAAAAGGCTATTTTTTCAAACGAACTTAACCATACATCACAAAGCTTAGCTTAATTTATTCACCACCCAAATTGTTCTCGGTGGGGACTGAACCCACGACCTACGGCGCAGAAGGCAGAGCTACTACCAACTGAGCTGAGAGGCCAGTCATCATCCAAGAAGTAGGTTCAAGGTTTCAAAATAAAATACACCACATTATAAAATTAATATCTTATATTTGTTCCATAAAAACTACATTGTGGGCCGGTGTGCCCGGTGGCCGGGTAACACGACCTTTGTATTCTCTTGTAAGTATCATATTACTCTGAGACTGTGTCATACATATCATAAGGCATTGGTGAGTGACGCCTAGGGCCATAAGGCCTCGTCAAGGCATCTGGTCCGGGACTAAGCGGCTAACTCCACGTCTCGCCGCTACAAACGTTTCATACAATTATTGGAATGTCACGCAGAATGCGCACGTTCAAACTTCAAACATAAAACTTAAACAAACCTAATAGGCCAGGTGGCCACCCAAAACACACTGAATTGTACAATCTCAAGTTCGCGCGTCGAGTCCATGCATTCAAAATATTAATACCCTATAAAACTTACAAAACCGATCGGTATACTTAAACTTAATGCTAAGTTAAAATTAAACGGAATTGAAAAATAAATTACCTAGGTACAATATTTTAGTCTAGAAAGCTATTTATAGGCGCTCGAGGGTTGGTGGTTGCGCGTTTGTCAGTGGGTGGCTTCCCGCAGCTTTTTGGGCGCCGGTGCGTCCGATGAGTCGCCTAGAGAGTTCTCTTCTGCTGAACTCGCTTCCTCTATTTGTCTGGAACAAAACACAAATGTATTCGTTAATTGTGCTAGACAAAACAGAGACTTGAGTGTACTGGCAGTGTTGGTTAAGGCTGGCAGACCAAACGACATTATTTAAATAAAAGCCCTTAGGGATTATTCGTCAGGTCGGTTCGAGCTGATGGCACAGTTGGTTAACGCATCCCTGATCAAGTACTGTCGTAATAAATGGATAAATCTTACAATTACCTACAATAATTAGTAAGATGCACCTCTACTTCTTGAAAAACGCGCGTTTTACTGTAGTTTAGAATACTACTTCAAAAACGTTTTTGTATGATAAGTTTATCATATATATCATAGCGGCTTCACTCGCCCGTTCCCGTGACTTTTTAGGGATAAAAAGTATCCTATTCCCGTCTCCAGTACCCGAAGTCCCAGTGCATTTACAACATTTCGTTACCAAATGTTGTTTTCGTTTCGCCTATTTGTCTTTGTCTTTTGTATCGAGAAAAGGTGAGACAACAACTCTAACTGCGTAACGTATTTTTGCCGTCTCATATTTTCTCCATACAATAGAGAGAGACAAATAGGCGAAACGAAAAAAACATTTGGTAACGAAATGTGGTAGCAAAACTCCGACTACGGGTACTGGTTGGTAAGCCCACCAATTTTCAGCGAAATCGGTTCGGCCGCTCTGGAGTTATACCTAAATAGTCTGTAACTAACACGACTTTATGTTTTTCCATAAGATATACAGTTACACACATACATTCATTTCAACACAGATACCTATAATCTGAACAAACATTTATATCATGAACAATGTACGGTATTAAGTTCAAAATTAACACCTATAACGGTGCTATGCTAGCTACGCCCAAAGCTATTCCACATGCACACGCTAGTTACGACACAAAGCTGAACTCAAACGACTTGCGAAGATCAATCATTGCTGGATCGATCAATCTGGCAATACTTTTATGTGAAGGCGCCCATTTACATCATATAATGCTTCGTTAAGCTCGTTTGTCTGGCCTCAAGAGAGGTTTTAATAGTTATTTTTTATACAAGAGTGCAAAGTTGCTTTTTACCGCGTGCTCAATTTTGATGACCGAGCAAGCGAGATTCGAATTGAACCCTGAGCGTTATCGAAGGAACCAAAAGAGCACGAAGTGATAAATCTTTGCACTCGAGTGCAACACGTAACCTATCATCCCACCTCAGCCAAGAAATTACTAAATGCAAAATAAAAATTAAAATAACACACCAAGAAGGTTCAGAGTCTTGAGTTTTTAACAAATTAAAAAAGTTTTATGTATGATAAATTCGGCACCATAGAGGTAAATAGGTTTAATGATGTTTTGAATTCACAAACTTAGTGCACACGATATAATATTCTGAATTCAATTTTACTTGTACTATGTTTAGTAGTCCAAACCCTTCCAAAACCCTGATGCGTGCACAGAATACATACGACTGTTCAACGCACCGTACGTGCAACATAAGTAAAACTATAAGACGCTGCTAGAAATATCAATCAAATGTGCTAATGTGCGCGTTTCATTCATCCGAATCTACGCAAAACATCAAAAGTATAAACTACTATGAACGTATCGCGTTTGCTTTACTTCTCATATAAAAAAAACGGTAGGAACAGAGACGTAGTTTGTTGCCTGTTCTTCTAGGCTTGGTTGCGTAGAACTGGCACCTAGACTCACCTAGCTTTAAGACGTTTCAAAGTGACTCTTGCAATTCAACTGAATAAATACTCTTTTGTTTTTATTTCCTGATAAGTTGGTTCGTCTGTAGAACACTTGGTCCTACCGCGAAAGCTTACCGTTTAGCTCTCGGCGTGCTAAGTGCTGAATCTGAGTTGTCTGAGGGTGAGAGGGGCGTCGCTGGTGTGGCTGGTGACGTCACCTTGGCGTCCATCGAGTCTTCGGTACACGACGTGGTAGTGTCCTCGTTTATTGAGTCCACGGTTATTTTACCTGGAACAAGTTGTGTTCATTTAGACTTTTTTCTACGTAAAATACCAACAAACTGTTATTGTGCTGCTTCTATTCGCATGGATTGTAAATTTTTTCTTCGCCTATTTTTTTAAAAGGCTCCATTCTATTATCAGAGACGCTAGTTCCTAGGTGTAATAAGACATCTCCCGCAAACTAAGGAATGTGTAAGGATAACTCTAATGTCGGCCCATAAAATTACATTTGACTGGAAGTCGAAGCATTTAAAGAGAAAAAAAATATTTTTATAATGTCCTATAAGTTAAAGAGCCGAGCGGGATTTGAACCCGCGACCTTCCTCTTGGTACGGGGGCTGCGCCGAACCCTGCGCCATTGGATCCTAATCACACTCGTTAAATAACTCTTAGGGACTTTTTGGCACTAACCTTAAGGGTCTTATTAATAATCCTGGCGTAGCGTTGGACTAGTTAATCCGTGTTTTGTCACATTTGCTTGAGTTGACAATTGCATGTCAATGCAAGAGACAAAACACGGATTAACTAGTCCAACGCTACGCCAGGATTATTAATAAGACCCGAGTGTAGTAAACACTATAAAATCAATAAAAAGATGAGGAAAAAATGTTTTCGATTAATGACCTACTGCAATGTATTGCGTGGGGGCGCGTGGCGGCATCATCTGATGGCTTGGCTATACAATACTGTCGTTTTTACGACTTTAGAAATGAACAAATTAGCTACTTATGTTCATTTTACTTTTTATTTTTTTTTGTATTTATGGTCAAGCGCTGTTTCAATTTTTGGGAGTTGTCTTATTACACTCTATTATATTATAGATATAGGTTCTGGCTGTAATAGTCTTACCATTTCCATTGGTAGGTGGTTCTAAATTGCTCTCATCGCTCGGCAGTGGTGATTCCCCGTTGGACTGCGGCGCTGCTCTTTGGACGGGCTCTTTCCCTAGCAGTTGCGGTGAAAGGTCCGAGAGGATGTTGTGTGTCCATATCGCAAGCTCGACATTGTGTGGTGACCACTTCTTGGCGCAGCCGTTTTGCTCCTGAAAGAGATCAGATTAGAAATTATTACGCTTTTCATTAGTAGAGAACAGGGACAAAAAAGCTCGACTTCTCTAGCTAGGGTAACATTTATCGTTTATAATAATGAATAATTTCAATCAAGCATTCTTAAAAAAGCCGAAGCCGTCTTAAAGTTACAAGATCTACAATTCTACTTACATCATGCGACTACATTCAATTTTACATAAAACTTATTTTAATTGCAGTGCATTAAAGTGCGCACTGTATAATTTGCTGGCAAATTGAAGGCTTTGTATAGCTGCAGAGTAAATTAGGGGGTTTTGTGTGAACTTTAGGTTATTGTCAAAACATGAATAAAGTAGAAAAACTCACCTTAGTTACATTTAACCTATCACAGACTTTGCTTATATGGTTTACAAAATTGAGGTATTCCTTGGTAGTGAAATCGCTTCCTTCCATCTCTGGTATAGCTTGAACGCACTCGTCAGCCATGAAGGGGGCTATCTCTGGTCTCGCCGCGGCTAGAAGGGCGGATGCCGTCGCTGTGCCTACCCCCTTCAGGTTACTCAGCGCGGCCATTGCTAATTCTATGTTGGGCAGTTTCTTGAAAGCTTTTTTCGTCTCCGCCATTACTGCTCGTGGTGTGTTCACCTTTATGAGGTAGGATAGTTGAGGGTATGACTTCCCTCTCTGTAAAGAAAATTGTAGAATGTTACCTCTGACATAACAGCTACAAAAAATAAACTAGGTAAATAGTTGCCTGTGTACAAAATTGGATTCGAAATTTGAAAGAATTCGTGGTCAAACTGCCTGATCGAGCTGTTTCGACCACCGCGAGAACGTGAATCAAATGCATTATTGGGTTCGATAAAATTCACACGACTACTTTCGAAACCACAATCAAGGGCGCGACAAAGCGGCTCTCACTGGCTGTTAAAATTCTCATTTTACTAACAAGAGAGTATTCGTATCAGATATTCATGAGGTGCATTTACGAAGCAGATAATGACGACTGCGTGATTGACAAGACAATCAAACCTTCCTAAAAATGCACAGCGCGAGTGCGGTAGAGAAACAAACTTCATGATTTGTGATTTCAAAAGCATATTAATATAATATTTGGTAGGGATGAGTAGACTAAGTTTGACCAATGTTTGTTCATAATGGACAGCAGAGACAAATAGACAGAAATGAATCCACCAATAAATGCTTGCTGTCAAGCTTTTAACGAGCAAATGGCTGTGACGGAGTCCATTCTTTTTCCGAAGGCTCCCGTCATGACTCAACAATTTCACATTGTTACTACTGGAATCCTAAGCAACATCGCTTCATACAACCTTCGAACCCCCGCTGCACCTATCTTCCTATCTAAGGATAGACTTTTGAGAATTCTTTTCTTAGTGCACTTTTACACTACAAAAAAGCTGCGATACCCTCCCTTAACTTTATAAGGTGTTGATTGTTAGCCAGTCAGTAACGAACGACCTTCTTCTTCTTGTAGTGTCACTAGTTCTTTCGAATGAGCGTGGTGAAAGGATTTTTAAGGCGCGATCCAAAGAGGAACGACTTGTTTTATGTCAATTTTGCAATAAATGTCGCTTGACCATTTTTGGCTGTTAGTCATTGATACTGTTAGGAGACTCGTCTAGTAATTAATTTGTGAGTTTGTAGTTACCAGCTGTTTCCATTTCATGAGTTGTACCAATTCTTCATGCACCATGTGTGCATCTTTGCCGCGGGATTTGATCTTCTTTGGTAGTTCATTCTGGTACCTGTAACAAAGAAATTACCCTTTAAATACCGAACTTTAGAAAAATATTTATTACAAGTATCAATTATTAGTACGAAGGTGCAAAGTAGGTACCTAATTAAATATTAAAATTTTAAACAAGTAAATAAAAAAAGCCAAGTTGCTCAAGTAGGAACACGAAATGTGCCTAAAACCATCATCCGTAAAGTTAGGTGTAAGTATCTCTGTAAGTAGCTAAGGTAGGTATAGTCCCAAAATAAATCTCATTGAAATTAGTTCATCCGTTTTCGAGAAAGTCATGAAAGATATTCATATTCATTCAACGGCGCCGGCGTGTGTAGTTGGCGTAATTTTTTTAGCCGTGTTTACAGCAAGCTACCTACCAGAAATAAAGCTTGTTAAGCTCCCAGATGAATTGGCATGATTTTTGCCGACATTTGGTGAAAGTCTAAGTGAGAATTACCTACCCCCAGACCTGGCATCCAGTCAGCTGTCCCACGAGTAGGTTTTACGCCCATGTGGGAACATTCTCTTGAGCCATAAGGGTTCCGTAGTCACAAAAATATATTTTTAAAATTAGGTACAACAACGTATAAGTTTATTAATTATCCCTACCCCGTCAAAACTGAAGCAATTGTGTCGAAAATCCAAAATTAGATTAACATTTCTGATTTTTAATTTAAAATGTTTTCTCAATCACCAAACTTTTGATCTTTTTTTGAAGATCAGCTTTATGTCATGATTAGCAAATCGAAGTTGTATTTTTTAATTCAGAAAAAAAGTGGTAGGTATAGGTAGTTTCTGGTTTTAGTATACTACCTACCACCTACCTGCTCAAATATATTTTTGCTAAGAATGAAGTAGATAGGTAGTTAGGTACCCGTAGCTACCTATTAATTAAATAGGTAGGTTAGTAGGTGCTAAATAGGTATTTAGCTTAGCTATTTGGACCTAAAAAAACTCTAATCCATAATTTAGGTAGACAGACCCACATAAAAGGTAGACGTACCTATTAACACTGGGTTCTACCTACTTATTATATGAACTTATTTATTTTACAGTAATTTTTAATAAACGGTGTATTTTATAATTAATGACATCTTAAACTTTTATTTAATAAATTTTGCAATGCAACGGAGACTAAAATGAGTCATCATTGCTGTCTTAAAAAGTTTAATTTACTCTATACCTACTACCTACCACCCAGGTGCAGGTAGGTAGCAGGTTAGGTACTAGGTACCTGCATTAAAAACATTTTAAATATTACCTCAAAACAATAACAAATAATTTAAAACAGAGAATCATGTAGAAATAAAACAGAAAACTTGAAGTGAAGTCACCATTTTGAACGGATGTGACTTGGTACACTCAACAAAGCATTGTGTTAGTCTCTATAAAAAGTATCAGTTGTAATAGTAACACTTGAATACACTCTAGGGCCGTTATTAAGTTAAGGCATAACGCGGATTATGCGCCCTAAAGCTCCTAAACATGGAGTAAATTCATTTAAAACAAATAATTTTTAAAGAACAGCCACCATTTTATATCGCCTCACCGTGCTGCGATATTTTCCCTCAGACTGGCTTTAGGAAAATGATCGTGTCAATTTGACATCGATCCCACGTGACGCAGTGATTTTAATGAGTCGACCGCGGACTAGAGATGCAGTCCGCGAGGGAGGTAAGGTAGGTAGTAGTACCAAATCAGTTTGCACGGATACACACACAATACAAGTTCATTGACACGCCACGGCCGCATTTTCTCCTTTCAAAGGCGTTTGTACTCACCAAGTGTCCAATTTTAGGAGCTCGTCGGGTTTCTTGATTTTCTGTTCGGATTTTATTTTAATCGCGTCTGGATATAACTTCAAGACACTGTCAAAATCGTCCGCATTCGCCTCAAGGAAGAAAGTAGACGTGTCTTTCGCGGTAGCCATTGTGAACGTTCTAAATGTACAACACTGCGTAGTTTAGCTATAACGCCGAACTCAACGCGGCGGCAGCACCTGGCCAACTGGGCGCGCTCTCCCCACTAGCGGCCATCTTGTCGATTGAACCTCGTTGTGACGTTCGATATTATTATTATAATCCAAATTACAGCTTATTTCTTGCTTATCTAAGCCAATTATACATTTAAAATTCTATATAATGCTAAAATAATCATATAGGACAACCTAAAAGGCTTATAGAATGCCATTTTAGCTGTAGAAAGTCGCATCTAGGACAAAAAATGTACTCACTCGACACCACAAGGTTACATCGGGCATACGGTCGACCGCCCAACATTTGTCTGGCCTCCACCCACTGGGAGAAGCAGGATGAGACAAAATAAATTCCACTTTTTGGTAAAATCACTGCACTAGTTTGATAGAAATAGAAAAATGCTTAAATCAGCAATTAATTGAACACAATAACGATAATGCTGGTCACGCCGACCTCGGCTCTCTATCAATTTCCTCAACATGACGCAACACACGACACCGTTCTACCGAAACGACTTTGGTAAACACGCATATTTTCCGTTGCATTGCAGTACACACTGACTGGGCTGAGCTCCGAGTAGTCATGAAGTAGTAACTAGCGGTGTACATAAGGCATTTAGGTAGTAGGACGTTATATCACCGGGGTTGGAACGTCACACCAATCGGCTTTGTTGTTTTGATAGATAGATCGCCATTTCGCCATGTGCTGATCCCTCTAATTGAGTTGAGCGTGTTATTTGTTTGTATAGATTAGATTGTAATCGGACGGTTCATTGCTCTTTATTTTTGAGACTGTATGTTAATTAATGAAATTAGTTTAGTAGGTACCTACCACGGATTATTTTAGGAACCCTAGGGAACATTTTGCGCTGCATTAAAATTTTCACTTTGTAACATAGGGCCTAGCTGGCCCGTAATGACGGCGTTAGGTAATTGTAAATGTGTGATTTTTTATTTATTTTTATTTAATAACTTACCTAGGTATATAATGCCTACCATACCTACCTAGCCACACAATGGTTTACATACTTACCTATAGATTATTATTCTTCTTCCTGCCCTTATTCCACTAGTTGGGTTCGGCACAACATGTCTTTCTTCCATTTTCACCTATCATTCGTCACTTCTTTCTTGGAAATATGTATCAATCCATGCATCTTTTCTTAGGCCTACCTAACTCACCTAATATAATATTATGCCTATCTAAATCAAATGATCCAGTCTACTTGGTAGGTAGTGTTGCTTAGATCGTTTTCGTCATTTATTGAATACCCTTAACTAGTGGCTCTGGTGCTGTATTTTGAGGAGCTGTTCTGCTCATCATGCCAAAGATCCTCATCCCATCTTCATTAAATGTTTATGACGAGTCGTATACGTGGTCGTATCTTACGACCACATTATTAGCTTTCATTAAAAAACAACCATCTAAATCGGATGTCATAAAAATATCTAGTACCTAGCCCTTTTTACCTCTTTTTACAAGAATAATCCCTCCAATCAAAAATCCCCGACAACAAAACCTACCATATACTTACCGATCTACCTAAAGTTATCAAACCTGTGTAACCCACCAAGTTTTGTCCAGATCGGTGGAAAAATACGCTGTGGAGGAGAAAAGCCGGAAATCCGGAATTCAGCGGACGGGCACACATTTCGGACAGGACGGCATTTTTGGCAAAGCTAAAACGGAGACGCTACGCTTTCGCTTCGCTCGGCCAATTACAATCAGCAAATAGAAATGTAAACATTTTTCCAAAGTTAATCTTAGTATTTTTCCATAGAAATTACGTAAACTAGACTTTTATCGTCAATCAGCATTGTTTTAACATTCAGAACTAGTAATTATTAAAGTTAACTAAGGCTAAAATAACAAACCGCAGCAAACGTAAGATTTAGGTACTTAAATAAAAAAAAGTATAAAGTAGGTACCACATAATATCTCTTTCAAACAACGTAAAACAAAATTGTGCGTAAACACGCGTACAAAACGATTGCGATAAACAGTAGATCGAGCGATGGCACATTACAAAACAGAATATTTCACAACAGAGATTATTATAATGTCTGCAATGCCGCTCTACGCTCAATACCCAGAACGCGTGAATGTAGGGCCGCCCCGGGCCCTCAGCCCTAACATAAAACAACCGAGGGTTCGGTCGTCACAAAAAGCACGAAGGGAATCAACGGTTCGAAAAGGTTTCTTTTTTTATGTGGGTCGGTTCGGTACGCGAGGGAACTGTCTGCCTGCTACCCGAATAAATGCATCGAACGAGCTACGCAAAATGTTTGTTTTATATCTATCTACTGAAATATGACTGATATCGCGTCGTGCCTGTAGATAACGCTCTATTGAAGTGCTATATTTTGTTGACAGAAAATATTTTGATGTACTTATTCGTTTTTATTGTATTTTGGGAAATCACTTAGTTATTATATCGATCGCCTCGTTCCTGTGTGAAATGTTCTTCTCCTGGTTCTAAGCTATCTCCCCACCAATTTGCATCCAAATCGGTTCAGCCGTTCTTGAGTTATTATAGTGTCTAAAAACACAACTTTATTTTATGTATACCCCTAAAATAGATAAAAACAAATCTATCCCACGGGAACCATACATTAAACCGGGACAAAAGTAGCCTATGTGCTATTTCAGACTATAATCTTTCTCTGTGCCAAATTTCATCCAGATCTGTTCAGCTGTTCTGGTGTGATTGAGAAACAAACAACCATTCATCCATCCATCGAAACTTTCACATTTATAATAAGTATTAGTGGGATGACAAGTTGGTAAGCAGTAAGCACATCCTTGTATCGTGGGTTCCACTTCCACTCCTAATTAGTTACTTATTATGAATGTGGTTGTCTAAAACCCGAACTGAGATCTCACAGAACAAAAAAACCCTTACTTTTTTGTTCTGAGTGCGATCTCGTGCTTCGATGATGATGATTAATTAAATCCACGTGGTATTGTTAAATTGTTAAAGTTAAAATAACAAATATGAAATGTTGAAGGAATTTGTAGGCCTTCATTTAACTACGACTGAGCTAATTTGAAATGGAAATTTTGAAAACTGCCCGCGGTGTTACGTGGAACACGTTCACTTTTAATTCTACTATTGCATAAAGTTTATGCAATAGTGGGTTTATGGCCCATCTTTTATGGTTTGTTTTTTAGTTGTTTATTTTATGCAGTACACACAGAAAAAAATGGGTCAACAAAGTCACAATAAATGCATTGTCAGAAATTTCCTGTCGGAGCAACTAAATACTCTGTTACTTTAGCAGAAAGAGCTTTGTTGGGTTCAGCAACGTTTTTATTGTCCGCTGATTTTCCTTCGTTTAATGTGCAAGGAACAATTTAGCTTTGTCCTTACATCAAAGTTAATAAAAAAATGGATGATATAACAATAAAACATTATAGGTGTGTCAATGTGAACATTGTTAATAAATCTAACAAAGTAACTATAGTCGTAGCATTTAACTACCATTTGACATGCAATAGATACGTTGCTGTAGTGAAAATGGAACGTTGCTAGCGTGTCAATGTGAACATTGTTAAAAAACGTAGCAAAGTAACTATAGTTCTGGCATTTGACTACTTTTTGTCATACAATAAGTATGTTGCTGAGGTGAAAATGGAACTGGCATGTGTGTCAATGCGAACATTTTTAATAAATCTAACAAAAGACCGGTCGGAGCATGTGACTACTCAAACTCATACTCATATTCTTTATTGCAATTATTATGTTACATGGTGAAGTTATAAAGTTAAAAATTGTGAATACATAATAAGCCCTTAAGTTTAGGGCATAGCAATATTTGGAGTAGAAGTGGGCCAGTGTTATACAACAAATATATTACTGTGATGACAATGGATTGTTGCAAATGTGTAAATGTAAACATTGTAAATAAATTTCACAAAATAACTAAAGCGTTCAACCACGTTTTGTCATGCAATAAGTAAGTCGTTGTGGTGACAATAGAACGTTGCTAGTGTATCAATGTTAACATTGTAAAACAACCTAGCAAAATAACTATAGTCGTAGTATTCAACTACCTTTTGTCATACAATAAATATGTCGCTGAGGTGACAATGGAACGTTGCAAGTGTGTCAATGTGAGCATTGTTAGTAAAGTAAACTAACAAAAAAGCTGCTTACTAAATTTAGAACTAGATGGCGCGACTAAAATTGTAACGATCCTAGAACGCGCTGACGAAAACGCACGGCGTTTCCTTATATTGTAGAAGTGGTTTTATGAAATTGTATTCAACGGATTAATGAATCCGTTGAAGATTTGATATGACTGGAGTTGATCCGATGAATGCATCGGATCAACTTCAGTCTTATCAAATCTTCTTTTTTTACCCCTCACGCTTGAGGTCTTTCGTACCTGCTAGTTGTACATTTTTAGTCCTTCGTTTTCGAAATTAGTTCCGCTGACAAAAGATACATTGTTGTAGTATCAAAACACGCCTTATTTATATAATAGAAACATTGCTGCAATGACAATTAATTATTGACAATAGAAACATTGTTGCAATGACCATTTACTTTTTGACAATAGAAATATTGTTGTACTGACAACTTGATCCATGACAATAAAAACATTGACGCACGGACTATACACCATGGTGGGCTCTCCCCTGTTAAAGTTTTATTGCTGGAACCAACAATATTTTTTTCTGAGTGTAGAACTACCACCATGCCTATTTTTGCCGCCAAGCAGCGTCACTGTATTTCAGTTTGAAGAGATAGAGTGGGTGCCGGTGAAATTACTGACACGTGAGGCTAAACATGTAGGTTATATATGCCTCAAGTTGATAGACGCATGACAGTGCATCGTAGGGCACGCTCCTGTCGCGCGTGACCTACGAGGCAATGTTTTTACGTTTGTAGATTTCAGCGTTCACTTTAATATTTTCACTAATGTTTTAATACGATGGTTGTTTATTCCATCAGCTAGTTGCATAAAATAAAGTGCCTGAAGGCCTACCATGAGCTCTGTCTGGCTCTGTCTCTGGTTCTGGTTTTGAGTCTGTGTGAACACACTAAATAAATCCTACGTCAAAACGTCACACACACAGTATAATGCACTGGTGAGCACTCACACAGACTCAAAACCAGAGACAGAGCCAGACAGAGCTCATGGTAGGCCTACTGGTCTTAAAATGCTAGTTCAGTACTTCATTTCATTTTGTGGAAAGAAGGTCGCATAAAACATGATGATCGTTTAGAATCCCAAACCAATGAAGCCTTGCGCACATCTAAGCGATCTGCGATGGCGATCAGTGAAGCGCTGTCATATTTGACAGCGTTTCACTGATTGCCATCGCCATAGCCATCGCCTAGAGACGTGCGCAGGCCTTAATGAGCATTTTATAAAAAAAATATAAAAAAATACAACCAAACTGAAAAATTTCTTAAAAAAAATTAATAAGAAAAGAATAGAAAGTCTGCTAAAAATACAATTTCCGTAATCAGTAATATTCAAAACAAATGAAACTTGTCAAAAGTTTAAGTATTGCTATCAATGCTACACAGTCAGCCTCTGTTGGATTACGGTCATTTACGGTAAATAAAGGCTGAGTGTGCGTCACTCCTTGTCTTGTTCACCTTCTTGGAAGCTGCTTAAAATGCTGTTAGTGGCTTGCTTGTTCTAGATTTTCGGCACATTCACCTGACAATGAACAAAGCGATGCGATGTGCCAATGAAATGAGTATATAAGACTTAGTACAGTCAGCGGTAAGAGATTAATAATTTCAGTCATTATCTCTAGATTTAGCAAATAAATATTATACCTACATCTCTAAAAAATATTCATTATCTTACGAACAAGAGCTCATTGTGCAGGGCTCGTCCAGGGTATACTATCACCATGCCTATTTCTGCCGTAGCAGCGTGCTGGCTGTTTCGGTTTGGAGGGTGTGGGTGCCGGTGAAATTACTGGCTCTGGCACGTGAGACTGAACATCTGTATGGTATGCCTCATTGCCTCAAGTTTATGAACGCAGGGCAGTGCATCGTACTGCTTGTTCCACCAGCTAGTTCTATTAAACATAATGTATAAATACCTAGTGGTTATCCAACCTACTTCGTAAAATAATCGTCATCTTTTGTTACAACATAGAATAAAATTGTAAAGAACCCGTTGAAAGGTTTTCTCCTCGCTCAGTGACCGGTTTTTTACACATGCATTAACCAACGAACCAGGAACACGCCGTTACCCAACTTGTCCAAATGCCGCGCGAAACGACCCTATATTTTTTAAGACCCCGACCTACAGAAAGGGTATTTTGTATGAGCAACATTTGTGCAAAATAGGATCTAAACGCCAGACGTATGATTAAAAGAAGGTTTTATTTGAACAGAAAACTCGTAAAATTTATGAATAAACTCAGGACTTTCAAATATAAAAACTTACAATACCTATCAATAGCAATTAGTACTTATACCTAATGGTTTAGTGGCACTTGGATCTAATCAACTGATAAAGCAAATATTATTTACCTACCTACATGGAGAAAAAAAATACGTAGCTATTATAGGAGGCTTGAATAAATAAAAACTGTTTTTAATACAGTTGCTCAAAAAGTGGCGTATTGCAGGGACGTATAGCGTTCGGGATGTGGGCTATTACACACGCGTGCTTTTTTTTTACCATTCCCGCACTAGTGCTTTTTCTTTCCCAACTGTCAAAATAATGTCTAAAAAGAAAAACCAACCATAAAGTTTTTACTAAAAAAATTCATCGAAGTTTTTATGATTCATGCAAATACGTATTATTTCTAAAAAGAAGCTACTAATTTGTTTCATTAACAGATTTAATGATTTGATTGAATGAGTTATGTTAGGTTTCATTTCATTTCATCTCATTAAATTTGATTTTCAATTCATATCAATAAAAAAAAATCTACTGAAGACTTGGCTGTATGGGTATAGTTCCCTTTGCCTTCCAGAATGGGTGAAGAAAAAAAAAAACCTCTGCTTATATTTTACGGTTGGCGCCATTTTTCAGAAATTTTCTTTGCGAGTTTATTTGTTTGTTGCACAAAATGAGTAATTTCGACCCCCGTTTTTTTTGAATTAACACCACCGGAACTCAGTATAATTGCACAAAATGCTTCGGAGAACATTTTACCGGAAAAGTCAAAAAGTCGCTACATGCATACATACGACGAACTTATTGCGTGGAGAGAAGAGAAAAAAGCAAATGGTATTTTTATTATTTTATTAAATTGCTTAATTTTTTCGCAACTGTATTAAAAATAGTCGTTCAGTACACGTGCGGAACCGTCATTGCAACTTGTTCCGACTGTCAACCCTCGCCTTCGGCTCGGGTAGACATTTGTCGGAACTCTTTGCAATGACAGCCTTCCCGCACTTGTAATGAAATATACTATTGCCTTATCATGAAACTAGCTTTAAGCTATACCCCGTAACGTTCTAATTTCTAATCAAAGTCTTTTGTTCGCAACACAGACTAGGTATATACCTTCTAAGAATTAGTATTACTCGGGTAGAAAAACACCGCAGTTGGAATTAAAATCGTTTCTGCTTTTTGCCCCAAGGTCAGCGAGTTGTGACTTGTCATTATCACAACGTGCGGTGCGCTCGCTCGGGCTGGGGCGGTCGGCACTCGGCCGCGATACGGAGAACCGATGTATTTTAGTAACCACATACCACGACCGCGTACTAGCGCCATCTCTTAGCGGCTTGAAGAACTAAGTTTCTGCTGTCATCGTTCAAATATTTCAAATGTTTGCTAAAGGTATGATACATCCTTCTGTGTTCCATAGAAATATTGTATTCTGAGATACACAGATACTTACAACTTTCTTTAGATGGTTTATTATGGACTCTAGTGACTTCCTGTTGCTAGAGCGCTGTAACCAAGCCGTAGTTTGTTGGCTGCTCTTCTAGGCTTGGACGCGTGGAACTGGCAATGGCATAAGGCACCTAGACTCGACTCGTGATACTATAATTTATGATAGTGTACAACTGTAAAAAGAAATTTTGATTTTGATGATGTCATGATGTGGCAAAATAGCAGTTTTGATGATTGTAAATAAGCGCGCTAATAAATGTAGGTACTTACCACAGAAATTAATAATATCTTGGCGAAAGAAACAATACAAAACGTGGGCGTCGTTTTAGGTTCGGTTTTTTTTCAAAATCGGTTTTGCTACTCTTTTCCACCAGCGTTTTTTCGTAACTCTGTGAGCATAACAGCTTATTTTTTTCTTATTATAGGTATGATAGCTGTTCCTTGTTTAAGTTTATACTTACAAATTACTGATGGAATAAGCATAATGTTGTGACCATCACCCTCATCACATATTAAAAAAGCATTGCCTGGCCATGCACGTTGTGGCAGGATAACCGTGGCCGTATTCTACTTACCCTATCTTTAAGAGCGAGTCGAGTAAACCAGGCGGACGGAAAATAGGTATTTACTGCGGCTCGCTAGTTGTGTGCGTACTCACGCACACAATGATAGGTTCGCTCGACGCCGTTTACACCTAGTGTGGCAAAAGTAGGCAACCCATGATTTGAAAAAAATGTTGTTTGGTTGAGTGACTTATAGAGACGAGATTTTGTTTACGTTATGCCAGAAAGTAAAATTCATCTCTCTAAAAAAAACAATCTGAGGTCAGTTTACAAAATAATTACATTTTCATTTCACTTTTCTTTAAGGTTTTTTAATAATAGTAATAAATAATAAATATTGTGCACAATCCACTCCACACTATCTAGCCTCAAACCAAGCAGAGTTTATACTATAGGAACCAGACAGCTGATATAATACTTAGCATATATTTTTTTTTTTAATACATACTTAAAATACAATATAACACCCAGACAGAGAACAAACATTTGTATTCACCAAACAAATGTTTCTTCTCCGTGGGGATCGAACCCACGACCTACAGCGTAGAAGGCAGAGCTACTACTAACTAAGCTGAGAGGCCAGGTTTTCGTTTCATTTTCAACTATATTTGCATATTTGTGAATAATATTTTTGGTGGTAAGTTCATACCCCGCTAAGCAGCAAAAGCTGAGCCAGGGCCTATTTGGCATAACATGTACCTAGCGCGGGACGTAGTTGTTTTTTTTTATTATGTGCTAAGATAGCAAGTAATTACTCAATTATTTGTGTTAGAATTTTTTGTTCATATTTTAGTTTTGATTTTGTCAATGTTCCATTCTGTGTACCTATGTTATGTTAAATAAATTTTCTTTCTTTCATACTTTCATTCATTTTGGATCCAAGATGGCAGCTTCATTTTTATCCAAAATAAATGATAATTATGGGTATCGATTTAGAGGTTGTTGGGGGCTCTGATTGTGGATTTGAAATTCATTTTTGAATCCAAGATGGCGGATTCTTTTTTTTTCATAAATATTTGATATGGGTATCGTTTAATGGGTTTTTGGGGGTGCTGATTCCGAATCTGCCATTCATTTTTGAATCCAAGATGGCGGATTCTTTTTTTTTCTTAAATATTTGATATGGGTATCGTTTTATGGGTTTTTGGGGGTGCTGATTTTGAATCTGGCATTCATTTTTGATTCCAAGATGGCGGATTCTTTTTTTTCTTAAATATTTGATATGGGTATCGTTTTATGGGTTTTTGGGGGCGCTGGTTCCGAATATGCCATTCATTTTTGATTCCAAGATGGCGGATGTTTTTTTTCTTAAATATTTGATATAGGTATCGTTTTATGGGTTTTTGGGGGTGCTGATTTTGAATCTGCCATTCATTTTTGATTCCGAGATGGCGGATGTTTTTTTTTCTTAAATTTTGATATGGGTATCGTTTTATGGGTTTTTGGGGGCGCTGGTTCCGAATATGCCATTCATTTTTGATTGAAAATGAATGCCAGATTCAAAATCAGCACCCCCAAAAACCCATAAAACGATACCCATATCAAATATTTAAGAAAAAAAAGAATCCGCCATCTTGGATTCAAAAATGAATGCCAGATTCAAAATCAGCACCCCCAAAAACCCATAAAACGATACCCATATCAAATATTTAAGAAAAAAAAACATCCACCATCTTGGAATCAAAAATGAATGCCAGATTCAAAATCAGCACCCCCAAAAACCCATAAAACAATACCCATATCAAATATTTAAGAAAAAAAAGAATCCGCCATCTTGGATTCAAAAATGAATGGCATATTCGGAACCAGCGCCCCCAAAAACCCATAAAACGATACCCATATCAAATATTTAAGAAAAAAAAGAATCCGCCATCTTGGATTCAAAAATGAATGGCAGATTCAAAATCAGCGCCCCCAAAAACCCATAAAACGATACCCATATCAAAAAATTAATGGCATATTCGGAGCCAGCGCCCCCAAAACCCCATATCAAAAGTTTATGACAAAAAAAAACCACCATCTTGGATTAAAAAATTAATGGCAGATTCGGAACCAGCGCCCTCAAAAACCTATAAAACGATACCAATATCAAATATAAAAAAAATGAATCCGCCATCTTGGATTAAAAAATGAATGGCATATTCGGAGTCAGCGCCCCCAAAACCCCATATCAAAAATTTATGACAAAAAAAGAATCCGCCATCTTGGCTTAAAAAATGAATGGCAGATTCGGAACCAGCGCCTTCGAAAACTTATTAAACGATACCAATATCAAATATAAAAAAAAAATGAATCCGCCATCTTGGGTTTTCGATTTGCAATCAGCCTGACCAAAAAAACTTGGAACAATACCAACATCAAATTTGAAATACGAAAATAATCTATACCTACATACGTACATATTTTTATCGATTTTTTTTTCCGGAACAGAGCGCCACTTTTCTTCTTAGAATATCTTTCTTTTCGCTTTCCCATTGTTCCCTATACAGAGTAAATATTTATAGGTACATCACATTTTTTTGAGCAATAAAAAGCATAGATAATAAAAAATGGCTTACCTCACTTTACCTGTTTGCAGCTGTGTGTACATACACATAAGATCGCGTTTGCTAGTTGGCTCGCGTCGCCTCGCAAAGAGACGTGCTCCCACTCTGAGCTCTCGTGGTGGACTGAATTTCCGCGAGCGTTCGTCGCGTATATATTCAACTTCGCGCGTCCATAGTAAATTTGTATGGCGGATTTGAGATGCTTTTTTAAAAAATTCATAACTAAATAACTAAGTGATTTATTAAAAATCGAAAAAGGACTAATTGTAGACTAAACATTTGAGATTAATTCGAATTAAAGTTTGTTCATAAAATCAACAGTGTAACATGACATTTTTTAATAACGCCGACATACGATTTGTCAAATTTTACCTATCTGTGTTTATTTAATTATAGATAAATATTTTTTTTTGTTACGGAATAATTGTCAATACGTTCAGTCTGGTACTTTATACAAAGTTTTAGATTCATTATTGCAAGTATATTCATAATATCGATTTAACCGTGACTATCGTTTTCAACTATTTTGCACGACTCGCTCTTAAAGGTAGAACCGACAACCGCCGGGGAATAGATGTTCTTCAATGACAATCACGAACCGGAGAACGAAGCGTGGACGCTGTGGACACCCGGCCGCGGATCGACCGAAGTCATTGTCAAGATTGCGAGAAGTTAATGGATAGAAAGGGTTCGAAATCGATACTCCTGTAAGCCTACCACAAGCTCTGACTGGCTCTGTCTCTGGCTCTAGTTTTGAGTCTGTCTGAGTGTTGATTAAATAAATCCTACGGTATAATACACCGGTGAGCATTCACACAGACTCAAAACCAGAGCCAGAGACAGAGCCAGGCAGAGCTTGTGGTAGCCTATTGGATAAATTTGAGTGGCTTGATGATGTCCAGCAAAGGAGTTCTTTATTCTGATTTTAGTATCGTCTGGAACATCTCGATGGTACGGAAAAAATTAAAAACTTCCAAAATTGTTGCGTGGGCCTTAGTTTAGAACCTTCAAAGATCAAAGCGATAACGCAAAATTAGTTTTTATCTTCATCACAGAGTGAGCATGCGAAAAGATCATTGATAAAGTAAAATCACAACAAATTAGCTAGGTAAGTGCGATACGATCAAATTCATTGAAGTTTTTGCAATTTCTTTATGAATGAAATGACGTCACTTACGCTGTGGGTGATATACCTACTACCATCAGCTGTGCACGTAGATACCTATAACGAGTAGCTAGGTTGGTAGGTACTAGGTATAGTGCGGATGTATACGTAAGCGGATCATTGGGCTCTTTCTTTTACGTCAGCTGATCACAGGGATATTCTGCTATCAAGACGGAACATTTTAAAGCCAAGTTTATTATTTTTCATTGCTCATACTCTGAAAGTAGGTCTGAAGTTGCCTGAGGGGCCTAATTGAAAGTAATACTTTCAGCCCTAGGGAGAATCGCTTTCTACTGACAGCTGTCAAATTATAAAAAAAAACAAGTTCTATTTTATTCAACCATGTTCCAACTTTCTAAACTGCAAGGAGGTTGAACCAAATTCCAACTTTTTATTCAGCAAGTAGGTTGGAAACCCATTACAACGGTAAGAAGTTTAAAAACTCTAATTAGAGCGCAATGTAAAATTTTAATAACATAAAGATAGTATTAAATAAATAATATCTCTTCTAAATTACTAGATTAATATATAACTTTAACTATTTATTTAAAATAACATAGATTTGAGCAAACAATTTACCATTTTTTAAATTATGAAAATGAAAATAATGGCTGAATAATGCTGGCGAGCCGTAGCCGAAGGCCCGCCAGAGAAAAAGAAAAAAAAAACTGGGAAGGCGGCAATTCAATCTTCATTTTCACAAATTTTTCATTCATGTTTTTATTTTTACTTTCCTTGTATTCGTAATGAAAAGCACAGTGTTTACCTCGGGTGAAAGTTTTTTAAGTCCCTCAAGCTCCATTGGCGCCCTCGCTAACGCTCTGGCGCCAAACCCGTCTCGGGACTCAAAAAACGTGACTTTCAACACTCGGGTAACAATGTACTATTAATGGTATAGGTAACATTATTATTCTATTATTTAACCACTAATATTATATTTATATTACCTAATAGGAAAAAACAATCTTGATATTTAACTTAGCAGGAAACACAAGGCATGTGTATTGTGTATTGCTAATATAATTTTCGGTCATGTTTACCACTTAACATCAGGTGGGCAATGACCTGTGCTTGTCCAATCAGCACTTTTATTTTAATTTATTACCTATGGTCTAACAAAAATAAATTGTCATAGGTTTCCATCCCTTGCAAATTCAAACTGACGATGATGATGTCGTGATGATGATCGACGTTGCGATGGGGACACTAACAGACTTCATGTAACCTCAGGAGTATTCCTACAAAATTATATTTGGGTACAGGTAAAAAACAAGCTGTTACCCGAGGGCCGAGTAATACAACCTGCAGTGTGATTTTCTAACAAGATGAGAATAACCCTTCTATTTTATCGTTTGAGGAGATAGAACAGTCACAACACAACTTTAGCTCGGAGTACATTCAGTCGGTAGCGATGTGAGGCGGTCGCTACACCCTCGTTTGCCTCGATCGCGCTCTTTCGCGCCGCGATTCCGGCCGCGCTTTTAAATCTTTCTTCTTTCACGCACTCACTTAAATATCTAAGGCTGTCCCTCTCTCGTGATTATTTATGTAACAAGTTCAATGTTTACATTCTGCCCACAATCAGGTGATGCATCGAAAAAATAACATTGTGGAGATAAGCTGTTCATTTCACCGGTGTTATAAACCGTCGTTGATTTAGGTTGGTAATATTTTTATTGATGTATATTTGATATAATATAAACAATAATATTCCTAGAATGCTGATGAATGAAATATTTACTTAACAAGTTCAATTTCATAGTCAAATGAACTTTCTTAACAAATCTAGGCATTCTGTTTTTGTCATCATTAAGCCTTTTGCATCATCAAAGCTTACTTTATATTCAAATAGCTGATGAAGCAAGCATATGGCCCACCAGATGTTAAGTGGTAACCATCGCCTATAAGTATTGCCTTGTAGGTCACGCACGTCAGGAACGTACCCTACGACGATGCCCTGCGTACATCAACTTAAGCCACGTGCCAGTATTATTTTAGACCAGTAAGACTGTAGATACCTAGAGTATTTATTTTGGTAACAATTCAATGTTAAATAAAACTGGCAATGCCAGCCAAGCAATAAGCATTATTCATTTGACCGTGAATACAAAAAAAATACATTTATAGTTAAAACGGTCTCACATACACACATTAAATACTTTTTCAACCCACACAATCAAGGAAGTCATTCATATAATTCTTTTTCTGTTAACCTATTGTATCCCACTGCTGGGCAAAGGTCTCCCCCAAAACCTTCCACTCATCCCGGTCTCCAGCGATCTCCCACCAATCCTTCCGGTGAAGGTCGAGATCGTCCATAACTACCTATTCAATTCATTCATAAATATTTAAACGATCTAGATCACGATCTAGCCCTCAAACTAAGCAGAGCTTGTACGATGGGAACCAGATAACTTATAAAATATCTAATTACTTCTATATATTTTTTTATAAATACTTAGGTACTTTGAATACATTATAACACCCAGTCAGAGAACAAACATTGGTAAATCATAAATCATTTTATTTGCTTCAATGATGATGTACAAAGATAAGTTAAAAATAAATAAAAATAAGTTGCACTCATTCCCTACATGACCACATGTTGTTCTCGGTGGGAATCGAGCCCACGACCTACGGCGCAGAAGGCAGTAGCTCTGCAAACCAACTGAGCTGAGAGGCCAGTCAAAAAAATTGTATTGCAAGGTTACCCCATTTCTCACAGGGCCTATGCTACTAGGTCACCGAAATTAGGTCACCCTTTGCCATGGTAAGTAGGCTCTATACAGCATACACTCCATTTATGTTTTGGTGCAAATATGGGACAAGAACTGCGAGTCTGTGGTATTATCTTTACTAATATTATAAAGAGGCAAGATTTGTTTTTTGGTATGTTTGTAATTAATAAACTCAAAAACTACTGTGCCGATTTCAAAAATTGTTTCACCATTGGAAAGCTACATTCACCCTGAGTAACATAGGCTATGTTTATGTCTTTACAAATAAATGTCCACCCGTGCGAAGCCGGGACAGGCCGCTAGTTGTTGATAAAAAATGTAAGTGTTTTTCAAAACAGGAATCGATAACAATCGGTGGAAATACGATTGTAGTTTCAACGATTCCGTTTGTATAACAAACTGTTTTGTACAGTGTACAATCACATTAATTTTTTTCTTGATCCGTTTAGTGGGCAGATAAACCTTCGTTAGGTAAGGTGTCACATTTAACCGACTTCAAACAAAAAAGGAAGAGGTTCTCAATTAGGTTGAGTATTTTTTTTAATGTTTGTTCTCGCATAATTTCGTCATTTATGAGCCGATTTGAAATATTCTTTTTTTATCTGAAAAGTTTTATGTCCAGATTGGTCCCATAGAAATTTCGTCAAAAAGGATTTAGCCGTTTTGTGTAAATTGTTATTTTTTAATGTTTGTTACTGCATACCTCCGTTATTTATGAATCGATTTAGTAAATACTTTTTTTAACTGAAAGGGAAAACAGAGATAGAAACATCAAAATCTCCGATTTTCTCCAGTCGGTTTTTCAAGTTTTTTAAACTTGTATTAATTACATCGACATTCAAAATCATAAGTCAGGTACCTAGGGCCGGTAAAGGCCTAAAATATGACAGCGATATTTGACAGCGTTTCACTGATCGCCATCGCTCTAGATGTGCGCAAGGCCTGACTATTCGTTCGATAATGTCAAATCAATATGCACTGATTTGTAAACAGATTTTTAACTTTTATAAAACGAGAATCTGATTTATTTACAACAGAATATACATTATTTACAAAAACTATTATTATAAAACACGAAATAGGTAAATAAAATAAAAATAAAAATTACATTTTATAAGAAACTATAAAATTTTATAATGAACTCTGTTTTCCACCTGTAGGTATTACAGGTAGAAAACAGAGTTCAGATCACCGAACGAAATTTTGAAATTTGAATCTGATTGATTCTCCTCCGAAATTTTATACATCAATTGCTATAGGTACTAGACTAGAGTAACCTACCCCCTAGGTACTTTCCTATGTTAATACACACTTATCATCATCTTATTGCTTTTCTGTTATCGATATTCGTTAATGTTGCCTATCATTCAATAAATATTGTTCGATAACATTTACGTTACTCGTGTCACATAGATAAACTATTGGTGCCATACTTACCATAGTGTAAGCCTAGAAAGCTTCATCAATCTCACCTATTAAATAGTTGTACTTAACTATACATACTGTGGTGGTTTTGACTCTAGGCAGGCTTGGTCGCGATGGCTCACCTAGCTAAGTAGTCCTTGTTAGAGAATAGAGACATTTTATTTTTTATTTTTTTATTTTGACCGTAGACTAAAGTTTTACTGGATATATTATTCGGTTAATTCTACGGGTTTTTCAATAAAACGACAAAAAAATATGTTTTTTTTTAGATTAAATGAATTCATGATCTTGAATGTTTAAAAATACTATTTAGAGGAAAGTTTAAGTAACTTAGCAAATTTTTAAAAACTGAATTGAATTTAGTTATTTATATAGGTATCCAATGCAACAAAGAGAAATGTCCAAACTCATCTATAATTATTATGACTTCACGGCATGAAATACATATCAATTTGCGTCAATAACGCTACCTAGTAGCATTTGGCTTGTAATGTGGGACTACGAGTACATTACATCAGTTGCGTTTGTCCTTCTTTTGAGTTAACACATACTGCATAATTATATTGCTGTTTGAAAAAAACGAATCGTTCGTCGTGAAAAAACATCCAATCCATCTTTAGATAAAGGTGAGTTTTTTAATACGTAGTGGTTTAATTCTGTATCAGTATTCAATAATAATGATATCGAGGAATTGGTATTTACTTTATTAATTTTAATAGTTTTTTTTTATTGTACTTAATTCATAACTGAGTACTGAGTAACATGTATATATTTTCAAGCTAAAAAATGTGCATGACACACAACCTTCTTTGAACACTGTGTAATGGTCATCTTTTTTTAGGGTTCCGTAGCCAAATGGCAAAAACGGAACCCTTATAGATTCGTCATGTCTGTCTGTCTGTCTGTCTGTCCGTCCGTGTCACAGCCATTTACTCTGAAACCGTAAGAGCTAGACTGATAAAACTTGGCGAGTAGATGTATTCTGTGAACCGCATTAAGGTTTTTACACAAAAATAGAAAAAAAATTATAAATTTTGGGGGTCCCCATACTTGAAACTGAAACTCAAAAAAAAATTTTCTTCGAACCCATACGTGTGGGGGTATCTATGAATAGGTCTTCAAAAATGATGTCGAGGTTTCTTATATCGTTTTTTTCTAAACTAAATAGTCTGCGCGAGAGACACTTCCAAAGTGGAAAAAAGTTGGTCCCCCCCCCCTCTAACTTCTAAAATAAGAGAATGATAAAACTAGAAAAAATATATGTTGTACATTACTATGCAAACTTTCAACGATATTTGGTTTGTACGAGATCTAGTCAGTACTCTTGTTCCTTTAATAAAATTAAATCAATATACATATTTAAAAAAATTAAGAGCAATCACTGTCCTATTCCTAATTGTGTGTATCTATTCCTAATTGATAGGCGATTGTTGGATGTAACCTTTGTACCTACTTAGAGTCGTTGTACTTTGAACCGAATCAATGAGTCACGTCCTAGAAAGTACTAGTATTCTCTATAAAGATAAATCAAATAAAATAGTGTATGAGTAAGTTTGTATATTTTTGATCCAAACAAATCAATTTTTTGCAGTTACGGTATTAAATATCAGAGGATGTCATAAAAATCCATGTATTATCCATCCAACAACGGTTGTCTGGTAGAGATTGCTGCTTAGCGATAATACCGAGTAGCTGACGTCTCGGACAAATTTCGCTGGGACAAAGTGTCCCAAATGTCACTTTTGATTTTAATATTATTTTTACTGACGTTTCGGACAACATCAAATTATTAATACTTTTGAGTACAGTCAGGTAAAATATGTTTAAGCAAAATACAAGGTGTATCTAAATATGTGTACTATGCGAAGGTGGGGAGTTTCAGACCACAATGGTGATCAGTTGTGGGGAGGAGATAATTAAAAATTCCTATTTTCAGTTTCCCATACAAAAATATTTAATCATAATGCCTAAATAAATTGACAACCCTATCCTTGTAACCCCTTGACCCCTTGACCTACTACCTCTGTAGGTCTACTACTACTACCTACTACCTCTGTAGCTGAGTGTAGGGTTGCCACTTTGTATAAAGTCAGCTGTTCATGTTGAAACTTCGTTCCATTTTTTTTCAGAGATACCAATCGAAGTTCGAAAAGTCGTTGAACAAAAGTTGTTCCCCGGGGGGTGGAAATTCACCCCCCTTCAGGATAGTACACATATTTTGATACACGTTGTATAATGTAATGTGATAAAGCTAATCAAATTGCTTTGCGAGCGTGTGGTGAAGTACTTGTAAGTTAAAAAAAACAACAAGTCTCATTCACATAGCGTATATTTGGCATAAACCTATATCTTGTGTATGATCACATAAAATATATCAAAGATGTTTTTTAATTATTCTAAGACAATAACGAGTATGTTTAAAAATCACAAATAATCATTAGCTAAAACAGACCTAAAATTATTACTTATTGTTTGTTTTCAACATCAGCAAGGCGTATTATCACTGAAAAGTGATAAAACTTTTAAACATTATAAAAAATTCTTAATCTACAATAATCACAGTATTTTACACAGCATTGAGCACAAATTATACCTATTAAAAAAAACATTAAAATCAACGAAATAAAAAAACATGTAAAATATTAACTATGAAAGATACATACTATAAATAGAGATCTTAAAACATTTATCTCTCTTTCCTTACGTTTCAAAAAAGTCATTAGTTTAATAATGTATAAAAATCACAGACAATTTATAGTTAACTGAGCAAAATATCCCGACCATATTTACAGATTTAGCGCTATTTATTATAATAAAAAGTACTAAATTATTTTAAGCACGTTGATGAAATCAACTTAGAATCACAGATAATCGTTAATTCAGTCATAGACTTAAGATTACCGCTAATTATTTATTAGTATTAATCATCTCCAAGACCTATTATCTACAAGATAAATAAAAACATTAACCTAGAACAATCACAGTAATTTTCACAGCATTTGGCACAGTATTTTACATAATAAAAACTTTAAAATTATCAATTTTTTATATTCTTCTAATATTTTACCAAATAAACACTTTAAAATCATCTATTTTCTATATTGTCTTTTTAAATAAAACTTTTTTATCTTTGGTTTTTTTTCTATTTTAATATAACAAGGCGTTCTATGCATAATTCAATATTTATTTGTCCTTGCTCAAATTCATATATAAATAAATACATAAGTAAATAAATAAATAAAAAAATAAATAAATAAATAAATAAATAAATAAATAAATAAATAAATAAATAAATAAATAAATAAATAAATAAATAAATAAATAAATAAATAAATAAATAAATAAATAAATAAATAAGTAAATAAGTAAATAAATAAATAAATAAATAAATAAATAAATAAATAAATAAATAAATAAATAAATAAATAAATAAGTAAATAAGTAAATAAGCAAATAAGTAAATAAATCTATTTCGTCACCTTGCTATGCCGCCACCGGCACCGCCGCGTCTCGGTTAAACCTGTTTTTTTACCTGACTGTACAATGCAGTTATTTTGAATGGTGTTCGAAACGTCAGTAAAAATAATATTAAAATCAAAAGTGTGATTTGGGACAATGTGTCCCAGCAAAATTTGTCCGAAACGTCAGCTACTCATAATACCGCCTATTGCTCATACAAATACATAGTTTTTAAGTTTTTTTATGTTTCGTTGTCTGTTTCTATGTTTTTGTGAGCAATAAAGTATTTTCTATCTTCTATCTATTAGAAAAATCTTTCAAAAAAAGATCAAATGCACATTATTTCTTATTGATAGGTCATCAAAGATTTAACCTTTGTACTTGGATAAGATGACAGGTTGAGTGCATAGGTTAGTTAGCAACGCCATGGATTTCTTCTTGTCATTTAATAAAAAAAAAAATGAAAATTAGTCAATTACGTGGTTATGCATCTTGGGCGTCGAAAACAAAAAAACTATTTCAATTCATTCAATTCATTTATTCATTGCTTACATATACCTCTACATATAAATAGCTTAGTTCTAGTATTAGCTTAGGTCAAGTACAGTACCCTTTTGGGCACTGCACTGCAATGTAAGGTAAGCATTTGACCTACAATTTTATCAAACATGCGAGAATGCAAATCACTTTTTGTTGACACTTACATAATGTTTGTATCGTACATAGCATAGCTACCTACTTACTTTAAAATATTTTTCAAGGCTTCTTTGTAATAGGAACATTGAAGTTGGAGTGGTAGGTACCTAATTAGCTGCACTAACATTGTATATGTCTGTACCTAACCTACCTATCTACAAATCGAAACATTTTATATGGTGTCACAGTAAAAATAGAAATTAAACATTTAGGTAAAGGATAAGTAGGTAGGTAGGTACAGTCAGCGCCAAAAGTAGATTGGCATTTCTGATTTGTTAAAAATTTTAACTTATTTGAATATCGCTTTGAGCCACAACTATTTGTAAGTACTTATACAGAAGATGACACAGACTATACCTTTGTCAAATCCAGAGAAAAAGGGAATATAATAACTGAAATTGCCATTCTACTTTTGTTGCTGACTGTACCCTACTCAATAAATTAATAGGTAATCCTATAGGTACCTAGTAATTTCATGGGTTTTTGAATGTTTTCTGTGTATAAGTTATTTTAATGCTGTGATGCTATTTTGAACCTTATGAAATGTGCAGTTAGGTACACCTTAGTTTAGCCGTCTGTACTTTACTTACCTATATGATAACGTGAACGAAACGAGGAAATAAGGAAAGCTAAACTTTTGACTGGTTGAGCGATACGGTGCCCATGCCCATAGATAATACTTTTAATATTTGCCTCGTATGCCCCAGTAGGCAAAAGTCGCAAAACTTTAATCTTACCTTTTGGGGCGTGTGTTTACTACTACCATAGACAAAAGTGTTTTCCTTTGTCTATGCTACTACTAAGTACATATAGTACAATTTATCACCCAGAGAGAACAAACATCTGTGTTCACCACGCAAGTATTTGTTCTCGGTGGGAATCGAACCCACGACCTATGGCGTAGAAAGCAGATCTACTACCAACTGAGCTGAGAGCAATCAATTTTGTAAAATTATGAATGGTAGGAACGAGTGGATAGACTCGCAAGGGACCGGAAAGATTGGCGTCCTCGACAGTGGGTGCAAACGGGCTGAAATAATGTTTATTTTTGCAGTTATGGGCCCAGCAATCAGCTGGAGGTGACTAGACAATGCCGGTGCTCCGCAACGCTGACCACCCCGCCTCGGCAGACTCCATCGCTGTTAGATACACCGTAGCCGTGCTGGGCGCGTGGGCTGCTGAAGGAGGTTAGTACTACGCCACCTATGAAGACATAGGTCGGACGTCCGCCAAACCGATGGACTGATGCCATTGTTTAGATCGCGGGAAGCCGGCCGGCGGGAAAGCTTATGCTTTTTTTATGTAAAAAATAGCCCTGGCTAAAACCACTAGGTACTTAGTGGTGCCCTGACACGAGGCGGAGTCGCGGCAGGCCTCGCATGAGATGGAGGGACGAGCTGGATGCTTATGAGCGGAACTGGCCACTAAAAGCAGAAGATCGTAGTGATTGGCGAAAATGGGGGAGGCGTTTGCCCAACAGTTGGACACTTTAGCACGAGAGCTTACGACCCACCTGTCCTATGCCCTGCAGTGGACTTCGTCAGGCTGATTATGATGAGGTTGGTAAGGTACCTTATCTAACTATCTCTTCATGCCAGTGTAGTATTAGGGCTCTTTGTGCAACGCTCAACTAGGGTGTTCCTTTCTGTGTTTCGGTTTAGAGGGGGTGCTGACGAAATTACAAGCACATGAGGCTTAACACCGATATGTATGTCTCAAGCTGATGGACCCAGGGCTCTGGAATCTATGCATCGTAGGTCACGCCCATTAGATGCGTGACGTAGGCAGTGTACCTACCACTTCACATTAGGTAGGCAATCTACTAGTTAGCTAGGCTTTGCTTAGCTTTTTTAATCATATTAAAAAAGCTACAGTAATAAAACAGAAACAAAGTGTTTTCTCTACCGGTTTCCAGATAAGAACCGCCATTTAACTAAGCTAAGCCAGTGGCCACTGTAGGGCTTTAATTAAAGAAAACATCGTGTAGAAACCAACGTCTGTCCATCCCAAAGAACGAGGAAAAACAAAGAAATAAAAAGGCCTACCTAACAAATTTTATATTTTTTAGCGACTTATCCATTCGACTTGACGAAGACGAGGCTACAGATCCAATCGGAGGTTGCAGCTGCTAAACATGGGTACAAGGTGCGTTGACTCACGAACCCATCTGGCACTGTGGTACTACCACCATCTGGTACCTACATACATGCATATACACAGTCAGAGTTCCATGACTTTATCAGAATTTTTAAATAATTATCATTGAAACTTTTCTGTATATTTTAATTGTTTTTACTTCTCAAGGACATAAAAATGACAGTTATGGGAGATATCTCATTTTTTTTTTACTTTTGACTTTTGATGTTGAGTGTACCTAGTACATTTACATGTACATTTTAAAATACTTACAGATTAGCTTTTACTCAAGCCTGGTGGTACAAAGACATCGGAGTTAAATAGTGTTGAAATTATATAAATTACTAGCGGTCGCCCACGGCTTCGCTCGCCCCGTTGCCGTTACGCCCCGTTGATTTTTCTTTTAAAAGTTTTTCCTCTTTTTCTCCGTTTAGGGAAATAATTTTCCAATTTCCTTTCTTAGTGCACCCCTATGCTATTAAAGGAACATACCCTCCAAGTTTCATGCTTCTAGGACTTACGGTTTAGGCTGTGCGTTGATTGTCAGTCAGTCAGTAACGTAAGAGTTTTATATATTTAGATTCATGCATAACAAAGTGTAAATGTGTTTCATGAATTGCTAATCTACCAATCAAATATAAACAGTTGTTTAACACAAAATTTTGCCATAACCACAATTCTTTACGGCTCTAAAGGTCGTTGCATATTATACGTACAAGCATGTAGGATTACGGCGTAAGGTATGATGACTAAATAAGTGTAATATTATTATGGCAAAGAGAACTAAAAAGTTGGTGAAGGTCCTTTTTAATTGGCTGTACAGTTAACTTGTTCTATTTGCGTCAGCCAATTCAAACCAATAATTAACGCTATGCGACTTTAAGCCTTGCGCACATCTAGCGCGATGGCGATGGCGATCAGTGAAACGCTGTTAAATATGACAGCGATATTTAGCAGCGTTTCACTGATCGCTATCGCCATCGCGCTAGATGTGCACCGGCCTTTACCGGTTCGTCGGTCGGTAATTCCGCTGGGAAATAATCTAAGTGGTTCTTTTATTTTAAATGGAACAAATTGGGTGTATTCGATTTTTATAGATAATGAATCGTTTAAAAAAATATAGGTTCCACGTTACCTACCAACTCAATAAGTGAGTTTTATTTACGTAAGTTTAGTTTCGATCTCGACCTTCACCGGAAAGATTGGTGGGAGATCGCCGAAGATCGGGATGAATGGAAGGTTTTGGGGGATACCTTTGCCCAGCAGTGGGACACATTATGTTAATAAAAAAAAAGTTTTGTTTCCTGACGGAATGGACAAGCGCAGCCCAAGTTAGCGATGTTTGGAAAAAATGGGGGAGGCAGCTCTTTTTACAACTCTTAATTAGAAGTCCAGTGTTTAATAAATTCCTATAAATTTCCAAGGATATCGATGTTGAATGTGCTACATGAACCGACTTCCCGCGATCTTCACAATGCCATCGGCTTATTGACGAATGACGAAGGTCGTTTGACCAAAAGGGCGCTCTATACCCACAGAATTCTGAATATATTATACTTGTTCTCTGTTCTGTGGTTCCACCCTCCGTCGTCCAGTTTGGGGTCGCCCTTTCAGAACCTTTACAAGGATTACTTTTTATTCTAGTTAGAGAACCATGGCATGCTGAAGACGGTAGCTGGCATAGCAAAGCAGGAAGGCGTTCTCAAGCTATGGACAGGCCTGATGCCGATGTTCCAGCGTCACGCCATCTACTCCGGCTGCCGGCTGATTTTCTACGAGCAGTTCCGCAACGCGTTTAAGGATGAAAACGGGAAGGTGTCTTTGGGTGTCGCTTCACTGGGTGAGTTATATCATATCATCATCACCCGCAGCCCGACTTATCCCACTGTTGGGCATAGGCCTCTCTTTGCTCCTGCCACTTACCACGATCTTGGGCTACCCTCATCCAACTGCGGCCCACGACGCTGGTAATGTCGTCAACCCATCGTGCTAATGGACGTCCAACGCGTCTCTTCCCAGTCCTCGGCCACCACTCCATCAATCTTTTGCACCACCTGTCGTCACCACGCCTTGCCAGTGGTGACGTCATAATAATATAACGGGCTTAAACTCCTGATCAAGTTAAAGACGTTTTGGCCAAGGCTGTTAGTTTGTAATGCTATTGATAAATATAAAATAAAATAAAATAAAATAAAGACACCGTTGTATTTTAATGTGACCATGTTTCTTTTTTAAATAAGTAAGGAGCCTATTAAATAAGTAGTCATCATAAAAGCCAATATTGTAGTCCTCTGCTGGCTGGCGATAGGTGTCACCCAGGACACGCCACTAAGCCCGGTTTACTGCTCTTTTTATTTATTTTGCCAGCTACATTTCGAAGATCGTCGCCCCGTCTTGCCGGAGGGCGCTCGGCGTCATAAATCATGGTGGCACTATAAATGCCGATACGTCTATTCAAGTGATCGAAAAGAACCGGTCTCGTGAAATAATCGATCGAACGATTTCCTTTCGAGCACCAGCGCACTTCAAGGGACTTTTGTGACTGTTCTGACCTCGGAGTTTGTTAGTACTTTGGATCATCGCTTTGGATGTTCAGCCAAGATTGCTTCCGGAATGTCAAAATACTTTGTTAACGTATAGTTGGCCACTGGCAAGAACTTTGCTATAAGACAAAGTAAAATAAATCTAGTAAAAATACTGATATTATTCATGCAAAAATACTGCTGCTGTTTGTCGTGCCATTTGTAGTGATAAATGAAATTCAAACACTCATTGTCAAGCTATTGCTCCACGGCCTTGTTAGCTGACAGTTTTATGGCCTACTTAGACCTATTTTATGGGCAAAAATGGAGGTCACTCAGGAAATTTCACAAAGAAATCATATTTGGCTTGCAACCAAATAGAGATAGGGAAATATGGGAGGAATCTGTTCTTAGATTTTGGCTGCGACGCGACTTTGTCTCTCGACACCGACGCTGAGATAAGAACTTGACCTAAATTTACGCCATCCTTACAAAGTAGTAGCTAGGTATTTAGCCTTTGAATCCAATAATAAATGTTCTTCTAAATAACTAGAATATCGTTGTACATTCCTTATAATTACGGCAGTTTCTTATCCTATAAAAGGTTAATAAACTGCCTTGGAACTTGGCACCGGTTCACATTTATGTTTTGCTGGGATAAAATTTCGGTCATTTATATTGAAATAGCAGTATTTTTCTTTCCTCGACTCCTGGTTAGTGTCAAAGTGGGAAGAAAGTTAAACTGAAATGGCTTCAATACTTTATTCCCCAAAGCAATCAGGAACACTAATGGCAGGTCCCAATCACGCATACGGTATATTAGTATGAAGAACGATTCTTTGATCGTTTGAAATGACAAATGGACTGTGAGTCGAACGCAAAAAAGCGAACAGTTATGGAGACTCAGTGACGCATTGTAATAAACAAGTCTTTGCATCTTTTTGTAGATGATTTATATAGCGTCAGGGGCAACTGGTGATTACTTGAGCCCTACTTGCGGGACGCTTTTAATGCCTGGGACAGGATTTAAGATTGAATAGGCTCGCCCAGCACCTAAATCATCCTGACAGCTTATTTGGTCTAATCCAGGAAAGATATGGTCAATACGTGCAGAGCTGACTAAGCCATGGGTTTCCTCACGATGTTTTCCTTCACCGTTCAAGAGCACTAACATTGTGTACATGAATTTTCTGAACAGAAAAATTTATAAGTACATGACTAGATACTACCAATAGACCACCAGTGCACTCAATGACGATATGTCGAAGTCCTCAGGTGGGCTAGCGGCGGGATCCTTAGCGCAGCTGATCGCGTCTCCCACGGACTTGGTGAAGGTTCAAATGCAAGCTGAAGGCAGGCGTGTTCTGCAGGGGAAGAAGCCAAGGTTCACAAACTGCCGGCAAGCGTACGTTATGCTGTATAAAGAGAGCGGGATCAAAGGTTTCTGGAGAGGTGAGTTTGACACTTGGGGAAGTTTAGCATGATCATTGTGTTTTGCAATAAATACGTTATCCAAAACTCGTCTTAATTCAGAGACATTGTCTTGACTTTTGTCCTAAAACAATAACAAAACCTCCGACATTTTTCAGGGGCGATACCAAACGTGCAACGAGCAGCTTTAGTGAACATGGGGGATTTAGCAGCGTACGATTACACAAAGCAGTTCCTCAAGCGAGAGTTCGGAATGGCGGACAACGCTCTCGTCCACGCGATAGCGGCTTTTGCTGCGGGATTTGTTGCCGCTGTGTTGGGGACTCCTGCTGACGTCATGAAGACTAGACTGATGAACCAGCCTGTCGGTGCTGATGGAAGGTAGCTATATTTACGAGATATTTGTAAAGAAAAGATGGATGGATTGTGAAAGATGACATGGTTTAGAAAGATTCACTACTGAGATGACGGACGATAGAGGAAAGTGGAGAGAAAAAAACCCGTTTTGCCAACCCTACTACTATGCATGTATAAAGCGGGTTCAGGACAAGTAGCAATTTGGAAACAGTAAAATCGCGCGAAGAGCTCTTAATAGCTTATGCTGGGAGGTCCACAACGTAATATACTCTGCAATTAGGAAATCTGTGGAACTAAGGTCAACGACATAGGTCGCAGAATTAGTATAAAGTTGAAATGTTAATGGACTGACTACATAGGTCAAAGAACCGACATTCATTTATTGGAGAAGTAAAACTCTCGTAAGACGCCCTTGATAAAGACCGATGACATTGTAAAGGTCACGGGAAGTCGGTGGATAGGGAAGGCTCAGAATCTTTGTCCCTGGAAATGGGGAGGGCTATAACTATGTTGATGATCAAGTTCAGAAAGAGGCTTGGCCTCGTTTATAAGTATATATACATTATAGGTTACTTATAAAAGCTAGCAGGAAAAGACAAAGAGAGTCAATCATCCAGTCCAAACGCCACTTAGTTAATTAGTTTTCGTTTCGATGAAGCCATTCGAAATTGTAAGGATTCTTCTGATTGCTATTCGATTATAGGGGAAACGACCGAATAACTAGCTAAACGAAACGAACAACTTCTCAGTGAACTTTTGAACCTACCGGTTTGGTTCACAGAGTTCGTAGTATTTAAGTGGTCATGCGATACGTTTTTTTTATACAAAAAGTTGATGGAACAACCACATGACCCACCTGATGTTAAGTGGTAACCATCGCCAATAACAAAGCATTACCTCGTAGGTCACGCATTTCCGGAACGTGCCCTACGATGCACTGCCCTGCGTCCATCAACTGGAGGCATGTTCAGCCTTACGTGCCAGAAATTTCACCGGCACCCACACCCTTCAAACCGAAACACAGAAAATGCTGCTTCACGGCAGAAATAGGCATGGTGGTGTAGTCTGGGAGTATTAGCTATCATATTTAGAACTAAAATAATTGAATGAAGTAACTTTAGAGTACCTATAGGACATTATGGAAAGAGCAATGAACTGCAAAGAAATCAATACGAATGGTTACTCCACATCTTATTGAGAAGGACGTGTTTTATTGTCACGTGTGTAATCAGCTGTTTGGGTAGGTACTTGGGTAGTGTAGGTAAAAATAACGTTATTCAAATATTCCAATATGTTGATAACCTTTCTGCCGTCCTTACGAAAAGTGCAATAACTCAAGTTTTGCCCCAAATTGAGATAAGTACATATTCGGAATTAGCAGAACGAGATCTATATATTGTTTTTAGACACTTTTTACGTATCTATGACGTAGCCGGTTTTAATACTAAGTCTAACTGCAATATCTAGGTCGATGCTTTATGGTTTTCATATCAAGACCGAAATAACTATAGATAGGAATAACTTACTTACGCTATTTAGCAATTTTACTAACTATATCTGCAATAAGTATAGTTACTATATTTATAATTAGCATAGTTCGTCATTTGGAATATTCATTGACTAGTTATAAGTGCAATATGTTTGAGTTATTGCAGATATGATACGGATCCTTATTTTCAGTATTAAATAATGTGCTAATTATATGTGCAATAAGAACAGTTATTGCATTTATAACTACCAAATTTCGTTTCTTGTGATTCTCATTTACTAGTTATAAGTACAATAAGCTTGAGTTATTGCAGTTATCTTAAGGGACCTTATTAATAATTATGGGATGAATACTAAAATTGATTTAGTAAGTAGATATATTGCATTTATTTGTAGGAAGATAAATAGAATACAGTATACCTACGCGAAATAAATTGCAATAAATTCACTATTTATTGCGTTTATAACTAGCACCAGGAGGTGAGGGGGGTACGAGGGGAGTAAAATATTTCTATCTATAATAAGTCTCAAAGCCAGTATTGCTTCTCTAGTCCCTTTATTTCTTCTGAACCCAAATTGGTCTTCACTCAAATTTTCTTCTATTTTTGTTCTTATTCTATTCTGTATGATTTTAAGTATAATTTTTGAAGCTTGAGAAATTAAACTAAGTGTTCTGTGTTCTTCGCATTTATAAGTGTTTGCTTTTTTAGGTAGAGTGACGGTTTTTGTTGTTTTGAAATCTTCGGGAATTTCCCCACTGCTGTATATGGATTTTGTTAGTTCGTAAATTTCATCCATAAGGAGATCATTATTTGAATATTTAATTAATTCTATAAATATTCCGTCGTCTCCAGCTGCTTTTCCATTTTTTATGGTTCTTAAATCTGCGTTAAATTCGTCTTTTATTATTTCTGGACCTAGGTTATCTTCCTCTACTTCACTTTCATTTTCTATATCAATTTCTGACGAACCTTTATATAAAACTTCTATATATCTCTTCCATCTCTCTACTACTTTTCTATTATCTAGCACTAATTATAACACTAATTATTTTCGTCTAATATTGCACTTGATTTTATTTTTGGTTTCTTACTTAAAGTTCTTATTATATTATACGCTACGTCTATTTTGCCTTTATTCATATAATAATCTATATTAGCGCAGTCTTTTTCAATATCTTTTAGTTTACATTCTCTACATTTAAGTGTTATTTTTTTAGTAATTATCCTATATTCTTTTATACTCTCATCATCATCCTTGTTACACAGCAACCTTCTTTTCAACATCAAATCGGTTATTTCTGAATTAAGCCATTTTTTCCTAGGTTTTATTTGTTCTTTCTTCAAACTATCTTCTGCACTACTTTTAATTTTATCTCTAATATTGCACAATTTGTTATTAACGTTATCCATCACATTATTTTCCTTATATAACTTGATTCTACTATCTAATATATTATTGTATTACACTTTAAAATTATTATCATTTCTTAGCTTACTGAGATCAATAGTTTTAGTTTTTGGTTTTCTTCTCTGTTTTTTAACTTTAATTTCAAATTTGCTGACGAGTAGATTATGGTCAGTATTAAGATCAGCTCCGGGGTACGTTTTACAATCGGACACCATACTCTTAAATTTTTCTTTCATAATTATGTAGTCAAGTTGGTATCTTCCTAAGTTACCTGGCATTTTTCAAGTATATCTTCTCCTTTTAGGGTGTTCAAAGTTCGTGTTTAGTATAGTTAGGCTATACTCTCCACAAAATTGAATTAGCCTATCTCCTCTTGCGTTTCGGTTACATAACCCGTATTTGCCTACTATATTTCCGTGCATTTCTTCTACTACTACTGCATTGAAATCCCCCATTAAACTCAGGTTATCTTTTTCATTGACTAGGTCCATAAGGGAATCTAATTCTTCGTACATCTGTTCTATATCTCCATCTGAATAGCTTCCGTTGGCATATAAACTTGTATTATAAACATATCTGTTGGTTCTGATTTTACTTTAACTGCTGTGATTCTGTCGCTATGATGTATGGTATTTTCTACTTGGTTTCCCCATTCCTTGTTCAAAATTATTGCTGTACCATTACTTCCTTGTTTATCCCCAGTATAAATAATTCTATAGTCGTCGCTCCAGTAGTCTCCACTTCCTTCCCATCTTATTTCACTTAAACCTAATATGTCGAGCCCCAATCTATACATTTCCCCTTTAACTTCTTTAATCTTCCCCGGCACCAACATGGTCCAGACATTCCACGTCCCTACCTTACAAGGCTTTCGCAGAATGACGACCTGGGTAGCCTTGTTCCTACCCCTGCCGGACTCAGACCGCCACGGTATGTTACGTCGTAGAAGCCCGTTGTCAAGAACGTTCAGGGGAATGCTTACTTAATGACGGCATTTGATCGCCATGTCACAGTGTCGTCATAAGAAAATGCAGCATTTTTTAAGCAAGCCTGTCCCAACAGATTTACCACTACTTCCTGTTGACCCTGCCGCTGCTTGTTCGGGGACTGATTATTGAGTATTCACGGCCACCATATCTGGTGCCCGTTCCACTATCCGCCACCTGTGGACCCCGTTGGTAGCCTGCAGCTCAGCCCCAACTCGTAAACTAAGATTGTGTACTTTAACTACTATTAAGATTCATTTTGACAAATGAATAAATTTTTGAAATGTTTGTTATTTAATTGTAGTAACCGTTGAATTTTAAATGGTGGCTAATAGAGCAGAGTTAATAGCTAAAATATCGAAGTGATTCCCATTGGGATTTTACTGTTTTAGTTAGAAATAAAAAAGATTTAATATGATAAATTATTTTTTTGTTCATTAAATTATAACCGATTTCACATTATTTTAAAAACACAACTGAACGCAGATATCATGAGTAGACTTGACTTTACCGAAAACAGTTTCATGCTAAATCGGTAAGAGGTAAAATATATCTGTTTATTCATAGGTATTTGACATAAAAGTGTAACATCTCTGTTTTTGTAATAGTAACAAGTTAAGACTTTGGCGTTTTAAACTTGTCTCTTACTTATGAAAACCGCAATAAATAAGAAACTTAATGCACATTTATAGTTAAGAAGCAGTTAAAAAAAAAGAATTGCTAGTCAAAAATGCATCATGTTGGGTTTCCTAACCATTAGTGCAATAAATAGGTTACTTGTTGCGGTTATGACTAGTAAACATTATTTCTACATAGTAATAATACTTACCATTATTGTATTTATTGGTTTTTATATAGGAAATACAATGCGGGAACAAACATTAAGTACCACATAATATTCTCTACATTGTTATATATCATGTAGTGAAAGTTTCAATCCGATACCATGTATAGTGATGGAGATACAATCAAAACTAAAATAAAATCTTTTACCGCGTTTTTCTCGAAATCAGGTTTGACCTAGTTATTGCACTTTTTGTAGGGACGGCAGCTTTGGGATAGGTAAGTACTTATCTAAATGTATAAATAAACCAACGGTCCAACGCTCAACAAGTGGGACTGCTAGAAGAATAGATTTAGTACCTACCTACAGGGTGTTTTTTCGATCGCCTTATGCTCTGAGGGGAAAAACTAAACTGGTTTTTTTATTTATTTTTTAAGCCTGCAGGGGTCCGTTATACCCCATTTATTTTGTAATTGCCAGAAAAAAAAGGACTGTTTCAGTAGAGGCTTCTGATATTTGGAAAATATGGGTGTAAAAAGTACAAATAACGAGCAAAATTGTTTGTATCGATTGCCTTGGATGCTTACTACCCCTCCAGTAAATGATGTACAAGATTTAAGTAAAAATTGCCTTAAATTGCTCTATCGACAGTGACATTTACGTTTTTTAACTTCTTTTATGTATTTTATTGCTCTTTTTTACGGTTGTTTATTTGATTCGTGATTTCCTTATCAACATTTATGTTATCTAAACTACTTATAACCAATAGGTATAGTCATTTACATTTTGCACTCAGAAGGCGGTCGATATACCCATCCTGTATCTCGAACTAAATCCAGCGTGAAAACTAGTAGCTAATCTACATAAACCTATTTACCTATAATCCGAATAGATACGGTCGAGGTCAAAAGAACGGGGTCAAAGTCGGAGCGTAGGACAAACCTGATAACAAACCCGTATGTCCTGCCTCTCTTTCCAATTCTATGGAAACGAGAGAGTTGGTATTCTGATCTCTATCTAAAGTGAAAGTTATTCACGTACAGTTACGCCAGGCACGTACGAAAACGAACGTTATCCCGATGGGATAGAGTTTGTTATGAGAAAACATTTTATAGGTCGTCTGTAGGTCTTTTGAGAATGTGTTGTTACGGTATCATTATAACCCCATGGGAACTTCATGTTACGACTGACTCATGTGGAATAAGTTGCCAGCAAATTCACAGCTGTTCATGAAGTTATGTTCTTAAGTAAGTATATCTTAGCTCGAGTTTGTTTCTCATATTTATTACTACATATTTTGTGCTCTAAAAATAGAGGACTTATTGAAATTGCTGAACTTACAAACTTGTCTATGGTGTACAATCTTGTCTAGGTGGCTACCTACCAGGTACCTATGTTTTAGCTGTAGGTAAAGAAAGCTTTATTTCGTATCTGTTGGTAAAGCTTCATTCTGCTGATAAGTAATTATTTATTATCCTACGACTTAAAAGAAGAGTGTCTTTAGGTGATTAGTTTGCTTGTAACCTAGTATTATTGATCTAATTTGAATGCGGTTTTGTTGGAAAGCTGATACATCTGAATCTGAGATGGCTCCATGTTTGGTAGAAATCCAAGCAGCAGTTTCCATGTTCTGATGTTATTAATCTTCTAGGTTTTGTAATTTTTGTAAAATTTACTCATTTATTTAAGTACACAAAAACTTACAGTAAACAAATATTTACAAAATACACAAGAAACAGTTGAGCTATCTGCAGACTGTTAGAAACGATCTAGAGATAGCTCAACTGATCCGAATCAGTAGGAGAAGGAAGCGTCCCCAAGCTAGACGCGCTGGCGGCATTGCCACGCTGAATAGCAATGCTAATTCCCTGCGCCAAATACCCACCAGCCCTTGGGTCACGCGTCGCTTCGATAAAGTTAACTTGTATTCAATTTGGACTAGCCTCTTAGCTCAGTTGGTAGTAGCTCTGCCTTCTGCGCCGTAGGTCATGGGTTCGATCCCCACCGAGAACAAATATTTGTGTGGTGAACACAGAGTCTGGGTTTTATATTGTATTGTAATAATGTATTTACAAAAAAAAGTATACAAGTATTATAACAGCTCTCTAGTTCCCATAGTACAAGCTCTGCTTAGTTTGGCGCTAGAGAATGCTGAGTGGATCGTCTAAAATATTTATTTAATTTAAATTTTTGTTTTCAGGGGCACATTATACAAAGGTATGATAGACTGCCTGCAACAGTCTGTGAAGAACGAGGGGATTCTATCTCTATACAAAGGATTCCTGCCTCTATGGATGCGCCTGGGACCCTGGGCTTTGATCAACTGGATAGCGTTTGAAAACATCATGCTTTCTTTAGGAGGGAAGACGTTTTAAAACAACTCTAACTGCTGTATACAGTACCCGAAGTCGGAGATTTGCTACCACATTTCGTAAACGAAATGAAAAATGCGTTTTCGTTTCGCCTATTTGTCTCTCTCTATTGTATGGAGAAAAGACGAGACAGCAAAAATACGTGATGTAGCCACGATCGAAACGAGTTGTTGTCTCATCTATTTTCCATACAAAAGAGAGACACGTGCTCACACGAAAACAACATTTGGTAGACGAAACGTCGTAGCAAAACTCCGACTTTGAGTACAGTACGCGAACTGGATCTTTTTCCCTTTGAAGCTGCAGTAGCCGCGTTCCCAATTTTAGTCGTTGATGGACGCAAGGCAGTGTATCGTAGGGCACGTTCCTGACGTGCGTGACCTACGAGACCTTGCTTTGTTATAGGCGTTGGTTACCACTAAACATCAGGTGGACCATATGCTTGTTTCATCAGCAAGTAGGTAGGTACAGGTACCTATAAGAAAAAAGTTATGATTGTACAAGTACCTACATAGTGGTTATGATTTTATAACTTGGATCAATATTTTTTTACGCAACTGTAAAATAGTCAAACACTGCCTTTTTCATTTATTTTAGAGGATGTTTTATTTTTCTATGTATCAGATTTTTTTAACAAATAAAAAAGGCGGACGCTCTCAATTCGGTTGTATTTTTGTCTAATGTTTGTTACCGCATAACTTCGTCATTTATGCACCGATTTGTTTTTTTTTATGTCAAAGGAAATAATATACTTCCAGATAGGTCCTATAAAATTTTTATGAAAATCGGTTCAGCAGTTTGGTTAATAAGTTGGTTTCTCAATTTTTATAAACTTTATTTGTGTGTTATTATTTTATCAAACCAAATGTAATTTATTAAAGACATTATTTTATTCAATGACCAAATAATAAACGTAGTGCAAAGTTATAAGAATAAGGTTTAGTATTTTTTATTGATAAGAGCAATCCAAAATTATGTTCCTAGAAAATCTACGAAATAGGGTTTCAAATTAAAAAAAATGTGACATTAGATGGAAATTGGCAGATTTTTTTACCCCATTTACCAAAGATCTTCAAATAATGGTCATACAATTTTTTTTTATCAACGTCTTTTAATGACTATAATAGCCTCTCAGCTCTAGTTGGTAGTAGCTCTGCCTTCTGCGCCGTACGTAGCGTAGGTTCGATCCCAACCGAGAACAAATATTTGTTTGGTGAACACAGATGTTTGTTCTCAAGGTGTTTTAGTGTACCTATTCTACAAACGTATATTATTTACAAAAAAATAAGTAAATATCTACACATGTTTTTTGGGGCTAGATAGTGTTGTATGGATTGTCCACAATATTATTATTTATTTATTTCTATAATACTAATAACGCAGCAATGTAATGTAGGCTCAATTATGTTAAATAAATAAATATTTTTATGAGGCTAATGTTCGTAACAGTTCAAAAAATATATAATAAATAAATATATTGGAAGTACCTACTTAATGCAAAGGTGCTAACTCTCATAACTATAGATTCCTTCTCACTAATTTTAACGATTTTATTTTATTTCTGCATAATCACATTTGTAGACCTAGATTGTTACTAATTAATCGTTAAGAATATCGTGTTATTTATTTAAATATTAAATAAATTATATTGAACTGTTCGACAATGTTTTCATTACCTACAAATAAAACATCTTAAAATCCTTCCACCACACTGACACTGACAAAAATAAGAATAAAACACAGAAATACAATATTAAATTTATTAGTAAAAAATATCATACATCTTCCACAATATTGGAGAATCGTAACTTAAATTATTTAAATATTTGAATATTATAATGATTATAGCACTTTCCATTTCTGATTACTCACTTGCCTTCATGCATTACTTGTCACTACAGCGAGAAGCACAATTTAATGGACAATATTTATTTATTGGTATTATAATGTTCACAACATGCTTCATATGGATGTATGACCCGCGCAAATAAAGAAAGCAATCGAATAAAAAGCGCTGCTAATCATTCCGTCTCATTCACACGCGACTGTGATCAAAAGGGTGCGAGTGAGGTAATGATAAGCGGCGCCATGTTGGATTTGTTTATTGGCGCAGATCATACCATATCTTATTCTATATTACACACACTTTAAATGCTTTGCAGAAAGTTATTTCCATTGATACCATAAATTAATGTTTAAAATCATTCGCGCATGACACATCGCTCAAAGATTTCGTCAATTAAAATTAAATCAGTGTTTAATAAAATATTAATTTTGGGTTCAATACAATAACAAAAATAAATATCTACATTGTGTCAACGAGCCCTCAATTTATTAATTCCAAGTCTTGACTAACGTTTAAACTCTAACTAAGTACAATGACACATTCTGGTGCCATGACATGAATCGTTAAGATCGTCACTAGTGTCCTAATCGGTAACGTTTGTACGACCATCGGGTGCTGGCTTACAAACCTCCAAACAAAGCATCATCAAGTTTGAACAAGTTGTATAAACAGTACCCAAAGTCCCAGTGCATTTACAACATTTCGTTACCAAATGTTGTTTTCGTTTTGCCTACGTGTCTCTCTCTTTTGCATGGAAAAATGAGACAACAACTCTAACTACGTAACCTATTTTTGCTGTCTCATCTTTTCTCCCTACTAAAGACAGACGAAAGGTAACGAAATGTGGTAGCAAAACTCGGACTTCGGGTACAGGACTGATTTCACTGTGCCTTATCAAACCATATTGTAACCGGTCTGGGAATTGTCGTACATTATCATAATCCTTGCCGAAAACACGCAAACATCATACATGTTCAGTGACTCAAGACTATATCCATGCAAAGATGATTATTGCATATAAGATCACGGTATTGGCATTTCTCTGGAAGCAGACAACGAAAAGAACGAAAGATCGAACGAACAACCAATCAGGACATCGTCAAAGTATTAGTCATCGCAGTCAAACACTACGTCATAAACATAAAATCCAATATTTACTTTAAATAAAAATCTTAGGACAATCTATAGCACTGATGTTGAAACTAGACCGATTTGAAGTTAGCTGCTAAGTCTCAAACAATGCTAACTTCAGAGGTACTTATATCGATCGTACTGTATTTTGTTGTGTATACAACGGATTATCTAAGCATGATAAAACACGTCAAAAGCGATTAAAAGCAAATACAAAATACTTTACTGTACATACAAATTTATAAAAAAGTATAATAGTAAAAGTAATTATTATCCATCAAAACACGAAAAGGCATTTAAAATTGTGCGTAACAAAATCTCTCTAAGCTGAGCTTACGTCTAAAGCAGAGGCCACATAGCAACACGTTGAACGTGCATCCGTGGTAGCGTGCACGGGCGATCAGCTGTTCGTAAGTGTGTCATTGTACATACGGATACACATCAGACTACACACGTTTGGACTTAGAACTATTGAAATAGAACGCTGCGGTAAGTGCCAGAGGGTGCGATAGGTTGTTGTTATTGCGTTCGCCCCATTAACGCACTGGCTGCCGCACAGTCTCATTCTCACTACTTATAGGGCGTGTAAACTGATGTGTAGCCGACTGATCGCCAAGTTCGACGCAGATAGAACGCTTTGGTGTGGCCGCGCTTAACAGCCTATCTCGAAGGACGCTAGATATCCCGTGACTAAGGTATCTGACAAATCATACCAATTTGAACACTATCATAAAAAATGTTGTCGAACCTATAATATTTTTTTTTTTCTAACATAAAATGGTATATACTTTTAAAATGAGCATTTAACACTATTAAAGCTAGAGCTCACCAACATATTAACCAATTATTGCTGACAGACGCGTTGTTTAAATTAGCGATTCGTTGGTGAACTTCTAACTCATGCTCGGTTCTTATAATTTCAGTAAAATCTTAATAAAATGTAAAACTGTATTGCACAATCCAATGAGATTATGAGCGATTATCCGACTGACGACTTTATCTGACTTCTACGCGGTCAAAAATGTGTAAAATTATGAAATAAAAATTAAATTAAAATAATTCTTACGGATTAAAAAGAAAATGTAGATTTTACACTTATTGCAATATTTCTTTTAAATTGCGGATAAAATCCATACACTCGAGTGAGGATCCGCTTTAATATAAGAACCGAGCATTACTGGATACATAAAGGGTTCATACTTTCAAAATCACATTAAAAACCTACATTACCGGCGTCGGGGTAAGGGAGTCAGCGGCAAACTGAGTTGATCCCATAACACTATATTAATATTTCGAATTACAATAGCCGTGTATTCTAAGACAAATTTCACGGGTTCAATACACTATGTCGAGTTTAGACATAGGGTAGTTAGGGTCCTTCTAGACTACTTGCGCCTACACCCTATTACTGTATCAATCACCCAATTCTGTATTAAAATATGAATAAAACGGTATTCATTTTCGTCAATAAAAAAATGTATACAAAAAACAGCTTACTTGAATAGTAGGTACACCAAATCCGCTTGGGTAAGGGCGGCGCCACTATCAAAAATAAAATGAAACAAAAGATTGCATTGACAGCAAAACGGAATGAAATGGCATTATTTCCTCCGTTTCTTTTTAATCAACCGAACAGAAAATAAGGCAGTATATCGCGAGTATTGGACCAAACCCCATTTAGCTCAAAACAAGTCGAGACAAGTAAACTCGTGACATTTGTCTCTTATTAGATACGAGGCTTACTATAAATTCTGGCACGTTTTATAGGATAAAACAATCACAACACCATAGAAAAAACTGAAAGTAACATTACTTTTAATTTTAAAATGGCTGAGACAATAAATTCGTTACAGAACATCAAAACGGCAAAAACTCATGATTAGTTTTTTGTTTTTGTACTACCAAATAACATCCTTCGGGGTCGAGCTGTATACTAGCGTATACAGCTCGACCGCACGCTTCAGCACTGTTTTGTGCGGGATGATATCCGGATACTATTGCACGGCAGTGCTGATATCATTCCATATTAAACATTTTTCTTCACATTCATAATGGTCCTATAGCAGTCATTTAGCTTAGCAGACCATTAATTCTGTTGCCATCTCTATTTGTTGACATCAAAGTGACAGTGACAAGAGGCTATCAGCAAGCTGCTAATAAATATCCAGCAATATGAATGAGGGGGTGTCTCTTATTCATATTGCCCGACACTCTAAAGAATATGTGCAAAATATTATTTTCATCATCACTTTTATACACAACAAAAAGAGACAGTGACATAAAAAACCAGACAAATCAGTCACTTTAGCTTGTGAAGCCCTAGGTGACCAATGCCGGAATGTAGACACGCGAAACTCAATACATTCTGGGCTTATTAGAGTTTAGTGTAACAGTGCTGAAACGTGCGATGATATGTAGCACGACCCATCATGTATTGCGAAAAAACAGGCAGTAAATGACGCATACATTACACTATTACAAGGTAATGATTACAATATGCGTAATCAGACGGCCGTAAGAAATAAAGCACCTTATTACTCTTCGGACTAACTTTAAAGTTGGATTCACTGACGCCTGATAAGCGGGCACGTACAAAGTAGGTGCGATCACTTGTATGTAATGTAGGCTAATATGCCATAAACCATGACAAGGGCCTAGATTTATAAACTATTATTTTTTACTATTGCCCATAACATTCAAGTACTACGTAAGCAGATTTTTTTACAATTATTTACCCCCCTCCCCTTCCTCTTGTCAGCAAAAGTAAGCAAACCTCTGCCCCCTCCCATGCTTACGTAATCATTGGTATTTTTTTTTTGTTGGCGAATAATACGCATTTTTCTTTTAATGTATTCTGCTGACGTAATCACGATATCGACCCCCCCCACTACCATATCATCAAAAATAAACAAAGTAAAGACCCCCCCACCCCCATCAAGCGCTTACGTAAAACTTGAACGCCCCCTTAGTTATGGCTGATAGCAGAGACCAACTATCCCGGCTTGAGAGGTTTATTCTGCCATTTAAAGAGAAAATAGCACTGAATTATTGCAATTAAAATCTATGTGTCTCTCTGTACTAGACTTCCTCCATTTTAATACAGTCACCACAACTGGCTTTGTACGAACGCGCCCTGAGGTCTCAATAACTCGTGTAGGTTAACAGCTACTAGGCCTCGTCCACAACGGACAAGCAGATAATAATATACTAATTATGACTTGTGGTACACAAGGATACGCATCAGACTATACACTGCTAGCTCTTATGTCCTTGCAGTAAGCGTCATTTAGCTTTGTGTTTGGGTAACTTGAGGTGTATCCCACTGTACTATAATTTTTGTGTATTTATATATTTTATACAACCAAACTACTACTAGGTAGCTAGATTCTGCATGCTAGCTAGTAGTAGCTAGATGGAAAAAGTATATGGGCCGCCTGGTAAACATCGCCTGTAACAAAGCAATGCCTCGTAGGTCACGCAACGTGCCCTGCGTCCATCAACTTAAGACAAACATATGTCCACACGGGCCAAGAATTTCAATTAAATAATTTTAATTAAGTAAATTTGACAAGCCGCCGTAGACAAGGCCTCACTAAACGTATTTCACGTAACTTAGAAAACTACAACGTTTTCGACAGTACAATGTCACTTATATTATTCGATGTCGGCTGAAAACGAGTTATTGATGTGTTTATTTTTATTTTTTAAGATCCGACCACACATGCCACGATCACTTTTAGAATCAAAACGCATTATAAAATAGGAATTACTACTTTTTACTAGCTGACCCGCCGCGACTTTGCAGGGGTTTTATATCGGAAATAATACATAAAAATCCATTATAAAATCTGAAACACATTTTACTTAAAATTAGTTTCGCAGTAGAAACATAAGACACCGGATACCGAGCAAAGCCGCAAGCGGATACTAGCTTATCATAAGTTTGTATAACGTATCATAGTCTTCATGATTTTATTAGACACTCGTTTGACTATACCTAAAGTAGCGCTTATCCGATCAGTATAATATATTTGTGATGGAAATGGCATGTATGTATGACAGATGTGTGTCGTCCGTCGAGTAGAGCAGACGTGTCGAGAGGCAAGGCGCGACCACTATGAGTGGTAGGCGGTGACGTAAGACGACGGGAACAGGCCGCGTCTATTGCCTATCTCGCCCTGAAATTATACATTAATTTATTAATATCAACAGTAACATTAAACATACAGTTAATAAAATTATTTGATAAACATTTTGATGATTTAAATATTGTCTCTAAGCTTCCCGAGTTGTTAATTCAATATCAATAACAACCCCCACAGCTCAGTTATTGTAGCCCTGCGCTCGAGGGCGTGGGTTTGATCTCCACCGAGAACTTATATTTTGTGTGGTGAACATAGACGGTGTTTATCTGTCTGGGTGTATTCAAATTTTTTACTAAAACAATATTTAATTATTATTTAAGGTATCTTGCTCCCATAGTACAAGGTCTGCTTAGTTTGCGGCTAGATAGTGTTATGTGGAGTTATATCCACAATTAATGGGAACCAGATAGCTGATATAATACTCAAATACTTTTTTTTGTAAATACATGCTTAGAATACAATATAACACCCAGACAGAGAACAAACATCTGCGTTCACCACACAAATATTTGATTTCGGTGGGGATCGAACCCACGCCCTCCAGCGCACAAGGCAGAGCTAATACCAACTGAGCTGTGAAAGCAGTCGAAATAGTCTCGATCGAGTCTTTATGATTATAAGTATTGTAAGCGACGCAATCAAATCAGTGCATACTTACTTAAAAATATAATGTTTTTTCTATTACATAAATGTACGAATACATTCTATGAGTGCAACCCAGGGCGCGTGCGGGGTACGTTTCAAGTTAACCTTGCTTTTTTTACTTTCTAAACCCTACTGCCTATCACCATATTTACGTCCACCACCGACAAGTATGATGATTGAATGCTCACCTGCCACCAATGCTGATCGGAGCGGTCATGAACGGTGAGGATATCTCCGCGCCGGAACTCCAGCTCACCGGCTTCTTGCGGAGTGAAGTCATACAGCGCTTGTACCAGCACCTGGAAACCAAACCACGACCATTTCATACACCAGTCAACAGTTATTTATTTGGTTGGTTCAATGGTAAATAATTTAATTTTTATTTTATTTTAGAACAAAATCCACAGCTCTTAATATACTATGTAAATACATAAATTTCTAACATACAGCCAATAACGGATTAGCATTTTTAGTACACTAGTTGGTAACTGAGCTTCGCTCGGAATTTTTTTCGTTAATTTGTATTTTTAAGAAATCATAAGAAGCATATTATTTTCTCTACTGGTTTATTCTTACTGAACAACGCCATCTACTGGACATGATTGCAGTTAGTTACTCACAATCGTCAATAGATGGCAGGAGCAGTCACATATTCAGTTTATGTTTTTAGTTTTTTATTAACGAACAGACTCATTTTCTGATAATGAATCCTAGCTAGATCGTTTTATCGTCCCCGAAAACCCCTGTATACTTAATTTCATGAAAATTGTTGGCTCAGTTTCCGAGATCCTAAATATATATATATATATATATATACAAGATTTTCTCGTTTAAAGGTATATAAGATAAGATAATAATAAATATATAATGTGCATTAAAAAACACAAATATTACGGGATAGCGGGGATACGCTGAAAAACTGTGCTATCGGATCTTAAATCCCACTTTAATCATAACTTTAGGGACAATAAAAAATCTTTGTAACTTTCCTTATAATTCAACAAACATTACACATCATATTTTTATTATGTTACTTCAAAAACTGACGTCACAACGAAACTGCTGAACCGATGCTGGACGAAAAGCGGAAGTAATAATTTTGGTCGTAACAAGTTTTCCTACCAAAATGTTTACTTTATTGGTTTTCGTACCTATGCAAACTTTTTAGTAGGAAAACTGGTTATGATCAAAATATTGTTTTTTTTTTAAAACTATTTCAATAAGGTTGCATACAAAACTGTTGATCGCAATTTTTTACAAATAAGTTCAGTCTTCTTCCTATCGTGTCACTGGTTATTTCGAACGAAGAGTGGTGAAAATATTTTAAATGCGGCTCAATGAGGCTATTTTCATACATTTGACACATATTTTCGAAATTTTTAGGTTCTACGCCATGCCGGTTTCCTCACGATGTGTTTCTTCACCATTTGAGTGGCCTGGTATAGTGTTTTTTTTTTTTTAATTTAAATGTCATTGGTACACGACTGGATTTGAACCCACGACCTTAGGATCGGAAGGCGGGCCGCTACCACAGCACAGGCTACCAGCGCTCTGTCAATGTTGGTTGCTCAATTATAATGTAAGTAGAGTATATGACCACTATTCATTTTGCGACAGGTGCAAGCTAATCGTCACTAGATCGTCAAATTACACATTGACCTACTTGGCTAGATGTATTGTAAGGGGTGTACTGCATTAATAATTCCCACTGAATGATAACATCTACTCTCAAACCAGATACAAACGGCACGTTTTTAGGGTTCCGTAGCCAAATGGCAAAAACGGAACCCTTATAGATTCGTCATGTCTGTCTGTCTGTCTGTCTGTCCGTCCGTCCGTATGTCACAGCCATTTTTCTCCGAAACCGTAAGAGCTAGACTGATGAAACTAGGCGAATAGATGTATTCTGTGAACCGCATTAAGATTTTTACACAAAAATAGAAAAAAAACTATAAATTTTGGCCCCCATACTTGAAACTGAAACTCAAAAAATGTTTTTTCATCAAACCCATACGTGTGGGGTATCTATGAATAAGTCTTCAAAAATGATGTTGAGGTTTCTTATATCGTTTTTTAGGGTTCCGTAGCCAAATGGCAAAAACGGAACCCTTATAGATTCGTCATGTCTGTCTGTCTGTCTGTCTGTCTGTCCGTCCGTATGTCACAGCCATTTTTCTCCGAAACTGTAAGAGCTAGACTGATGAAACTTGGCGAGTAGATGTATTCTGTGAACCGCATTAAGAATTTAACTTAAAAATAAAAAAAAAACTATAAATTTCGGGGGTCCCCATACTTGAAACTGAAACTCAAAATTTTTTTTTCATTGAACCCATACGTGTGGGGTATCTATGAATAGGTCTTCAAAAATGATGTTGAGGTTTCTAATATCGTTTTTTTCTAAACTGAATAGTTTGCGCGAGAGACACTTCCAAAGTGGAAAAAAGTTGGTCCCCCCCCCTCTAACTTCTAAATTAAGAGAATGATAATACTAAAAAAAATATATGTTGTACATTACTATGTAAACTTCCAACGATTTTTGGTTTGAACGAGATCTAGGCAGTAGTTTTTTTTTTATACGTCATAGACCGTAAACCGCAATTTACCTTTCGACGAACTACAAGAACCTTATTATGTTACATCAAGTAACATAATATAAAGGTTCTTGTAGTTCGTCGTGCTACGGAACCCTTCATGGGCGAGTCCGACTCGCACTTGGCTGCTTTTTTTCTAAACTGAACAGTTTGCGCGAGAGACACTTCCAAAGTGGAAAAAAGTTAGTCCCCCCCCTCTAACTTCTAAAATAAGAGGATGATAAAACTAAAAAAAATATATGTTGTACATTACTATGCAAACTTTTAACGATATTTGGTTTGAACGAGATCTAGCCAGTAGTTTTTTTTTATACGTCATAAATCGTAAACCGCAATTTACCTTTCGACGAGAACCTTTATTATGTTACTTGATGCTACGGAACCCTTCATGGGCGAGTCCGACTCGCACTTGGCTGCTTTTTAGGGTTCCGTAGCCAAATGGCAAAAACGGAACCCTTATAGATTCGTCATGTCTGTCTGTCTGTCTGTCTGTCTGTCTGTCTGTCCGACCGTGTCACAGCCATTTTTCTCCGAAACCATAAGAGCTACACTGATGAAACTTGGTGAGTAGATGTATTCTGTAAACCGCATTAAGATTTTTACACAAAAATAGAAAAAAAACTATAAATTTTGGGGGTCCCCATACTTCAAACTGCAACTCAAAAAAAAATTTTTCGTCAAACCCATACGTGTGGGGTATCTATGAATAGGTCTTCAAAAATGATGTTGAGGTTTCTAATATCGTTTTTTTCTAAACTGAATAGTTTGCGCGAGAGACACTTCCAAAGTTGAAAAAAGTTGGTCCCCCCCCTCTAACTTCTAAAATAAGGGAATGATAAAACTAAAAAAAATATATGTTGTACATTACTATGCAAACTTTCAACGATATTTGGTTTGAACGAGATCTAGTCCGTAGTTTTTTTTTATACGTCATAAATCGTAAACCGCAATTTACCTTTCGACGAACTACAAGAACCTGTTTCCTGTTTATTTTCTGTATATTATGTTACTTGATGCTACGGAACCCTTCATGGGCGAGTCCGACTCGCACTTGGCTGCTTTTTATTTATTATATATGCAAATAAATAAATAAATATTGTGGACAATCCACACATCACTATCTAGCCCCAAATTTAAGCAGAGCTAGGTACTATGAGAACCAGAAGGGCAAGTCTCCATGCCAAATGTAGTTTTCGTTTCGTTCGTCTATATAAAAAAAATACATCGAAGTATTATATCAGCTATCCGGTTCACATCGTACAAGTTCTGCTTAGTTTGGGGCTACATTGTGTGATGTGGATTGTCCATAATATTTATTTTAATTTATTCATAGAACGAAATTAAAATAGCTGTAGAAATAGTACAAATAATTAGGCCAAGAATGTAGGATATCAAACACGACAAAACTGAACGGAATTTCTGTAATTAAATACTGCGGGGTCAAAGATATTTGATAACATAGTTAAAAACAAGGAAATTTCACTGGCTGTCCTAAATTAATAAATTCCTCAACAACAACGTTTACATTTCTTCTAGTTGGAAATTATCATCAACAGCCTGAAGAAGTCCGCTGCTGGACTCAGCCTCACATTCCAAGAAGAACGATTTTGAGCACTCTTCCCACGACCTTTACAATATCGTCAGTCCATCGGGTGGATGGGTGTCCTACCACATCTAAGCTCGTTTATCGTGTGGGGAAAGTTTAGCAAGGCTGGACAGGCTGTGGAAAGATCTCCCTGCTAATGTTTTCCCTAAGAATTAAAGCATGGGTTTCTTTAAAAACGGCGTTTTAAAAGTTTTAAAGGGTTGTCAACGCGCTTGCGATACCTCTGGTATTGCAGCCGTCCATAGGCTACGGTAAGCGCTTCCCATCAGGTGGGCCGTATGCATTTTGTCTACTTAGTCGTATAAAAAAAGGAGCCAAACGGATGTTCTATGCGTTGGTGAACGGTAACGTAAGGGCCAAGCCAGACAAAGCGCTCTAACTGCAAAACCCTACGTTATTGCGGCAAGAGAATCCTTTTTTTTTCAAAATGATAGGGGGTACTATGGTCATAGTCGAAATCGTAACTAAAAAAAACCTAGGAAATACTGCAAAACGTGGGAATGTGCCAAGTACCATTTTTTGACGTGCTTTTAGACTACTCCGTTTAGGCCTTAAGGGGAATGGGTAACTACCGTGCCGTGTATTATAGTTTAGAGTTCTTTTAAACGGCTAGCTGGGCGATTGTGTAATTTTGTTGCAATCAAAAGTTTGATACAAGGAACAGCGATTACATATCTTGTTGCCATCAGTTTTCGACCACAATCTATCTGTTGCTATGCTAGTTTTACAAAGCGAAGTTCCTATTTGCTATCTCATGTTTATGCAATTATTCCTTCAAAGAAAAGTTTTGTTTGAATTCGTTTTTATTGCAATCTAAACTTAATAATGTCAAAAATGACAGATGCGACTAGATTTTGATTGCAGCAAAAGATACGCAACCACCCCACTGATTCGAATGAAAATCGGAACAGATGATTGTTATCTGGAATCCCTCAGATTAGACTTTTAAAAAATGCCATGAAAGCCCATTCACGTAAGATGCGTTGCGTTAGATACGCTCAGTCTAGTTTGGCCCTTACACAGTTTGTGCTATGCAACTAGAGATTATAGGAACAACACCGGGTTATTTTGGTTTTATCAGGGTCACGCCTGTACTATTTACACAGACATATCGGTTGGGCGTGCGGTTTTCATACTATCCCCGAGCTAATGGAAAATGGAAGAATCTAAATATTTCACAAATGATGTTATTTAGTGTAATTATTCATTGTGATAATAATTCAATTTTTAATTAAGACAACTTTCATTTAACCAGGAATTTATTCACAGAAAGTATTTCTCATTTTTAGGGTTCCGTAGCCAAATGGCAAAAACGGAACCCTTATAGATTCGTCATGTCTGTCTGTCTGTCTGTCTGTCTCTCTGTCTGTCTGTCCGTCCGTCCGTATGTCACAGCCATTTTTCTCCGAAACCGTAAGAGCTAGACTGATGAAACTTGGCGAGTAGATGTATTCTGTGAACCGCATTAAGTTTTTTACATAAAAATAAAAAAAAAACTATAAATTTCGGGGGTCCCCATACTTGAAACTGAAACTCAAAAAAATTTTTTTCATCGAACCCATACGTGTGGGGTATCTATGAATAGGTCTTCAAAAATGATGTAGAGGTTTCTAATATCGTTTTTTTCTAAACTGAATAGTTTGCGCGAGAGACACTTCCAAAGTGGAAAAAAGTTGGTCCCCCCCCCTCTAACTTCTAAAGTAAGAGAATGATAAAACTAAAAAAAATATATGTTGTACATTACTATGCAAACTTCCAACGATTTTTGTTTGAACGAAATCTAGTCAGTAGTTTTTTTTTTATACGTCATAAACCGTAAACCGCAATTTACCTTTCGACGAACTACAAGAACCTTATTATGTTACATCAAGTAACATAATTAAAGGTTTTTGTAGTTCGTCGTGCTACGGAACCCTTCATGGGCGAGTCCGACTCGCACTTGGCTGCTTTTTTGAGAATACTACCTCCTCACTGCTACTTCCTGTTTCATTTTACTGTTTTCGTGTACCTACTGTAGATATATTTTCATCTTTTCTGTTTTTGTGTTTTTTTTCTCTTATAATATCAATGTTTTTTATATTTACTGTTATATATAACTATGTCCCGTAAGAAATTGTTGTCAGTTACAAATAAATGTTTTTTCTTTTTACTAATATTTAGCTGCCGCCCCCGGCTTCACTCGCGCCTGATATCTGATATTATTATTTAATGCATTTTCGTTTTGGTATTGTTATTTTATCCATTCCTGTAAAATTTTCGGGATCACAAGCAACTTATTATTCTAATTCAGCTTACAGGAACTGTTATTATTTTAAGTTCAATCACCATCGGTTCATTATTCTAGTGAGTGCACCATAAAAATAAGATAATAGATAAAAAAATTGTGCATAAAATAGAATAAACAAATAATACAACATCAATGACAATTTCGCCCGGCCTTATTCAATACCATTACTTCAGATCAGACCAGTCGGCGTCATCCACAAGGCGTCATAGCCAATACGAGCGGAGCTGATAATGCTGCGGCTTTCCTCACAAAGTATTCCTTCGCCGTTTGAAAGCACTGACATTTCACACAATGGGGAGGAAAACCACCGTTTGTTCACATTAGATAGCAACACCATCTAAAGAGCAACCGCGCATGCGTGCATCTGACTGACAGCTATTCAAAGCAGTTTCCAAACTCCTTGCTGCGCAGTTTCCAGACTCCTTGAACCAAACGTACCTTCATAGCTGTCAAAATCATACAACAGTCGGTTGCATGCATTCGCGTTTGCGCGGGAGGCGATAATGTACATCCAGTTATTGTACACCCCGTTATAACGATGCCAGTTGAGTTTATACACTGTAGCAATTAAAGTTTTACTTTTTTGTCCAGGCACTGGATACTTGTACTTTGAGACTTTATAGGGCGGATCCGAATTGGAAAGGTTATGTAAATTACAAAAAAGGCAAACGTGCCTCCTCAGATTTAGAAAATGCTTTTTTTTACAATAACCAAGAAGGAACTAATAATTGATTATTGAACTTCATGCGCCTAAATAATTTGACAGTGGAAAAAGGTGGATTCTTTTTAACGGGGTGTACATTAGCCGGACCCGGTTGCTGTATGCGTCAGGCGCTCGTGTTGCCATCTGTAAAAAACCTTGCGTGTTCCATCCCATTGTGCAAATATATCCATAGATCCACAATCCGGAACCCACGACCTTGGACCTTGTTTGTTAACTAGACCACCTGTACTTCCCGGGTTCGATTGTATGATAGTAAAATAATACCTACTATTTTTTCTGATGCTGGCAAGACCTGCAGCAATACAAAGAATAGGTAAGGTTACTGGTGTTGGAATAAGGCATAAATACAATTCGCTTAATTTATACAAATCTAAAGAAATACAGTGCAGTAAATTCTGACTTTTGCATTGAGTTGCGTAGTGTGTACTACTTTTCAGTACCATGCGTGGACATTTTTTTTCTTGGAGACACGATAAGCGTCGCGTTTTAGTGGTGATTATGGCTAACATCAAAATTTTAGTCGATTTCTCGTTTTGGGCACATTTGTTGTTTTCCCACACCAGTTAGTACATTCAGGGTACAAACTTTGACGAGGCGTGATTCAGGCACAGATATCCAAACATCGGAATTTTTGCATTACCAATGTTAGTAGGAAGTAGGATGTATTTTAGTGTTAGGTTAATAAATATAAGTGCTGTACCTATTTATTTTAACACTGTCGCCTGAAATACATAAATCATTACTATAAAATGCCTTCTGCGTTCCGCGCTGAAAGGCTTGGGTTCGATCCCCACCGAGAACAAATTCTTGTGTGAATATTGTAGATTGTGAATAGTGTTTATTTGGGGTTATATCGTTTGTGTCATCATCAACCTATATCAGTCCACTGCTGGACGTAGGTCTCTCCCAAGACGCGCCACTTAGCCCGGTCTTCAGCTCTTCTCCAGTGCTTGCCAGCTACATTTCGCAGATCGTCACCCACCTTACCGGAGGGCGTCCTACACGACGCTTACCTAAACGCGGCATTTAGTGTGTATTTCTACAATATTAATTAAATTACGCATGTGGTAGAGATGCGAATGTTGAGATGGATGTGTGGAGTGACAAGAATGGATAGGATACGGAATGAGAATATTAGGGGAAGTTTCGTTTGAAAGGCATGTCATGAGGAACCCCTCCTCATGACATGCCTACCACGCCAACCTATTGCTCTTCAGTTTTTCTGTCACTGGCGCTACTTTCAAACTTCCCCTAATATTCTCATTCCGTATCCTATCCATTCTTGTCACTCCACACATCCATCTCAACATTCGCATCTCTACCACATGCGTAATTTAATTAATATTGTAGAAATACACACTAAATGCCGAGTTTAGGTAAGCGTCATGTGACTAGGAGAGTAATGAGTATGGATGTGGATGGATATGTGAGCAGAAGTACCAAGGAAAACATGGATGAACTGTGTGGCATGAACGGTGAAGATGACATGGATAAGAGAGGAGTGAATGCAGAGATGACAACTGACAGACGAATGGAGGAGAAAGACATGTTGTGCCGACCCCACATAAAATGGGATAAGGGCAGGAAGAAGATTAATTAAATAAAGCTTGTAGCACTCACCTCTTCAGTAACGACATCCTTGAGCTTGACGTCTTGGAGGCGGCTGACTGACGCCGTACGGTGGTAGTCAACAAGTTCGTTCAGCGAGTTGAACTTTACCACCCATAGGAAGAACTTGCTTGACGCGTCTCTGAGCACTTTGAAGTGTTGCACTCCGTCTGGACATCTGAGGAAGGGAGGATTATGTCAGCCTTTTTTAAACTGTTTATTAAGCATGATCTGTTTGTTGTTTGGGTCTATAAGCTGAATTACAACCACTTCACCATACCCTATTGGTAGCCGGTTTTGGGAATAGAAGATCTCTAATGAGACCGGGCGACGAGACACATAACTGTCGGGAGAAAGAAAATATGGCTGTGGAATGCGTAAATGTTAGGCATTTGGCCGGATTTCCGAACATTCGTTTTAGCCGATAGTTCGGTAAAAATGTAGTAGTCTAGTACTTGATTATGTCATTTAGATAAAATAGTATACCAGTAACCTTAGCAATTAATTGCTATGAAATTAGGTTATGCAGGTACTTCCTAAGCTTGCGACGATTACTATGGTATGAAATGTTTTAATATTTACAAAAATCCGTGAACCTAATTAGAATTAATACGACTTTGATAATAACCGGCCAACATTACATATTATTAGAAAGAAATCGTAGGACATCGGCCCCTGACACGTCCATCACGTCACGACTGGAGCATTTTGCGTTTATATCCGTTTGTACCATCGTGAGGATAATCGCTATAAAATATGAACGTCATACATACGTGGTCTAAGGACTAATTTCGCGATATACAGATAAATAAAAAAAATCTATCTCTTTTTTTATCCTGTCAAAAAAAAGTACTGACTTTTTTTATTCGACGAGAAGCGTTATTCTGTCGATAGAAAAATCTGCCTCAAATCATAAAGCATTTATTGTATGATTAAAGAAAAGGTCGGCTCATGGAGAATGTACCGTGACATTAAAAATCGTGTTTTTGATGAGTGAAAATATGGGAAACCTACCAAATACCTATTTTTTCGAATGAAATGTGGACAACCTATCCTTATAACCGCGCTGACGTCAATGATTGGCAACTGGTGACGCGAACCAAACTGTATGACGATAGCCAACAAGCCAACAATCACGGTCATTTTTAGTCCTCGCTGTCGTAATTCTAATAAGCCGACCTTCTGTTCGACAATGTAGAAATCGAAGCGAAAAGTCTGGATAGACAGGGCTCAGAAATTAATCCTCTATTCCAATAAATTAATCTTGTTATCGTGTCACTGTTTTTAAACCAAGCAATGTGGTGAAAGCATTTTAAAAGGCACCTTAACTTAAAAGTCGACATAGAAACCGGCGATATAGATTTTTGCGCTTATATTATTTTTAGAAAACAAATCGTTCTAAGAAATTTCCCAACACTTGAAGATTGATAACTAATACACGCTACAAATATATCGAGCCCAATTATCCTGCACTATAATTCAGTCGAGGCCCCGCTCACCAAAAACCAGTTCCATGACTGCATGAATCACAGAAAATATTTTACGTGACAAGCAACTGGTTTAAACTTCAAGTAATGAAAACTATCTAAATCCACACAACACTATTTATTTAGCCCCAAATTAAGCAGAGCTTGTACTATGGGAACCAGATAGCTGATATAATACTAACATATTTTTTTTGTAAATATATACTTAGAATACAACAAACACCCAGACAGAGAACAAACATCTATGTTCACCACACAAATATTGGTTCTCGGTGGGGATCGAACCCACGGCCTACGCAGCAGAAGGCAGAGCTACTGCCAACAGCTGAGATGACCTAATATTGTCATTTCTTATTGCCTGAGGACTGGAGACGAGGACAGGGACGGCCGAGAAGACGTTGACGAGAAGATCTCGACGGTCAGAGGAAAGATTGGTGGGAGACCCCTAAGGTTCGAGATGAGTGAAAAGTTTTGGGGGAGACCTTTGCTCAGCAGTGGGACTATGCAGGTAAAATAAAAAAAAGATGATTGAATCCATAATTTTGTTCGACAGTAGCACAGAATCAATAACAGAACTACACAGTAGGTGTAATGATATAACCGGTATTTACTCAACAACGATCATTACCTTTTAAATTATTGTGAAACAATTCGATCTTTGTAACAAGCATGGAGTGTGGATGGACTTATTTATAGTCTTCGGTATGAGTCATAAACGGCATTACTTTTTCTACTAATATAAAGTGAATTAGTCAGCTTCGCGCACATCGACAGTTTCTTGTGACTAAGACACCAAATAAGCTGATAGAATGCATCGTTTTTTTTTCTAACTGGTCCTCTTGTATTCTAAGATGCATGGGTGCTGAAATACTGAGCAAGCATCATACAGATATCATTATCAAAATTTTAGTAATTAATCACTAAACAGGGTGATTTTCATTAAAAAAACCGCCAACTAGGATATAATTTTCGTTGTGGTGGAAATACCTCTCGGTCTGCCGCTGCAGGTAGGTAAGGGCACTACTCATTTGTCGCATCAATGTAAAAGTTGTATCGTTGAGATAGAAAATATTTGATCTGTTTCAGTTGGTCGGTCAGTTTGGATGGAAAGGGTTAGGGACTTTTCTAAAAACTTGTAAGATTTTTCCTAAATGTTTTAGAACAGAGACAATATTCTAAAATATTCCAGAATAATCTAGAATAATTTAATTCTAGATTATTCTGAAATATTTTATATTTAATTCAAAGACTACCCGGGCAACGACGGTGTAGCTGCTAGTAGAAAATAAAAATACCAGAGATTTTTGTGAAAAACGTCGTCCAAACAAAGTAGTAAATGTTCACAATTCACATACTGTAATATTATAAAGCTGAAGAGTTTGATTGTTTGTTTGGGTGAACGCGCTAATCTCGGGAACTGCTGGCCCGAATTGAAAAAAAAAAATTGTGTTGAATAGTTTATTTATCGAGGAAGGTTATAGGCTAAGTAACTTCACGCTATTTTCTACTAGCGACCCGTGCGAAGCTGGGGCGAATCGAAAAATAATTGTATGTAGTATGTATGTCGTATCCTTGTGCTTTGTAAAAATGTCCACCAATATTTTTTGATTAGTTAATGGTTATGCTCAAATGGTCCACAATGCTGTTGACTGGTGTTTCGCAGTTCCCACGAGGAAATACTTGTATTGTGTCGCTCGTTACAGCTGAGTCACTACGCAAACTCGAGCCTCGACATCAATCAATGAACTTGAGTGTCATATTGCCAATTTGTTTGCGTTATTTGTCAATTGGGATTATTGGCTCTTTAAATAAATGCATAATAATAAACTTGTAAAATACTCTTAGGCAATTATTCGATTATTCAGAAACAGCGCTTAAGTTAAATATACTCATTCCTTATCTTATCCATTCTCGTCACTCCACACAAATCTCAACATTCGCATCTACACTGCATGCACACTTCTTTCATCAGTCTCTTTGGTGGCCCAACACTCAGACCCATACAAAACGACAGGTCTTGTAAATCTTCGCCTTTAGTTTAAGGGGAATTCGCGGATCACGTTGTTCCTGTGTCCTGTCGCCATTTAATTCATCCTGCATTTATTCTGCACTTCACATCTCTCAATCTCACCATGATTCTGTATTTCTGAGTCGAGGTACATAAATTGGAGCAGGTTGGCAGAGACACACCAGTTAAGGCAAAAGTGGTGCAACTGGGATTATTTTCACAGCCAGTGTTAGGAAAAAAAACATCGTTATGGTGAAGCAGGTAAACTCATGACCTAAACTGTTATGTTGTACTTGCCTCTGACTACCCCCTTGAGACCTTGTCAAAGGATCATTTTTTTTCACTTCATTGATGAAGCATTTAAGTCATTTAACCGCAGTCGCACGCAATGCGTACCTAATGCTACTTTACTTACCTACTACACTCACGCCACGCGTATTTTTCTATTACGTCGTAATTTGATGATTAAGTTATTTAATTTAGGTACCTATTTGTTGTTTCTATGAGCTGCTAGAGTTTTGTATTACTTTTAAAGTATTAGGTTTTGATAGCCGGTTTTAGGAAATAGGACTACGGCTACTGAGACCGTGCTACAAAACATATCACTAGTCGGGAGGGAGAAAAAAATGGCGTCGTAATGCGTATATTCTTGTTTTCCGTAATATAAAGATAAAGAAAGAAAGAAACATCATTTATTCAACCACCACAATTGTATACTTTAAAAAATAAATATAAAAAAGAAGCAGAAAACTAAACAATACATAATATAATGTATGCAAAAGTCTATAAAAATAATATTCGCATGCTAAAAGTGGTGGTGAAAAGTTCAGCATATGCATATAAACAGAGTTTTAATTGTATTAAACTGATACATCAGTATGTATGTATAATTTTTATTTTTATACAAGTTATCTGTTACTAGGTATGCCGATATGATACGGCATATTTCTGTGGTGAGAATCCATCGTAATATTTTAGGTGATTTTTTAAGGCGAGCGTCAAGAACTACTGCTGAATGTGTGTTCTAATTAAACCCAAATAGTGAAATACTTTATTGAATCGAGTGACTGTAAAAAAGTAATTATCGTTACACCAACAGTTCGGTCATTAGCCGCGCCTCTCAATGTGAAGTGTGTTTGAGCATACGCCCCATGTACACTATGTCTTCCATGGGTGCTATGACGATGTAGGTACCAATTAGGGGTGTGTGTACACAAAAAAACTATTATTGCGCACATAAATTTTCGAAGAAAAAATTCCATTAGGCGCATTTGACCTTAGGATCGGAAGGCGGGGGAAATGTATGTGAGCAATGCTAGGGCTCTCAAACGGCGAAGGTAAACATCGTGAGGAAACCTGCGGTTTAGTCAGCTCCGCACTTATTGACCATGGTTTTTTCTGTGGATTATAGGACGAATTAGCTGTCAGGATGGTATACGCAAGCCTTCTTCATCTAAAAATCCTGTACCAAGCCATCGACATTTAATGTAAGGACGCACATCTCTAACTGGCATAGTCGAACACAGCGCAGCGGGTAGGTCAACTGGCGTACTCTCACTTACACGAAGCTAGGCACTCTAGGCTAGGCATTTTTCGATCCTCATACGCGTCTATATCATGTTTATATATCGCCGCAATATGAAATTCTCAGACGCGCTTGTTGTGCTTAAATTTTACTTAGGGGCAACGTAATAATACTATGGCCCGGTTTCACAGACGACTAATCGACCAATTAACTATTAGACAGTTGTTTATGTCAAATTACAACTGTCTAATATTTGATACCCTAAAAAAATTAGGATAGACGATTCTGAACCCTCTCCTTCCACCGAATTCACGTTATTTACAATGCCGTCAGTCTATCGGATGAACGAACAGTATTAGAGAATTGGTGTAGTGGCAATAAATTCACCCTGGACCGGCGACAGTAAACCCAAATATCATCCCGAGAGACATAACATACTACCTACTCGTAGATACATATTGATGTTTATGACAAGGTTGTTGGAACTACGGGTCGATTCTTGTGACGTAGTAAACTTTTAGTGTTTTAGTGTGATAATGAAGAGCGCTGTAGGCCTAATGTTAACGACCCCGCCTTCCGGTCCGTAGGTCGTGGGTTCAAATCCAGTGTGTACCAATGAGTTTTTCTGCCCAAAAATTTATGTGACACTATGCTAGTGCTCTCAAACGGTGAAAGAAAACATCGTGAGGAAACCAGCGTATCGTAGAACCTAAAATATGTGTCATGTGCACGAAAGGAGCCTCTTTGAGGCGCACTTAAAATCCTTTCACCACACTTGGTTCTATAAGAGAGAGTGTGTTGATTATGGTGTTGCTTCTCACCGTATTTATTCGCACGGTAGCAGGCCGATAAACGTATTGTGTAACTAATACCTACGCTAAATTTGTTCCGAATCGGATTGCCCTTAACCACAGAATAAGCACAAGTTGCCTTTATGTGTTTACGTAAGTAAAAATCCACAATAAAGTACCTATCTTTGATATTAATGGAATGAGACTCAGTTTAGTCACCGATACCTACTAATAACTTGCCGAACTGATAACATCTTTCCTGGAATACTGTACATACAAATTAAATAGTGATTGAGAAAAAAAATACTCACTTTACAGATAAGGAGAAGTCTCCGGGACTTGATTCACTGATCCTAATTAGAAAAGCACCTTCTGTTTTACTCATTAACAGTTTCTCTGCATCGGCTCTCGTAATTCTTCCATAATACCAACTGAAAATAAACACACCAGTGAATTTCCTAATTTCATTACACAATCTGCGCGGATCTATGACGCCTCTGTGCGTTTTTAGCACATGAACAAAATGCTCAGGCTACAGAATGTTACCAAGAAATGTTTTTAGTACAGGTAGAAGGGCATTGTGTCTTTCACATTGGTCGTCCAAGGAAGTATCAGCACAATTTCTGCCGCAGAACAGTTCCTACAGCAGTGTAGCAGTGCAGCAGTATGCCCGCATACAGTGGCGTAGCTACCTGCGGGCTAGATGGGGCCCCCAAGCTCAGGGGGCCGCTTAGACTCTGACTCACAAACTATAAATTGAACAAGAGAAATTTTCTCCCAAATTCGGAGTATAAATAAGCAAACCAAATTTCAGTAACGCGACCTTATAATAGAAGAAACTTATTTAAAAAAATACAGGGGAATTCCCAACAAAACTCTTTTCTGGTGAACATTTTAATGTATCTTGAATAATGTTGCATTCAGAATACGAGGTATACGGACCAAACGATTTTAATAGTTAAATTGGAGCCCTAGTTTTTTTGCCTCAGGGCCTATGGTTACTTAACTCCGCCACTGCTCGCATAGCTGAACTTCGATTTGTAGGGCTGCCACTGACGCCGGTGCAACCATCTTTACATCTCAATTTGATGGGCGCAATGCAATAATACACATATCATGCCTTTGAAAAATCTATGCTACTCCCTACTGATTTTAATTCGAAACCCCTTGGTTTTTATGGAGGTCAGTGAAAGCACCTTCTTTTTATAACGCTTTTATTAGCTTCACCTGTATGTATGTATGTATGTATGTATGTATGTATGTATGTATGTAACCGACCCCTTTGAGCTCGATTTTGTCCTACTTTGAACGATCAGATTTGATTCAAACTTTGCACACCTGTCAAAGGTCGATGACAATGCAATAATATGAAAACAAAATAAAAAAAAATGAAAAGAAATAAAAAAAATACCTACTTTGAACGATCAGAATGATTCAAACTTTGCACACCTGTCAAAGGTCGATGACAATGCAATAATATGAAAAAAAAAATAAAAAAATGAAAACAAATAAAAAAAAAAAAAAAAAAACCTACTTTGAACGATCAGAGTTGATTCAAACTTTGCACACCTGACAAAGGTCGATGACAATGCAATAATATGAAAAAAAAAAAAATGAAAAGAAATAAAAAAAAAAAACAACTTTGAGCGATCAGATTTGGTTCAAACTTTACACACCTGTCAAAGGTCGATGACAATGCAATAATATGAAAAAAAAATGAAAAAAAAAAAACTAAAAAGTAAAAAATAAATTATAGTTTAAAAAACTAAAAAAAAACGCTTTTATAACTAATTGAACTAAAAAGTTAAAAATAAAACTGTAATGATCAATTGAAAATATATAATATTGTACAAAAAGCGTGGGGGGCTTGATTTTGATTGTTGTAAATATTTTATCAATAGTTTATTATATCTGAAGTTATTATAAAAAGCACCCCACGCTTTTTGTACAATATTATATATTTTCAATTGATCATTACAGTTTTATTTTTAACTTTTTAGTTCAATTAGTTATAAAAGCGTTTTTTTTTAGTTTTTTAAACTATAATTTATTCCTGCCTATAAGGGCATAAGGATACAGATAACCTTATCCTCCTATTTAACTTGTATGCACCCACTGTTGGGTAGACAACACAAGCCATATAAATAAATTAAATATTGTACACCAACCAACTTAAATTTACTTGTAGAGCAAAAACAACCATTAAGGAGCTCTCTAGCCCACCCCTGCAAATATGAAGGAGGTTTACGTTGAACAGGGGATCATTCACTCTGAATAACAAGAACCAAACAAATTTACGGGGCGCTTGGTTTGGAGTCCAATTATATTCAACTTGAGCTGTTTGCTAATCTGTTTTCATGTGAAACCAGCCTTCCATTACTGAATTTGTTGATGGTATTGCTTGTAATTGTTCATTTGACTAAATGGTACTGTGTGAAATGTCCACTGTTATAATATTGGTATATAGCATAGTTGGGGGTTACAAGACTCTAAATAGGTCAAGGAGTGTTTGAGGAATGCTCGTGTAACAAAACAATGTTGATTGATAACTTGTTGACAAAAATAGAACAAAATGGTTGAGGTTGAATTGTTAGCTCAGAGATGCTCGGCAAAGATTTATTTTTGGGTCAAGCTGGTCATTTACCTGATTTTAAATCAAATTGTTTTATCTAGTACAAATAAAAGCTATGTAATAATAAAGCTCTGCCTATTTCTGCTGTGAAACCGCATTGCTGTGTTTCTGTTTGTGGGTGCTGGTGAAATTATTGACATGTGAGGCTGGACACCTGTATGCCTCAAGTAGATGGATACATGGCAGTGCATCGTAGAGCTCATTCCTGACGTGATGATAAGAGGTAATGCTGTGCTATAGCTGATGGTTACCACTCAAAATCAGGTGAGCTATATCCTATTAGCTAGTTGAATGAAAATAAAAGTATTTTATCAGTTATCTAGTATGAATAGGACAAGGTTTGCTTAATTTGATACTATACATGACTGTATACCTAGTGAAAGCACAATTGATTCAAATATGATTTAATTAGACATGACACATCTTTCCAATTCGGGCCAAGAGCACAGATTGCCTGGAGCACCTTTTGAGGTACTTAATACACGCAATGAATAACAACAAAACCACCAGTTCGCATTTTTACACTAAAATTAGTGATAAGAGTAAAATTTCCACAAATACTATAAAAAACTGTTCTCTGTTTACAAGTGTAATGGTGAACTGATTAATAAGAATAGGTAGGTAATTATACAAGAGATAATAAAGAGAAATAAAGTCCACAGAGAAGTACAGTAATTGCTATCTGTTATTGTTAAATTAATTCTGTCAATAAACAAGTTGTCACCTACTATGATCGTAGCAACTAAATTAGAGTAGGAAAAAAACGTAATGCCTAATTGTATATTATTAAATCTCAAATTAAAATAGGTAGGTACGGGAAACAACAAATCCAGAGGACTGATTCTAGCCCGCAAGAGTTCAAAGATTATTATTTATTGTACAATAATAATAATCTCCAATCCATGAGAAAGATTTATGGTATGCACAGCTGGTTTTTCTTACACATTTTCTATAGGATTATTTTTATGTAGAAGTATGTAAATAGAATCATTAGTAATCGGTAACAAACCTGTGAGTTTTCATTTGAATGTAGTTGCTAGGTATAAGTCCTTCTTTGCCTTCCAATTCAGCTCTGTACCAGTTCATATCATCCTCCATGTTTAGTATCTGCAATAACCACTTTTTTAGAGAGGAATCGTTATGAAACACATTTTCTTTAAATTTCAGCGGAAAAAGGTAAGAAGACATACCTTTAAAACTTGATTCTTCTTGAAACTGAGCTCATCATCAGCAGTAGCAGTGAAATCGTGTTTTGCTATAGCCTCCATTGTAGGCACTTCACAGGAATGTCACCGAATTCCAAAATAACTCACAAAGTATAAACTATACACACAACAGTAGAGGTCAGGGATATAATGTAATCATAATGCATGTATTTTTGTCACAAATTCAATACGACCAACGCTGTATTGGGTAATTTTACAGAAAAACCGATCACAGGACACACATCACATCAGCTCGCTGCGGATTATACCATAGACAACTGAATGAGAATGAATATGAATGAATCAGCACCGAATGAACGAATAATATTTATTTAGCAATGCCTCATTTTTTTCATTCGCGAGTTTCGTCGCAGCAGAGCGGGGGGTTTCGGATTCGGAGAGAGTTTGAGATTTATCTTTGAGAGCTCAGTCAGGGTCTGGAGGGGGGGGGGTCTGGTTTCCTAGAATACATAAACTCAAGAACTGATCTGGAAGTAGGTTTTGGTTAGTTTGCAATACATTCTCTAACTTAAGATATTTTATCAGAGAAAGACCTACCAACGGAGCAAAAACTTTTTACCCAAAGGTGCCTGGCGTGTTCTTGGAGGAATTAGAAATTTCTAATTCCTCCAAGGGCGTGTTATATATGTCACACAGTCAGGTGTAATTTGATTGAATGACCACCACCAGCTAGCATGAATCAAAGGTGCTAAGTATTATTATAATGCCCCCTTTTATTACCCTATATGTATTTTGTATTCCTTGTGCTCACTGTTATGTTCGTTGCCATGCCATTGACAAAGGGTTTTCACGGATTCACTGTTTTCAAAAACCATAGACAAATAAATGACTTTGACATAATAATTTGAATTACGTTGACTTAATTGACATTGCAATACGTAACGTCATGTATGTCAAAGTCTGTTGACTGGACATTATTTTTTTGGCAGGTAGAAATTTTCTTTCATGTCCAATCGCCCTCCCAGTGGCATTATACGCGTAAGAATTTTTTAAATCTTTATTTATTCCCGTAATCGCTAACTTTAACAATAACGTGAAAACCTAAACCCACAATGTGGTAAATTTAAATAATAAGTTATTGTTTATTTATGTTGCCCAGTGACTAATTAATGTTTTAAAACTGTGCCGGTGTGTGGTGTTTCAGGTTTAGTCGTAACTCAAATAAACGCAACGATGTCGGGAGGATTAGACATACTCGCCCTCAACGAGGAGGATGTCACGAAGATGCTGGCAGCGACGACCCATCTTGGGTCCGAGAATGTCCACTTCCAGGCAAGTTCCTTGGCACCCTAACCTTACTTTGTTTACTTCACAATTTTACATGATGATATTGAATCCGTTCCATTTTTCTTCTGATTACTATTGAAGATCGATTCTCCCAACTGATGTTCTCCAGAGTATAATCATAAACATTGGGATTTATTACCAGTATCATGCTAAAAATGTGTTTACCTGTAGATGGAAACATACGTTTACAAGCGCCGTCCTGATGGAACCCACGTGATCAATCTGCGCCGTACATGGGAGAAGCTAGTTTTGGCTGCCCGTGCTGTGGTCGCTATTGAGAACCCGGCTGATGTGTTCGTCATCTCATCCCGTGCATTTGGTCAGCGAGCTGTACTGAAGTTCGCTGCTCACACGGGTGCTACTCCCATCGCTGGACGTTTCACTCCTGGTGCCTTTACCAATCAGGTAAAGAATTAGCTCAACCATAGAAACTTATCCTCTAACTATCACAAACATTTTATACACACATACATTCAAATTTGAACCTATAACCTTCCTTTGATCCTCTTCTAATTCTATTCTATCTTCAATTAACACACAACTCAAAACTTATGTGAATCAGTTGCCCTCATCGGGATATTAATTTTGTTGTTTTATGATGACAAACAACCTAAGGAACCACTGACTGCTAAGCATAATGATTACACACCTTTCTGATCTTTACACAATATCTGTAATCTTTTGACTCAACTAGTTCAGCACTAAAGCAGAATTTTCTTTAGATCCAAGCTGCTTTCCGCGAGCCTCGTCTACTGATTGTGCTGGACCCGGCTCAAGACCACCAGCCCATCACTGAGGCTTCATATGTCAACATTCCTGTGATTGCTCTGTGCAACACTGACTCGCCTCTGAGATTTGTCGACATTGCTATCCCATGCAACACCAAGGTAATATTATTTTCCTGATGACCATAGGACTTCCTTATACATTTACAGGAAGAAACATTCTGAGTCCTCTTCATCCAGCGACTTCCCGCGATCTTAACTGTCGTCAGTTCATCGGGTGGGTAGGCGTCCTATGTTTCTTCTTCCGGTAATAAACCAGTGTATAGAAAAAGAAAAACGTTACAGATCTACAAAAAACGATATACAAAATAACATTATGCTTAAACTACACTTATGAGTTTGTTTCGAAGTTTTGTTAGCAATAACGTATTTTCTATCTTCTATCTGCTGTTAACCGGTTTAGGGAATAGGACATCGCTAATCGGACCGAGCAATAGGGACATCACTAAGGGGAGGGAATAAGATTGCGTCGTAATGCGTAGTTGTATTGTTTGCCGTGTAATGAAGTAAAACAGAGTTGTAGCTATAATCAATGAAGAACTTTCGCCCTAACACTACCAGCAATGTCTTTTTGACCAGTCAATTTTTGTATCTTCTGTCTCTACTAAAGCTGCAATTCTGTTTCTTGTTATCCTATGTTCATTTTTAAATTGTTTTCAGTCATCTCACTCCATCGGTCTTATGTGGTGGCTGCTCGCCCGTGAAGTGCTCCGTCTGCGAGGAGTCCTCGCCCGCGATCAGAAATGGGATGTGGTTGTTGACCTGTTCTTCTACAGAGACCCTGAAGAGAGCGAGAAGGAAGAGCAACAGGCTAAGGAACAGGTAAATTTACCGGAAGAATTAAATAAATCAACCACAAACAGGTGGACTGGTGACCAAAGGGCTGGCGCTTACCTTCTTGCAATAGTGATCAAATAAAAGTACTACCCCTTCCTAATGCTGGGCACTTTTTAAGGCTCGCTTAAAGTTCTTTTTGAGTTAACTGCTGATATGGCGACTAATAGAAGAGAGTGGAGAACGAAAACCTGTTGCCGACCCCACATAAAGTGGGATAAGGACAAGAAAATTATGATGTTTCGACAGTGTTACAACGGCCGTGGTCGCGGGCAGACTGCCAAAAGTTTCTTGTCGCTTACTTTCATGTCTCATGTCATGACTTCTCCTTATCTAAATGGCTGCTTTATGACCATTATGAACTTACCTGTAGTCTATGCAGTTTGTGTATAGAGATCAAAAGTTGTTCCACAATTGTATTTGCAAAAACTCTACAATCATGTGTCTGGTTGATTTTTGTTTTAAACCTTAGAAAAAGATTATAGAAATAACTTAGGCCCATATGCGGCCGATCGAGCTTCAACCACTGGAGTAAATATTTTTTTAACAGATCTCGATTAAAAAATTACCAATGCATGAGGCTCGACTCAGACTCGGTTTCAGAATACGTGCCTTAGTTGCCTAAATAGCTTACATCAGGCCTAATGTCTCTTTATCTTACAGCAAGCTGTAGTAGCACCCAAGCCTGAAGCCCCAGCACCGGTTCACGAGGACCTTTACGACGCTCCAGTGGAACCTGTCACCTCTTGGGCCGAAGACAGCGCCGCGCCCGCGCCCGCTGCCGCTTTCGGGGCTGCGCCCGCTCAGGAAGACTGGGCTGCTCAGGTAAACATCATTCTAATCTTACTTCCTACTTATATTATAAATGCGAATTTATGATGGATATTTGCAGTTTAGTAGCACCATCACACTCGACCTACTCAATTGTTCTCCACACAGAAACATAATACAGGATTTATGAAGTTTGGCAAAACAATAGGCGACCGACCCGAATGGGCGATATTAATTAGAGATCTTTAGCCAAACTTGCCATGTGATATTACTGGTATTGATGCAATTGTGGTATTGCTAAACAGAAAACAGGCTATGCAATCATTATTGTGTGAATTGTCCACAATATTTATTTATTTATTATTTATTTATTTATTATCATTAAAGGTTGATACCTAAATAAGTTATATAATGTTTTGCAAGACTGCAAGATTGCAAGACTGCATTCACATTAGAATCTTCCAAAGCCCATCTTATCCCTAGCCAGGGAATAAGTTTTGCTGGCGTCATTCTTTCTAATACTTTCCAATGATGATATAGAATCCGTTCCATAAATCTTCTGATTGTTACTGATGATCGATTCTCCCAACTGAGTTTTCTCCTTTCATAATTCTAACCTAAAATTCCCTAGAATTTTTTAAATTTTATTTGTTTTTTTCCCAGGTTCAAGACGAGTGGAGTACAACGGCCGCTGCCCCCGCGGCTGCCCCCGCCGGTGCCCCCGCCCCCGCTGCTGCCCCCGCCGCGGCCCCGTCATGGGGGGGCTCGGCTCAGGATTGGAGCTCGGCGTAAACCTAACGTTTTCATTGGTTAATATAAGCTGAAACATTTTTATTTGTTTCTCTCATTACCTATTCAAATCCATCAATTTTTTATGAATAAGGCAGGAATGAGACTACCACTAAACTAAACATAGAACAGTACCAAGCACTGAACAGTGAGACCTAGAAAAAAAGTTACAAGTTTGGTGGCTAGGAAAACGATTACTGACAAAATATATTTCATTCATTTTTTCTATAGTAAAATTCAACAGGCCAAACAATAACCCTCCTGTTTCCTTATTCGTATTCGGGTAATATAAAGACTTATTTATGGTATGAAACAACCAAATTTTTTTATAGATATTTCTTAGATAAAATTTATTTATTAAAAAAAATATTGACAATGACAAAGCAGTGCAAAATACTTGAAACGAAATCACGTCTCATCAAGGAAGCTATAAAACGTCTCTCCGTGTATTTCTATGCAAGTGTATTCTATAAATACACGTGTATTTCGCATTCCCGTGGTTTGTCAGTACCCTGAAGATAATGCTGCTCATTACCGTGTTAGTACCGAGTGCGTAGTATTGCTTCGCCGGCCCATTTCGCCGGTATTGATTGTCCATTACCTTCACCATAGTACCGTTCGCAAGGGTACCCTGTTGATTAGAATATTCTGTAGTTCGTTATAAGATTACGAGAATAGTATTTTTTTTGCATGATCTGCGATATTTTTGACATTAGTTTTCGACACTCTCCAAGACAAGTAACTACTGCTCAACAAATAACTCTACTGCTGTGCTAGACATAAGCCTTCCTCATGAATGAGGGCTGTTTGTCGTAGTAAACACGCTAGGCAGGGGGACTAACGGCAGTGTCAAAAGATGCTGCTACCCATCTGGTGCTTTTCTTTATTCGCCTCTTACAACATCCGTGGTAGGTGATGGAGGGGAGAATAACAATTCTATAAACGGCCACGGCCATAAGCCTGATGGTGTAAGCTAAATAAAAAACAATGGCTAAAGGGAAAATGTGACTGGTTCCTTACGTATATTGTGAATAGCTTGGGTGCGCTTTTGGCAGTGTCTGGACTGACATGCTCGATGCTAAGGCTCGATACTCTTTGGGCACTTGGCAGTTGAATGATCAGCTCGCCAGCAGAGCCACTGGAAGGAAATGGAGAATATTTTCTATCAACTATACGTCAAGAGTGTTCGATGGGGATGTTTGCGTTTCTATAGGTAGACCAAAGCAAAAATGAATGGACTGTGTGAAATACGTCATTAGAAAGGAGTGAGTGCAAAAATGACGACTAATAGAAGAGAGTGGCAGATAAAACCTGCTATGACTCCACTTCCACTCCACATTAGATATACGAAATAGCACGTGTGGAGTCTTACATTTAGGCCTAAACGACAGCTCACCTAAAAGGCCAGCAATCCGCTGGTGTGGGTGTTCGCAAAGATAGCACGGTGTCCGGTGGAGGTGCAGCTTTCCATAATGGGACTATTCCCCACAGCGCGACGCGACTGCCCCATTCAATAGTCTCCCTGCTCTTCATGGCAAACGCACCCTCTATGAATCGCAAATCCTTTGATTCTGTTACTGAAGAGTAGAATAGAAAATGTCCATAATTATTATCACTAAAGCCAAAACTCAAATCAATAGAGTAGGTAATTAGGTTTAAGAAGTGCCACCTCTCTGTGTTAGCAACAGGGGAAAGGTCCAAAGGTCAAATTCAAAGATCAATCCAAATAATAATTTTAAGATTCTGGGAACCTTGAATTGCAGATTAGATTCCAATCAGATTGCTGAAACCTTGGAAATTGTATTTTCAAAAAACGATGACCAGGTTATCGCCGATGATCAATAATAAAGTTACAAATTGAAGGTCTTAGCTAGGGACCTAGGCAATGAGTCTATACAATTCTGAGAGCGTGTTTTACAGAAAAAGTAAATGAGTTGGGATCTTCGTTAGTACGGTGCCTCATCATCTCAGCCCGTCTGCACCCACTGCTGAGTATAGGCGTCCTCTTTATTGCGCCACTCTTCCCGGTCCCTCGCGAGTCTCATCCACTCATTGCCAGCATTAGCAACAATGTCGTTGGACCAACGGGCGGGTGGTTTGCCTCTAGGCTTTTGAGCATCACTTTATTAAAATTAAAATTATCTGTGACAAGAAGCATGGAAGCACTCTGTTGGATTTCGCGTGAAAGCGCCAATAAAGCGACAAATTCGGCACATTATATGGAATTAAAAATTAAATACGACCTAATTAAATCTCGTACCTGAGTGGATTCGCGTCGCACGGCGGAGGCGAAGCGTGCTCCTGTGAATTAAAATAAAATATGAATCTGTTATAGTTTCCTAATCATGGCAAATGATTTAACTGGTAAGTGGTATGAGCTCCTCCCTCACGCATGGAATACATAATAACCCCAAAATTAGAGCATACGCGCCAGGGATCTATGATCCTGTGACTTATTTAGACCAGACCTATTCAAGGATTTTAAGTAGATACCCAATAGTCTATTGGGTACTATTGGCAATAGATCTAAGGAAATCAACCTGAACTGACCTACGCTACGTGACCGTGACCCATGGGGAATGGCCCAATTTTACGGATGACTATTCAATTAAATATTTAATAATCGTTTATCTTTAAAAACTTCAAGCAAAAATTTTACATAAACAACTATCAAATATTTGATTGGTTGATTATTCTTCTGTGAAATCGAGCCAAGTTGTGACTAAATTAGTCACAACTAACCCAATATAGTTAGTCACAAAACTTTGGCCACGATTAGTCTTGGGTTTTGCTAGCTCAGTATTAGCCCCAAGTTTTAATGTGCTAGTTTTGGACGGTAGATTAAACTTTAAGCTGAGAACTTTTTATACGTCATAAAATGTTTTGTTTGACAGCATACCGGTAGAGCGCTTATCAAGGCAAGTTTTAGTATCGAATAAAACATTTACTCAGGTAGGTACGGGCGGATCCGAGTCGCTAACAAAAGCTAGTGTGCTAAGTTTATAAAGCTGGTGATGACTGGTTGGCTGCCAACTATATTTATTGCTGTTTTCGTACACTGTTTATCCAGCGCGTAGGTAGGTACATACATCACGTTGTACGTATATTAGTAAAGGCTACGTTTGATCCGGGTCCGTTTGACAAAATCGCAGGTATAGACAGTTTTTATAAACCATTTTTTGTAGAAACGTGATTATTAAACTGTGTCGGCCAATCCGCTAATTGAGATCAAGGCCAAAATAAAACTGACATTACAGACTTCGGAAGCTATTTCGAAACATCACATCATCAAATTTAGTTTTTAGTGTACTCAGGTGTTTTATTTTCGATATTTAGCATTAGGTCAGAAGGTCGAAGTGAATGGCGAAAATTGGGGGAGGCTTTTGCTTAACAATGGGACACTACGGGCTAGAGTAGTTAAATATAGGAGCTTAAACAAAAGCAGTTAATTATACAGACTTTTATAGTTAATGGCCACAACTTTTCGTTTAGTGCTTATCAATGTTATCTGATAAAATTGAACCCTATTTTTAGCTCTAATCTCTTTATGCAAGGATACTGGTTACACAATCAAAGAGTTGATAAATATGACCAAACTAAATTAAAGGACGATAGGTACCTACTTAATGTTGAAAATGTATAACCTCTTGGATATGTTCGGTTCATAAAATTAAAGTGCTTTTGAAAAGTGTGAAAAGTCGAAAGTTTTGTAAATTGAAAAAAAAGCAGTTTAGTGAAAAAGGAACTTACAAAAGTTGTTTTTATAAATAAAAGTAAGCATAAAGTTTGTTAAAACATTTAAGCCGTTATTCACACTTTTAATGAATAGCTATTAAAACTATAGGTATAGGTTCATAATATGCATGCTAAAGCTGAATCGATACCAATATGTAAGTGGAACTGCGTGTCAAGGATAATGCTGGTATGCATTTATTTACAACGGGTTCACGTATAGTTTTTGTTTAAAACGTTGTCGACTCTTGTTTTTCAAATGGCACAGGAGGAAATAAATATAATAAATAATACTGTGTACAATCCACGCAACATTATCTAGCCCCAGATTAAGCAGAGCTTGTACTATGGGAACCAGATAACTGATAATAGGTAACTATTTATATATTTTTTTGTAAATATGAACAAACTTAGACTACAATATAACACCCAGACAGAGGACAAACCTCTGTGTTAACCACAAAAATATTTGCTCTCTGTTGGGATCGAACCCGCGACCTACGGCGCAGAAGGCAAGGCTACTACCAACTGAGCTGAGAGGTCTGTCAACTGGAATAAGGAGAACTTATCTATCTAGAGCTCTTGAGTAGATTTACAAGAGATAACGAGGTCGTCTTCGGTTACCTGCCTCGGTCATATTTTCTAGTCTTACCTTAGATTATGTTCGGCTCTAGAAAGTTCCAAAGCCAGATATTTCATCTTATGACAGCATTCTTCATTCACTGATGGTTTCCAGTCTACTAGAATAATAGCATAAAGTTAGGCCGCATTTGTATAGAAAGCAGGCAATGCTTTTTGTAAATACATACTTATTATACAATACTTATAACACCCGGACAGAGAACAAACATCTACGTTCACTACACAAATATTTGTTCTCGGTGAGGATCGAACTCACGACCTACGGCGCAGAAGGCAGAGCTACAGACCAACTGAGCTGAGAAAGCCAGTCAACGACGTTTACGAGAACGATACCTATAAATGATGGTAATATTGATAGGTCCCTCGACACAGTATTGAAATCCTAGTGCGTGTTTTATTTATTAACTATCTAGCATAAGTACCTATATAGTATGAACGCCGAAAAAAAAGGTGAACAATAAAAACTCTTGTTCGTTCTTACGAGAGCACTGGTAGTAGCGGCCCCGCCTTCTGATCCTAAGGTTGTGAGTTCATATCCAGTTGTGTTCCAATGAGTTTTTCTGTCGAAAAATGTATGTGCTATGCTATGTACTATTCCAGTACACTCAAACGGTGCATGAAGGAAAACATCGAGAAAACCGAAATAAATAGTGACACGATAAGAAGTTCGTTCTTACCGCTTATGTTACCCGCTTCCTACGTAAAATCGCGGCTACAAAAGAAATTTCATGTTTTTCGTAAAATACGGCTGAGCAAAGTTAGGCGGGGCTCTTTCAGTTCTTCATTACGGTGGGGATTCTAGTAGATTAGCTATTATGAGAGCGCTTTTGCATAGGTAGGTATGTATCTAGTTTAGGGTCGTGCCTTTATTTTTGGCTTTGCAAGGTGGCCGAGAATAACTAGGTATGCTTAAACCTTTCAAGATTTTATGACTATAGCTTCAACTTCAGCTTATAATGAGAACCTTCTCATTTTTTAAAGCGGTTCGGTTGGGTTAAAAAGCAAGGCCCTCAAGTATCGTAATCAAGAATCTGGTATTTCAAAAGATTCTCTTTTGTACGTGTTCATAATGGTAGGTGTACCTACATACCCTAAAATAACTCTGGTTAAAGAACAACTTGTTTTGGAACACCCTGTAGAAATCAATTCTGGATAGGTAGACATACGCTTCTGAAGCTTTATTTTTTCATTTTGGGTGTCGTTCCTTTTTATTTAGGTGTTGTCTATATAGTTTTTTGCAGGTAAATCCATTTTGTCTCATATTAAGCCAGATATTGTGTTTATTATATTTCTTGTTGTCTCTGAGACTAAACTGAAAATGGCCGTAAATTTTCGAAATTTGAAGCAATTTAAAAATAAATACAAAAATACATTGATATTCGTCTTAAAAATGCCGTACACACGCATTTTCGCTTTATGATATTTGTAATTTGGTGAACAATAGTCTATTTAATTCAAAAGCCTTACCGATTAATTTTGTTCGCGAGATCAGTTTGTTCATCAAATTGTGCGCGCTTGGTACGTCACTAAGCCTCCAGAGATACGCTGAAAATAATTAAAAAGCTATTTAAGTTCAGCTTAATTCGGATTATTTTTTGAACACAAATCGTTTAAATTGATTCTTAATCGTTCTTATCTAAAGGTTTTAGGGAGCACATGGATGAATGCTATCTGAAAATGAGAGGTATTGTGTTGCCAACTGGTTTAATTTGCCATTCATCCATCCTCGCTCGAAAGCGTCGAGATAGTCTCTCCAAAGATGTCTGTTTTTTCTTTCTTCATCAGATCTAATCATAATTTTTGAGCTTGCATGCTCATGAGTCATGTATGTATTAATCAGGTCCTAAAGTATGAACGATAGCTTCATATTACCTATATCATGCAAACGCTAGTGTTCTCAACACGGCACTAAGTACCTATTATTTATTCAATGGTAACACAAACGATAAAACAAACCAGCGATCAGCAACACAAATATTATTCCAACCAGCTTAGTTATGCCTCTTTGCCCCTTCTGTTTGCACACTTTCCTTCGCCTTTTACCGCTCTTGAAGTTTTCACCATCGTGCAGGTATTCCCAGATGTTTTCTCGCAAGGGATATGAGGATTGTATTTCGCACTTTGGCACGAGTTTTCTCCGAGTAACTTTTCCTTGAAAAAGAAAACCGTGGGATGTAGAAGTAAAATTCGCACGCAAGTATAACAATTTATGACGTAAATAAATTACGTAATAATCTATGATAATGAGTTAGTGGTAATGAAGTCTTATTGTCAAAAACGAATATAATGGAAAGCAATAATAAATCGACAGCGTTATAATTTATTCATGTAGCTAGCTGATGAGACAAGCTCATCAATCATCATAATAATGTTTGTGCTACACCATGTAGTTATAGATATCTTTGTCACCGTCATCCCTCCTACATTTCACCACCATATCCATTTACCTGCTTCTAAAACGTGTAATTTGTCTTGTGGTCAGTAGTGGTAAGAGATAGCAATCGTTTAAGCACTGTCCATCTATTGACATTTTTTTAGTAAGTAAGGGGGTTCTGATAGACCAACTGGCTTACGACCCACCTAATGGTAAGTGGGATACCTTCGCATATAGACACTTACAGCACCAGTCCAGCGTTGTCTTTGCGTTGCATTTAACTTTGTAAAATTTATAAACTTTTTCTTGAACTGTTCGTCATTTGAAGTTGAAATTTAGTTTCACTTCTGTACACCAAGATATTTTTTATATAACAGGGTAAATGGACGGCTACCTGAGTAGTGTAATTTGCTAGCGTGTAACGAGATTGCACTAATTAATGAAGTACAACCGGGGGTTGTATGGTAATGTTGGTTATTCGGACATGCTACGGGTTTGTTTAGCTTGCTACGTAATTCTGAGGGAAAGTTTTACATTGGTAGCCAATCAGCTGAGAAACTCTTAAGCTCACGATATTATTTACTTTAGGGTAAGTAAAGTGTACTATAGTTAATATAGATTGAGGTTCTTGGTTTATGCACAAATCGTTCACTATGTATTTTTCGTTATCGTTCTCATACCGCACCCAAACAACATGTTTATCCAGATTTTTTATATGCATATCCATTATCATCCATCTACATGTGTGATTTTCATACATCAGCTATCATATTTAACAGATGTCAACGGTAACCACCTTTTCTTTATTTGTGTCACTAGGGCTTCGCTGTAAAAAATCTGCTTACTAAACAATAAACATTCAAAAATGCCTATGCGAAAATTCATACTAGAACAAGTAAGTAGTAAAGAGAATTTATGTTAAAACAACACATCATTGTAGCGTACCTACATAATAGTAAGCTAAAAACTTCACACTTTCCCAGCTATTCTAATAAAACAACCTAAAACACTGACGCAAGTACGGTAAAGGTACCTACTCATATTCTGCGGTTGAGTCTAGGCGCCTAGGTAATTATTTTGCATGAAAATGGGAATGACCTAAATTACACAGAAAAAGTTTCCGGGAAAACAAAGCACTGAAACCACAACATGTTTTGATAAATGGTGATTGCTTGTTGATACCAAAGAGGTAAGGCTAGTTGATTTTTTAATCTTCTATACTAACATTCTATACTTTATAAAGAGGAAAGATTGTATTTTTGTGTGAATGTTTGTAATCAATAAACTCAATAATTTGTGTCGGTTACAAAAATTCTTTCACCATTGGAAAGTTAAATCCCACCCTGAGTAACATAGGCTCTATTTATGCTTAAAAAATAAATGTCCACCCGTGCGAAGCCGGGACATGCCGGTAGTCTGTTATATATTTATTACAATTTAGGTAATGCACACTATTTATTGTTGAAGCAAAACAAAGGATTGCATATCATTCAGGAAATTATTATTAGTACAGAATTTCAAGTGGGGAACTCTGGTATTTAGCTATTACTACCTGCCTTCCTAGCTTTGCGATCATTAACTAAGTGAAGTACCAATTCGAAATTCCTAACAATTGATTCTAAACTATCCTTAAAGAGCCATTTGTTCCAATGTGATTGTTGTGAAACTCATTATCTTACCACGAGATATAAAATTCTCGTGTTTTCTCAAATTGCATGCATAAGCTTTTTCAGATTTTCCTTGGCAACCTTTTTACACCACCCGCACCTTTAGTTACGTACTCGTAGCTTGCAGTTTGTCCACTGACCTGAACCCCAGTGACTTTAAAATTAAATAAAAAATTGACCTATTTATTCCGAAAATGGGCATTTAAAATGAGGCTGATCCCAATTAGTCGGTTAATAGAGTTCGTTTGATATTTGTGCAGCGGTCGAGAGCCATTATTCACGGCATGGCAGGTGGTAGCACGCTCCAATTGCATTATGCAAGCTGTTCAGACATGCCAAATCTGTTTTTGGGTCGCTTTACGGTCAGCCAGATCATAGTATTATTATAGCAGCTTGGAGAGTATAGCTGGTGCTCTATCTTTAAGGTTTGTAGGATAGGGGCCGTCTTCGTCTTGATCCTCACGTTGAGGCACTATTCAATTATGAAACATCTTTCTTTTGTTAATTCTCTGTATAGTGTTTGTTATTAAGCATTGTTTTCTAAGCATAATTATTATTATAAGCCCGTTGTGCCCCACTGCATGTTAAAGGCTTCCCTGCCCTCACTTCATTCGTTTCTGATTTAGGCTACTGTGAAACAATCCGGTAGGCATCTATTTCATCCATCCATGATTGCCGTTCATAAAAAAAAGTATTCAAACATTGTATAAGCTATCTAGTTCTCATAAGCTCTACTTAGTTCCGGGCTAGATAGTTGTGTGGATTGTCTTCAATAATTATTTATTTCAACTACTAAAGTCTAGTTTTAAAATATTAATGGTTTTTGTGTTTATAACGTAGTAAGATTTTCTCGCCCAAGTTACATGTAAGTTAATTGAAAAGTCCAGCCTTTTGAAAATAATTTCCTGGAGCTGTGGCCCCATCTCGTTGTCGGTGTGCTGGTCATTGCCAATTAAAAAGAAGAAAGAAAAGCATTTTATTGAACCTAGCTTGCAAAAGATTATTAGATGTAGGTCACATACACAAGAATATCTACCACTACAAGAAAATAAGAACAGCTGAAAGGTAGGCAGGTGCCATAGAAGTACGCTATCATAGTACTTACTAGTGGGCCAGTCTTTAACTTTGAGCTGTTCCGAATACAGTAAGGAAGTTTGTAAATGAATCCCGACTCATTAAGTTAGCATTCGAGTTAAATCAGTTAATCTAAACCGAGTTCACAGTTCGTGGCCTAGTTAAGCGATACCTATAGGCGAACTTCGTCTCGAGCGGATGGTTGTTTTATAGCTCAGGTAATAATATTCTAGCTGAGTTTGGATCATTTATTGACAAAATGATGTCATTATAAATACCTACACTGCTTTTTTAAGAGTTAAACTGACGGGATGGTCGACTGATCCGATTCGAATAAATAATATGGATCTTAAAGGCCTATGCGCACATCTATCGCGATGGCGATGGCGATCAGTGAAACGCTACGCTGCCAAATATTGTTGTCATATTTGACAGCGTTTCACTGATCGCCATCGCGCTAGATTCCTGCTAAGGCTACATACGCACTATGCGGTTACCCGTCCGGCTGACCGCAAGCACAATTATGTACGTAATATTCATTTCTATGCGCACTGTCGGTCTGCGGGTAGCCGCATTACAGTGCCACAGCACAACATCACAGCCGGACGGCTAGCCGCATTGCGGGTAACCGCATAGTGCGTATGCAGCCTAAAAAGGATTGCTTAATTCCTCCCCTATTTAAACTATTTATTAGTAAAACGTGTTAAGATTCATATTACTATTTTGCAGAACTGTGTGCAATCGGATTGCACATAAAATAACTAGCGATTTGTTATGAATAAGTTCAGTGATCTTTTATGTTTCAAAAGGTCAATGACGATAAGGTGAACGACGGGGGTCTGCCCCTTAACCAGGTCATTGAGAGTGCGGTTCACGGTTCATTGTCAGTCTTCAAGTCTACAGCTCCGAATACCAACAGAGTTCCACAATCTATATAGCACAGACCATCCATATTCTGTGGTTGCTATGCTAGCTCAAATTAACTATCTAACTATATAGCTATTGAATCAGCTGCGGCTTTCAATAAGGAATGTAAACAGGAAGCATTTCTTAATTAGTGTGTTAGTGCTTGCTGTGAGTGTAATATCATGTTTTTTAGTTCTTTGTATTCGTTTTCCTATCTCCTTCAGTTCTACTGGGAACTGATTGAGTCTTGTCCTTCCACATCCACATCTGAGTCACCATTGGGTCAACTAGAACATTGCTGTCACCAACCCAAAGTCCTACTCCGCTATTTTAAGGAGTTGGTTAGTTACACCCAACACAGTTAGAATTAGAATCCTTCAGTCTTACTTTATTTTAGCTATATATAGGTAACTATAGCGGACGCCCGCGGCTTCGCCCCGTTGATTGTTCTTTTAAAAGTTTTTCCTCTTTTTCTCCGCTTAGGGATATCATTTTCCAATTTTCTTTCTTAGTGCACCCCTATGCTATAAAAGAAACATACCCTCCAAGTTTCATGCTTCTAGGACTTACGGTTTAGGCTGAGCGTTGATAGTCAGTCAGTCAGTTAACGTAAGAGTTTTATATATTTAGATAATAAGACCCGTATATAATAAATCAGATAGGTATGTAAGTCAGTAATCAATCTATATACATATTATTTAAAAAGCAAGTGTGTGTACGTATGTCCAGGGTTTTTTCCATCAACGCCAACTACTCCGCTGTGAGTAAGGAAGTTTGGAAAGAAGTTTGAAGTAGGTGGTTGTGGTACGATATAGTTACGAAATCTGTATCTATCCTTTAACTTATATAATAAAGCCCTTATGTGTTACATAAAACCCCACAGGTGGTAATACAAAACATTCTAGGTTTCTCTAGAACGATCTAATATTCATGCCATTGAACTACGTAGACTAATTTCAAACATAAACCCAATTCGGGCACCGAAACTAATTTTTCCCACTTTGGTGTCCACTTTCTACCCGGGCAACGCCAGGATTCGCTGCTGGTAGGAATCTATTATTTCTTGACCTAAGCGTTTGTGCTAATTACCTCGCAAGTAAAGCAACAAACGTGCAAACAACTCAAAATAGAGTACCTAGGCTGTTGCGTGTTTATAAGTAATCTACACGCGTTTTATATTTTGCATAACAATAAGTACTTATTACAACAATAGTGAATTTTTGTGCTGCTTGTGGTTTTATTTTGCACTTACACACAATCACAAATTATATTTTAGAGCAGTTGGTCTTGTGATAGAGGCCTCTCGCATTCCGAACCTAAAGAAGTGATTTCAAATCCGTGCTCTTTTAATAGTTATTGTTAGCCGTTACCAAATTTTCTTTATAGACTTTTTTTTCTAACCTATATCGTCCCACTGCTGGGCAAAGGTCTCCCCCAAATCCTTTCAACTGTCTCTATCCATCGCTTTATCACACCATCCTCGCTCGAATGCGTCGAGATCGTCCCTCCAACGCTTTCTAGACTATAGATAGTGCAATCCACGAAGACGCGCCCCACCATTCCTCCTAACCGTTTATAGTATATGTGTGCAAGCTTCCGTCAATGTTTGAGTGTTATCGGTACACACTAATTACCCACGCACACGCACACTACAATGAATAGACTACGGTTCGCGACTGCCGCTCGGAGCAAACTCCCCGCACCCCGCGAGGGGCGCGTCTTCGTGAATTGCACTATCTATAATAGGTTTTAAATAAAAGCATTATTATCAAAGAATAATAATTCTATCGAGCTGGGAGGACCATGCAAGATGTATTCTGATGCTATCATGGTGTGTTCAAAACTACTTAACGCGTTTCAACCATCTTTTCTAAACGTCGTCGACTAGCTTTACAACAGAGTCATCTCATTATGGCTATCCACTTACTTTCCTTTGATAACTTGTTAAGCTCCCAACTTCAGAGTTGAAACTGTTGTTAAGTATTCTTAGTTTGTTTTATAATTAATGGTAGCGTAAATTCTTAACAGGCCAGTCAGCTCGCTGACCATGCGGATTCTTCGAAAGCACTAAAGGTACTAAAGGCACTTAAGGTGATTATATCAAACGATTCATTTTTTGTTATTTTTTGCCTTTCATTCGGCACCTTTCACTCGAATGGAAACGTATGAACAGAGAATGAAATAGTAATGCCTAATGAATTCATTAATCGTTCATTTCATACATAATATTTCATACGTCATTTCATAAATAAATATCAATACGAGTGAAAGATGCCGAATGAAAATATCCAACATCGTTGGATCGGTTCATTAATGAATTCATTCGGCACTATTATTTCATTCGGTGTTCATACGTTTCATTTTGAGTGAAAGGTGCCAAATGAAAGGCAAAAATTAACAAAATATGAATAGTCTGATATCACCTTTATGTTGCAAATACTCAAGCTAAATACCTTCGCGAGAATGTAGAATGTAGCTCATGTTTGTTTGTGGTTTTCACCAACGCATCGACTGAACATTCATACAAATGCAAAAATTTCAAGCATGAAATGCTTTGAACTAGTTCATTTTAGTAGCAGCTCTTTGTGAAGGGCTCGTCCGAGGAATACTACCACCATGCCTATTTCTGCCGTGAAGCAGCATTACTGTGTTTTGGTTTGAAGGGTGTGGGTGCCGGTGAAATTACTGGCACGTGAGGCGGAATATCTGTATGCCTCAATTTGATGAACGCAAGCCAGTGCAACGTAGGCCACGTTTCTAACGTATGCGTGACCTACAAGAGAATACTTTGGCGCCGATGGTTACCACTTAACGTCAGGTTAAGCTTGTTCCATCAGTAAGTTGTGTAAAAAATAGATTTGTACAGAGACCTAAATGTAAATTCATTTTCACTTATTATTTCATGCCTTTCAAAAGTTTTATGAACCTGTATGACCTACCTCTAGATATGAATACCTCTACAGCTGCTATTAAATTATTATTTATGTAGGTATGAAATATCACTCTAGTTTATAGCGCAAATTGGAATTTGCAGTTCTATGCATAATTCATTAGGTACACTAAAATAGTTTTAGTTATTTCTTTCTATAGCTATACTAATATTATAAAGCTGAAGAGTTTGATTGTTTGTTTGGTTGAACGCGCTAATCTCGGGAACTACATCGTGCTACATCGTCGACCGCATCACCACTTAACAGCAGGTGAGATAGCGGTCAAACGCAAACCTATAAATTGTTAAAAAAAAAAATGCTGGTCCGAATTGAAAAGTGTTTTTGTGTTGGATAGTCCATTTATCGAGGAAGCCTATAGGCTAATAACATCACGCTACGACTTATAGGAACAGGGCAGCAGAGGCTAGATTGTATTGTGGAGATTGGCCACAATATTTATTCAAATTATTTTTTAAGAAAGCTGTTGCACATTATTTATAAGTGATTAAAAAACTAGCAGATTTCAGATCCATAGAAAGCCTGCGCACTTCTGCGGTGGCGATGGCAATCAGCTGAAAGGCTGAAAATATCGCTGTCATTTTTGACAGCGTTTCAGCTGATCGCCATTGCCATCGCCTAGATGTGTACAGGCCCTACAGAATGAAAACTTTTTTTTTTTACATTAAATAGAACTTCCTTTGGCTACAATCTCACCTGATGGTAAGCGACGATGTAGCCGACGATGAAGCAGGATGGTCTAGAAGACACCTATTCACTCTTGCCTTGAAGAGGCCCAGATTGTAGTTGTCAGGAAAAGCAGCCGTCGGCAATGAGTTTCCATTAAAACTTGTTTATTATGTCTTTTATAGTCTACAGCCTACGTTAATTTTGATACGCAAGGTCAATGTCGAAGTCTACATTTTGTAATTTTAGGTGACTGGTAAATAATTTGCAAATATTTGAGTAATAGACTTAAATAATAACGAGTTAACTAGTTTTAGTCAGCACCTATCTCCTTATTTAAATATTATCAAATTCTGGCAAATTTAGCAACTAGGTATAACTTTTCGTTTAGTAAAATAATTCAGTGAGCTCTACATTGTTGCGAGCTACTAAAGTTGTTTGATTTTCTATTATCGTGAATTTACCCGTAATATTCAATCGAAATTTGTTAACAATTGAAATAATTCACTATTTTACCTTCAGCTAATTTTGTAGGTCAATTAGTCCAATAAGTTTGGTTCGGTGGTGGAGTTTTATAGGTCAATACTAAGACAAGATATAAATGGTCTAGGGGTCAATAGGTAGATTTACGAAAGAATTTTGTGCAATATCAAATAGGTTGGTTCTTACCTGAGGAGCACCAAGGAGGGATAATATTTGTATTGGATGTGCTGTTATCGAAGCTGTCCCTTGTTTTTCTATGTGCATTTCTCATGATGACACTATTTTAGGCACTGGGCAGGCATTTCTACGAAAATTTTGATTGAAACGACGTTTACCGAGATTTTTTTTTTATCATAGTTTTTCCCGCCATTTTTTTTGTTTCATCTGTGGCAACTGGCAATGCACCAATATCGCATTCTACCAGTGTAGGTAAACTTCATCCATGTTTTATTTTGTGTAATTTGTGTAGTTGACTGGTAGGTAGGTATTATGTAATTAATAGTGACACAAGTAACCTTGGATAGTATACCTAATTCAGGTTATCGCACTACTCTTTTAGCCAGCTATAAAACTAACTTTTGTTCTCATTTTCAAACAGACGGCAAACCGTAACAGTGTAAAAATACTTTCATTTGAATTGAGACCATTCCCAAAATTTAATGACCTGACCCTTGTACCGTTGTTCTAAATTACACAGAGATAATTATTTGATCTCGCGCATTATAACATGAAATTGAAATTTCATGGGGGAGGTATTAAATGAAATGGAATATTTTAACTGGAACAGTTCGTGAACTATGTTTGTGGCCATCGCTGTGCTTCTCGTGGCGTTTAAGAGCAGTGCTCAAGAGCAGTCTCTGTCTCAGCAGTCACTGAGTACAGTGTCTCCGCAGCACGCACCAGCTCTGCCCTTTTTGGATTTATTTACCAGTGCATCGAACTACTTCTCAGAGCCTATTCGCAAGTCGTACTCTGATTCTGGGCATTATGTGTCGTGCCCAAAAACGGATTCTCTATCATCATTCGCGAATGTTTTAGGCAGCGCCGCTAAAATTATGATATCCGCAGCCGTCATTTTGGTCCTAAAAGTTCTGGCGGGAAAACTTCTATTTATGCCCGTTGTTTTCGTGGTGCTCGTAAAGTTGGGGTTAAAAGCGTTCCTCCTATGGCCAATGATAACAAAGATGATGAAGTATTTCAAGAAGAAAAGGAAGAAAGGTCATAAATCGAGAGCTATCGTGGATTGTTCGCCGAGGATCGCATGCGTCATACAAAGGGCGACTCAGGAGGGGTGGGGAACCAACTTGGGAGCAGCGGCTACTTTCTCACTCATCGACGATATCGAAGAGGACAATTTGTTCGCTAAAAGTATGTTGACGATTTTAGCCGGAGATAAAATTTCAGAGTGCATGTCGCTCGAGTGTAGTTCCGGAATCGATATTAGCTGACAGTTTAATGTTTACCAACATATCGAGTATGTAGGGCACTGCGGTTTAGAATCGCGACCCAGATATTTTTAAGCCAAACTGTAATAAAAATGCTTGGTTGCATTGTGATTCGATAACTTTATAAATATCACATGTGGGATTCTGCAGTTTGTACTCAGTCGCCATGGATCGTACTCACGTTATTGTCGCGGTCTTGCTGAACTTGCTTTCTGTTCAGATGACGTTTTGTGGGACAAGAGAGCCCATGATGTATCTCACACCTTCGACTTATGAGATGCGTTCCGTGGGTGCTCAGCCGTTTATACAAGCACAGATTCATCCAGCTAGTGGGACCATACAACAGGGAATCATGTTGCCACAACAACATCTGATGCCACAAGAGCGTGCTCCAGAAGAATTTTACTACCAGGAGCGCATGGTGCCTCAGGGGAGCATGGTGCATCAAGAGCGTATGTTGCCATTCGAGCAAATGGTGCCTCAGGAAAGTCAACAACGGGAACGTCTGGTGCCTCATGGAAATATCATGCCTCAAGATCCATTGATGCTAGAACCTCAAGACGCCATGGTACCTCAAGAACGTATGGTGCCTCAAGAAAACGTGCAGAAGATAATCCACACAGAACCGACCCATCCACTGCCAACTCAAAAACAAGAACACATCACGAACGACCCCGTAGAAGCACAGAATAATCTGCGTTCGGAAGAAGATCAGCGAGCGGTGAAAGGTGGGTATGAATACTCGCATCAACAGGCTTATCCCCAGGCACCGTCTTATGGATATGGCTCAGCGAACCCTAGTTACAATACTCCTGGAGCATCAGCCTCGTCGTATTCGCCACCAGCGGCACACTACACCCCGCCAGCGGTCCACACCGACCCAACAACAAAGTTCCTTCTTAAACCTGACCTAACGGAACTCATAAAACCAGTTACTGGAAAAATGGCGGGCAAACTGAGTGGCTTGGCTGGACTAGCTCTATCTGTCCTCGGATCAGGAAAAGGCCTGGAATTGACTGGTATCAAAGATCTTCTGATAGATGGGATACTGAAGCCACTTCTGGTTGCTAAGGGTGGTCTCAAGGCTTTGATAAGCAAGCTGTCTATACCAATCATTGCGTTGATCCTGATCAATGTGGAGGTTCTGATCACTGTGTGGTGGTTGTGGGAAGACTGTCCGGACGTGAAGCATGAAGTTGAGTATACCAAGCCGTCATATCCTGCGGGAGGAGCAGCAACTAATAACTATAACTACAGGTAGTTTAGATAGGATAGTTTGAACCCAGTTTTGTGTTACTTTTACTTAGTAGGATTTTGAGACTGAATTAATTGTCATTGTGTAATAATAAAATATGCTTTGATAAAATTTTGTTTGTTTTGCATTAACCTGAATTCATTTTGTAAGTAGGTGATACCTAAGTTGCACATGGTATTCTTAGAAACCCAAAAAATCTAGACAGCTATTTAGTCTAACCCTCATCGTAATAATAGGTAACTTTAAGTACTTATAGCCTAAGCCCAAACGTGTTTATTTATAATTTATTTATGATAAAATACCTCAGAATATAGAAGTGAGGTTACATGGAGGTTACTCTAGCGAAGTCATGACGGCATTATAGAACAAAACTAATAAGATTATTCCTCTCAATTTCTTCGAACGTACTACGTCAGTTGACAGGTGTCTGCATTCGTTACGTCAAACCACCCTATTACAGCTAATTGGGTGAGCTAAGGACTCCCAGACACTGGCGAGCGCCGGGGTACCGAAGAATATGGCACGTCACGACCTTATTCAATAACGGTACCTGCTAGTAAAGCCGGGAGCTGAGTGTTGTTTTCTTATATCATTCTTTTTCGACTTCCGAACGAAACAAAGTCAGTTAGGTAGCCACTGACTTTGTTTCGTTCGGAAGTCATCATTATCTGAAAAAGTTCACTGCTGGACAGGCTGGAAATGTAAAGCCCGATCAATCGCTCATTCAGTGATGGAGGTCTGTGGAGAAAATCACAGGAAAATTATAGCGTAGGTAGATACTCTATCAAAAAAGTACTTTATAAAGAAATATGTAGGTACCTACGCAACAACGCATGTGATATTATAAAGATCTTTTTTTTATACGACTCACTGATAGTACAAGCATTACATGCTCAAAAATTAGTGGGTGCACGTAAAGGACTAGACTGCTTTTACTATGAAGTGAGAAAATGATCACGAACTCTTGGACTACATCGTCCTTTCTTTTATCGAGTCTTACAGAATATTAGCTCTAAAAGTCGATTGATCCCAGTTGTTTCTTAAAACAGATGCTATAAACCGTTCTTTATTATGTGTATGTATTCTCGTTTGCTTCTCAAATAATCGAGAAATATTTTAAAAACAAGCTTTTTTAATAATGTTTTTGTTTTAACCAGAAATATTCAACAAACTTCTTGCATCCGTATCGTCTATTTTGAGTGGTGTTCTATTTTCAAAATATCAGCTTTGTTTTTAGGGTTCCGTAGCCAAATGGCAAAAACGGAACCCTTATAGATTCGTCATGTCTGTCTGTCTGTCTGTCTGTCTGTCTGTCTGTCTGTCTGTCTGTCCGTCCGTATGTCACAGCCATTTTTCTCCGAAACCGTAAGAGCTAGACTGATGAAACTTGGCGAGTAGATGTATTCTGTGAACCGCATTAAGATTTTAACATAAAAATAAAAAAATAACTATAAATTTCGGGGGTCCCCATACTTGAAACTGAAACTCAAAATTTTTTTTTTCATCGAACCCATACGTGTGGGGTATTTATGAATAGGTCTTCAAAAATGATGTTGAGGTTTCTAATATCGTTTTTTTCTAAACTGAATAGTTTGCGGGAGAGACACTTCCAAAGTGGAAAAAAGTTGGTCCCCCCCCCTCTAACTTCTAAAGTAAGAGAATGATAAAACTAAAAAAAATATATGTTGTACATTACTATGTAAACTTCCAACGATTTTTGGTTTGAACGAGATCTAGTCAGTAGTTTTTTTTTTATACGTCATAAACCGTAAACCGCAATTTACCTTTCGACGAACTACAAGAACCTTATTATGTTACATCAAGTAACATAATATACAGGTTCTTGTAGTTCGTCGTGCTACGGAACCCTTCATGGGCGAGTCCGACTCGCACTTGGCTGCTTTTTTAAACTGTCAAATCGATCCTTATTATGCGCAAGGCATAACTTGAATTAATTTGAAAATAGAACGCCACTAAAGATAATATCAATAAGGTTTGGTTTACTAGTTTATGAGCTAAAAAAATAATTATGGAAGCGGAACTTAAACCCACATGCATTTAAAAATTTGCTTTATGTTTTAATCACGTTAAAATCACGGGCCGCCTCGTTATTTGCAGCGCCTACGTTCATTAACTCTATCTAATTGTCTGGACGTCTGACCGAGGTGTTCGTTAGCAATGCAGGTAGGCACTGAATTATTGTTTTGCTTTTAAGTGGCAACACTCACTTTTTTTTCGCGGGAATTTGTAAATATTTTAAGCAGTGTTGCGTAGAATAAAAACAGTGAACGTTCAACTTCGCTAGTATGTGTTATACAAAATAGTGCTTAGATTAACTTTACATTGCTTATATAAAAAAAAATTGTGCTCATTATTTCTATAGGTTACATAGGTATTCTTCTAAACTTCTTTTTTATTGAAGCCTTTTTTATAGAGCGATGATGATGATGGAGGTGTGAGGAATGTCCGCAAATATTAATTAATTTTATTATTTATATTATAATTGCGCAATTAACTTATTTGAAAATACGTGGTAAGTATAGCGCGTCGTCAGAATGTTATTTTCTATGTAAATAGCTGACGTAGCGAAAGCATAAACAAATTGCGATTGCTATGCACGAATTATGTCAAACGGTTGTTATACGCTTGCTCTATGGGAACGTTTGATTCTAAATTCAAATCATGGATGTTCATTCAGGTCACCTTTTTTTCTTTTTTGCTCTGATTAATTAGTGGCAACGGTAAAAATTTCATGGGAATGCTATTCATTTTGCAAGAAAATTATTCGGTTAAGGTTTTATAAGGCATGGTGTTATCTCAAAAAGTCAATTTAAAAACGATTTGGAAATAAATAAGTAAAGAAAACTAACTCCAAAACATCATTTGAAATATTATGATCGAGATTCAAAACTATACTGATATGGCTTTTTTTAACTTATTTTAACTGAGTTAAGTAACTACGGATATAATGGCCCTACACCAGTAGGCCAACCACAAGCTCTGTCTGGCTCTGTCTCTGGCTCTGGTTTTGAGTCTGTGTGAGTGCTGTCTAAATAAATCCTACGTCGAAACGTCACACACATAGTATAATACACTAGTGAGCACCAAAACCAGAGCCAGAGACAGAGCCAGACAGAGTTGTGGTAGGCCTACTGTTATTTAGCTCAGCCGACCGATAGGTCGGCTCGCTAAAACACACGTTATGAATGAGGTGGTTATTTTTGACGAAAATCAGCACCTTATATATATTTTTGATAAAGATTCAGGCGCGTTCTCAAAACAGAGAGGGGACCTTGTAGTCCCTAGGTTAGCCTAGTTACCCATATTATATGCGAAACGGGTTAGCTAAAATTGCTTTTAGTTACGGTTTGCACAAAGACAGAATCCAAAAGTTTTTACTTATCTAATTTACTAGGTCTTTCAAGTAAGTTTCAGTCGTTCAAATACTGTCGAAGTAAATACTTAAAAGACGTGTTAGGACGAAGGCAGAACTTTGAAACTTTGCTGCCGAAACTTCAATTGTCCTCAAAAGCTTGTCCTTGGTAGTATAAATAGGTATTTACATTTCTGAACCAGGTGAGCAAAAATATCGGCAAAAACAGAATTAAAATGTTTATTTTCGTCACAAAAAGTTTAGTCTAGAAATTAAACGAGAACGGAACCAACTTCACGACTTTGATCCTTACGCATGGCTGATGTCCTGATGTCCCTTTAATTCTCTTAAGTATAAAAACCCAAGGCTCCTTTGAGGATGTTGGGCAGAGGTAGGTACTTCTAAATATAGCATTAGGCACCACATTTTGCGGTATATCGCTGTCATATTTGACACGTATCACGTGATCGCCAACCGTGAAGAACTGACAACCGTTGGGGAATAAAGGTTCTCGAATGGCGACTACGAACCGGAAGACGAAGCGTAGGGCGTCCCCCCACCAGATGGACCGACGACATTGTTAGGATCGCGGGAAGTCGATGGATGGAAAGGGCTAAGAATCGTTCTTCCTGGAAATGTGTAGGAGAGGCCTATGTCCAGCAGTGGACTTCTTCAGGCTGATAATGATGATGATGATGATGATGACGAGATCGCCTTCGGCATCACCTAGATGTGCGCAGGCCATAAAGCATGTGTCAAGTGCACGAAAGGAGCCACATTGGGGCACACTTAAAAACCCTTGCACCGCATTGGTTCGAAATAGCACTGCTAATAATGGCACGACAAGAAGAACTATGAGAGAGGTCAAAGTCCAGCAGTGGAATTGTTAGGGCTGAAGGTGATATTTTCTCTGTTATAAAGCTTGGACTGTCATGAGAAAGAAAAGTAGGTAAAGCTCAGACTCACTACCTAGGTAAGTAATAAAAAAGAAGGTTTAACCTGGCTAGTTTACAGAGTTAATGTTCTGTAGGATCATTTTCTCCGATCAGAGCGGTTTTAGTACGCTAGTGAAAACGTACACGGTTCTGTTTCAGCATTGCTGAGTTTCGGTTTGAAGGGTGTGGGTGCCGGTGAAATTACTGGCACGAGTGGCTGAACATCTGTATGCCTCAAGTTGATGGACGCAGGGCAGTGCATCGTAGATCACGTTCCTGACGTGATTGAGCTACGAGGCAATGCTTTGTTATAGGTGATGGTAACCACATAACATCAGATGGGTCATATGCTTGTTCCACAAGGTAATTGTATCAAAAAGTAAAATTATGCTCTGAAACTCGTAAATCTGTGCCAAGGAGACTGATTTAATCACAGAAATGATGCGAGCAAATTGAGCTCACGACCTAGTTTTGTCTTTTTAAAGAGAGAATCAGTTCTAAGTATGGGAAACCCCCAAAATTTATTACTTAATCATTCATCTAGCTTCGGTAGAATACTAAATGACGAAATCTGTAGAAAAACCAATTTCACGTACTGCTGGGACTCAGATCTCATCGTACAAGGTCACATATCTGTTAGAATTAAGCATATTAAATATAGCAAGAAATCGGCAGTTGGAGACGGCTCAAAATGTTTCTTCCTGTAAATGTCTGGTGGAGACAGCTCTACAGACTTCCTCAGGCCGATAAAAATGACGCTTTTTCTTTAATTTGATCCTTTTACAGTCTTCGTCTTGAATGTTGATAAATTCGTCATAGTAATAGATTCACAGCGACGATTGTGACGGGGTGAAGGTTCACAGAGCTATGCAAATTCAAACCCAGCCAAAGGATAATCCATACAATTCTACAGTATACTAGAACGTAGCGAATGCTCAAAGATACGTAGCATGTTGCAGTTAGTATCGAAACTAGGTAAAATAAACGCAAATTATCGATTAAAATTTGTTTTATGATACTTGTGTGTTTACCTTGTTTTAGCTTTGACGGTAAATTCATTATAGAAAGAATACACAAGTCTTCACATAATTTTCTTTCTATTCTTTAGGAGCGTTGTGCATTTTTTGAACTCGTGAAACGGTTGCATGAGTATTGCCCACTATTACAGAACTGCACAATTTTATGCATTGTGCAATTATTATAACATAGGAATAAGGTGGTTCAAGTTTTCACTTCTGTGAAACCGTGTTTTTTAATCTAAATATTTAGTTTTGTATACTTACTCAAAAATATTATTTGTTATTAGTTTAATTAAGTTGTTTGTTTTCCGAATGAAGTCAAATAAATAAATGAAATATGTGGTAGCAAGATCTGGTGTTTTTATTTCAGTTCTAAGTATCTATCATAATAATTAAGGGGCACATTTTTTGTTACAAATAATAATATTTTTCTAGGATTTTTACCAAACGAGCTATTTTCAGCAGCTACCTACAACGCGTATATTGTGTCAAATTCAGTTCAGAGTTCCGTGTGACAACGTTCGGCTATTCGGCTACGAAGGGTTCCGGCCCCATGGGAATAGGAAGCCATTGGTTGTCTATCGACGATGTATTCCCGTCCTTCCAACAGGTGCAAATTCAGGAATTTGTATAGGGAGATGGGGGCAATTTTTTTTATTTTACGTACAACATTGGTAAAACATAAAATATAATCATTTATTTGTTATTCATGTAGAATGTATCTAGCAGACGCACGGTCTATTACCACCTATACCAGGTGAGTATACCACGCATTCGCACCAAGCGTTTTGGCTCCACTTTTATCATGCGAAAATCCAAGGAGTGGAACTCACTGCCGTCTTCAGTTTTTCCTGACGAATACAATCTGGGCTCTCTTAAGGCTAGAGTGAATGGTGTCTTCTAGACTGTCCTGCTACATCGTCGCTTACCATTAGGTGAGATCGTGGCCAAAGGACAGCCAACTAAATTTAAAAAAAAAATGTTACAAGGATACAGATCACAAAACCAAAAACAAAAAAACTAATGCTTGCAACTAGAACGAGTAAGCAGAAGGATCAAAAAAGGAAAGCGAAGAATGAGAAGTGAGTAGTCATGTATAGTCCGATAGGTATACTTGTGCACTTAATATTATTTGTATTTGAATGCTGAAACACATTTGACTAGCCTGTCACAGATTGTATGTATAAAATATTTCCATACTTCGAAGTTGTTGACGTAGCCTGGAGATAAATTTTTAAGACACGATATTGTATCGATCGACTGATGAAATCTACATCTATGTATGTAAGTCAGAGTCAAAATCAAGGGGGTCAATTGCACCCATTGGGGTAATCCGTTCTCTAAATCCGTGCCTGTGTTCCAAAATGTTGGAGCACTTAGACAATGAGTTTTGGTGTTTCGTCAATACCTAGACACCATATTTCTTGCTATATCACTGTTTGTTTGTATGTATAGTGGGTTTTTGTGTTGTAGCACAGATAATACAGTATCTATTGTTATTAACTGAAAGGTCGTTTGCAATTTTTCAACTAAGTACATTCAGACATTTTTTGTTGTTGGAAATGTCAAAATGTGGGTATGAAAAGTTATTTACCGATTTTTCAGCGTCTTAGGGTACGGTCACTTTTAGACGATATGCTGCGACCTACGATGGTGGTCAGTGAAACACTGTCAAATATCATTGTCAACTATCGTGATATTGAACAGCAATGAACTGCTCGCCATCGCAGGCGATCTAAATGTGTTTTAAGCCTTGCGCACGTGGCGATCAGTGAAAATGGTGACCACAAAATGGCGATCATTGAAACGCTGTCAAATATCGCTGTTATATTTGACAGCGTTTCACTGATCGCCACCGCAAAACGCTTAGATGTGCGCAAGGCTATCGTGTTGAATAATACAGATGCTTACGTTCATTATATCGAATGTATACTCAGAAATTGGTGTGATATTCATGTCATCATCATCAGCCTGAAGAAGGCCACTGCTGGGCATAAGCCTCTCTTACTCTTTGCAGGTGGAAACATTCTAAGCGCTAGTCTAGTACTAGTCGAAACTAGTCAGAGCTATATTCATAATTATTTCGCAGTGTGTGTGTGCGTGCTACGGCGTAGCGCTAGTGCTACGCCAAAGAGCTATCTGATTCCCATAGTACAAGCTCTGCTTAGTTTGGGGCTAGATAGTGCTGTGTGGATTGTTCACAATATTTATATTCATGTTTAAGTCATCACTTCAGTCAGGGGTTTTAAATTTTTTCAATATTGTATATCCATAGTTCTTGCAATGATTCTGGGCTTGTTTTGGGTTAGGTCAGAATAAAGTGGTGGCGTGGTATACCTACCAGAATGTTATTTGCAAGTTTAATAAAGTCTTCTACAAAATGAAGCTGATTAATTGAACAACAAGATAAATTGTAAACCCGCTGAAGGCAGGAAAAAATGGGTCAATATTTACGGGAAAGAGCGAGCGCAAAAACTTTATCCTAAAATCTTTTGCTGCTTACGCTTTAACCTATTCTGTTTAATGATTCCTACTGACATTTTCTTTCCATAACTAGAAGCTTCGCGAATAAGTTATGGAACCTAATCATGTTCGATGAAAAGCGTAGACGTGGAAGCTCCCCACGTGTTGTTAGAAAGGTCCACTTTTCCAATCCAATAACATTTTTATTGTAAAAAAGATAGAACGTGTTTAGTCTACATTCAGCTGGGTGGTAATTGGTGACTTTGTCTTGTATTTCAACACATTTTTATTTGTCTATCTAAATATTTATCCTGATTCTCAATTATTAAACCTAAAACGCAAATTGCACTTCAGTTGCACCTAAAACGCAAATTGCATTTCAGTTCGATAACGGAACGACCGTCTTACTGAGAATCGAGATTATTCAATAAAACCTAATACAATTTAGGCTTAGAAGAGATACCTACTGAGAATAAAAGTAGGCTATGTGTGATGGTCGTTTCGCAGTGTAGTGTTTGTGTTTGTGCGTCGTGAAGCAAGCAGCGGATCCGTCAGCGCAGTAGAGAGCGCGCAGCTCCAGGAGTCGATCCGCGCACTGGCGTGAAGTTGGCACGGGCCGGCGCACTCGGCACTCCGTCGCGAGCCTCGGCACCCTCGCACCTCGCTCCTGGCGTAGCCGACCGTGCCATCGATACACAAGACGCGACGCGACGTGACGCGATTACCCATCATCGGTGACTGTTTATTGTGATACACAAGGAGACCTAGTCTCCCAGTGGTGAACCATCATCCATTTTTCATCATTACCAAGTGAAAACAAACACATCGCAGAGCAATAGCGCAGGCGCGACGTCCACGAACACCATGATAGCGGCCATCTTGGTCGAGGACGCACTTTCGCCTCGCCCTAGCCTCGGAGCCTGATCCGAGACCTTGATAACGAACGCTGAGGGCTCCGCGATGCGTCGAGAACGAGGTTCCGCGTCGAGCGCCCAGTGAGGCCGCTATCGATCCGGTGGCGTCAGCATGATGGCGCTCGCGGAGTGAATGCGGGTATCGGGAGCGCGCCGCAGCCTCGGCGAGCCGAGTCCGGCCGCGGCGGCCAGCGACAGCGACGGAGCGGTCGCGCGGCATGTGAGGGCGAGCGCGCTCTCGGTCGGCAGGCGGCGGGTCGGGCCCCCGGCGCGCCATGGGCGAGGAGTTCGCGCGCTCCCCTTGCGAGCGCTTCCCCACGGCGGGCGCGTTCAGCGTGGCGCCGCCGGAGCGGCTCAGCCCGCCGCCGCCCGCGCCGTTGCCGGACCGCTTTTCAGCGTCTCCGCGTCGCGTGCGCCGCTGTGCCGAGGCGGAGCGCGCGCGCAGGCCGCGCTATGTTCCTCCGGCGGCACACGTGCCTGTGGAGCGGTACGTTCCGCGGCCGCCGGCGCCGGCGCCACATCGCCCGCCGCCACCCGGCTACTGCCCGCTGCAGTGCAGGCCTCCGCCAGCTCGCAAGTGCTGCGGCCCTCAGTGTCGCGAGGATATCGCCGCGTCACCACCACCCTCGCGCTACGTCGAGTACGTGGGTGCTGCAGCTGCACGCCGGCTTGCTTGCACGCCGCCACCACCACCGCCGCCGCAGCTGCAGCTGCCGTGCGACCAGCAGGAGCCACCGTGCTGCGTGCAGGCTCGCAGGCGACCCCAGCCACCGCATGATTGGTGAGTGCTACACATAGTTAGAAATCATCTAAACAACTCACTTTATGTTCAACAACACCCCAGCCCTTCGATCAAAAAAGCTTCAATTTCCCACAGTATTTTTATTCATAGGTACTTTTACTTAAAAGTATGCTCGAGCTCGCCTCGCTCGTACGTTATTTTCTCGAGAGATCTACTTCGTGCAAAGTGGAACGGTCTCATATTTTTCTCATCTATTTTCTAACACTCACGATAATACTTACTCGACATGAAACGTTGGCTTGAGTTAGCATAACACGAAAATATTATAAAATGCCAGCAGCGCGTAGACTTTCTTCGAAATGAGAAATTTGCCAAACATTGAACGCCTTGCAGACGCGATATAATTATCTAGCAGGCTGATGTTTTCAGAATTTTGGTCGTCTATTATTACTCACGGATTAATTTGACAAGAGATTTTCAAAGAATTTAATAATTCATGATGATGGTTGCGGCTTCCATTATAATTGGTTAATATTTCGTGGTTGGAATTGATAACGTGTGATTGATGACGGTGTAACGATCGCGGCGTACATTCGCAAAACGACTGACATTTAAGAACTGATTGCTTTTTCCGTACCCTCGGCCTCGGTGGAGTTATCCTATCCTGTTCCTGATTTAGGTGAAATCTTTCGCAAAAATGTTGGGCTGCGTAAAGTGGTATTTGACAACCGTGTTTCTTAGCTGCCTAGCCTATCAATACGCAGGAGATTATTACCTTTATTTTTCCATGTCAAGGTTTCTTCAGTAATACCTGTGGGGTAAAATGTGACGCTATTCCCGAGGTATATATTATATTTTAATTAATTAGGCCAGTCTTCGTTAAGCCACCTTAGCAAAGACGCAGCACTTGCATACCAACGTAAGAGTACGTTATATGTATTTGGACGTGAATTAAACGCGGGCTGTTACTAAATTCAGTTATTTGTCAAGCAAAAATCACTCTCACCATTATAAGTCTTATGGTATTTGAAACCATTTTGCACTGAGTTGTGTAAAGAGCACATACAGATTAGTGGTAGTAGTCTAATGAAAACATGAATGGTGAAGGAAAACATCGTGAAAGCCCATGGCTTAGTCAGCTGCACGTATTGACCATGTCTTTCCCGTGAATTTGGCCGACTAAGCTGTCAGGACGGTATAGGTGCTGGGCAAGCTTATTCCATCTAAAATCCTGTCCCAGGCACTATAGCGTCCCGTAAAGAAAAGCTTGAGTAATAACCAGTCGCCCCTGACGCTATATATATCATCTACTATACAGGGTGTAATCGTTAAGTGTGCACAGGCGATTATTCCGTAACTATTGCAGATATCAAAAAACTTTAAACTGATATGGAAAGTACTTTTACCTAATGAGTAAAATTACATTAATAACTTTTTAAAAATATAACGAGAAATATCCAAAAAAATTACATTAATCACTCCCATACATTTTATTTCTTAGTAAGTACAAAATTTTGTGTTCAAAGCATATGTTCGAAGTGACGTCCTCCTTGTGCAATACAATGACGAGCTCTACATTTTTAACATGTCCCTCTTTTCTGTATTGGAATATGCCATTTTTCAATCAATAAATGCAACAATCACGATTATTAACGCAAATTGAAAAATACAATAAATTGGCGGGAACGAGAACCCGCGATAAAGAATTTGAATTTAGAACGAACACCAAAGAGTATCTTTCTTTTTGTTTTTATTTAGTATGTTGCTTTTCAGCTAGTTCAAATCAATACAATATTGAAACAAGGTTTATTATAAATTTGAAGTGGTAAGATAATTCATCTACACGTGTATCTACTTGAAATTCATTAATACCTTCATATCGTACATAATTATAAAATGACAAGGGTAAAATGAGTAGGTACTATTCCACTTTAAATAAGGAAACTAAAACCTTTCTACTATCTCATACTAAATGTATGGGAGTGATTAATGTAATTTTTTTGGATATTTCTCGTTTTATTTTTAAAAAGTTATTAATGTCATTTTACTCATTAGGTAAAGTACTTTCGATATCAGTTTAAAGTTTTTTGATATCTGCAATAGTTACGGAATAATCGCCTGTGCACACTTAACGATTACACCCTGTATAGATGCAAAGGCCTTTTTACTTTTACCTAATGAAAATATGGAAGAATTGTGTAAGGAGTGAGCTTATAGCAAAATAGAAAACACATCCACAAATTTTCCCTAGTTATGTTATAAATTACCTAAGTCTCTTTTCAAGAAGATGTTGATTTATGTTCTTAGCATAATAAAATGTTTTCGTGGAATGTTTCTGTTATTGACCTTGAATGAAATGTTGCAAAAATATGCTAAATAATAGTAACCATAAAAACAAAGCCAACCCCATCTGGCAACCCTTAAAGCCATTAAAACCTTTGTTCCCTAAAATAAAGGTTTAATAGAATAGCGTATTCTATAGTGCAGTATAAAAATATTATGGCAGTTTTAAGCATTTGGAAATGTACCAACAAACCAGCGTCCTACATGCCTTTGTTTTATATTGTTGTTCGTAAATTCAAATACCTAACTATCCGTTTTATTACTTTGTATTGAAATGTTGCTTTGTGTATTTGCCAGAACTCTGTAAATTGTTATACTCCTGTATTCCTTACGCAAGTAGCTGGTAGTATTGGTAGAAGATAACTATTTATTATTTGGTTTGGATATACATTTATTTACCAACTAACATCTGCTCTCCACTCGGGTGGTATAAGAAGATACTCTATTTCCGGGCGGGCGTCTATAGGCTGATGGTTTTTTTTTTTTTTTATTGTTGATAGCTAAACGTTTGACTGCCATCACACCTGATGGAAAGTGAAAATGCAGCCTAAGGTGGAGCACGCTTAGCTATAATCCACTTGTTCACTCTTGACTTGAAAATTCCAAGGTTGTAATGCTTTGGAAATACTGACGACGGTAAAGAGTTCCACTCCTTAGCTGTTTGCACCAAAAAAGTAGAAGCGAAGCGCTTTGTGCGATGTTGTGGGACCTCTGTTACTTGTTGTATTTGCTTATACCACTTCCCACTAATATAATAAATGCGAAAGTTTGGATGGATGGACGGATGTTTCTTACTCAATAACGCCAGAACGGCTGAACGGATCTGGATGAAATTTACCATAAAGTTAGATTATAGTTTGGAATAGCTCATAGGATACTTTTTATCCCGAAAAAGTAACAGGAACGGGCGTGCAAAGCCACGGGCGGCCGCTAGTAAGCAAATAAAACCAGAAATGTATGTCTTCGAATGTTTTAAAATTGTATATTATTATGTTTTATAATATTAACAATGGTATAATCATCAGCCAACCCCACCTGGCTATTCGCTTACAGTGTACGAAAAGAAGCTCTTTGGGATTATTTAAAATCCTTTGACCACTCTGGCTTGAAATAATTAGTGACACGATAAGAAAAAGAAGCCACTGTTTGCAATTTTTCATGCCTCATCGTTTAAGTAGAGCTGCCTTTCTATACTATATATCTATATCTATACTTATACTAATATTATAAAGAGGATAGATTTGTATTTTTGTATGTTTGTAATGTAAAGTACATAATGTATGCCGAACGAAAGTCGTAGACGTAGGTATGCGGATCACTAGTTTGAAGTGGAGATGGGCAGGACACGTGGCCAGAAGGAATGATGGAAGATGGACAACGGCAATTACAGAATGGTGGCCAAGAGACGCACAGCGACCACGAGGCAGACCACCCGCCCGTTGGTCAGATGACATTGTCAGAGTAGTTGGGCAGCAATGGCGGAGACTGGCACAGGACCGAAGAGAGTGGCGTATTAGGGAGGAGGCCTATACCCAGCAGTGGGTGCATACAGGCTGAATAGATAGATAGATAGATGTTTGTAATGAATAAACTCAAAAATTCTTTCACCATTAGAAAGCTACATTCACCCTGAGTAACATAGGCTATATAGGTAACATAGGCATATTAGTGTTTAAAAAATAATTGTCCATCCGTGCGAAGCCGGGATAGTCCGCTAGTATTCTATATTCTTAATCCTAATTTTCATCAAGAGCTTCCATTACACAAATTCATACATTTAAGCATAATATTATAAACTGAATAATATATTATGTAGAAACTTTAAACTTGGTGTACCAATCAACATTAATTATGATTATGAAATAAAACTACGAGTATTTCGGAACTCGTAATTTCTTTTTCAGAAAATATGGTAATTATTCACGTTAATCATTAGTTTTCTTTTGTTTTAAAAAGTCGAGTTATTTCAGAGTATTCTTATCAAAGCCTTTTATATAAAAAAAGTTTCAAACAATCTACAGAGTGGATTGTTGGCGAGAGTTTTTTTTCAATGAACAAACAATTTAAAACCTTAATTTCTGACAGTATTCAGTAAATATTGTGGACATTATCTAGCCCTAAATTAAGCAGAGCTTGTACTATGTACAAATATTGGTTCTCTCTAAAATTAAAATAAACTCAAAAACTACTGTGCTGATTTCAAAAATTGGTTCACCATTGGAAAGATACATTCATCCTGAGTAATATAGGCTATATTCATGTGTTTAAAAATAAATGTCCATCCGTGCGAAACCGGGACAGTCCCTTATAAAGATCATACTGTTCAGTTAAATTACTAATGCTATCGTTTTTAAAATTGGCTACTAGCTCATAATCTACAGTGTCAATAGAAGGATAGATATTTTCACGAACACTGTTCTCTTATCAGTGTTTCTGTAATAGTGATAACAACTGGGTGTGTGGCAATGTGTGTCTTTCTTGCAATTTAGGACAATGAATCAGCATTTGTGTGTCACAATATTGGCAAAATTATTCAAATAAACATAGTTTTGCACTGTGATAAGTTTATCTAAGACAATAATGTGCTCGTGTGAAGGCCTCCAATATCTAGATTAAACACAAAATGGATGAAAGGTAAGTATTTTTTTTCAAATATCGTGATACAAAACACATATACAAAATTATTTATTTACTAAAAGAACGTACCAGTCAATTAAATGACTGGGGGTCCCGCACTAGGACAAGCCTGTATCGCGGGAGGCCACAGTACAATAATTATGATTTCTATTTATATGTGATGTCATAGAGCATTACATTTTAAGGGATTCATTTGTTATCAACGGTCAGTTTCCAAAAGCATCAAAAGTGATCTTCGTACGTCAAAGGGGTTGCCAGAACGCAAATCTCTGATCAGTTAACATTTCTTACGAAAATGTCATGATGACGCAACATCACTGATTGGGCTTCTTGATCTCACAATAATTAAAGTTGGAATATCCTGTCAAACTTTACCATGACTGCGTCAATCAACAGGAAGGATTAGTCTGTAGAAATAACTAAGAAATTATTACGTGGAGTAAAGAACACCCACTTGTTTTTCAATTTATAGGCTAACGTTTTACAATCCTGTCAAGTGAACTGGTTTGTCAGTTCATCAGAGGATTGAATGAGGATTGAGTACACCTGTGTGATGGCAGTCAAACGTTTAGCTATCAACAAAAAAAAATGGTTTCGTGAATTTAAACACAATATAAAAACGACTCTTAACTTGCTAACAGTGCTAACGCCATTCGCTGTACTTCACAAATAAAAAAGATAGAAGAACACTCAAAGTCACTTTGATATCCAAAGAGTTTTGTTCTTGAACGTTTCACAGAACCAGAACGACGAAGGTAAAAGGGTCGCCTAATTTCGGTATAATAATAATAAATAAATAAATATTCTGGACAATTCACACAACACTACCCAGCCCCAAACTAAGCAGAGCTTGTAATATGGGAACCAGATAGCTGATATAATACTTGAATACATTTTTTTTTTTTTTTTTTGTAAATACATACTTAGAATACGATATAACACCCAGACAGAGAACAAACATTTACATTCACCACACAAATATTTGTTCTCAGTGGGGATCGAACCCACGACCTACGGCGCAGAAGGCAGAGCTACTACCAACTGAGCTAGAGGCCAGTCGAAATTAACCTTTCACTAATTAGCAAGGAAATGTAACAAAATGTACTTACTGTACCCAGTATTTCTAGACTAGAAATAAAACAATACTTTGTAAGTTGGAAGATATTATTTTCACCTCACTTACTCAAAGAGGGCGCTTTTGTCGCGTAAAAGCAGTGATCCAACCAAACACACTAGGCTCACACTTTGTTAAAAAGTGGTTTGAATTTAGAATGCTGCAAGCAATGAGAATCGAATAGCATTATATCGCAATCGAATAGAAATTAATGTTAAAGATATTAATTATTCCAAACATTCTTGTCAATTTTTGCTATTTTATTTTACTAACATCTAGTACCTATCTTTTTACCTAGGAGGGAGAAAATTTGTATATTAGATACCTACATCACACGAGAGCAAAATAATTTGTTGTCTATGCTTTTGAATCCCTCAACTATACACTCAGGACTTCTTAACTTAGATTCGCTTGCTTGGGATTCCAACTCAGCACTCACAACTAATTTTACTCTCTTGTGGTACAAATAAATAATAAATGTTATAGACAATCCACACAACACTATCTAGTCCCAAACTAAGCAGAGCTTGTACTATGGGAACCAGATAGCTGATATAATGCTTACTTATATACATTTTTTTTGTAAATACTTACTTAGAATACAACATAACACCCAGACAGAGAACACACACCTGCGTTCACCACACAAATATTTGTTCACGGTGAGGATCGAACCCACGACCTCAGAAGACGAGAACACGGGGCTCAGAATGCAGAGCTTCTATCAACTGAGCTGAGAGGCCAGTCTGTAGGCCAGAATGTACTATATCATGTCACTTTAGAATTCTTGTTTTGTTTGGGAAACATCATATTTTGCAGACGTTTCATAATTTATTTTGCTTGCGTTTAAATTGCGTACCTACTGGAAATGGAAATGGAGGTCACGAGGTCAGTTATGAGTAAGTATATTGACTACTAGTGGCCGCCCGCGGCTTCGCTTGCTCCGTTCCCGTAAATTTTTCGGGATTAAAAGTATTCCAGCCATAATCTTCTGCGCCGTAGGTCGTGGGTTCGATCCCCACCGAGAACAAATATTTGTGTGGTGAACATAAATGTTTGTTCTCTGTCTGGGTGTTATATTGTATTCTAAGTATGTATTTACAAAAAAAAATAAAAAAAATGTATTCAAGTATTATATCAGCTATCTGGTTCCCATATTACAAGCTCTGCTTAAATTGGGGCTGGGTAGTGTTGTGTGAATTGTCCAGAATATTTATTTATTTTATTTAATCTACAGTGCCAAATTTCATCCAAATCCGTTCAGTTGTTTTAGGGCGCTTGTACACGCTAAGAAAAAACGCCGGGCCTACCCAAGAATTCGTGTCGTAACAAGAAAATTACTGTGTACACTGCTCGCAGCGGTGCACGAAAAAAATCTTATCTGCGCAAGACAAGAATTTTGTCTTTTCCACACACGAAAACGCAACAACGTTCGCCGCGTCGTGTCTTGCGCAGATAAGATTTTTTTCGTGCACCTCTGCGAGCAGTGTACACAGTTATTTTCTAGTTACGACACGAATTCTTGGGTAGACCCGGCGTTTTTTCTTAGCGTGTACAAGCGCCCTTAGAGTTATTGACTAACAAACATCCATCCTTACAAACTTTCACATTAATAATATTAGTGTGATACTTACCAAGAACTACATCTCAGCATGAACGGAATTCTACAAGCTATAATACTTGACACCGAGACGGCTAACTTGCCTATTGAGCGGTATAGCTCTAATGTAATCAGCTGCAAATGTCTACCGTCAAGATACAATAGCAGTCTCCTAACAGCATTGGAATGCAGCGCCATTTTGCCGCCCTTAAGGTGCGTGTCCACCAAAGCGATATACAAAGCCAGCTTTATGAATGCACAAAACATAGTGCACCATTTGCTTTAAACAAAATCTACAAAATAGCTCAACCTTGTCTATGACTATACTATGGAAAACTAACCTAAATATTTATTTTGCGATATCCAAATACGTCAAATGACCTAGAAAAAGCCATCGACACTGTCACAGATAAACTAATACTATACTAGACACGGTGAATGAACGAATATCTCTACGTTCTTTACCCCAAGTCCAAGTAATTTTTTCATTTTTGGTTTTCTGTATTGCAAGCCTCCAGTGTTGTATGGAGACGCGATAAGCGCATCAGGCGTGCTAAGAATTCCAGCATCTGCATACAAGACAGCAAGATAAAATGAAAAAAACTCGGACTTGTGGTACAGGTTATCGCCCCGTGTATGCAAGCAAGCGTTAACCTTTGCATTGCCAATCGATGGAGCAAACATAATCTGTTATACAACATGAGCTTATGCGCAAATGCGCAGCCGGCTGGATCATACGGATAATGGTGCCGTATAAACATGTTTACTGTTATTGAACGGGTGTTTTGATAAAACAATGTTGACCTCGTCTCCCTGAACATTTACCCTCAGAAACACTTTATCAAAAATCAAAATCAAAATTTTATTTATTTGAATATTTTACAAAGAGTACAGAAAACAGATTGAAAAACGAACTTTATAACGGTTCTATAAAATATTCTTGTCACTGTCATTTTCCCGTCAACAAAAAGAAATGGCGACAAAAAGCAAGGCCCTACCCGCCTACTAAAAACATATAGAATTAATAACACGGTTGAAATTTTGGTTAATTAGAGAAAAATAAATGTGTTTTTTCATGAACGATTCTGAGCCCTCTCAATCTAACTATTTTTCACGCTCTTTGCGATATTATCAGTCCATTGGGAACCGTCCTACGCTTCCACGTCCAAAGTAAAAACCGTTAGATAAGGCTCACTATATTTAGTTAGTAACTAACTATTTTGTACAAAATGGCTCTCGGCACCACTGAAAACCAGCGCCGTATTAAGCTCTTGCGCTTTTACGGCAAATGCCAGTGGAAGCCTTTTTTTTCGTCACTTATTGCTTGTTGTATATTTTTTGTGTGTACCATGATGTTTTGTGACGTTAAATAAATATTTCTATTCTATTCTATTCTATTTAATATAACCTCATTTTAAATCAAAGGTTGTATAATCGAACAGCAGTGGGTTAAGTGGATGTCATCATTAAGCGGCGGTTAGACGCCTGCCAAGGGCACGATGCGATTTGGTAGGAAGCCAACGTCTAGAAGCCGCGAAATGCATCTTCAAAGACTTATTGTAAAGACCTTTATGTATACATATTACCTAACTGCTTTCCAAAACTATTTCAGACCTTATTGGACCACTCAACACCTTTTTGTTGCATACAACTATTTTCAAAATCGGCCTACAATTTGACGGACAAATTGGAACAATAAAAACAACTTGTAAATGTACAATGGGTGTTTTTATCGTTGAAAAGGCGATGTCCTACACACCATAAGATATTATAAGTAAAAGCATAAAAAGTAGGCATCCTGGTTGTTTAATAGAATCACAGTATGATGACGAAATTCTACTCGTTTGCCATATAAATAAAACAGCGTATTCAGTTCTGTCCATCTCAAGGTTGCCTGGTAGAGATTGCTGTTAACGATAAGGCCGTTGTATTACTGTGACAGTTTTATTTTTAGGTTAAAAATTATATGCTTTCTATCTTAGCTCTAGCTTTTTATCTATCTACCTATATAGGTTTTGTGTTTTCAGTATCACCTAAATTTAATGGTGCAGCATGGTTTAAACTAAGAGTACCTTTTTAATTAAAATATGAAAGTGCGCTTAGAGATTTCGTTCGCAAGGTTCTACGATGGAACGATACTCACGGCAAAAGAGCATTGACCTTAATCAGATTTTTATCCAGCCTTTTTCGCAAGCAACATTTAATTTTACGACGAGCCCCACGTGGAGTGATTTTGAAATCAGTTTACGTAATTAATTAATTTTAAATTGGAAGTTTGCTGTATTAACGATCGAATATCACTAGCGTTTTATGCCTCAAGGCTGAACATCTGTATGCCTCAGATTGGACGCAGGGCAGTGCATCGTAGGGCACGTTTCAACGTGCGTGACCTACGAGGCAATGCTTTGTTATATTCAATGGTACCACTTAATATGAGCCCAATGCTGCTAGCTGTATAAAAAAAATGATTCTAGCCTAACAAGTGATGTGACGTTTCATACAAACGAAGGTTCCCATATAATATATCTTAGTCAAATTTTCAATTGTAATCACCGCCGCAGAACGCTTAGATTTGCACAAGGCTTTACCCACACTAATTGCTATTGGCATGGTCTATTTTTGTACAACGGCTGATGTTTGTCTAACATGAAATTAAACGGCTTAATTTTTTTCATGAGATTTGAAAGGAAAAGTTAGATTTTTTTTAAATGTCCGAATTCAAATATGCTTTTTAGTCTAGTCAGTGAAAGTAAAGCATAAAGTCGGCTGGCACTTGTTATCATCCACAATATTATTTTTTTATTCATATTTTGATTTTAAATAATGGATTGCTCATATTATTTAAAATTTATTTATTTATTTTTGTTATTTTTCGTAGTTTTGCCTTGCCTGAACAGATAAAGGCCTGCGAACATCTACTCGATGGCGATGGCGATCACATGAAACGCTGTCAAACATTTAACTGATCACCATCGCAGATCGCTTAGATGTGCGCAAGGCCTAAGTTGGTACCACTGTAATATCATTGGAATCAGATTTTGCGTAACAAATACGACAAGTCATTCTGTCAAAGTATAAAGTGTCACGAACAAAGTTCCAAACTTTCGCTGGCGCTGCGATTAACCACAAACTATGTCCTATGAACTGGCATTCTATTAAACTTTATTATTTATTTACGCAAAAATAATAATGGGCCCGTAAAGTTTCTGTTGGTGTATCGTGGAACTCGTGATTAATATTGTTTTGAAAGATATAAGTAGGGAAAAACAATATTTTTGTCATGCTATGACATGATTTTAGGAACAAGAAAAAGACAGTTGACAATCGCACAAATAATAATTGAAGCATTTATTTTATTTGCTTTATGTATCCAAGATCATTTTAGGATAATTTATGCTGAAGCTTCCGAAGCCAATAATGGTGTTTATCAAAAAATATGAATGGCTAATGACTTCAGAGTTAGGTAGCGATATAAAATTAAATTACTTGTGGTTTTATAGCACAATGAATAATGTTAAAGACACTTGGAAAAATTGGCTAATCTTAATAAAAAGTAGAAATGAGGAAGTTTTTACAGCACAATATAATATTTTTTATGTAGAGCTTTCAATATTATTTAATGGACGTTTTGCAATATTAGATATAATATCTAATACTCGTACTTTGGGCAATAAAACTCTAGATGCTGCTGTCATTTTTACAGTGTTGTTATTAAGCTTTGCGCACATCTAAGCATTCTGCGGTAGCGATCAGTGAAACGCTACCAAATATGAAAGCGATATTTACTACCATTACGCCTTTTTCTGCCGTGAAGCAGCATTGCTGTGTTTCGGTTTGAAGAGCGTGGGTGCCGGTGAAATTACTGGCACGTTGATGGACGCAGAACAGTGCATAGTAGGGCACAAGGTGAAGGCCTAGAATTGGCTTCATCTTTCGTCAAATAGATGTCTAAGTAATATGTTGATAAACTCGTGAAGAGAAATATAAAACATTTAATATTCTAATTGAAATAACGTTAACTTTTCCTTCATTTGAAAGTGCACATTAAAACTATTCCTTGATTCTTGTTGTTTTCAATAAGGTGAACTAAACTTTTCGAAGCTTTTAGATTAGTTAAAATACCGTCCGTCGTTTGGGCACATAGAGAGGATGAAAGAAGATGGAGATGAAACAGGTATATGTATTTTGAAACGTAGTAGAGGCTATAAAAAAATATCAGGTTTGGAATATCCTAAATCGACGGGTTTTGTGTGAAGAATGTTAAAGCAGGGAATTTAGAAAAAATAATTCAGAGGTCGTGACACCTATTCACCAAGCTTTATGACGTTTCAAAGTGATCCTTACTATTCAAGTTAATAAATCATCTTCGACTTTGAGGTTTCAAGTTTTTAGCATAGTGATAATCCGTGTTCACCGCTAGTAAACATAAAAAATAGTGTTGCAATTTTATTTACCTTGCGATTTTATTCAAATGGCACAAACGTGAGCATCCATGCATGTTCAAATAAAGACGTCCAGGTAGCACTCCACAAAGTACTATATTGGCTTTCGAGAATCTCCAAGTATTTACAACGAGCGAGCGGAGCGTCACAATGTTGGCGAATGGTGCACATTGCTGGCATTTTATTGGATGGCTGTAGGCACTTGCGTGTTTTCTACGGAACTGTACTGAAGGGGTCGCTGTACGGTCTGGTTGTACAATCGCGTACATACTCGTATAAGCACTTATGTGATACTATCTGAAAACAAAACACAAGGTTGCTTATAACTTTGTCTTGTAACCTTTTTATTATTTATTATTACTTACTGGGATTATATATTATTTATCTTTTGGCAAAACTTCTTGAATGAGACCAAAGATGAAAAACTTTCTTATTGTGCCGTAAGTTTACCTAAAACCCACAAAAGTTTAAATAAGTAATACGGGGCAGATGATAGGCAAAGCCAGTACAAAAACTTTTTATTCATGTTAACCTGCATTGTCCCACTGCTGGGCAAAGGTCTCCACCAAAATTTTCCAACTACCTTTGGCGACTTCTCACCAATCCTTCTCCAAAACTTCAAGATCGTCTCACCAACGTCTTTTAAAAAAAGAATTTTCATAAATCTAACAACTTATAATAGTGAGTAGAGCTTTCTGTGAAGAACTCGCCCAGGGAAGTACTACCACCATGCCTATTTCTGCCGTGGAGCAGCATCGCTGTGATTCGGTTTAAAGAGTGTGGGTGTCGGTGAAATGACTGGCACGTGTGTTTGAAGATCTGTACGCCTCAAGTAAATGGACGCAGGGCAGTGCATTGTAAGACACGTTCGTGACTTGCGTGACCTACGAGGTAATGCTTTTTATAAGCGATGGGTACCACCTAAGATCAGTAAGCCATTTACTTGTTCCATCCGCAAGTGGTTTAAAAAAATATGTTTGTGATCTATGGTGTCTCTAAATGTAAAATAAAACGTTTGTTAATGTGATTATTAAACTAACCAATCTGTATTCTTGATTACGCAGATGAACGGGACATCTGCGTAATAACATTTTATTTCTGAAAATAAAACCAAGAAAATACTACTTTCTACATAATCGATACGATAGTGTAATATTTCAGCTGAAAGATACCAAAAGCTCCGTTTGCGCAATCTAGAGGAAGATACGGCAAGACGAATCTATCGAACCGCTAACCCTTATCTTGACAAATGAGGTAACAAGAACGCTTGGCTCGCCGGGGCTGCACTGCTTAGCGTAGTAATATAGCTGTAAGTGCATTTACAATGCGGGGAGTATCTCAGACAGGCGGCACGGCTCAGTTAGCAGTAACCCTGCCTTCTAAGCCGTAGGCCGTGGGTTCGATTCCCACCGAGAGCAAATATTTTTGTGTGGTGAGTTTTTTTTTTATTTATAATTTTGTTCTCTTTATTTAATTTTGATATGTTTGGTCCATCAGCTAGTTGTAATAGAAAACCTTTGATTCACAAGATTTTTGATTTAAAATCTTTGATTCACTAGTTTCTAATAAATATTCAAAGATGTAATTTATATCAATTAACAGTTTTAGCATTGTTTTATCCGTACAAGTTACTTTCCACATCAACGGAAACCGCACAAGGGTCTTTCTCTTGTGCCCAAAACTTGTTCAATTTAAACGTTTCGGTAAACTTATCTACGTAAAACAGTTTTAATCAACAAAACGGCCTGAAGGTTTGGAACGCGAATCAATTTAGTAATGGCCAGGGAGACCTTGGTTTTAGGAAGCCGTCATCAAGCGGCCGTCAACGAGCCGTCGCCAGTTACAAGGCAAATGGTTTTTTCGTCGATCGTGATATTAGTAAAATTTATTCGCGCAATTATAGGCCGACTAAGCTGTCAGGATGGTATAGGTGCTGGGCAAGCCTATTTTATCTAAAAAATCCTGTCTTAGACAGCGCCAGTAACGGAGAAAATGAGAAGTAATCGGCTGGCGTGGTATGGACATGTTATGAGGAGAGAAGAAGGTCATGTGACGAAAAGAGTGTTAGGCATGAATGTTGATGGATATAAAAGTAGAGGTAGGCCTAAGAAAAGATGGATGGATTGTGTGAAAGATGATATGTCCAAGAAAGGAGTGAGTACTGAGATGGCGAGTGATAGGGGAGAATGGAAGAAAAAGACATGTTGTGCCGACCCCACCTAGTGGGATAAGGGCAGGAAGAAGAGACACTATAGCGTCCCGTAAGTAGTTAGATAGATAGATAGATAACACTTTATTGTACACCACAAGAAAAGGACAAAGCTGAAACTAAAGAAAGAAAGAAAATATATTTATTTAACATAACATACACAGAACGGAACACTGACAAACATAATATACATAATAATGAGTGGGCACAAAAAAAAGAAAATAAAATAAAATACAATCCAACACAAATAATCGCGCTGTAGGTATGTTCCGTAATGTCATGCCAAATAAAGCGAAGTACAATGGACGGTCTCATCGATATGAGCTATCTCTTCCAACCTTTAGTAGTGTAAGTAGGAGCATGAGTAGTCACCTGTTATATTAATACCGCTCATCACCGCTATATTAGTCATCTACAACAGATGCAAAGGCCTGTTTACTTTATTCGCGCAATTTTCATAAAACGACGTTATTGTAACGGCTCGAGCCGACAGCCATGGTTGACGACACCGTTATCTTCAGCTGCAATGATACTTTAGGGCTTACCTTTGGTCATATATCAATGTCTCCTGTTATTGCAATATCGTTTAACGTCACAATTGCTGTGGTTCCAGTGATGTGCTGGTCCAAGGAAGGTCATTCATTAGACTGAGTTGGGATGTTATTCTCCATGTTTTATCTGCGATTAGTTATTGAAACTAATATGAGACTGATGATGAAATGGATAAGAGAGGCGTGAATGCAGTGATGACGGCTGACAGAGGGGAATGTAAGAGGCAGACATGTGGTGCCGACCGAAGAAGACAACAATAACATTTTAACTGGCGGCCAATTTCCTCGCCCAAACAGTCAAATTAAAGTAATAATATTGACATAAAGTGGTTAAGGCAGGAAGATAATGACAAAGACAACAACTTTTTTTATATATAACCAGAGACAACTCGTAATCGACATCAGCTTCATTTTTGACATTTGAAACCTAGCCTAGACTTTAACTGTCACTTTCGTATTGTATAACTATCTGACATAAGCAACACCACCACCACCGAAATTCAAACCTAGTGAATGAATGTAACTTGATGACTTGACCTAGAAACATTCTCAAAATACGAGTCCCTACGAGTCTTCAAAAACAGAGTTAAAAGTATGCTTTCACAAAGAGCTTACTATTCAATTGATGATTATGTATGTGACAATTTTGATTCCTGACTTTAAGGGGGTACGATTTCCATACAAACTTAATTTACACAACTATGGGCGAATAAAGTATTAATGTACACTGAAATAGCTGTAATAGGCTTTTACAGTGGTCCTTATTACCGGCCAGTTATATAAAGTTGGAGTGGTAGCCGTTGGTCGTGGCAGTCGGGGCTTCAGAAAAAGAACTAACAGACTTTTACGATTATTTTGAGACATTATGTTTTAAGCTCATTTACGTATTCAATGCCGAGTACCCGTTAGAAAGAATGACGAAAAAATTACTTTTTTGGTTTTTTATTCATATTTCTGTTATCCTACAATTTTCTCCAACTTTATATAACTGGCCGGCAATAAAGACCACTGTAAAATTCTATTACAGCTATTTCAGTGTACATTTATACTTTGTTTGCCCATAGTTGTGTAAATTCAGTTTGTATCGGAATCGAACAACCTTAATTATAATAAACTAGTAGGTATACATATTTTTTTGCGTTATTTTATATTCTTTGACATTTTTAATTTTCTGTGTTATTTTTGTAAACTTTGGCATGCTTTAAATAGCTGATTATGGCTGAACTATATTAATTTTAATTTGACATGTACATACCAACCCATTTTCACAATAAATGAATTATGATTATGAAGAAAGAAGAAGAAGGAAGAAAACTTATTTATTTATGACGGCACATGGTAGATATGAGAAACACGAACATTTTCGATACTAGAACACGTTTACATAATACATGAAGTGGAGTGATAGAAGAAGAACACAGATACAGATTATGATTATGAAAATTCGTATTTTGGAATTGCGTAACACCGAAATGAACTTCAGTTGGATACCTTAAACAATACAAATAAAATTCTGACTGGGTCGACCAGTGACGATCAGTTAAAATTCACTTATAATGGATTTCAACTTAGGCAATAAGGCTGCAGTACGTATACGTACCCAGCGGGTGTTTTTATTAAAACAGATTGTTCAGACAAGGCCTACTTACATCTCGTACTAAACAATTAGATTACCGTGCCGAGAACAGATGGGCAAACTCGGACAGTCAGACAGATTCATACAGTTAATATCCACTGACCACTGTAACTTGCCGGACGTACCAAAACAGATTCTCCGTACTGTAAATGCATTAGTATTGACCAACATTTAGAGAACTATTCTGTTTTGGTTTACAGCTTGAGTTAATTCAACGACTAACAAACTAAGGACTAACTTAGGTGAAAAACAGAGGGATTGGCGTGCTTAAAATAGGGTAGAAAATAGTTTGGTTTGACATACCTACGTAACATTAAAAATATAAAAAATTGCGTAAAGATATCTAAAAAATATTAAATAAATATACGCATAACAAATGCGATACAAAGACTTGCGTCTGACTACTCCTCTCAGGTATTAAAATCGTTCAATAGGATAGGTATAGGGGACAGGATAGTAAAGGACAGGAGTAAGATACTATAGTTGTTCGGGAATTAGGGATATATTTTAAAGTTCATCAAAAAGCTCACTCACTCTATTTAACAAGTTGATCTTTATTTCAAGTTACTAAAAAGCTTTTAGAATTCATATTCTTAGCAAGACCAGATTAGATTGAAATACTAAAAGCCTTGGCTTAGAGCCCTAGAGGCTCTTTTGCAGTCTAAAAACATTCAGTTAGCGTTCGGGAAATGGATCTACTCAAAATGAAAGTAGTTCATTTATCTTCCTTACTCGCTTGTTTTGCCAATACTACATTTTCAGCGTTATCAATAAATCACTTCTTACTTCCTTACCTAAGATAATTCTTTTACTGCTTTACCTGCGTATTGTACGCATGCCTTTGTCCGATGAGTATTCATTTTTTTACTAAGACGCATTAGTTGAGCGCCTTTTATCAAGAAAATGTTTTCAAGAAACCTTATTTACTGTATTATCATTTCATTTATCTACGGATGTATTTTGGTGGAAACTTCCGAGAAATTACGTCTTAAGTTAACCATTTTACTTAAGTACTTATTAAGTAAAAGGAAATGAAGACGATAAATATAATTCCAAGTTGTGTCAGCACAAAATCATAATATTGCATAACATTTTTTCGTAATGGCTTTTTACTGCAGTGCTCGGAAAAACAGTATTTTGGAGTAATTATCCAAAATGCCTTTATCTCAATTTTGGATCTTTGGCTGGAAGAACAGTACCCCTCTAATTAATCAGTGGTTAGATTTTTGCCATATAAGGCCTGACGACTGATTTTCAAAATCTCTTCTATCATATTCAGAAGTATCTGTTATGCCTAAAATATATCATATTTCTGTAGAAAATTAAGGTTTTTGTGAAATAAGAGTACATTTAAATTGAAATTTTCAAATTCACGCCAAAACGCTCGCTGGTGTCATGGCGTCTGTTATTACGTCACGTTTCTGTATAGCAACAGTAAACATTGGTGCTTTTGTACTAAATCAGAATGACGTTTACGTAAACGTGACGTAATTCGCTCTGACCGGTGTTTAAGCTATCATGGCGGATTGTTGTATTTTGTAGATTTATATTATCAAATAAATTGTCAATCTCGACATTATTATGAGTATAAATACATTTTTCAAAATCTTTAAATCCTTTTTCATTAGATCAGATAAATATTTTGGCGATACTTGATTACTGTCTTCATGCCTATTATCTTTATTTTACAAGATCAAAAACGGCTACATTTTAAATTGGGCTTATTGCCTAAGTGCTTTCTCAAAATGCTCACATCTACATCGCCTACGTTGGCGATTAGTGTATGGATGTCAAATGTCGCAGTGCCAAAGTTCGCAACAGCATATGCAGATGTATGCAAAACCTTATGCTGAAACTGCCTATGCAAGGCTTTAGAAAAAAACAGATTTTGAAGGTTGCTGATTATGCGTGAAAATATACATATCAAAAATGATATACAATACAGCTGAAACTATTCCGAACAGCTTGTATTTTGATATAAATTATGATATCATTATGTAAACGAAGGTTCTCGGGCAAAAGCAACTTTGCACATTAGGCGTATTCCTTCCTGTATAGCTGTGAATATTGAAGTGAATTGCGCAACTTTCTAGACGAACTAAGAACTGATATAACAGAAACTACAGTGATTGTGTTAAGTAGAATGCCATCTTATTTGAAACTTTTGTATGCGGTATGAGCTGAGAGCTTTTGCCTTTATCTTCAGTGCGTGCTGAAAGTTTTACTGTAGCTTTATGAAAATGCACTTCTGCTATTTTCATCGCACCTCTGTTATAAAGTACCTTATATTCACACAGTTGTGCCACTCTCGAAACGCGCGCGCCATATCATAAATTAACAACGCAATGTATGCGGTTCAAATCTTTTTTAAATAAAATGTGCACGGGTAAAATCACGAAATAAAGAAGTAAGCAAAAGCGTGTTGGCTGCTCTGTGGGTAAAATGGATGTGACGTATACAATTTCCCAAGCACTTTCAGTTCATGTCACAAAAGTGTCCTGATGTACTTCCTCCTGTCCCAGATGACTTTTAAACGTTCCTGAACGGAATCGTCGGCGTGAACTAGAATAGGAGCGGGTTTCGGGTCGAGTGGGGCGACCGACCCAGTTGTGGGCCGAGTTGAGTACGTCGATATGCTGTCACAGCAGCGCCGCCACCGCTTTACGTTTCACCTCGTAATGCCACCTTAGCGCTTTGACGTAAAGCACAAAATGGCTCGGCAATCCATTTAGCGGGTGTCGCCGCAATTTCGCTACAGTCGCGTGCTTGTTTTGAAGTTAATTTGACGCTCATGTTGCATTTTATTTATTTGACACGATACTCGCGTATAAACATTGCAGCAGCAGCTGTGTCGTGTGACCTTTGCACTTACCTACTTTTTAAAAACATTATGCGACACAATTTAAACCTACGTACGTTGTACTAATTGATCTCGTTTTTTTGCAATGCTAACGACTTATATTCAATGGCTGATTTATTATATCGTCAAATTATCTGGTGTGGCTTTCCATCAGGTAGTTCATCTGCTCGTCTATCTGTTATGGCATAAAAAAAATTGTCGTTAGGTTCCTTTCTCATCTCATAATATTGTGTTAAAAAGAGTCTAAATAACGTGGGCGGCTAAAGTATTCTCTACAAGCTCTATACCAATACACAATCCGAACAAAGAACCAATATCTAAACAAACCCACTTATCACAAACGTCATCAGCATCCTATAAAATTTTTCTCGAATGTTCTGGTAACGTCGGTTCAGCTATGCGCATTTGGCTTGCAACCCAGACACAGCTTAGACAAAAAACAGCTTGAACACTCTGATCGCGGTCTTCAGAAACATATGATAACCTGGTTGTATTCAACGGATCGTTGAAGTAAAAATATAAGTTTAACCGAAAAAATGAGAGTTTTCAGTGAGCAACAGGACCAATTAAATGAAACTGGGAATGAAACCGAAGCTATCATAAATACTAATTCTTTATCTAAGCAACAGGCGAGCAAAGCGAGCGTGTTTGCTTAATTAATCCCGGATTAATTAAGCAAACTGAACCAAATAAAAATACTTAAATGTACATACATACATACATCCTTACAATCACGCCTCATTCCTATAGAGGTAGGTAGAGATTACAGATTTCCACTTGCTACGATCCCGACAATATACCTATTTCGCTTCATTCACTCGCATAACATTCTTCGTACATGCTCGTCGGTTTAGTCCTACCCTGGCCTTTCTAGAACGACTTTCTAAAACGTCAGTGTTCTCCAAACCGTGCCGCAAGTCGTCCTCTACACTACATTACAGTAGTTGGCAACAAATATTGCAGATCGGCTAATTTCGGCTTCATAGAGCGTAGTGTGCGTCAGAAAGAGATAGCGCTCTACGAAAGCAGAAAAGCCGATGTGCAATATTTATTGCCTACAACCGCATATATATATATACTCGTAGGCTGAGATTCATAGACCGCACTTTGCTTTACAGCAAAGCAGTCTTCGCAAAGTAAAGTAAGTTTGTTTAGCGAAGTTTCCTAGCAATATTTTGAATAAAGAAAAGCTTGACAGAACTATGAAATATAGTTTTGGTTGAAAGTTGAACTTTCCATCAAAGTAAAGTCAAAGTTCGGTCTATGAATCTCGGCCGTAGATTGTATGAACGACTAGACTCACCTAGCTTTACGTATTCTTTCCTGTGGACCAAGTCAGCTGGGCGGAGGCCAACATAGCTGATCGCGGCCTATCGAGATCGCGCAAATAGCACTCGACACTCTTGAGTGATTTTAAATTAAGTCACTTTATTTTCACAACTATGTATGATATTAATATGCTTGAAAAGTGAGGTAAAGGTAAACCTCCCGATGATTTCCAATGATAGCTATGGACTACAAGTATGTATTTATTTTATTTCTGCAATAATTATTGTTACATGTATTATCATTGTTAGTTTTAAGGTGTGCAATAAAGAATTTTCTATTCTATTCTATTCTAATTTTAACCTGCCTTTGACAGAATAATGAAGAATGCAAAAATATAAAGAACCAGAGTTGATCACTAGCTAATAAAATATGAACTTACCTAATTTACTTAGCTTTCTTTACTAAAAAATTAGCCTCTATGGACCTCTTTTTCGTAATAGGAAGAAAATAACAATTTCGTAACTGGGAAAAAAAAATTCTCAGTAGTTTGGGTCAATAGAACTGTTCAACGCAACTACTGGGAAGAAACGGATCTCTTTAACAGTATTCCAATCGAGTTCCACTTTATATAATTACGTATTAATATGAAGATTGAATGAAGGACTTTCTGTGACGTCACCAACGGTTACGACAACGCAACCCTCGTTTTAGCTTAATCAAAACTCAATTTGGACGTCTTTAGTTCGCTTTCGGTTTCAAAACAAGCCCTTTTGGGATTGAACTTTTACCCCCGTACCACAAGACACTGATTTACGTAATTTGGAAGTGCTTTGTTTATCGCACATGCTTTTGATGTTTATCTTCAATTGATTAAAATAGTACATTGTTACCCTAGGGGTGAATTTGATTTATTGAGTCCGTAATGTAGTGAAGAAAGCATACTATACTCTAGATAGCTACTCGTATATGAATGATAAAACTGCGTGGCCCGATGTCCCGGTCACTCTACCCATAGGAAGCTAACATGTCAATTTGCAATGTCTGTACCTACTATTTCGTATCTTATTTTTATATAAGCTGTGTAGATACTAAAGTATAACTTTGAAGCGTAGCGTGTGCTGTCTTTGAAACTTTTGCTTTTGTATTATTGCATTGCATACGTCTGACTAAGTGAAGTGGCACCACACTGGAACTTCACTGCTATTATTTTAGACTATTTTTGATTTGTAAAATTTAAGGATCATATAAAAAAACGGTAGGAACCGAGACGTAGTTTGTTGCCTGTTCTTCTACGCTTGGTCGCGTGGAACTGGCACCTAGACTCACCTAGCTTTAAGACGTTTCAAAGTGATTCTTGCATCGTACTGAATAAAAAAACTTTGAGTTTGAGTTTGAGTCCCGAGACGGGGTTTCAACACTGAGCTTTTCATAACTAATACAAAGAAAGTAAAAAATATGTTATTTTAAAGAAATAGTTACTTAAACCTAAATAATAAACCCACTAAAGAATATATTCGTTATTGAATACTTGATTTTTCTGTTATTTCAATTTTAAATCGCGCTGTAATTTAGTGGATGTGTAGAAAGTTGGAACATGGTTCAATAGAAATATGAAAATAGAAGTAGTTTTTTTATAATTTGACAGCTGTCAGTTGAAAACGATTCTCCCTAGGGCTGAAAAGTATTGCTTTCAACCGCTCTTCAGGCAACTTCAGACCTGCTTTTAGAGTCATGAAAAATTGTTTTTTTTTAATTTACTCAGATAAAATTGTAAACTATATTATGCTTAAAAAAAAGCTCGTACACTATCATGTTACACAACCATAAACTTTAACCTTTAAGAATTCTGATACATAACGTTTTTCTACAAGGGGCTTCTAAAAAAGATTATTGACCCCCAAATAAAGAGAGAAGCAGAAGAACGTATACAGTGTTACACAGCGTTTTCTGGTACAAGGGTTGTCTTCGTGATTAATTATCAGTGGGGGTTGTAGCGGCGGATAAATTGTGCAACTTTTGACGGGGAGTTTTTAATTAAGTTGAAGATAAAGTGCCCGTACCTCGTTTAAACAAATCAAGACGTGCAGTGTGGTCATGATTTTGAACTATTTTAGTTTATCATGTTGCGCACTTGATGTGCGGACAGGTTTTTCCGCAAGTAGGCCGCTGGTGGGCCCTTTTTGCGTGACCCTTGACACGTGTTGCTTAAACTTTTTTAGGTTCTACAACACGCCGGTTTCCTCACGATGTTTTCCTTCACCGTTTTGAGAGTACTGGCATAGTGCACATAAATTTTTCGACTGAAAAACTCATTGGTACACGAGTGGATTCGAACCCACGACCTTCGGATCGGAAGGCGGGGCCACTACCACTAGACTACCAGTGCTCTCTGATGATATGATTTTGAACTATTTATTAATTCATTTATTTCGGTCAACATAGAATCATTTCTCTCTCATCTGTTGCGGTTTCGGACTTGGCCATCACCGCCCTTCTTAAAAAACCACCCTGTATACTAGTAATATATACGCCGCCCCCTGAGCTTAGTCGAAAAGTCTTTATGATGTTTTCATTTATTTTAACTAGTGCGTTAACTAATAGAGCCGACTAAGCTGTGCACTACTTTGGATGAACGAGGCTTGCCTTACACCGTCTGCCAGTGGTCCCTCTACCATTTTCTAAGTCTAGTTAAAACGGTGAAGGAAAACATCGTGAACAAACATACTACTTTCATAATAATAGGTACCCGATTATGTGACATTTCTGTGTATTACGATTTCACTGCTTGCTTTCTGCCTCACAAAGTGTGACCTACATTCCTTGTTATGCCAATGTGTTTGAAAATAACATCTTTGTTAGGACATTGACCTGACCTAAACGTGCGAAAGTGGATATCTATGCTAGACTACTCTCATTTTTAACCGACTTCCAATCAAAAAGGAGGAGGTTCTCAATTCGGTTGTATTTTTTTAATGTTTGTAACTTCGCCAGTTGTGAGCCGATTTGAAAAAATATTTTTTTATCTGAAAGGTACTGCTTCCAGATTGGTCCCATTTTAATTTTATTAAAATCGGTGTTGCCATTTTTTTTTAAATAATTTTTTTAATGTTTGTAACTGCATGCCTCCGTCATTTATGAACCGATTTAGAAAAAATATTTTTTTATTTGGAAGGTTATCTTACGTCCAGATTGTCCCAAATAAATTTGATTAAAATTGGTTTAGCCGTTTGACAATGAAGTCAGTTTCTCAAGTTTTTTAAACTTATAATTATTAATAAATACATATTTGTGGGCATTCTACACGCACGCCCCAAAAGCTTGTACTATAGTACAAGCTTTTGGCGTGCGTGTAGAATATATTATATCTAACTGTAAATAAGCTAACTGGTTCATATATATATGAACCAGTTAGCTTATTTACAGTTAGATATAATATATTCTGTTTCTTGTTGTGAAGTCCTCTTCTTGAATTATATAACCATACTAAAACTATAATAATACACACCGAGAACAATTATTTGCGTGGTGAACGAGTTATTGTCTCATCAATTTTCCATACAAAAGAGAGAGACACGTGCTCACACGATAACAACATTTGGTAGACGAAATGTGGTAGCACAACTCCTGTATCCTGTGGTACAGTACCCGATTTTAGAAAATGAACGCGACTCATCGATTGACAAAACCGATTTCGAACATTCAACCCCCGAGTTCGACTGTTACGAAATAAACTTTTGTAAGGCGAGAGTCCCTAGGCTACACTTTCACTGTAATCACGTCACAATTTAATTTTTGAATGCTCGAGGCTCGTGGGGTGCATGCTAAACCTAATCATGTTCGGAATTTCATTGAATTTTGTTCGGTTCAAATAGGATTAAATTCGAACTGGTAACTTTGAAAGGGGCCTCACTTACCTCCTGTTCTGGTTTTTAAAATGACTGCAGAGACCGACTTTTTAATTTGTTGGCGTTTTACAGTATCTAACCAGTAGTTTTACATGCTATCTGGTTTTCAAAACCATTTGAAAAAGCAGAATTTGTATTTCATATTCGTATTAATTTTATTCAAAAATAAAACAAAATACAACGTATTTTGAAAAATGTTTTTTTTTGTATTGTTTCAAAACTGTCATTTGTGTGCGGAATTCCATAGGAATTCCATGCTGCCTTCCTACGGTGCGTGGTTCTGCAGATCATCACGCACCGCGCGCGACGACGCACAGCAACGCACACAGAAAATGCTCCTGTGCTACCGCGCACCTCGGCGCACGAGACCGTTCCCATGGTGTGTCGCGCGAGCTGGTGCGCGATATCAGGCACCAGTGGGAAGGGGCTATTAGAATAAACTTAAAATTTAAAAAATAATTACAATTTGCGTTGCATTGTGATAGTCTTATCAAATAATAATTATAAGTTTAAAAAACTTGAGAAACCGACTTCATTGTCAAACGGCTAAACCGATTTTAATCAAATTTGTTTGGGACAATCTGGACGTAAGAATAACCAAATAAAAAAAATAATTTTCTAAATCGGTTCATAAATGACGGAGGCATGCAGTTACAAACATTAAAAAAAATATTTAAAAAAATGGCAACACCGATTTTAATAAAATTAAAATGGAACCAATCTGGAAGCAGTACCTTTCAGATAAAAACATAATTTTTCAAATCGGCTCACAAATGACGAAGTTATGCGGTAACAAACATTTAAAAAAAAAAAAAAAAAAACATACAACCGAATTGAGAACCTCCTCCTTTTTGATTGGAAGTCGGTTAAAAATATGTCAAAAAGATGAAAAGTTTTCAGAATTTGGGTAAAGCGCGCACAGCACACTGCAAAACTGTTCTACCGTAAGCGTTCGTGTTTAACATTCGATTTGTGCTCCAATACCTTTCAAACTTGTTTTATCGCTTTAGACCAGTACGAGACTTGAAATAAAACAAAGGATTAGGTATACCCATCTGTGCTAACTTGTTACAGTTAGTATTACTCACAGGTAAAGTTTCTATCACGTATTGCAAAGTCCGTTCGTATAAAACTCTATGCTTGGGTTCTTAATCTCAAAACGCTGCGAGCAATAAAGCACTCTATCGTCTACCTGTAAAGTTTCATTCTCCCTGCATTTTACTTTGATTTCTTCTTTCTTTTCAAAGGTTTTATTTTAGTTTCTACTTTGTATAAACTGTTAAAATTTACGCTTTGGTTGTGGTGGTCGCTTACCTTTGGGGTTCAAAGTTGAACGAGAGTGACATAATAATGAAGAAAGTATGTTTTTGAATTGTTTGGATTTCATCATAATGTTTGAGAAGCAGTATGTTAGTATGTCATATTTTACGAGCTGCTGATGCCACATTATCATGCTATCTTCGCAAAATAAACAAGATGTTGATATTAATGCCGTCGTATGTAGTTTGACTTGAAAAGGATTTCTTTCAAAATAAGCAACAATTTCTTTGAGAAATACACTCCTAAACTAATCGTAAGAATGTCTGAGTCTAGGTACATTTGCATAATGCTCGAGAGGAGCAGAGAGGAGAGAAACCTTTTATCAGGGTCAATTCCACAGCAAGTACGAAGAAGTTTTCTTCTGCACATGGGCCTCCCCATAAAACATTTTTGAATATAAACAATTTTGAGCCTTCTCAATCCATCGACTTCTCACGACCTTCACATAGCGTCAGTACATCCGTCCGTCTCGTTTCGTCTTCCGTTACACGCAATCACTAGACCGTTTTCCCTCAAACGAGCAACGACTCGTAGGCTTCTCCATTCAAATTCACTCACACTATGGAACTGGTAATTTATTATGCAACACGCTCTATGTTACCTAAGGCGCAGGCCACACAGACGAGATGTAGGACAAAAACTCGACGCAGACAGTGCGCAGAAAAAGCTCGGTGGACGCAACGTCTTCTCTGCTGTGTTTTGCGCCGCGACGCTTGTTATATTATATAAAAGTTGTTAGGGGCCGACTGCTGTAAAACAAATTTTTACCTGCTCATTTTTTAAGATGCAAATAAAAACTCGCCGTCAAAAAAAATCACAATCAACAAAGTTGTGTGAAGTCACCTATAACAAAGTTAAGCAGAAATATAATTTTGATCCTAACAAGTTTTCCGACAAGAAGTTTGTTTTAGGTATATACTAATTTTCATTCATAAGCTATTTGCGACTTTTCATGAATACGGAGTGATTTTATTTGTAGAAATATTCAATTGTGCGAGCGAGAATTTCTTTGATGGTTGTCAGCTTCTCGTTGTCAGCTTCTCCTTGTCAGCGCTTCGTTTTCGTCTTAAGTCTCTTCTGTGTGGCCTGAGCCTTAAGGTTCATAATGATTACCTGGCAGAGCAGCGTTCATTCTCCGCAACCAAGCCGCGCCACTAATTGTGCTCCCGCAGAGGAGATACCGCGATCAATGCGAGTCGAGCTATCTTCGTTGGAAAGGTAAATATTAGCTCCGGTCTGTGGGTTTGCTTAAGGTCTCTATTGGAGGCCGCAGATTATTTTATTTTCAATGGATATTGTAACGAGCTTGGTTGAATAATTATTAAATAAATACTGGCAGGTAAATTAAACGACGCCATATAACCCAAAATTAAGCAAAATGTCGTGTTATTTGAAACTATTTTATCCCTGGCCTTAATGTCCCTTGACGGGGTATCCTACAAATAAATTAATACATTTTATCTTTCTAAAAGTAGCTACAAAAATATCTTTCCAGGAAAATTAGTGGAATGCCTGTCATTTTGCTCGCATATTTTTTTTTTTAAATCTTATCTCTTCGTTTTATGTGTCAATTTCTACCAAATAAATAAATTAAAACTAATCAAATATTCTTATTCTTTTAGATTCGTAATAATTGTTCGCCGTTCCGGGTTTTATTATGTGAATATTTCGAACGCAGCAGCAGTATTATCTGTTTTCCTCTAATGGCCGAGATAGCCCTATTTGCCAGATCTGCGGTAAGCTTACAGCAAAGTGAGGACTCTCCCGCAGCTGTCAGCGCGGCTCTGGCTGCGGGTACTGCAACGTAGGGTCCCTCAAACCCTCGCTAGGTGAAAGTAGGTCGAGCCAACCCTCCCCCTCTTGTCGCTTTCACTACGCCACTCGGAATTGAGCCTAATTTTATTGCGTTCGATCGTCTCTTACCCGTTTTATATGAATGAAACTAATAACCTGATTTAACGAGCAATTTCACACCGATTACAGTGTATTAGATGGCTAATCTTCCTCAATATTCTTTGCACACATTGAAATTGCTTGTAGCGTTTGCCGTGTTTTATCAGTCTGTTTAAACTTGGGTAATTTTTTAACAGCGAGAATGGATCAGACTTTTAGAAGTCATTTGCGTAAGGCTAATTTGTTAATAGTGATGACGTCAGGTTTTACTTTTATTACTAGACATTTTAACTAACTTTTCTACGGAGGAGGGCGTTGATGTCTGTGACACAGATTTTTAACTTCTGCAGATGTCATCGTTTTTCAACAGATTAAAGAGCGCTGGTGGCCTAGTGGTAGCGGCCCCGCCTTCCGGTCCTAAGGTCGTGGGTTCAAATCTAATTGTACTACTAATATTAAGTATCTGAAAGTGTGCTATGAAATAAAGCACTACTCATATCGTGTAAATTGTGCATAAAGCAAAGAGTATCAGGAAATTACACCATAAACTTAGAGGTAAATGAAGGCATACGACTTTAACGTTTAAGCTTTCCTGGAAAATTATACCTTTCACATTGAAGGTTTCTTTAAAATGTCACAGCGAGCCATGAATCATTCTCACGACATTCTGAAATGTTCCTTCTGAACTTTATACGTGTTCTAGTTTTATCTTTGGGATTAAAGTGGACTTTACATTTTTGCAAGTTGGGTTTGGAAATAGGAAAGATAAGCTGCTATCAGGAATCAAATAAGATAATGTGGTGATTTATAAGAGGTTTAAAAGCCAGCGAACATAATATAGGCAATGGTGATGGCGGTCAGCTGAAACGCTGTCAAATATGACAGCGTTTCAGCTGTTTACAGATTTTCTATACAAATATACAAGTGCGGTACCTGCAGCTAAAATATATAGGTATTTCAATGACGTCATCAACTTTTACTGTAATTATTAACCGTAATAAGTAATTATAGCACGGCATATTAATATATATTATAGCTACGTGTGTGATGGGCTTAACATTTGCAACGAGCCCATACCTTGCAGACAGTATTCCATGCGTGACAAGTTGCAATGCCAGATTATTTTCTTAGTTGATATGCTACCGATGTTGACAGAAAATCAACGTCTGGAATTCTCCACAAATTATGCCAAGTCTCAAATTAATAAAACTGATTTAACTACATTACAACATTAATTCTTCGCTCCAGTTGAGAGAAACAGTTTCAAGGTACTAATTTGTGTCTCAAGTTTGGTTCACAACAAGTAAATGATCAAGATGCATAACAAACAACTTACTACAGGCGATTTCGTTCCTATCTGCAATATCGATTTCTGTAGATTGGATTGAATAGATAGGATCAAATGTGCTGTAAGACGAGAGGAACTGAGTAGATACGCCTGGCCTTACAGTTCAATTGGTCTGCCTTTTGAACAGTACCTACCTATAATACGTTGTAGGCTCGATAGAACCAGAACTAACATTGTGTTCTGAATATTTGATGTTAGTTCTGTGTCTTGGATGTAATCATGTATTATATACTAGCGGCCTGTCCCGGCTTTGCACGGGTGGACACTTTTTTTTTTAAACACATAAATAGGTACAACCTTGTTATTTAAAGTGAATGTGGCTTTCCAATTGTGAAATAATTTTTGAAATCGTCACAAGTGTTTTTGAGTTTATTCATTACAAACATACACACAATAACACAAATTTTTCCTCTTTATAATATTAGATATAGATTTAAAAAGTACATGATTTAAATTGTAATATTGAAGAAATTTCCAATTCGACAGAAGTCAGAGGTTGAATGCCCGAAAATTGAGCAAAACTTTATTTGTTACTAAATAATGTATATCAAAAGTGACACTAGTGAGTGAGTGAGTGTTTATGCTACAACATAAGCTATATGATTTGTTAATAAATTATGGATTTTGGGGACTGTTCGTTCACCCCGACTAAAGCCTTGCACATCTAAGCGTTCTGCGGTGGTATCATATAAACGCTGTCAAATATCACTGTCATATTTGACAGCATTTCACATTTCATTTCACATTTCACATTTCACCGCAGGACACGTATTATTATTCTTATATATATCTTTTTACTTATTTAAGAAAAATCACGAGCGATCAAGATCTTTTTATGTAATAAAAAAACTAATTTCAATTCTAACAAGTTTTCTTAGCTACAAGTTTGCCTGAGTACGAAAACTAGTTAGGCAATTTTCGACGAATTCCATCGACGGAGGAAGGATGAAAAGATGACTAGCCTATGCCTTTAGACTGTTTGAGCTTACAATAGAGAATCCAGCTCTGTTATTGTATGCATGAATATGAGAAATAGATTGCGAACACAACGAGGTCGTTGTAAATGTAATCTATGCAAGGGAATGTTAGACCATTCTCGTGCAGTGTGGTTGTGATGCTGCCTTCTATAATACCTACCTCATCTACCATGAGTAGGCTATGATGATGCATTTTTTATTCATACTCCTATTTAGAATTAAAGGATATACTTCCTATAATAATTATTGTTTTTATCGTTTGTGTATTTTTAGGGTTCCGTAGCCAAATGGCAAAAACGGAACCCTTATAGATTCGTCATGTCTGTCTGTCTGTCTGTCTGTCTGTCTGTCCGGCCGTGTCACAGCCATTTTTCTCCGAAACCATAAGAGTTAGACTGATGCAACTTGGTGAGTAGATGTATTCTGTAAACCGCATTAAGGTTTTTACACAAAAATAGAAAAAAAACTATAAATTTTGGGGGTCCCCATACTTGAAGCTGAAACTCAAAAATTTTTTTTTCATCATACCCATACGTGTAGGGTATCTATGGATAGGTCTTCAAAAATGATGTCGAGGTTTTTAATATAGTTTTTTTCTAAACTGAATAGTTTGCGCGAGAGACACTTCCAAAGTGGAAAAAAGTTGGTCCCCCCCCCTCTAACTTCTAAAATAAGAGAATGATACATCCAAAAAAAATATATGTTGTACATTACTATGCAAACTTCCAACGATATTTAGTATGAACGAGATCTAGTCAGTAGTTTTTTTTTTATACGTCATAAATCGTAAACCGCAATTTACCTTTCGACGAACTTCAAAAACCTTTATATTATGTTAATTGATGCTACGGAACCCTTCATGGGCGAGTCCGACTCGCACTTGGCTGCTTTTTTTATAATGCACATCTTGTACGTACGAGTAATTTAAATAACGCACCCGAAACGTCAGTTCCTCGGTAGGTCCTTTACTTGTTTCATTGTAGGAAATACTGAGCATTTTTGTCCCAGTTGTTCCTTTAGCCTGTGAATGTTCGATTCCTAGCCTAGACTTCAATTGTCACTTTCGTATTGTATAACTATCTGACATAAGCAACACCACCACCACCAAAATTCAAACCTAGTGAATGAATAAAACTTGATGGAACTTCGTATTTTGGAATTGCGTAACGCCGAAATGAACTTCAGTTGGAATACCTTAGACAATACCAAAAAAATTCTGACTGTGTTGACCAGTGACATCGGCTTAAAGTTCATAATGGATTTCAAGTTTGACAATAAGGCTGCAGCCTCAACACCGCTATACAGATGCCATTTTGAGCGGTTACAGTTTTCTGAGCAATTCAAATAGAAAATTCGTTTATTTCGGTGAAATAACTCCTGCCGCGAAAAAAGATGATGAGCCAGTTAACCCGCATGTTTGATTTCCCCTCACGTTCGTATCATCAATGAATCGAATGGATTTATTGATGCCGGCGCGAATCCTTTGTAATTGTTTCTGGAAACGATTTAAGATGGTTGTTGGGGGTTTGGACACAGAATAAATAATAGAAGATACGTTTGGGATAAAGGGTTCACTGCTCCCCAAACAAACATGTAATAATTCAATATCTTTAGATTATAGAATCGATTCTGACTACTACAATAGCCGAGCTTTTATTGAAAGAGTTCGGTCCAAGGAAGAACTTTTTTTACGGGGGAAATTGCGTTACGCATGTCTTCTACTCGGGGAGAGTGGGAGGGGATGTCAGACAATCCGTCATACTGACAGTATACCGACTATAATAAAAGTTTAAAAAACTTTTAAACCGATTTGGATGAAACAGAACGGTTAAACCGATTTTGATGGAACTTTTATGGAACCAATGGGATTTTTCAAACCGGTTCATAAATGACGAACTTTAAAAAAGAAACGAATTGAGATTTTTTTTATTTGAAGTTGGTTAAAAAGCACACCTACGAGTATGTTTCTTCACTCAGCTCAGTGCTAGTGCATCATTACACTTTTCCTTACCCGAATGGTCCTACATTGCATTGGAACTTGACAGAGTCACGAAGTCTCGATTGGTTTCTACAGGAAAACCCTACTACAACCGTACTTATCTGCCACCAAAAAGCAATGCTTGCATTGCTGTATCCTGAAGCGTGGCAATTACAGACATACCTAACGAGGCACTTTCGTCACGAACTGGTAGACACTCTACAATGCCACATAGTTCACGTCACTGGTAAACGTGTTCTGAGAGGGAATGTGACAGTCAGAGGTAACTCGACATCAGTAGGCCTACCATAAGCTCTGTCTGGCTCTGTCTCTGGCTCTGCTTTTGTGTCCGTGTGAGTGTTTTGAGACTCAAAACCAGAGCCAGAGACAGAGCCAGACTGAGCTTGCGGTAGCCCACAGGAGGGCCATCAGATTCCATCATTTATCCCATAAAACTCTGAAACATGGCTGCAATATAAACAAAAGCTGTCAAAAACATGCAATACCGATTCGTCCTAGTTTGAATCTACGCTCACTTGATCTAAAACATCAAAGAGCTTGTAATAGCCTGTCACGTTAGACGTTATGCGTATGAAATAAAGTAATAACGTCTATAACGACCTTTAGAAGAGGGTTCTTAGTACCTAGAGCTCTAAAGAGGATACAGAGTGAGCCTATATGGTTATTCTTGTGGCTTTATGCAAAATTAGCTGCGAGTCCGGCGTTGCCCGGGTATTACAGAAAGTTAAAGAACATTCTAGAATGTTTAGGAGCATTCTATTCCGGAACACTTTGGCAAAATGTAGGACCTTTAGAAAAAATCCTTATGTGATAGAAAAAGACATAGAAAAGTCTCTACGCGTTAGAAATCGATCGACTTAGATTTTTGCAACATTTTGTTTTTATGCTGTTCCTATTAGTCGTAGCAAGCTGTTAAGTAGCTTAAAGCCTCCTCGATAAATGAACTATCCAAAACAAAAATATTTTTTCAATTCTGACCAGCAGTTCCCGAGATTAGCGCGTTCGACAAAACAAACTCTTCAGCTTTATAATATTAGTATAGATTTGAAAGGGCTGCTCAAAACCAAATCAGGTTAACAAAGTATTTGTGTCACGTAGTGCGGCTTTTAACTCTTATTACCTTCGTGGAAAAGAACAGCACCTACATAAAACACTGTCGCATCGTTAAAAATGAAATGTGCTCCCTTCAACATGGCTGCAAAGTGCTATTAAATTTATATGGGAGATGGTTTCTATGTAATATGTTATGACTACCTTTTGATGTTTAGGAAAGCAATCTTGCAGTTTTGTATTTTGTATAGTTGCTATTTCGAATTATGAGGTATTTCTTCACATGACTGAAATTATGTAGGTATAAAATTACATTTTTCTTTTAGACTAGAGTTTTCAAAAACTTGCATGAAAGTTCATCTCCAATTTTTGTAATACTCAATACTCAATATATTTATTGCATAAGTGCACATAGTTTAGTTTAGATATATACCTACATAGTTCTTAGGTATATAATATAGTTTTTTGAAATTCAACTATTAACAAAATTACAACCTTTTCTTTTGCTCGAGCATTAAGCAGGCACTTTTAAGTCTATGTTGTAAACCTACAGATCAAGTTCTCATGTTCCACGTGTATGTTTTTTTATCTACAACGGGATATTTTAGTCAAATAATATGAAACCTCTTAAGGGGCCGGCTACAGCCTAGAGTCGTCAACAGAGGTCATAAAAACACGTTTTACGCAACCGTGGCGTGTAACAACTCTTTTAATAATGTACCAGCCAGTTGCTTTTGGGGTACCGTGCCTCGATTGTGGTGTCCTAATCCTCTTCTACTTATTGGTTTCTGTTAATTATTATCTTCATCCATCCAATTAGATCATCATCCGATCAATCTTGCCAATGATAAAATAATAAAAACGAATTATGTTTAATAAATAAATAATAAATAAATATTGTGGACAATTCACACAACACTACCCAGCCCCAAACTAAGCAGAGCTTGTAATATGGGAACCGGATAGCTGATATAATACTTGAATACATTTTTTTTGTAAATACATACTTAGAATACAATATAACACCCAGACAGAGAACAAACATTTATGTTAACCACACAAATATTTGTTCTCGGTGGGGATCGAACCCACGACCTACGGCGCAGAAGGCAGAGCTACTACCAACTGAGCTAGAGGCCAGTCAAGTTTGGGTAGAGTTGCCGAAAATGTAGGTACAAGTTCCTTATATGTACTTGTATCTTTGTGTGGGATTTTACTCAAACAAAACTGGACAAAAATTATACATTTCCAGGGAGACTTATTTTGAACCTTTGTCACCCACCAACTTTCCGCGATGGTCTCCATTTCCAGGAATTTCGATTTGGAGCCTTCTTCATCCGCGTTTTCTTCTTTGCAATATCAGTTTTTGTATTAATCTATCTGGTCAAAGGAAAACGGATGTATGGTTTATTTTGATAAAAAATATACAGTAATAATATAAAAACATGACTCAGTTTGCTCATATTCTTTAAATAAAAACTTCGAGTCTATATAGGGAAAAGCGTAATGCAACTTTCTTGTACCAGGTAAAGTAAAATACAAACATAGAGATAGATCGGTTTATTGTACTCCATTGAGAGGCTATGACTCCAGGCGCTGATGGTAGGGCGAGGGGAAACGATAAGATAGCCAGCTATTGGTGAGCTACCGTCACACATACCTACAATGTACTGTACAATGTAATGTAATGTACAATGTAATGTATGTAATGTTGACTGGCCTCTAGCTCAGTTGGTAGTAGCTCGGCCTTCTGCGCCGTAGGTCGTGGGTTCGATCCCCACCGAGAACAAATATTTGTGTGGTGAACATAAATGTTTGTTCTCTGTCTGGGTGTTATATTGTATTCCAAGTATGTATTTACAAAAAAAAAAAAATGTATTCAAGTATTATATCAGCTATCTGGTTCCCATATTACAAGCTCTGTTTAGTTTGGGGCTGGGTAGTGTTGTGTGAATTGTCCACAATATTTATTTATATTTAATATTTAATGTATGACGGTATTAGTTGGCCCAAAAAAGCAAAAAGAAAACCGACCTTTGCATCTATATTGTAGATGATTTAAAGTCATATGCAACTAGTGATTACACAAGCCCTAATCGCGCTATAGTGCCTGGGGCAGGATTTTACACTGACAACGACCTAATCCACAAGAAAGACATGATCAATACGTGCGGAGCTGACTAAGCCGAGGGTTTTCTCACGAAAAAGTTGGATAGTTGGCCAAGGTGAAAAGTTTTAGACACTAGCAGCACTGGGCCCATCAATTTGAGACATACAGATGTTCAACCTCACGTGCCAGTAGTTTCACCAGCACACCCATCAAACTGAAACACGGCGATGCTGCTTCACGACAGAAATAGGCATGATGGTAGTACTTCCCCGGACGAGCCCTTCACAAAGAGCTCTACTCTTTCTCATTTGTATGGACGTGGCATTCGTGGGAGTAACCTCTACTTTCTGAAAACCAGCGTCACTCACTACGCTTGTAATGGGTGGCAATAGCTGAGATGGGACCGGTATGGCTCACGCGCATAGGGACACGCGCACAGACGGATTTGTGCTCCACTTACATATTTGTATTTACTCTTTGTTCTTTTTACTATTCTGTTTTCTTTCTTTTTGTGTTATGTGCTCTGTTTGTGCTGTGTTTATGTGTGTTGTGTGTCCAAAATAAATGTATTTTCTTTCTTTCTTTCTTACTTTTTAACGGCTTGCTAAGTCTCTTGTCACTTTCAAGTCAACAAACAGAGATGGCAACTGACTTATCGGTCTGCTGACCTGACTGACTGATATAAGACCATTATGAATATACCCGTTTTCGCAAAATTTACCAATTCATCTGGCTCCAAGTGATTCTGACGCAAACGACCGCACACCTACCGTTTAAATGAGGCTTCATTCAATCATTTAATATGTAATTTTCATTTCACAGCCTATTTTTGCCGTAGCAGTTAGTAGGCCTACCACAAGCTCTGTCTGGCTCTGGTTTTGAGTCTGTGTATTATACTGTGTGTGTGACGTTTTGACGTAGGATTTATTTAGTCAACACTTACAGACTCAAAACCAGAGCCAGAGACAGAGCCAGACAGAGCTTGTGGTAGGCCTACAGGACTACCCAAGGTTGGCTGTACTTGGCTGGGGCTCGGATCGGCGACATTTTTTGTCACTCGCCAACCCTATGTTATGTTTTGCGTTGCTAATTAATTTTGGGTTTTCCTCAGATGCGGATAATGAGGTCAATTTATTGTGGGGGCGTATGTGTGCGCGTAGCTTAAAAAAATGTGTGATCTATTTAACTATCTTCAACCCCTGGCTAACATGCTCTATTTAGACTTAAAAATACTTTGCAAGCTCCATAACCGCTAACGCCCACGCCCGAAAACCAGCGCTGTAGGGGCTTTGCATTATTTAAATCTTTAAAGATATTTAATTCTCGAATGAATTCACTTACATGAGAATTTTTCTTCACAGCCTCTCAGCTTATTTGGTATTAGCGCCGCCTTCTGCGCCGTAGGTCGTGTGTTTGATCCCCACCGAAGAACAAATATATGTGGGGTGGTTGAAGATGTTTGTTCTCTGACTGGGTGTTGTAATGTATTCTAAGTATGCATTTACTGTGCTCTCAAACGGTGAAGGAAAATATTGTGAGGAAACCGGTATGTGTGTCAAGGGCATGAAAAAAGTCTCTTTGCCAAGTGCGAGTCGGACTCGCCCATGAAGGGTTCCGTAGCATCAAGTAACATAATCAAGTAACTTAATAATTAAATATCGTTGGAAGTTTGCATGGTAATGTACAACATATATTTTTTTTAGTTTTATCATTCTCTTATTTTAGAAGTTAGAGGGGGGTTTAATGAAAAAAAGTTTTTTGAATTTCAGTTCTAAGTATGGGGACCCCCAAAATTTATTGTTATTTTTATATGTTTGTGAGAAAATCTTAATGCGGTTTAAGTTTCATCAGTGTAGCTCTTATAGTTTCGGAGAAAAGTGGCTGTGACACGGACAGACAGACAGACAGACATGACGAATCTATCCGTTTTTGTTGGCTACGGAACCCTAAAAACAGGGACACGATAAGAAGAAGAAGAATTATGTACATGTATTTAAAAAAAAGCTGGCATAAGTATTATATCAGCCATCTAGCTCCCATAGTACCAACAAGCTCTGCTTAATTTGGGGATAGATAGTGTTGTTTGGATTGTCCACAACTGTTATTATTTATTATTAAACTAATAACAAGAGAGTAGCGAGTCAATTGCAGAATCATTGAATAACAAAACATCTAACAAAATGCCAACGTAAGTTATAGGTTCTCGTAACACAGGAAAAAAGAAAGCATTCTGTTTTTCCTTATTTTCGTACACATGCATCAGCTCAAGTGCCAAGTCATAACAGTAACTAAGCACGTCACTTTGCCGCAAAAAAGGCGTATTGCCTTACATAATTCAGATAAACCAATTTACTAATTCAAATTCCAAAGGTTTTCATTCAGTTGTAGCACTTTGAAACGTCTTATCTATTCTTTATTCTGTTTTTAAAAAGAAATATTTTTAGCGCTGTGAAATTAGGTTAGCTTCGGGAAAATAGACCCAGTGACAGGAATTATATTAAGCAATGCTAGAGGTTAATAATTAGGGGTTATTTTTGTAAGCGGCGTTTGTTGAGCCAAAAAGTATATTTAAGCTTTAAGGTGGGGTTTCATTCGTTTTATGTATATGAAAAGCAGTTTTATCTCCAAAAATGCTTAGTATTCACATCAACACACGTTCTACTTCACATTTTATTGTGGCTTCGTAAAGTTTTGTAATTCGCAGTATTTTAACGTGAAAATATTTAAAATAAAAAGTCCAATGAAAAATATTCGAATTCTTTTTATTTTTTATAGCTTTGGAAAATATGGGTATTCATCATCATCAACACAGGAAAGACATGTTCAAAACGTGCAGAGCTGACTAAGCCATGGGTTCCCTCACGATGTTTTCCTTCACCGTTTGAGAACACTAATATTGTGCACTGGTAGCCTAATGATAGTAATCCCGACTTCCGATCCTAAGGTCATGATTTGAAATCCCGTGGACTGGATTGTTCTGAATGGATTTTTCTGTTCGGATAATTTAGGTACTATAATAGCTACGTAGCTTATTGTGAAACTACGTCAATTACAATAAAACGACCTGTCCATTCGAGTCATTGTCCAACCCTACACTGCCCATTCCATTATTTTACTTTAGTTTATGGTGACAATAAATCGTTTCACGCCCCCTTTGCCGTAATATACTTGCTCGTGCATGCCTGAGTGGGTCCTTTACCTACCGGTGTGGACAATCAATCATCAACATCTGACTAGCCTCGCAGCTCAGTTGGTAGTAGCTCTGCCTTCTGCGCCGTAGTTCGTGGGTTCGATCCCCACCGAGAACAAATATTTGTGTGGTGAACGCAGATGTTTGTTCTCTGTCTGGGTGCTATATTGTATTCTAAGTACATTATGTATTTACAAAAAACATATATGCAAGTATTATATCAGCTAACTGGTTCCCATAGTAGGCTAGAACGAACTGCTGGACATAATGTAAGCTTCCCCTATTAATTTCCAGGAAGAATGATTCTTAGCCCTTTCCATCCACCGACTTTCCGAGATCTTAACAATGTCGTCGGTCCATCGGATGGGTTAGCTGTTAGTGTACCTAATTCTTGAATAAATCATACTTTAGCATAATAAAATTACAAAAGTCGAAAACCAAAAGATGAAAATGTACAAAAATACTCTCTTTTTCTAATTAATGAATCAAAACGTGACGCGCAAAGGCGATCAACTTTCGTACGAATTTGTTTTTTCTGTATTTAATTTTGTCCTTTTGACGGACATTTTGCTGTATTTATTATACGAGTTGAATGCCTTGTTTTGCTCGTGTTGCTTTCAAATAAAAAGCTAGCTTTTTCGAGGTCATCAACTTCATAGCGTATTTCATGATAGCTTAAATGACGTTTGGTAGAGTGATCTCTTTTTAATGTTTATTTTTTAAGCCGTACTACTGCTGGGCAGCTGAGTATTTGCCCAGCAGTAGTACGGCGGATATTCTATTCTATTTCATTCTATTTTATAAGTATTATATCAGCTGGTTCCCATAGTACAAGTTCTGCTTAATTTGGGGCTAGCTAGTGTTGTGTGGATTGTCCACAGTATTTATTTATGTATGTCTTTAGTGGTTTGTAGTCTTTTCTACATCTCCTAAAAGTAGAGTGCAAGCGAGAAGTTACTTCCGATTGTTAGCGTCTCAATAACAATAAAAAACGGGCAGCGTAGTAGTCCCAAAAACATTGAATATTCTGAATTCTGGAAAAAATACTGTGAGATAAATGACGACGGATCCTTATGCGTCGTTTGACCCGCACTTGAAGGTTTTCTATTCTATCCATTTTATTTATTCTCCCGACGTTTCGATTGTATTGCAACAATTCTGTGCCTCCTGTGATAGGTGATACAAGTCAAAAATTGACATTTTACAGGAGAGCAAAAACAAGGTTTAAAAAATTCTAGTTCATTGACTAAGTAGGCTAGGTTACACTTAAGTACTTTCTTTTGTAGATAAATATATTCACTTTCATTGTGCATTTTAATTTTCGGGGTAAATATTATAGTTTTGAAGTAATTTATTAAAAACCTGTGAGATGTACCTTTAATCATTTATAAATATGTAAAAATAACGTGTTAAATGATACAAGTTCAGTTAAATCATGTTGCACCTATAATATTAATAAAATGTGGTCTTTGTGTAAACAGATATACAAGAAGTGAAACAATTGAATAACTCGTCAGAATATGTTTCAAACACAATGTTGCTCAAACAAATGATAAAAATACTACCCCAAAGATTAGATTGATTTACTTCTCAGTGCCTTATTTTGATAATTTACTTGAATTGTATCAGTTAGCTAAAATTCTAGCCTTTTTATAGATGTGTTAAATGATACAAGTCAAGTTAAACCCTTCATTAAAATACCAATTCATTGTGTAAATGAATACAAGTATTAGAAAAATAATTAAGGTTTATAAAACTTTTTCAAAATTATGAATTTACTTGTAAATAAGGCACGGATATATCAAAATTATGAACAGAAGTAAATTTAGATCTTTTTGAATGCAAGAAGCTGTGAACTTGACTACTAAAAAATGGCAGAGATCAATTTTACGCAGGTATCACAATAAACAATGTAAACCTACTCAGTACAAAACATAAGATCACAACCACTGTGTGAATCCTAAAAAATCAAAAAGAATCAATCAAAACAAAATTATAAAACACACACTTGCACTTTAAACACATTAAAGGCAGTAATTCTAATCTATAAGATAAGCAAATCGTCGAAAAAATTAAAGAGAATAAAAAAGTACGTATGTCCTGAAAAATATACTGATCAGTAGATGGACTAAAGCTATATTATAACATAGTTTTAACAATGAGATAAAATAGCAAAATCCTTATAGTACCTAGATCTTAAAATTACTTATACTCAGAATCATCATCATTGTCCGGAGCAGAGTCTTTGACATCATTCTTGTGGCACAGACTTCTGTGCTTTATTTATGAGAGCGCTCATAATAGTCATAAATAAAGCACAGTAAATCTAATAGATCCTTCTACTTTTGGATTGAAATTATAATCTTGAAGTGGTAGGCTTTCAGTACTTATTTATTGTTATCATATCGCAAGCTTTATCCCGCTTAGAACAATCTATTCTCATGTACTCAACATTCTTGAATTATTTTTTGAAAGATAAACGGGATATGTTTTCTTTGACATACAAAACAGATCAAACATTGCACCACAGAAACTTTTCATTGTCTGTATTGGTTTTTGTAACAATATAGCATTGTTTAAAAAAAAATGAAACATAAAAACATATCATGAGTAATCTCGATAACAGTAAATTTTGCAGCTGTCCGCACTAGCTGGTACCAATCTCTTGGCAAGTGAATATAATACTTGTGTGCTTCTTCTTACCCTCAATTTTTCTTTCAACTAACTCTTGGTGTTTGCCAGCCTCCATGTGAGTATGACGGTCATACTTAATCGTTTTGTCGATTAATTTATGTTAAATAAATTGTAATTGTAGTCATGTATGGTCAAATTGAAGGTCCAAAAGTTGTCACTTGTATGCGTCGATCTATGGCGAGTTCAGACGTGAATAAATTCCCTCAAGGCTGCTGCGACACTAACGCCAGTGCATCTTCGCTAAAGATATATGAATAACGGCTTAACTTTTTTGCTAACTTTATGCTTAAGCTTATTTTTATAAGCGACTTTTGTAAATTGCTTCTAAACTTATCTGCTTTCTTAACTAACAAAACTTTTAACTTTTTATCAGCAGTAATTTGGTTTGGTCATCAACTTTTTGATTGTGCAACCAGTATGCTTGGTTACTGTGATAAAAATAAGGTTAAATTTCGTGAAAATCACTAAACGAAAAGTGGTTGTCTTTGTAAGTTTGTTTATCAGCTTAACTTCAACAGTCTGTTTAATTAACTGCTATTCGTTTAAACACCCATCTATATCTCCAACCCCGCATCACTTTGTCATGTGAGCAGTTGTATCATTTAGCACATCTTTTTATATATAAAAATATAATGATTTGGTTTGAGGTTTAGATACAATTCATATTATATTAACTCACAGTTAAAAATGTATTTGTGTAGAATGATGTAAGTCGAGATATATCACTTATCACATTAGTTAGACACACATTTAGATTTGGATTTGTAGGTACATGTTGAATTGTACCCTAATCAATATTGAAAAAAATCGGTTCAAAATGATATGACTCTACCTATATCGAAATTCACGACACATATCCTTAAAAAAATAATTGAGCAAATGAATATAATCGCTCTTATACCACGAAGCACGAAAAAAATGCGTGTAGCCATTACTTAACGGGGTTACAACTTGACATATATCTATATTCACAATTTATTTGCCAAAATCCTGTCAGTTATATCACTTTGCACCAAATTATCTCCGAACCTAAAGCAGATAGAAGAACGTGAGTTAGACCCAAAAATTCTACAATTTTTTCTGATCATTTCTATGTAAAAATCTCAAAAAGGGTACAACTCGAGATACATCACTCATCACAGGAGGCACAGAATTGTATTCACAGAATACTTGGAGCTGCCTTTGAAGATTGTGCCCTTATTCCAGCCTTGCTGAAATAATTGTCCGTCAGACAATGTTGAAACAAAATCTTAGAATAAAAGATTACTATGGTACAGCGAGTGGAAAATTAAAAAAATACTATGAAAAAAAGCTACAGTGAGTGGTCTTATCGCTATGAGCGATCTCTTCCACTAATTAACGTGAAGTGAAGAAGTTAATAAGGTGCTTTGTAACGCGCATGAACGCGTTCCGATAGGACAAAGTTCAAAACCCTCGATCATGAATGCATGAGCAAAAAAAAATATCCTACTGGTCCTGTTGAAAAAAAGACCAAGAGCACTCTAGCGTGTCTAGCCACACCTCACAAGATATAAACACTTAAACTAGTAATCATATTAAGTTGGAAACATTTCAATACTATAATTTATTTGTATCTTGTCTACCAAAGTTCAGGGTAACTCCACCTATTAAGCTTAATCGAATTTCTGCTTCGTGTATTTCAACCTATTTCTAGTTAGCTATCAATATTGAGGACACTGGTTTTATTATTATAAGTAAATAATCAACTATTTTATGGGCAATAACATTTTCGTTAACCCTGTAGCCGTAGTTTGTAGCCTGTTCTGTTGTTCTTTTAGGCTTGGTCGCGTAGAACTGGCACCTAGACTCACCTTGTTTTAGGGCGTTTCAAAGTGATCCTTGTGATACTCGTACCATTGAATAAAGACATTTTTGATTTATTTGTTTCTTCGAAACAAAAACAAGTTACGCATACCTTATGTCACCTCTGTAGGAACAGTTTTCTTTATTTCTGTTCTGTGTCTCTGTGGAAAGGTACGCGATGACGTAGGTGTAGCTACGAGCTATGCCGTAGACCCTTACGTCGGGCTACGGCGTAGACCCTTTGTTGCTAGTAATATAGTTGGTGTGTATTTTGTGGGTTCATGTAGTGAATACCTACCTGTGATCCCTACCTTGTAAGTAATTTGAAAAGATGATAGCTATTTGTGTTAGGGGACAAAAGGACCTTGTTATCTCAACTAAAGGAATCTCAATATTATTATCATTGATTTTAGTATTTAGTACTAACTGTTAACTTGGGTAACAAATATTCATTATTTTTATTTAGCGTTAGTTTTATTATTATTATATTATAGTGCCACTAAAAACCAGCGCTGCAAGGGTTACCGTGCCCTTGTAGCAAATGTTGAGTAGCTAACCTTTTTTGCCGTCATTTAATCTTAGTTGAACTGAACCTTTTAATTTTAAGTTGACGCAAAATAAATTATTTCTATTCTATTCTATAACTTACTTAGCCACTAAATATTAAAAACATTAATTTATTGATCAGCTATTTTAGTTTTTAGGTCTAATATAAACTGGAATTGCAAAAAAGGAATCAATTTCTGATGTGAACTATACAGTACTTGCATGAATATGTTATTTGCAAACATTTGTCAAGTGCACGAAAGGAGCCACTTTGAGGAGCACATTCAATCTTTTCAAAACACTGATTCGAAAGAACTAGTAACACGATAAGACGAAAACGAAGTGAAAACACTTCAATACCATAATTTTTGGTTATGACAGCATTTTCTGTACTTTTCTGTTCAGTCGCGGTATGAAAATGTTCGTCACCTTAAGGCCTGCGCACACCTAGTTCGCTGGCGGTAGCGATCAGTGAAACGCTGTCAAATATCGCTGTCAGATTTGAGATTTGACAGCGAATATTTGACAGCGTTTCACTGATCGCCACCGCCAGCGAACTAGGTGTGTTCAGGCCATTAGAGTCGGTTTTCGCTTGCACCAGTGTGCCTTGATCATGAACACATTTTGACATAATTCTTGACGTTATTTTAACAGTGTATTCTGTCTATTCAGTTTCAAAAAGTAGTATGTGATCGTGATACGTTGAACAAATCAAGTTGAAAATCGACGAACATTTTTATTCCGCCACTATACATTTTGTGTAATATGACTATGGCTGAGTTGGGACCAATTTGCAACTACCTACTTACTCACTGTGTTTATATTTAATGTTTAGTTATAAGTTATGAGTAACCTATTTTAGTTTACAAGGTTGCAAATAAATGTTTTGATTTGATTTGATTTGATTTGACTATGACAGTATTTTCTGTAAAAGCTACCTACGCTTTTGTATAGAAGTTCTTACCTACTTACTCAACGTAAAATGTTTGTGATCACGCTAATGAGTGCCTGGCGACTCGTCAGACGAAACTTGACTCTGTATCTCAAACTTTACACTGTGGAGAAAAGTTTTGAATGTGTAGTTTATATTACTTTTTCGATGTTCAGGATTTTCACGTTTAGTGCGGAATACAGGAAGAGTTGAAGAAGTTTTTTTGTCTGAGTTTAGTGGGTATTTGTACAGCATCATTTATTTGCAGTAATGTGTGGTTAGCTTTCAAAACTTAATAACAAAACGTCCTCATGATATTTTGTAAAATGAGGATACCTACTCCACTACCATCACATTTTTCTTTTTTTTTTATTTCAGCTCAGCCTGTCCCAATAAATTATCAATAAATAAATATTGTGGAAAATCCACGCAATACTATCTAGCCCCAAATTAAGGAGAGCTTGTAATATGGGATCCAGATGGCTTATATAATACTTATATATACTTTTTTGTAAACACACATTTAAATACTTAAAATACAATATAACACCCAGACAGAACCATCTGCGTTCACCACACAGATATTTGTTGTTGGTGGGAATGGAACCCACGATCCATCGCGTAGAAGGCAGAGCTACTACGAACTAAGCTCAGAGTCAGTCAATAGAGAAAGTACAGTGAACCAAGTAAACAGAGAAAAATAAAAATTAAACTTAAAAGAGTTATAAAAACTGTACCATAAAGAAAAGAGCTAAAAAAGTTATTTGCGAATAAATTTCTCGCATGCACCGCACAAGAATCTATTCACACAATAAAATAACTGAAAGCGAATGGCTTTCTTCAACTGAATATTCTCAGTTCACTTACATTTTGTTCCATCTAAAGCCACCCTTGTTCTACAAAATGCACACAGAACACAACCTGTATTTTCTACTGTAAAGGTGTGTTCAAACGAAGCACTATTATATACACAGTACTTTTATTCGTATATAAATGTATAATTATGCTAGTGCGTGAAGGAAAAACATCGTGAGGGAACCCGCGACTTAGTCAGCTCCGAACGTATTAACCATGTCTTTCTTGTGGATTAGACCGACTTATCTGTCAGGATGGTAAAGGTGCTGGGTAAGCCTACTCCATCTAAAAATCCTTCCCAGGCACTATAGCGTCCCGTAAATAAAGTAAAAAAAACTGTTGTCCCAGGCGCTATTATAAATCATCTACAATAGATGTAAAGGGATATTTACTTATTTTACTTATTCGTAGTAATATTTACAAAAAGCTTAGATGTTTGCAAATCAATAGCTCAGTAACAGCTGGACCCATTTAGATAAAACTAAAATCTGAGTTCGATGAGGTTACAATTTATAACATTTATAATTAGAAAGAGCTTATTTTTCTTCTTTGTAAGGCGCTAGCTAAATTTATAAACCAATGTAAATAATACTTTTTGCCTATCGTTTCGTCGGAAATCTTACCAGTAAATAAAGTCAGCCATCGTTGATTCTCAAAGATCTGAGCCCACGCATTTTCTGCAAATAGATCAAATGTCTCTGGATATTTATAATATTTATTTCATTTTAACCGACTTGAAATAAAATAGTAGGAGTTTCTCAATTCGCCAGTTTTTTTATATATATTTTTTATTGATTTTATAGTGTTTACTACACTTAAGAGCGTTTATCCCGAGTGTCGTGACTCAAGTTTGGGTAAATATACTCACCTAGCTATACAGTTACACCTAGCACGCACACAGCCGTCTGTGTTGGAGCGCGTATCATGCGCCGCATTGAATGAATCACCTTGATACTTTACCAGCTCTTAGTAGGGAATGTATTCATTTTTCGTAAGTAGGTACAACATTTTGTTGAATGAGTACCTACTTACGCAAAAACGGGCAGGTATGTTAGGTTAAAATAAATCAAAATAATTTCGTGTAAAATACAATTTTAATATTTATCGTCTCTAAGTTTCATAGACTTAGCTTTTCGGGGATCAACAACTTCGGGTAATAGAAATTTATTATAAAAACTGACTAGCCGATGCTCCATGTTCTCGCTCCAAAATGTATCGTCCCTAATTATTTTTTCTGTCTTTAATTTAAAATTTTGCCCGTCCACACAGCAAATAGACAGTAATTTCTATTCGTTACGTGCAGCTGCCCTTGTATTTGATAAAACCAGTCATGGCGTCGATTCACGGATACATCTATTTACCAGAATAACATTTTTTTGGTTAATAGCGATATCTGCCTCTAATCCGAATGCCGGACTAGGACATTTTATTTCGGTGATACCATCATCATCAATTAGTCCATCCGGCGAAGCACCTGTAACCATAATAAATTGAAAGAAAACAATGATAAACAAGGAATAGGTCAGAAATCGAAACCATCATGCGAACTCAGAAGAAACTACATTAAATCATTAAAAAAATAATATAATGCATGCAATAGGTCCCAATAAAATATGCAGTAGGTAGGTACTGATGTACGTATTTCGAACAAAATTAATTGATTACTTTACAATCATAGATAGCTCATCAACTCGGTGCAAGTGGCTCCGTGCTTCGAACACTAGCTTTGGTATCGTGCGGACTTGCGGATTGGATGACTATTTGAAAGTACCCGCTAATTTTGACCTTTTTTTCGGCGTGTTATGTTTTATGATAAGTTAGCAATAATGATTTTCATAATGCAAATTATTATTACTTCTATCTCCGTGTACGTTTAATAAAAATGGGAATTGATTATAACATGTTACGTTGTAAAAAGTAACCCCTGGGTAACATACCTTTTAGCTTCATTAGCCTTGACCAAATTTTCGCAATTGGTGACGTACTCGTTACTTTTTTTACGTGATGTAGCCTGTAAGCGGCTTTTTTATGCCATATCTGAAATAAAAGTAAAGAATGAAACCTGAATGAAAAATAAATACAAATTAAAAATAATTAACTATTTTTTGCGTACCAGAAACCGGGGGTAATTAAAGTTAATAAGTTAATGCAACACCATTACTTTAAAATACAAAAAAAAAACTCACCAAAGTTAAACAATAAAAAGTATCAAAACGTCCCAGTAGCGCTATAAACTCGTGAAGCTACAATACATTTTTTTGAGGCTTGCTGCTTGCTTGCAGCGACCGGGAGCGACGCACGTCCTACCTCTGAAAGGCCTCGGCCGGCACTGAGCGTTGACTTGATTCCGCGCCGATTATATAGTAATACGAAATAATTCATAGTAAAATAAATATTCATGTTATAAAAAAAAAAAATCAAACATGTTTTAAAACGAACACTTCTTCATTTACTAGGCAAAAAAAAATACAAAAATACCTCGGATTTCATCATAAACTAACACGTCTAATATCTCCAAAAGTGGCTAAAAATTACTCCTTTGATTATTTTTTTCATGAATGAAAACTTACAGGAATCGTGTTTATTCTGCCACTAAGAACTAATAAAATGTTATTAGCTTTTTTATACGAAAATTTTATAAGTTTGTCGTTTATAGTTTTATCATTGAATCGCATCTGCGTAGACCATCAACCGAAAGTTTAGGAAAAACAGATGAATCTTATGAAAAAACTATACAACCATTTGAAAATGTTTTTCCCATATGATTAAGTTTTGGTCATTCCCAATAATATGAGGTCAAATTATCTTCTGTGCAAGTTACACATATTGTTTTATTGGCCGTCTGAAATCATCAATTTACGGATGAACGTTCTTAAGTAACATCGATAGTTTTTTTTTAATGTTTACAAATAAGTTAAATATCACTGGATATTGAATTTTTCTTTTCATTTTAACCAACTTCAAATAACATAGGAGGAGTTTCTCAATTTGATACCATTTTTTTGGGGTCGCATGTCATTTATGAGCCGATTCAAAAACTAAACGGAAGGCTTCCAGATTGGTCCCATAGAAATTACATCAAAACCGGTTCAGTAGATTAGCCATGAAGTTAGTTTCTTAACTTTTTTAAACTACACTTGTTTTATGATGATGAAGGTATGCAGATCACTGGTACCAAAATCACAAGCCAACGTTTGTCGGTTGTTTTTCTGTCGGGGTCTTGCACTCTCGGCAACCTCTAGGGTGTAATGCTTCGACGTAACTATGCGCATGCATGTTTTTGATCACTTATTGCACCGAGAATTTACTTTTATGCTTGGTTTAAGTTTGAATACTCACCAATATTTTTATTCATATTATTTTGTGTGACGTCTTTATGACACTGTTTTTCAAGTACAGCAAGGATACAGCTCAATTTACCTAAAGACAAAGTAACAGTTAGTTGTGTATAGTCTGATGCGTATCCTTGTGTACACGTACAATTTACTAATAAAAAATAACACTTTTGTAAAGTCAATATTTAAGTTGATTGCTGTTTATTGAAATTGCCTTTATAAATATGGCTTATTTCTTAAATGGTGATGGCTTAATATGTAAATCTAATAAAAACATTAAAACCTCAAGTTACCTAAAAACAAAGAAATAAGTTGCTCACTGCAAGAACATTAGAGCTAGCACTGTATAGTCTGATGCGTGTCCGTGTGTACTTTGTAAAAATTACTATTACTTGCGACTTTTCACTACGAGTATCCAAGATATCAATTTATGACTAGATTCGTAAGGCACGTTCTTGACGTACGTGACCTACGAGGTAATGCTTTGTTACTCTTAACATCAGGTGGGCCATATGCATTTACATTAGCTGTAAAAAAAAAGATTTGTGTTTTTTACGAACTGAGAACGAAGTAGATCAGAAAACAAAGTGAGAAAGCATGCGCAGATAGAGTCAAAGCCTCGGTGCAGAGTGCGTTGACCCGCCACTGTTATTATTCTGTGTCGGGTAAGGGCTCCTCCAAGAATATTCCTGAAAGTTTCGCAATAAGACGTAAGGTCTCGATTACACGTAGCTTTGTTGTGTTGTCACGTTCCTGCGCGACATTATTATGCAAGCCAATAGGTTGAATACTTTTTGTTCGGTGTATCCAAGGTTTTAGTTATAAAAAGTAGACTACATACGAGTACCTAACCTAATCTATGTGAAAACTTTTGGCTTTGTAGATGTGGGTTAGGAATGATTATTACCAATATTTAGGGACAAGCTGTTGATTCCACAAATAACAGAAAATGAACCTTTACAGTGTAGCAATTTAGTTGTAACAGCTAATTTGTAAATATAGTGTAAAATATTAAAATTCTTATTCGTTTCCAAATAAGCATTTCAAATTAAACTGCGCGTAACGCGCTCTGTAGTCATGTTGTAGTTGTCAGGTGTCAGCTTTGGTCTGGTACTGATTTGGATCAGTTGCGCTATCTCTAGATCGTTTGTCGGTCTGCAGATAGCTGAACTGTTTCTTGTGAATTATGTACATTTTGAAAATATTTGTTAAATTGTAAGTTTCTTTGTGTAAATAAGTGTTTTTTTTTGTAATAAATCCTAGTTTATCCTAGTATATAATACTAAAAAACTACTTAAAACGTGCATTGTTTGCTAGGTAGTCAGTTGCGTAACACATTTAAACATATACATACGAATTAATATATAGATAACTCTTTATTGTTCACCACACAGAACAGGTCATAAAAGTAAACAACTAAGCAAAATTAATGTGAATAGTATGCGAGATAATGAAAAAAATAACACGCAACGCAATAACAAAATAAGGAGAAATGGCGCGATAGCCGCTGTCCAACCGTAAAAAGAATAAAAAAAATCCAAACATACATTTCCTTAATCCTCGGATTAGGTTCAGCATCTCTGCGAGCCCTCCACTTTCTGGGTTAATGAGTCGTTTGAATGTAACAGTGGTTACACGAAACCAGGGACTGTAGAGTGTTATCACGGCAAATACGAGCACTGAACCGTGGTGTGGCCTAGTTCTTCTTCTTCTTGTCGTGTCACAGATTCCCTCGAAGCAAGTGTGGTGAAAGGATTTTAAGTGCGCCTCAAAGAGGCTCTTTTCGTGCACTCGACACATATTTAGTTGTAGGTATCGACTTTTGATACGAATAATTTAAAGTGCGTGGAATGGAATTACTTCACTCTCCAATTAATGCACACACTTATGATTAGGAAAGTTTCTAGTCAGATTACATTCTACAACAAAGTGTATTGGATAGAATGTGAATGATTAAAAATGAATTATCTGCGTATATGAAAATTAGGAAATATAAGGAATTCCATTCCTTTTAAATAATGAAATAGTAAACCACATTTCAAACTAATTTCGTTTGAGATTTGATGTCACATAAAAGCCACGGCATGTTGCATGTATACAATTCATGTTTCGTCGACCTTGGGTCATAATTTACACCTACAGTACTGACCTTGTTCCAAAAGAACATTAATTACTTAACCCATACTGATTTCTATTTAGATTTCACAAGTGTGGGTAGTGGAGCTCTTTGTAAAAAGCTTTGTCAAGGAAAGTTACATCGTCTTATTTCTATTGCCAAGTATGATCGCATTGCTATGTTACATCAATCCCTAACACACAACACAGGCCAATACAGTTATACCTACTAAATTATGACCTATCATATATTATTTATAATTTATTTATTATTATTCAATAAGTTAAAAAAAAGTGTTAACCTAAACCTTGAGCTAAGTATACGTTGAACAAAGACTTTTCTTTTTAATAAATATGTTTTTTTTAATACGCATTCACCTTATTTACTGTAATCATTATCTATTATTTTAGTTTCTACTAAAATTCATCCATAACATTTATTTCAGTGTAAGTATTGCTGATAACATTTCACCGTCTACTAGTATTACATAGCAGACGGTGAAATGTTTTCAATGTTCAAATGTGCGTTCAATCGGTGGTGAAATGTTATCTAGTGTTCAAAGTTAGTTATCAATTTTTATTTGCGCAAAAAACAACCACATTTTACTAAGAATTTTCATTGTAATGAAAAACAGATGTATTATAGGGCGTCCCACGCATTGCGTGTAGTTTCATCTATTGTTGAAAACGACGGCGCCTACGTGTTTCTCGCGTCAAAAGAAATACAAAGAAAGTGTGTAGGTACTTGATTATTTATGAAACTCCTGACCCAGAACTTTGTAGTTTCCTGAGGGCCTGCTATTGTCTAAATTAAACAATCACGATAACGCGCTGACTTCATTTCACTAATTTGATGAGTAATTTGTTTAACAACCCTCATAGCACCACCAAAGTCTACGGGTACACGGGTACCATAATACCGGTTATTTGCCTAACGTTTTATTTAGTCTTTACAATATGGCTACTTGTTTTAGTTTTTCATAAAACAATCTTTAAAATTTATAAGACATTGTAGTCTGTCAAATAAGCGACAAAGAGACTATTTCGATGGGTTAAGAGAGTCCAACCTCCCAGCAAAAGGTTGAAGAAACAAGTGAAGTTTAAGAAAAAACCGTCTTCATGGCCAAACTGCTGAACGAATTAGGATGAAATTTATTTATTTTCAAATAGAATACCTATAGGTACACGATTGTTATGATCGGGGGAAGGGCGCTTGTACACGCTAAGAAAAAACGCCGGGTCTACCCAAGAATTCGTGTCGTAACTAGAAAATAACTGTGTACACTGCTCGCAGCGGTGCACGAAAAAAATCTTATCTGCGCAAGACACGACGCGGCGAACGTTGTTGCGTTTTCGTGTGTGGAAAAGACAAAATTCTTGTCTTGCGCAGATAAGATTTTTTTCGTGCACCGCTGCGAGCAGTGTACACAGTAATTTTCTTGTTACGACACGAATTCTTGGGTAGGCCCGGCGTTTTTTCTTAGCGTGTACAAGCGCCCGAAGTCGGTGGATGGAAAGGGCTCAGAATCTTCTTCCTGGAAATGTGTAGGGAAAGCCTATATAAGTCCAGCAGCGGACTTCTTCATGCTGATTGTGTTCAATCTCTCGACTTTACGATTAGAAAACGAAGTTACTACCACTATTAATGCTCTCAAAGGGTTCTAGGGACTAACGAACTTTGGATTCGTTCGTTTAGTTATAAAACTGTAAGTACCCATACTTTTATAACCACTCAGTTTCTAAACCTTAAAAGCTGAAATAAATTGTTACAGCTGTAGTAATGTTATTGATATTGCGTGCCATTTTCTGAAAAGGCTATAATTAGCTAGTAATTGTAGTGTAGTCAGCTGTTTACCTTTATAGCTATTATAAGTGTGGGTCAAATTATACCGTTTTTGTTTTGGTAATATAGTTTTATATTAAATAATAACATAGAATAAACTTGTGGAATGGAATCTTGCACGACCTAGTTCGCGTTTAGCATTTTATAAACTAACAAACCTCAACCCTCGCACTTTTTTTAGTAGCTTTTTCTACCTATAAAAATGCGCTCTCCAAGAATTTGGACCTAGTAACATGTTACTAGCTCATATCCAGTTAAAATACCTACTGGTTCCATATACGAGCATTATGTGCTCCAAATTATGACACCAAAGTTCAAATTACATAAATACATCCATAAAATCACGCCTCATTCCCATGGGCATTAGGCAGAGATCACGGATTTCCATTTGATACGATCCTGACATACCTTTTTCGCTTCATTCACTCACATAACATTCTTCATACTTGCTTGTCGGTTTAGGGTACTCCTGACCTGGCTTTTCTTTAAATCATCTGCTATTCCAGCAATTCGAATTAAGTAAAAAATTATTCAGTTGTATGACAAGGATCACTTTGAAACGTCGATTCTAGGTGCCACTTTCACGCGACCAAATCTAGAAGAAAAAGCAACAAATTATGGTTCATAAAACAGAACCTCAATACTACAACCCTATCATCCTTAACTTCTCTATGAGAATCCCTCATTGTTAATTAATATCGGAACTATTCGTTCCGCAGAAGTTACGAGAAAGTAACAAGTTACAACACCAGTTTGACTCTTCGAGATGACTTTCAGAGATGAGTTTCTAATTACGCGAATAGCTTCTTGTTTACATTGCCACTGCTTTCGTTGTGCGTCTGCATTCACGCCAAGTTTGTGTGGTTTAATATGAAAATGTTCGAATTTTATTGAGTGTTTCGTAGAATTACGATTTGATAGTTCCAATATTGAATTGGTGGTATTTCAGTAGAAAACCGGCGGATTTCATAATTTCAAAGAGACAAAAAAAACAAAACAAACAATTTGTATCAAGTCGAGTTTTGCAGGTATTCAATTAATTTCGATTTTATTTTTATCAACGTATTCAGGGATAACAAAAACAACGATCAAACAGCTACTAGGAAAATAAAAGAGTTTTATTTTATAAAATTTTGATAACAGAACATGGAAATGATTGCATGGATTTCTATCTTACTAGCAGGGACAGGAAGGCCCGAAAGGAGTCTTTTTGAGGCGTACTAAAAATTATTTCACCACACGGTCTCAAAAGAACCAGTGACACGATAAGAAGACGAAGAAGCAGGAACTATCTTTTTGTATACGTTAAAATAATTATTACTTGTTGTTTTTTTTTTCTTTCTTTTTATGTTTTTCTTCGATTTTCTTTGTAAGAATTACTTGATCGACTCTCTTCCAACACTGCTGGCAGGTGCTGGTAAAATTAATTTGGTAAAAGTAAATTGTTTTAGATTATAATTTATAATTATACATTTCTGGTAGTTACTGATATTTTTATTGATTTTTATACTTTTGAATTCGTTTGGTATGTCATCTATACTCGGATTTTTAATTAGACGAAGCTAGCTGACGTTTACTGTGTTGTCAGTTTTTGATGAAATAAAAATAGTGTTGTGAAAAAGTGAATGATTGAAAAAACTCCTGAATGAATGAAATTGCCTCGTTTTTCTAGTGAATAGTTAGTGTGCCGAACTTGACTTGACGTGCTTGGTTGAGGATCCATATCGTTCGCGCGAAACAATAAAGCAACAAAATACACGACAATTACCACAAACACAACGTAGGTAACTAAAAACTTTACAAAAACAATAATTAGACAGCGTGAGCGCAGAAAAACATTCGTGCTATTAGACCCGAGGTTAGAAGCCGAATTACAAACAAAATGGTGACCGACGCGCATGGCGTTCATCGGTGTTGGCACTAGTCGCCACGTCGCGCTTTGTAATAAACCGTCAAATAACTGATTGTAGTACATACTACAAGTAACTTATATATCAGAGCACTTTTATACATTTTTTTATACAAATTTCAATATTATTTTATAGTTTGAAATGATTAACTATTCACTCATTGTTCATTCATCTGATTGAACGAGAACTGAGCGCAGCACTATTACTTTGAATATGGCAACATTATTTTACAAAGTGACATTAGCTCATGTCAGTCGGTATCGTCTAATTAAAAATCCGACTATAGTAGTAGTGACACCGAAAACTTTTTTTCTATATCATCCGACGAAGACAACGACAATAATGGTGACTATAGTTTTTGTAGCATACCAACTCTATCTCAAACTATTGAGACTCAGTTCTCTGATGTCTCAAAACATTTTAACGTTATTCACATTAATGCACAGAGCATTCCGGCTCACTATCCCGACATGCTGGCGTCATTCGACCATAAAAACATCCACGCTGTTTTAGTCTCAGAGTCATGGTTAAAACCATGTTTACCTACTACATCTTACTCCTTACCTGGTTTCATTCTCATAAGAAATGACCGCACCGATGGACGCGGTGGAGGCGTGGCTATACTATACTTACGCGCGCATATTCCTTACACTGTGGTTCACATGTCGTCACAACCTCCATCACCTGGTGCAGGCGAGCATCTTTTTGTAGAAGTTCTCCTTTGTCGCACGAAGGTACTACTCGGAGTCTACTACAGCAAAAATTCCCATAACAACTTTTTCCGCTCTTTTGAAATGCTTCTCGAAAATCTTACTCCAGCCTATAGTCACAACATTATTATGGGTGACTTTAATACCTGTCTCCTCAAGCAGGACACTCGTTCAATTTCTTTTGAAAGCCTCACCAAAGCTAGTAACTTTACCATCCTTCCTTTAACTGCTACACACTTCTTCCCAAATTGTAATCCCTCTCTCCTTGACCTGATACTAGTTTCTTCGCCAAATAATGTTTCTAAGCACGGTCAAACTTCTGCTTCCGCCTTCTCATACCACGACTTAATTTTCCTCTCCTACAAAGTGCGGCCGCCGAAAGCGAAACCAAAAATAATCCAGCAGCGTAGCTTTGGTAGCATAAACCTAGAGAATCTTCGCGAGGATGCTCGGAAAATTGACTGGTCTGAGTTAGTTAATGCTAGCAGCGTTGATGGTATGGTAGATTGCTTAAACTACGAACTCACGAAGCTTTATGACGCACATGCCCCCTTTCGCGCCGTCAAACTTAAGCATCTTCCTTGTCCATGGCTTACGGATGAGATCCGCCTAGCCATGAACAGGAAAGACATTGCCAAGGTACGCATGAAATGCAAGCCTACTGATGCAAATATAGAGAAATACCATGACCGACGCAATCACTGCAACAGGCTGTGTAGAGACGCACAACGCCGACATATTCACAACTCTGTAGATAATACTGATCCATCTAAAGTATGGAAATTTCTTAAAACATTGGGAGTTGGTAGATCCAAACAAGAAAACATTCCTAAAAACTTAGACATCAACCTTCTAAATCAACATTTTACTATCTCTTCCACTATTGACTCTTCCACTAAACTTAATACATTACATTATCTTTCATCTCTACCAACCCCAGACATTCCTTCATTTAATTTTACTCAATTTGCCGATTGTGATGTTAAGAAGAGCTTAGCATCCATCACATCTAGTGCCGTGGGAAGTGACAGCATCAGCCGTAACATGGTTGTACCAATACTTGATGAAATAATTCACGTCATCACTTACATTTTAAACGCTTCTATTGCAACCAGCACATTCCCTACGTCCTGGAAAGAAGCTCAGATTGTTCCCTTGCCCAAAAAATCCAATCCATCTACCTTATCCGAATACCGTCCTATATCTATCCTTCCTTATTTATCAAAAGCTCTTGAACGCCTTGTTCACCAACAGCTAAGTTCCTTTCTGTCCGAAAACTCCCTCCTCAACTCTCACCAATCTGGCTTCCGCTCAGGCCACAGTACCGTCACTGCACTGGTAAAAATAACCGACGACATTCGGTTTGGGATGGATAGCGGAAAAGTCACAATACTATCACTACTCGACTTTAGCAGCGCCTTCAATAACGTTGACTTTGATCTTCTTCTCGGTGTACTGGGTTCTCTTAACATATCTCCAACGGCAATTGACTGGTTTCGTAGCTACTTATTTGGGCGCCGGCAGCGAATACGTGTCGAAGATACTTACTCTTCGTGGTGCACGCTCTCAGCCGGTGTCCCTCAAGGCGGTGTCTTATCTCCTCTACTCTTCAGTCTTTTCACAAACTCTATTTCTCTAAACTTAATATCTTCCTACCACCTGTATGCAGACGACTTACAAATTTACCAACAGACCACTACTGATAACATAAATGGAGCCATTAGCCTTCTTAACTCTGATTTGAACCGAATTTGTGACTGGAGTAAAACCTTTGGACTCACAGTAAACCCAAATAAAACACAGGTGATATTGTTTGGTAGTCACAAACAGATTCCTAAAATTAATCTTGCTCAACTACCAGCCATAATATTTGATGGAACACCGATACCAATAAATCAGACGGTGAAAAATTTGGGAATCATAATGGACAGTAAGTTGACTTGGGAACCATGGGTAAATAAACTCAGTCGGAAAATGTTTGCATCGTCTGGGTCGTTACGTAGACTCCGAAATTTCCTACCTACCGCTACCAAAGTTATGCTTGCGCAATCACTTTTACTCCCCATACTAGATTACGCTGACGCCAGCTATCTCGACCTCTCCGAAGTCTTGCTAAATAAACTTGAGCGTCTACAAAACCTCTGTATTCGGTTCATATTTGGCCTACGCAAGTATGACCATGTCTCAGAATATCGCATGAAACTCAAGTGGCTCCCTATCCGCCTTCGCCGGAATGCACATATTCTGTCCCTTCTCTACAATATTCTTTTTAATTCTAACTCTCCGCCTTATCTCAAGGAACGCTTTCAGTTCCTGCACCAAGCCAACGATCGAAATCTTCGATCTTCCGAAACCTTACAGCTTTCTACTCCTGTCCATAGTACTAAACTGTATGGCAAGTCTTTTACCATACAAGCTGTACGGCTATGGAACTCTCTCCCTCTGTCTGTCCGTTTATCTAAATCTGTCCATATTTTCAAAACTAATGTCACCAATCATTATTTGTCCTTGTCGTCTACGTGCTCGTAAGATATTATTTGTCCTTAAGGATTTATGTTTAATATGTGTAGGTTTGAGTTAGATTATATATTGCTATATTGTTAAGTATGTATTATAGGTTATAGGATTCTTTTTGTGGTTTATTTTGAATTTAATTTGTGTTTTATTAGGTTATTAGTAGGTATATAATTTTAGCAATATCGGGATTTTGCTTTTGTACACCACCGTTTTTCTGTTCTCGTGAAATCTCTCCATCCAAAGGTTGTCTGGAAGAGATCGCTTTTAGCGATAAGGCCGCCCATTGTACCTATATTTGTAATGTTTCTGTTATAATATTTTTCTTATGTGTACAATAAAGTATTAATCTATCTATCTATCTATCTATCTATCACTTTTCAAACCGGATTCAGATCGAAGCTACGCGTAATAAACAGGCAGACAGACAGACAAAGTCAACGCGTCCCGTGGCCGTGAGTAGCGGTTATGAGTAAAAAAAAATATGCCCTTGACGCTATTAGAGTCATCTAGAATAGATAGGTACCGGTTTTTATCACGATGTATTACGAGAAAATTCAAGTTTTATTCCATTTTAAATCCGTAAAATTCAACGTGTTTATTTGATTGTATCGTACTTTCTCATGTGTGGTTATGGCTATTTCGGCCAAAAGCTGTTTTCCAGCCCGTTAACCAATTAGATCTCAAATAAAAGGCTGAATTTACGCCTTAAGTCCTTAAGCACCCTTAAGCCTACCTTATGCTAAGGTCATTCACGTGATTCAAAGTCAGTAAGGGTGAGATTATATTTGCGTATATAGAGATACTGTATAATTAATAGGTATTATAAGAAATAAACTTTGAAATAAAAACAACAGGAATATACACAACTGGAATACAATTTCAGTCTTTCAGCTATTTTAACGTCTTACAGCCAAGAAATAGTAGTCGTGAATATTTTAAACTAGGGGCCACCCCTGGCTTCTCTCGTCCCGTTCCCGTTACTTATTCTATATCCGTCTCCTGGTTTTAAGCTACCTCTTCACCAATTTTCAGCCAAATTGGTTCTGCCGTTCTTGAGTTATAAATATTGTAGCTAACACGCCTTTATTTTATATATTACTATTGGCCGCCCGTGGCTTCGCTCGCCCGTTCCCGTAACACCCCGTTCCCGTTGCTTTTTCGGGATAAAAAGTATCCTATGTCCTTCTCCTGGTTCTAAGCTACCTCCCAACCAATTTTCAGCCAAATCGGTTCAGCCGTGCTTGAGTTATAAGTGGTGTAACTAACACGACTTTCTTTTATATATATAGATGTGTAAATACCCGTGTAATTAAATCAGTATGTGTTATGATCGCGACAGTTTAAATAGTACTGTCAATTGCAATGCTGTGAAAGTCACGAACTTTATACATTCTAATGCAGCTGACGGTACATAAGAAAGAATAGCTGTAATCGAGCGATCCATCTTGCTACGACAGTCGCCGACTTAATTGCCAAACTTTATCGATAGCTGGAGAAGGATTGACAACGAGTTTTGTAGATTTTTTTCTCGTACTGTACCCGTAGTCTGAGTTTTACTCGATCAGTTTGAAGAATCAGTTTCGCCTACGTGTCTCTTTCTTTTGTATGAAAAAATGATGAGACAACAAGTCGTTCCGATCGTTTTCCCAGGATTTTCACGTAACGGATTCTTGTTGTAGCACTGGTGACAGAAAAATTGAGGAACAACAGGCTGGCGTGGTACGGGCACGTCATGAGGGCTGAAATTCATGTTACTAGAAGAGTATGACTGTATTATTGGTAGAGGTAAGTCAAAGAAAAGACGGATGAACAGTATGAAAGATGACATGGATAAGGAAAGAAGTGAATACAGAGATGACGGCTGACAGAAGAGAAAAGAAGAGGAGAACATATTATGCCGAACCCACATAAAGTGGGATAAGGGCAGAAAGAAGAAGAGAGATTATTGTTGTCTCATCTTTTCTCCATTGTCTACAACTCGACTACTAATAGAATTAGAACTGATGATTTGAGCTGATTGTTCGGACTTAAAACTAATTGAAGTTGAACACTGCAAATTTTGTGATACACCACAGGGAATCCAATTTTTTTTTATACTACTAAGCTGAGAAACAAGCATACGGCCCACCTGATGGGAAGCGGTTACCATAGCCTATGAACGCCTGCAATACCAGAGGCAACACAAGCGCGTTGCCGACCCTCTAAAACTTTTAAACGCCGTTTTTGAAGAACCCCATGCTATAGTCCTTAAAGAAAACCTCAGCAGGGAGATCATTCCACAGCTTGAGTGTTCACGGGAAGAAGTTCCTCTGAAACCGAACGGTGCGTGACCACCCAGACATGGGTCCTTCTGCATTGTAAATAAACTATGTATCCAACATGAAATCTGGTATGAGAATTGTTAAAATATTGACCCTTGTATTCGTTAACCCTCATCAAAACAGTAAGTCGGTGCCATCGTAAAGTTCAAATCGTAAAACCCAAATATTTCGTTTACAAAACTTGGGCAGTAAATCTCAGTATTTTTGCGGTAATGGCTCTCTTTTGATTTTAACTTATAGTTTGTTATGTCGTAAAAATGGGGCACTTTTGTCTTGGCTTTGTATTTTGTCGTCAATGACAAAGTAGTTATTTGTTTAAAAAGTGCTAGTTATTTGAGCTAGCTAAACGAGATGCTTTTTAACCGCGTGCTCAATTTTGATGACCAAGTACGCAAAGGACTAAAAAATTAGAATCCTCAGCGTTAGCGAGGGAATCAATAGAGCACGAGGTGAAAAATCTTTGCACTCGAGTGCAACACGTAACTTTTGATCCCACCCCAGGAAATGACTAAATGCCAAAAATAAAATGGCGCGCGTATATTGAATTAAAATAAAAGTAATGAGTAAGTACACCAAGAAGGTTCCAAGGCTGAGTTTTTAACAAATTATAAAGTCATGCGTTCTCCACATTCAGCTGCATTTTTACTTTCCATTAGGTGAGATGGCAGTCAAATGTTAAGCTATCAGCAATGAAAAAAAACAGACGGATATATTTTATTCCGACGGATAGCTTACTCTGACGTTGTAAAACCCATCGCAAGTAAACAAGGATAGTATGGACTAATTTATGGAATTGTAACAGCCAAAACCATACCGTTCGATCGTGAAATCCATTCAAAAATACCGTGATTCGGATGTTTTCTGTTGGACACTGAAATTGTCGCATCATCACACAGCGCATTAAACTAGACACGCAAAAACAATCGTTTGAACGTGAATTCCATTCCCTGTGTTTCCACACGGCCATGTTTGCTGGCGCGATGTCAAAAGCTCATGTTTTCAAGCTGTTGGTGTAATTGGGGTTATTTATTTGCCCCTCCATGCTATGTTTTCAGGCGATCAGTATTCGCCATGTTGCAGGGTTTTCTGTAAACTAGTTTTAGTTTAGGCACACATTAGTATCAAAATTCGCGTAAAATGAAAGATTTTATTTCTAATGTTAATGTTATTTTTATGACTGGCCTCTCAGCTCTGTTGGTAGTAAGTCTGCCTTCTGCGCCTTAAGTCATGGGTTCCATCCCCACCGTGAACAAATATTTGTGTGGTGAACACAGATGTTATGCTCTGTCGTGGAACTGGCACCAAGACTAACCTAGCTTAAAGACGTGTCAAAGTGATCCTTGTGATACTATTTAATAAATACATATTTGACTTTGACTTTATCTAGGTGTTATATTGTTTTCTAAAAAGTAATTAATATTTTTTTCAAAAAAAATGTATGCAAGTAATATAAAATATCAGCTACCTGGTTTCTATAGTAGGACAAGCTTTGCTTAATTTGGGAATAGATAGTGCTGTGTGGATTGTAAAATTATATAAAAAGTGTCAAAGAGACTTGGCAGTAGTTTAGTTTATTTTATTAATTTACAATACACATGAACAATCAAGTTGATTTTTGTTTAAACTAATAATTATCTAAGGCTTAACTTAGCTTTTAGTGATCCCCTGAGCTTCTTGTGAGCAACAATCGTTTATAGTTTTGCGAAAATAATTTGAACTTGACAGGTTCATTCAACTTAAGGTTGACGTTCAACATGAACCTTGCAAAGCTTTTGAGCAGCTAAATATAAGGCTGAGGCCAAAGAAAGGCTTAAGAAAAGCCCAATCCTATTCGATGATTTTCTTAAGATGGATTCATCAACTTTTATTTTTACAGCCGTTTCAGAATTGTTGTAAGCATAACTTGTACATTACGCTTATGGTAATATTTAAGTTATGGGCTCTGTTTTTTGTCATAGCAAAAATACCGGGCAGCCATACAAATAAGTTAATAATTATTTTAGTTTCATACCCTATATGAACGTTTGTAGTGTACTTTTTTGTATAGCCATTTCAGAATTGATATTAGCAAATCAAATCAACTTTATTCAGTTGCATCACAAGAATCACTTTGAAACGTTTTTAAGCTAGGTGAGTCCAGGTGCCAGTTCCACGCGACCAAGCCAAGAAGAACAGGCAACAAACTACGGCTTGGTTCAAGTCGTTTTTTTGTGCGATCCTTTAGCTAAACAAAATTAAAAATAGCAGTGAAGTTCCAGTGTGGTGCCACTCCAACTTAGTCCAAAAGCAAAAGTTTCAAAGACAGCACAAGCTACGCTTCGAAAGCAGAACATGACTACTATTTTGTTTTTCGTCTAAGCAAATATATCGTGTAGCCGTGCAAATGACTATAAGCAAATCTTGATTAGAAAACCCTCGAGCAAAACAAGTAATATAATTATGTGCTTCAAATTCAATTAACTTATTTAATTTTACTTGCTTATTTTTTGTCTGTATAGGTAATTAATTACCAAGATTATTTATTTTATGTACCTGCCTAAGTAGGTATGTACGTATATTTTGTTTTCTTTTATTGTTTGCTTGCATACTTCCAATAGTACATTGTTACCTGAGTGTTGAAAGTCACGTTTTTTGAGTCCCGAGACGGTTTTGGCGCCAGAGCGTTAGCGAGGGCGCCAATGGAGCTTGAGGGACTTAAAAGACTTTCACCCGAGGTAAACACTGTGCTTTTCATTACGAATACAAGGAAAGTAAAAATAAAAACATGAAAGAAAAATTTGTGAAAATGAAGATTGAATTGCCGCCTTCCCGGGTTTTTTTTTTCTTTTTCTCTGGCGGGTCTTCGGCTTCGGCTCGCCAGCATTATACAGCCATTATTTTCATTTTCATAATTTAAAAAATGGTAAATGTCAAATCTATGTTATTTTAAATAAATAGTTGAAGCTATATATTAATCAAGTAATTTAGAAGATATATTATTTATTTAATACTATCTATAAGTTATTTAAATTTAAATTTTACATTGCGCTATCTTATTAGACTTTTTAAACTTCTTACCGTTGTAATGGGTTTCCAACCTACTTGCTGAATAAAAAGTTGGAATTTGGTTGAACAACCTCCTTGTAGTTAGAAAGACTTTTGAAAGTTGGAACATGGTTGAATAAAACAGAACTTGTTTTTTTTATAATTTGACAGCTGTCAGTAGAAAGCGATTCTCCCTAGGGCTGAAAGTTTTACTTTCAATTAGGCCCCTTAGGCAACTTCAGACCTACTTTCAGAGTATGAGTAATGAAAAGTTATTTTACAGTAACATAGTAGGTATAGCGCATTGGATAGATTCATAATTAAAATAAACTGTAATTTGAAATTTGAATTTATTTGTGTAACTAACGAATGTATTTATTGTTTCAGGTACGTATCGTTATCCTTTACAATGAAAACAAATCATGGTAAAACAAAGTTATTACAAGGTGCGTAAATATATCTATAGTAACTATTCATACTGGCATATAAAATACTAGCGGCCTGTCCCGGCCTCGCACGGATGGGCATTTATTTGTTAAACACATAAATATAGCCAAGGTGAATGTAGCTTTCCAATGGTGAAAGAATTTTGGAAATCGGTGCAGTAGTTTTTGAGTTTATTCATTAAAAACATACACACAAAAATACAAATCTTTTCTCTTTATAGGTAATATTAGTATAGAAGTATAGCAGATATAGTACCTCTTCTTTGCATGCCTGTAGGGTTCTGGGAAAGCGTTTTCATGTTCCCTTTAAACATGAATAAGGCCTATGTCCAGAAGTGAATTCATAAGCTTCTTCTTCTTATTCACACTTGAAATTCTTTAACCACACTGGTTCTAAAGAACCACTTTCGAACCATTGTGAAAGATTTCATGTGTGCAGGAGAGGTTCTCTTCACGATGTTTTCCTTGACGATTTTAGAGCACTGGCATAGTGCATTACTCATAAACTATTAATAATGATGCATGTAAAATTAATAAGCTACCCAGAAATCGAAGCTCCACAAAAACAAATACTATAAAGAACGCATTTATTAATCATAAGATGAAAAAAAAAAAGCAGCCAAGTGCGAGTCGGACTCGCCCATGAAGGGTTCCGTAGCATCAATTAACATAATATAAAGGTTTTTGTAGTTCGTCGAAAGGTAAATTGCGGTTTACGATTTATGACGTATAAAAAAAAAACTACTGACTAGATCTCGTTCAAACTAAATATCGTTGGAAGTTTACATAGTAATGTACAACATATATTTTTTTTGGATTTATCATTCTCTTATTTAAGAAGTTAGAGGGGGGGGGACCAACTTTTTTCTACTTTGGAAGTGTCTCTCGCGCAAACTATTCAGTTTAGAAAAAAACGATATTAGAAACCTCAACATCATTTTTAAAGACCTATCCATAGATACCCCACACGTATGGGTTTGATGAAAAAAAAAATTTTGAGTTTCAGTTTCAAGTATGGGGACCCCCAAATTTATAGTTTTAGAAAAAAACGATATTAGAAACCTCAACATAATTTTTAAAGACCTATCCATAGATACCCCACACGTATGGGTTCGATGAAAAAAAAATTTTTGAGTTTCAGTTTCAAGTATGGGGACCCCCAAAATTTATAGATTTTTTTCTATTTTTGTGTAAAAACCTTAATGCGGTTCACAGAATACATCTACTCACCAAGTTTCATCAGTCTAGCTTTTATGGTTTCGGAGAAAAATGGCTGTGACACGGCCGGACAGACAGACAGACAGACAGACAGACAGACAGACAGACAGACAGACATGACGAATCTATAAGGGTTCCGTTTTTGCCATTTGGCTACGGAACCCTAAAAACGTCGCATAAATAAGAACCCAAAAATTTTACAGAGTGAAAGAAACAAGATTGTTGCATTTTTGAGTGAGATTAATATTTGATGTATCATTTCACAGTCCCGGCAAATTCATCTCCACTTGAAAGATTTATATCGGGCGAAATCTCGAGTTTACGGTACACTTAAGCACAGTCGAGAAATGCTTCGGCTAGTGAACCACACCTAAATAAAGCCGAATTTCACTGCCAACTGTCCTGCGTAGACCCGTGTTGTCTCAGATATTTAGTATGGGATAGACAGAGACAGAGGAAGCTGACCCGCGTCTAAACTTTAAGGCACTAATCACTTAAAAATGTATGGGTTCCTGTAGGCTTTTAGCACGTTATAACAAGCGGGACATCTGTATTGAAACTCTATATTATTATCTTAGTGTGGTATGCTATTACTCTTAATCCGTGAAGGAAAACATCGTTAGCACATATTCTAGCAGTGCATTGGCTTGTAACCTGTGTCACGTATCCACCAAATCTGAAAAATGTGATTTAATGCCCTTTGATATATCCTCAAAGCATTTTGAGTTTGTACTTAGAACCAAGAGATCTGAGGGAACCTTGAGGCTGGGTATGAAATCCGTGAGGCTGTTTATGTTCCGGTGGAAAATAGCCATAGAAAATAAAATATTATGTGAGCGCATTTAGGAAGTCAACTTAATAACAACGGCAAACTTCCATACTGAAATTAATAAGAATTAGAATCGTTTGATGTTTTATTTCGTAAGTACTACCCACGTTTTGATAAAAATAGATAATGTAAACAGCTTTGAGATGGGTGGTCTATAATTCCGTATTCTACCATTCAATTTTTATTTGTGCGAATTCATATTTGGAATGTATAAGAAAAGGACATTACTCTTGCCTTTTGATTACCGAAGGTTTTCGTTATTCCCACGCATTCATAGTCTTTTGTTTATGAGAATTTAGACCACTATATTTGTAACCTTACACTTACAAACGACGTCGGTGACAGGGTTGTAAATCTCAAGTGGAGTTGGGCAGGACACCTGGCTAGACGTGGTGATGGCCGGTGGAGTAAATCCTTGACCGAATGGTGGCCGAAGTCAGGGTGAAGAAATTTGGGGCATCCGAAAGCGAGATGGGTCGACAACATCGTAAGGGTCGTAGGAAACACCTGTACAAGAGACGCACAGGACAGAGGAGGCTGGCAGAAAATGAAGGAGGTCTATCCAGCAGTGGGTGATACCGAGCTGAAATAATAATGATGATGATATTTGTAAATATACCGGCTGCTTTATCAGAGCTGTGTCTCATAAATATATTTTGAATAAATTTGAAATACGTTGCAATTTATCCGTGAGTGCATACTGTGGTGCCCACTTCGTGTCCAATGAATCGACACGCGCCGATTCCAGCCATTCCACTATATTCCATTTCTATTTTACTATTTGGTGTGGGTTTCGTAGGAATATTTATGGGTTTTCATTCTTTCACACCGTCCAGTTACCTTGTCACGAAAAATTGGATGTAGATACAAAAAAATATGTATGTAGATATTTTTGTGAATGCGAAAAAATTAATAATTGAAAATCATTTGTGTTTTCAATTTAGGTATAGGTACGTGTTTGGTGAAACCAGTTTTGAGCTATCTAAAAAAAATATCTTGTAAAAATAGAGTTCGTCTGTAATGTCTGTTTTAGAAGTGGTAATTATGTTAAAATGCGATTTCTTGTGGCCGTTCCGACAAATCTATGACCTATTTATCGTGCGACATGCGAGAGAGAGAGCGACATCATGCCGCTTGTATTGTTCCTTTGAAGTTAAAAAGCCACCAATTTAGGGAGCGACTGGCAACTGAACGTCAACGCGAGTGGCCATGGAAATGCGTGTTTAGATTCTCGCATTCCCCATAATCCTTAATACCCATATCCCCCAGAAGTGAGTTAAATGTTCGCCACCACTATCAGATCTCCAATATTATAACACATAGCTTGTATCTTTCATTTCTTTATTCTATTCTTATAGTAGGTGTGTATTATTATTTATTTTTTTAATTTTCTTTTGTGTGGTAACGGTTTGAATAAACAATTTTACATTCTTTTTTCTTTCTTTAAATGTAAACGAGGAATTAATTTGAGGTTAAGCCTCATGTACTTGTAACTTTACTTTGCTTTCTTGACCCACAGTTTGTCTGTTTTTGTTGAAAGTAACATCAATGGTCAAATTGTTTGCGGTATCACGTCCGACATTAGCATTTTTATATTATTGGATTGAATATCCACTTTACAATTCAATGTGCATTTAGAAGGAATTGAGGTGCGGATTTTAAAGCACCTTTTCCGCTTCGGAGAAGTAGACTTGAACTTTGAAGTATCAAACTTTGAAACATACCTATATAAACGTTTGAGCTTTAATACCAGTTTTGTAACCGATTCAGTAGTTTTAGCGCAAGTTTCTGATGATATAATATATATTATAATATTATGAACGTCACGTTCAAATCCACTTTTCGAACGTATGTGAACGCCAATACGGCACACATTTATGTGTACCTATAATAAGTGTAAGAAACCTATATAGTTAAGTATGAAAGTTGGGTGGATTTTTATAGAACAAAGTAGACAAAGCATACGGCCCACCTGATGGGAAGTGATTATCGTAGCCTATGGACGCCTGCAATACCAGAGGCATCGCAAGCGCGTTGCCGGCAGTTTAAAACTTATAAGACGCCCTTTTTAAAGAACCCCATGCTATAGTCCTGAGGGAAAAACTCAGCAGGAAGATCATTCCACAGTCTGAGTGTTCGCGGGAGGAAGTTCCTCTGAAACCGAACTGTGCGTGACTACGCACCAAGATTTGAGGATAAACTTTCTGCCCATGGTGGAGCAGTGCAATGGTAGAATGAGGCTGTTGGCATGATGTCAAACAGTTCAACAGGCTTCATTAGACTGATAATGATGAGTATATAGATCGATAGATAGATAGATAACTCTTTATTGATCACCACACAAAAGATACAGTACAGGACATAAAAAAATAACAATTAGGTAAAACAATGGGCGACATAATATATTAACACCCCCATAAGAACAAATACCTATGTTTCCTATTTTCTCAACCCCAGCAGTCAACTACGCCGTATTTCCAAAATGAAACGTGTACCACAAACCCAAATACACTCAAGTGCAATAAATCCAGATCATTAAAGCAATCTTAATTTATATGAACTCTGTCAAATATCGTTGTCATATTTGACAACGCTTCACTGATCACCATCGCCATTGCCTAGATGTGCGCAGGCCATAACACAGTCCCCAACAACACTGAAACTAAGAACGCTAGCTCATATAAATTAAGATTGCTTCATCAACAAAACATAATTAATGGTGGTGGTTATGAAAAGCCTATAGGCTCATCCGTAATCCCAACTTTTTATAGCAGCTGTATAAAATATTCTGTCACTGCCATGTCAACAAAAAGAGATGGTAACGGATTTATAGGCCATTTCAACTGGTGGAGCCATTAGTTACCGGTATAAATAACATCATTAGCCTCCTATAACTTTATGGCTTGCAAACTTCGAGGTTTCAATGCCGTGACCCGAATTCATTGCTCTTGAGTGTAGTCAAATATTTCAGCAGGCGTTGCGGTTCGTTTCTCTCCGTTACGTTGTTTACAATACAACAAACATACGTTGTTTGTACAAATACGTAAAGGGTGTACAAGAATGACGCTGGAAAAAAGATAACTTCCAAAGAATATAACTTTTGAAACTATCATAGTTTTTAACACTATTTTTATGAAACAACGGGATATTTACCATGATTCAATTTTGTTGAGTTGACTTCCGATATTTCGGCACAGTTGCATCACGGTTGAACCGACGTGTCGTAGAACCTAAAAAGTTCGAAAATATGTGCGTCAAGTGCACGAAAGGAGCCTATTTGAGGCGCACTTAAAATCCTTTCACTACACTTGGTTCGAAAGAATCAGTGACACGATAAGAAGAAGAAGAAGACGGAGGAGAAAGCAGGAGGAAGACATGTTGTGTCAATTTTACATAAAGCGGGATAAGGGCACGAAAAAAAAGACTCGTACCCGTGTGTGTAACAGAGCACTGGTGGTCTAGTGGAAGCGGCCCCACCTTCCGATCCGAAGGTCGTGGGTTCAAATTCAAACCCATTCATGTATCAATGTATACAGTGTGTCCCAACGTCCAGCCGAAAACGGGCGATGGGCCAAGTCATGACAACTATCAGAAAAATATAAAAAAAATATTTGTCATGCAACTTTCGAGTTGTGAAATAATATAGGTATAGGTATTATGTGTGTGTACTGTGTAGTATGAATGTTACACGCCCTCGGAGTGTTGCCAACTTGAGGAATAATTGGATTGTGTGGCGTTTTAATTATGAAATAATAAATTGCTGTTTCGAGTTTGTTTCGAGGGGTTTTTGTTGCGGTATTGTGTTGATCAACAAAATACTGATGGAAACATGATGTTAATAAAACTTTACATGGGAACCCAGATTAGCACTCCGAGCTCTTTTTATATACAACTAGTTAATGGACTTTGTTAAGATCGCGGAAAGTCGGTGGATAGAAAGAGCTCAGAATCTTTCTGGAAATGTAGCGGAGGCCTATGCCCAGCAGTGGACTTCTTCAGGCTGATGATAATGATGATGATGAGTTAGTGGAACAAACATATGGCCCGACCCACCTGATGTTAAGTGGTAACCATCGCCTATAATAAAGCACTGTCTCGCAGTTCACGTACACTAAGAAAAAAAACAAATTAGAAACCTTGGAAAGCTGATTTTCAGGTTCAGCAGTTTGGCCATGAAGTCAATTTCTTAAATCTATATTATTTATATATAAAAGACTAGCGGGCGCCAGCGGGTTTGCTCGCCCTGTACCCGTTAGTTTTTCGGAATTAAAAATATGTTATGGCCGTTTACTGGTTTTAGGCTATCTTCCCACTCATTTTCAGCCAAACAAATCATCCGTTCTTGATTTAGAAATAGTATACACGACTTTCTTTTATATACAGGGTGGTGAGAAGAGCGGTGATGGTTTAGCCCGAAACCACGAGAGAAAAGTCATGAAAGAAGACTTGGCCATCACCACCCTTCACAAAAAACCAACCTGTATATGTAGATTAGAACGAAGGAATCAAACCGATTGAAAGTTTTGGAACAAAGTTATCTTCGGAGCTAAATGATCATCCAAAGACTGATAATAAGTTCTACTTGTTTTTGTCTTATCAAGTTATGATTCAATACTAACTCAGATGTTATTGAATGAGCGGGATTCGAACCCACGCATTACGCTACCTTTCAGCTCTAATTCCTCACAGATTAACAACTCTTAGGGTAGTATTTTATGGTAATGGGAACTAAGGAACTGATACCATCTGTTTATATGAAATGCTTGGTAAATGCATCATGCACCATGATCACGGTTGAACTGTTCAACCGTGATCATGGTGCATGCAACTGTCCCGAAATATCGGAAGTAAGTAAAGTAAGTTTCATATAAATAGTGTTAAAAACCATGATAGTTTCAAAAGTTATGATACTATCTGTTATGACAGCCCTGACAGCAGTTGTTAGGCCGTGGGTTTGATTCCCACACAACAATTTTAAAGACGTCAATTTTATTCACGTCAAAAATGTATCTAGTTACCTGCTCGTAATAGTACAAGCTTTGCTTAGTTTAGGGCTAGTTACAAGTCAACGTTGGGTTGAATGTCCACCAATATTAATTTTGTATTCTTATGAAGCTCATTAATTTAAGCGTGTTTCTCTCTTCTCAGTATTCCCGAAAGTCTTCATTAATCTTCGTTTGTCATTATCTAAGAATTGATATAAAGAACATACATATACATACACATACATACACAATAAGAACATATTTTAATTCGACCTTCGTTTAGTTTCGCCGTTTATTTATACCCCGGAGTGGTCAGTGGTATCCAAATAATATAGACGGTATTAACCCCTCTACTTTAGAAAACACTTATTAGAGCGTAGTTCAATGTAATATAAAAATATTCGAAAAATAAAACAAAAACAAAGCACTAGCTTTTTTTTGGACTTTTTCCCGTGGGGGTTGAAATAATATCTTGTAAAAAGTACCCTATATCTTCTCTATATCTTTATATCTTAACGCGGCTTAGTCAGCTCCGCACGCATTGACCATGTCTTTCCTGAGGATTTAACCGACATCTGTCATTATGGGATAATATCGTCTCAACAGGTCAGCAAACAAAATATAATTTAATATTTGCAATATGCAGCAATGTAAATTTTATTTCGCAGCACAAAATTCTATTTAAATTCTACTCCAACAGTTTTCAAGCGTTTCGATGTAATTCCGATAAGATCGCAAGTGGGCAAATGGGTAATGCTTTGCTAGCGTAGTAGATAGAAAACAGGTCCTGATAGGGAAACTGTAAATGGGAAAATTTCTCTTTTGTTTTTTAGATTTTGCTGCTAAATTCGCCTAATGACGTCTATCGGGCATCTACCGGTACTAATACATACACAAATGTACTTATCTATATTTATAAAAGAAAGTGGTGTTAGTTACACTATTTATAACTCAAGAACGGCTGAACCGATTTGGCAGAAAATTAGTGGGGAGGTAGCTTAGAACCGGGAGAAGGACATAGGATACTTTTTATCCCGAAAAAGCAACGGGAACGGGGTATAACGGGAACGGGCGAGCGAAGCCGCGGGCGGCCACTAGTTTATAATAGAATAAGATTAAAGTTCTATAAAAAACTTGAGAAAACGACTTCATGGCTAAGCTGCTGAACCGATTTTGTGGCAATTTCTATGGGACCGATCAGTAGGCCTACCACAAGCTCTGTCTGGCTCTGTCTCTGTCTCTGGTTTTGAGTCTGTGTGAGTGCTCAACAGTGTATTATACTGTGTGTGTGACGTTTCGACGTAGGATTTATTTAGTCAACACTTGTACAGACTTAAAACGAGGGCCAGAGCCAGAGTCAGACGGAGCTTGTGTTAAGCGTACTGGAAGTAGGTATTTAGATAACAACCTTTATTCAAATTGGCTCATAAATGACGAAATTAAGAGATCACAAACATTAAAAAAAATACAGCGTATTTGAGAACTAACTCCTTTTTTATTCGAAGTCGGTTAAAAAATTAGCGTGTGTGAATTATATGACAAGAAACGGCATTATTGTTTATCTCTTTCAGGCAACTGAGAACTGAAAAAGAAATGAGAATTGTGGATGTATTTATTTTAACGCATGTCCTTTGCTTTGACTTAAAGCTCTAAAAAGTATGCGGGAATGTGCCTAGACATGCTGCCGTGAGCTTAGACTATCCCAGTTTGAAATGAATTCTATGACAAAACACTTACTTAGTCGTAAATTTGGCTGGAAATATCTGCAATTTCATGCAGCATTGCAACAAAAGTTACCGGTAAGATTTGCAGTAGTTGCGATGAAATTTTTATTGCATACGTGCACTTAGTGTCTGAGCTTAGTAGCCAGCAGCCTATTTTCAGCTTATTGTCTTACTTGAAATCGATTATCAGTGAAATTTTAGCCGATTATCAATAGTCGACCCAGGTTGATATAATGGTATAAATTAAAAATGGCAGTTAAGTTCCAGTGTGGTGTCACTCCAACTTAGTGAGCCGTAGTATTTTAAAAACTACCCTTAAAGTTGACATAATTTCGCATGTTGCTACTCCAAAATTGCACCAAGTAAATTATGGAGAAAAGATTATTTTATATCAAGAATATAACTTTATTTGGGCGTAATTGGGATTCTGTCGCAGAAAGACTTAGCGGAAAGCTTCTGAAATCATTCTTAATGGCATTATAAGCGGTTTTCTCGAGGTAGGTATCCAATTTATTTCGGCAAGATAACTCGTTGTTCTCGAAATTAAATGAAAATATTGAAAAGAGGGACGCTGGGCCCAGGAAACGGTAAATTAAGAAAAGTTTTCTTTGTTGGGTATCTTTTTTACCTGTTTATATTTACTTTCCTATTCTAGGTATAAAATAATTCCTAAACTTACAACTTTCCTATAGACCACATTAGCTTTGCAGGCTATGAAATAATTATGAGCTCATTTTGTTATCAGTTTTTCTTGGTTTGGTCGCATGGCTTAAATTTAGTTTTAGACCTTAAGTCAGCGCAAAATGATTCTTGTATTTAAAATATTAACATTTCTTTCGAATTTGACAAGTTCTTGCGATGTTTACCTCACTTTATTCTAGCTGCTAATATCACAGTTATCCTGTCTTTTCTTACGTACTTTTTTGATATTATCCATCATTCAGTTAATTAAATTTGATAGAGCTTAGATCGATTATATGCGAATAAAAAAATAATGGAAGTGCTTCAGATTGAATCAGTCTGTGATTCTAAAAAAAAAAATGTAAAATTCAAATTTGAATTTTACTTACTACAACCTGCAATCTTGGTTGTAGTAAGTAAAATTCAAATTTGAATATTAAAAAAACTGTTTCGCTAATGTTTTCTATAAGTTCGCATCATAAGCTCGTTTGTGAAGTAGTAAACAAAATGTTCACATCGCAACACACTCACGGTAGGTGGTAAAACACGTCTGCAATCATCACATCTCATCGTTAAGCCTCCGCTATACGCTGGTCTAAAAACAAAACACGACCGGAAAGTTGGAAAAATTTAAAATAAAGATGGCGTTGCCTGACCTGAGCTGTGAATTCATGTATTTGATACCAACTATTACTTATTCTGTGCTTGGGTCTGACATTTGTCACGACATTACAATGTGTTGACTAGAATACGCTTCGTTAGACAAAAACACAGACAGATATTCAGTAAATAAATATAACCCAATTGTTATGTTAGCTGATTCCCGTCGCAGAGTTTCCATTGCATATTTTTCATCCAGGATTGGTGATAACAATGGCAAGCTGTGCGGTATTTTTTAAACTACCACGAACGCTACATTTTAAATCTAACTTATATATAATAGTAGTGTAGTAGTAGTAGTCTAATTTATATAGTATAACAAGCAAATAGCCCCAGATTTAATAAAAGAAACCTTCCACCAAGAGAGATTTTCCTCATATTATGCAAAACCAGAGTGAGTTGCAAGTTCATAAATGTCGGTAGTCGGTGAATGAACACTTGTATTTTTTAAAGGTAAAAAACGGAACCCTTATAAATTCGTCATGTCTGTCTGTCTGTCCATCCGTATGTCACAGTCACTTTTTTTCAAAAAAATGAAATGAAATGAAAAGAAATAATTTATTTGCTTGAAGTATGGTACTTACAAAACTGTAAAAGCTATATGTACTGATGAAACTTGGTAAATAGATGTATTCTGTAAACCGCATTATGATTTTTATACTTAGAACAACTGACACTCAAAAAATATTTTTTCATAAAACTTATGAGTTTTCTTAACATTAAGTAAAAGATTATTAAACCAGTTAAGTATTTACGACAGAGATGCGTTAACGTCATCGTAATTAGCCTTCTATCTATCGACTTTAAAAATTAATGAGGTATCGTCAGCAAATAGTACTGTTTCTCATAGTTTTTTAACCAAAAAAGGAAGGTCATTTACGTACACTAGAAACAAGAAAGGACCTAATATCGAACCTTGTGGCACCCCTATGTCAATAACTGACCCAAAAGATCTCTCACCGCCCACATCAACTTTAAGGATTCTATCAGTCAAGTACGATTGTAATAAGTCAATGGAGCGATTTAGAATACCGTAATGTTTAAGTTTAGATATTAAGAGGGTGACGGACGCAGCTCGCAACTTCAATTCGAGGCGCGGGCAAAAATTGCTCCGAATATAGCTATCTCTATTCATTTGATGCGGGCGCCACGGAATATATAATAGTAGTATACACACACAGGCGCTCGTGTGACGCGCTACTTCTATACGTGAATCCAACCATAGTGCCGCGCTTGTGCGTGTGCGTCAGCCACTGATAACGATTTTTATGCATTGCCTAATTTCGTCAACGTTACTAAGCGTCAGATAGGCTAGTGGCTAGGGCGTGCGGATTCACACTGAGAGGACGAGGTGGGCGGGAGTTCAAATCTGGTCAAAGAGAGTTGACTTTTTGCACCCTACAATTTTATGTTTTTATTTTTTGTGGCTGCATTACCTGACTAACCCTCTAAGCTTATTGCTTGCTTGTTTCGCTTTTCTAGTATTCAATAAGCAAGGATTGGTCATGCTCTGAATGCAAGAATAAAGTGAAAAAAAAAACAACATTCCTGAACCGATAAAGAACCTTCAGAGTAGCTATTTACGCACTTAGAAAAGACACCAGGAAATTCTCTAACATGATACGAGTGAGTTTATTCATCAGGTAGGGTTTGTGCGGGTTCTGGACCAAATTGAAGAAGAGTAAAGAGAACCATTGACTCCGAGTTGAGTTGAGAGAGCCATTGACCCCGGCGCGGAGCGATGTAGTTGTGGTTGATGACGTTCCAGTAGAGGATGATGGGTGGGAGTCCGCTCAACATCAGGTGTGGTGTGGTTTGCTTGACCTCATTGGCCTAGTGGTTGGAGGGTGCGGGTTCAAAATCAGTGATAACGTTACAGTAATAGATGATGGGTGGGGTCCGCTCTACGTCAGGTGGGGTGTGGTTCGCCAGACCTCATCGGCCTAGCGGTTGGGGGGCGTGGGTTCAAAACCAGTCATGACGTTACAGTTGAAGATCATGGGTGGAGGTCCGCTCAACATCAGGTGGGGTGTGGTTCGCCAGACCTCATCGATCACACACACACAGCAATAAAAAACACGCAAAGCGGCTCACTTACCAAAGTACAGAAAGTCTAATAATGTGACTGCATTTAAAAATATACTTTATTCGTTGAGCAATTAGGTTGCTTTTATTCTGCTTATTTACATTCGCAAAACCAACGATTGTGAACATCGACCTACAATTACATGGACCTCGGCTTTCGCACAAAACTCGCGAAAAAAGTGTACCAAGCTAACCTACTATAGGTGGATACTTATATAATGATTATAAACAAACTGAAAAAAAAAATATTTATGTCTTATCACAATTACTATATAGAACTCAATTTTGATTGCATGAAGCAACTTCTAGTGAACGTTACAGAAATTTTTCCAAGTCTTTTTATCAATATTTCCACCAGACGTTGAGCAGTACTCTGTTTATTGAGCTCCAGTTATATAAAGAAAAACTATTTTGTTAAAGTATTTCTCAGTCTTTTTATCAATATTTCCACCCGACGTTGAGTGGTAGCAGTTTTTTGAGCTCCAAATAAATAAAGTTTTTTTTTTAATTTCTTAGTCGTTTTATCAATATTTCCACCTGACGTTGAGCTGTAGTTTATTTCTTGAGCTCCAGAAAAATAAAACAGAAATATGTTGTTCAAATTTTTACAAGTCTTTTTATCAATATTTCTACCTGACGTTGAGTGGTATCAGTTTTTTTAAGCCCCAGATAAATAAAGAATAAAAATATTTTGCTGAAATTTTTCCAAGTCTTTTTATCAATATTTCCACCAGACGTTGAGCGGTACTCTGTTTATTGAGCTCCAGTTATATAAAAAAAAAACTATTTTGTTCAAGTATTTCTCAGTCCTTTTATCAATATTTCCACCGGACGTTGAGTGGTAGCAGTTTTTTGAACTACAAATAAATAAAGAAAAAAAATAATTTGTTGTAATTTTTCTTAGACCTTTTATCAATACTTCATATACAGGGTGGAATTTTGTAATGCCACCTGGAGGGAAAGTACTCTTAATACTCCAGATAGAAAATTTTACTCACAGGAAACATTCCTTTATTTTTGAATAGAAAGCAAACTGCATTCAAAGTTTTTCGAAAATTCTCTCACACCCGGGAATTGAACCGGCTAAAATCAGAAAAATTATACCTTGTACTTTTATTGCATCGATCGTTAGTCAATTATAAGGATGAAATCTCTCTAACAAACATGATAAATTAAATGAAAGAAAAACCAGGAAATCTTAAATTAATTTAATTATTTACAAAAAATGGATAACTAACTAGTTACTTGAAATTAGTTGCTTGAAATGGGCTCCATTCTCTTGGATACACAAATTTATTCTTTTAACGAATTCATTTGCATTACAAAATGCATTGCAAAATTCCACCCTGTATAGAAATTAATGGTTCATAATTTGTTTTAGTCGAAATGTTGGCTTTTTTCGAAATTTCGGCAGACTTTTTGACCTAGTGCTGCACCTTGATTTCGTTTACCCAACCTACAACCTACCTAGGTACTTAGTATTTCCCATCTTCACTTAGTACCCTTCCTAAACTAACAATTATCAAATATCTAAGCATTATGTTTTATGCCAGTGTAGGTATTTAACTAGTCCGAAGTCCGAGCGATTCACACACACAACCGAAGTGTCCCGTGTGCTTCAAGCGTTTCCTCCCCCTGCACCCCGCCACCCGCACCGTGCGTGCGCGATAGCAATAGTAGCCGTTCGAAAATGCCATGAATTTGATAGTGTTCCGTAATACCAAAAATGATGACTGAAAACTTTTTGTATTCTTTACATAGTATTGTTATTCTGTAACTAGACAATATAAACTAGGTTCCTTAACAAAAAACACGTAAGATATTGTTGTTTTTAGTACGAAACCAATAGGTAGAAAACTTGATAAGTTTAGCATAAAAATGTGCAAATTGCGATTGGTGTTTATTTCATTTTAGGTAAGTAATTTGAAATAAAAACTGTTGAGGAACCTAGATAAATACTATGCAAATACAATTATTACAATAATATAGTGTAAATCTGTCTAAATTAAAAATCATTTTGGTATTCCGTTTGTATGAAAATTTTCCATACGTCAGCCCCTTAACTAGTTTTTTCGTGTGCGCGAGCTGCAAGCAGCTCGCGTGTCGGTGTGCTACTCCCAGTTTTACATTACACTTGCACTTGTAAAACCCCAAAAAGTAGTAAAGAAAGTCCTAAGTAACCCTAAAAGTCGATCAGTGAATCAAGTTCCTCAGTGTAGTAAAACCCCAATCAAAGTCCTAAAGAACCCTAAAATTGTTTACATAATCAAGGTCCTAAGTGAAGTAAAATTCCAATTAAAGGCCTAAGGAACCCTAAAAGTTGTTTATTTTATCAAGTTCCTCAATGTAGTAAAACCCCAATCAAAGTCCTAAGGAACCCTAAAAATGTTAACATTATCAAGCTCCTAAGTGTAGTTGAAACTCCAATCAAAGTCCTAAGGAACCCTAAAAGTCGAACACTTAATCAAATTGCTCAATGTAGTAAAACCCCAATCAAAACCTTATACGGAACCCTAAATTGTACGTCAAGCCAAAACCCTTAACGGGTCGAAACCGCTGGAAGGAACCCAAACGTTGACTACCGGGTCGCGTGCATCGCGAGCTGCAAGCAGCTCGCGTCCTCAATGCGTTCCCACAGGGGCGGAACCCTAAACCAAGTGAAGATCCAATCAAACACCTTAAAAAACCTAAAATTCAATCTCCAATCATAGTCCTCAGTCGAATGAACCGTTTGAACGACCTTAATCGGACGATTTTTGCAAAACCGGAAGTGGCACAGCCGCCATTTTGAATTTTGAACTCAGTCTAGTGAACATTTTTTCACACCCCTAAGACACCCTAAATTTCAGTAGGAGGGGGTTCTAAATTTCAGTAGGGTGGGCGTGGTCGCGTGGCGGCTCGCTTCGCTCGCCGCAACGTTCCCCCCGGGTTCAGGAGGAGGGGGTTCTGGGGGCTTGAGGGGGGGGTCACAGCACGGCTCGCTTCGCTCGCCGCGACCCTCCCCCCGGGTTCAGGAGGAGGGGGTTCTGGGGGGCTTAGGGGGGGGGGGGGGGTCACAGCAGGCTCGCTTTGCTCGCCGCACTGTTCCCCATGGTTGCATGGCGGCTCGCTTCGCTCGCCGCAATGCTCCACTCGAAAAAAAGGGTCAAAAATAATAAAGGGGTCTAGAGGGGGGAGGGGGGCAAAATTTATTTTGCTTTCAAAATAATCTCACCTTCCCTACATGACCCAAAAAAAAAAGTCTTGCAAGTCACTCCGCTTGGAAGATACGAAAGGGGGGGGTGAAAAAAGGGGCAAGAGGGGGGTGTTTTTTTTGTTTTTTCAATTCAGGAAGAAACCCTCTATACGAAACCCCAATCGAAAACCCCCTATCTCGACGGCATCCGGTAGCACTCACAAAAGGGGGGGTCCTGGGGGGCAAGGGGGGCAATTTTTTTGTACAATAACATTCTTATCTTTTTTCTTCTCTTTCGTCTTCTCCCTTTTAATCTTTTTTTTTCTGAAAAGTAATATTTCATCAAAATCGGCTTAGCCGTTTTGTTTTATTGTTTGTTACTGCATACCTTCGTCATTTAATTTTATGATCCAATTTAGTAATTTTTTCTTTTATCTAAAAGGTTATACTTCCAGATCTGTATGTAAATCTAGTAAGTATAACTTAGTGCATAGAATTCATGCCTATGGAAATAAATAATAATAATAATAATAATAATGCTGGACAATTCACACAACATGATCTAGCCCCAAGCTAAGCAAAGCTTGTGTTATGGGTGCTAGATAACTGATATACATAATACAATACATTACATGCATAGATAATTTTCATTTCAATTCATAAATGAATTGAAATGGAAATTATTTATGGGTGGCTTTAAGCTTTGCACTCATTTAGGCCTTCGGTGCTCATTGCGGTGGAGATCAGTGAAGCATTGTGAAATAACACTGTCTATTCGACTTATATTATTTAAAAATATTAGGTATACCAAAGAGTTTCGACAACCCCAACTGACTCTTCAAAGTTCTGTCAAACGCAAAATCTTGGGAAACTCCTTGCTGCGTGTATAGAAATAGGCACATGTATTTTGGTATTTGGGTATTTGAGCGCACCGTGCATGAAGCCTTTGTCAGAAAGTTCCAGAATTCGGGACATTACAGACACCTCCAGATTTAAAAGACGGCAATCAAAAATAAAACCCATGATATTATTGTTATGACTGGGCTCTCAGCTCATTTATTAGTAGCTCTGCCTTCTGCGCCATAGGTCGTGGGTTCGATCCCCACCGAGAACAAATATTTGTGTTGATCATAGATATTTGTTCTCCATCTGGATGTTATATTGTTTTCCAAGTACCTATGTATTTACAAACAAAATGTATTTAAGTATTACATCAGCTATCTGGTTCCCATAATACTAACTCTGCTTAGTTTAGGGCTAGATAGTGTAGTGTAGATTGTCCATAATATATATATATATACTTCCTTTTCATTGTAATGGGCTCCCAAACTCTTTGCAAAATCGACACTATTTTTATAAAGGCCTAAAATCGGCTACATAGTTTTTGAGTCTTCTTCTTGTCATGTCAATAGAAAATTAAAGCTGGTGTGGTGGATTATGAATGTGCCTCAAAAGTTTTGCTACTTCACGTTGGTTTCATTTATTGTTTTCCTTCACCGTTAGAGTGTACTGACATAGTGCACATAGGTTTTTTGGCAGATAAACTAATTTGTGCATGACGGGGTTTGAACACACGCCTTTAGAATCAATAATTATAAGTTTAAAAAACTTGAGAAACCGACTTCATTGTCAAACGGCTAAACCGATTTTAATCAAATTTGTTTGGGACAATCTGGACGTAAGAATAACCTTCCAAATAAGAAAAAAAAAATTCTAAATCGGTTCATAAATGACGGAGGCATGCAGTTACAAACATTAAAAAAATTATTTTAAAAAAAATGGCAACACCGATTTTAATAAAATTAAAATGGGACCAGTAGAAGCAGTACCTTTCAGATAAAAAAATAATTTTTCAAATCGGCTCACAAATGACGAAGTTATGCGGTAACAAACATAAAAAAAAAATATAAAAAAAAAAATAAAAAAAAAAAAAAAACATACAACCGAATTGAGAACCTCCTCCTTTTTGATTGGAAGTCGGTTAAAAAGCGGGTCGCTACGACAATATAACCGGTGCTAAGCAACCAGAGCGCCCCTCCACCTAATGGACCGATGACATTCTAAAGATCGTGGGAAATCGGCAAATTGTTTTTTCATGGAAATGTATAAAGGAGGTCTATATCTAGCAGTGGACTTCTACTTACTGATGATGATGACGGAAAGCACTGGGTAGATAGGAAGATAGCTACTTATGCAACTACAAAAATGGAGGTATTTAACAAAAGCATTGCGCTTCGCTGGTCACGCACGATAGGAACGTGCCCTAGAATGTACTAGATAAGTTATAATTATGCTACATAAAATATATACTTCTACAGGCTGATGATGATGTGAATACAGGTTATCGATCATAATGTATGATGAAGATGGTATTATGTCATTTCGTTATACTGTGACAATTTGTTTTATGTTACACTGTGGCAAATTTATAGTACCAGTAGTAGCTATGATTTAATCTAGGGTATATTTTACGTAGTCAGAGATGAAATGTCATGTCGCGAAATTTGACATAGACCTCAACTCGTCGGCCGCGCGGGCTGTACTGAGAGAAGTAGCTAGGAAATCCTACCTATATATATTTTTGAAAATTTTATTTTTTTATAAAAACTACGGCAACTAAGAAAAGTGCAATAACATCAGGTTTTTACGTATTTATTTAGGTATACGGGAACAAAACTTTCATTGCAATGGCTCTAACAGCAACGGAAAAAAACCATTTCAAATCTAAAAAAAATTGAGAGTTTTTGGCAAACTTTGCGTTCAATTTTATCGAACCCAGTGAGTTTAAGAGAATTTCTAGCCGGAACATAATTTTTTTACACCATTTAATTGTTATATTTTACAAAAAAATTAAATGGATTCGTCCATACAACGAAAAAAAATGCTACTTTACATTTTCGGTTTCACCTGATGTAGGCCCTTAATGTCTCCGTATTACGCGTCGCAAATTACAAAGTGCGCAAGTAAGCTTAAAAGCATACAGGGATTGTTATGATTCAAAGGAACGTCGTTGGTCTGCGGCGCGGCGTTGAGACAGCTATCGATTTTCCGCAGTCGAGGAGGTGGGGAGCTCAGCTGAGAGCATCCCCCCCTCCCGCTTCCCCACCCGAGGGGGTACCCCTGTAAACATAAACACGAGGCCAGTCGGCAGTCTCCACAGGATCGTCATCCGTCGAGGTGAAATAACGACACTGAATATTTATGAAGACTCGTATCAGGGATTAAGATTTGACTTTTCTAGGTCATCAAATCGAAAGCAACGATGAAATGTGGACAATAACAACTGTATTTGAATGGAAATATTTTTTAGAATATAAATTGGTGTTTAGTCGCGGTTATTGGATTTAAACTTTGATTTTAGCGGCGGAAAATTGACTCCACAAGGCGAGCGAGGTTATTAATGGAAATGGGGCTTATTTTCCTGTTATCGAAATACTCGGTAGGTTTCTTTTTGCGGAATTCTCATCTCATTGTATCTCTAAAAGCTACAATTTTGTTGTTGAAATGTTTTCAGGCTTAATTAAGAAATAGATGAATGTATGTACCATCAACTATTTAAAACATTTTTACACGTAATTTTAAATTAAGGTTGATAGAAGACCGTGATTCCTTATACGCTTTAACATTATAAACCAGTTTTAAGCGCAGAATTTGAATCTGCAGCACCATCTGATAGTGCTGCAGTGGTCTTCTACCCCTCCATAAATTATATCAGTCTGAGAGATTCATAGCGAATGTGGTTGAAATCTCTGCCATTTGAAAGCACAATTTAGGTTATTCAAACGACACGTCGTAATTTTATCCTTCAATATTATAGTTGCGAAAATTTTGATTATGTATTGAACGAAAATTGGATTTTAAAATCTCTTCGAATTTTCTAATAGCTTTGGTAAACAGTTTAGGTATTTTGTACTTAAAATTATATAGACATTTATTTTAATAAATTAATATTTGATGTTTGTAAGTCAATTACGCCCCAAACTTTTCGAGTCGAGTAACCACGCGGATTATTTTTTTGAGTACCTAAGCCTGTTTCATTTATTTTATATCGTGTCACTGATTCTATCGAACCAAGTGTGGTGAAGGGATTTTAAATGCGCCTCAAAGAGGCTCCTTTCGTGCACTTGACACTTATTTTCAAACTTTATATTGAACCTTATAATCTTGTTATATTTACCATTTTCAATAAATAGTATTAATAAATGTGATTCTTGATGTTTGTTCGTGTGAAAACTGTTTATTTTGTATTTTGTACCGTATCAGCTCCACAACAACTATGTAGATACAGTTTCATAATTACAGACACAGACAGTCTACTGCAGTATTGAGTTGCTATGATTTCTGGGAACGTTCCAACGGAAGTTTTTCACAAATAGTTCACCTGTACCACAAGCTCTGTTTTGCTCTGTCTCTGACTCTGGTTTTGAGCCTGTGTGCTCACCAGTGTACTACTACATACTGTAGGTGTGACGTTTCGTCGTAGGATTTATTAAGGTAGGCCGCACACCAGCGCCACATGCTACATGCATCGAACATTTACGTCGCCACAATCAATGCGCTACAATTCAGCTTGCTACAAATGTATTGTATATGCGCACATCGAAAGCACAGTTGTAGCGTGGCACCGCTTTAAGAATGTCGACATCATCGTCTGACGACGACGATTTCTTGATGTGGCGCCACAAATAACGAACGTGTTCGATCTTGAATTCGTGTGGCGCGGACAAAGTCTCGCCACAAAGTGCGCCTGCTACAAATGTTTCCTCAGTGTGTGTGCTCACGTACAGATATATGGGGGCGTTAAATGTGTCGCGTTTCAAATGTGGCGCCACAATTATCGAGATACAAGTGTATGCCTGGTGTGCGGCCTGCCTTAGTCAACACTAAATCAAAACCACTCAAAACCAGAGCCAGAGACAGACCCAGACAAAGCTTGTTGTAGGCCTACTGCTGCGGATTTCAAAAACTTTCAAGCATTTCATAATCGTTTCAAATAACTTTGGTAAATAGTTAAGGGATTTTGTACTCAAAATTAAACAGCTAGTTATTTTAATAAACTAATATTTGAAGGTATTTTACAGAACGCCTAGGCCTAAGCAAAGCTTGTTGAGAATCAGATAACTGATAGAAAACTTAGGTAAGTAATAAGTACTTATTTAATTTATTTCAATAAGCTTACCTTTGAAAGCTATTAAAACAAAGCGTTACAAGTAAATAATTTTAGGAGTAATTTCACAAATAGCGCTACCTGTTAGCTTTGAGCTCAGATTTTTTTTTATTAAGCTTAAAATGCGCGAATATATAATTTTAAATTCGGGAAAAAATCTTTCAAATTCCGAATACTCTGGAAATTGGATTTCAGCGAAATCATCAACGATTTTTCGGCGAAAAAGCTCGGAAGGTTCCGTTCATCAACACTAAACTTTAATTTCAAATAATTATTGATTTTATTTATGTAGGTATGTTTTTGAAATACTAAGAGGATCTATGTATGAGATTTGTTTAATTCAATATTAAAAACAGGCTCATTCCCAGATCGATTTTGTCATTCCAACATCATCCTCCTCCACAAAAAAGGTGATAAAGCAGACATTAATAACTATAGACCCATAAGCCTTGTTTCACACCTTTATAAAGCGTTCATTAAAGTCATCGAAAACCGCATATCGGGACAGTTAGAGCGGGAGCAACCACCAGAGCAAGCAGGTTTTCGACGAGGACTTTCCACAACCGACCACCTTCACGCTATAAACCTCATCATAGAAAAACACCAAGAAAATAACATCCCTTTATATATTGCCTTCATAGATTACTCGAAAGCATTCGACAGTATCACACACCCATCCATTTTTAAATCTTTAGAGAACCAACACATTGAATCTACTTACATTCACTTAATTCGTAAAATCTACTCCAATAGCACAGCTGCAATAAAACTTGACTTGTTAGGACCTACTTTCACAATTTCAAAAGGTGTGAAGCAAGGTGATCCTCTATCTCCTAAACTATTTACAAGTACCCTTGAAGAGGTGTTTAGGAAGCTGGCGGCAGGATGGGATGGAAAGGGAATTGACGTCGGCGGAGTAAAGTTGACTAACTTTCGCTTCGCCGACGACATTGTCCTATTTTCAACATCCTTTTCAGAGCTACAAGTGATGCTTGAAGACCTTTGCATGGCAAGCCTTGAGGTTGGACTTAAGATGAATAGGTCGAAAACCAAGCTCATGACCAATAGCGTTATAACCAGAGTTGAAGTAGACGGGGAAGAATTGCTTTACGTGGAAGACTACATCTACCTTGGCCAAATAGTATCCTTCGAGTCCAGGCAAGACAAGGAGATCGCTCGGCGAACCGAAAATGCCTGGAGGAGCTATTGGGCCATGGGAGATCTGATGAAAAATCCCGATTTCCCACTGTCACTAAAGCGAAAGCTGATGGACACATGCATTCTCCCCGTCTTGACATATGGTGCGCAAACTTGGTCATTGACGCAACTTCAAAAGTCCAAACTCAAGGTTTGCCAACGTGCGATGGAGCGCAGTATTCTAGGGGTCAAACGACTGGATAAAATCCGTAACACAGAACTGCGCTCACAAACACAAATCGCAGATGTAGCTTTGAAAGCCGCGAAGCTGAAGTGGAACTGGGCTGGTCATATTTGCCGTATGCCAGATGAGCTGTGGGCCAAGATAGCCACCGATTGGCATCCTGACCCAGCGAGAAGGCGACGCGGCAGACCAAAACGGAGATGGCGAGACGAGCTTGATGGTTTCCTGGCGGATTGGGCAGGCGTAGCCCAGGATCGCGATGTCTGGAAGGAATGGGGGGAGGCCTTTGCCCAGCAGTGGGACCCGGAGGGCACATAATAATAATAAAAGAGGATCTAAGTACTTGATTTCACAATAAATTATTAATTGGAAGACTTGATCATTTAATTTGAAAAATAGTTTGAGGCCAGGGGCCTCCGCTCTTTTTTTGTCCTGAGGCCTCCAGACCTCTAAATCTAGCCCTGAAAATTTATGAGATTTGTTAGAAAGGCTGGAACTTAAAACCTATGAACCACCAAATAAATTCAGCACGCGCGTATCATAGTACAAAATAAAGAAAAAGTAAAAAATAAAATTAAGTAAAAATGCATACATTACGCCGACAAGAGACTCTTAAATAAGAAGAAGGAGCATTCTAGTTATACCAATGGCATTTCCTCTCCATTGTTATCGGTTTCCAACCTCTTTAGATATAACACCCATTGAAAAGGTTTGTTTTGACGCGACATCTTCTTATAATACGATGAAGCCGGCTGCACGCACGAAAAAACATGACTCATGCGGCGTTACCTTTCTCTGAGGCGTTGCATTTAAGGCTTGAAGTGCAAGCAAGAGCGCGGAACGAGCGACAAAGAGGCACAATCGGCCTCCGCGTTCGGCAGCGTTTTACATCTGTCTCTCTCCTACTTGAGTGAGCGATGCGTCCGCGTGGACAGGTAGGTATGACGTTGTCACGTTCAACTATTGTCAGTAAGCCGACTTTACAGACAGCCGATTTTTTATGTAGGTATCAGAAAAAATATTTATTAAGTTCATTTTTCAATCAATGTTTGTTCTTGGTGTTGCGTCGGATGTGTGGAGTGACAAGGATGGATAAAAAAGGATTGAGTATTTAGAAGAAGTCTATCTATGGGCATACGTCATGCAGAGGGATAAAAGTCATTATGACGAGAAAAGTGTAGGTATGAATGTGGTTGGTGGTTATAGAAAAAGAGGTATATAGGCCAAGGAAAAGATGGGTGGATCAAGAAAGGAGTAAGCACTGAGATGACGAATGATAGAGGTAAGTGGAGGAAGAACACCTGTTGTGCCGACCCTACTAAGCGTTGGATAAGGGCAGGAAGATGATGATGATGTTTGTTTTTGATGGAAATCTAAATCACAATCTACTCAACAACACAATAGGCAACAATTAATTGGTACAAAGGAAATTTGAACGCAATTAAATAAAGAAAAATAAACACGTGGAATTTTGAACAAGGGTTGGTTTCACCTGTATTTTATGCCACAGTTTATTTAGTTTTAACCCCACAAAAAGGCTGTTTCGAAAGTTAAAATAAACTGCACTGGGCTTTGGTAGCGTGGCGTATCTCTACAAATTTAATACCTAATATTTTACGTAAAGTACCGCGCGCTGCTTTTAAAAAATACGCCGGGTCGAGTTAAAATAATTTATAACACAACAACTAGCAACCTGTCCCGGCTTCGCACGGGTTGAAAAACTTGGCGTGGCCTTATATTTTTCAACTCTTTTTTCTAAATTACTCCTGCGGTAAATCAATGCCGTCGCTAGTAATAAATATAGCCTAAATGTTACTGAGGTATAATGTAGCATTCTTATTTTTTTTTAATTAACCTCGTCTCGATTCTTAGCGGTCTCCCACTAAGGATTATTAACTTTCCTCTGACCGTCGAGATCATCTCGCCCACCTCTCCTCGGCCGGCCCCGGCTTAGCATTCTTATGGTGAAACAATTTTTCAAATCGGTCCAGTTGTTTTGAGTTTAATTGTTACTTAAAAAAATATAAATATTTTCTTTTTGTAATATGTATTAGTGTGGATGTATGGCATAACATCTGCTTGCGGCTTCACTTGCGTCACTTACGTAAAGCCTGTATACATTCCGAGGTTTGTCTTATTCTCTCCATAAAAAAATACGCATTTAATTCACGGGTTAAATAGACTATTATTATGAAACATTATGTGAATAAAATAAAAGCTACATTTTAAAAGAACAATGGCTTAAAAAATATGGTGAACAAATAAAAGAAATAATATATTAACATAATTTTTACACAGGTTAGTAGGATTATAATATTATTAGAATATTATACTAGTAGCGGCGATATGCTTGAAACGTATGGCATTACAGCGCCTAATAAAATTTTAGGACGTACCCTCTGTTAAAACCCATAAAAACCTACCAATGCCTTGTTAGGTGTTTAATGTCTACCATCAGTAAGTATAAGTAATATTAGGGTAGATCTCCCACGCATGAGCCTATTTCATTTTTTAATTTCACGTAATACACCGAGCGCTGGGCGTTACGTAAAAAACGGCTGAGGCAAATTAAAATAATTTATAATCCCAATTTGCCAAGTTCGTACTGGAATTTAAAAGTGTTTAAAGAGAAGTTAATGCCCGCGCTGATCTACGCGTTGCAAAATATATGCGTACTGGAGCATTCGTTTCGAACTTTTTCGCTCATGCCTCATTAACTTACCAGAAAAAGTTACTTGGAACATAATACACACGGGTTTTAGCCTGAATGAGTTGACTATGTGTACCTATGAAGAGTGAGTATGCGAGGTAAAGGCTCGAACACACCTAGTTCGCTGGCGGTAGCGATCAGTGAAACGCTGTCAAATATTCGCTGTCTAATCTCAAATCTGACAGCGTTTCACTGATCGCTACCGCCAGCGAACTAGGTGTGTTCGGGCCATTACGGTGCAATGTTTAAATCTCTGAAATCATTTGTTGCTATTTGACAGTTCGGGAATACCACCATCGGACCATAGGCAAGACAAGATAGCGGTTTTAGGAAGACTTCAAAACTCCGTCACTATAGAATCTAGAAAAAGGTCTCTAGCTCATATAAATTTACTAGCCATGGACTTCATCCTCTACCAACGATATCTATGTACTTACGCACTATAGATTTGTCAGTCCAAAAACTTACTGTTGCCCCTTGAAATGGCCGCACGTGGGTCCACCCTCTAAAGTGTGGCTTCGACATTCATAAAGTGTGGTCGCGTTCAGAGCGGCGCTAATACACAAAACGCGTAAGCGCCTGGAATTTCATGGCGCTTGCAACGTTTTACTCACGAGAAAAATATACAAGAATACTGTGAAGTACACTGGCTTGGCATGTCATGGCCATCCAGCAAACTGTGCGAGGCTTATTTTTTTTTTGGTTTTGAATTTGCTTCTCCAAATTTTATCTCGATGGTCAAACCTTGACAAATAACAAACATTTTGGAATTTTGTGTCACAACTACTGTGCTTTTAATTTTAGCCCAACTGATGAGCAAAATTAATTCTGACCGCATTTGGCCAGTTTATATAGATCTGAAAGGAAATAGTGGCGTTGCGGTAGGTCACGTCTAATTAATACGTTGTTTATTTGTAGTTTATCTACCCAGGATGATTATTTAAAGATTATTTAATTATTTCAATTAATAATGGGAGTAAATAATTTTAGCAGAATTTTCCTGAAGAACTCTACTGCTAGAATAACCTGTATTCACTGACTTCCCGCGATCTCAACAATGCCGTCGGTTCATTGGGTGGGGGTCGGCTTTGTCTTCAAGAAGAGCCTTTATTCTCCAGCTGCTGTAGAATAAGAATAAAATTATTAAAATCAGTACTTCCAAATTATTAGTTACTTCTGGTAGGTATACTTTTTACCTACTTTACTGTCTGTACCGTCTCTACTGTCTACTGTCTCTACTGTCTGTACCGTCTCTACTGTCTCTACTGTATCTACTGTCTCTACTGTCTCTACTGTACTGTCTCTACTGTCTCTACTGTCTCTACTGTCTCTACTGTCTCTACTGCCTCTACTGCCTCTACTGTCTCTACTGTCTCTACTGTATCTACTGTCTCTACTGCCTCTACTGCCTCTACTGTCTCTCCTGTCTCTACTGTCTCTACTGTCTCTACTGTCTCTACTGTCTCTACTGTCTCTACTGTCTCTACTGCCTCTACTGTCTCTACTGCCTCTACTGCCTCTACTGCTTCTACTGCCTCTACTGTCTCTACTGTCTCTACTGTCTCTACTGTCTCTACTGTCTCTACTGTCTCTACTGTCTCTACTGTCTCTACTGTCTCTACTGTCTCTACTGCCTCTACTGCCTCTACTGTCTCTAATGTCTCTACTGTCTACTGCCGCTTCTACGAGCTATTATTATGAGCTTATACTGAAAAGGTAGATTAAGGTTTTAATGTTTTGGTTGTATTCGTTGCATACGAATATAATTAACTACCCAAACAGTTTATAATATAAATTAATCTGCGTAGAGATAATGGGGCAATCAGCTCTGTCTGTATTGCAACACAAAATTAATATGGCTTGAAGCCATTGTGGAATTATGGACAAACTACATACCATTGCACGATTCAGTATTGCAGGGCAAATTCTATTATCAGCGAAAAGGCAAAGAACTATGACTGGCATCTTGTGCCTGTTTCATCATTTCTGAGTAACTCTACCCGCCTGATAAATAATTTCAGTCTCTACTATAGACTAATTAAATAGTACGTAATGGTTAAAAAAACAAATAAAAACAGAATTATATCTCTAAAATCTATCTCTTTTAAAAAAAAATCGGTTGTCTGTAAAGTCGGTTTACTGACGATAGTTGAACGTGATAACGTCATAAAAAAATACTGATGGAATGGTTGCATTTTTCAAAAGAATTTTAATTAATATTTGTGACTCGCGGACTCGCGGACTCGGACTCGACCTCGGACTCGGACTCGGACTCGGACTCGGACTCGGACTCGGACTCGAACTCTCGGACCCGGACCTGGAACCCGACCGAACCCTTACCCTTACCCTCATTTACCCTTACCCATTACCCGACCCGGGCTCGGGCTCACGTAAATGGAACGACGAAACGACGTAACGACGCATGAGTCATGTTTTTTCGTGCGTGCAGCCGGCTCCATCGATTTATAAGACGTTATCACGTCAAAAGCCAGCAGCGCAACAGCATCGCCTCTGGATCTGCAGGTGTCTATGGGCAACGTGACGTGCGTGACCTACGACGCAATGCTTTGTTATAGGCGATGGTTACCACTTAGCATCAGCTCAGCCATATGCTTTTTCTATCAGTTACTTGTTTAAAAAAACGTGGCCCGTGAGCTCGTCTACCAGCTTTGGCATGAAACACTTACATTATTTGACGGATAGTTTTACGTTGCGATGGTAAAACCTACTCTTTGTGAATTTTTCGACCCCACAGGTTATGAAAATCACAAAATGCGCATTGCATATGAGTAGGTGCTTTAGACTCAAAAACTTTTTTCTTCATAAAATTCCTTCGACTACCATCATGTCACGTGATCTCACGTGACGTCTCTCGCTTTTGGAGAAAGATGGTCTAGATGATACCTGAACGGAATCAGAAACAATGTGCATTTTATTCTGCCTGGGATCCTGTTATTCAAGGAGTTAAGGAAACCCAGATTGTAGTGATCAGAAAAAAAATATCAAAGTTATAACTTTGGCGCCATGCTGAAGCATGCTTCAATGCAATTCACCCTTATTTATCATCGTAATTGAGAACATTATATTGATGTGATCAGCCATCTATGAGTCTATCCTATTGCAAGCAAGCCAACCAAGCAAGCAAGTAAAATTGGCTTTCAGATAGGCCTTCTGATATGGAGTAGATTAGTAGTAGTAGCTCTTTGTGCTGGGTTTGGTGTAAGTATTATACTACCACCATGCATATTTGAGCATCAGGGTTGCTGTTTATCAGGTACTGGAAAAATGCCGTTGCACATTCCCTGATGCGTTCTTAGGGATCAGCCACACCTAGGAGAACCGCTGCTAACTGCGACAGCAAACTGATCGGTTAGGATCTATTAGGGTGTGCGATAACAGCACTCACCACACCTACCACCGCGAACCATTGCCTCCACATTGGTCATCATTGCCACCGTTATGGAGCTATTCCTGGCTCTAAATATATCTGAGGTTTAACTGCCTCTAGCAACACACATGGAAGTAAAACATTAAAAAAGCAAAATAAAAAAGCTTTACTCTAGCTATTAAATAGTTTTAGTACACACCGTTTGAAGCCAGTTTAATTCACGTCAGTACTAATCGTAACTGGACTTTTTTTTTAGAGCAATCAAACTGAACTCGTATTTTTAAGCTCGTTTCTATTTCGTTGCTATATCAATTAAAACTTGTTTTACTGTCGACATTTATTTGAACTCTTTTTTTTTAATGATTTTTATTTACCTATTTCTTTCCGGTATTTACTGGGAAGAAATTGGTACAAGGTATAATGTGCCTTAAAATTTTTTTAAACCAAGCTAAATCTTAAGAAATAGATAAACTTTGATCATGTAAGGTTACGGGTTTTGGAGTTAGGTATACAAGATTTTAAATCATCAATTCTTGAACTTTCGTTGTTGATTTTATTTATGAAAATATTTTTATCGCAGCACAGTATTACATTTATTCCTACTTTAAATATTATGAAAAAATATGTGATTCGTTATTTTAGGTGTTATTAAGAGATACGCTAGCAAAGCCGTGGATAGAAGCTAATTTAGATTGAGTTCTAGTCCTACGCATTGCGGTTGTGACTAGCGTTGGTTGTTATCATAGTACGGTTTGTTTCAAAATAATATTACTGTAAAGTACAAAATGTACTAACAAGAAAGAAAGAAAGAAAGAAAAGCATTTTATTGACCTACTCATATACACAGGAATACCAACCTACTTAAAAAATAAAAAAACAACGAACAAAGAAAATAAAAAAATAAAGAAACAACGATTAGTCTTAATTTTTGTGCCTCCCTTTATTACGTATTTGTATAGCGATCGGTCTATGACAGATCATTTCTGTCTTTCCACTCCAATTAAACTGACCAACTGGTTGTGCAGAAAGGAACTCGATAAAGGTTTTTTTTCCAATCGAACCAACTGATTGATAGTTTGTTTTATTCTAGCTAATATATTTTTTATTGAACCTCTTCAATAAATTTGGCAACAATATCTTAAAAAGTTTGGCCTAACAGAGTTATTAATCTATATCTTTTTATGGACACAAAAAATGGTTAGATGCTCCGATTTCAGTCTCAATCTACACTTAAGAGGCATATTATTATGAATGTGTGTAATAATTCACTAGATGATTTCACTTAGTTATGAAGAGGCACTTCTTAGGTATTTAGTAAAATAATTTATTCTGAAGAGGGTAGTTCATGGATGTGTTTTTCAGCTATATTTTATCTTAATGTCTACACTAAGTGCCGCATAGAACGATGAAAGATCTGGACAAAAAAGGTCAAAACAAAAAAAAATACCGAAGGTATTGCTGCTCAACTCTCTTACCAAGTATCAAGAAATAGTGACAAGTGGGCATTATAAGCAATTTTTAGGGGGTTATTTTTTTTGCCTACCTGGAATGTTTGTTATTTATGTTAAATAATAGAATTCCGCAAAGTCACGCCTGAATCAATTAACTATGTCTATCTTGCCCGTTACGATGAGCCTTCTCAGATTATTGCACCTCTGCGTGCAATGTTGCCAGTGTTGTTGTACTCAAGCAGGCAGATAGAGGACAATTACTGTTGGTTTTCCGACTGAAGTTCTCCAGTACAGATGCATCAGTACGGTGTACAGTCCATGGAATTCTCAGAAGGCGACCCCAGTACCACATCTCAAACGCATCCACTCCACATAGGTATTCAATGGCTAATAGGCTAATAATGATTGGACTGAATCTGACCCAGTTATTAAAAGTACAAAAACAGTATTATTTTTAAATTTTTGCTGTCATGTCGTTCAACGAATTCAAAGAAGCAGCATTCGAAAGGCTCAATCTGTGGAAACTTCATCAGAACACCAGCAAGAGCTGAGCTCTTACATTTAAGGCCTAAAACCCACACAAGCGACGTAAGGCAGCAGGTGTGGAACAGGCGTGGCGCCGGCGTGCGCCGCTTCAAAACGATTTCATACAAAATGTATGCAGGCGACGTTTTTGAATTATACTGAAGCGACGCGGCGCAGGCAACGAAACGGCGTGTCTGCGGTCACCTGCTGTTGAAAACGTTCTATAATAAACCTGCGCCACGCCTGTTCCACGCCACGTCGCTTGTGTATGTTTTAAGCCTAAGAAGGAGAAGAAGTTACATCCCAGTTCATTTTATGCACACATTATTATAAAAACCCTTCACAAACTTTATGCCGTCCGCAGTTTCCAAGCTCTAAAGAATAAAATATTTTTCTATCGCACGTTAAATAATAATGGCAATTCGAAAACGATTTCTGATTTCGGTGCTGCCACAATAAAATGAGATTTACGGCGAAATGATCCGAATCAGTAGGTTTCGGGGCTCGTTAGATATTTACGGCAGGACTACCTACGTAGGTATTTATTTTATTTAGTACTAGCAGCTTGTCTCGGTTTCACACGGGTGGACATTTATTTTTTAAACATATAACTATAGCCTATGTAACTCAAGGTGAATGTAGCTTTCCAATTGTGAAAGACTATCTATAAGAGACAACGGGATATTTACCATGATTAAATTTTGTTGAGTTGACTTCCGATACTTCGGCACAGTTACATGCACCATGATCACGGTTGAACAAAAAAAAAAATCGTAAAAATAGTGTTAAAAACCATGATAGCTTCAAAAGTTATAATGGTGAAAGAGTTTTTGAAATCAGCACATTTGTTTTTGAATTTATTCATTACAAACATACAAAAATACAAAGCTTTCCTCTTTATATTATTTGTATAGATTTGGTATTTATAGGAAATAAATGATTCTCAGACATATTTTCACGATTCTGCAAATCATGTTAGTAAGATCTATTTATATTCACTAAACTGGAATTAAAAAACTAACTTACTAGTTCTACTTACGGCCTAAGTCTAACCCCCGAATACTGAAACGCAACTCAAATTTAAGCACGTCTCAAGCGACGAATATTTGACAGTTTTCAATGAAAATCTGTCAAATATTCGTCGCTTGAGACGTGCTTAAATCTGAGTTGCGTTTCAGTATTCGGGGGTTAGGCAGTAAGATCATTCCCAAGTTATAGAGCTCAATTTTTTCCCAAAATGAAAGGGCAGAAAGAGCTCAAAAGAGAACTTTTAATTCCAGCTTTGATGCTGTGTCAAAGGAATCCCTTAGTAAGAATAAAAAATAAAATAGCTCGTGTATTTCCATCGGGCCTCCTTAGAACGTAAGTCACGACGAGTTGCTTATTGTACAAGACAGAAAGAAACTTTTTTTTATACTGATGTCATTTCTGTGAAATTAGGCCGACTAAGCTGTCAGTATAGGTGCTGGGCAAGCCTATTCCAAGCACTATAGCGTCCTGCAAGAAGGCTTGAGTAATCATCAGTTGCAACTGACGCTAGATCATCTACAATAGATGCAAAGTCCTGTTTACTTATTTAAGTAATAAGAGATTATACCGATTCACAAAAGTCTAGAAAATGGCCTAACTTTTGTCATGAAAGTTTTTTATTGTTTCATTAATTTATATTCATGTGTAATCGAGACACCATGAGTTAAATTTAATTATATTGATATTGACCAAAAAACACCCTTAGTAGGCCTCCCACAAGCTCTGTCGGTCTCTGGTTCTGGTTTGAGTCTGTGTTTACCAGTGTATTATACTGTGTGTGACGTTTCGACGTAGGGTTTATTTTTTCACCACACACAGAGACTCAAAACCAGAGCCAGAGACAGAGCCAAACAGAGCTTGTGGTAGGAAAGGAATGCATATTCAATTATTATTCATCAGCCAGTCGAGCTCGGTTTTGTATAAAATCTATAATTTGTTTATTGATATTTCAATCAAAGTGAGGTGTGTATCTCCTTTAATTAAAATTTCTTATTTCAAGCATCGGCGCGGCGCGGTGAAATTGAAAAAAAGTCGGCTTATTTATTTGCTGCCCGCGGTCACAGGATATACGAAGATAACTGGGTCAAATGTTCCATACTATACCCACCACAGCATTCCATTCGACTTTTTTATGTCGTGTCACTAGTTCTTGCGAACCTAGGGCCTAATTCTCGGGCCGATCTCGATCATTTTGCAATTTTATTTTATTGCTTCTTTTCACAACCCCGCACTTTTTCACCGTTTTCCGTATATCTTAGCTGTCGAGGCTTTTACGATGAGGTCGTTGATGAATTACTCAAGGAAATCTGCTATTCTCTCTTCGAAAGGAAGCAATAAAATAAAATTGCAAAATGATCGAGATCGGCCTGAGAATTAGGCCCCTGGGGCTCAATTCTAGACCAGTGACTTTTTTGTCACGGTAGATATATATCACAAGAACTGTCAAATTTACTAAAGAAACTGACAGTTCTTGTGATTATATCTACCGTGACAAAAAAGCCACTGGTCTACAATTAAGCCCCTGTGTGGTGGGTTTTAAGTGCATCCCAAAGAGACCCCATAATATGTTTGACAACATGTGTCAAGTGCAAGATTTGACACATGTTGTCAAACATTAGCATTCTATCAGCTGGTCGAAAATGCTATCCAGCATTTAGCTCGACTTTGTGCAGTGCATGTTATTTGCGCAGTAAATAACTTTTGACGTGATAACGTCTTATAAATCGATGGAGCCGGCTGCACTCACGAAAAAACATGACTCATGCGTCGTTACGTCGTTTCGTCGTTCCATTTACCTGAGACCGAGCCCGGGTCGGGTAATGGTTAAGGGTAAATGAGGGTAAGGGTAAATGAGGGTAAGGGTAAGGGTTCGGTCGGGTTCCGGGTCCGGGACCGAGAGTTCGAGCCCGAGTCCGAGTCCGAGTCCGAGTCCGAGAGTCCGCGAGTCCGCGAGTATTTTCTTATGACGTTATCACGTTCAACTATCGTCAGTAAACCGACTTTACAGACAACCGATTTTTTAATCTATTTATCTATCATACTATCTCGCAACAACTTAAGATGATACTGATGGTTTTAAAAACGCGCACGTTTCAGAATTATTTGTACTTTCATTGGCTAAAAAAAATGGTTTTGTTAATATTCACATAGTTACATCACATGAATAAATTAGTTTTTTAATTAAATGTACAAAATACACAAGAAACAGTTGAGCTATCTGCAGATCGTTACAAACCAAAGTTTATTCATTTTCTTTGTGTAAATAAATGTTTTTTAATTTAAAAACAGTATAATTGTTTGAAAACATATCCCATTTTTTTTAGGCAGACAGGGCCGGTTTTATAAACGTCCGTTAATAAAATGTCATACCACATTTTAGTAAATTTATCAGTTTTCGTGCTCTAAAGATCAAAATTTGGAATGACATTTACCAACAGACGTTTATAACACCAGCTCGTATTCATATTGATTACTGGGCGTTCAAAAAGCTTCATTTTTATGGCCGCTCTGTATGTTGCCATTTCGTCTCTTTCTGACAATAAAAGTAACAGAAATATTATAGAGAGCCGTTATGCGTGCTACATACGAGTAATATGAATAACAATGTATTACTTTACAAAATTGTAATTTTGACATTTCTCAAAGTCAGAAGACATTTAAAACACAAGTATTAGCACTTTGAAAAGTGAATCTAGGCGACCGACGACGGTTCGACGCGACCAGTTGTAAATGTGTTAAGTCAACCAGCTGACTGATTATTTCAGCTGCGTTATAGTACAGTTGAAATTGAAAAGACAGTCGACCAAATTGTTTCCCGATGAAAAGCAATGTCGGAATGATTGTAAAACGAATTGATGGACAAACCCGGACCGCTATTAGAAGGCTCGGTTTATCCATTTCCTAATATTTTGAGAATTTCGATGGGATTATTTTGTTTAAATTAAGGAAATGTTTATAAATCATTCAGGTTTTGTATTCTGCCGTGGTATTTTTTTGTGGATGAAAGTGTTGAGGAAACAATTGATGTACTAAATGTAAATAAATTGCATAGCTATTAGGCATTATTGCAATTAACTATAAATTAATAAGTAACGTAGACAATCCACAAAACACTACCTAGCCCCAAACTAAGCAGAGCTTGAACTATATAAATAAATAAAATATTGTTGACAGTCCACCTTGTCCACACACCATTATCTAGCTCCAAATTGAGCAGAGCTTGTACTAATATAAAAGGCAGCATTTCTAAAGTCAAGATAGAACTAAAGAGCATTTGTCTTACCGTTTCTAGGTCGTCTGATAAACAATAGGTACAAGATAAATAGCCTGCCACAGAAGTCTTTACCAGTGAACTTCAATTAAGGTTTTCCGATACTGAAAATTCTCTCGATTCAATTGCTGAATGTAGATAAAAGAAAGCGGAACAGACCTAACATCTTGTCGCTCGGTTTAACGCAAGTTTTGGTTTGCACATTTGACAGTTCAATTGAGTCCATTGTTTAATACAGAAGGGGTTGTGACGTCACTTTAGTTGTAACTTTTTTAGGTTGTGGTTTTTCCATCTAAAGATTAGGGCCATGCGCAAATCTAGGCGATGGCGATGGCTATCAGCTGAAACGCTGTCAAATATCGCGGTCATATTTGACAGCTTTACTATTTTTAACTTTACACAGAACGCTTAGATGTAGGCAAGACTATTCGTCAAATAAAAACTATTAGTCTTTGTTTTTAACAAACCAAAAAAATAGAAAATTTTATGTAATTTTACCAGACGGATATAATGATAAGGATGGAAAAGTTAGCCCTTAATAAATTAAAGCATGAGTTTTACTCGTTGTACGTACGTAAGTGTGTGGGTGCCCGTAAAGTTAAGGGCGATAGGACCTCAAGTTGATGGACGCAAGGCATTGTATCATAGGGCGTTTTCTAAAGTGCGTGACCAGCGGGGCAATGCTTTGTTATAAGTGATGGTTACCATTTAACATGAAGTGGGGTATGCTTGTTATTTATTTATTGCACAGAGAGTTTGATATAGTTACCCACTAACAGAGACAAAAAAGTTAGGGTTGTTTAACCACTGGGTTTCTTGTTTAATGTTTTGGTAAGCCAGCAAGTTTTATAAAACATAAAAGAGGTACAAATTAAAATCAAAAACTAGAACCATAACAATAAAAGCGCATAAAACTCAATGCGGCCAGTATTCTACAAACTGGTTCTAATCTATAAAACCATGCCAAGTTTCCAGTAAACAGCGCTTTTGTTTAAAGTTTGAAGGAAGTCGTTGATACGGCCATTCCAGAAACAGTCGAGGGATTCTTACATATTCAGATATAACGAGCCAACTTCGTCTGTCTTACACGACGTAAAGTTGCGTGCACAATGTGCTAGTGACTCGTGGTCTAAGGCATTGGCCACACAGAAGAGACGTAAGACGGGACGTGACGCAGTAATGGCTATAAGGTGCGCTCCTTGAAGTGACACTCGCGTGTAAAGGTGCGAATAAACGAAAAAAATAAAGGTGGTGACACACTCACCTAGCTTTAAGACGTTTCAAAGTGATCCTTGCAATTCAACTGAATAAATACTCCTTTGATTTTGTTTCTGGTAATGCACGTTTGTGACATGCACGAACTTTTTTTTATACAACTAGACGATGGAAGAAGCGCAAGGCATTGCCTCGTAGCTTAGACCTTGTTTATATGATCTAAGCCTCGTAGGTATATAACGCACATCAGGAACGTGCCTAAAGATGCGAATTTCATTTATTTCATACTAGCGGCCGCCCGCGGCTTCTCTTGCCCGTTCCCGTTACGCCCCGTTGCCATTACTTACATCCGTTCCCCGTTACAATATCTTTATAAATTGTAGCCTATATGTTGTTCTGATGTATAAGCTATATTATTGTAAAATTTCATAAAAATCCATTCAGTAGTTTTTACGTGAAAGAGTAACAAGCATCCACCCATCCATCCATACTTTCAAACTTACACTTTTTTATAATATTTGGGAATACCTAAGAAAATAAATACTAGCTTGAAGTTCAAAAGAGGTCAACTGTGAGGATATAGTCATCAAAATGACCAGTATAAATGGTTTGCTGTATAGACAATTCAACTTAACTACTTTAAAACGATCCTTCTGCGCGGTTCAACTTTTAACTAGAAGAGTTTCGGTTGATAACGAACCTCCAAGTTGAGCGTTGAGTTAGAAAACCTAAGCGAGGAACAAACTGCTTAGATTGCGTATTTTTCACCGTCTTCGACAGAGCTTAAGCTTATCCTTTTGACTGCTTAACAGGGCAAAAAACCCGTTACAAATTTTTTTGTACTACAGTAGCATGGACGCAAGTCCGTTCAAAAATATGTGGCACTCTGTTATTATTACTGGGACGGACGTACGTCCCGCGGTTATTCAAGCGGTTAACACGTTTACAGTCCACATTTACGCCTGTTTTTAGGGTTCCGTAGCCAAATGGCAAAAACGGAACCCTTATAGATTCGTCATGTCTGTCTGTCTGTCTGTCTGTCCGTCCGTATGTCACAGGCATTTTTCTCCGAAACCGTTAGAGCTAGACTGATGAAACTTGGCGAGTAGATGTATTCTGTGAACCGCATTAAGATTTTTACACAAAAATAGAAAAAAAACTTTAAATTTTGGGGGTCCCCATACTTGAAACTGAAACTCAAAAAAAAATTTTTCATCGAACCAATACGTGTGGGGTATTTATGAATAGGTCTTCAAAAATGATGTTGAGATTTCTAATATTGTTTGTTTCTAAACTGAATAGTTTGCGCGAGAGACACTTCCAAAGTGGTAAAAAGTTGGTCCCCCCCCCCTCTAACTTCTAAAATAAAAAAATGATAAAACTAAAAAAAATATATGTTGTACATTACTATGCAAACTTCCAACGATATTTGGTTTGAACGAGATCTAGTCAGTACATCGAGATATAAGTACTACGTACTAGAGAAGCTACGTCAAATAACTGAATTGTCCTATTTTTCATAATTTGTTCTCGGCAAAAAGGTCTTAAGCGCCATGTAAATCACGGCACCTACGCGTTTTCGAGAGAGAGCGACTGAGGCGACTGAGTGAGGTGCGGCGCGATCGCCGCAGTTGAACGAGACAAAGTAGGAATTTACGGTGTCTTCTCTAGTACGTAGTACTTATATCTCGATGAGTCAGTAGTTTTTTTTTATACGTCATAAATCGTAAACCGCAATTTACCTCTAACTACAAGAACCTTTATATTATGTTACTTGATGCTACGGAACCCTTCATGGGCGAGTCCGACTCGCACTTGGCTGCTTTTTTTTAACACTACCAGCAGCCTTATTGTCTAACCTAACCTAAAAAGTCTCCTCTTTGAAATTATTGCACTCCAAGAAAAATACCCAAGTCAACAATTTAATGCACATATCGAACAACTCGCTAATCAATATGAAACTGCCTTAAAAACACATAAGTCTCAACATTATGAGAGAATGATATCAAAATGCCCCAACTCCCAAAAAGCCATCTGGCGGGTGGTGAACGCCGAGAGAGGCGCCAGCATCCGTGTATCAACTAGCTTCACAGAAGTCGCCAAAGACTCCACAGGGAAGAGCTTCGTTTCTCGGAAAGCCGTGGCTGACGCGATGAACGTGAGATTCGTGGGAGCAGCAACTGCGTGCGGAGCCCCGCGCCTGTTTGCCACAGGTAAACGTGGCTCTAGCAGCTTCGCGGCTTCCGTGTGACCGATCTCTTAGGCTGCTCAAATTTACCGCTGCGGAGGTATGTACAATTATATCTAAACGTATCCCTAGGAAGCCGACAAAAGACATCTACGATATCTCGATGGAAATGCTGAGTGTGGTTGCGGAGCCATTAGCGTATTGTCTTGCCAATTTTTATAACCGCTGCATTGAATGCGGTAGCTATCCCAACTCGCTTAAAATAAGTAAAATCTCCCCACTTTTCAAAGGTAAGGGCCAAAGAAGTGACATTGACAGCTATAGACCTGTGTCGATAATCCCAGCAATTGCTAAAGTCCTCGAAAATGGAATAAGCGCACGACTCACAACATTCCTCAGCTCAACAGGCGCACTATCCGAACGGCAGTACGCCTACAGATCCGGTTGCTCAACCACATCTCTTGCCCGAGAGGTCATCCGGCGCGTGATGGAGGCCTGTGAACAGAAACAGCAGGTCGCGGTATTATGCTGCGACCTCTCTAAGGCGTTTGACGTCGCAGATCACGGAGTCCTTGCCGATAAACTCCATCATTATGGAATAAGTGGAAGGGCACATGCTTTCCTGACGGGTCTCCTGCGCGATAGGTCTCAGATAGTGATTGGCGATGGGGGCGAGACCAGATCGGATTCACTGTCGACAGTCATGGGGGTAGCACAGGGCTCATCGGTGTCTAATATTTTATTCTCCTTGCTGTTAAATGATCTACCGGAGCATGTAACAGCGGGAGAGGTTTTCATGTTCGCCGATGATGTCGCGGCTGTAGTTCGAGCCCGATCAGTCGATCAGCTCGAGCTACGACTCAACGAAACCGCCCAGCAGGTCTCGCAGTGGTTTAAATGGAACGGTCTGGTTCTCAATCTCAAAAAGACACACTACATGTATTTTGACATAACAGGACGTCAGACGAAAGTGTTGTCTATCTCTATTGATGGAACTCTCCTTGAGCAGGTCCAGTCGATCTCATTCCTCGGCTTCCATGTCGATCGAGGCCTAACCTGGGGCTCACATATTGACAAGCTGTGTGGCAGGCTAGGGAGCGCATGCTATGCGCTTTACAGACTGTCTCGCGTTGTCACTGCCGACGTGGTCCGCACGTGTTACTTTGCGACAGTGCACTCCCTCCTCCAGTACGGTGTCGAACTGTGGGGACGCGCTGCCGATCGGGAGCGTGTCTTTCGCATGCAGAAACGTGCTGTGAGGGCGATCGCTAAAGTCTCACGGGAGACGTCGGCACGACCGTTGTTCGAGGAGTTAAAGATACTGACGCTGCCCTCGCTTGTCATTCTCCAGGTGGCTATATACGTGAGGCAGAACCAGGAGATGTTTAGTACACGTGGGGACGGTCACACTCGCCCCTATAACACCCGCGGGGCGAAGAAGCTTGCTGCCACGACCCGCAGACTGGCCAGGTCGAATAAACTCACTCATGTGATGGGGCCCCCCTTATACAATCGCCTGCCAGAAACCATCAAAAATGCACCAAGCCTTCCATCATTTAAATTAAAACTAAAATCATGGCTCCTTGAGAGGGCGTTCTATAGTGTGGAAGAATATTTTAAATAGAATTTTATAATATTTTTATTGATAATATAAAAATTGTTTATAATTTAATAGGTAAGTACTACCTACTTATAAATACGTATTATTTAAATGTATGTTACCTTTTTGTATCTGACCTATAATTTGTGATAATTATTAATAAATTGACTATCTGACTATCTGACTAACCTGAAATCCATTATCAGTAACTTTAAGCCGATTGTCACTGGTCGACCCAGTCAGAATTTTGTTAGTATTGTCTAAGGTATTCAACTGAAGTTAATTACGGCGTTACGCAATTCCAAAATACGAATTTCCATCATTCACTAGGTTTGAATTTCGGTGGTGGTGGTGCTGCTTATTTTAGATAAGTAGTACAATACGAAAGTGACATTTGAAGTCTAGGCTAGGTTTCAAATGTCAAAAATGAAGCCGATGTCGATTACGAGTTGACTAAGACAATAAAGCCCCAGAGTAGTCAATAAGTCATATTTTTTTCTTATGAGATACGGACTTGGGAGCAAACTTGAGCGTGTGTGGGTACGTTTTCGTTGGATCCACAGTGAACATTTGTTCTTACAACTGTTTCGTGTGTATTTTCTACATTTTATAAAATGTGTTTAAAGTTTCTTTGCACAATACATAATTTCATTACGCGAAGTAGGTACTTTTCCTGTCACAAGTGAAAAAGTTTTTAGCCAGAACACGAAACCGTAAGGTTTTGTAAACCGACCCAATTACAAGCTACCTATGTTTATTATAAAAGGTTTCATTGCAAAGTTGTTTATGAACTTTTTTACGTCTGTTTTTACCTTATTTTAATCGCCCACCTCATCTTCCAAGGTCAAAAGTAATTTGTATTCTTCGCAAGGAACCAGACGTCAAATTCTAAAAGAAAGGCCTAAGCGAGCTTTGCCAAGTTTTTTGTCGCCCATTTTTTGGGCACTTCTTTACGAGAAAGAAAATTTATTAAGCTAAAGGTTTGGTTAATAAAACGTGACCTCCGACTGCTTGTTTAGTAGGTATCACAAAAGAATACTAAGTTTGATATAGTTTTCAAAACTAACCAAATAATAGAACCTACTTATTTGCTCCTCTTGGGGTTGAGACTGGGTCCGTGAGGAACCGAGGCCTTACGGGTCTTCAAAATGTTGTCTGGGTGACTAATTGAAGCGACGCGTGACCCAAGGGCTGGTGGGTATCTGGCGCACCGCATTCGCATTGCTATTCAGTGTGGCAATGCCGCCAGCGTCTTCGGGGCGCTTCCGTCTGGCAATGATTTGGATCAGTTGAGTTATCTCTGTATCGTTTGTAACGGTCTACAATAGCTCAACTGTTTCTTGGTGTATTTTGCACATTTTGTATATATTTGGTTAATTGTAAGTTTCTTTGTGTAAATAAATACTTATCTTCTTCTTCTTAAATTTAAGAGCTTAGCTCTTGTCGGGGTTTTGATGCAGTTTTCTCTTATTAAGTCTTTCGAATGCGAAATACTTATACCAAATAATAAAAACGCATACCTACTTATTTAAAATGGTGACAAATTGAATTGTGTCTTGAGCTTTGTGATTTTTCTGAACATGAAAAGTCCTTGGCTTTGACCTTTAATGTATTATTATTTACGGATACAGAAGGTGACCGCTATTACAGGACCCCGAATCAAGCTGAAATCCCTTGGCTAAGTTTCTTATAATATCGTGAAAGTTATAGAAATCGAGTTAGATTCTACCTTCCTTTTGATACCCTTTACTTTATAATATAAAATCAAGAACCTTGACCTAGAAAATTAACGTAGGCTTTAAGTCATAAGCAAAATGGAACAGTAAAAAAATTGAATAAATGTAGTCTGTAACCGGACTAAATAGATAGATATCACTAAAAGTGATCTCTTCCGGACAACTTGTGATAGACTGGAAAAGAAAGATAGAGGACAGGACGAGGGTGTAGAAACAACAATAAGTGTAAATATACACAATTACACAATATTATACTTACATAAGTTCTATGATTACAATTACATAAGGACTGGCATAAATTATATGCAGTTTTATGCAAAGGCCCGGGCAGCCGTTAGTAAATACTAAAATAAAATAAAATCTATGCAACTATGTGCAGTGCAAACCCTTAAAACGAAAAAAACACACATCTCTTTTGTTCTCTGCACACAGTCGGGTAAAACGGTTCTAGAAAGGGCACTTTCCATTCCCCACCTCCAGTCCAGTAATCTGACTAAAAGGCTGAGTATCTTACGTCACAGAGTTCGTTCGCCGCGTTTCTATGTAAATTGCACTCGTATTTTGTACCGCTTTGTTTTGGCTTAGAAAAATGTGGAGGGTAACCACCATTAATGTATGTAACGGGTGTAACTGGGTTAATAAGTTAAGAGGGATTCGAATGGGGATGCTTGTGAATGTTAATGTTTATTTTGCTCTGCAGCAGTTACCAGAATAGTAAAGCTTTTTATTTACAACAGCACTTTTGAGATAAAAAGGCCAGAAGCGTTGAATTTGACCAGCGGAAGATTTGAAAAATATTAATAAATTATTTTGTTTTTGTTATAATAATTATTAGGAGATAAGTTGGGTAGTGCACATAATAAGATGAGGGCAAAAGTAGGTTACTAAACAAAAATAAACACACATGTGGGTTGACGACATTGTCAGCGTCGTGGGCCGCAGATGGATGAGGGTAGCCCAAGATCGTCGTGAATGGCATAAGCAAAGAGAGGCCTATGCCCAGCAGTGGGTTAAGTCGGGCTGCGGATGATGATAATCTAAGGACTATAACATGGGGTTCTTCAAATAATCGTTTTAAAAGTTTTAAAGGGTTGGCAACGCGCTTGTGATGCCTTCGGTATTGCAGGCGTCTATAGGCTACGGTAACTGCTTCACATCAGATGGGCCGTAAGCATTTAAAAAAAAATCTTCGACTGTGCTGTCTTTTATTTGGACAGCCAAATACATGTTTGCAAGCAAGGAAATAAGTTCTGCAACACTCCAGACAAAGCCCCGGGACATGGCTTATGACGGGTCATAGAAATGGAAATAGTCACGATTTAAGTTTCTCGTACGAGTATATTGCAGAGGCGGATACGAGCTCTGCTTCGCTTAAATGTTTGCTTGATTTATTTCTATTCAGCTGAATAATTTTGGGATGAAACTTTTGCTCTGTCGTATATTACTCATAATTTTGCTGAAGTGGCAGTTTGAATAACAAACGTTTTGACGGCAGTACACGTAGAATAGATTAATTATGTTATGAGAGATTCTCGGGTGAGTGAATCCCTCGCTAAAGCACGGGGATCTCTTAAATTATTTATTTTTCACTTTGGGTTTCAACAACACAGTGCTATTGAGCCCCAAATTAAGTAAAGCAATATTTCGATCCCGACTAAAGACAACTTTAATTATTGTGCGCCAGTTAAATCATCATAAGTATTTCTGTAATAATAGGTATACTGGTTTGCAGTGTTGGTATTTTTAACTCAAATTATGTCTAAAGTTTAAAGTTTTGCTGAAATAATATTACAAAAACCAGTCATAAAAAGGGAGTAAACTGTTCATGCTTCTTAAATTTTAAACTTTCAAAGACAAAGTAAGTTTTGCTGTTAAACTTGTAGCTTCAAAGCAAGTGCCCTCTAACGCCCTCGATGTCTTTTACTTACTTTTGAGTAGCTTGTGCTTAGTCAAGTATTTTATCTCCCAGGTCAAATTCAAACTCAAAATTTATTTATTCAGCTGTATCACAAGGATCACTTTGAAACGTATTAAAGCTAGGTGAGTCTAGATGTCAGTTCCACGCGACCAAAACCGCAACATGCAAACTACGATTAAGTTCCTACTAGATTGTTTTGCTAGGAAAGAACATAAGTACCTCGACGTAACATTTCAAATTTCACACGTCACTTCGTCAAAATAAAGATCAAAACAGTATACACTCTGGCGTGGTGCATAAGACAATCATTAAATTTTGCAGCTTTTTGATGTTGTTACGCAAATAAGCACGGTCAAAGAAATCGAAAACTAAGCGTTCGTAAAAGAAACAAAGAAAACGCACAAGTAGTTTAGAAGTTAAGGAGCATTTTAGATCGAAAACAGTTTTCTTCAGCGGAATCGTAGTAACAACGCTAGCATTTTATTTTGACTCTCTTTGGCTCACAGATTTACTGGAGAAAAACTTTTCTAAGGGTTAGACCTTCATACGTTTCTTTTGTTATAACAAACAAGCGACCGCCTCGTTCTAGTTATTTAGCCCTTAAAAAGTATCCAGCATTAAATACAATATTTATTTATTCAATGGTAACACAAGAATCACTTTGAAATTCTTATAGCTAGTGAGTCCATGTGCCAGTTCAGCTATTATGAATGAAGACAAGTAAACATATTTCAGTTGTATCGATTTACCATAGTATAGTTTGACGTACGTATCTCTAGAAGCTTCTCGACTCTGTAATAACGATGATAGAGTTTGAATAATTTATCATCCATCATCGTAAGATGTTTGGATAATTATGTTTGGAGTTGCTCGCGTCGATTTGGTGTTGCGTGTTCCTTATTTTGTGGTGGTATACAATTATTAAAATGAAATAATTACTTGTTTGCTCCTCTTGGGTTTGAGACTCTGGGTCTGTTAGGAACCGAGGCCTTGAGGGTCTTCAAAATGATGTCTGGGCGACTGATCCGCCCACTCACTGACTGTCAGGACGGGACTGGTTGGGACCCAGTTTTCTTGTTATTGTGATCGTAATAGTGTGTTCTGTGCCCAGTTTTGTATGTATTATTACCTTCTTAGGTAGCCTGCCTGCTTTCAGTTGTCCGTTCTGTGTTTTGTTTGTTTTATTTGTCTTACTTATGTCAAATAAATATATTTTCTTTCTTTCTTTTTTCCTTTTTTTTTTTATCCAAGCGATGCGTGACCTATGGTCTGGTGGTATCTGCATGGCGCAGCGCATTAGTTATTCAGCGTGGCAATGCCGCCAGCTTCTTGGAGACGCTTCCGTCTGGCTAACTATCCTTTAGCTCTTTGCAAAAATGAGGGATATAAAATATTTGTGATCGCGTATAAGTAAAGAAGTAAATAACAAAAATATTGTGTAGCCTAACACAAGAGTTTATGTTTAATAATATGTATTCAGCCTAAAGTTGTTTCAACTACTGTTGTTTCCGAATTAAATGCAAATACAGCTGAATCTAGTGTGAAAACGCTAAGCGTGTAGTTTGTTTGTATATCAACTGAAGCAACATATGTATTTAATCGTAACCATGTTAACTCTAAACGCTCTCTTGTTTGACTGATTTAGTTTTGTTTTTCATTTTTTTTAATTACTTTGATGGTTTATAGTTCACCTAATGCTGAACGGTTTCATAATTCATTCATTTTCTGGTTCTTATCCCACTTCATGTGGGTTCAGAACAACGGGCTTTCGTTCTCCACTCTCCTCAATTATAGCCGTCATTTCAGCAGTCACTTCTTTCTTACCCATGTCATCCTTCACACAATCCATCTATCTTTTTTTTGGTCTATCTCTACTTCTATACCCATCCACATTCATATGTAGCACTTTCTTCTACTACTTAGCAGTTTCCTCTTCATTTAACAAGAATAATTATAGAACACGTATATCGAAGACGTGCCCTTTGTGGCATTGTATCACTGCGTCCATCACTCTGAAACGTGAGGTCTTGACAGTCATAAGAGACGTTAAGCGACGCATAGCGGACGTCTGTATTACTTTTGCTTGCAATTTCACCGGTATTTGTGATATAATAGGATTCACTTTTATCGCATTATAAAACAGCCAAATAATGGAACTTGTTGCCGGCTTCTATCCACATTATATATTATATTCACCGTCGATCGCTTCATCACTTAACATCAAAAGGCCTACCACAAGCTTTGTATGGCTCTGTCTCTGGCTCTAGTTTTGAGTCAGGGTGACTGCTCACCAGTGTATTATACTGTGTGTGTGACGTTTTGACGTAGAGTTTATTTAGTCAGCACTCACAAAGACTTAAAATTAGAGCCAGAAACTGTGGTAGGCCTACAGATGAGATTGCGGTCAAGCGTTAGCATGTAAATTGTACAAAAACATACTTAGTTAAAAAAAAAACAATACAAAAACGTTAGCAACCAAAGAACACGATTATAAAAAACACATAAGCAGTATATTTTCGTTGTTTTATCCACTGACACTCGTACTAACTGTAAATGAGTTGTGTAGCTTCACAGATAAACAAAGCGAGACCCCACTGCATGAATTAGTTTTCGCTTAATTAAGGCGAAGACAAAAAGCGGTAGTTTTTAACAATGAAGGAGATAAATTCGCGGCAGTCGTACTCATTTACATTGAGAACAGTTTATGCTCGGACTGTGAGACCCTCGCATTTGCATCCCATACCAATTAGTTTTACAAGTTCTGTTTGGAGAGATTTTAATGGGAAACAGGCAGTTGGGAACGAGTGGTAGTTTATTGAGTTTTTTCTCCTATAGAGTCAAGGGCCGTATTCAGAAACAGTGCTCTGATTCGAACAACAAGCATGAGAACTGTCAAAAAAATCTTTGATTGAGGCTCAACTAAGACTTAAGCAACTCTTTTGCATCGCGAGCAACTTTAATGATAAACTGTGTACAATCGAAATGCACAAAAAAATTTGCTCGAGATTTTCTATAAATTAGTTTACAGATTTTATACCTTCCAAAAAGTAAAAGTGTGCGAGAGAGACGTAGTTTCACAGTTTTCATCGTCGTTTTTACTCACAACGTTGACTCCTGTTTTGCAAGGAAGTTTTTACTAATACATTCTCAGATGTGAGTAATAAGTAACAACTTGACTGATTAAAATACTGCGGTCGCCTTACCTTATATTTCCATACATTGTGCAAGAATAAATAACCTATAAAATGCTTATTTCTTCATGAAAGTGCCACTGAAGAGTTTGATACACAAGTTGTAAACAACTTGATATCAAATGAAACGACATAAGTTTCGAAAGTTATTTCGTTGCCTCTCCTAGGTCCTCTAAGCCTCTTATTCAATTTTCTCGTCGCTATATACTTTCAAATTGCTAGAACTTTGTGTCACTTTAGGTGAGAACTGGGATTAGCCTTAAAAGAACAAAACGTGTAAAAACACTAATTAAATGTAAAAGGCATGATTTTTGGAAGAATCTTTTACGACAAATAAAAATGTGTGTGATCAACCAATTTCCAGTCCATTTTTCCACCTGTCACGCGCAGACCTATCTTGCGTGGACTTTAGCGCCGTATTTTAGTTTTAAAATCTATTAAGGAGCGTAACAATAAAAAAAATACCAATGTGAATGCTTTGCTCTATTTACTTATTTAAATCACAAGAAAGAAACATTTTGTTAGAATATATTCAATCACGTCTAGACAGTTTTTATCTTTTTCAACTTTTACTTACGAAACTTAATAATATCACGTTTATCTTTAAACAGCTATGCTGTCCTAGTATCTCAGCTTTACTCGCTGAGATACTAGGATAAAGACTAGCCTTTTCTAGGTCACAAACGAGTTAGTAGGATCAAATTAGTTAATTAATCATCATCATAAATATTTTGCGAGTACCTAATTGATCTGCAATTGATTGACTAACGTATAGGTTCCACTACCTTTTACATCTACATAGACTTTGGATCAGGACGACCAAAAATCTATTATAAATCTTCCTACGAGTATGTTACATTTTCACAGAAGCTTCTCTATGAAGAGCTTAAGCAGATTAAGCCCAACCTGGATATAAGGGATTAAGCTGCCAACTGTTTAAATAATCTCTATACTTTGTGCTATGTAATGGCAATAAACTCTAAATTTATTTAGGTCGCTACCTGGCGATAGACAAAGGATAGTGGGGTATACCACAGCTTCATAGCACAACTGGTTCATCACTCACTTTTGAACATTTTCGAGCGTGGTATAGTTATATATAGATAGTGCAATTCACGAAGACGCGCCCCTCGCGGGGTGCGGGGAGTTTGCTCCGAGCGGCAGTCGCGAACCGTAGTCTATTCATTGTAGTGTGCGTGTGCACTCATAGGTAATTAGTGTGTACCGATAACACTCAAACATTGACGGAAGCTTGCACACATATACTATAAACGGTTAGGAGGAATAGTGGGGCGCGCCTTCGTGGATTGCACTATCTATACAAGATTCATCTTAAATTTAAGAGCTTAGCTATTGTAGGGATTTTCATGCCTTTTGCTCAAGTTGAGTGTTCGAATGCTACCTTCTTGACTTCCCTATACGACATGACAGCGACCTTCTCTTTTGCCTGGTTCACGTAACTTATTCTTGGCCTTTTTAGCACAACTGGTTCATCACTCACTTTTGAACCCTTTCGAGCGTGGTACAAGATTCATCTTAAATTTAAGAGCATAGCTTTTGTAGGGATTTTCATGCTGTTTCCTTCAATTGAGTGTTTTGAATGCGGCCTTCTTGACTTCCCTATACCTACGACATGACAGCAACCTTCTCTTTTATTCGCTCACGTAACTTATTCTTGGCCTTTCTCTTTTTCGCTTTCCCTATGCAAGGTACAAGACTACTCTATACTACGAATATAATCCTTAGCGAAATGCCACTTGCACGCAAAATTAGTGTTTTCCCATTTAGTTTTGGGTAATTTAGCACCACCGATTTACGTGATAAGTAAAGGTTTGCGCACATCTAGGCGATGGTGATCAGTGAAACGCTGTCAAATATCGCTGTCATGTTTGACAGCGTTTCACTGATGGCTACCGCAGATCGCTTAGACGTGCGCAAGGCTTAAATTCGCGTTTGTTTGACGTAAAAATGCCCACGATATTTTGATATTTTGATTTCATTTTGGTTGATAATTTTATTTTATTTTTAATAGAATGCGATCTTTTACATTACAGTTTGTTATCTGGGATACAACAGAGTTATTAAAGGACCAAAGGTCAAAAGAGGGTAGCAGTAGACAGTGCAAGTTTTTAATCAACTGGGCTAGCTGGTCACATTCAGCTGTATCCCTTCCATCGAACTGTCAAAAGTTCATGGTTCAATGACGAAATGAATGAACGAATGAACGAAAAACTTTTAGATACATTTTATTGCCACTACAATAGCTGGTTTGTTTGGAAAACCCTGTAGTTGTTTGTCTAGATTTGAACGTTTTGTTTGTGTTATTGCCTCGGCAATATTTTACTTCAGATCAATATACACTAAAGACCTATCCAATCACAAAACCAGTACTGTTTCGCGCTTTTGTTTTGCCTTATTAGGTTTTAGCAGGTTTCTCTTTTCAAGTCACAGGTAATAAATAAACAACCCCACATACCTACCTATCCTATCCTTTTAAAAAAATTACCCCTACATTTTACAGCATCTAAATCATGTCCCACCGAGTGTCGTAAATAAGGGCATGCTTATGTCGGTGTATAAATCATATAGCTTACCGTATGTAAAGCCTGTACAAGTTTTTTAGAAAAGTGGTGGAACAAGCAAATAAGCCCTTCAAATTAGAACACAGCAATGCTCGGGCCAGAATTAAACGATTAGTTATTCTTTAGCGCACGACATTTTTGGAGAAGATCTCTACAATATACCTATACAAATATATCCTTGTATATATCCTTGTGTACAATAAAGTGTTATCTATCTATCTATCTATACTTATTCCTTCTTCTACTGTGCTTCTACAGTAAACATTCACATTCTAAAACTATTATAAATTTTGTGGAAAATCCAAACTAACTAACTGAGTTTGTACTATGGGAAACAGATAGCTGATCTAATACTTAGTAACACATTTTTTTTACTCATAATTAGAATACAATATAGAACCCAGAACGAGAACAAACATCTACTCATACTCATACTCATACTGCGTTGTGTCGCACTCTACTGATGTCACGGAAGACCAGCGTTATATTGGCGCTCGCTACTATAGCATACATGCTGAGTGACGGTATTCTATATCATTGTTACTTGTATCCACCAACCATCCTTGTGTTGTGTACTATTCTTGTTGTGTGGCATAAATTATATCACTTTTGATTTGATTTGAAGGAATTAAAACAATCATGTACACAAGGATACGCATCAGACTAAACACTGCTAGCTCTGATGTCCTTGTAATTATTGCAGTAAGCGTCATTTTTGTTTGTTTTTAGGTAACTTGAGCTGTATCCTACTGTACCTGTCATGTTTGTGTGCAATTACCAGGTCGGTCAGAACTTTATCATTACCTCGTGTTCAAGAGGCCTTATTGAAAAACTTTGGGTCGTACGTAGGTGTTGTTTCTAGGTCAAAGGATCTTTGTTCAGGACGCATTTACACCTCTTACTTGAATATCGGTTCATACGGATTGATCTTATTTTCCGCGAGTTTTTACTTAGAACATAGCTTTCCATGCATGAAAGGAGCCTCTTTAAATTACACTTAAGCCCTTTCACCACACTCCGTCCACCGTCACCACATCATCACTTAACAGCAGGTGAGATTGCGGTCAAACGCAAGCAAAAAAAAAAAAAAAACTGAGAGAAGAAAAGTAGAAATTAGTTTCATAAAGTTGAAAAAGTAGGTACAAACAGTAGAAACATTTAACACAAAGTATTTTATCGGGGCATATTTTACAATCTACAGATACCCGTCAAATAAAAATCTCTTGGTTCAGCTTGTCAAAAAAAGACTGTAATTTTTTATTACACGAATAGCTATATTTTGTTGTCGGAAAAAATAGCCTTTATTCCTAGACTCCATTTGTATCCGCCACGCCGATAAATAAGTCGGTATCGACCAATAAGTTTTCTTTATAAATGCGTCTTAACTTCCAGAATGACAAACTTCGTCTTTGTGATTTAGATCGGTTCTTCCCCGCCTTTTAAACGTGAATGTCTTGGGTAAATGCGTTTAAGAGAATAGTTCACTGGGCTTTATTTAATGTTACACGATTGATGTACTCTTCGAACTTTGTTCCAACTTTTATCTGTTCTGTATTGAATTTAATTTGGTGTTCTGTAATATTTGAGGTGTGATTTACACTTCTACAGGGGTCGTCTGAAAACGGCCCATGGGGGGCAACTCTGCACCTTTTTAGTTACCTTATTTTTGTTTTTATAAGGCGTTTTTTTAAGTGCTCGAAATGTTCTTTAACTGAGGTGAACGGCGAATAAACGTATTTCTTTCTTCTTTCATTAAACTTCTACACTAATATTATAAATAATAATAATAAGTATCTTTATTTCAGACACAAATTCCATTATTTTACTTATAAAAATACAAAAAAATAAACCTTCAAAATTGTCTGTTCAATCAATGTGACAAACATGGTAGAAGAACTTTTCATCTAACAAATATAAATTATGTTTAACATTAAGTAGTTCTTTAAAACGTCTGAAAAACGCTTAGTTCTTAAACGTGAAGAACATAAATAACTTGCAAGCAAGTGATAGCCAAGTCTTACTTGGTACAGTCGCGTACTTAACGTTAATGTAGAACTCTCAATAGGATGAAGTCTGTCACAAGTTTAACCCGCTTAAGCCGACAAGAAAACACTCTAAAGTAAAATTTGAGCACGCCAAAACGGCTCCATCTTTCATTTATCGATGCAAGACAAAGTTTTAAGACAGCTTTAATTGCTTTTGACCTATGAACAGATAGACGCCATTGTTTGGTCGAGATCACGTTGATAGTAATTATGCTCTTATCTGTACAACGAATGGAATTGTTATTAATGCTATAAAATTTTACTGCTGTTGTTGTTTGTACGAGCAACTATGCCGGGTGGAGAATGAATTCCAATGCGATTTCATTTTAAAAAGTTAGTTTATTTTAATCCGCCGTCCGTTCCGTATGCCTCCGGACATAGTTTAATCTAATGAATATGCAAGATTCACAACTTAGGTGTTAGGTATTTATTGTCTGGAAGAGACGGCAATCAGCAAAAAGATGGCCTACCTCTACGGTTTTGTAAATTGTAAAACTTTGAAATTAAATTTACACAAAAAAAAATTTAAAGTAAAGGATATAAAACGATAATACGACCTTTCGTAATGTATGTATCTCAGTGTTGGGTAAGGAAAGAGACGGATGACAGAAGAGTGCACGCTGCTGAAATACGAATGTTGCGATGGATGTGTGGATTACAAGGATGGTTAAAAACAAAGTGTTAGATATGGAGGTGGATGGTGGTTATAGGAGAGGAAGACCAAAGAAAAGATGTATAGACTGTGCCAAAGATGACATGAGCAAGGAATGAGGAGTGAGATGACGAATGATAGAGGTGAGTGAAATGAATGAGTGAAGAAGAAAACCTGTTGTGCCGACCCCACTTAGTGTGGGATAAAGGCAGGAAGATCTATCTATTCAACCTGTATACACCCACTGCTGGGTATAAGCCTCTTCCCTTATACGCCACTCTTTTCGGTCCTGTGCCAGTCTCCGCCATTGCTGCCCAACTACTCCGAGAAGTCATCTGACCAACGGGCGGGTGGCCTGCCTCGTGGTCGCTGTGCGTCTCTTGACCACCATTCTGTAATCACCGTTGTCCATCTTCCATCATTCGAGATCATCACTTCAGACTAGTGATCCTTAACCTACGTCTACGATTTTTGTTCGGCATCGTATACCTACGAGGGAAGATGATGGCAAAAAATTGTAGATTTCAATATTCATGAATATTATCTTCAGAATAAACATCTTTCATGGATATCATAAGCGAACAATAATAGGATAAAACAGGAAAGAACGCACGAAGAATATAAGTAATATGCTTTTAGAGTTGTAACTCCCAAAGGTGCACACTCGTCTCCATTATTACGCAATTTCCGTCGCTTTACAAAACTATCTACTTTTCCGTATTTGTCAGAAAAATACGCACATTTTCGATTGTATTTGGTTCCTATTTGATAAACTGTTTGATATCTGCTTATATCCCTTTACAATAGCAAACGGGTATGATTATTGATAGAACGAGCGAACGAAGAAAGCGAACCACTAAAACAACTTGGATTCTTCTTCTTCTTATTGTGTCACTGGTTCTATTGAATTATCTATTAGGCTTTCAGCACTTTAACTATGATTCAAAAAGAGGCGAACAAAATATATGAAGAGGGATTCTATATTATATTTTGAATTTAGTTTTATTTTAAGACTAGCGATTTACCCCATGCGAAGCCGGGGCGGTTTGCTAATAAATGACCTTTGTTATGCAAGGATAATGTAGCTTTTAATGACGAAAAATTTTGAAATCGGTATTGTAGTTTTTGAGTTTATTCTTTACATAGGCACAAACCATTCCTCTTTATAATAAGTTACATTTTGAATCCACTACTATCGCGTATTACTTATGTATGCCTTTTGATAACTTCATCCTTCAAGTTATAAAATTAAATTGGCTCATGATTATAATCCCCAGGCACTGTCGATATCGTTATTATGTTGACGTAATTGCACAGTTGACCTACTTAGGATTTTATTACTTACCCTAGGGGTTTAACAGCTCAAAGAGGTCGATTGTTAGTTCTATTGATATCAGTTAGAATATTTTTATAGAACTATCAATTTCATATGTATTTAATTTTAGCTGGTTTTTCCGCAAGTAGGCCGCTGGCGGGCCTTTTTGTGTGACCCTTGACACGTGTGGCTCGAACTTTTTTAGGTTCTACGATGTTTTCTATCACCGTTTTGAGAGTACTGGCATAGTGCACATACATGTTTCTACTAAAAAACTCATTGGTACACGACTGGATTTGAACCCACGACCTTCGGATCGGAAGGCGGGGCCACTACCACTAGACCACCAGTGCTCTAAAAAAAAAATGTGTTTATGAAACAAGCTATCTGTGGACCGTTGAAAATTATATAAGGATAGCTCAACTGTGAACATCTGTCTTATTTATTTGCTCATAAATTTTATTGATTGTTTCAGGTATGTTTCCATGAAGTTGAAATCAAATTCATCATTACGGTAATATATGTACTTTTATATATGTACTAGTTACTTTAAAGTTAGTTTTTACTTTTTAGTCCCGTTATGTTACCCGCGATTAAAATGTATGTGCTTTTCTTCTATGTCTATGATAAGTTCATCGTATGTAGCAAATGGATGGAAGAAACCCCTTTAAAAACACGGTTCCTGAATGCTACTCTATAGGAACCGTGCATTTTTCTGGTATAAAAACTAGCCTGAAAAAAACAAGTTGATCTTTTGCTCTATGAACAAATAAAAACAAATCCTTTCCCTGGGAACCATACATTTTACCGGGATAAAAAGTAGCTTACGTTCTATTCCGAACTAAAATCTCTGTGCCAAACATCCAGATCCATTCAGATGTTCTGGCGTTGTTGAGTTACAAATATCCATTCATTCAAACACTCAAGACTCAAGCATAGATTTTTTGCCAGTTACAGCACGCGAGGTCTATATACTTGGCACTACTTAGACAGGTGACCAGTGACCACCAGTAACAAAATTAAGTAACATTTATTTATTATTTTTTATACTTTATCACATTAAAATGGTATGCGGAAATAAAAAGTTTGTTCAGTTCCATTACAAATAAGCATGGAACTAGTCAGAAAAATAAAATAACTAGTTCCATGGAACTCACGATGGATCTAGTGAGAATTATTTACCCTATCTCCATAAAGCAACGAAGGTCGATTTCACAGAGGTGACAAGGGAGATCTTTAATAAACTGACTTGTTTTTATGACGTCTGTATTCTCTCGCTTGCGTCGACACAATATGGTGACCCCATAAATAATGTAGCTCTTCACTATATGACACGTTTGTATTTTTTTGGGTTAGTAAAATATTTTTGCTTGAACGATGATTTGATTTTTACATTTTATTTTTTTAACCAAAAGTCATATTACTTTTTGCATTGAGATATTGTAAAAAAGTCTGCTAAAGAGCTGATTTATATCAATTTTAAGTAACTTTGCTCAAACGTCTTTGCTCAGCAAACACAAACAAACAGCAAACAGCAAGCAGCGTTTTTTTTCAAGGCATTGCGTGCCTATGTAAATTAATAAATACAAATACGTATTACACTATAATACAGCCATTTTGAAAATGAGTGGGAACAAACCCACACTTACCAACTTTCCTCTTAAATATAAGTAGGATTGCGGTGACCTTCATCCACATTATGACAAGAGGATTGTGAAATAAAGGGACCAGACATCCCGTTTATAGTCCCGTTTTTACAGGAAACGACCTCACCTGAGAGTTGTACCTGAGTCCGGCTAATTCGGCCATAACCGGTGAAAACGTGTGTTGGTTGTTTTTGATCAATGTCCTACATGGGTGTTTTTGATCAATGCCCTTTTATTCAATGTACCCTGCAGGCCTACCTACAGCAGGCCTACCATGAGTTCTTTCTGGCTCTGTCTCTGGTTCTTGTTTTGAGTCTGTGTGAGTGTTGACTAAATAAATCTTACGTCAAAACGTCACACACACAATATAATTAGGTTTATCAAATCTTCACAAGCCTTTTTAATGGCATTCGTTTTATTATGACAAGATGACTAGATCATAAAAAGATGAGTAGTGTAATAAAGAATACTTAAAAATCAGGAATATCGTGAGTAAATTGCAACAAGAAGTTGAAAGTAAGGTGGTAAGGTTATTTAGGGGGCCTGAGAAATTGCTGGCACGTAAGGCTGAACATCTGGATACCTGAAGGAAATAAGCGCAGGGCAGTGCATCGTAGGGCACGTTCTGGACGTGCGTGACCTTCAAGGTAATGCTTTTGTATAGGTGATGGTTTCCACTTAACATCAGGTGGGCCATATGCGTGTTCAATCAGATAGTTGTATAACAAAAATACACAATAAATTTCAACATTTTTATCCGGCTCTTTCTATTTTTAAATAAAGCTTTGTCTTTATTGTAGAAAGGACTGAAATATCCGTCTATTTCACTTCACTGTGGCCCGGTTAGCATAATGTAGCTTTATGCATAGCGGGAATTAAAAAATAAATACTTTCAGGAACCTACCTATTGTTAGAGCTTCTGTTTAAAAAATGTGCTGGTAAATTGCTGTTTTTAGTAGAAAACTTGGTGTATTGGAGTAAATAATTACACCGAATGATGTGTGGTACTAAGAGATCTGAGAGGTTTAGCTGCCTTGATTTGGTTCGTCCATCTCATTCAGTAAACAGACGTATAAACTGACCAGTCAAGTTTATGCTCTATCATCCACTCACAAGGTTCATAATTGCTTCCGATCAAGTTAATCCCCTTAGTAGGTAAGTTCGTAGTACGGGTATGATGTTGGAACTGTAGTTCCAATGCAGAAGCCAAATTACTTAACTGTTACAGTTTGACTACTTGCAATGGGATCATAACTTAATTAGTAATAAGTTATACAGGGTTTCTTTTATCTAGTATGTTATCTCGAGGTGATTTTCAACCCTTACGTAATAACAAAAAAATTGACAGACTTTTGTAAATGCGCTGATTTTTATTGAAGACATTGTGCAGTACAATTTTCTTAAAAAGTGTTCCATCTATTATCTATACTAATATTATAAAGCGGAAAGAATTGATTTTATGTACATATTATGTTTTACTCATTACTCAAAAACTACTTTCAACATTCTTTCAACATTAGAGAGCTACATTATTCCTGATATAGCCTATATTTTTACTAGTGCCCCGCCCCGGCTTCGTACGGTTTTAGTTCAGTAAAAAATGCCTTAATCTTTCCACCAGTGCAAACCACACACACACAGAGCGTTTCACATTATTTATTTCTGAATTTTAATTATACAAAAGCCTAGTCAATAGAATCTAATGATCCCGCGACTGTTTTTCCCTGAACGCTTACTGTCGTTCAATTCCTCGCGATTAATCTCGGCAGGAAAGAACGTTAGTGGAGCCTGCTCGCTATTACGTCATCTTTTGACAAAACTAGGTACGAAAACATTGGTGAAGTTGTGTGAAGCAATCAAACGAACACACCTAGAACTAAGGTTGATTTATGCCACTGCAGCACCAAATTAATGAACCAATTTCTGCCGTTGACGCAGAGTAATTAAAGTAAACGTATTTACCGGAATCGAGTCTTTTTACTCACAAACTTGTTTCTGTTCACAGTTTTGCTCACCAGTACAGGTTTCATGATATCCCTGGCTCATTCCACTGTTAGATATAAAGGGCATCGACCTTTAGTTGGGGATTTGATCATGAAAAAGATTTCAGGGAATGACCCGCGGTTTTCACTCATGATAACTAAAAGCAAATGAGATTTTTCATGAAGCTATAGAGCGTGCGCTAGGTCTATGTACACCAATCCTAAATACAGCTTAGCAAAATAGTATTCGGTTAAAATTGTTATTATTCTTTAATTTTACTTCGTTTACTTGTACATAGTCATTTTGTTGACCAACGAGAACCACACAACGCAACGTACCAAAAACATGGACATACGTACAAATGTCATTTTGACAACTAACGCGGTGAATTAGCATAACACTGACACTTATTTGTGTCGGTCAATGCGGTAAACAAGTCAGGGCAGCGCCTTTTGCTCTTCACCACTACAAAAAATCAACCACTATTGAACATTTTTGTAAAACGTTCTTGTTTATAAATTCTTGAATTTATTTTTGTGGTAATCTTCATTATTGACCGGTGCATTATGAAACATTTTTTTTAGAAAACTCAGGGCCGTAGGTATACAGAAACATCATTTGAGTCTGAGTCGAGCCTCAAGCATAGATTTTTGACAATGGAGAACTTTCAATGAAGAAAAAACATTGTTTCTAAATACGGGCCTTACTTCAATTTTGGGTAAAATACACTCTAAATTAATTAGTTTCGGCCAGAGCAGGATAATGGAGGCTATGTTTTATTTTCATATGGAACTTTTTATAGCGGTAAAATTAGTCTCACGAGAAACAATGAGGCAGGAAAATGCTAGCAGCAATAATGAAATTTACTTTGAATAGAATATCATATACCTACCTTTTATATATAACATAGTTACCTACATAAACAAAAAATAACAATAACACACAAGCCCGAGTCAAATATACTTCTATCCACACCAACAAAGAAACTAATCTGTACCTCTCACAAGTACGAGTGAAAAGTGTGTGAGGGAGAACTGAGAGGCAATTATTATTAGTGCCACCGTTTCAGACTCATTTCTTTCATGGCGTGGTCTTATTCTGTGGCGCGGCTTATAATCACTTTTAATGTTCTCTCTTCGTGGTATGGTCTTTATCATCATCACGCAACAAACAAGCAAGCTACCAAAATGAATTTCGTGTTTACAGGCCAGATGTGGCAGCAAAAAGTGAAACGTCACAATTTACTGAAATAGGAACTCTGTCACAAGGACGAGCCAAAAATGGACGCATGAAAATATGCCTCAAATATAATCAAACGAGTTTTGAGGTTACGACCTCATGATTTTACTCTATTCCATGACTGCTCATTCAACTTTTAATTTGGGTCTATTTCCTTATATAGTGTGATCTTTGAGCCTGAATAAAGTTTATACAGACATTGGTATCTGAAAATGTTAATAAAACTTAAATAAAACCTTTTCCTATAAGTTACCTCCTTGGTTGTTGTGATTCGGAGTAAAAGATCGTTCCATTTTTAAATTACACGACATTAATAAGTTAGCTATACTACATAGGTACCTATAGCTGATCGCTAAACATGACAGTAATGGATTTCATACAATTTTGCTAGTCGGTGCATGCTCACGTGTTTTTGGCCAGTAGGTACAACAATTTATCTTGAAGATGGTTGTCAAAATAATGCTCATTTTTCCGAGCATGTTTGAGAGAAATCTTATTTCCTTAATTACACGTTTCATTTTCGCAACTTAAAAAATAACGGCCTAAGTAGGCACCTTTGAGAAATAAGTAGGTTACTTCCATAATCACATTTTCTTTCACTGAGTTCTCTCAAAGAGCATTCAAGATACAAAGGCTTTTCGAGTTAATTAATTGCAATTAGTGACCTTATATCCACGGAGATAGAGTAGGTTTTCAGGTGGTACATTTAATTAATTTGAGGTTTCTGTTTTATTTCATGAGAAAGGAAACTTAGAGCTTTGTTTCAGTTTTTACACGCTTTTTCGTAAGAAAATTGAGTATAATTGGTACTAAGAGATCTGAAAGGAAATCTAGAAGATGTTTTGTTCTTGTTTTTATAATAAATTATTCAACGCAAAAAGTATTTTTAACAAAATAAATAAACATTGTGGACTATCCACACGACATTATCTAGCCCCAAAGTTAGCAGACATAATACCTTTTTTTTTAAAAATAATTATAGGTAGGTACTTAGAATACAATAAAACATCCAGACAGAAAACCAACATCTGTGTTCGCTACACAAATATTTATTCTCGGTAGTTATCGAACCCACGCCCTACAGCAGAAGACAACTGCCCACTGAGCTGAGAGGCCAGTCAACTTACCACCACTACCAGTTACTTACCAGTTATTAATATTAAAATGGGCGTCTGTCTACGTTTTGCTGGCATGGTGCCCGCGCAATCGCTCGAAATCTTACCGAGTCACCAGTAATTGTTGGATTCTAGACTGTAAGCTCCATTGTTAATTAATTTACAATTTTCACGCCAACTTTTCACTCAATTTACCAAAAGTAGTTTCCACTTTAGTATAATTTGCTACAAATTTGTTGTTACTTAGCTAAATTAAGTAAGTTTTATAAGTTGTGTATGATTTTAGATGACATTTACGTCAGACGTCACTTTTACAGTGTCACAAACATTTTGGTCACAAAGGAGCTAAGCATCTTTATTTCATTTTTTTTAAACTTCGTGTGGACTGTACTTGAGTATTTGTACTTGTTGTGGAGTAGCGAAACGTTTGTTTTTTAAAATCCTTGACAGTGAATGGGGAATTGGGAAAAATAGGAAGCGTGTTATTGGAGGGAATAACCCGATCAAAAAGTTTTTTGTGTCGAACGTATTTACGCATAAAGTGAATACAGAAATGACGGCTGATAGAGGAGACTGGAAGAGCAAGACTGGTCGACCCCACATAAAGTGGAATAAGAGCAGGAAGAAGAAGAGTATGGTCCCATTTAAATGCATTTTTAATAGAAAGCTGATAATTCTGATGCTTCTGCCGATAGTCTTAAAGTTTTAGCAAAATTGTCTTTTTCTTCCCGAACATTGCCATCCAATGAACTTGAATTATTCACTTTCATGTTGACATCCATTAATTTGATTGCTCAAATTGAAAGGCAGAAGTGAATCGTGGTAGTATATTATAGCTTAATGCAACAACTCTTGCCGCTTTAAGCTATAAGCTAGTCATAACTGAACGTTTTATTAGGGCGGTCGATACTAGGGTGGACTGTATGAATTATTTGCTAGTCATGCGGGGTTGAAGCATGCTTTTGCGGGAAAACTCTGTTCAAGTTAGACCTATTATTAATCTAACTGTTAACTGTCTCAAAGTACTGCAGGTTAAAGCACTTCTTCTGGTGACTGGTTCTTTTGAACCAGTGTGGCGAAAGGATTAGGTATAAGTACGGTTAAAGCACTGAATATTTTAATTATTAAAAAAAGGTTTTTTTTATTTACCTAAAAGGTACAAGAAATTATGGGTGTGGGTACTGGTGAAATTACTGGCACGTGAGGCTGAACATGAGGTGATAGACGGAGGGCAGTGCATCGTAGGGCACGTTCCTGACGTTCGTCACCTATGAGGCAATGCTTACTACAACCAATGCCTATAACAAAGCGATGGTTACCACTTGATTATGCTTTTGCAATTATCTAGTTGTATAAAAAAAAAAATACGGGTTGCACTCCGGGAGTGCCGGCAGAAGTGAAAACTTGATTATTAACGTTGAGCATGTTTGATATTTTGGAATGGTTAGGGGGGGCTTGTTTGTTATTTGGCACGCTGTAACATACACGAACATTCGCGCAAGCGTAAGGCATACATTTTCGCCGCGCCGTAGAGAGGGGATAGCTGTCTACTCTCCATCCGTCTTACGCTTTTTCGATCAGGTCACGTGTCCTGACGCGCTGACGCGAGTTTAAGATTTTATACCCATTACAGAAAAAGTGCTCAACGCCGCTAAAGAAGTTTTCACTTCAAAAATAGTTAAGCCTGCCTGCATCTAAGCTTTCTGCCGTGGTGATCAGTGAAACGCTATCAAATATGACAGCAATAATTCAGTATTTCACTGATCGCCACCACAGAACGCTTATATGTGCGCAAGGCTTTAAATCAATCAAAATCCATTATTTACCAAATCTAGGAATTAATGAAACAATTTTCATTTTAGCAACGCTACTAAAACTGGTTGTTAGATTTGCGAATTATCATTAATTTATAGCCACATAAACCGTGAAAATCATAATATCTTATACCTAATCATAATTGGTAAGTAGGTACACGATTTATGGGGCAATATGGGGTCCTTTAATGCTCGAGTCATAAGTCAAGAAGTTACGATGGGGACTCATGAAATTGGAGAACAACTTTATTGATATTAGCCGTGCGAAGTAAAACTAATGTACATACGGTTACACACCAGGCTACATACACACTCTTATGTACTCTTGCATACAATCGAGAACGACCGGAAAAGGATGGTACGGGCATGGGCAGCCCGTTGGAGTGCTGATTCACTGGAGCAGAGCTGTGAAATAACGCTGAACCACTTCGGTGCGGCGATATTATGCAATTCTGTTCAAAATCAAACTACTACTACCTACTATTAGCCCGAATCATCCCATTGTTGGGCATAGGCCTGGGGCTCAGTTCTAGACCAGTGACTTTTTTGTCACGGTAGATAATATATCCCAAAAACTGTCAGTTTCTTTAGTGAATTTGACAGTTCTTGTAATATACATATATCTACCGTGACAAAAAAGTCACTGGTCTAGAATTGAGCCCCTGACCCCCCCATTCCCGCCACTCTACATGATCTTGTGCCACCAGTTGCTAGTCCCTCTCAAAAGCGTCCAGCTCGGCCCGCCATCGCCTGCGTTGTCTGGCAAATCAATCTGAAATTCAAAAAAATATTTTGTCAGTTGTATCACTTGATCACTTTGAACCGTCTTAAAGCTAAGGTCTTAAGGTGAGTCTACCTGGACTCACCTAGGCACCGGAGGATTGAGGAGGGCTTCTAAAATCCCTCCAGCTCAGAAGAGCAAAAATACTGATGGTATATCTCTATGTATAGTTTGTATGTATCAATAGCTGTCACCGACAAGCATTTGAAATTCGCCTGTTTTTGCCCGAGATTTGTGACGTCATCTGTCTCAATGACATTGTTTAACGGTTTCCGAGCTTAGGCTCCTGTTAGTCTGCTAATGACAGCCTGGCACTGCCATCACGTTAAACCCTATAAATAATAACTTACATAATGGAAACACAAATACCTAACTGAATGTGTTCAACACACAAAATTGCAATGACTATTTTGGCACTGATTGGAGAGCAAAATATCTACATTAATGGCATTATCTCTGAATTATGGCTAGCCATGCAGCTTTAAGTACCACAGATCAGTAAAATATACGAGATAGATTGTTAGAGCATTCTGCATAGCCTTGTGGCCGTTTTCGGGAATTCGTTCTCCCTCTATGGTGTGAACAAATATTTGCAAAAGTAACTACTTATACCAAAAGCTATAATAACTACTAGACAAACACAACACTTGTTTGAATGGTGGAGCGATCTTATTTATCTCTGTATCAAGAGATGGCGTGGGATGAATCCCACTCGGATCAATCTTGATACAAAAAAAACAGCGTCAGTGTCAGTATTTCCAGAACATTTTCATTTACATTTTTTTTAAGACTAAAGTGAACAGATGGATTATGGCTAAGCATAAGTTAACTTAGACTGTATCCTCACTTGACATCAGTAGGCCTACCACAAGCTCTGTCCGGCTCTATCTCTGGCTCTGGTTTTGAGTCTGTGTGAGTGCACAGATAGTATAATACACTGGTGAGCACTCACACAGACTCTAAACCAAAGCCAGATACAGAGTCAGCCAGAGCTTGTGGAAGACCTACAGCCCTGCATAATTTCGACTGAGGAAGTATTTAACTCAAAAAATGCGGTAATATCTTTTGCATTAGGTAATCATTCAGGAATAGATCTAGAGTCAAAACGTTTTCTGCCTATCCTGTCCTATATTTATTTCTAAATTAAATTAGCTAACGGAATTCGAAATTCCAAAGTTTAATGTTCGTTTGATCTAAAAAGGTCTAGGTAGAAATGTGCCTTTAAAGTCTTTTGAAGTAGTTTCTTGTGAAAGTTACCAATTCAAAGAAACTATTTCTTTACCTAACTGCTCAAATTTTGTCCTTTCATTGTTCGATAATTTTTGCCAAAGAATTATTACTCACTTTATTTTATTACTCACAGCTCAGTTGGTGGTTCGTTCCCCACCCAGAACCGCCACAGAACCTAAACTTAAAGCAGGTTTTAAGTTGACATTGTAGGCATGTCAAATCAGTGGGTAAACGCATGCATAATCAAAAAAAGTTATTAAAAAATATGAAATATAAAAAATAAAACAAAAAAATTATATTTTGTAGGCATGTCAAATTGCTTACTCTATATAGGTATGTTTTAAGTATGCACTAGATAGGAAGTTCTAATAATTGTACTAAAGACACGAACCCTTTTCAAGAAGTTTGAAATTGAGTAAAAGCTTTCGTCTATTAACCATTTTTCCAACCATTTATTGGATCAGTAACCTTAATGCTAAATTCCATGCGTGATTAGTTAATGAGGTTGATCAGAATTTAGATTGGAGCCATTGCGGAAATGATGACGTCAAATGGAAATCTAAATTGGCCATTTGGGGGAATATCTACCAAATTGTATTAGGGCTTCACGTAATCAATATACTTAACATTATTTCACTATAGGAACATGACAATAAATTTCTACAAAATAAACAATGAGGTGGTAAATTTATTTACAACTAGTGGCCTGTCCCGGCTTCGTACGGTCCACCCGGTTTTTTTTAACACATAAATATAGCCTATGTTACTCAGGGTGAAACGCTGAGCCATCTCTAAGCCATTATTGAAAGCATCTACACCTAAAAACTACGTCATTTTTGCCTGCAGCATAGATAAAAGAACACTAAAGTCTGATTAAGTCTCTGGATAATAAGTATTTACACAGGTACTTTGCCCAGCGCCAAACTAAGAAAAGCTGTTCTTAGTAATAAGGAATTTCAAAATACAGCAAAAACACCCGCAACCTCGCCCCTAGGCACATAAACTTGCTTACAAGTATATAATACTTTCTCGCGAACGTGCCGATGTCGCAAAGTATCATGTCAGCACAGAGAGAACATTAATAATTCAGTAGGTAGAAAAATAAATAACAAGTCTAGCGAATAGAAATGAAACTCTTCACATATACCGCCAAAGTGAGAGCATTGAGCACAGAATAGTAGTAATAGAGCTCATTGTGAAGGGCACGTCCGGGGAAGTACTACCACCATGCCTATTTCTGCCGTGAAGCACCATCGCTGTGTTTCGGTTTGAAGGGTGTGGTTGGCACGTGAAGCTGAACATCTGTATGCCACAAGTTGATGGACGACAATGCACTGGCCTGCGTTCATCGTAGGGCATGTACTTGCGTGACCTACAAGGGAGGCGAGTCTACGAGCCATATGCTTGTTCTATCAGCTGGTTGATTAAAAAAAAAAATATATCAGACGCTGCAACTTGGTTTTATCACTTATTCCAAAATCACAAAAAAATCTTAATCTTGTTAAGAAATACGAATGAAAAAGCACAAATTATGTAGAAAGATAGTGCAAGATACGAAAAGCTTTATCTGAATAAATGATTTTTTGACCTAGTAATTGTGTAGTAGTAGGTACCTATAGTGAGTTTTGATTCTATGCGCTAAATTTATTGTTATTTATGTCATGGTAAGGTAGCCTACCTCCATTAAGATTCGTTTTCACGTGACATTAGAAAAATAGTTCCTCAGGGAGCTGTTTTGCTGAAAAATGTTTTGCAATTTAATTCTTTAGTGGCTCGCCTTCATGTTTTCTTCCATTAAAACGACACTTACTATACACATGGTAGTAAAAAATAAAAACTAAATCGACATCTGGTTATTAACGTTTATATAGAGTTTCTTCCAGTACCCGTATTTAGAGAAATGTATAAAAATATCAATGCAAGCATGAGCTCAATGATAATGTTTATCCTTTATCCTAATCTTTCAGTAGTATCACAAGGTTTATTTGTGAGTCTAGGTGCCAGTTCCACGCGACCAAGTCTCAAAGAAACCCAAAGCCTTATTATATGGCAATCAGTGTACCTTTGTCAAATATCGTACTGTCAAAATTCAGCGGCAGTGTTTGGTTCTAAGCTTCCTCCCTATTAACTTTCTGATTTCTGAGTTATAAATTGTGAAACTAACACGACTTTCTTTATAATAATAGATGTTGCTCCTTTAAATATACACACTACATGTTTTAAACAATGAAGTACCGACCGACTCTTTTATTGCATCGTAAGAAAATTGACCAAAGTTCAGTGTTCAGGTAACTCGATTCGATCGGAACCCGTATCGGATAGACACCGTATCGATAATGCAAATGTACCATGCATATTTAACTACTACAGATTTATATCGAGTAGCTAGAGTATGTTTTGAATACATTCCGAGTTTCTAAACTACCTACCTACCTTACAGATGTTTTAGAAGCTTCAAAGTGGTTCTTGAGATTTACTGAATGCCTTTTGACTTTTAAATTGATAACGTTAGTGGCACCTTTGCTGTAAATATAGGTGATATAGCATGAAGGACTGCTTTAAATACCAAAATAGTAAGATAGTCAACTATATATAACAAATATCGATGTTAATCGAGCTGAAGATTAATAAATTCTTGATGAGAAAAAATGACAAAAAAATTAAAAGTAGGTAAGCATTGTCGTCTATACAATCAGGTGAGATAGTAGCCAAAGAATGGTCTATATAATATAAAAATAGTAGGTTTAGGTTTCAGTTGGAGACACTAATCAAGTCATTAAACAGTAGGTGATGTAATCTAAAATATTTATTTTTTAATTTAATAGTGTTTTTTTTACTACACTTAGGGAAATCACAAAGGTTTGTATAATGTCCCAAAAGTTAAGAGCCGAGCGGGATTTGAATCCGTGACCTTCCCGTTAGTAGGTAGGGCTGCGCTGACCGCTGCGCCATAGGATCCTAATCACACTCGACGAATAACTCTTATGGACTTTTTGGTGGTTAAATATTTTTTTCTGTAATTTCATCCAAAGTAACCTTATTTCTGAAACTCAAAACTTTTATCTGAGATTTCATAGGAACGAAAATAATTTCATAACTGTTGATAGCTCTCGACAAATACCACTTCTTAAAACCTCAAGATATTTGTATCACTTCGTACACGTACATACAACTTACTGACACATAACTCTTTCAGAGTGCATAACAGCAGCAAACTTGGACACTTTGTGGAACTTTCTAGCAACATTTCACTCAGGCAGCCAACGAAATAACCTCTATAATGCATTTCCTACGCGAACTTTGTATTCCCGATGCACACATGGCATGCTCGATGCGCACCAAGCGTAGAGTTGAAGCTGACTTGTTATTTTTATTAAACCGTGTTTGTCCCACTGCAGGGCAAAGGCCTCCCGTACCTCTTTCCCCTCTTCGCTATTCAACGCAGTGGCAGGCCACGATCTAAGCCGATGAAGACTGGCGAAACTGGATGATACTACAGGCGGAGTTTTTTTTTATGTTACTAGATGACGGAACAAGCGTATGGCCCACCTGATATTAAGTGGTAACCATCGCCTATAATAAAGGAATGCCTCAAAGGGCACGCACTTCAGGAACGTGCCCTACGATGCACTGCCCTGTGTGCATCAACTGGAGGCATACAGATATTCAGCCTCACGTGTCAGTAAATACACCATCACCCATGCTTTTCAAACCGAAACGCAGCAATGCTGTTTCACGGCAGAAACAGGCATGGTGGTAGTACTTCCCCGGACGAGCCCTTCAGAAAGAGCTCTACTACTACTAAAATGATGTTAAAATACTAAAAACTAGTAAAATTTAGTAGATACATATACATCCTGCCCTATTTACGAATAATTCAGTGATTATCAGCTTATACAATGTAACATTACTTTCCAGCAAGCATTAAATATAAACATGCAAATTGACAAACCTACTAAATTTGCGTCCGCGAATCTAAATACAGTTGTTCAATCCAACGGCTATTTACTAACAACGCTCCAGCAAATATGCATTCGAACCAAACAGTATTTGATCAATAGAGCTGTAAACTAGCAGCAGAGACTGTATGTCAGATGTTTGGGTTCTTTTCCTGCGTTTCCTGCGTGTTTGCATGAACTGTAAATAGTTGCTCACTGGTCTGGGTGTCATCATCATCCACAGCCCGACTTCACCCACTGTTGGGTATAGGCCTCCCTTAGATTGTGCAATCTACTTCGATCCTGTGCCAGTCTAACCCATTTCTTCCCCGCTACTTGGACTATGTCGTCCATCCACCTTGCTGCAGGATGCCCTACGTTTCTGTAGCTGGCTTTTGACCACCATTTCGTTGTTGCACGTACTACCACGTCTCTCACCACGTCTTTGGTCTGAGTATACTCGTCTTGAATAACCACGATTTAAGGAATTTTATTATGTATCCAGGGAAATATATATAACTACTAGGAGTTTGTTTAGTTCATACGTTACTGACAGACTTCATTGCTTACTTCATTCTCTCAGCTTTATTCTGCTTTTCTTTGCGTGGAAGACTTTCAGTACCAATGACAAGCATTTGTGTGATGACCGCAGATGTTTGTTCTCTGACTGCGAGTGCTACATGAGCAGGCATGTGTTTACAAAAAATATATTCTATCAGCTATTTTGTTTCCATAAGCTTTACTTAGTTTTTCCCAAAACTGGAGTGAATAGACCATCTTTTTCTTCGATTTATAGTGTCACTTGTTACTGAAAATCAGTGTGGTGATAGAATTTTTAAATGCGCCTCAGAGAGGCTCCTTTCGTGCACTTGAGACTTAGTAAACCATTACAAATCTTATAAAGGTCTGAATCAACGTCTGTTGATTAGTTTTACGAAAGTTCTTAGTATAAGTTATTCTTCATGGATGATAGATGCTGTTAAACCTTTCAAAGTGTATTTACGGCCAACGATTACTTGCTAAGCTTATTTGAATTTCTGAAATCACTTTATATTCAGCTATTCATTTTATGGATAGATGTCTAAGGAATACTGATATCTTTCAAAAACATTAAAGTAAATAGAAGCTTTAAATTGGGGATAAAATAGATGATAGTCATATCAAAAACACTGGTAGAGTATTCTAAGCTTCAATACATTATAAGTATTTATAATAATTGTCGTCATCATCATTTCAGCCCAGTATCACCCGCTGGGAATAGGCCTTCTTAATCTTTTTCATTGCTCATACTCTGAAAGTAGGTTTGAAGTTGCCTGAGGGGCCTAATTGAAAGTAATACTTTCAGCCCTAGGGAGAATCGCTTTCTACTGACAGCTGTCAAATTATAAAAAAAAACAAGTTCTATTTTATTCAACCATGTTCTAACTTTCTAAACTGCAAGGAGGTTGAACCAAATTCCAACTTTTTATTCAGCAAGTAGGTTGGAAACCCATTACAACGGTAAGAAGTTTAAAAACTCTAATTTGAGCGCAATGTAAAATTTAAATAACATAAAGATAGTATTAAATAAATAATATATCTTCTAAATTACTTGATTAATATATAACTTCAACTATTTATTTAAAATAACATAGATTTGAGCAAACAATTTACCATTTTTTAAATTATGAAAATGAAAATAATGGCTGAATAATGCTGGCGAGCCGTAGCCGAAGGCCCGCCAGAGAAAAAGAAAAAAAAAACCGGGAAGGCGGCAATTCAATCTTCATTTTCACAAATTTTTCATTCATGTTTTTATTTTTACTTTCCTTGTATTCGTAATGAAAAGCACAGTGTTTACCTCGGGTGAAAGTCTTTTAAGTCCCTCAAGCTCCATTGGCGCCCTCGCTAACGCTCTGGCGCCAAACCCGTCTCGGGACTCAAAAAACGTGACTTTCAACACTCGGGTAACAATGTACTATTGCTAGCCTCCAGAAGACTTCCTCGCGTAGGGCTGCCATCACTCGTACCTAGCTTTGTAACATTTTCTGATATCACTGCATTTTCGACTGAGACATCTATCTAAATATATAAAACTCTTACGTTACTGACTGACTGACAATCAACGCACAGCCTGAACTAATGGTCCTAGGAGTATTAAATTTAGAAAGTAGATTCTGGTATAGGGTGCACTAAGAAAGGGTTTCCCGAAACTCAACCCCTAAAAGTGTGCAGCGGGGGTTGAAGTTTGTACGGAAAAAGCTTAACGCGAACGAAGTCGCACGGGATTTCGCTAGTTATTTTATAAAATTAGTCAATGACCACTCTATGCTAAGTAGGTTCAGCACAAGAAGTTTGTTCTTCCACTCTTTCTTGACCTTATTTTGGTACTCCCTTCTATCTTACTCATGTAATTTTTCACATATTCAATTCACACAATAACTTAGCTCAGTTTTCTTCAGCCGCTACACGACCGAGGTACAAACAAAAATAGGCAAGCATCGTGAAGTACTCGATACAAAATATGTGCTATTATAAAGTAACGAGTTTTTTTACCCAACTTGCCTAGAAAGAGGGTATTGTATTCACTTACAATGCATAAAAAGTAATTCAAGCAGCATGTTCTTCAACAGTTCTATTACTTAAGAACAAGCAACCGCGGTGGCGTAGCAGTAATTGATTGAACAAAATCTCGCTACTATCAAAAAGGTATTTTTTCGTAAGAACATCGATTTTCTAAGGTGGCCTTTTGTCGTAAATTGTGTTGAAGCTTCGGGTTGGAAAACATTAGCTATTGCTCACTTTAGATAGCAGCACTAATCGACGGATACTTATGAGAATCCGCGCATGTATGCTTGTGTGTGGATCCATAAATTTGACAATTATGTTTTATAACTGTCAAAAAATGACAGCCGCTTGTGTTGTAAATTGATAGTCTGCTATTATTAGTACAAAATCTGAAACTGGTTAGAAAAAACCAGAGACACGAAGAATAAGAACAGAACAAACAGCTAATTTCGGCTTCTTATAGCATAGCGTGCGTCAGAAAGAGATAGCGCTCTACGAAGCCGAAAAGCTGATGTGCAATATTTATTGCCTACAACCGTACTGCTTACTGCGACTTATATCGCTACCGCTTCTAATGGAATAGCCCAGTGGCTGTTTATTTTTGTTAGTAAACAGTAAGACAGCGCCTTGTTGTTACGGAAGAGATACCGTCGATAAGCATGACCCTATCCTTTGTTATTATTGCTTGGGAACACGCGATCAAGAGAAAAGCAGCCTTTTGTCCGTGCTACTGGTTAAAGTTATGACTGTGACTGAGTGTAGGGAAAAAAATCGTCTATATCATCCTGTCTCGGCTTCGCACGGGTGGCTATTTATTTTTTAAAACCACAGCCTATGTTACTCAGGGTGAATGTAGCTTTCCAATGGTGAAAGAATTTTTAAAATCGGTACAGTAGTTTTTGAGTGTATTCATCACAAACATGCACATAAAAATACAAACCTTTCCTCTTTATAATATTAGGCTGGTTTTAGTCTCACGCCGACGGCACGCGCACCATCAGCGCTGATGGCCGAGATTAATGAACTTCTAGGAAGCGTGCGCGCTGATAGCTACGCGTCATTCCAAAACGCTTCCTAGAAGTTCATTAATCTCGGCCATCAGCGCTGGGGGCTAATTCTCGGGCCGATCTCGATCATTTTGTAATTTTATTTTATTGCTTCTTTTCGAAGAGAGAATGCCGGATTTCCTTGAGTAATTCATCAACACCCTCATCATAAAAGCTTCAACAGCTACGATATACGGAAAACGTAGAAAAAGTACGGGGTTGTGAAAAGAAGCAATAAAATGAAATTGCAAAGTGATCGAGATCGGCCCGAGAATTAGCCCCCTGATGGTGCGCGTGCCGTCGGCGTGAGACTAAAACCAGCCTTAGTATAGAAGTAAAGGTATTATTATAGATTTCACATTAGAGAAAGTGTAAACGTAATAGCATTTCTCGACACATAAATAAGTTTTTTTGCATGATCCGTCTACAAAACAAAAATAAAAATAGCAGCGAAGTTCCAGTGTGGTACTCCAATTAGGTATTTATCGATAACACATTAACACTAATCATAAATCATTTTTTACATGATTATAGACCTTCCTTTGGCTACAATCACACCTGTTGGAAGGTAACAATGTTATAGCCGACGATGCTACACGATGATGATGATGATGATTGCTTTGTGTCCTCAGTTTCTCGTCAATTCTTACAAAATCACAATAAAAAATGTAAACGAAAAGATCAGATAATACATCACTTTGAGTGTCTTTCACTTTAGCAAGACGTTACCTTGTGACAAAAAGCTACACGTGAACAAAGTCACTAGCGTTCTATTTCTCCTGCATACCCAAACACTCAATACGTGGAAGTAATGGAAGCTTTGCATGTGAGCTAGTATTTTTCTTTCCGTAAAACACGTAGAAAATGTCACGTACGTATTACATACCATGGCGTAGGTAAATTCTGCAAGGAAGTAAGATGGAATCGTATTGCATGTCAAACCTAAATGTAGGTACTCTTTGCAAATTAAACTAATAATATATTTATATTTATTTTAGTATTTACTCTCTGTCACTTCTGCCTCTCAGTTCAGTTGGTAGTAGCTCTGCCTTCTGCGCCATAGGTGGTGGGTCTGATCCCTATCGAGAACAAATATTTTGTGTGGTGAATTCCGATGTTTGTTTTCTGTCTGGATGTTATATTTTATTTTAAGTATGTTAGGGTATTTACAATATTTTTTCTAAATAATTGTATATCTAATCTAATTACTGTTATTTTGGTCTGATAAGCTTATTTATTTAATATTTGAAGTTGTAGAAGTACAATCTTGACTTCCTTCAAGAACGTCAATGCCAACGTTGCAGTCGTAATTGTTTATATTTAAAATGATAGATATTAAGTTTTATTATTGTTCAAAATGTTATTTTATTTATTTGCTTATTTATGTTAGTTTTTTTTTAATTTGATGCGAACTATCTAAAATTGTTTTCTGATGTAGTTGGTTGTTTGACAATCGTTCCGGTTCGCCGCCCGTCATATATTGTTTTTGGAGAGAGGGCGACAACATGACGGCGGCGAACACATCGGCTCATGCCGGCGGTAGCAAGCAACGAAACAGGGCTTAGGATAATTAGCCTCTAAGTTGATAAAGGACATGGATTTGTGGAACATGGAATAAATTATATTTTAAAAGCTAAACCTGTGTTTGGACTTTGGCTGGTGCCAATAGTTCAGAAGTGTGACGAACAAGGATAAATAAAATTTCCTCAAACGCCTGCAAAAACGTAAGTAGCGTTATACTCTGATACTTAGTTGTGGATATGTTTTTTTTTCTTTTGTCTTTTTATACAACATACCATGCAAAGGAAGAATTTAAGATTTTTAAAATTTATTTTTGTGCTTTATTTTTTTTTCTGGTTTTGTCCAAACTAATAAATGCGTGATACAGTATCGTTTGAAATTGGCGAGTTTTTGTGAATTTTATGGACATAGTTTTTCTTTTCGATCAAAAAAGAAAAACTATGCAAAAAAAAAAAAAAAAAAAGCGATCAAAAAGTATGTAGCTGGTTTACAGTTTGTTCTGTTAGAACGTACATAATTATTTTATTTTTACAAACTACCATCATATTTTGAGACTTATCAAAGTAATAATTTTTATTAGCAAGTACGGTTGGTACATCAAAAATACAGTTCTTATTATGTAGTTCTTTTAATAATCTTTTAAAAAGAAATCATTACATGACAAAATAAAGCAAAATAACACGGATGGAAATGGATTTAATCTAAGGCAAACAGTTCATAACAATAACAGTTGTTTTTATTTTAGTGTTTCATATTTTTATAATCATTTTATATGTAGTATGGCGCTGTTTTGGTGCATGTTCGGTTGTTCAATGAAGTTGTTTAATGGTGCTTCATAATATTGGGGCACTAGAGTAAACTGTATTAAGCTGAACCCATTTATTGCTTCCACGTACATAATTATTATAGTGTGTTTATAAGATACCTACTTACTTATATTCATAAAAGTTGTTGGCTGGCAAGACATTTGTATTGTAGTAGTTTTTGGATACCTACAGAAATAATGAAAAAAATGAATAAATGAAACGGTGAATAAATCAAATGACATGTGTGATGCGATTACGTACAAGCACTAATCCTTTTATTTTTCTAAGTTGCAGAGCAATTAATCATGAAGATGCCCAGGTATCATGTCTGGCTCAGGCCAATGCCGTGGATGTGGCCACCTACTGGTTGAAGTGGCTTTAATGATAATGATTGTAATATCAATACGAAAGAAGAAAAAAAAAAAATGCTCAGGTTCGAGAGCAAGGTGAGGATGCTCAGGTTCGAGAGCAAGGTCGTGATGCTCAGGTTCGAGAGCAAGGTCGTGATGCTCAGGTTCGAGAGCAAGGTCGTGATGCTCAGGTTCGAGAGCAAGGTCGTGATGCTCAGGTTCGAGAGCCAGGTTGTGATGCTCAGGTTCGAGAGCAAGGTCGTGATGCTCAGGTTCGAGAGCAAGGTTTTGATGCTCAGGTTCGAGAGCAAGGTGGTGATGCTCAGGTTCGAGAGCAAGGTCGTGATGCTCAGGTTCGAGAGCCAGGTCGTGATGCTCAGGTTCAAGAGCAAGGTGGTGATGCTCAGATTCGAGAGCCAGGTCGTGATGCTCAGGTTCAAGAGCAAGGTGGTGATGCTCAGGTTCGAGAGCAAGGTGGTGATGCTCAGGTTCGAGAGCAAGGTGGTGATGCTCAGGTTCGAGAGCAAGGTGGTGATGCTCAGGTTCGAGAGCAAGGTGGTGATGCTCAGGTTCGAGAGCAAGGTGATGATGCCCGAGTCCAAGTCCGAGTCCGAGTCCGAGACCGAGACCGAGACCGAGACCGAGACCGAGACCGAGACCGAGACCGAGACCGAAACCGAGACCGAGACCGAGACCGAGACCGAGACCGAGACCGAGACCGAGACCGAGACCGAGACCGAGACCGAGACCGAGACCGAGACCGAGACCGAGTCCAAGTCCGAGTCCGAGTCCAAGTCCAAGTCGAGTCCGAGTCCGAGTCCGAGTCCAAGTCAAGTCCGAGTCCAAGTCGAGTCCGAGTCCAAGTCCAAGTCCAAGTCCAAGTCGAGTCCGAGTCCAAGTCGAGTCCGAGTCCAAATCCAAGTCGAGTCCGAGTCCAAGTCGAGTCCGAGTCCAAATCGAGTCCGAGTCCAAGTCGAGTCCGAGTCCAAGTCGAGTCCGAGTCCAAGTCGAGTCCGAGTCCAAGTCCAAGTCGAGTCCGAGTCCAAGTCGAGTCCGAGTCCAAGTCGAGTCCGAGTCCAAGTCGAGTCCGAGTCCAAGTCGAGTCCGAGTCCAAGTCGAGTCCGAGTCCAAGTCTGAGTCCGAGTCCCAGTCCGAGATCGAGTTCAAGTCCAAGTCGTCCGACGCATGAAGAAACATGACTCGTGCGGCGTTACCTCACTCTGAGGCGTTCCATTCAAGACTTGAAGTGCAAGCGGCAGCGTGGAACGAGCGACAAAGAGGCATAACTGGCACACATAGCACGACATCTATCTCTCTCCTACTTTAGTAAGCAATGCGTCCGCGTGGACAGCTCCTATAAAATAATACATTTACAAGTTTTCGTCAAAGTGAATGTGGCGTCAATTGTTTATAGCAACGATAATTTTGGCGGTAAAAGTAATGATTTTCTCGATATTACCCGAATCTAAATTATGTTCAGTGATATATTGTCGAATATTCGTGCTATCATCAATTAAAATAAATAGCAGCGGTCCGCTAGCGAGCAGCAATTGTAGGTTAAAGGTAACTTGATCAATTCAATTGTGATTTCCGTTTACCTTTTTCTCTATATCCATACAAAATATAATCAAACAAATAAAATTAAAATTTTCTTTTGGAAAATGCAACCATTCCATCATTATTTTCTTATGACGTTGTCACTTTCAACTATCGTCAGTAAACCGACTTTACAGACAACCGATTTTTTTTTTTTAACCAAAAAAGGGAGGTCATTTACGTACACTTGAAACAAGAAAGGACCTAATATTAAACCCTGAGTCACCCCCATTTCAATAACTGACCCAGAAGACTTTAGGAACTCTATCAGTCAAGTATAATTGTATTAGATCAATAAAGCGATTTAGAATGCCGTAATGTTTACGGTAAGATATTAATGAGGCATGATTTACACGGTCAAAAGCTTTGGAAAGGTCGCAGAATACCCCAATCGCTTCTTGTGAGTGCTTTAAGAGTAAAATACCGACATCAGTCGTTGATCAACCTTTCGTTAAACCGAACTGGTGGTTATGAAGTATCCCATTTAGATTAATATGTGATAACAACTGAGTAAGAAAAACTTTCACGAAGATTTTACTAAGCGTATGCAATACTGAGATAGGTCTATGATTAGCAGGATCACTCACATTTCCAGATTTGAACAGGGAATGAGTTAACCAGGTTTCATTATATCAAGAAAAACACCCTCGTCAACACATTTATTAAAAATATACGCTAGACATGGTGCAATCTTAGTTAAGATAGCGCTGAGTAGTTTTGTAGACATACTCCATAAATCTTCAGTATTTTTCATGTTAAAACTAAAGATATTATTACATTTTTGAACACTAGATTCTAACAATGCCATCGTGCCAGTAGCCGAAGAATTTAAAGACGATGTCACTACTTTACGGATACTGGAAAATAAACTATCAAACGCGTTGGCTACTCCAATATTTTTGTCAAAAGATTATTGTCTACTTTTAAATGTTTGATGAGTTACGATTTGCCAGGCTCATTATTGACTATCTTCCAGGTAGCCAGTTTGAGTTTTATTTGTGGTTTTCCAATTTTTGTTTTGATATGCAAGGATTTTGCTGCGTGACAAGCTCTTTTTAATGCTTTAAAGTAGTTTTAATATGTTAAATAGATGCTGGGTTTAATGAATGCACTGAGCTCTAGAAGCATATAGGTCATAATAATGTATTCCTACTTTTGTAAATACCTGGGATGACCCAGTCAGGTTACACGACACTAATACTAGCTTTACATGTTTTAAGTTTAAACGTATCCTTACGTTCTTCATTTGATAAATTTGACAAGGTGGTTAAAAGATCATGCGGGTCAGTCAAGCATGCATGAGGGGGGCATGAGGGACACTTTCAGTTCAATATTGTTTTGAAACTTTTTAATACGGCTCTCTGTGATAGGCTGGTGGGTGAAAATCTCGTGTTTATCTAAAATTTTAAATGCAAATCTAGCGCTATGGCCGTAGTGATCTGAATTAAAATGCCTAACTACTGATTTACTAACTGGCTCATGACTGCTAAAAATATTGTTAAGGCAATAATATTGTTAAGGCTGTTGTTAGTGTCACCCTTGTTGGATCTTGAAACAAGCAGTGTAGGTCAAAACGTTTAAACAAATTTAGCAGCCTCTCAGAAAGAGGGTGAACCAGGATATCCACATTAAAATCTCCACAGATTAGTACGGTTTTATTAGAGTTAAAGATTTTACGCATTACATCTTCCATAGTGGATTCATACAAGGTGCAATCCGCGTCCGGGGAATGGTAAACGCTCACAACTATGTGCCGCTCCAGCCCCACACATGACAGCCCAACAGTTCTCTCGATACTGAGATTTGCAATGTCTTTACGTTTCTAGCATTTAAATTGATTGCTCACAATAATTAAACAACCATCTCGCATAGCGTTCTTTCGTATAAAAGAGCTTACAATACTATATTTTTCATAAAAAGGGAATAACTCTAGTTCTACTATCCAGTATTCTGTAATGCACATGATGTCTACACTGAAACAATTCATAAATAGTTTTAATTCTCAAACTTTGCTGGGAAGCCCTTGCATATTTTGGTGTATGACATTTAAAATGCCTGGACTTCTCATTGTCGAGGACACTAGTTTAAATGTTGGGCAATAGGCCCCAAAACTTGTTCACCCTTATTAGTACTGCTATTAACTGCGGGTTTGTCAGTGGACTGTGTAATAGTACATATAACAGAATCAAAAATATTAAATGCTAACAATTTAGCTAGAGTTATTTTACTATGTTTAATTTAGCAATAGCTATTTTATTATGCGAAGATCACGCTGAGCACGGAAATGCTAGGTAAAAAGGTAAAATACGGTGAATCCTGAGATGAGTATTTCTATGAAATAAAAATTATTTATTGATTGCTAAGGCAAACACATTGATTTAATAATGGATGGAACTGCTATGTGGCGTTGGTGTCTCGTCAACTCTTACAAAATTGCAATGGGGAAATATAAAATGTAAATAATTTCGGCTGTAGGGCCTCGTCATCGTCTCAACAGAAGATATGTGGATAGGTAACATAAATAGAGTCTAACAATTTGAATAAACTTGTTTAGCAAAGCAATCTTACCTGGCTAGTAAGTTCTAGTTTTCGTCCATAAAATGGTTGTGGTCATTAGCTGGATACTCGCATACACTGTATGTTGTCTTGTCGAGCGATAATTTCCTAATATTGTTATGGTACAAGTTCTCACATGTCAAAAGCCTTATATATAGAGGAATTTTGTTAAATAATTTGGGTCCAATAACCTGAGGTATATTTTTTTAGAAAAAGAGAGCCTATGCGTGTCAGATTCTAGGCACATCACATGTCTATTACTACGTGCGTTATTACTACCTATTAGTACTTTAAAATCTTGTATATTTTGCCTAACGTATTTGGGACATTCAAAATGTACACTGATGAAGGGGTCAGTATTTATTGTTCGTTTTTAGAGTGATCCCTACGGGATCTGAGAGGAGGATATGTTAAGGTAAATCTTGAATGAACTATGATCGAAACTTTAATTCTACTTGTAGAATAAAGCGTTTTAAGTTTAATGTAGTTTTATAGTGATAAAGTTAAAATAAAATAATAAATAGGTACGATGCATATTATAATAACCCTCTTATTTTGAAGGGAATATTGTCACTCACATTCGGTCACATGTTGCAATTGAGAGCTATGGTGATGATTGTAATAATGATAAGGCAACAGGCATAAATCAAATCGGAAAAAAGGACTGTTTTGCTTGATTGTACATTTGCAATGTTGATCGCATTTGTAAGGAGAATAAAAATAAGAAACAAATAATTAAATTGGAATAGGCAGGTACTGAAAAGAAACGTAACATGTTGATACGGATTTACTTTGGGCTTCTGCAAACATTGCGCTGCTGAATAAACAGAGCCTTTCGTTTGCTTTTGCAAAGCGGATTATACTACATACTATTTTTCTTCTATCTATGTATGCATTGCATTAAGAGGAATACTATATGCAAGAGTGATGACTTGCTATCTAGTTTGTAAGGTACACAGGGATACACATCAGACTATACTCTGTTCGCTCTTATGGCCTTGTGGTGTAATTTTTGTTTTTTTTGTTTTTATGTAACTTGAGCTGTATTGTTCTGTACAAGTTCTACTTAGTTTAAACCAGATAAGGTAACCTCGATCCTTAGAAATACATTTAATTCGAAAAAAAATGTTTTGGATTTAACTGCTTAATGTTTTTGTATTAATTCCAACAGACTTGAATAATATTTTATGTAACTCCAAATGCATGGCGCGAAGGGACTTGCGCATTGTAGGAAGGCCGAGCTGTTAGGGTATTTACAATATTTTTTCTAAATAATTGTATATCTAATCTAATTACTGTTATTTTGGTCTGATAAGCTTATTTATTTAATATTTGAAGTTGTAGAAGTACAATCTTGACTTCCTTCAAGAACGTCAATGCCAACGTTGCAGTCGTAATTGTTTATATTTAAAATGATAGATATTAAGTTTTATTATTGTTCAAAATGTTATTTTATTTATTTGCTTATTTATGTTAGTTTTTTTTTAATTTGATGCGAACTATCTAAAATTGTTTTCTGATGTAGTTGGTTGTTTGACAATCGTTCCGGTTCGCCGCCCGTCATATATTGTTTTTGGAGAGAGGGCGACAACATGACGGCGGCGAACACATCGGCTCATGCCGGCGGTAGCAAGCAACGAAACAGGGCTTAGGATAATTAGCCTCTAAGTTGATAAAGGACATGGATTTGTGGAACATGGAATAAATTATATTTTAAAAGCTAAACCTGTGTTTGGACTTTGGCTGGTGCCAATAAGTATATATTTATTATATCAGCTTTCGGATTCCGATAGTACAAGCTCTGCTTCATTTGGGGCTAGACAGTGCTGTGTGGAAATGTATGAAGAATGTGATGCGAGTGAATAAAGCGAACGAGGTATGTCAGGATCGTAGCAAGTGGAAATCCGTGATCTCTACCTACCCTCATGAGAATGAGGCGTGATTTTATGTTTGTATAAAAAAATGTGTTTTATTTTTGTCCGGTTTGTTGGTACTGTTTTAAACAATCGTTTAACATGATGCGTACCTACAGCTTCATTTTACAGTATATTTTCAAGATTTTTTTTAATTTGGACACCTCAGTATTAACACAAATAGTCAGTGTTCCAGTTTTTTGATTGGAGATTGTATGACTTTGAAAACCACTAAAAGAAAAGGCTTTTTTGCATAATATATGGGTCTAGAAAAAACATTTTTATGAGATCATCCATCCACTTAGCATTGAAGCACTAAGCTTACAGCGTTTTTAAAGCACGACATTTGCAATTAATTATAAAAAGTTTTTAATTTAAAACGTCTGTTGCCGTAAGTTATCGTAATAAATAATGGCGGAGATATGCTGAAAATAAATTATGAAAACACGAGTCTCGTGCAGAGTGTAAATAATTTACATTTTGTAGAATATTTTGAAACTGCTTTTAAACGATGTGCCATAGGTAATGTTTAATACTTGCTTCTGCACGTGGTATTGCTTGGACAACAAGTAAACAGATAAAAAAAAATACTGCTCATAATGAAATTAATATGCAACTAATCTGAAAACTTTATAATAAAAAAAAATGTTTTTTTTTCGATGTCTTATGATCGGTTTGCCTTGTGTGTCAAACGATCATAAAACCTGTCCTACTGTGTGTGGGATGAAATTACAAGAAAAGTGTTAGATATGGATGTGGGTGGTGGTTATAGAAAAAGAGGTAGACCAAAGAAAATATGGATGAGGAGGAGGAGCAAAAAAGTTAGCACTGAGATGAAGAATGATTGAGGTGAGTGGAGGAAGAAAACCGGTTGTGCTGACCGATAAGGGCAGGAAAATGATGATGAATTATTGCAAACTAGTGTTTAAATATTGTCAAATAAAGGCTATTGAAATTGAAATTGAACTTACCAAGCTATCGCAGAACGGGGATCAAAAAATAAATGATGTTTACATTGTAATCGATACTAGCTATGATTGCTCACTGAACTTTACTTTGTCCTCATTATTTATCTTCTCCGTACGAAAGCGCCCAAGGTCAAGATTCCGTTTACTTAGGCTTTGGAATTATCTTGAAATAGGGAACTTGAATGTTAGTTTTGTCGTAAATAACGTGATCTGTAACAAAACTCATGAATCAAACGGAAGCCATTTTGTTTTTTTGTGTGGCATTAAAAAACAATTGCGACTTAATCCAAGGTAGGTCAATACTCCTTCGGATCTCGTTTGCTCATACCGAAACCAACTCAAAATCCAAAAGTCTAATGGCGGCTGTACACATGGGGCCAAGGTGTTGGGCCAACGTGTTGGGCCAACGTGTAGAGAGCTACCTGGCGGTATGTTGGCTTAATTGGTCTAGTTGGCGCCAACATTGGCAGGCCATCCGAATAGTGTCGGTTTTTTGTGCACACATCAAAGGATCTTGGCGCGCTCCGCAAACAGCGTTCACACGTTGGTGTCTTGTTCAGTTCGTTGTTACTCGTCAGCGGAGACAGACAGTATCGTTGCGCGTGAGTGAAATTTACGATCCCATATTCCGATAGCGATGGCGGCGCCGGTGTGGATAAACAATGAGGTTTTACAATTCAAAGAATTGTATCGACATGAAGGAATAATTTGGAATCCAAAAAAACCATCCACCACCTTCTTTTGCGCCATTTCTTTTTAGTCATTCTACTTTGGTGCACATGTACGTAATAACTAAACGCATTGTATAAATTGCCGCGGCTGCAAGAACTTCTACGTCCATCATCTTTGAAGCGCCAATGCAGAATGATCAGTAAGCCAATGTGTGAACAGAAATCTTGGTTATCCATCATTTTTGCCCAACACGTTGGCCCAACACCTTGGCCCCATGTGTACAGCCGGCATAAGGAGGTAGTCAGAAAAGAGGCTACTTGTCACCAAATGATTAACTAAAAGCAGTAGAATTGTGGTAACATTGTAGTGTAGACAAAATGGCGTTATGTGTGTAAAGATTTTTTTTCTGAAAATTTGTCTTCGGAACACTTTCCACCACGCTTCTGTTAACACATGTACTGAACATCGGGTAGGCCGTTTTTTTTGGTCTAAGATATGATTTATTTAGGGCTTAACATAGTTCAAAAAAGTGTTTTATTTCTATTATTTGATGTATGCTACGTAAAAATCTGGTTTTACTGTACTTACCTAATCGTGTTAGGTTTTTCTTATTTTTACGGCTCGTTTCACAAATTATAGCTTAAAAACGGGCATAAAATACAGTGCAATAGACAACGAAAAAAGTTACATTGTGATACTCGAAATCTGTCATTTTGACTCATCCTGAAAAAATAACATACAAACTACCATTTCAATGGCTATTCGGCTGAATAGCAATGAATGAAACAATACATTTTGTTTTCGTCCGTTTTTCAATGCCCATTCTGCCCTCCCTTCCTATATTCAAGAAGCTTTTACTCAATCATTTATTATCATTCTAGAATTTATGTTGTTGAATTTAATATATGCAAATGTTTTTATCCAAAAATGCGTGTAACTTGGTAATTTTTTTGACAACCTTCTTTGAGCAAAATCGACCCTGCCGAGCCACTCGAAAAAGCGCCCGCAAAGTTGCACAAAAATATGTAATTTCATTGCTATAGCCACCAAATCCCTTTGAAAATTGATTATTGTCGAGTTTGGTTTCTGAAGTAGTCGGGTTGTCACGTTGCTACTATCACGATGTCTTTCTTCTAGTGCTTTCTACCATATACCTACCTAGTCAGGTTCCTACCTTCCTAGAATAGACAGGATCCTATCTACATGCATAGTTTGCCTGCCAGCGGCCTCAGTCAGCAGAGCGTCAAGAGGGCGTGGGTTCGATGCCGTGTGTCCTGCTTTCTAAGGCCGTGACATGAGTACCTAGCAGAGTTGTGGGTTCCCTCGACAAAGAAATAACAAGTGTTCAATCAATAATTATAATGAGATCAGATCACTAGCAAACACAATCATACAACACGACAGGGGGAGACATAACGAACTAAACCTTTTCTAGCGAGAGCGAATATCGCGGGTCAACCATACCAGATACCAGGTCCACGCTGCACGTCTTCCAGCTTGCTACGGCAAGGGAGCGGAGCGGAGGCTGCCCGACTTTCGGGAGGCGGCGGCAACAAATCACCTTCCGGAGATCAGCTCGGCCTGCGTCTATGCAAGGCCCCAAGATGGCTGCTCGGAGCTGCTGCTTGCGAACACGTCCTCCCGCTGCGATGGCTTGGCCCAAAGAGAACGACGCTGCCTCATTCAATGAGCAGGGTCGCGATATATTCCCGTCTGTTGTCTCGCTTGCTCTCTCGGCCGAGGCAGGCCGGATTCGTCCGATTGTCATCCCAACTGTCAGTGTCATCGATTGCGCAGCCAATCAAGGCCGTAGCTGCGTCTGCTGTTGCAAAACGGTTGCGGATCCTCCAATGAAACGCCCGCGCTGCTAACCGCCATTCGACTTCTTAGGACGCTACCTTCCGGCGCCGCCAACCGCATCCGCGACGACAACTTACTAAAACTACAATGCTTGCCATATATTAAACTAAAATATGTACCATTACATTACCCGGTCAGCAAGAGAACAAAAAAGAAACAGAAAAGAAAAAAAACAATTAAAGCTCACTGAAACTTAATCTGAATTACCCAGGCATGCAATGTTACTGCACAAAACTTAACTAAAATAAAAATGAATACAAAGCAACGGTGTGTGTGGATTGCCACCCTGAACCAAAATTTACATTATTAGAGTAAAACATCATCAATTCAAAACATTATCTTGTTCCAAACCAACCGCAGTTAAAGCTATCCTATCGAACAAGTAACAATAACAAAACATTATTCCAGATTACTAAAATCTTAACTCCATAAACTTACAATGTTAATGAGGTGAGACTATCCAACAACACATCTTAACTAAATAATATTGCCACGAGGCACAATGTAAGGTAAGGGCGTCAATGCTTACAAAAAGAGTATCTTATAATATAAACACTATGTACACATAACAACATTTTTCCTCTTAAATTATTTTTTAAGAAAGACAACACGCTCAGTATCTAACTGAAGACTAGACAGACTACTACCAAAATCTAGACCTACAAATATAAACAACTAAGTCTCAACTTATCACAAAGTTATCCAAAAATAGCTTCAATAACAATTACAAGTCTCAAACCAAAGAATCTAAACGTAACTCTAAGCTACAACATAAACGAACAACGCCATCTATTGGCTTTTTAACAATACCAAGCTCTGAGAACCAAAATATTCAACTAGTACGAGAAAATCACAGACAGCGCCATCTCTTGGCAGAGCGGATTTAACAAACATCGACCAAAAAGGTTTATTGCAAATGTTCCACGATAAAGGCACTGGCTTTTACAATACAAATTCTTACTTGCTAGGCATCTTAATTAATACAGCATTAAGGCCCTTACACAAGCTATAAACTTTACCACGATATAATTCAATATCCAATTACGAAAAGGGAAAATTACCAGACCGAATTTTCACACAAAAAGGATGCAAGTTACAGAGTTTCATAAAAACCACTGTAAACGCAGTACATTTCTAGGCAAAATGCACGCAAAATTACTACAACAATGACATAATGATTTTGTGATGCTATTTCACTAACTATAACAAAAAAAAAACGTAAATAGAGAAGAGACCACGAGTATCTCACCATCTAGTCTGGGAGAACCCGGAAACAAAGTGCCCATTTTAGATCAAACGGCACACCAAGGAAAAATAGGTAGGATACTAATAAATATACTACGTAAACAATATTCGTCTAAACTGAATCAACTTTCATTCATCTCTTTTGCTGCCACTATCATACTTTTCTAACAAACCATACAATACATACATTTTTACATATATTTATATCAGACATTCCTTATAGAAAGAGCACCACAAAACAATACACATCACAACGGTATGACAACTACACAGCATTTGAACCTAGGCTTGACTACACCTCACTCCCCCACTAAAACAATAATGTACAATTTATTTACAGTTAAAAAAATAAACATTATTTACAAAAAATTACAAAAATTTACAGCGTGAAGAGTACAGGAAACGAAAATATCTACAAAACTGTCGAAGAAGACACCGCTATATACAAAACGATTAGAAAGAAGTGAAGAAATACGGAACCAGGCGGAACCCTTTAAATAAAGTAGGAAAGGGGGTGGGTAAAGGACCCTGGGTCACCTTTTCGTTTAACGATGGCCGGTCCCGGTATAGCCAGAAGGACTAATCGGATTGCAAGGGTGGTGACCCCGCCACAAACTGAACTTTCTACTCTTAATCTCAATAACTCTGTATTTAATCTCCTTTTCCATTACTGCTATAAAAAATTACGCCTTAGTCAATACTGCTATAAAAAATTACGCCTTAGTCATTACTGCTATAAAAAATTACGCCTTAACCATCACTGCAAACAACCAATGCTTAGAACCATCTAGGCCTTAGGCTTTTTACACGAATTACCTAATGCAAGTACAAAATACAACTTTGTAACATAATCCCAACACAAAGCTTAAAATAAAAACTAAAAAAAAGGTTTAATCAAGCCAGGTTCAAAACTAACATACAAATATATGTACTGAGCCACACTAGAAAGGGTCTAATCTTTAAAGATATCGCTCACATGATAGATGCCTACTGGCGACTTATCCAGGTTTCCAAGCTCGTAAGTATTTACAGACTTAACTTTCAGGACGATAGACTTAACAAAACGCGGAGCTAGTTTGTTACTAAAGAACTTGGAAGCGTCAGATTGAAAGTGAGCTCTACGCCAGACCACGTCTCCTTCTTTATAATGTGTGGTGTGACGCCTTAAATTATACCTAGCAGCATTCTTCTGATAAGCCTTGAGAAGATGATGCTGGACTTGATCAAAAATTACTGACAATTCCTTCAATTTAGTGGTGTAGGAACTCAAGTCATTCTTATCAATATCTTGAACATCATCATAATCTTTCAAGTTATGAAATCTACCATCCAAAACAAGTTCTCTACCATGCATAACAAAATGAGGTGTAAAACCATGAACTGCACTAACATGAGAATTTAAGGCTGTTTGTACTTTCCTCAAATTTTTGGTCCAACCGCGGTGATCAGACTCACAATACGACGCGATTGCTGTTTCAATAGTTCTATTATAGCGCTCTATGGTGTTATTTTGTGGAAAGTACACACAATTCCTAAATACTTTTGGTACATTATATTTCTTAAGCAAGGACTCAAATTCCTTCGAAATGAACTGACTACCATTATCTGAAATTATACAATGTGGCACACCATACCGCAAAAATACCTCTTCCTCTAAGAATTTTACAATAGTTTTAGAAGTTGCTTGTTTAAGAGGGTTAAGCCATACATACTTAGAAAAAATATCTACCACCGTCAGTAAATGAACATGACCCGAATAACTTCTAGGCAGAGGGCCGACTAGATCTATTGACAGAACCTGCATGGGTGCAGTAACCTTCTTTTGGCACAGCATTTTTCCCGATGGAGGATCCGTCCTGACCTTATAAGCCTTGCAAGTATTACAATTTCTAACAATATCTCTAATCGATTTCAACATGTTAGGCCAATAAAAAGTGAGGGCTAACATCTTAAAAACTTTAAATGCACCAAGATGAGAATTTAATGGGTCCTCATGAGCCTTTTTTATTATGACTTCACGAGACTCAACAGGTATTACCTTTTTCCACACATAAGAACCCATCAAATCAAACTTAGGTTTGCAGTATCGAAACAACTCACCATCAATTAATTTAAAGTTAGGGTAGCGTTCAGGTCGAGACTGCACACCCGAGATTACATCAGTATACCACTTATCACTACTATTTACAGGTAAGGTTAACGCACAGACGCTTATACGCGATAGGGCATCAGGAATTACATGTAATTTACCTTTCTTATGTACAACATCAAAATCAAACTGAGACAGCCTGGTGGCCCATCGCGCTAAACGTCCTGTAGGATTTTCAATATCCCTAAGCCATTTCAAGCTCTCATGATCAGTCACCACCGTGAAGTAAGAACCTTCAATGTAGTGTCTGAAGTGCCTAACAGATTCTACAACACACAGCAATTCTCTCTCAGTAGTACTATACGCTGACTCAGCCTTATTAAGAGTTCTCGAATAATAGGCTATCGGATGTTCATGACCTTCGTCGTCCTTCTGTACAATGGCTGATCCCAAGCCAAATCCACTCGCATCGCAGTGAAGAAAGAAAGGCTTCTTATAGTCTGGTACCATCAGCACCGGAGAGGAGGTCAACGCCTTCTTCAAACTCTGGAACGCTGCCTCTGCCTCGCTGGACCACGCGAACTTGACTTTCGAGCTGGTCAGCTGGGACAGTGGTCTCGCCAAGGCTGAAAAATTTTCAATAAAACGTCTGTAGTATGATGCTAAACCGAGAAAGCTTCTCACTTCCTTCACATTCTTAGGCGTAGGGAAATTGTTAATCGCAACTATCTTTGAAGGATCTGTGGTTAGACCCTTCTCAGATACAATGTAACCTAGATATTTCAATTCTGATTTACAAAATTCACATTTAGACAAATTGACTGTCAAGTTGGCCATTTTCAACTTCTCAAACACTTTATCCAACATTTCCATATGGCTATCAAAATTATCATTTACTACAATCAAGTCATCCAAGTAGGCGAACAGTTTGGCATAAAATTCGGCTCCAAACAAGGTGTCTACAAGCTTCTGCAGCGTTTGCGCGGCATTGGAAAGACCGAAAGGGACTACAGTGTACTGTAGGAGCCCGCGCCCCTGCGTGATGATGGCGGATTTCTCCTTAGCACATTCACTCAGCGGTAGCTGTAGGAACGCTTGACTAAGGTCAATGGATGAGATGTACTTAGCATTTTTCAAATTATCAAGAATATCGTCAACTCTAGGGAGGGGGTAACTATTTTTTTTAGTAACAGAATTTAACTTACGACTGTCAATGCAAAGACGAAAACCACCTGATGCCTTTGGGACCAAGATGACCGGAGATGCCCAAGGACTGGAAGATTCTTCTAAAACTCCTAACTTAATTAATTTATCTAATTCCTCATTAATAATCTGCTGTCGAGCAGGGCTAGCTCTATAGAACCGTTGCTTAATAGGTTCCCCAGATGTTTCAATTTTGTACTCCACCAGATGAGTACGGCCCAAACCTTTCTTTTCAAAAGAAATGGATTTAAATTTTTCCACGACTAAATCCAAACGTTTCTGTTGCTCACAAGACAAGGGTTTCTGTTTCGAAGCAGAACTACAGGAACTCAATTCCTCCTTAACTTCTTTCAAATTATTTACACCAGCTGAATTTTCATTATTATTTACATTATTATTATTATTTACATTATTATTTACATTTACATTATTATTTACAGGAGAACCATGTATAATTCCAATATGACCCGGCTCTGAAAGACTAAACTTTGAAATTGAACCTTCAATTCTACTCAACAAACCAGACCGTTGCCAAAACTCAATTCCAAAAATAAAATCATCGGTTAAACTTGGGATGACTTCAAAGTCCAAATCTAAAGTTTTACCATCTACCCAAATTGGTAATTTAATCTGGCCAATAATTTTACAAGCTGCACCGCTACATGAAACAGCTGATTGAAACGGTGACTTTTTCAAAACATAACCCCGCTTTAGGAATTGTACATGGCTATGATTCCCTAATATATTAAGATCACTACCCGAGTCCAACAGACCTAGGTAAGAAGTGTTATTTACAGAAAATTCAACCAAGGGGCGTTTACTTTTGCCTATGGATGGGACATGCACCGGAGCTACACTCAAGTTGTTAAAAAAATTTCGAACGAACACTAACCAAGATTTCCACTCATCGGCAGGCGTAGCCAGTGCAACAACTAGTTTTTTGAGGCCTGCTTGGGCTGGCGTCGACGACTGGACTCCACCGGACCACTCGAAGACTGGTGAGCGGGTGGCGAGGAAGTCGCTACAGCTGGCTGAGAGGCGGCCGGCTGCGCTGGAGTTGCCTCAGCAGTCGTTGCGGCACATAGAGCCGGAGCTGAAACTGGTTTTGAAACTGCATTACAACGGGGACAAGTCTTTTTTGTTACATTCAACGTCTTACAACTTAGACACATGGGAATCCTAATATTTGGACATTTATTGTACCGATGACCCGACTGTTGGCATTTAAAGCAATTCCCTTCCAAGGGTAGTGTGCGCATAGGACACTGCTTGCTGAAGTGTCCAACTTCCTTACACACAAAACAAGCACCACTAACTGAACGAGAAGTTTCGCCAGATGTGACCGCACAAATTGCCAATTGTTGCCTCCTTTGGACTGGACGGGCCTCGTTCAAGGAGTGACTATTATTTACATAGTTATTTACAGGATTATGTACAGTATTATTTACAGGGTCTGATGAATAAGCATCGGTCAACCTACCTACTCTAACTAAATCATCGAGACAGAAAACTGAACCATAAATTAGTGCGGCATGGTACTTTGGCAAAATGTTATGTTTTACTATTTCAAAGAGATCCGAATCGGTCAAGCTATTTGGAACCTTATTAGCCAAGAAGCGCATCTGTGAAATGTACTCCCACAAGGATTGACCTACGAATTGTTTTTTTGCTCGCAGTTGAGACGTTACCCTGTAGGTATAGTCTGTTGGCAAAAAGTTTTCACACAACAGAGCTCTAAGCCTACGCCACGATGTGAACTGAAACCTATTTACTCTAAACCACGTTAGGATGGGTTCGGATAAAAGATCATGAAAGTTATCCAAAAGCAATCTTTCAGGGATGCCCCTGGCTACCTGGAGTTCTTCGACTGCCGAGACAAAGTCTGTCACATCACTGTGACCATCAAACCTCAAGTTCCAAGATGTGAGACCGCATTTACTAAGGGCATGCGAGCTCAGAACTGCCAAACTAGGACCCTCGGCAGACTCAAACGTCTCGTCGAAAGTAATTAAATCGTTGCTCACCTGAGTAGAGTGTCCCATGGTTGGAAACACCTTACCAAATCCAACTTCCTGACGATCCATGGTATCCCGAAGCTGGTCAACACCGACGGAGGATTCCACACCTCACGACGAACTCACAAAACACGCACCCAAAGCACCGCCCAGGCACTCCAAGAAATGATACCAGTTGCTATCTACAACTTTAAAACACAATATTAACAAACAAACACAACTCAATACAAAAAACACAATTTTATTATCACTTTTTCTCAAAGTGGTCGGCCATTGCACGCAAACACAACCCGAGCAAGTTACGACTCGTACGCGTACCACGCTACCGCGTTCGATCTGCCAAGCAAATCAAAATGGCCGGCACAATTTGCACGAATATTCTATACTTACTACAATTTACAAATTTTAGTACCGAAACAAAGTAATTCACCAAAATAAGTGAGATTACTACAATATTCACAAGAAAAATACTACCTACATGATACTTTATACAGAAAACTATACAAGGGGATTATTCACACAAAAACACATGCACACACAAAATACCTATTTATCTACAACTTTGTTGAGGAAACCACCCAACAACTTGTTTCTATTATACACACAACCTAAACACGTGGGCGCCAAATGTCACGTTGCTACTATCACGATGTCTTTCTTCTAGTGCTTTCTACCATATACCTACCTAGTCAGGTTCCTACCTTCCTAGAATAGACAGGATCCTATCTACATGCATAGTTTGCCTGCCAGCGGCCTCAGTCAGCAGAGCGTCAAGAGGGCGTGGGTTCGATGCCGTGTGTCCTGCTTTCTAAGGCCGTGACATGAGTACCTAGCAGAGTTGTGGGTTCCCTCGACAAAGAAATAACAAGTGTTCAATCAATAATTATAATGAGATCAGATCACTAGCAAACACAATCATACAACACGACAGGGGGAGACATAACGAACTAAACCTTTTCTAGCGAGAGCGAATATCGCGGGTCAACCATACCAGATACCAGGTCCACGCTGCACGTCTTCCAGCTTGCTACGGCAAGGGAGCGGAGCGGAGGCTGCCCGACTTTCGGGAGGCGGCGGCAACAAATCACCTTCCGGAGATCAGCTCGGCCTGCGTCTATGCAAGGCCCCAAGATGGCTGCTCGGAGCTGCTGCTTGCGAACACGTCCTCCCGCTGCGATGGCTTGGCCCAAAGAGAACGACGCTGCCTCATTCAATGAGCAGGGTCGCGATATATTCCCGTCTGTTGTCTCGCTTGCTCTCTCGGCCGAGGCAGGCCGGATTCGTCCGATTGTCATCCCAACTGTCAGTGTCATCGATTGCGCAGCCAATCAAGGCCGTAGCTGCGTCTGCTGTTGCAAAACGGTTGCGGATCCTCCAATGAAACGCCCGCGCTGCTAACCGCCATTCGACTTCTTAGGACGCTACCTTCCGGCGCCGCCAACCGCATCCGCGACGACAACTTACTAAAACTACAATGCTTGCCATATATTAAACTAAAATATGTACCATTACAGGGTGCAAAAAGGTTTTGATCAGAATTTGCAGTTCTTTTTTCAAAAAAATATAGTGGAAAAAGCTTTTATTCAGAGCTTAGCTGTATAGCTGTCAGCAGTACAAAAAAAAAACAAAAAAGAATTATGGACTTTCATTGCTGGTGAGTTTAGCCACCAGCAAATCCCTTTGAAAATCCATCATTGTCGAGTTTTGTTTCTGAAGTAGTCGGGTGCAAAAAGGTTTTGATGAAAATTCTTATGCAGTTCTTTTCTCAACAAATGTTAGGTACAATAAGTTTTTAGTCAGAGCTTAGTTGCCAGCTGTAGTAGTGGCATTATTGATAATTAAAAAAAAAGTTTGCAATTGTTTTCTTTCCATAACATTTACAGTCATACTTAGAAACGTTATTTAAATTTAATCATTGCTTAAAGCTAGCCCTGTCACTGTTTGTCATTAATCCAACGGCAAGAGATGGCAATAGGTTAGGTAAGGGTTATTTTTTTGTTTAAATCGTACTTATGTCGTGTAAAGTATTTTCCACCTATTTACTGACTTTTTCAAAAGGTTTACGATGGTAAGTGAGCTAAGGAAGTATTATGGCTTACAATGTTAATTACTCTAGCCTTCTTTTAATATCCTTGCCGCCTCCAGTCGAGTACGACTTGAGTTATTGCGTTCGTGTGGCGCATTGCAAATGACTTGCTTCTCGTCTACGGCTGCTACGGTAAATACTGAAATACTTTTTAATCTTCCGCTTTTAGTAACTTCAGTGAGCAGTGATATTCAACTCTGATATGCTAATGACTGGTTCTTACAACCAACGAGTGTCCGTTATATACATATACGTTACATCAGCAAATCCGCAAATCCACTAGTCACCGCCTGAGGTATGCGAACAGTGGAAAAATTATGTAGTACTTACTGCTGATGTCAATGGCGAATCAGGCCGATGGTTTCTCCCCCCTCTGGCTACTCGCATACCAGAGGAGGTGACTAGAAGTTGTGCGTACACCATAGTGGTAATAGAGCATCGTCAGACTCGGTGAATTATACTTTTGATATCGTGTCGCCAGTAAGCCGCAGTGTTCACAAGGATACAGCTCGAGTTACCTAAAGACAAAGTAAAATGACGCTTTCTACAAGGAGATAAGAGCTAGCAATGTATGGTCTGATGCGTATCATTGTGTGCAGTCGGCCAAAACTAAAACATCATGACTATATTTATATACCTACTTATTTTTTACCTGACTACGGCGAAACAAACACAAGAGTAATTAGATATTCGCCCTGCAAATATCCATTTGAGGGCGGCGACACAATCATAAAAGCTATATATCTACATTATAGTATCACTGGTTCTTTCAAACCAGCAGTGTGGTGAAAGGATTTTTAGTTCGCCTCAATGAGGAAGCCTCTTAGCTCTTTCTTCGTTTTTCGTGCATTTGACACTATGTTTTTCATAGGTTCTACGACATGCCGGTTTTTGCACGATGTTTTCCTCCACCGTTTGAGGCTGGCCTAGGACAGGCATTGTGCACATAGATTTTTCGACAGAAAAACTCATTGATACAGATTGGTACAATACTGCGTGTTTACAACATAGCGATGCTTGTATCGCTGTCGTGTTATCGCCTTGATGTGGCCGGGCCTTAAGAGCTGTGGGTTTTGTTAAAAAATAAATTGGCTGATGTGAACTATTATTGTTTCATTAAGTTTTATTGGGATAAGAGATTACCGGACAAACGACGACCCATAGTAAACTAACGAATGCTTGTGGATCACAGGAGCTTAACCAAGGTGAATTTATTTGGATTTTATTTGGACACCCTCATATTGTTTACTTTTATGATTGAACCTACGACCCTTTCGAGTTTGTTGTTGTTCGCGCGAAAATTCAATAAACGTCTGATCTCATGAATTTTAGAACGATAGTACACGGGTATGTTTAGGTATGCCTAGGGGTATGCTGGAGAGCTAGATTGCCTTTTAACCCTGTATTTGAATATCAGAGGCGAAAATAGATGAAAACAAAGATGTTGTTTTTTTAAATTCTATTTTAAACTTAGTTTAAAACAAGTAAAAACACTATAAAAGTTTATAACACAACTAAGGCAATTCATTATTAAATTTACTTTATCATACTCGTTAAAACGTGTGGAGATTGATCTCAATGCTGATCCTGTGCCAGTCTAAACCATTGCCGCTCTGCGACCCTGACTATGTCGTCCATCCATCTTGCTGCAGGGCGCCCTACGCTTCTGTAGCCGGTTCTGGGCCACCATTCCGTTGTTGTTCTACTCCACTTGTCATCACCACGCCTAGCAATGTATCCTGCTCACACCACCACCATTCACCATTTGACCTCCGTAATCCGATCTCCGACGTCATGGACCTTTGTTCGTTTTCGGATTTCGGAGTCTGAAACTCGATCTATAAGTTTGATGCCGAGCATGGCACGCTCCATGGCTCTCTGTGCAACTCTCATTCTGTACACAGCCATGTTTATAGAAGTAAAAAATATTTTTGAAAACATAAATATGCAGTTATTGTTTTCTTATAAATCGAGGGCATGAATCCTTTCACGACTTTTTCCTAACTCTCGTAGTTCAGACTTGGCCATCAACACCCTTCTCAAAAAACCACCCTGTATATTTACATTTGTAATAAAAATTGGTGTATAATTGCCGGTCGAAAAAGTTTTCAAGACAAAATGTCGGTTTACGGAGAAAATAAAAGGACTTTTCTCTAATTCCAATGGGATCAGAAAAGGAAAGATTTGTGTTGATAAAACCGTGAAGTTGCGCCACAATGAGATTACGAAGCTGCAAACTGTGAAATAAAACGAGCACCTACATTTTGTCCGACAACGTTCATTTAAAAAAATAAAAATAGCATTCTATGAGCTAGTGATGCTATTGAAATGTAGTTTTTAGGAGAGCACTGGTGGTTTAGTGGAAGCGTTACCGCCCTCTGATTCTAATGGGGTTTAAATTGTTCATGCAGTTTTTTTGTAGAAAAATATGTGTTCACTATTCAGCTAATTGACGTGCGGACTGGTTTCCGTAAGTAGGCCGCTGGCGGGCATGACACATGCCATGTTTTAGAACTTTTTTAGGTTCTACGACATTCTGGTTTCCTCACGATGTTTTTCTTAACCGTTTGAGAGTACTTGCATAGTGCACTTAAATTATCATATAGGAAAACTAATTGGCGCACAACTGGATTTGAAACCACGACCTTAGGATTGGAACGCGGGGCAGCTAGACCACAGTGCCAACACGCTAGGGCAGTGCTCTCCATACGAATACGTTCGAAAACATTTTGTCGAGTGCACGAAAAAAGCCTCTCTGAAGCGCACTTCAAATCCTGTCACCACACTGGTTTGAAATAACCAGTTTTTTGTCATCACCATCATCATAATTTCTTTCCAATTCTTTCCTAATACTTAATAAATTGTGTTGAATGGAGGCAACCTATTATATACAAACACCCTTTATGTCAATAATTTTATAAATTATTTCGGCGTAACGTATCGTATCAAAGTAACGGCAGTGACCCGAATTTATTGCCCTCAAGTGTACTACCGCGATTTGAACCAGCCTAAGCATGTGTTCAGGCAGCGTTGAGGAAAAAGCGTTACGCGCGCTATTTCGTTTATTTAATGTACCTTGAATAACAAAAGGCTTTATTTATTGCGTCCATTTCTAAAACAGTCTCCATTACATGCTTAACAAGTTTGTGGAACTTCCTTCTTAGCATCCAATACCGTATTTAGCTTGTGCTTGAGATTTAAATAATGTTTTCTCTTCAAATTCTTCTGGTGTTTACTTGTACTGTTCGTACATGGTTCAAAGCTGTTTGCCTAGGTGTGGCCAATACTTAACGCGCATGAGTCAGAGCAGTCACACGCTTTACTCACACACCACTATGATACCTCAATTACACACCACATTCACAAACCACACACAGACACCACACTCACACAATACACTCACACACCACACTTGCACACCGTTCCTTTTTGCAAAAAATATCGTAATTTTGGGTTATTTTTATTTCGCTGTGTTAAACTTTAAATATTCCTATGTACTACTATTATTTAAATTGGACGTCAGATGAGGGCTTAACTGGCTGCGACACAGTTTTGTACTTCTACAGACAGTATCGTTCAAATTTGTTTTTGTCTTTACTTTGTTTCCCAATAAATATATTTGATTTGTATGTAATTCATAATGACTGCTTTTAATAAATTAACTACTGCAAATGAAGGGTTGGTTTAACACATCAACGACGACGACACATTTATCATTATCAGTATTATACCGCAATTAAGATTAGTGTGGTTAGCTTTGAACACCACAGCGCAAATTAATTAACTGTAATGGTGGTTGCATATTAATTGTGTCTTTCTCAGTAGTGCGCTAATCACACACGAACTGCCAAAGAGTGGAACTCTCTACCGGCGTCAGTATTTCCGGAACGCTATAATTTGGGAATTTTCAAGACAAGAGTGAACAGGTGGATTATGGCTAAGCATGCTCCATCTTAGGCTGCATCCTCACTTTCCATCAGGTGTGATGGCAGCCAAATGCTTAGCTATCTATTATAAAAAAAAAACACTAATAATAGCCCCTTCCCACTGGTGTGTGATATCGTGCACGGAGGCGGATCAGCTCGCACGACACACCATGGGAACGGTCTCGTGCCGGCGCACGAGACTGTACCGAGGTGCGCGGTAGCACAGAAGCCTTTTCTGTGTGCGTTGCCGTGCGTCGTCGTCGGCTGTGCGTGATGATCTGCAGAACCACGCACCGTAGGAAGGCAGCATAACTTTGGCATTTTTTATAGCTAATACGCAATCAGCTATTCAGTATTGACGAAGACTAATTATTTGTAAATCCAAGCCAACGTCAAAGCAATAAAGTATTCAAATAATCAGTAACATTTCGTCTTACGGCCCTTATCCCACGTTATGTGGGGTCGGCACAACATGTCTTCCTCCTCCATTCTCCTCTGTCAGTCGTTATCTCTGCATTCTTTTTTTATCAATGTCATCTTTAACACAGTTCATCCATGTTTTGGACATGGATGTCTCTACTCACATAACCATCTAGAGCAGGCAACAAATTACGGCTTCGTCGCTACTGAGCTGTTATTTTCTCTAATTATTTATATATATATATATATATTTATAATAAGCCTTCAGTGTGGTTATAACACAAATTTGAAGCGTGTGAATGTAAAACACAACTAAAAAGGCAAACATACAAAAACTTATCGAAAGGTGGTACGAAAAATATAGGCTCCTTGCACTTTTGACCTTTGAAATTAAGGGTAGCAGAAGCAGTGGCCCAAGACATTGCTCTCAAGTGTAGCTGCTTCCCGCGGGTATGATTTTTTGAACAACTAACTGATGGAACAAGCATATGGCACACCTGATGTTAAGTGGTAACCATCGCCTATAACAAAGCATTGCCTCGTAGGTCACGCACTTCAGGAACGTGCCCTACGATGCACTTCCCTGCATATGAATTCCATGCATATTTTTTATAATAATTGTTATTATTTGTTTTTATTAGACATGCAAACTTTTATTTGGTATCAATTAAATAACCTCAACTATAAACTACAGATAATGCTATTCCAAGATGCAATAGCCTTTTTCAGAAGGATCCATTTAATATTTTTTTCCATTTATAATGAAGAAAAAACATATTTTCCTAGTAATAATGATTCAGATGAAAAAGTTTAGTTTATTATTAGAAAAACAAACATCAAATTGCTTACAAAAAAAATCAGAATAAACACAGAGCAGTGGAAATAATTGAATTTGTTAAAGTCCCAAAAGGAATAAGCTAACATAATAAATAAAACGAATATATTTAAACGTTTACGCGATTCTCACGAGAGACATGAATCGAATGCAATAATATTTACTCAACAATATATTTGAAGGCAGAGTTTTATTCAAACATTGTATTTCACATGAAATGAAATTTAAACCGAACTCGTGTTTCAGTTATAACAAAAATGATCAAGCAATAAAATAAAAGTAATTTGATGCTATTATTTATCAATTCATGTTTAGGTACACTATGACTAAAAACATACGATTAAACTTTTTGTTTTTGATAGAGTATTTTCAAAACCGTTATTTTTCAAGAATGGCTATGTTGGTTTGGTTGTTCCTTAAATAACTTTACTTTATTTATGATATGCTAATTGGGGACCGCATTTTTCTTTAATTATTGGCTGTTTTTTTTTAATTTTCTTTAAGGCTAATATAATGAGAAATGGATGTCACAGAAATTTAATCCTTAGGGGTTTCCCCAAAGATACTTCACTTGTTCAATATTTTTAAAGTCATATTTCAAGCGTATGATCTACTCTCAACAACGTGGCCTTCCAAATGGTCGTGCAATATCGAGCAAAATTGGACAAGCGGTAAGAATAGCAATCAGATGGGTACACGGACGGAGTAGGTATGAAAACCTAGCACTAGTTTGGTCATGTTTGTCGCAGAACAGACAATAGTTAGAGCGAACAAATACTAGGATGGAGACTTCGTTTAGATAAGCGCAGTGTAGGACGCCCTCCGGCAAAGTTGAGCGACGATCTGCGAACTGTAGCTGGCAAGCACTGGAGGAGAAGAGCCGAGGACCGACTCAGTGGCGCGTCTTGTGAGAGGTCTACGTCCAGTAGTGGACATCTGTCCACTACTGGACGTAGACCTCTCCCAAGGTTGATAATAGAGTTAAGCAACTGTGAATCTATATATATTGTCAACGTTCTGAGAAGTTCTAAGGGCCAATTTCACGGATGAATAACATTTTTGCTTTCAAAGTTTGAGATAAACAATTGTCAAATATTTGATCGGCTGATAGATAAGTCATCCGTGGAATCAGCCCTAAAAGTTTTAGTATTTACATTAAAGTTTGACGCGTCTATGTTATTATTGAATGAGTTAAGTTTAAGTTAAGTTAAAGTTAAGATTTCAACACGATAGCCAGTCTATATAGCTAGACTACTTACTTCTTCTTAAAGAACTTAGCTCTAGTTGGGGTTCTGATTCATTCTGATTCAGTTTCCTCCATTTGAGTCTTTAAAATGCGGCCTCTTTGACTTGTTTATACAAGATGACAGGACCTATCTTTTATCTGACTCGCATCCTGAAAATGTGTAGGGGAGGCCTATGTCCAACAGTGGACTTCTTCAGGCTTATGATGATGATGTAACTTTTATTTTACTTTTAGTTCAGTTGGTCCTCGGTGGCCGCCGTGAGGTCACTTCGGTTCCATCTGAAAACCAGCGTCACTCACTACGCTTGTAGTGGGTGGCAATAGCTGAGATGGGACCGGTTTTGTCTCACGCGCATAAGGACACGCGCACAGACGAATTTGTGCTCCACTTACATATTTGTATTTACTCTTTGTTCTGTTTACTATTCTGTTTTCTTTCTTTTTGTGTTATGTTCTTTTTGTGTTGCTCTGTTTGTGCTGTGTTTATGTGTGTTGTGTGTCCAAAATTAATGTATTTTCTTTCTTTCTTCTTCTTATTAACCTTCCGCTTCCTTTATCTAGACTAGCTTGTCATAAACTAGTGCTTAGACTTTAGATGGGCACACGGCTGGAGTATCTGCATTATTGCTTCGATGACGTGAGACGGGTACCAATAGAAACTGAGACAGATCGGGAGCGAAAATGAAATATAACTTCGAATAGCTACATCTGTCGCAATTTATAAGACAGTAAGTTTGTATGCCAGTGAACTCTGGTGACGAAGTTTTGGCCTTTTTTAGCCGTCAAAATTTAAACAGCTTCCGTCATGGCTTAACGACCACTAGAGCTTAGATTACTAATCAGTTCAAGTAAAAAAAATACTTTATTCAGTTGCATCACAAGGATCACTTTGAAACGTCATAAAGCTACTAGATGCCAGTTCCACGTGACCAAGCCAGAATGTACTTTCTAAAGTATGATAAGGTTTTTATGACATAAGTTACCCATAAAGGCCTGCCCACATCTAGGCGATGGCAATGGCGATCAGTTGAAACGCTGTCAAATATCGCTGTCATATTTGACATGGCCATCGCCTAGATGTACGCAGGCCTTAATGGGTTGCTTACAATAGATGCAAAGGCCTGTTGACTAATACAAAAAGATGACAAAGGGTATTTATTATAAGTTTTAAAAACTTGAGAAACCGACTTCATTGTCAAACGGCTAAACCGATTTTAATCAAATTTGTTTGGGACAATCTGGACGTAAGAATAAATAAAAAAATAAATTTCTAAATCGGTTCATAAATGACGGAGGCATGCTACAAACATTAAAAAAAATATTAAAAAAAATGGCAACACCGATTTTAATAAAATTAAAATAGGACCAATCTGGAAGCAGTACCTTTCAGATAAAAAAATATTTTTTCAAATCAGCTCACAAATGACGAAGTTATGCGGTAACAAACATAAAAAAAAAAAAAATACAACCGAATTGAGAACAGGAGGTTCTCAATTCGGTTGTATTTTTTTTTTTTGGAAGTCAGTTAAAAATTAACGTTATTCTTTTACCTCGTCGTGAAAGACCTCGTCTCGTGTGTAGTAACGCGACGCCTATTAGTACGGCGTTATGTCGATTATTTTGTTAGCTACTTCGATTTTATTTTATTTTAAATTAGTTTCCTCGTAAGTTCTACTAAACCACTCGAAAATCATAGGTTTACCTCAGGCGCTTGTATAAGAAACGTGCACTTCCACATGGAGTAACTCAGGCTCTATAACGTACACAAAGGCATTAGAATCCTTTATTCAGCAAGCGTCTGCTATACGACACAATAATAAGGTGTATTTATCAAAGACATTGCTTACCTTAATATAAATCTCGGATCTCAATGTGGCATACTTAATATAACAGATGAGTGACTGTTTCGCATAATACTACTCAGTTTTTAAAGTGATTTCCTTCAGTTTTCTGTATTAATAATCGGTTAACTTCCCGAGTCGTAGAATCGCAAAAAGTCTTGCAAGATTTTTTTTTATTATGGGTATTTATTTATTTACTAGCGGGCTCTCGCGGCTTTTCTCGGCCCGTTCCCGTTATTTTTTCGGGATAAATCAGCCACCGCAGCGTTCATGAGTTATAAATAGTGTAACTAGCATGACTTTCTTTTATATAAGTATACAGATTATGAGACCTCCGGGCCCCACTGCTGGGCAAAAACCTCCCATTCCTTTCGATAACAACAATACCTGATTTAGTAAAATTACAGATTGATAGCTTCTTAATACTCAAATATGAGTAAGTAGGTACTTAATAACACTGAAAGAAATATTTACTATGATCCGAAAAACTAAACTCAGAGCATGTAAACGAAGCCCGTTGTAATAATCAAATCTATTATGTTTTCCTATGTTGCTAAGCAAAAAATGTTACAATATGCCATGACAACCACCGCTAACTGTACCTGTATCTTGATTTACGCGTGCCGTTTACGCAGCCTACAAATTATTACCGTGTGGGGCGCACCTGCGACTCAAGACTACGTTAATACACTGAAGCGATTCCTATAGGCGCATTAATAATGGGTATTGCTATTGAATACGTAATAAGTAAAGATGTGAATGATGGCTTTGAATTTCTAACAAACGACTTTTGTAAGTTGCAGTCAGTCGTTTTTAACATTCTTCTCTTCTTCCTGCTCTTATCCCACTGTGGGGTCGGCACAATATGTTCTCCTCTTACATTCTCCTCTATCAGCCGTCATCTCTGTATTGACTTCTTTCTTATCCATGTCATCCTTCACACTGTTCATCCAGCTTTTTATTAGCCTACCTCTACCCAAAGATCCTACAACATTCGCATTCACATATTTGGTCACATTTTTACACTTGTCTGCTTTTTTTCACCTTACAAAGATTTTAACTTTTCAAAAGCAAATTGTAAAAGAGCAGATTATAGTTTTATAACCCGAATATATCCAAGAGGATATAAATTTATATTATGTATCTAAATTGTCCTCGTTTAATTTTGTAATGTTTTTGACTTTTTGATTGTGCAATCAGTATGTTTATAGTGATTAAAATAAGGTTCAATTTAGTAAGATAATTGATAAGCAATCACCGAAATGTGTTTATCATTGTAAGTTGTTTAACTGCTTAACAAAAAAGTCTGTTTAATTAGCTGCTTTTAGTTTTTACGCCCATCTTTAGTAATAAGGCAGAATTGAAAACGGAATTGTTGAAGTGAATCTTTAATTTGGTATTTGTGACATCTTGTAAATCAAGAATGGTATCTTCGTTTTATTTTATCGTCAAATTGGGTGATCTTTTCGTAGTTTTTTATTCGTACTCTATAAAAGTTCTTTGGATACTCCCAGAATATTTAGCGGAAGAGTTATTTTTTAATTATGACCACAAATCTCTTTGAAAATTTTTGCAAAAGTTTTTTTTAACTTTGAATAGGTACTTTATTCTGAGTGTTTTTACATTTTTTATATCAAACTCAAGTCTGAGTAGCTTATGAAAGTTTTTGCAAATACAGCATGCACAAAAACGTACTGTCACAGAGATGAATACTTTTTTCTACTGACAGCGTTACTGGACAAGAGACCACTAGCTCGTATGAACTTAGTTACTAAATGTAAATGTCCTTGTTTCAGGAGATCGAGTGCAGGCCTGCTGGCGCCACAGCTGGCCTGCCAGTCGTCTCCAGCCAGCGTACCACCACCTCCTACCTCCCCGCAGCGTGCCTCAGCGCCACCCGCACCACCAGACCCAGTACCGCAGCCCGAGCCAGAAGACGGCGTACGGTTACGAAGGTACGAATTATTGACAGACTCATCGTCTACTAGAAAGTGTGTGAGAGAGAGAGAGAGAGAGAGAGAGAGAGAGAATCATCCCACCCCTCCCACCTCACCGCAGCGTGCCTCCGCGCCGCCCGCACCACCAGACCCCGTTCCGCAGCCCGCGCCAGAAGACGGCGTACGGTTACGAAGGTACAAATCATTGACATAGCTCAAAGGATAAGTAAGCCACTAGAGGTGTTCCCTCATAATTACAACATGAAAAGCTTCAAGAAAAACGTTAAACAATTGCTCCAGGGTAGGCAAGGCAACGACAGCACCCTTGGTGTTGTTGGTGTCTATGGGCGACGGTGACCTCTTACCATCAGGTGGGCCGTAGGCTCGTTTGTTTATCTTTTACATAAAAAAAGCTGAAGTGGCAGTGGGCCGGTCATGTTTGCCGTAGAACAGACAATCGTTGGAGAAAACGAATACTAGAGTGGAGACCGCATTTCGGTAAGTGTAGTTGTAGGATGCCTTCTGGCAAGGTGGGGCGACGATCTGTGAAATGTAGCTGGCAAGCACTGGAGGAGACGAGCCGAAGACCGGGCTCAGTGGCACGTCTTGGGAGAGACCTACTACCATTAGACTGATATGGTTTATGATAATGATGACGAATCATTGAGAGAGAGAGAGAGAGAGAAAGAAAGAGAAGCGTCCCATTCCTTCCCACCTCAAAAAAATATTTGTTTAGTAGTATCACAAGGATCACATTTAAATGTCCATAAGTTATGTGATCGCGGGTAGATGGTGAATAGAAAGAGCTCAGAGTTATTCTTACTGGAAAGTTAAAAGGGCCTATGCCCAGCAGTGGACTTCTACAGGCTGATGCTAATGATGATGATTATGACAACTAATTTGAGTGATCTAAAAACTTGTGTTTACAGGGTCCACACAGTCGCTGTTCGAGACTACCTCAAAAGAGAAACGCAAACATTCTTCGGAGTGCAACGCGACAATGAGCGGGAACAGCGGAGGTTGTGGTACGAGCGGCGGCGGAGACACGCGGCGCGGGCGATGGGTGACCTCCGGACCGACCTGCCGCCCGACCATCATCCTGATGATGATGATATTAGGTGAGTTACGTAACGTTACAAACTTGTAGTGCTATAAGTTGACGTGTCATATCTTTTTATTTATCTATGACTAGCAGCCCGTCCCGGCTTCGCACGGGGTAGACAATATTGTTGTACATTATTTTGTTCTATCGCTAATAGTTTCGGCAGCGCATTCGACGAAAGACATTATAAGACTCATTTTTCTACACCTTCGGTTACATTGTTCAAATTTTACCAAGGATCCCTAATTTTTTTCAAAATGAAATGTAGCCTAAATGTCAAATTGGAAGAATGTAGCATTGGTGAAATATTTTTTTAAATCGGCCCAGTACTTTTTGAGCCTATTCATTACAAACATACAAAAATAGGTACAAATTTTTCCTCTTTATAATATAAGTATAGATCTAACTATGGAGGGTCATATACCAACTGTTACAGAGTTGAGTTGCTGGTGCTAAGGCCACGGCATGTCCTTCCGAAGAATATAAAGTTGATTGCATCACGGGAAGTCAGTATGGATAGGGCTCAGAATCGTTCTTCCTGGAAATATATGAGAGAGGCTTATGTCTACAAGTACATAGATTTCTTCAAAGTGATGATGATAATGATGAAGGTTAAGAAAAGCGCAGTAAAAAATACATTATTTTGGCGAAATAAATTCTTTGATAAAAATATTAATTAACTAATGTATTTCACATAGCGTTGTAAAATGTAGGTACATTACAAAAGACACAATAGTGAGTATTTTATGCGAGTTTTACAAATGAATTGAAAAACGCTTGCATGTAACCGTCGAAACTGAACGAAACGGATACAAAATTTAATTTCCGCTGTTCGTGCCGTTGTTTTCTCAACATTGAGTTTGTAACTATGTAATTGTTAGATAAAACAGAACTGGTGTATTTTCGGTCTGTTTGTATTTAAGTGGCGGCTATGGCCTGCTTCGCAAAGCCATAAACAAAGTTACATGCCTTTTTCTGCCGTGAAGCAGCATCGCTGTGTTTAGGTTTGAAGGGTGTCAGTGCCGGTGAAATTACTGGCACGTGAGGCTGAACATGATTGTGTAAGACGCAAGTTGATGGACGCAGAGCAGTGCATCATAGGGCACGTTCCTGACGTTAGTGACCAACAAGGCAATGCTTTGTTATAGGCGATGGTTACTGCTGAACATCAGGTGGGCTATATTCTTGTTCCATCTGGGAGTTGTATTAAAAAAAACATTTTGGCTCGGTGGGGATCGAACCCACAACCAACGGCGCAGAAGGCAGAGCTACTACCAACTGAACTGAGAGACCAGTCAAAACAATTACTAGTATTTAAACTGACAGTTGCTGGAATTCGCTGATTATATAAGACGAAGAATTCAAATTAAATCGAGTAGGTAATTAATATGGTAACCCTACTTAATTTGTCCACTTACCTGTGTTCTTTTCTTCTTGATATTTTCTACACAGTAATCTATATCTACAGGGTTATTCATTATTAGCTGCAAATACTCAGGAATTAGGTTCAACAAATAAAATAAAAAATATTTATGAAATGATTTTTTTTAAGTTTTGTTATGAAAATCCCGAGAAAATCGATAAAGGAATCATTGGTGCCTGACCTATTTTGACCTTTGATCCGCGCCCGCGCGCCGTGAGTGACACTCTGCGTTCAGTCACCGCCTGGGTGGGTCATCGTCCTGTTCTCCGTGGCAATCAATAAGCAATAGCCGTAAAGAAATTAATAAAAATAAAATTTTGATACAAAATCTTGAAAAAATTTTTGATCAAATTTAAAAAAAATAATTTCATAAATATTTTTTATTCTATTTGTTGAACCTAATTCCTGAGTATTTGCAGTTAATAATGAATAACCCTGTATACTAGTCTATACTATCTATACTACTTCTATACTAATATTATAAATAGAAAGATTTGTATTTTTGTGTGTATGTTTGTAATGAATAAACTCAAAAACTACTGCGCCGATTTTAACAATTTTTTTACCATATTATATTTTATTTTTTTTAGTAGTAGTAGAGCTCTTTGTGATGGGCTCGTCCGGGGAAGTACTACCACCATGCCTATTTCTGCCGCGAAGCAGCATTGCTGTGTTTCAGTTTGAAGGGTGTGGGTGCCGGTGTAATTACTGGCACGTGAGGCTGAATATCTGTATGCCTCCAGTTGATGGACGCAGGGCAGTGCATCGTAGGGCGCGTTCCTGACGTGCGTGACCTGCGAGGCATTGCTTTGTTATAGGCGATGGTTACCACTTTACATCAGGTGGGCCATATGCTTGTTCCATCAGCTAGTTACATAAAAAAAAAAAAAAAAAAAAAAACCATTTGAAAGCCACATTCAATCTGAGTAAATTATAGGTCTATGAGTTTAAAAAATAAATGTAGACCAGTGTGAATCCAGGACAGGCTGAATAAATAACGTAACAACATAACATCCAGACAGAGAACAAGCATCTGTGTTTACCACATACACACAAATATTTGTTCACGGTAGGGATCGAACCCATACCCTCCAGCGTTAAAGGCAGAGCTGAACTATACAGACTGCCAATTTACTATCACCACACTATCAGCTGTATATAGCAAACATGATGTTGTTTGTATGCTGGAGTAGTTCTGTGTTTAGTAGGATTGGACGGTGAAGTTCCTAGTCAGGAATTAACAGGGACATTAATAAGCTTGTGGCTGTCTCGACGGAAACCTCTAGTGGGCGTACAGCTACTTTAGATGTTAGCCGTTAGCACGAGTTTGAACTTCCTCGAAGCCTTAATACGTTGAGCATTTTAGTTTTGCTATAAAAAAGTTTTTTCACTGTGAAACCTTGTCTTAAAATAACTTTCTTGGAACCCTTCTTTGTTCGGTTATATTCAGTAGGCCTATTGCAAGCTCTGTCGGGCTCTGGGTTTGAGTCTGTGTGAGTGCTCACCAGTGTATTATACTGTGTGTGTTATGTTTCGTCATAGGATTAATTTAGCCAGACAGAGCTTGTGGTAGACCTGCATTAAAATATAAAATGTAGACAGTATTGGAAAACAAAGACAAAGGCTTATTCAATATTAATGAAAAATTCCAGTTACTTCTTCAAATACTTTATTTGTTTCGTACAAAAAACGAGTTAAGCATTTGACTTTTAAAATTGAATTTAAAACGTTTAGATTTCTTTACAATTATTAATTATATGAAAATAAATTATTATTTTGTACTTGCTTAACAAATACGTATTTGAAATTAAAGATGATGATTGAAATTCCTAGGCATGGAAGGCATCTCTTTAAAGCTACTTCTAGGTACTTATGCTATTATACATAGGCTTATAATATTACTAGTAGCTCTAAGAGCCTTAGATCTTGCGAGCACACTAAAAGTAAGCATTTTTTGTAGATATTATGTTCAATACTCAATACATTTATTGCATAAACATGGTTTAGTTTAGGTACTTATATAGTTCTTAGGTGTAAGTCAGTATCACATGGACCCTGTGTATAGGGTAAAGCAACATGGAGGTAGGCCGAGGCTTATACAACATCATGCCGAAAGTCCTAATTAGATCTTCGCTTAACTTTTATGAGACCAAGACGAAAACAGAGGAACAGACAGTCAGATCATTTTTAGCCAATCTCAAAACTAAGTCTAACGCCAGTAAGATTTAAAGCCTAAAAATGAACAAGACCTTTCAAGACTATTTCAAGTTGTCAAAGAAAATGGTATTCAAGCAAAAAAGACCAATTTGTTTTCTAGTTTCTATTTACAGAAGTCGTAAATGCTGTGTCTTTTTACGAGTGCCGTCTGCAGTCGTCTTTGATGTTGCCACGTTTTTAATTAAAGATGAGTTGGTATCTATTGAGTAGATACTGGAAAATACCGCAACATATTTCTAATATTTTTCACTGGTTATGTTAATTTATTTTTCACGAATAAGTTTGATTTATAAGAAAGACAAAAAAAACTAGACCTGTAGGCTCTCTTTTTTTTTTGGTGATTCTATGTTAATTGTTTTTGAATAAATTAAATGAATGATTGCATGAATGAATGTTCGTTTATTTTGAGCTTTGAGCTAATGGTGACAGGTAATTTTTTCGTATTTCTCCTGTTAAAAATGCGAGTAACAAGCCTCATTCTTATTTTTTATATGGATCAAAATGCGAAGTGACTATTATCAATTGACCATGGCAGAACTAAAAAAAGTTTGAAATCTGTCAAATGCCTGCTGAGGTTTTCCCTGAGGACTAGGTATATCATGGGGTTCTTCAAAAAGGGCGTTTTAAAAGTTTTACATGGCCGGCAACGCGCTTGTGATGCCTTTGGTATTGCAGGCGTTCATAGGCTACGGTAACCGCTTCCGATCAGGTGGGCTGCATGCTTGTTTTTCCACTTAGTCATAAAAAAAATGCAAGAGAAGAACCTCAATTGAGGCATACTTAGTTCTATCTCATAAAAGAAGTACCAGAAATAAAAGACACCGATTGTTCCAGTATGTATGGAGCATCAGGCGCAGCCCCTAGAGAGGCGCGGGGGCGCGTGCGAGAGCGGCCCGACGTGTTACCAGCGCCGGCGTCGCTCGAGGATCCCCCCCTGCCCCCACTGCCGCGGCCGGGGAAGGACAGCGTGGCGAGGCTCACGCTCACCGGCTTGTCTTATGTTGTTACTGTAAGTACCATCTTCTTGTCCGCATACCTAATAAGGTGATATCAAACGATTTTGTTCATTTTTGCCTTTCATTCGGCACCTTTCACTCGAAATGAAACGTGTGAATACTGAATGAAAGAATAGTGCCGAAATAATTCATTAATGAACCGATCTTGGATATTTTCATTCGGCTTCTTCACTCGCATTCCGAATGAACCAGTAATGAATCCATTAGGCACTTTCATTCTCTGTTCATACGTTTCATTTCAAGCGAAAGGTGCCGAATGAAAGGCTAAAATGAACACAAAAATAATCGTCTGATATCACTTTTACACACACTACTATCCGCACCAAGCGCTTTGCGGCGAAACGGGAACGGGGCGAGTGAACCTGCTGTGAAGCGGCTGCTAGTAAAAAAAAAATGCCTCATCTCATCAATAACCACATCTCATTATTTTGACTACTGAAGCATCGTATTCATATTATTATTTATTCTACATCAAAAGAAAATTTGATAATTTATTTTCGATTGAGTTGAAAATAAAGTTCTACTCTCAGTCTGGAAATTCAAAATGAATAAATTAGATCCATCTTCCACAAATATGTTTACGTTCGTATGCAATTTATTTACTGAAATATACGACAAAAGGGCGGGCCACTGTGTAATAAATTTCAGTGGTATCGACATTCTATGAAAACGAGAAGATACATGACTTGAAATCATGTTTCGTATAAATTGAACCATGTGTGTACAAAATGCTACACAGTTTTTGAATTTTCAAACTCGTTGCGTGTTGGCTATGTCAATGCCAAAAACTTTCCAATAAAGAAACCGTCAGACGGAACAAAACCCTGATGAATTGCAAATGTCAAACGTTGAATTTATAGTTGGTTTCAAACATGTTTCAAACGAGTTGGGAAAAAGTTCAACAAATATTTCGACATACTGAGCTGTTAGATTATATAATCTAGAGCAGATTGAAAATCCTTCAGCTGAGGTATGCTGCATAACAAAAGACAGTCGGCATCAAAAGTAAACGATGATCGCTGAACGTTTCAAAAGGACTTATTGAAAGTCAAATTTCTCAAATTCTTATACTCATCAAACTTTGATTCTGAAGTAATAACTCTAACCAAAAAATGTTACAATGACGAAAACGTCCACCAAGTTAGGATCAATTTAATAAAAACTAGTTGTTATATGATATTAATGTACAAGCAAAAAGTTAAAGCAATGGCCCTTACATGTTATTAAGCAACTTGCCTCATGTATAAGATTAAATAAATAAACATTTTGGACAATCCACACAACAATATCTAGCCCAAATTAAGGAGAGCTTGTACTATGGGAACCAGATAGCTATTAAAATACATGCATACATTTTTTTTGTAAAAACTTACTAAGAATACAATATAACACCCAGACAGAAAACAGACCTCTGCGTTCACCACACAAATATTTGTTCTCAGTTGGGATCGAACCCACGACCCCAACTGAGAACCAGAGCTGAGAGGCCAGTCACAGATTAGGTTCAACTATGATGAAAGATGCTGCTAAATCTGTTAAGATTAGTTATCCTTCCCAACATTAGTATGCAGCTATGCTAAGCTACCTAAGCTAGGTATTTAGTCCAAGCCATTCATTATATAAGACTCAATTAGTCCAGGTACGCTCGGTTCTAAGAAATATGTCTTTTGATAATACCGTAGCTTGCACAGCTGCAAGTTCTGTTGATCTCTATTGCATAAAGTTACGTGCAGCTAGTTTCACGACCGTGGTGGTATATAATCATATGTACATAGACATAGACACTCATTTATTTGAGAGTTATAAAAGAGCTAAGACAGTTACATTTAAAAAGAATACATTGGACATTTATAAATTTACAAATACAATAAATACATGCTTAAATTAAATTTAAAAATACAATATGCCGTGTGCTGTATGCCATAGAAGCAAATGGGTCTTTAGCTCAGCATATTGTCCACTATTCAGCAGACGCTGTTACACGTACGTACTCGAGGTATTTTTTTTATCAAAGTAAAAATCATTCATTCAGTCTACATGGATCACTTTGAAACGTCATAAAGCTCGGTGAGTAGGTGCCAGTTCCACACGACTAAGCCTGGGCTAAAAAAGAAAGTTGACAGACAAATAGATCAAGTTATAGAAGAAATAAGCTCATATAAAATCCCTGAAACTGGTCATAATTCATTATTCTTTGGTGAGTTGGCATTGAAAAAAAAGGGTTACAAAGTTTGTATGGGACAAAATCGAGAAGAATTCTTCTATTAAAAATTGCTCTTAAATTCATTCCTCTAACTTCTTTTCCCTCTAGGAGGTAAATGAATTATCTTTGTAAGAGCACTTCATTTGGAGGACACTCTTGTCAGTGCATATTTTATCATATCTAATTGTAACAAAGTGTACCATTTTATTATTGAGTATTATCCGCTGCTATGCCCGGAGGAATAACGGTCATCTAGCTTTGAAATATACACTTTATTACGATTAGATAAGATGTAATATTCGTTGATTTAAAACACCTCTGCGGTCTACCCACAGATTGGTAATGTGACTCTTTGTTTGTAATAATTAATACAACAGGATGGGTATATTTTCTCTTGAGGTAAAATAATGCTTTGCATCTCTCTTGAGTACTTATTATTTTTACTCAACGTTTTCATTCAGAGTTTCCCCTATCTACTATTAGGCGAGCACGTAGAAACAAAAATATGCTTGTTGTTTCATTTCTTGACTTTAGGATATCCCAATTATTTTTATTTTCCAGAAAAAATCTTGCTTTTTGAGATACTCAGAGATCTAGTCAATGAGCGCATCGATAACTTACCTTTTCCTTGTGTTGTCTGTCTTTTCATGTAGAAAATCCACGACATTCAAACCTGCGACCTTAGGAACGAAGGGATTAAACCATCAGGGGTCTTTATGTTCGATTTGACCAAGAATCAAAACGGAGATAGACATAGACATAGACATTTATTTATTTACTACATAAGCACACAAAAACCAGTAAAATACAAGGACACTAAAAGAAGAAAGATACAAACAATACATCGATACTGGAGAAGTGCGTCGTGTTTCTGTGTGCTACAGCAGCGAAAGGGCCTTGACTCAGCATAATGCCTAGCTTCTGTGAGGAAGTTATGCGCTGGTATTCTGTCAAGACTGTGATGAGATGACGTCAATCTAGGTCAAAATCTTTGACACATGTTTTTGGCGTCAGAAACGTCAAATTGACGTCAATTCCATCGTGAGATTTTCTCGGCCAAACCAGGCATAAAGCCCCTGCGTTCATTGTTATAACTATTTATCCTCCTTTGTCCCGTAATCTCCGCTCCGTGCCTTGTTCGTTTTCTGCAGTGTGAACGCCCCTCAAGGCCACAGGTGGCATAGTTAGCTGTTAACCCAGTTTTGACCCATTTAAAAGTTAGGTAAACATCCGACAAAGTTGGTAGATATTTTAACTACGCTAAAAGCACTTGCCGTCGTGTGAAATCCTAAGCTAAACAAGCTTGTCTTTTATTTAAATAAAATAATACTTGTTTACGTTGCGTGAAACTAAATGTTAGAGCTATTTTTTTGTAACGCTATTTGACAATTATAAATAGTATTGATATCTTTCATTCGTTTGCTATGAAAGCTTTCGAGAATACTCGTTTTTTTTATTGGTAAGATTTAATTATATCAAAGTAAAATCCGGTGAACACATAATTTGGAAATAGCATCAGAAACAAAGGATCGAACTTCACTCAATCATCGATCATCATAATTATTTAAATTTCACATGGCATTTCATCCACGTGATAATTTACTGTATTTTAATTTGTGTTTGCAGTCTAAAAGAACATAAATGTCAAAAAATTAATAACTTACACAAAACTAACCAGGTTACCATAGTTATATTATTTCGCACAAGCTTGAATTTTGCCATGTCAATTCTTCTTTCTTTTCGTGTCACTGTTTTTTTTAAACCAAGTGTGGTGAAAGGATTTTAATTGAACGTTAAACGGGCTTATTTCGTGCATTCTTCTTCGTCATGTTGATTTTAACCATAACATGTATTAAAAAAAATCCTCAGCCATGAAATCCTCCGCGTTCACCACACAAGTTAGTGAGAAATCAGTGAGGAATTGACGTCAGAATTTGAATGTTATTTAACTATTTATTTACGTGTCCTTCTGATCTTCTGTGCGCTAGAGTGTGAAGCGGCAGAATACGAAGAATCGTGAATAATCTAGATTAACACTGTTCAATAAATATGAGGCATCTCAAGGCCGTATCGTCGACGCATACACAAAATTGGGAAACCCGACCTTGCTCTGAAATAGCTACAACATTTAAATGAGAAATTACATGACGAAGGCTGTATATTAAATCAATGCTTAACAGAAATATTCTAAAATATTAGATTCATTCAAATATTCTTTGAGAATGACTTTCATTCATGGCTTTGCATGCTTTATAACCTGTTAAAACCTTCTCAGATAATATAATTACAATATTTTTGTTGTCTCTACTAAAAAGTAGCCCACGTGAATTGCACAATTTACGATCGTCGCAAATCTGTCGCAAGACACGTAATTAAGGAACCGGAAAACAAAAGAACCCTCTAGTTACTCAGATAATTTGATTATCTTGAGGATAAAATATAACCAGACCCGGTAATAATCACGTATCCGAAAGTCAGAGAAGCGAGAGATCGTAGCTCGTAGCTCCGTAGAGCCCTCGTAGCCCCTCGTAGTACTCGTAGCAACAGCGGAAGTTAGTTCATAAGTAACAAGATTATGATTGTATATTGTATCATAAACTGTGGGAGTCGTGCGAGGAATAACATTAATTCAGATGGAGTATGCGAAATAAATAGAGAAGGAATATTAAGAAGACTCAAAGATAATGATGAATTATGACGGAGCTAGAACTTTAAATAGTTTTTGATCGATTAAACCATAACCTTGGGCATACTTCAGACTACCTTTTATAGGTTCTTATAGAAATATATAGATAGTAGAGGTGATATATTTTACATGCTTCTAATGAAAACACTCAGACACAAGAGAAACCTATACTCGGATTTTTAATTAGACGAAGCTAGCTGACGTTTACTGTGTTGTCAGTTTTTGATGAAATAAAAATAGTGTTGTGACAAAGTGAATGATTGAAAAAACTCCTGAATGAATGTAATTGCCTCGTTTTTCTAGTGAATAGTTAGTTAGTGTGCCGAACTTGACTTGACGTGCTTGGATGAGGATCCATATCGTTCGCGCGAAAGAATATAGCAACAAAATACAGAACAATTACCACAAACACAACGTAACGAAAAACTTTACAAAAACAATAACTAAACAGCGTGAGCGCAGAAAAACATTCGTGCTATCAGACCAGAGGTTAGAAGCCGAATTACAATCAAAAAACAAAATGGTGATGACGCGCGTGGCGTTCATCGGTGTTGGCACTAGTCGCCACGCCGCGCCGCGCTTTTTAATAAACCGTCAAAAAACTGATTGTAGTTACATACTACAAGTACCTAACTTATATCAGAGCACTTTTATACATTTTTTTATACAAATTTCAATATTATTATATAGTTTGAAATGATTTACTATTCACTCATTGTTCATTGATCTGATTGAACGAGAACTGAACGCAGCACTATTACTTTAAATATGGCAACATTATTTTACAAACCCCCGAATACTGAAACGCAACTCAGATTTAAGCACGTCTCAAGCGACGAATATTTGACAGTTTTCAATGAAAATCTGTCAAATATTCGTCGCTTGAGACGTGCTTAAATCTGAGTTGCGTTTCAGTATTCGAGGGAAAGTGACATTAGCTACTGTCAGTCGGTATCGTCTAATTAAAAATCCGACTATAGTTTATCACGCGAAATATTGTCGAATTTAGAATAATACCTACAAAAGGCAGAGCTCATACCAATTCAATTTAAAAAATATAGCGGATGAAATTGCTGTTTTCTTACACTCAAAACTTTGTAGGTAGATATTCCCAATACCATTCACTGACCAGCCATAATAACCTACCAACTTATCATCCAATAAAAAGGCTCCGACAGAATTAGAATTCCATCTTGGTACCTACGGATTGGCTACACGTTTTATGTCAGGGGACCCTTAACCCCAAGAAATTTTTATTATAATATACGAGGGACGAATTAGGCTAAGATATTTCCGTGCGATAAATTATAAAAACGATGTCTTTCGGGATCGACTCGACCGTTATAGCGTCGTAAATAATGATAGCTTTTTGAGTACAGCTGGGGAAGAGCAACGTACTCATAAAACTCGCTCACCTTACAAAAAACATATTATTTAGAAATACTTTATTTGATTTAGAGGGCGCATACCGCTCATGCCTAGCACCGTGAAACTACACAACTCTCGCTTAATGCCTGATAGGTAGATCGCAAGACACGAACAATTAAAAAAAAAAATTAGAGAGAAAGAAAATAATTTTATTATGGACACACATGACACATAAATACAGCAAAAACAGAGTTACAATAAAATAGACATTAAACAAATACGAGAAAAAAGTAGCGAATACAAAACGTACACGTAGGTCGACCACGATCCAGTTTTGATGCTGACATAGGATGTCTTGCCACGAAACCTAAAAATGGAAATAATAAACCTGTATTTTGTAACTACCTAACTAAAAATTTAGGACTTCTTCTTCTTATCGTGTCACTGGTTCTTTCAAATCAGTGTGGTGAAAGGATTTAAAGTGCTCCTAAGAGAGGCTCTTTTCGTTTTAGGACTGTTTCAGCAGATGTCCTGAACTTAGGCTGTATTTTTTTTATGATTTCATCATTTATGAGCCAATTCGAACAAATATTTTTATCTGTAAGTTAATACCTACTTCCAGATTGTTCCCATAGAAATTTATCAAAATCGGTTTAGCAGTTTGGCCATGAAGTAGGTTTTTCAAGTTTTTTAAACTTCACTTATTTTGTGGCAAGACAACTGAAAGTCAAGACACAATTAGGTATGCATAAAAATATCCCTGGAATCGTCCTGTCACCCACACCACCCAGTAAACATAATTTCGTAATGTACTCAAAAACCTTTGAGAATGTTGAAAAGCTAGTCAGGCACAAAGGTTTTCATACATTGGAATGTTACATCGAGATTAAATTGAATTTTAAAACAAGTTTTACTGGTAGTGAACCAGCGTTTCATCTAGAACTGTGTCACCGAGTTCCGGCAAGCTATCCAAGGAAGGAACTGGCCACGACGACGAAATACTACTGCTTCCGTGGCGAGAAAACCTTCTGTCGTGTCTTTTCCAAACGATATCTTGAAGAGTTATGTGTTTGAGATATTTGGCGCTGGCTCATTGATTATTTAGACGTGTTTGTATTCTTTTTCTTGTTTGCGTGTCAAGTAACATCTTATTTTTTTGAATAAAACATTGCCGTTTTCACTTGATTGTACGTGACGTTAATTAGGTAATTCTTTGTGCAGGTGGTAAGGCACAGGTGACAGGCAAATGACAGAGAACTCAACGCGTGAGTTTGACGTTAATAGAAATAATGTTTCAATTTAAATAATTGTGAAGCTTTTTGTTTGAATCACGATCATAATCTCTAAGCACGATAGGTGTCACGATCATTAATAAAAGTCATTTTTAAAGTTTTGTCAAACCCGAACCAACAACAAGTTAAAAAAAAAGTTTTTTAATTTATTTTATAAAGGCTTGCATTTGATCATGAGTGATGATGCAGTCGACGATGTAGCACGCACACTGGAAAAAAATCGGGAAAATAGACGCCGGCAAGGAATTCCACTTTCTGGCTGTCCACAACATAAAAATTGAAGCAAGCGGTTGAAGGTGCGGACAGTCAAAACATCAACCATAATATATGGATGTCGCATCACACAATAATTTGTTAACACACCAATTGAGCCGAGAGGCCAGTTTAGTGGTCCGATGATAGAATGGGGATGGAGGAACTAAGTAGTGAAAGTTCCATCGCACACTCTTCGAAATGTTTCCTGTACAATACCGATAGACTGGCAACTTCACGTTTTGTTCACTTGTTTTTTGTTCCCAGGCGGTGACAAGAAAATCGCGGCAGTCCACATCGGCGCAGTGGTCGCGATCATTCCGCGGCAGTGCGTCGACGCCGCAAGATGACGTCGAAGTTGATGACGTGTTCTTCTCGCCGCCAACGTCGACGTCACCACTCACGCATCAGGACGAGGGCGACGTCACTGATGGGGCGAAAGGGTAAGGACTACTGTGGGCTGTATTGTTTCAACAGAAAAATAATACAAGACTAAACATCATGTGATGCTGAAAATGCCTCAAGTTGATGGACGCAGGGCATTGCATCGTAGGGTACGTTCTTGACGTGCGTTACCTATGCTACAGTAATATCGTACCTGTAAAAAAATGTTACAGTAATATTTTCGCTGAGAGGTCACCTTACGACCGAGTACGGAGCTATGACGTCATGCGAGCTTTGAGTGTCGGCAAACTGAGATTCTTTATAATAAGAGCGAATAAAAAAGGTCTGGCTACACTATTTTTATATTTTTTACTCTCATTTTCAAATACGTAGTTCGAACATCAGGGTATAGTAATACCTACCCCTAATACAATCTCAAAATGTTGGGCTACTTTGAACTGTCTTTCATTATTTATATGTTACGGGGCTCTTTTCTCGTTACGAAAGTATGGTTCAACCATTAATGAGTACAAAACTTTGTCGAGGGCAAACCCCATGTTCGTACCTTTCTCAAACTATGAAGCAAATAGTTCAGTTGAAAAGTTTGGTAGCATTATTAAAAGCGTACAACGGTTTGTGAAAGCACTGGCAGTTTAGCGGTAGTAACCCCGCCTTCCAAGCAGAAAGATCTGGGTTCTATGAATTTTTCTGTTTTAAAAAAATATGCACACAGTGCTAGTACTCTTAAACGGTGAAGGAAAACTTCGTGAGGGAACCCGCGGCTTAGTCAGCTCTGCACGTATTGACTATGTCTTTCCTGTGGATTAGGCCGACTAAGCTGTCAGGAGGGTATAATGTGCTGGACAAGCCTATTCCATCTAAATTTATTTTTTTATCTGAAAGGTCCAGATTAATCTTTTAGAAATTTCATTAAAATCGGTTCAGCAGTTTTGTTTTAATAGTTTTCAAAAATGTTTGCTATCGCATAGTTTTGTCATCTAGGAGCCGATTTGAAAATATTTTTTTTCATCTGTAAGGTAATAGTTCTAGATTGGTTTCATTAAAATTCCATTAAAATTGATTCATCAGTTTGGCTATGAAGTTGGTTTCTCAAGTTTTTTAAACTTATATTATTTGCATAACATTATCTGTAAGACGTAAGTACATTAACTTAAACTTGTAACACGCAGACTACAACGTGATTTTATCATATCATGCAGCAAAGTTAATTATCTTGGAGCACTTAAGTTAGTAACACGACAGATTAATTAGATTAGTATCACAGTAGCTGCTAAAACCTATGTTATATCACGCTAAACAGTTTAGGAAAGAGTTTCAAGATCTTAAATCAAAACTTAGATCTATACTGATATGCCTCAAGTGAACGAGGTAGGGTACGTTTGAACGTGCGTGACCTGTTAAAATGCTTTGCAATATATGACGGTTACCTCTTAACATCTGGTGGCATCTGCTGTTTCCTATAAGCATCAAATTTTTATCTTCTAATTATATAAAACTCTTACGTTACTGACTGACTGACTGACAATCAACGCACAGCCTAAACCGTAAATCCTAGACGCATGAAACTTGGAGGGTATGTTCGTTTTATTGCATAGAGATGCACTAAGAAAGGAAATTGGAAAATTATTTTCCTAAGCGGAGAAAAAGAGGAAAAACTTTAAGAGAAAAATCAACGGGGCGCCGGGGCGAGCGAAGCCGTGGGCGGCCGCTAGTATAGTATAATCTGACACAATATAAGCTATAAACAATGATGCTAGACAATGTAAATACTTTAAATCGATAAAGAAAAAACATATAAATCCAATAAATCACTTCGAGCAAAACGCTAAATTCAGAGTCTCCGAAGTTATCTGACTGAGATATCACTGCACCCAAATCTTCGTGACACGGGTCTCTGATATCTGAATATTCAGCCTCCCTAACCTAACTATTTCGAATCAATACACTTTTTGTAAGGACTCCTAACATTGGACTCTGAAGTCTCTGAAGGAGATAAAATCCGGAACGAGCTTATCCGACAGAACCAAAATAGCTAAAGGATTAGTAAGCTGAAGTGGCAGTAGGCCGGTCATATTGTGTTGCCGTAGAATAGACAGGAAGAGATAAATTGTTCATAAAGACTAAAAAGTTTAGGAAATACACAAAAAACTGTTGAGCTGCCAGCAGACCGCTACAAACAATCTAGATATATAACTCAACTGATCCAAATCGCAGTGCCAAACAGAAGCGTTCCCAGAATCTGGCAGCATCGACATGCTGAATACATATTACTTGTTCCTTACGAAGATGGTGACGTAAACTCCACAGTCAGCAACTACCTCTCACGAATCTATTTATCAAGTGTGTATTTATTTTGCAGGGCGAGGTCACCCATCGGTGTGGTGGAGTATCGAAGACCAGAGCGGAGTGTGTCCTGGGGTGCGGGGGGCGCCAGGATTCACACTCCGATGCTAGAACCTTTGGCGGATAACTCCAATCGGAGGCAGTTTGGGATGGGCGTCGTGGGGAGGTTTTTTAGGTGAGTTTTTTGTGTCCAGTACTTATCCTTTTAGGACTTGAATTTAGGGGACGACTTCACAGTTTGTAAAAAAAAATTCTCTATGTATGCATCTATTTTTTTCATCTATCGATGGAACATGCACTAAATGGCTCATTTGATGTTACGCCTACTGTTATAAAACAACGTTCGCAATGCGTATCTTATCTATAACTGGGAATATAGAATTACTACAACAAGGGTATCTGCATTTCAACAAGGGGTTCTGCATTTTGAAACAATGTGGTGTATAGCTCTGAGAGCCAAATGCTTTCGGTTCTAAGAACGGGATGTTTACATGATTTGTGAGTTTGATTGTATCCCTTTGTATGCAGAGTAACAGTTGCATGCACCACTATCATGCATGGGAAAGTTGTGTAATATGCGAGCACTTAAAATTATTGTAAAATGATAAAAACCATTGTAAAAAGAGACGATCTGGGAATGTTTAAGAGAGGTTATTATTTAGGTAGGTACTAATTACCTGGCGAAAAATGAAAAGATCGTTGCCCTGCATAAAAAAAATACCAAAGGTTTCACTCATACCTCGTAGCTGAAAATATAACCCCGGAGTTCAACTCCTTAAATAACACTCCGAAGAAGCTAATCTACGGAGACGTGTCATAATCACGACCCTTAGTAGTTAGATTGTTAGTAGGTATACGACGCGAGATACGTGTCATAGTTTTAATCTCCAGATCCCTATCCTACTTCTTATCCTACTACTATACCTAATTTGTAAATGCAAACTTTACGATGTTTGAATATTTGTGGCTCAACTACGCTCTTACCACTGAACTTATGGGGATAAAACTCCGAATAAATATATTTTGAAAAATATACCTTCTGGGTTCTTTCTATCCTAAAAAACTAAATAAATTATAGGCCTAATAATGGGCCATCGCCATCGCCTTAAATATTGACACGCAATCGAAGCTGCAGGAGCAGAAATGTGTCATAATTATGGTCTCCAAGATTCCTATTCTAATTCCTATCCTACCACTATACCATATTTTGTAAATGCGGTTTGAATATTTGTAGCTCAACCACGCTCTAACTACTAGGGTGCTATTAATAATCCTGGCGTAGCGTTGGACTAGTTAATCCGTGTTTTGTCACATTTGCTCGAGTTGACAATTGCATGTCAATGCAAGAGACAAAACACGGATTAACTAGTCCAACGCTACGCCAGGATTATTAATAACACCCCTAGGGCCATAATAATAATCCTGGCGTAGCGTTGGACTTGTTAATCCGTGTTTTGTCTCTTGCATTGACATGCAATTGTCAACTCGAACAAATGTGACAAAACACGGATTAACTAGTCCAACGTTACGCCAGGATTATTAATAAGACCCCTAATGTTTAACATGGTATTTCCTAGAATTTTACTTTTTATGTTAAAAAATATAGGAACAGGAAGTTGCAACAACGCCTTACTTATTGACACGCAAACGAAACTGCAGGCCGATGATAATGATTCTCGAAATTGGTACATCAGTATTCATACCTCATCATCTTGTCCCAGTATCCCACTTCATTACTGGACGAGCTGGTATGCTCGAGCTTTGCTCGGTTTTTTTAATAATATTTTTCGATCTTACTACCAGCGCCATCTGCTGGAATAGCTAAAATAAGTTTATGTATAAGTTGATAAATAGATAAAGTTGATTATTAAAAACAATAAAAAAAGGTTTTCTAAAAAATTATCCCAGCTATATTAATCGATTAACCGCGCCCGAAACCTTCTGCATACTAATTTTCATGAAAATCTCCGGAACATTTGTCGAGTGTTTACGTAGAAGTTCAATAGATGGCGTTCTCCGTGACACTAATTCGTGATTTCGACTACTCGGCAAGAGATGGCGCTAATTTTTTTTATTGTTAAATAACTTTTAACCCGAGTCTTTTCTGAAAATGAAACCTAGCTAGATCGATTTATCGGCCCCGAAACCCTCTGTATACTTAATTTCATGGAAATCGTTGGCTCAATTTCCGAGATCCTAAATATATATATATATACATATATATATACAAGATTTTCTCGTTTAAAGGTATAAGATATAAGCCTCTTTCATTTTCGCCAGCTTCCTCTGTCTTCTGTACGTCATAGAATCGCGAAGATTTCCCGTTATTGTACAACATCCATTAAACATTATCATCGCGAAGATAACCGCCTACAAACCAGGAAATTAATGAGAGGAAAATTAATAAAGGACAGTTCCATAATTGGGGTCAACCCTGATATGTTATTAATCCCGCTGATGACTTGGGGGATTAACTTGCTCTCTCTTTTAAGTTTCAAGTTAATGACTATGCAATGAACTTTAATGACTTTGTTCTATTTAAGCTTTCACCGACGGTTTTTATTTAAATTAATTGAGTTGAATATTAGATTTATTCTATTTTGAATACGACTCGGTGCTCGCACTAATGTGAATAGATTTCCCCATGCTCCAATTTAAATGATTTAAAATAGGGGTAAAAACCTGTTTAATATATAAAAACTTAAAAAATACGTACATTCATTACCACAAATCTATACAATCGAGCGTATTTTTTGTAGAAAACTGAACGAGAATTTGAGTTTATTCCATGTTCTTCAAATAATGTAACTAAAAAATACTGATCACTTTTTTGTTTCTCGTTATTTGACGTAAACATTTCAGCTGTTACGGCTTTTCGAGGTACAATAACAAAAGAACTATAAAGTATTTTCTAAGCCCCTTTGTACACAACGCTACAAAAATCTTTGACACCCGGCGATTTCAGTCTCTAAGCAAACTATCATGGATTTACGATTTGCGTATCGATGTGTACAAAGGCCTAACTTGCACAAAAAATTGTCCAGTCACGTAATCAAACCCAGTTTTGGCGTGTTTATCGCTCGCTGCGCCACATCATAGTAGCAGAGCTCTTTGTGAAGGGCTTGTACGGGGTAGGACTACCACCATACCTATTTCTGCCTTAAAGCAGCTCGCTGTGTTTCAGTTTGAAGGGTGTGGGTGCCAATGAAATTTCTGGCACGTGTGGTTGAACATTTGTATGCCTCAAATTGATGGACGTAGGGCAGTGCATCGTAGGGTACGTTCCTAACGTGCGTGACCTACAAAACAATGCCTTCCTATAAGCCTTATGTTCGATGCTCGTAACCTCAGCTAATTGTCTAAAAAAAGTAAGTAATAATCTGATTAAAAAATTAAATGAATATAATTCCAAGCCCTTAATTTGATCCTCATAATCAAAGTAGTTATGTAGGTAGGTGCTTCCAGCGTATAATTTACTCCTTCTTGCAAGTGAATAATTAGTAAATTGGCTTCAGCGAAGAGCTTGCTACTGAACGCGGTTGTTCAATAACTTGGAAATGACTGGTTCAGTAACTGGTTTCCAGAACCTAATTTAACAATTAATTTGAGCTTTTATAGAAAGCATTCGCCTATTGTTTTTTATTTATTTATTTATGGCTATTATTTTTACCCATAACTATAATCTGTCGTCCAGAAGACTAATGCTCGCATTGATATGTTCTCATTTGAAAGACAAAAATGCGTCTGCAAGGCAATGGAAACAATTGTTGCACAAATTATTTGCAAAAATTAATAAAAAAACCGGCATGATTAATTTAAGTTCCTTCACAACAGACTGGTTCAAGAGATTTGCTTAGTTTGCGGCTACATGAAATATCTGTCACTAGGTATAGAAAACAAAAAAATTAGAAAAAAAAATTAAGGGTTTCCGTAAAATGGTTTTTGGCAGACCGTGTGTCATATGGTAAAAAGGAACAGGTGGTTATTTGAACATTATGGTGACAAATTTATCCAGCCACAAAGCTATTATTAGGCTTTCTAAACATTTTTTAAAAAGGATATAAAACCACTTAATACCATACAGCCGTCATACCCTGTTCCCTCTCTGTACCTAAATAATACACTTCATAGAAAGAGGCGTAATAACATACAGCGGTCATTGACTGGTATCGACCCATCGAACTAATAATTAAACCGAGCAAAGTGCTCGCAAGCCCGCACGATAAACGTTTTTATTTTATTACTCTTGTCCGCTAACTATAGTTTCTTTTCTGCGTACCGATTTACTTATTCAAACGTACAGGAAATGTGTAAAACGAAGTTCTGTGGAAGTTCGTTTATTCGTCTGTTGTGGCTTTAGTACTGACGGGTGACAGCCTAATTAAAGAAAGGTGCCAGTTTTGTCTTTACGTTGGTTTACTTATAACTATTTTAGTAGGAGTGAGATAGCACTATTAGTCTAGTGTGAGTGACTCCACCTTCTGATATTAAAGAAATAAATATTGTGGAAAATCCACACAACACTATCTAGCCCCAAATTAAGCAGAGCTTGTAGAATGGGATCCTGATAGCTGATAAATATAATAGTTATCATCATCATCATCAGCCTGAAGAAGTCCACTGCTGGACATAGGCCTCTCCTACACATTTCCAGGAAGAACGATTCTGAGCTCTTTCCATCCACCGGCTTCCCGCGATCTTAACAATGTCGTCGGTCCATCTGGTGGGTGGGCGCCCTACTTTTCGTCGTTCGTATAATAGTTATATTTTTTTTTATTAATACATACTTGGTTGATATATAAGTTCTAATAAAGTAATAATGAATAATAATAATAAAAACTTTATTGCGGACAACTTAGAATAACTTAAATACTAGTACATTAAAGAAAATAAATATATTGTCCTACAATGAGTGGTGTTATCGCTCGGGGCGATTTCTTCCAGACGACCTTGACTTAAAGCTAACATATAGCTAAAGACTCTAAATAACAGGTGCAAAATTTAAATAGTTCTGTGCTCTTTCTTGTATACATATTGTAATTTCTTGTGTGCCTATTGTAAGTCTGATAATAATATCCGTCGCAGCTGTACGGGTTGGGTAAATTCTGACCCCTGAACAAGTAAAGTATTAGTAAGTAGTATTGATGAAAGCGTCTCTAGTGTTTCAAGACCTAAATGATTGGCCGTGGCATGAGATTAATTATAACAAAGACTATAATAATAGGAAAATGCCTATTTCTGCCGTGAAGCAGCATTGCTGTGTTTAGGTTGGATACTCATCCATACTCATCATCATCATAGTGTGGGTGACTATGAAATAACTGGCACGTCAGGCTGAACATCTGTATGCCTCAAATTGATGGACGCAGGGCAGTGCATCGTAGGGCACGGTCCCGACGTGCGTGACTTACTGGGCAATGCTTTGTTATAGGCGATCGTTAACACTTAACATCAGGCAGGCCATATGCTTGCTTTGTATCACTAGCTAGTTGAATAAAAAAAAAAAACACGATCCCAGACACAGTAGGTATAGATATTTCCAATAACCTTAGTACTTATAACTAATAGTAACTCAAGGCACAAATTTTAGTATTATTAAGTAAATTGAATTTTCGTATACTAATTTTATTAGATCCAATGATCACGTCACCCAATTTGAAGAAGAGAAGCATGGCTTCCAAGTTTTCTCTGCGATTATAGCATTAAGCCTCCGCTATACGCTGGTCTAAAAACAAAACACGACCGGAAAGTTGGAAAAATTTAAAATAAAGATGGCGTTGCCTGACCTGAGCTGTGAATTCATGTATTTGATACCAACTATTACTTATTCTGTGCTTGGGTCTGACATTTGTCACGACATTACAATGTGTTGACTAGAATACGCTTCGTTAGACAAAAACACAGACAGATATTCAGTAAATAAATATAACCCAATTGTTATGTTAGCTGATTCCCGTCGCAGAGTTTCCATTGCATATTTTTCATCCAGGATTGGTGATAACAATGGCAAGCTGTGCGGTATTTTTTAAACTACCACGAACGCTACATTTTAAATCTAACTTATATAGTAGTGTAGTAGTAGTAGTCTAATTTATATAGTATAACAAGCAAATAGCCCCAGATTTAATAAAAGAAACCTTCCACCAAGAGAGATTTTCCTCATATTATGCAAAACCAGAGTGAGTTGCAAGTTCATAAATGTCGGTAGTCGGTGAATGAACACTTGTATTTTTTAAAGGTAAAAAACGGAACCCTTATAAATTCGTCATGTCTGTCTGTCTGTCCATCCGTATGTCACAGTCACTTTTTTTCAAAAAAATGAAATGAAATGAAAAGAAATAATTTATTTGCTTGAAGTATGGTACTTACAAAACTGTAAAAGCTATATGTACTGATGAAACTTGGTAAATAGATGTATTCTGTAAACCGCATTATGATTTTTATACTTAGAACTGACACTCAAAAAATATTTTTTCATAAAACTTATGAGTTTTCTTAACATTAAGTAAAAGATTATTAAACCAGTTAAGTATTTACGACAGAGATGCGTTAACGTCATCGTAATTAGCCTTCTATCTATCGACTTTAAAAATTAATGAGGTATCGTCAGCAAATAGTACTGTTTCACATAGTTTTTTAACCAAAAAAGGAAGGTCATTTACGTACACTAGAAACAAGAAAGGACCTAATATCGAACCTTGTGGCACCCCTATGTCAATAACTGACCCAAAAGATCTCTCACCGCCCACATCAACTTTAAGGATTCTATCAGTCAAGTACGATTGTAATAAGTCAATGGAGCGATTTAGAATACCGTAATGTTTAAGTTTAGATATTAAGAGGGTGACGGACGCAGCTCGCAACTTCAATTCGAGGCGCGGGCAAAAATTGCTCCGAATATAGCTATCTCTATTCATTTGATGCGGGCGCCACGGAATATATAATAGTAGTATACACACACAGGCGCTCGTGTGACGCGCTACTTCTATACGTGAATCCAACCATAGTGCCGCGCTTGTGCGTGTGCGTCAGCCACTGCTAACGATTTTTATGCATTGCCTAATTTCGTCAACGTTACTAACACCCGTTTTCACTAAACCTAGGCGACGCCTAAATCGGATGCCTAAATATTAACGGGCCGACGTACACAGCTCGCAACTTCAATTCGAGGCGTGAGCAAAAACTGCTCTGAATATAGCTATCTCTATTCATTTGATGCGGGCGCCACGGAATATATAATAGTAGTATACACACACAGGCGCTCGTGTGACGCGCTACTTCTATACGTGAATCCAACCATAGTGCCGCGCTTGTGCGTGTGCGTCAGCCACTGCTAACGATTTTTATGCATTGCCTAATTTCGTCAACGTTACTAAGCGTCAGATAGGCTAGTGGCTAGGGCGTGCGGATTCACACTGAGAGGACGAGGTGGGCGGGAGTTCAAATCTGGTCAAAGAGAGTTGACTTTTTACACCCTACAATTTTATGTTTTTATTTTTTTTGGCTGCATTACCTGACTAACCCTCTAAGCTTATTGCTTGCTTGTTTCGCTTTTCTAGTATTCAATAAGCAAGGATTGGTCATGCTCTGAATGCAAGAATAAAGTGAAAAAAAAAACAACATTCCTGAACCGATAAAGAACCTTCAGAGTAGCTATTTACGCACTTAGAAAAGACACCAGGAAATTCTCTAACATGATACGAGTGAGTTTATTCATCAGGTAGAGTTTGTGCGGGTTCTGGACCAAATTGAAGAAGAGTAAAGAGAACCATTGACTCCGAGTTGAGTTGAGAGAGCCATTGACCCCGGCGCGGAGCGATGGAGTTGTGGTTGATGACGTTCCAGTAGAGGATGATGGGTGGGAGTCCGCTCAACATCAGGTGTGGTGTGGTTTGCTTGACCTCATTGGCCTAGTGGTTGGAGGGTGCGGGTTCAAAATCAGTGATAACGTTACAGTAATAGATGATGGGTGGGTATCCGCTCTACGTCAGGTGGGGTGTGGTTCGCCAGACCTCATCGGCCTAGCGGTTGGGGGGCGTGGGTTCAAAACCAGTCATGACGTTACAGTTGAAGATCATGGGTGGAGGTCCGCTCAACATCAGGTGGGGTGTGGTTCGCCAGACCTCATCGATCACACACACACAGCAATAAAAAACACGCAAAGCGGCTCACTTACCAAAGTACAGAAAGTCTAATAATGTGACTGCATTTAAAAATATACTTTATTCGTTGAGCAATTAGGTTGCTTTTATTCTGCTTATTTACATTCGCAAAACCAACGATTGCGAACATCGACCTACAATTACATGGACCTCGGCTTTCGCACAAAACTCGCGAAAAAAGTGTACCAAGCTAACCTACTATAGGTGGATACTTATATAATGATTATAAACAAACTGAAAAAAAAAATATTTATGTCTTATCACAATTACTATATAGAACTCAATTTTGATTGCATGAAGCAACTTCTAGTGAACGTTACAGAAATTTTTCCAAGTCTTTTTATCAATATTTCCACCAGACGTTGAGCAGTACTCTGTTTATTGAGCTCCAGTTATATAAAGAAAAACTATTTTGTTAAAGTATTTCTCAGTCTTTTTATCAATATTTCCACCGGACGTTGAGTGGTAGCAGTTTTTTGAGCTCAAAATAAATAAAGTTTTTTTTTTAATTTCTTAGTCGTTTTATTTATATTTCCACCTGACGTTGAGCTGTAGTTTATTTCTTGAGCTCCAGAAAAATAAAACAGAAATATGTTGTTCAAATTTTTACAAGTCTTTTTATCAATATTTCTACCTGACGTTGAGTGGTATCAGTTTTTTTAAGCCCCAGATAAATAAAGAATAAAAATATTTTGTAGCCATTTTTCTTAGTCCTTTTTTCAATATTATAACCTGACGTTGAGCGGTAGTCGGTTGTTTGAGATTCAGATAAATAAAGAAAAAAAATATTTTGCTGAAATTTTTCCAAGTCTTTTTATCAATATTTCCACCTGACGTTGAGTGGTAGCAATTTTTTTAAGCCCCAGATAAATAAAGACTAAAAATATTTTGTGCCAATTTTTCTTAGTCCTTTCATCAATCTTTCCACCTGACGTTGAGCGGTAGTCGGTTTTTTGAGATCCAGATAAATAAAGAAAAAAAATATTTTGCTGAAATTTTTCCAAGTCTTTTTATCAATATTTCCACCAGACGTTGAGCGGTACTCTGTTTATTGAGCTCCAGTTATATAAAAAAAAAACTATTTTGTTCAAGTATTTCTCAGTCCTTTTATCAATATTTCCACCGGACGTTGAGTGGTAGCAGTTTTTTGAACTACAAATAAATAAAGAAAAAAAATAATTTGTTGTAATTTTTCTTAGACCTTTTATCAATACTTCATATACAGGGTGGAATTTTGTAATGCCACCTGGAGGGAAAGTACTCTTAATACTCCAGATAGAAAATTTTACTCACAGGAAACATTCCTTTATTTTTGAATAGAAAGCAAACTGCATTCAAAGTTTTTCGAAAATTCTCTCACACCCGGGAATTGAACCGGCTAAAATCAGAAAAATTATACCTTGTACTTTTATTGCATCGATCGTTAGTCAATTATAAGGATGAAATCTCTCTAACAAACATGATAAATTAAATGAAAGAAAAACCAGGAAATCTTAAATTAATTTAATTATTTACAAAAAATGGATAACTAACTAGTTACTTGAAATTAGTTGCTTGAAATGGGCTCCATTCTCTTGGATACACAAATTTATTCTTTTAACGAATTCATTTCTTTAAAAGAATAAATTTATTCCTTTCAAAAAAAAAAAATAATTTAAAAATTATTTTATTTTTAATTTTAGAAATTGCTTTCTATCCAAAAATAAAGGAATGTTTCCTTTGAGTAAAATTTTCTATCTGCAGTATTAAGAGTACTTTCCCTCCAGGTGGCATTACAAAATTCCACCCTGTATAGAAATTAATGGTTCATAATTTGTTTTATACCATACCCCCTCTAAAAAGATTATTTTATTCACGGGAAATCGTGAATAAAAAGCTCTTTTATTCACGATTTTGGTGTTTGAATTTAGAACACACTACTAAGGTCAACGTCCATCTCAATACCTTACAACCTCCTTGCGTCATAAATACTCTCGATTTGATTGGTCGACATTTTTGACAAGGAGTTTAGCATTGGATTAAAAACTGTTTTGTGTTCTTTGTTGTCATTGTCATACATAAGAAAATTGGCGCTATTTTGAATACTGTTCTTAGTAAGTTATGCAGCAAAAAGTTCGATAATAGTAAATCGATTGAAAATGCATTCTAGGAATGAAAAAGATGTACTGAGTTGTTTGTTGTTCAATTGAGTTGTTGAGTTCATGAAGGAGAAGTAGGTATAGTAGAAAACTTGCATTAATTTATCCTTCTTTATTTACAAATCAAATCAAAATCTAAAATTATTTGTTTTATGTCATACAAGAATGGTATAAACAAAGTTCAGTTTTTAATCCTTTTTCGCTTAAATCTTTCTTTTTCTCGAAGTCATGGTATAAAGTATAGTATGCAACTCTTGAATAAAAGGGATTTATATCGAGGGCCATGAATCACTCGCGTCGTTTAGGATTCTAACACCTGAATCACTCGCTACGCTCGTGATTCAATCATCATGAATCACTCCCTACGGTCGTGATTCAGTCGTTAGATTCCTGCACTTGCTCGTGATTCATCTTTGGTCCTCGATTTAAATCCGTCTTTTATTCACTAGTTGCATAATATACTATTAGTCGAAATGTTGGCTTTTTTCGAAATTTCGGCAGACTTTTTGACCTAGTGCTGCACCTTAATTTCGTTTACCCAACCTACAACCTACCTAGGTACTTAGTATTTCCCATCTTCACTTAGTACCCTTCCAAAACTAACAATTATCAAATATCTAAGCATTATGTTTTATGCCAGTGTAGGTATTTAACTAGTCCGAAGTCCGAGCGATTCACACACACAACCGAAGTGTCCCGTGTGCTTCAAGCGTTTCCTCCCCCTGCACCCCGCCACCCGCACCGTGCGTGCGCGATAGCAATAGTAGCCGTTCGAAAATGCCATGAATTTGATCGTGTTCCGTAATACCAAAAATGATGACTGAAAACTTTTTGTATTCTTTACATAGTATTGTTATTCTGTAACTAGACAATATAAACTAGGTTCCTTAACAAAAAACACGTAAGATATTGTTGTTTTTAGTACGAAACCAATAGGTAGAAAACTTGATAAGTTTAGCATAAAAATGTGCAAAATGCGATTGGTGTTTATTTCATTTTAGGTAAGTAATTTGAAATAAAAACTGTTGAGGAACCTAGATAAATACTATGCAAATACAATTATTACAATAATATAGTGTAAATCTGTCTAAATTAGAAATCATTTTGGTATTCCGTTTGTATGAAAATTTTCCATACGTCAGCCCCTTAACTAGTTTTTTCGTGTGCGCGAGCTGCAAGCAGCTCGCGTGTCGGTGTGCTACTCCCAGTTTTACATTACACTTGCACTTGTAAAACCCCAAAAAGTAGTAAAGAAAGTCCTAAGTAACCCTAAAAGTCGATCAGTGAATCAAGTTCCTCAGTGTAGTAAAACCCCAATCAAAGTCCTAAAGAACCCTAAAATTGTTTACATAATCAAGGTCCTAAGTGAAGTAAAATTCCAATTAAAGGCCTAAGGAACCCTAAAAGTTGTTTATTTTATCAAGTTCCTCAATGTAGTAAAACCCCAATCAAAGTCCTAAGGAACCCTAAAAATGTTAACATTATCAAGCTCCTAAGTGTAGTTGAAACTCCAATCAAAGTCCTAAGGAACCCTAAAAGTCGAACACTTAATCAAATTGCTCAATGTAGTAAAACCCCAATCAAAACCTTATACGGAACCCTAAATTGTACGTCAAGCCAAAACCCTTAACGGGTCGAAACCGCTGGAAGGAACCCAAACGTTGACTACCGGGTCGCGTGCATCGCGAGCTGCAAGCAGCTCGCGTCCTCAATGCGTTCCCACAGGGGCGGAACCCTAAACCAAGTGAAGATCCAATCAAACACCTTAAAAAACCTAAAATTCAATCTCCAATCATAGTCCTCAGTCGAATGAACCGTTTGAACGACCTTAATCGGACGATTTTTGCAAAACCGGAAGTGGCACAGCCGCCATTTTGAATTTTGAACTCAGTCTAGTGAACATTTTTTCACACCCCTAAGACACCCTAAATTTCAGTAGGAGGGGGTTCTAAATTTCAGTAGGGTGGGCGTGGTCGCGTGGCGGCTCGCTTCGCTCGCCGCAACGTTCCCCCCGGGTTCAGGAGGAGGGGGTTCTGGGGGCTTGAGGGGGGGGTCACAGCACGGCTCGCTTCGCTCGCCGCGACGCTCCCCCCGGGTTCAGGAGGAGGGGGTTCTGGGGGGCTTAGGGGGGGGGGGGGGGTCACAGCACGGCTCGCTTTGCTCGCCGCACTGTTCCCCATTCGCTCGCCGCAATGCTCCACTCGAAAAAAAGGGTCAAAAATAATAAAGGGGTCTAGAGGGGGGAGGGGGGCAAAATTTATTTTGCTTTCAAAATAATCTCACCTTCCCTACATGACCCAAAAAAAAAGTCTTGCAAGTCTCTCCGCTTGGAAGATACGAAAGGGGGGGGTGAAAAAAGGGGCAAGAGGGGGGTGTTTTTTTTGTTTTTTCAATTCAGGAAGAAACCCTCTATATGAAACCCTAATCGAAAACCCCCTATCTCGACGGCATCCGGTAGCACTCACAAAAGGGGGGGTCCTGGGGGGGCAAGGGGGGCAATTTTTTTTGTACAATAATATTCTTATCTTTTTTCTTCTCTTTCGTCTTCTCCCTTTTAATCTTTTTTTTTCTGAAAAGTAATATTTCATCAAAATCGGCTAAGCCGTTTTGTTTTATTGTTTGTTACTGCATACCTTCGTCATTTAATTTTATGATCCAATTTAGTAAATTTTTCTTTTATCTAAAAGGTTATACTTCCAGATCTGTATGTAAATCTAGTAAGTATAACTTAGTGCATAGAATTCATGCCTATGGAAATAAATAATAATAATAATAATAATAATGCTGGACAATTCACACAACATTATCTAGCCCCAAGCTAAGCAAAGCTTGTGTTATGGGTGCTAGATAACTGATATACATAATACAATACCATTACATGCATAGATAATTTTCATTTCAATTCATAAATGAATTCTGTGCCTCCTGTGATAGGTGATACAAGTCAAAAATTGACATTTTACAGGAGAGCAAAAACAAGGTTTAAAAAATTCTAGTTCATTGACTAAGTAGGCTAGGTTACACTTAAGTACTTTCTTTTGTAGATAAATATATTCACTTTCATTGTGCATTTTAATTTTCGGGGTAAATATTATAGTTTTGAAGTAATTTATTAAAAACCTGTGAGATGTACCTTTTATCATTTATAAATATGTGAAAATAACGTGTTAAATGATACAAGTTCAGTTAAATCATGTTGCACCTATAATATTAATAAAATGTGGTCTTTGTGTAAACAGATATACAAGAAGTGAAACAATTGAATAACTCGTCAGAATGTGTTTCAAACACAATGTTGCTCAAACAAATGATAAAAATACTACCCCAAAGATTAGATTGATTTACTTCTCAGTGCCTTATTTTGATAATTTACTTGAATTGTATCAGTTAGCTAAAATTCTAGCCTTTTTATAGATGTGTTAAATGATACAAGTCAAGTTAAACCCTTCATTAAAATACCAATTCATTGTGTAAATGAATACAAGTATTAGAAAAATAATTAAGGTTTATAAAACTTTTTCAAAATTATGAATTTACTTGTAAATAAGGCACAGATATATCAAAATTATGAACAGAAGTAAATTGAGATCTTTTTGAATGCAAGAAGCTGTGAACTTACTACTAAAAAATGGCAGAGATCAATTTTACGCAGGTATCACAATAAGCAATGTAAACCTACTCAGTACAAAACATAAGATCACAACCACTGTGTGAATCCTAAAAAATCAAAAAGAATCAATCATAACAAAACTATAAAACACACACTTGCACTTTAAACACGTTAAAGGCAGTAATTCTAATCTATAAGATGGGCAAATCGTCGAAAAAAATAAAGAGAATAAAAAAGTACATATGTCCTGAAAAATATACTGATCAGTAGATGGACTAAAGCTATATTATAACATAGTTTTAACAATGAGATAAAATAGCAAAATCCTTATAGTAGATCTTAAAATTACTCATACTCAGAATCATCATCATTGTCCGGAGCAGAGTCTTTGACATCATTCTTGTGGCACAGACTTCTGTGCTTTATTTATGAGAGCGCTCATAATACTTATAAATAAAGCACAGTAAATCTAATAGATCCTTCTACTTTTGGATTGAAATTATAATCTTGAAGTGGTAGGCTTTCAGTACTTACTTATTTATTGTTATCATATCGCAAGCTATAGCCCGCTTAGAACAATCTATTCTCATGTACTCAACATTCTTGAATTATTTTTTAAAAGATAAACGGGATATGTTTTCTTTGACATACAAAACAGATCAAACATTGCACCACAGAAACTTTTCATTGTCTGTATTGGTTTTTGTAACAATATAGCATTGTTTAAAAAAAATTAAGTGAGTAATCTCGATAACAGTAAATTTTGCAGCTGTCCGCACTAGCTGGTACCAATCTCTTGGCAAGTGAATATAATACTTGTGTGCTTCCTCTTACCCTCAATTTTTCTTTCAACTAACTCTTGGTGTTTGTCAGCCTCCATGTGAGTATGACGGTCATACTTAATCGTTTTGTCGTACCCACTAGAAATTTATTTTAAATAGATTGTAATTGTAGTCATGTATGGTCAAATTGAAGGTCCAAAAGTTGTCACTTGTATGCGTCGATCTATGGCGAGTTCAGACGTGAATAAATTCCCTCAAGGCTGCTGCGACACTAACGCCCGTGCATCTTCGCTAAAGATATATGAATAACGGCTTAATTTTTTTGCTAACTTTATGCTTAAGCTTATTTTTATAAGCGACTTTTGTAAATTGCTTCTAAACTTATCTGCTTTCTTAACTAACAAAACTTTTTTGGTTTGGTCATCAACTTTTTGATTGTGCAACCAGTATGCTTGGTTACTGTGATAAAAATAAGGTAAAATTTCGTAAAAATCACTAAACGAAAAGTGGTTGTCTTTGTAAGTTTGTTTATCAGCTTAACTTAAACAGTCTGTTTAATTAACTGCTATTCGTTTAAACACCCATCTATATCTCCAACCCCGCATCACTTTGTCATGTGAGCACTTGTATCATTTAGCACATTTTTTTATATATAAAAATATGATGATTTGGTTTGAGGTTTAGATACTATTCATATTATATTAACTCACAGTTAAAAATGTATTTGTGTAGAATGATGTAAGTCGAGATATATCACTTATCACATTAGTTAGACACACATTTAGATTTGGATTTGTAGGTACATGTTGAATTGTACCCTAATCAGTATTGAAAAAAATCGGTTCAAAATGATATGACTCTACCTATATCGAAATTCACGATACATATCCTGAAAAAATAACTGTGCAAATGAATATAATCGCTCTTATGCCACGAAGCACGAAAAACAATGCGTGGAGCCATTACTTAACGGGGTTACAACTTGACATATATCTATATTCACAATTTATTTGCCAAAATCTTGTCAGTTATATCACTTTGCACCAAATTATCTCCGAACCTATACCAGATAGAAGAACGTGAGTTAGACCCAAAAATTCTACATTTTTTTCTGATCATTTCTATGTAAAAATCTCAAAAAGGGTACAACTCGAGATACATCACTCATCACAGGAGGCACAGAATTGAAATGGAAATTATTTATGGGTGGCTTTAAGCTTTGCACTCATTTAGGCCTTCGGTGCTCATTGCGGTGGAGATCAGTGAAGCATTGTGAAATAACACTGTCTATTCGACTTATATTATTGTATTTTATCGGCATTTAAAAATATTAGGTATACCAAAGAGTTTCGACAACCCCAACTGACTCTTCAAAGTTCTGTCAAACGCAAAATCTTGGGAAACTCCTTGCTGCGTGTATAGAAATAGGCACATGTATTTTGGTATTTGGGTATTTGAGCGCACCGTGCATGAAGCCTTTGACAGAAAGTTCCAGAATTCGGGACATTACAGGCACCTCCAGATTTAAAAGACGGCAATCAAAAATACTCAAAACCCATGATATTATTGTTATGACTGGGCTCTCAGCTCATTTATTAGTAGCTCTGCCTTCTGCGCCATAGGTCGTGGGTTCGATCCCCACCGAGAACAAATATTTGTGTGGTGATCATAGATATTTGTTCTCCATCTGGATGTTATATTGTTTTCCAAGTACCTATGTATTTACAAACAAAATGTATTTATGTATTACATCAGCTATCTGGTTCCCATAATACTAACTCTGCTTAGTTTAGGGCTAGATAGTGTAGTGTAGATTGTCCATAATATATATATATATATATATACTTCCTTTTCATTGTAATGGGCTCCCAAACTCTTTGCAAAATCGACACTATTTTTATAAAGGCCTAAAATCGGCTACTAGTTTTTGAGTCTTCTTCTTGTCATGTCAATAGAAAATTAAAGCTGGTGTGGTGGATTATGAATGTGCCTCAAAAGTTTTGCTACTTCACGTTGGTTTCATTTATTGTTTTCCTTCACCGTTAGAGTGTACTGACATAGTGCACATAGGTTTTTTGGCAGATAAACTAATTTGTGCATGACGGGGTTTGAACACACGCCTTTAGAATCAAAAAGCGGGTCGCTACGACAATATAACCGGTGCTAAGCAACCAGAGCGCCCCTCCACCTAATGGACCGATGACATTCTAAAGATCGTGGGAAATCGGCAAATTGTTTTTTCATGGAAATGTATAAAGGAGGTCTATATCTAGCAGTGGACTTTTACTTACTGATGATGATGACGGAAAGCACTGGGTAGATAGGAAGATAGCTACTTATGCAACTACAAAAATGGAGGTATTTAACAAAAGCATTGCGCTTCGCTGGTCACGCACGATAGGAACGTGCCCTAGAATGTACTTGATAAGTTATATGCTACATAAAATATATACTTCTACAGGCTGATGATGATGTGAATACAGGTTATCGATCATAATGTACGATGAAGATGGTTTTATGTCATTTCGTTATACTGTGACAGTTTGTTTTATGTTACACTGTGGCAAATTTATAGTACCAGTAGTAGCTATGATTTAATCTAGGGTATATTTTACGTAGTCAGAGATGAAATGTCATGTCACGAAATTTGACATAGGTCCAACCTTCTTGGCCGCTCGGGCTGTACTGAGAAGTAAGTACAGAAACCTATCTATTTATATTTTTGAAAATTTTATTTTTTTATAAAAACTACGGCAACTAAGAAAAATGCAATAACATCAGGTTTTTACGTATTTATTAAGGTAAACGGGAACAAAACTTTCATTGCAATGGCTCTAACAGCAACGGAAAAAAACCATTTCAAATCCAAAAAAAATTGAGAGTTTTTGGCAAACTTTGCGTTCAATTTTATCGAACCCTGTGAGTTGAGGAGAATTTCTAGCCTAATCATAATTTTTTTACACCATTTAATTGTAATATTTTACAAAAAAAATAAATGGATTCGTCCATACAACGAAAAAAAATGCTACTTTACATTTTCGGTTTCACCTCATGTAGGCCCTTAACCAGAATTAGTAATTTAGCTCGTATAGATGTAATTAAATTACTAATAATTTATAAGCAATTGGAATTTATGATATGAATCATGAAATTGCGCTGAGTGTGGCTTTGATTACCTCTGTAACTAATTTAGTTCCAGGTAAACGGTTGACTAATCGCTCCATCAAATATTTGACAGGTATTTAACTCAAATTTTTGGTTGCAAAATTTGATCGCTCGATCAGTGGACGCACTGGAAGGCCGATTTGGAAAATCATGGGGTCCTTTAATGGGCGGGATTCTCTCTCTCTATGTGGTCGGCACTTCATGACTGAAGATCGTGATCCCAAGGATGTCCTTGTTGTACAGACTGGACGGCCTGCCTCCAGCGCGTCCTATTTGTAGCCATGTTCACCACATCATAAAACTGGCTTCTCCCCACCACGTTCCTTTCTATAAGTTGGTCAGTCCACCTAGTTGGGGATCTACCGCGAGATCGTCTTCCTCCACGTTCCCAACGATGACCAGTTTTTCAAGGCTTTGGTCGCCGCGCCTTGCTATATGGCCGAAGTACGAGAGTATACGGTAATGGGCGGGTTTACCTTTTCATAAAAGGGCAGCAATGCGACAGTGACTATCAGGTGGCCCGCCTGTTCGTTTGTCAGTTATGGCATGAAAAAAACATCATCCACAGCCCGATTTCAATCACTGTGTAGGCCTCCCTTAGTTTTTTTCCATCTAACCGCGATCCTCTAACTTGATTGGATAAATTCTAGAGTTTATAAAACTTAAACTGCTTTTTATTCCGTAAAAATTTATACAAAATCCACTTTGTGTTTGCATCTCGCCTGCGGAGAGATAAATTGTATGGAAAGGACACTAGTTTAGCGTGAGTATCTATCAAGCTGTAAGCCTACCACAAGCTCTGTCTGGCTCTGTCTCTGGTTTTGAGTCTGTGTGAGTGCTCACCAGTTTATTATAGTGACGTTTCGACGTAGAATTTATTTATTCAACACTCACACAGACTCAAAACCAGAGCCAGAGACAGAGCCAAACAGAGCTTGTGGTAGGCCTACTGATGTTATTTTCGAACATAAAAGTTTCTGGCAGACGAAACGTGGGGCGTCTCCGAACGTTGTAAAGCGGGAAGTAGGTCAGGTAGGGAAGGGCTTAGAATATTTTTTCCTCAAAATGTGTAGGTGAGGTCAATAGTCTGTTCAGTTGCTAATCTGACCTGCTGCTAATTATGTCCACTTGCTCTGGAGGCAAGCCAATGAGTAGCATTGGGCTTCTTCAGGATGATGATGATTATAATGAAGCAATACGTACGATATAAGTGAGCGCTGTACGATATTTTGATATTTGAAGGCACCTTCTGATGCCGTAATATAAATAAACATAAACAATTTCGGTGAAAATTAACTTGCTTGTAATTAAATTGGAAAGCAAAATTGCTCTTTCAATTATCAAATTGCTCAATCGAACTTCAATTTGCTTTAATTAAAGTAAATTAAAATAAAACCTGGGCTCATTTGTGTTCATTCAATGGTTTCAACCAGCTTAATACGTGTCGTGTAATGTTATTTATGCCTCACGTTTATTCGCCTACTCGTTAAGTCTTGTGGTTCTAGCTTTTGTAGCGCTTTTATATCTTACTAGCGGCCGCCCACGGCTTCTCTCACCCCGTTGCTTTTTATTTTAAAAGTTTTTCCTAATTTTCTCCACTTAGAGAAATAGTTTTCCAATTTCCTTTCTTAATGCACCCCTATGCTATAAGAGGAACATAGCCTCCAAGTTTCATGGTTCTAGGACTTACGGTTTAGGCTGTGCGTTGATTGTCAGTCAGTCAGTCAGTAACGTAAGAGTTTTATATATTTAGAAGAAGAAGATGGTGGCATTAATCACATTGCTGTTCAGTATTCACATTTTATTCAACTTTATTAAGTAGAGGTCTGAATAACTAGAACACTCGTATATATTATAACTAGGACTGAAGTCAGTCCACACAATATCATCACCATGAACAGCGATTGCTGTTGGCCTACCACAAGCTCTGTCTGGCTCTGGTTTTGAGTCGTGTGTGAGTGCCATGCTGTCTAAATAAATCCTCCGTCAAAACGTCACAGACACAGTATAATACACTGGTGAACACTCACACAGACTCAAAACCAGAGCCAGAGACAGAGCCAGACAGAGCTTGTGGTAGGCCTACAGATCATATTATCCTTCGATTTTTTTCCTATTTTTTGATCGATCGTTGATTCTTTGATCAATTCTCTGATAATATGTGATCAGTCAGTAAGTATCAGAGTCAGTCATAATCCCTATCGGCTATAGTCGGCCATAACCCTTTTTGTTTGAAAAAAAAAGACATGATTATAGATACGATAATCTGAAAAGGGATGGAATAGTACAAGCTCTGCTTAGTTTGGGGCTAGAGAGTGTTGTGTAGATTGTCTGCATTATTTATTTATTTATTTAAATGTATTACAACCCTCACCCGACCCCCTACCTGCGGTAAATATAACATTTGCCCGAACTCTGTTTAAAAGTTTGTGTAATGGGTTTTTGAATAAAAGCCCTGGAAATGACATGGGTCGTTGTTTATGGTGTGATACGCTATTGCCCCCGCCCGGACATCCTGTGCCTTCGAGATTTTGTCATACAATATCAATGGTATTGCCATAACAAATCATTGTCCTTTCTTGTTATTGTAGATTCGTGTGCAAACATTTTTGTATGACAATGAATTCAGAGTTCACGTTGATTTGGTGAGGATAGGTTAGGAAGTACGTAGGTATATTTGCGTTATACGCGTAGGTATAAGTGTGTATATAGTTCGAAGAACCGACAACCGTTGGGGAATAAAGGTTCAGAGCCCGAAGTCCCAGTGCATTTACAACATTTCGTTACCAAATGGAGTTTTCGTTTTGCCTATTTGTTTCTGTCTATTGTATGAGACAACAACTCTAACTACGTAACGTATTTTTGCCGTCTCATATTTTCTCCATACAATAGAGATAGACAAATAGGCGAAACGAAAACAAAATTTGGTAACGAAATGTGGTAGCAAAACTCCGACTTCGGGTACTGGAATGGCGACCACGAACTGCCAGACAAAACGTAGAGCGCCCACCCACCAGATGAACCGACGACATTGTTAAGATCGCAGGAAGTCGGTGGATGGAAAGGGCTCAGAATCGTTCTTCCTGGAAATGTTTATTAGGGGAGGCCTATGCCAGCAGTGGACTTCGCCAGGCTGATGATATTTGCGTTATCCAACAAGGAACGGTAGAAACAAATTGGTCAACAGTCTAATCTAGGCGTAATGTCAGGATGGCATGTATAGTGACTGCTATACATAAATACCAAATTACGAATGAAATATTCAAATACTTCCTACCCTGCTTCCTCATGCAAGCAAAAGGCAAGGAAACGCATTTAATCTACGTCTATTATATACCTTCTCAGCTCACATTGCCTTGGAAGGCGTGGGTTCGATCCCCACCGAGAACAAATATTTATGTGGTGAACAAAGATGCTTGTTCTCTGTTTGGGTGGTATATACAAGGTGTATCTAAATATGTGTACTATGCGAAGGTGGGGGGTTTCAGACCACAATGGTGATCAGTTGTGGGGGGGAGATAATTAAAAATTCCTATTTTCAGTTTCCCATACAAAAATATTTAATTTCATAATGCCTAAATAAATTGACAACCCTATCCTTGTAACCCCTTGACCCCTTGACCTACTACCTCTGTAGGTCTACTTCTACTACCTACTACCTCTGTAGCTGAGTTTAGGGTTGTCACTTTGTATGAAGTCAGCTGTTCATGTTGAAACTTCGTTGCAGTTTTTTTCAGAGATACCAATCGAAGTTCGAAAAGTCGTTGAACAAAAGTTGTTCCCCGGGGGGTGGAAATTCACCCCCCTTCAGGATAGTACACATATTTTGATACACGTTGTATGTGTATTTACAATAATAAAATGTTCTCAACACATATGCTAAATCTAATATTTGAATTTCAGACGATCACTACGAAAATCAGTAACACACCAGGAGGAAGTAGCCAGACAATTGGACGAGCTCACCGACTACCGACCATACTTCACGTGGTGGGTGAGCACCGTGCAGACACTGGTTCTGTTGCTGTCACTGTTGTGCTACGGGTTTGGACCAGTCGGCTTCGGGCGGCACACGCACACGGGACAAGTTTTAGTGAAGAGTTTGAGTTTACAACAGGTGAGTGACCAAAAAAAGTAAACAGGCCTTTGCATCTATTTTAGATGGTTTTTTTATACTGTCAGGGGCAAATGTTTTTGCTCATGCTCTTACTTGCGGGATGCTATAGTGCTTGGGACATGATTTTTAGATCGAGTACACTCAGAAAAAAATGGGTCAACAAAGTTACAATAAATGCATTGTCGACAATTTCTTGTCGGAGCAACTAAACACTCTGTTACTATTACAGAAAGAGCTTTATTGAGCAAGCCTTTAGGCTTGCCCAGCACCTTTACCATCCAGACAGCTTAGTCAGCCTAATCCACAGGAAATACATGGTCAATACGTGTGGAGCTGAATATAGGCCACGGGTTTGCTCATGATGTTTTCCTTCACCATTTGAGAGTACTAACATTACGCATACAACTTTTTCGAAGAGATAAATCAATAGGTTATTAAGGTATTGCTTTCCCATGACTGCAGGAATACAAGCTGTGATCGATTGCAATTATATAATGCTCAAATAGTAACTTATTTAACATTCGATTCTAACCATCGAGATATAAGTACTACGTACTAGAGAAGCTACGTCAAATAACTGAATTGTCCTATTCTTCGTAATTTATTCTCGGCAAAAAGGTCTTAAGCGCCATGTAAATCAAGGCACTTACGCGCGAGCTAGAGAGCGACTGAGTGAGGTGCGGCGCAATCGCCGCAGTTGAACGAGACAAAGTAGGAATTTACGGTGTCTTCTCTAGTACGTAGTACTTATATCTCGATGATTCCAACTGATTTGAATATAGAATAACATATTTATTAATCATAACATAGATATTAGATAAATAAGCACCCAGTCTTCTGGAAAAGAGCTGTGGCCTAGAAAACAGTAATCTTTCGAATAACATCATAATTTGAAAAAAATATCTTATTTGGGTCAGTGTGTTAGCTTCATAAGTATGTCTTGTGAAGGGTATAATTTCGTTTGACGAGTAAAGTGTGCTGCTAGATGTTAGGATAAATTGCGCTAATAAGGTCAAGGGTGTATCTTTACTTGTATGTATATAATACTATAAAGCTGAAGAGTTTGTGTGTTTGGTTGAACGCGCTAATCTCGGGAACTGCTAGTCCGAATGGAAATAATATATTTGTGTTGGATAGTCCATTTATCGAGGAAGGCTATATAACTATATAACACTAATCACTATAAAACATCACGCTATTTTCTACTAGTGACCCGTGCAAAGCTGGAACGGACGCCTATTAATATAATAATACCAGTAACGAGTACGATTACTGAGATGACAGCTGATAGAGGAAATTAGAGGACAGCCGAAAGTGGCGAAAACATACCTGTTATGCATGGTATTTTTTCAGCAATGCTTACCCTCCATGAAGTAGGACAAAATTAAGAAAACCCATGACGATGATAAATGTGGGTTAGTGTGGGTGAGAAAATTTTAGCGGATATAAACTCATTCACCTATACCTTCACTTCATTTTTATTCAGTTATCAAAAAGTTATAGCTGTATTCACCCTAAAACTTTCTGTGTTATATCTTCATTTCTTTATCTTTTTAATAAAAAAACATATTCAGACCACGAAAAAACTCGTAAACAAGCTATTTGGACCCAGAGGGAGATGCTTCGTACGAGCAACATTTAATATTGAGCCACCAAACGTACGTTGACCTCAAATATATTATAGACGAGCAGGCGGTCATTTGTAACGAAATGGTTCATTTGCATGATGCAAGTTACTTGTATTTGAAACTTGAATGCAAACTATAACAGTGATTGTTTACATCGAGAAAGACCAATACACGTCATTGAACTAAAATCCAAAATTTGATGTCTTCTTCTGTCACTGATTCTTTCGAACCAAGTGAGGTGAAAGGATTTTAAGTGCGCCTCATAAGGGGCTCCTTTCTTGCACTTGACACATATTTTTCGAATATTTTTCACGATGTTTTCCTTCACCGTTTGAGAGCCATGGCAGAGTGTACATACATTTTTGAGCAGAAAAACTCATTGGTAGGTACACAACTGAAAATATAATAAAAATTGATGTGATAACGAGTCACAAATTGTGTTCATTTCTTCCTCATACCCGTAAATTGTGGAATGAGTTTACCACCAGGGGTTTTCTTTCTTATGTACAATATGAACAGCTTTAAGAAAATCGTCCATCATAACATGAAAAAGGTTGAAATTAATGGGCAAGTCCCACAGATACCATGCCTATACAAATGTAAAAAAATTATTAGACTTGACGAAATTCAGCCTCACTTTAGTGAGCTACAAAATAACTGTCAGAAAAATACGTGAATAAATGGTGGATTGAGGAATTCCAGGGTAAAACAAGATAAAGTGTGTTGGTTTCAGATTCAACTTTCTACTTAGGTTTAAATAAATTTATTTACAAAAAAGACACAGTCATGCACAGCATGTGAATAGTTATTAAACATAAAATAAAAATGTCCTTAGTAGTTAGGTAAGTACTCGTTCGACTAATTAGCAATAAAACTTGATCCGCGCTTACTAATATAACAGAAAACAACAGCAAGTGTCTGGAACTGTGTGAATGAGCCTTAAAAGATGGCTCATCACGAAAGACTGGGCTAAGCAGCGTAAACTAAACAAAAGGGAGGTTTCATAAAGGCTGTGCGACCTACATCCCAGCGCTTGCTAATACTCTTACTTTGTCTCGTTTTCAGTGGCCAAGGTAACCCTTTGGGATTGGTTAAACTAAATTTATCTATGCCATAAATCCCAACGCGCGAGACTGTATAATTTGTAACTTTCAAATAGTGTCACAGAATTGCAATAAAATATTGACAAGGCGAATACATACTAATATTATAAATGTGAAAATTTGTATATATGGGTGGATGTTTGTTACTCAATAATGCTAGAATGGCTGAACGGATTTGGATGAAATTTGGCTCGGACATAGATTATAGTCTGGAATACTTTATATACCGAAACGGGAACGGGGTGAGCAAAGCCGCGGGCAGCCGCTAGTACCAAATAAAAATAAGAAGGTAATCTCATTTTACTTGCTATTTTGAAAGCTACGAAATCTAAGATGTGGTTCTGCCTTAAACCTTGCGTACATCTAAGCATTCTGCGATGGCGATCAGTAAAATATGACGTCAGAACACTTAGTTTTTTTTCTTCTTGGATGAATGTGTGCAAGCCTTTAGTTTAGTTTCAATGTTTTGTCAAAAACAAATATTATAAACTAACTAATAATATGAATGGGAAAGTGAGCGTATGTATGTGTTTGTATGTTTTTTTCCACTCATCTTAGCCATGGTTGAACGAATTTTGATAAAACTCGTTAAAAAATGACTTTTAAAGTAGTCATCCTAGTATTAATCTAAATTAGCTAACCTTGTAAAAGTTAATTCGTTCGTAAAAACTAATTTTGCTTGGAGGATTAAAACAGTCATAAAATAAAATACGTTTTGTCTCGGGAACCTACTTCTCTTTTGTTTTCAACAGTAATGTATAAAAAAAACTATAAAGGTGACTTGCCGCTAGAATTATATATTTTATTACTGACATGCCTCTCAGCTCAGTTGGTAGTAGCTCTGCCTTCTGCGCTGCAGGTCGTGGATTCGATCCCCACCGAGAACAAATATTTGTGTGGTGAACGCAGATGTTTGTTCTCTCTCTGAGTGTTGTATTCTAAGTATATTTTTACAAAAAAATATGTATTTGTATTATATCAGCAATCTGGTTCCCATAGTACAAGCTCTGCTTAGTTTAGGGCTAGATAGCGTCGGGCGGATTGGCAACAAACAATATTTATTTTATTTTTATTTTATGTTATCTATGAGAGGTTTATGTGAATAAAAAATAACCATTTACTTTGAAAAACACGACAGTGTTGACTTTGCCAATCCCTCGAGCAAATATTGCGAATTATGTTGTCTGGGGTTCTTAGAAATTAAATTTGGCAAAACGTGTTTTCTCTAAAAGCTTTGCCTCATTTAGTCTAGTTAAGTTGATAAAGAAACGAAAGTTTCTGTATTCGCGGTCCCCAAATGCAAATCAAGCTTGTCATTTAAATTAGCTCAAAAAGCGTGTTTCGCTTTCTTGCTGTAACATGACGTTCTTTTCTTCTCTGATCAGAAGGTCTAAGTAGTTAAATGTCCAACAGAGCAAAAGGTCTAATGAGTAGTAAGTCTAATGAGCAAAATGTCCATGTGGCAAAACGTCCAACCATCAGATGGTCTGCATAGGCAGAACGTCTAGTTAGCAAAACGTCATTTTTAAAATGTGTACACTCTGTGAGGTGAAAGGATTGTAAAATGCCCTAAAGAGGCTCCTTTCGTGTGCACGTTTTTTAAACGTTTTAGGTTCCATGAAATGCAACCTCACCTTACGATGTTTTCCTTAACCGTTTGAAAGTACGAGTGACACACATTTTTTGATAAAATTAAAAAAGAATAGTGCACTAACAGATTTAAACTCTAGACAATCGAGTGCTCGGTGAAAACGTATGATTTATCTTATTCTCCTCCAAAATCGTTTTCATATTTTCCACAGTTAATGAGGTGGATGAAATTTATAATTTGAGAAATTACACGGGTCTCAAGGAGGAAGCCGTAACGTTTTATGACCAAAGACAGCAAGTTTATTCATGTCCAGTGAGAATTTGGGTTATCAAAATGTAATGTGATTTTGTTAATCCACACGTTTTTTTTTACTGGCCTCTCAGCTCAGTTGGCAGAGGAGGCAGAAGGCAGAGGTATTACCCTCTGCCTTCTGTACCGTAGGCCGTGGGTTCGATTCCTATTGAGAAAAAATATTAATTGTGTGGTGAACATTGATGTTTTACCTCTGTCTGGGTGTTATATTGTATTCTAAGTATGTAGGTATTTGCAAAAAAAAGAAGCACCTATGTAAAATACACCACGCGTATGACACGTCCTTCTAGCCCTTGGGTATGTCTTGGGTATTGATGATTTCAATAGCCTTAATGTTTTTTTTCCAGGTTGAATGGGAAGAACCAGCGTCATTCTGGCTGGGGCCCAGGGCGGCGGATCTAATTCATTTGGGGGCCAAGTTCGCACCTTGTATGAGGCGGGACGTGAGGATAGCTCGGGCGATAGCTGCCTCGGCGCGGCGTGAGCGGGATACGGCATGCTGCATACGGAACGACGACTCGGGCTGTGTGCAATCTTCAAAGGCTGATTGTTCTGTAAGTTCTAAGCATTTATACAGGGCCTCCCACGGATATGTCACATGGAGAGAAAGTACCTTGAATATTGTAGATGGAATATTTTACTTCTTCTATCGTGTCAATGGAACACTAGACAATTCTTAGTAGTGTTTTGCCACCTCTTTTAACCATGTTTTTTCTCTGGAAGAATTTTTTAAGTACCTACGCGTAATGAAATAAGGTCGATCTTTATGTTCCTACTCCACTTTATGACCTATTTTAAATCTAGGCATTGCGAGAGTATTTAACTGAATTAACGGCTTCCACTTAGGCCCTAGTATGTCTTAATAGGTCTACTCTACCTTCTGCGCTGTTGGTTGTGGTTCAATTCCCAGCTAGGACAAACATTTGTGTGAAAAGCACATAATATGTGGCAACCAACATATTTGGCCAGTGTTATGTACAAAATTTTCAGGTATCTGGTTCCCATAACCCAAGCTTTACTTAGTTTGGGGCTAGATGACGTTGTGTTTACCGTTTTGTGTAACGGGTTTTGACTGCCTTCTTAGCTCAGTTGGTGGTAGCTCTGCCTTCTGAGCTGGAGGGCGTGGGTTCAATCCCCACCGAGAACAAACATTTGTGTGGTGAACGTAAATGTTTGTTCTTTCTCTGAGTGTTATATACCTCTAGTATTCTAAGTACGCTCCCATCATACAAGTTCTGCTTAGTTTGGGGCTAGATAGTGTTGTTTGGAGAGTCCATAATATTTATATATTTATTTTGTTAATTAAAAATAAAAACTTTGCGCATGCCTACAAACAGATAAGAGGATTAATACCAAAGGTAAGCCGGGTTATATTTTTTATGGCAACGGGTTTTTTCGTATTTTCTTAGTAAATCTGTTATAAGCCCTTTTCTGTAATTTAATGTGGAAACCTAAATTGTTTTGTGGATTAAATTTAAATTTTTGAGGTTTTCGGGCCCATTTCAATTTTCGGTTTCAGGAAATGGGGAGTAAATTATTAGAATGAAGCCTTATATTCATTAAAATACTATGCTTTACAATTAATTATATGGATTAAACGGTTTTCGCGTTTTACGTTACTATTTGTTTTACGGGTAAAATGCCGTAAAATAAAATAAAAATACCCGTCTAGCAGTAGCTTAACGATCGCGTTAATTTAAAAAGTTCTTGACAATTATTTTAAATTATTAGCATGATTGTGTATAAAAACACTTATATTTTGAACTTGCTCAGAATTAAGTAAACATTGAGCATTGATAGAGTGTAGTGTTTATTGCGAAATTGAGACTTTTACATGTTTCAGAACACAATATCAACTTGGAAAAAGTGGTCATCTGGTGAATCGGGTCCCGGAGGTCGGATATCAGGGTCAGTTTGTGGATTAGATCCAAAGTAAGTACCTATTCTTTAAGCATTTTATTACTCACTTGCCCCTTGCATGTTACAATACTAGTGCTCTCAAACGGTAAAGGAAAACATCGTGAGGAAACCCGCGGCTTAGTCTTGACTTAGTATTGACCACGTCTTTCCTGTGGATTAGGCCGACTTATTTGTCAGGATGGTATAGGTGCTGGGCTAGCCTATTCCATCTAAAATCTAATAGGCACTATAGCGTTCCGCAAGTAGGGGCATGAGTAAACACCTTGCCCCTGACGCTATATAAATCATCTACTTTAGATGCAAAGGCCTGTTGTATCCCTTGCGCATATCTCTAAAAAATACCGCACGGTCAGAGTTCACGGCAGTGTTTATGCGAATGTATGTATGCCAAAAAAGACTGTATTATCAACCCAAATAAAACCTCTGCTGGAGTACACGCTTGGAAAACCGATTGGTGTGACTGTAGTAATGGTGTTATGTACTCAGAAGTTGTTGCTGCCAATCCCTTAGTGCATTAAGCGAAGAAAATACGGCCAACTATAATACAAAAACCATTGAAATTGGAACCGTTGAAATTGTAGAAGAAGAATAAAGAATCAAAATTTTTGTTTTACAAAATTCATTTTATCCGCAGCCCAACTTCACCCATAGTTTGCTGGGTATAGGTCTGCTGTGCCAGTCTAACCCACTTTGACGATATCGTTCATCCATTTTGCGATAGGGTTTCTTAGGCTTCTGTATTCGGTTCTTGGCCACCATTCGATTGCTGTCATTGCAATGTTTTTTCAGATTTTGCGAGGCGCCCCGCTCGATAGCGCCGCACGAGTGGCCGGACGACATAACAAAATGGCCGATCTGCCGCAAGTCTGTGTTAGACGGGTCGGCTGCCGTTGGTCGGGCGGGGCATGCTGCAGAGCACATGGCGTGTGAAGTCATCGGACATCCGTGCTGTATCGGCGTGCATGGGCAATGTGTGATCACGACCAGGGAGCACTGTGACTTCGTGAAGGGGCACTTTCATGAAGAGGCGTCGTTGTGCTCACAGGTAAGTAAAGTATCCTACTTTTTCTTTCATATATAAGAAGTAAGAAGGAACTAAGGGCACCGAAACACCTCGTAGAATTAGTAAGTTGAAGTGGAAGTGGGCAGGTCATACAGGGTTATTCATTACTAGCTGCAAATACTTAGGAGTTAGGTTCAACAAATAAAATAAAAAATATTTATGAAATGATTTTTTAAAGTTTTGCTATGAAAATCCCGAGAAAATCGATAAAGAATATCCTGTGGAATCATTGGCGCCTGACCTATTTTGACCTTTGATCCGCGCCCACGAGCCGTGAGTGACACTCTGCGTTCAGTCACCGCCTGGGTGGGTCATCGTCCTGTTCTCCATGGCAAACATTATGCAATAGCCGTAAAGAAATTAATAAAAATAAAATTTTGATAGAAAAACTTAAACCAGTTTAGGAATTAAATTGATTCGGCCAAACAAATATTCGCGACCCAAAAATTAGGCCCTGTCAGTTTGTGTAGTTAATAATGAATAACCCTGTATAGCTGATAGCAGTTGGGGAATAAAGGCTCTCCAATGGCGACCACAAACCGACGTCATTTTTAAGATCGCGGAAAGTCGGTTGTTGGAAAGGGCTAAGAACCGTTCTTCCTGGAAATATGTAGGGAAGGCCTATGTCCAGCAGTGGACTTAGGTTAATGGTGATGATGAAGCATGAAGCTCAATTGCCCATTGACTCAACAATAGCCTCAGAATGATAGTTTCCTTTTCGATTTTATAAGCTTAGTTTTTTTGGGAGTTTTGATGTAGCTTTTTTCTCTTCTCTCTTTCCAATCCTTGACTTTATGACATGCCAGCGCTCTTTTCTTACCTGGTTCATGCAACTTGTCTGGTCGTCCACTTTCTCGCTTTTTCTCAATCTTTCATTAGGTAGTAGATAAGATTTACTTTGTCCTGAGAATATTTTGCGCTGTGAGAATCTTTTTCTAAACTTCACTTGGCAGGTTACGTGAAGGGCTGTTGATAAGCCGTGTTCTGATAATGTTTTATGATAAAGCAGGTCCAAACGTATCTAAAACTTCTCGTTTCTTATTCCAGGTGTCCTGCCTAGACGACGTTTGTGGCATGCTTCCATTCATGCGGCGACGTCGCCCAGACCAGCTGTACCGCGCATGGACATCTTTATTTGTGCATGCTGGTCTTCTCCACTTGGCCATGACGCTGGCTCTTCAATGGCTGTTCATGAGAGACCTGGAAAAGATGGCCGGCCCCGTGAGGATAGCTGTCGTGTATTTAGGGAGCGGGGTTATTGGAAACATGGCGTCGGCCATCTTCGAGCCTTATAGAGCAGAGGTGAGTGGGATTATCCAGGTTTTCTTTACAGGTGTTGTTAGTAAATTTTGCTCCTTTTTTATATTTGATGGAACAAACATAATGGCCTCCCACCTGTGGTAACCATCGCCTATAAAAAAGTATTGCCTCATAAGTCACACACGTTTGGAACTTGGAGGAATACAGATGTTACGCCTTACGTGCCAGATATTTCATCGGCACCCTTCAAAGCGAAATACAGCGATGCGCTTGACGGCAGGAATAGGCACCCTTCACGAAGAAATTATCCTACTGTTATTGCCTTCTCTATCTGGTTCAAGCTGTTTTAGGTAGAATTTGATAATTTTTGAAAACAAGATTGCTGAGATATAGTTCTTTTACTTTCAGGTGGGACCAGCAGGATCACAATTCGGTCTCCTAGCGTGCCTCATGGTGGAAGTGATCGGTGCGTGGCATCTTTTAAAGCAGCCGTTTTGGGCGATGTACAAGCTAGTTGGTGTTGCGCTAACACTCTTCACCCTCGGCCTCCTCCCATGGATAGACAACTTTGCCCATTTTTTCGGCTTCGTGTTCGGCTTTCTGTTATCATACGCGCTGATGCCGTTCATAACGTTCGGGCCGTACGACAGGCGGAGGAAGATCGTGCTAGTGTGGGTGTGTATGGTGTCTGCGGGGGCGATGACCTGCGCGCTGGTCGCGTTGTTTTACGTCGCTCCAGCGTACGAGTGTGAGTCGTGTCAGCTGTTCACGTGTTTGCCGTTCGCGCCGGACATGTGTGCGTCGCAGGACGTGCGAGTGAGACAGATGGACGGGGTATGACGGCGCGCGGCCCGGGCGCCCCCGCCGCCGCCGCCCCTCCCCCCGCGCCGAGCGTGCCCCCCGCGTCTCGCGTGCCAGTGCCCAGTGCCCCGCCGAGCCGCGTAGTCTATCACATACACACAGCTATGATTGACATTCTATATGAAATACAAAACTGTCGATATCTATGTAACTTTAAGTATTGTAATAAAGGTTTGGTGCATAAAATCCTCCATGCTGGCATGTTTGAGACTAATGTGCTGAAGTGCAATTGATAATGCTTCTATGATAATGTGCCTGAATACCTTCACTCTTGAAATCAAGGAGAATGGACAATTTCATAGCTGTGTTTTTGTACTGTGACGTCACTGAAACTTTTGGTAGATGTGAGAGTGCGTGCTCCAAGCCAATACGTTAATTCAACTTTCAGAACAGACTTGTAAAAGTGTAGCAGTATGAATATTTCACCAATTTATTTAACGATTATGATCTATCGTTGTGTGTTAAAGTTGTTAAACGTGTTATTTTTAAACGTTATTTGGACTTTAGTACGAGTATTGCGTGGAAATGGTCGAATTTATTTTTGCAATCGATTTGTGATGTCAAGTATTTCCGGAGTGGAAAATTATATCAAAGGCAATTGGTAGTGAGGATATAATTAAGGTCTTTACTAAGGTAATTTTCTTGACCTTTTTCATTGGATGATACTGGAAATAAAGTTTTTAAAAACCAATTATATTACCTGTCTATTTTAGTTAATTGTAATTGTTGTGAAATTACTGGCGCATGGGGCAAACATCTGTATGCCTCAAATTAATGGACGCAGGGCAGTGCATCGTAGGGCATGTTACTGACGTGCGCGACCTACGACGCAATGATTTTTTATAGGCGATAGTTACTACTCAACATCAGGTGGGCCAAATGCATATTCCATCAGCTAGTTGTATAATAAATAGCTTTATAGGGCTCAGTACAAATATATTGATTTAAATATTTGAAATATTCGCTTTAATCCATATGGTGGCTAAACGAGCTAATATACAATCTGTTTTCTTCTAAAAACAGTAGAATAAAAAGGTTACAAAAATATATTCGACCAAACTGACTCTAAAATGACGTTAAATGTGCTAAATCTACGGGTAAATTATCTCGCGGACACGATAATGTTAATTGTAAATATTGTGTAATTATAGTTAAGAAATAATTATTTTATGATACATAATAAGTACGTTTGCGTGTGATGATTTTTCCTCTACATTTTACGGGAAGTAGAAAGTGGAATCTAAAAGTATTGTTTATAAATTGTGTATCGGCGTTTTCCCGTAATTGTGTCAAAATAATACATAATTTAGTATATTACTAAATAATGTAAATATCACCTTGTTAAATTATTAAATTTGTGTATTATTTCCACTGTAAAGTAACGAATTCTTATCTATAAGTCTCACTTATTTATTTCGTCAATTTATTATAGCTGCTATAAAGTCCTGCGTAGGCTTTAACATTTAATTATATAATTTTATATAACTATGCTAGTGATTATATACAACATAATTATGTATATTTAGGTACGTATATAGTTTATTTTAATACAATAGTTAATTTTGGGCTGAATTTTTTTTTCTGTTGTTTCTTTTATGATGATTTATTACGAATTTAAAATGACTTAATGTGCATTAAATAGTTCATTTTGATTAAAAGTTTTGTTCGATGGAATACGAATTGAGATTGAGAACTTAGCATTTATTTTGTATTTTTTTTAGGAGAATGACAATCGAGATGTACAGAGATAAAATAACAAAACACGCCGATCCAAAACAAATGAAGCAAAGTCGTCGTGATATTTTTCTTACCGAACTGACGGTAATTTTCATTTATCACATTAAAGACTTGTCTTAACTAAGTGACTGAGTTGGCTTAAAATGTATCTTTCCTCGTACCATACTGCCTATAAGATTGTAACAATACCGACACGTGCATCTTAAAATAAATTTAGGAACTGAGATTCAAGATTCTCGTATGAAATGAATTAAGTGAGATCATGGCATAACGTTTAGAAATCATGCACAATTATTAGTACTATATATATTCTAGATATTTCCATACTCGAATATGATAAGCAAATAAAAAAAAGGTTTATGTGAGTTTGAAATCGTGCTCGAATTTTTATACTAATTACACCGACCTCTCGCGATCTTCAAAATGTCATCGGTCTATTAAGTTGTCAGATTGTAAATGAAATGGAATAAACTTATTAGATCTTAGCTTATTTCTGTAATTTATACTTACTTAAATCCAATAGGTGCCTATTGTCTATCGATCACTGCCAGTTTTGTTCCGTGTTTGTGTTAGTTAAGTATCAAGCCGATATACATTTTGTTCTAAAATTGTCTATATAAGAATGTCTCTCTTATGCCTAATGGGAAATTTGATTTTTTTCTTTGAGACAAATACGGGCTTTATAATATCATCAAAGAATTACAATAAGCTGTTTTCTTCAATTTGCATGACTTTTCTTTAGAAATCAATGTGGTCACAAATGTTATTGTTTTTATAGACTGCCGTATTATTGTTGTATAGATTCATGGGTTTTGTGTAAAAAAGGTTTTTATTTGAATGAGTTGTAAGGCACATATTCTAATACCTCAACGTAGAGCAATAATAATTATATTCATAGGTCTTTTATTAGTAATGGTTTGAATTTGAATGTGACTGAATCGATCGACTTTGTGCTTTATTATTTCTAGGGCTCGAGAACGGAAACGGTATTTACATAATACTCATTCGGTTGAGAAGTTGAAAGCGTATTCATACATTCAGTGCTTTTTTTAGTGACGGGCGACTTTTCTAGCTTTCGACGAAATATCTCATTGATATTATATCGAACGTTTTTGAGCATAAGACCCATAATAACAAATATCGCAATTACGTTCTACGAGCTATTTTGCTATCAAATAATCATCATTATAGGCTATTAAGTATTTTGTGTAATTCAGAGCCGTTTGACCATGTCTGCAAGTTCATAAATCAAATTATTCTTCGAAATAAAATGTATCTATTGTACATAAATGTATTAAGACTCTGTAATATAATTCTCGATTGATTTCTCTTTTATAAATCTCATGCCAAGTGCAGACGAAGCGAACGAAAGTTACCGAAGGATAACAAGCAAACAAGACGGAGTGCGAGCGATAAAGACAACCATCGTTCGCCTTCGTTCGCTGTCGTTCGCTTGGTTTGTAACTGGCATTAACAGAAGTTAACTCGAAGTGCCCTTTTGCCCTGTGGCTAGAAGGACTGTTTTGAAACATAATTCTAAGACAAACTTACTTAACATAATTGTACATTGTGAACATACACTAATATTATTGTAACTATAAGGAATAACGTAATCTTATTGTAAATTAGTATTAATCGAAAATGAAACCTTATTATCATAAAAATTTTGTTTTATTTATTACTAAAGTCAGACCAGGCAAAATATATTTTGTTACGACCTCACCACCACCATCAAAAGTAAACCACGCCGAGAACGACACTAATAATTTGAAAAACAGTCTCCATAACCAAACTACTGAACCAATTTTAAAGAAAGTTGTATGGGATCAATCTAAAAATTACATAGGTAATCTAATCCTTCAAATAATAAAATAATTTTCCGAATACTTTATTAACAACGGAGTTTGTATACGGTAACAAACGCAAAAAAAAACAAATTAACTAAAAACCTCCTCTTTTTTTATAGCTACAAATTTTTCGTTTGTAATTTGTACATTTTGTAAATACTTGTACATTTCTTTGTCCCATGCATAAACAGTGACATCTATCGTCAAATATATGAACAACAGTCAGAAATTTAAACCCACCTATACTCGGATTTTTAATTAGACGAAGCTAGCTGACGTTTAATGTGTTGTCAGTTTTTGATGAAATAAAAATAGTGTTGTGACAAAGTGAATGATTGAAAAAACTCCTGAATGAATGAAATTGCCTCGTTTTTCTAGTGAATAGTTAGTGTGCCGAACTTGACGTGCTTGGTTGAGGATCCATATCGTTCGCGCGAAACAATATAGCAACAACATACACAACAATTACCACAAACACAACGTAACGAAAAACTTTACAAAAACAATATAACTAAACAGCGTGAGCGCAGAAAAACATTCGTGCTATCAGACCAGAGGTTAGAAGCCGAATTACAAACAAAATGGTGACCGACGCGCATGGCGTTCATCGGTGTTGGCACTAGTCGCCACGCCGCGCTTTGTAATAAACCGTCAAAAAACTGATTGTAGTTACATACTACAAGTAACTTATATCAGAGCACTTTTATACATTTTTTTATACAAATTTCAATATTATTTTATAGTTTGAAATGATTAACTATTCACTCATTGTTCATTCATCTGATTGAACGAGAACTGAACGCAGCACTATTACTTTAAATATGGCATCATTATTTTACAAAGTGACATTACCTACTGTCAGTCGGTATCGTCTAATTAAAAATCCGACTATAGTCTTCAAAACAAGAACCTCTCTGGAAACTGAAGGTTAGGCATAGTGCGAAATAATTCCAAGAGATGGCGCGTGCTGCTTTACCAAAAATAATTTTCCACTCTAGGTGTCAGTGGACCCACTTCTATAAAATTTTACCTTACCTTACCTTTAATTTTGAAATTAACTGTCACTTTTGAAGTTAAAAACAATTTCGTGCAACGCCTATTAGGGTGGAGAACCAGAAAACAGATTTCAAGCATGTAGCATTATCTTGAAATAAGATTATGAAATCTATGTCGCATGCTGTTATTCCGGCATGTGTCTTTAAATCATAAATAGAAGATTAGATGATCTTGTGTGATATGCCGTTTGATACTGGTATTGGCACTGTTTTCAAGTGCATTTTACACAATCGGATAAATCCACCAGTGGCCGACTAGCAGGGCTATTCTATACTAGAGCTTACCGCCAAAACTGTAGACAATGGATGAATTTTTTTTGTTACCTTACACGATTGTACAGGGTTATTCATTATTAGCTGCAAATACTCAGGAATTAGGTTCAACAAATAAAATAAAAAATATTTATGAAATGATTTTTTTTTAAGTTTTGTTATGAAAATCCCGAGAAAATAAAGGAATCATTGGCGCCTGACCCATTTTGACCTTTGACCCGCGCCCGCGCGCCGTGAGTGACACTCTGCGTTCAGTCACCGCCTAGGTGGGTCATCGTCCTGTTCTCCATGGCAATCATTATGCAATAGCCGTAAAGAAATTAATAAAAATAAAATTTTGATACAAAAACTTAAATCACTAACTTAATTAACGATCGTGTATGGAGTACTGTTCTCATCTCTGGGATGGCTCTGCCAAATACCAGCTTGAGGCATTGGAATCTATTGAGAGACGAGCCAAAAGACTAATTGGTAGCGACACTCTAGTCGAATCTAAGCTCCTGAGTCTCAGGTATCTTCTAGGTAAGCGTGCTACACCGTCGACCGCATCATCACTTAACAGCAGGTGAGATTGCGGTCAAACGCAAGCCTATAATATGTAAAAAAAAAAAAAAACAAAATTAAAAAAAAATCATTTCATAAATATATTTTTTATTTTATTTGTTGAACCTAATTCCTGAGTATTTGCAGCTAATAATGAATAACCTTTATAGATCCTAGCCACAAAATACAGAATACAGTAGAAAGGCGATCATGCACCGTTTGTATGGGAGCCGATGCATGTCGCCAGTTTTACATTTCCATAATATTATATTTGAAATATCACTAAAATTATGAGGATTCTAAGAAAAAGGAAGGAAGGAAGATGTTAAGAAAGTATTTCTATGTTTTATCTTGTCGCATAACTTGTTCGGAAAGTAATAGGTACTTGCGTTGCTGCAAGGCATTTTTACTTTACGACTCCCAAAAAATCTGTTGTATTTGTATGGAGAAAGCAGCATTATGCTGATGTATTTTGGCGACACTTTTCCGGCCAACATGGCCGGTCTACTTTTTTTTGTGATCCTAGCGACCACCTCCGGTTTTGCTTAGAGCAGGTTTGCGGCGTTGTTTGGGAGTTTTTTACCCGTTCCTATAAAATTTTCGAGACAAAAAGTAACTTGTGGTTGTGGTTTAAGATATTTATTCTCAAAAGACATACATGAGGTCACTTACATGAGAACATTAAGTATATTATAAGGTAATATTAAAGTATTTGTTAGTGGTTGACGTTCTAAGCTAACGTGTTAATTTATTTATACATTGGTCAGGTAGGTAGGATATAGCATGCGTAGAAAATTCTTATTTATTTATTTAGGAGAGTGTGATCTTGAAGTATATGTTGGCCAAGTTTGAATTTAAATAAATTGAATGACATTGTTTTTTTTATTTCTGAGGGTAATTTGTTATAAAGCTGTGCGCCTGCATAAGTAACCATTTTTTTGCCGAGGTTCGTTCGAGTTTTAGGTAAGACAATAAAGCTGGCACGTCGAGTGTTTCGCTTTGTTATTTGTATTGTTCGAGTGAAGGCTAAGTTAGTATGGATAGATTTATCCAATATTTTTCTGACTAATATGCATGTACAAAATATGTATAATTGCTTCAAGTTCATTATTTTTGTATCCTTATAGATTTTAGTAGTGGAGGTTAGGTAGGGATAATTAAAGAGTAATTTTATTATTTTATTTTGGGCGATTTGAAGATCAGCTAATTTAGTTTTAACAGCACTGCCCCAGATTTCAATTAGGTATAGTAAGTGTGGTTTAACGAGAGTATTATAGATGGTATGGCGTAACCTTCCTGGAATGCACCGAGCGATGTTACGTAGTGAACCATTAAGTGTAGATAGTTTGGTTTTTATACGTTCTATATGTACGCTCCAAGTCAGATAGCTGTCCATACGAAGGCCAAGGTATTTTTCGTTGTTTTTTTCTTGTAAATGCACATTGTCAATTTGTATGGTTTTAAAAAGTGGAACTATTTTATTTTTTGCTCTAAAGATGGTGTAGCATGTTTTCGCAGCATTTATAGTCAAAAGGTTGTGTTGGAACCATGAGTATAGGGTGTTTAAGTCTTCTTGGGCTTGTGTAGTTATGTCATGTATTGATGCTCCAAAATAGAATAGACAAGTGTCGTCCGCGTATAAAGTTATGTCACCGTGTAGTCCGAGTTCACTGATGTTATTGATGTAAATTAGAAAGAGTAGGGGGCCTAGTATTGAACCCTGTGGAACTCCACAAGTAATGGGCATTGATTTACTTTGGGTGTTACCGATTTTTACTATTTGGGTTCTATTGGATAAGTACGAGTGAAACATATTCAAAGCAGTGCCTTTAACCCCTATGCATTTTAATTTCTTCAGAAGCAAAGTGTGGCTTACTGTGTCGAAGGCCTTTTTTAGATCGATAAATATTCCAAGTGCAATACTTTTTTTGTCTATGTGAGATTTAATTTTAGTAACTAGGTCAGTTGTTGCAGCAAGTGTATTACTTTTAGGTCTGAAACCGTATTGTTGTTTATAAATAAAGCTAATTGAATTGAGGTATTTTTCTAAGCGTGCATGTATAATTTTTTCAAATATCTTTGACAATACAGGCAACACTGAAATTGGTCGGTAATTGCCTGGATCCGTTTTTGATCCAGATTTATATATAGGAGTGACCTTTGCTACTTTTAAGGTATTTGGGAATTCTCCGGTAAATAACAGTTTGTTAAAACATTGTGTAAGCGGGCTTATTATTAGATATTTAATCGATTTTATAGCTTTTGTATTAATTCCATCAAGTCCAGCGCTTGAATTAGGATCAAGGTTGTCTATGATCTTACTAACTTCGTCAATACTGCAGGGGTCAAATGCATTTAACTCGCTATGTGATGTAGCTTTGGGTAGGGCTTCTATCCAATTGACGTGAAATTTTTTTGGTATTTGTTTAGCCAAAGAGGATCCAATAGTCGAAAAATATTGATTAAATACTTCACAGATATCGTTTGCTTCAGTAATGAGTTTAGAATCTATGAAAAGTTTGGGAGGAGCACAGCTTTGCTTGATTTTATTGTTGGCCAAGTTGTTTATAAGTTTCCACATTTTTTTTGGTTTGTTAATGTATTTTATGAATTCTTTATAGTAATAATTGTTTTTTGTGTTTTGAATGAGTTTTGCAGTATAATCTCTTTTGTGTTTGAATTTAGCTTCTAACTCTTCGTTTTTCAGGTCTTTTTTATATTCATTCCATAGTTGGTTCCTTTGGTTAATATTGGAGGTGATTTCTTGGTTTATCCACTCTTTTTGCGGTAAGTTAAGAATTTTGATCTTTTTAACTTTTGACTTTTTAATGCAGTGTAGCAGCGAGTCTTCTAGTTGGGTAAATTCGATATCAGCTTCATCGAGTCCGGCTGTGCAAACTGATGTATATAATTGTTCATAGTCTGTAGCTTCGTAAATCGAGCGTATTTTCGGTTTTTGCTTAAATTTTTTCAGTTCAAAATATATGTGTTTATGATCGGACATTGCCGAGTCAATAATGGCCATATGGTAGTCATCGTTTTTTAAGTTGGAGCTGATATGATCTAGAATAGATTTTCTAGTGGCGGAGTCTCTGGTGCTATAACTTTTGCTGATTTTGTTGAGTATTTTGAATCCAGCTTCATTTACGAGCTCTTTGTATTGTTTTATTTTTTTATCTTTTCTTAATAAGTCTATGTTATAATCTCCGAAGACTATAGCTCTCTTACGCTGTTGTAGTTGAGAATCATATACTTCAAGGAATTCTCTGAAGTTAGTATCTCCTGGGTTGTATATAACGCCCACTTCCATTGCGTATTTTTCTAATTGTATCCAAAGGTAGTTATTTCCGTTCTTGTAGCTTGATTCTGACATGCTATGTTGGAGATTGTTGTGAACGAATGCTGAAACTCCACCTCCTCTTATATCTGTTCGGTAGTTGTAGTAATGAGTGTAGCTAGGAAGTTGTAGTTGCAAAGCTTGCGTTTCGTTTGATATCCAAGTTTCAGTAAGCAGAATAATGTGAACAGTAGATGGTATCGATTGGAGTATGCATTTCAATTCATCGAATTTCCCTTTCTTGCGGATGCTACGGGCGTTTAAGTAAAAGAAGGTTAAGCGAGATTTGTTGATTTGAAGACTTTGATAGCTATTGCATACTTGATACGTAGTACCTTTTGAAGACATTATGGAGGGTGGAGTGGCGTTTATGGTTTGGAGTTTTTTGGAGCGACTTTAATTATGCTTGGGATCCCATTAATGTATTTTATTGTTATGTCGCTTTCGCCTTCTGCTTGGCGACGAGTAAGTTCTTCTTTTAAACCTTGAAGGTATTTTTGCTGAGCAGGCGTTTGGTCGGAGAAAAATTTGCAAGCATCTGGTAGTTTATCTTTATTTCGTAGCAGTTGATGGGCAGGGCCGTGGGTATCAAAACATACTTTGATCAGTCTTGTTTTCTCCAGGTTTGGCTTACCGATTCGGAAGACTTTTGTCGGTTTTGGTATGGTTTTGTCTACAGCGCTAATTATGTTGATTACATCAGCCTCGTCTTTCGATATTCTTTCTTCAGCATTTGCTGATGTTTGCTCTGACAGGCCTGCGATAATTAAATTTTTCTCACGTTCCTGGCGCTCTTTTAATTCGCGGATCAAGTTTTCATTAGTATGAAACGAAGTTATCATCTGGGATGAAGAAGCAGGTAGTTGATTTTTGTTGCGTTCCAATTCAAGGGATTTAATTTTGTTTTCGCCAAATGCAACTTTGTTTTCCAAATGAGTAATTTTGTTTTTTATTAAAGTGTGTTCAGCTGCTATAGATGATGATGATGATTCCATACAATTAATTTGAGCCTTCATGTCACTCATATTTTCGTTGAGCTGCTTAACAGATTGTTCTGTTGAAGTCTTCATTTCCGTGATCTGAGTTTTAACTTCAGTTATGCTACTTTGCATTTGGCTCATCATTTGTTGATTGGATTCAACATATTTTTCTAGCATAGAAGTCATACGTGAAAGCTCACCTCGAATTTCTTTTACTTCGTTCGAACATTGGCATTCGGAATCACGGTCGCGTTGCTTCCGTTTGCGTAATGTTATTAGTGAGTCCGCCGCCACATTAGTTAGCTTCGATAAATCCGGTTGAGATCCACCGCGAGTTGGCGAACGTACAGGTGACCGCTGAACGCTCATTGTCGTCAAGCTACGAGCTCCTACGGCGCGCGAGCAGTGCGAAAAATAGCGACTGTCTCGTTTCCCCGAGGAGGTGCGGGGCGCCGCTGGTTGTCAGACGCAACAATGAAAGGGCGTTAGGCACAAATCACTGTTCACACTAATTTGACTTTTTTGCAAGGTGTAGAAAGTTTTGTATCAACTGGCACTAATTATTAAAATTTTAATAAAAATTGGCACACGTCTACTCTGTACAATGGATGCAACCACTCGTGGACGTACAATGGATGCAACTTGTAATGCCGATCCAGGTTACAATCTATTGTTCTCCCTTTTCTACACTACATTAATTTTTTCTTAACTTCATCTGAGTCCAGTGTTTCTTCCGCATTTATTTAAAAGGTTAAAAAACGCGCGTAGTCGAGAAAAACCCGACGAATTAGAGAGCTTTGTGTTTCTACATAGATTTGGTTTTCTGTCCAGCTATTACAAAATATTAAAATTATGATTTTACATAATTATTATTAACATTTCATAAGATATTATAAAAAAGTACATATTATAATTTAAGGAGATACCTACTATATATCTGCTTTCTAGATCATTACAATAACCACGCAATACTTAGTTTTGGCTAGTATTTATTGAATTCTACAAATTGTACAAAAATTTCGCGAGTTCAACTTTTATTCACTGTAACGAACACTAATCTTATAAAATCTAACTAGCAGAACTGCTGTGACCTAAATACCTGCGCTACAGGATGATGTTAATTTAAATTAATGTCCAAGACAGCATCACACTTGTCGTTAAACTATTAGGTAGCACATTCTTACCTAGAGCACAAGAGTGACTAATATATTTTTAGGGTTCCGTAGCCAAATGGCAAAAACGGAACCCTTATAGATTCGTCATGTCTGTCTGTCTGTCTGTCTGTCTGTCTGTCTGTCTGTCCGGCCGTGTCACAGCCATTTTTCTCCGAAACCGTAAGAGCTAGACTGATGAAACTTGGTGAGTAGATGTATTCTGTAAACCGCATTAAGGTTTTTACACAAAAATAGAAAAAAATCTATAAATTTTGGGGGTCCCCATACTTGAAACAGAAAGTCAAAAATTTTTTTTTTTCATCGAACCCATATGTTGATTGTACTTGCCAGCCAGCGGGTTCAGATAGCCGGCCTGGCCTCGCCTGATGAGTTATGACTAGACCAGCGTACTCCAACGGTGGCGTTTTGAGTTTGATGATGCTGAAGTCCGATTGAAATCACACTGATATGTCCTTGAATCGTGTATTGATACTTTGAGTGCACAGAATACAGTCGGCTTCCTGCCGTTATGAGAATAGTACACATATTTACATGATTGTCTGATTTGATAATTGAGCTCCGCTATTACTGGAAAACTAGTCGTGCTTCACGAGAATTAAATTTTTGACTTCCTCGGACCCCGGTCCGTGAGCTACCTTTTTTCACAAGCGTCATTAGTGTAGCCATCACTAAAAAACATAACATTGATTGCCAGATACATTGAATATTACTGTGCCTTCGACACAGGATAAAAGGAATTGACTTATTATCTATGACATAACAACAAGAAAGGAAAACATGTTTATTTTCAATGAACATTATTCCCCCCACCAAGGAAATGAAAGATCTATTGATCTGGAATGACTGAAATATATTATGATTATGATTACTTATTTCTCTGTTTCATTACTATCTTCCTGATCTAAGATAGGTAAAATACATAACTTAACCACAGGCCGTACTAGGTCTCCAAGCTGAGTTTTTAATTTAACTGATCTAATGACCTGATCTGAACCTTTATATAATTCTATGATTCGACCTCGCCTCCACTGAAGAGGAGGTGAATTCTCATCTACGATGAGTACTAAGTCGCCCAGCTTAATATTATTTACATGTTTGAACCATTTATTACGTATCTGTAAGGTATGAAGATACTCAATGTGCCAACGTGACCATATTGTTTGATACATTTTTTGAATGACTTGAAACCTTGATAATCGTGACATTTTTGTATTTTCCCAATGACTTTCAGGTAAGGCTACTAATGGTTGACCAATGATGAAGTGACCAGGTGTGAGTATTTCCAAATCACATGGGTCATCTGACATAGGCACAAGCGGGCGTGAGTTGAGAATCGCTTCGATTTTAGTGAAAATAGTTGACAGTTCTTCAAAAGTTAATATGGTATCCCTTACCTCCCGTTTCAGTAGATTTTTGGCGCTCTTGACTGCCGCTTCAAACAGGCCTCCCATGTGAGGTGAAGCAGGAGGATTGAACTCCCATCTGATATTCTGCTTCCTGAGCTCCTCTTGAAGAATGATTTCATTATCCAACAGGAATTGATTGACCTCCTTGAGATAGTTATTAGCTCCAATAAAATTTGTACCTCGATCTGACCTGATGAGTGATGGCAGTCCTCGTCGACTGACAAACCTCGTGAACGCCGCGATGAAAGCTTCCACGTTCAATGATGACACAACCTCCAAATGTACTGCTTTGGTCCCTAAACATACAAAGACACATAGATAAGCCTTGACTGAACGAGCGTTTCTTAACAAACTACTCTTTACTAAAAACGGTCCCGCGAAGTCCGTCGCTACGCCTGAAAATGGTCTCGCCGCTGTGACCCTATCAACGGGTAGATCCGCCATGAACGGTGGCTGAATTGATGGATTGAACCTGAAACAGATTAAACATTTTCTGATAACGCGTGACACTTGACGTCGGATTGAAGTGATCCAGTATTCTCTTCTTAGAATAGCTATGAGTGCATTGGTAGCAACATGACAATATGAACGGTGATAGTGCTCTATCAGCAGTTGACTCCACCGATGATCCTTAGGTATAAGATATGGATGTTTCGCACCATATGGAAGTGATGATTTCCGGAGCCGACCTCCGACTCTGATGAGACTCTCCTGATCTATGAATACGCTGAGTTTCTGCAACGACTTGCAGGCCAATTGTCCTTTCTTGAGTGATATGATATCTTCTGAATATGAGTCTGACTGAAGTTTCCTTATCCAATATTTGTTCGCTTCTCGAATCTCCATGAATGAAAGCGCTGATTTGAGAGTCCGCTTGACCCTCGGTAATCTGACATTTTTACAAAATCTGAGTACATATGCAGTGATGTTGATAAGCCTTGTATATGAACTGACACGCGATATTAACGAATCGCCCCAGGATTCCAATTGAGTTGTAGTGTGAATGAGTTTCTTGAAACCAGGTAGGTTATCTGGAACAGTGACCGTTGACTGAGGCCATTCTGATTCCTTCGTAGATAACCAGTAAGGTGACCACCAATTTTCTGAGGTGAGAATATCCTTGGCTGACATGCCTCTTGATACCAGGTCCCCTGGATTGAGATCGGATCGGATATGCCTCCATACCATGAACCGCAATGAATTTTGAATTTCCTGCACTCTGTTGCATTCGAATGTTTGAAGCATATGTGGTTTTGAATTCAACCATGATAGAACGATGGTGCTGTCTGACCAAGCATTGATACTCTGAATTTGAATTGAGCTCTCATAGGCGTCCGCCACATGGTTTAGGAGCTTGAAAACTAAATGAGCGGCACTGAGCTCTAGTTTTGGTATAGTCTGAGTGGTTTTCTTAGGGGCTACCTTTGATTTTGCCATGACCAACTGAACCATTGTGTGTCCGGATGAGTCCACTGTTCTGAGATACACGCAGGCTCCGTAGCCAAGTTCCGAAGCGTCTCCAAAGCCATGAAGCGAGTATGACACAGCATCCGCCAACGACACACATCTTGGTATCTGTAATTTGGATAAATGATTAAGATCCTGAATTAACTCATTCCACCGAATATTGAGTTGCTGACTGATTGCTTCATCCCATGATATTCCATCCGTGAATAGCGATTGAAGAAATAATTTGAATTTGAATATGACCGGGGCACAATAACCACAAGGGTCGTACAATCTTGCTATTGTGCTGAGTATATGCCTTTTTGTTGTAGCTTGACCTGTTGGTATGTTGAGTTGATACGAAAATGAATCTGAAACCGGGTCCCACTGTATGCCCAAGACCTTGATGAAGCTCTTATCATCATTATCGAATTGACGAGGTTGCTCACAATGTTCCTGTGGTATGTCATCTAATAGTTCCTTACAGTTAGATGACCATTTCCTTAGCTCATAGCCGGCGCTTTGCATGAGTTGAATGAGCTCTGATTTCAGTTTGTGAGCTTCTGATATTGAATCTGCTCCCGTTAATATGTCATCAACGAATATACTCCGCCTAATGACATCTGATGCCCTTGAAGCGGGGTGGGTGACCTCCCAGTCATCTGCCAGCTGGTGTAATGTTCGGATTGAGATGAAAGGACTTGACCGTAGTCCATAAGTATTAGTATTAAGTTCGTATACCTTGATTTTTTCTGATGGGTCTGACCTCCACAAGATGAGCTGATATTTCCTGTCCTCAGGATGAATCCAAGTCATTCTGAACATCATCCGGATGTCCGTAGTGAAGACTAGCTGATGACGTCTGAAATTCATGATTATTTTTGTAATATCGTTTTGAAGCGGCGGGCCCGTATGAAGACATTGATTGATTGATTTTCCGGATGAACTTTTGCCACTGCCATCGAAAACTACCCTTAGTTTATCGGAGCCCTTTTTGAATATACCATGATGAGGAATGACATAGTGCTCTGAAGTGAATTGAAAGTCTGATTGAGACATATGACCTAGAGTTTCATACTCTCTCATAAATTCCTTATATTTCTTCGCGAAATCCGGATTCCTAGCCATTTTCGCCTCTAACGATTTGAGCCGCTGAATAGCCAAGCCCTTTGACTCTCCGAGGCTTGGTCTCTCTGACAACAACGGTAAGCGAACCATGTATTTGCCATCCGGCATTCGCTGAGTAGTAGATTGATACAACCTTTCGCACTCCACATGATCTGGATGTAGAGCAGGCGTTGACGGTGACTCTTCAATTCTCCAAAACCTCTCGAGGACCTCCTCCAGTCTGGATGCAAGAAGCCCGTAGTTCTGAACTGATGAATGGCCCTCCGGCTGAAGAGTGTTGACCGACTCAGCTGATTGAAGAGTGGGAGAGACCGCTCCCATGATGATATGTCCAAAACAGGACCCGTACGCTTCCAGCCCTGGAATGTTAAGTGATATCTTTGAACCATCGAGTACATAGTTGAGTATGTCTGTTCCCAGAATGATGTCCACATCATGTGGCTGATTGAATTTTATATCGGCCAAAGAAAGCTTTGATGACTGCAACCTGGTCTTGCAATTGACATAAGTTGACGGAAGATCACCCGTCAATGAGTACATGACTACTGCTACAGTGCTTATGATAGGTACCAACTTCCCAGTTGGTTTGATGACTATCTTGACCACTTTTCCCGGCAAATTGACCTTTTGCTGACCTACTCCGTATATGCTATTATCGTAAGACTGTTGGTGTAATTTCAAATGATTGACTAGTGATAACTTGATGGCAGTCACACTGGCCCCAGTGTCTAATAATGCCCTACATGTCTCATAGTGACCGTCCCTTGATTTGATGTCTACTAACGCTGTTGGACATATAGTGATGGGCAGTGACTCTTTTATAACACCAACAGTCGACCTGTCTCATTCCAGGTCTGGACTCACCCGCGAGCCATATCTGAGTTCGTTAAATCTGACCTGAGCCAGCGAGGCTCTCTCACCAACCTGTGGTCGAGACTGTTGATAGGTTATGGGTTGATTCTCATGACCACTGGAGTTTACCCCCCGAGGTGGAGATGACCGACCTCCTTGAGTTGATTGACACCCGTCTGATGCTGCGACGGCCTGATTTTCGGTTCGGTCCCTGCCTGATCCCTTGGGCTCCAGACAGATAAGCGAGTTGTGCTCCTTTGATCCACAATGAAGACACCAATTTGGGTGTTGACACTCATTCGCATAGTGCTTCCGCAAGCACTTGAAACAATGACCTGATTTCCTTGCCCAGGACTTCCGTTGACTAGGAGACAGGTGTCTGAATGAGTCACACCTATACAAGGTATGATCGCTTTTCGTACAATATGAACATGTATTCGAGGTCACCTGATATGACTGACGTGATGAATCAACCCTTCGCAGCGCTGATGATGGCGCACCCTGCGAGTGTGATGCGGCTGGAGTACCCCCTCCGAATGATGACCTCCCCCGTTGTGAAGTAGCGGGCCTAGGTGCCCTGACCCAGGACTGCTCGCTGACCGCCTGATGAAGTCGGCACTGCTCGTCCAGCAGCTGCATCAGTTGTTCTAGTGTAGGCAAATCATCCCTTGATTGTCCATACCGTTCCTCGAACAACGAGCGGATCCTCACGGGTAATTTCTGTAACACCATGTACAAAATGAAATATGACCACTCCTTGACCGGCACCTTTAGCCCCTCTAAGGCCTGAATAGATTCCCTAAGCGGGTCAAAGAAGTCTGAACGCAGAGAATGATTTGGTTGAACTACCGGTAAGTGAATGATTCGATCTAGATATGTATCGAGTAATAATCGATGATTTTGATATCTGCCCTTGAGTAGATTGAGGGCCACCTCATAATTACTCTCGTCCATGGGTAGTTGTCTGATAATGGAGAGTGCCTCACCCTCTAATGACGCTCTCAAATAATAGTGCTTCTCCGCATCGGACATGTTGGCGCGTTCATGCACTAATGATTGGAAAAGATCAAAGAATGGCACCCAGTCAATCAGTTTTCCACTGAACTTTGGAATCTCAATGAAAGGTAAACGAGCTCTTACCTGATTCTCCTTTGATGTGGAGGGTGAGCACTCCATTCCCGGAGACCTCACCTTGCCTTCCAGCCTTTGCTCCACTTTGACCAGTAACATATTGACCTCTGAGAACTGACTTGTAAACTGATCAATTTCGTCACTTGAAATCTCTTCACCACTCACTACCGCTTCGTAGGATTCTATGAACACAGGATAATACTTATCGAAATGTCGCTTCGCTACTGAAGCCGCAATAGAGGATTCGCTATCCAGTATTGTGGCCCCAAAATCCATGAGCATACGATGACGTGCTTTAAACTGAACCTTACACGATTTACTAGCCATTGTGACCTATTTGATTCAATTACAAATGAATTTAACTTATAAATAACCCCAGTTGTTATTCTTGAACAAAACAATGGATCACTGTATGACAACCACTGACAACTGACTATTCTGACACATCAAATGACACGACTGACTTTGACAGATTCTAAAATTGTCCTGAATGAATGAATAGACTGATCAAATAATGTCCTTTAGTTTGCTTGATTGATGTTCCGTCCAATCCTTAGCAGGGTTGCCAACCGCACACCGACGTGACGTTCTTGAATGAGAGCTGAATGTTTGTTATGTTGGCCAACAGTCCCCACGTGACCAACACGATTTTTTCGCCTACAAAGGATGATGCAATCACAAAATGGCGTCCAACTTGTTGATGAAATTTTTGATGACACTTTTAGCACTTTGATTGGCCGAACACTTTCACCCCGAAAATGACCTTTTTCACAGCACTGATATCTCCGTACACTGATGGTGATGAGTAGACTCCCAACGGCACGGTGACTCCCTGTCCCGTCCGTTGACAAGCCACCGACTTGTGATGACACGATGCACCGGAAAGCGCCTTACGCCCCCTGCGATGAGACGACTCGCTGACGATGCGATGATTGATGAAAACGGTTCTCCACGCGTCCTCCACCCGTAGAATCCGTTGCGGTTCCCCTCATGGGCCACCAAATGTTGATTGTACTTGCCAGCCAGCGGGTTCAGATAGCCGGCCTGGCCTCGCCTGATGAGTTATGACTAGACCAGCGTACTCCAACGGTGGCGTTTTGAGTTTGATGATGCTGAAGTCCGATTGAAATCACACTGATATGTCCTTGAATCGTGTATTGATACTTTGAGTGCACAGAATACAGTCGGCTTCCTGCCGTTATGAGAATAGTACACATATTTACATGATTGTCTGATTTGATAATTGAGCTCCGCTATTACTGGAAAACTAGTCGTGCTTCACGAGAATTAAATTTTTGACTTCCTCGGACCCCGGTCCGTGAGCTACCTTTTTTCACAAGCGTCATTAGTGTAGCCATCACTAAAAAACATAACATTGATTGCCAGATACATTGAATATTACTGTGCCTTCGACACAGGATAAAAGGAATTGACTTATTATCTATGACATAACAACAAGAAAGGAAAACATGTTTATTTTCAATGAACACCATACGTGTGGGGTATCTATGGATAGGTCTTTAAAAATTATATTGAGGTTTCTAATATCGTTTTTTTCTAAAACTATACATTTTGAAGGTCCCCATACTTGAAACTGAAACTCAAAAAATTTGCACTCTGCGTTCAGTTCACCGCCTGGGTGGGTCATCGTTCTGTTCCCCGTGGCAATCATTATGCAATAGCCGTAAAGAAATTAATAAAAGTAAAATTTTGAATTTTGATACAAAAACTTAAATCAGTTTAGGAATAAAATTGATTCGGCCAAACAAATATTCACGACCCAAAAATTAGGTGCTGTCAGATTGTGTAGCTAATAATGAATAACCCTGTATAACATAGTAGGATTAGTACGATGTTAGTAGGATATGAGATAGCACTGGTGGGCTAGTGTGAATGACTCCATCTTCTGTTAGGCCTACCACGAGCTCTATCTGGCTCTGTCTCTGATTCTGGTTTTGAGTCTGTGTGACACACACAGTATTATACACTGGTGAGCAGTCACACAGACTCAAAACCAGAGCCAGAGACCGAGCCAGACAGAGCTTGTGGTAGGCCTACTGATATTAAGGTGGGTTTGAATCCAGATGTACACAAAACTTAGCAGGTAGGTAGGTATCTGTCAAGGGCGCTATTTTAATTTTTAAAGAAAGTATCTACGAAGTAGGAAACGATAAGATTAATTACACACCTTGTTTAAACGAAAAATTAAATATTTGCTAACGCTTAGTCAATGTTTTTTTTTATTTATTTGCAAAGTCACAATCCAATTAGGTATAATGTACAATCAGCGGCATTAAGATGTATACCACTTCTAACATTCTATGTACCTACGTGTATTGCATAGTTTTTTGAGCATTTGCACTACTACACATTAAAACAAACAAAGCAACAGCATACTTAAAAATAGAAATATGTGTACCCCAGTGAAGTATCAACCCATTCTACATGCCTGGCAAAATAATTTATTCGCATCGTTTTATTTTCCTACAAAAAAAAACAAAAAATAGGCTTCCTAGATTTTGACAATGACAAAGACGCACGACTGCATTCACAACTCAGTTGGTCGTTGCTCTGCCTTGGGCGCTGGAAGGTGTTGGTTTGATCCCCACCGAGAACAAAATATTTGTGTGGTGGACATAGATGCTTGTTCTCTGTCTGGGTGTTCTGTGTCTGTGATCTCGTTCCCATAGTACAAGCTCTACTTAGTTTGTGGCTAGATAGTGTTGTGTGAATTGTTGGCATTATTTATTTATTTATAGTCATTAAACTAATAATTATAGATTTAGCTATATTAACAAAAAAAAAAGAAAATTATAAAATATTCCGAACAACCCATAAAAATATCGAATTACAGAGCCAAACAAGTTCAATGAGTGCCTAAAACCTGATAAGTTTTCGCATTGATGGTAATTTAAAGACGTATTTCGGCCACTACTATAGCGCGCGTTTTTGACGCGCGTTGATGCGCGGTTTTGTCAGGTGCGTGAGCATTTTGTGGGTGTGAGAGTGGAACGGTTGCAAGTTAATTTCAAACAGAGAGTCTCGTTCTGTCTCGATTTCAGGAGGCGGTGCTGTATTTTATAACACCAGTTAATTTTACAAACCTCCTCAGAATATACAAATGAATTTCTACAAAACATAAACCATCTCAAGAAAACCATCGTAATCGGGGCTAAACAAGGCAATGTACAAAAAAAAAGTGACCCATAAAAAAAACATTCCTCGTTTTGATAAAGAAAAACAAGAATCGCGCTAATGCAATCCATTTTACCGACACAAACACATTTGTTTAACAAGATCTTGGCGCTTATATCGCGGCGTTATTACAGCTCTGACGCGCGCTAGGCCAAGCCTTAAAACAATTATAGTGTTATCCACCTGCTGTTGATAAGCATCCTGCTCGGTGTCAATGGTGCAAGAACATCCTAAGACTGAAGATGCCACAATTGCCCTTGACTGTGATCCGGTAGTACAGTTTCAATAAAATACCTAACTCGCGAATTAAGGCCTGTTTTCCTGATCGCACTTCGTATTGTCGGGCCGTGTATACCGCTCGCAAACGCAGGTGTGCGGATTTAAACTAATGTGTTTTAAAAAAATTAAACTATATAGTGGCTTGATATACTAAAGTGCTCTTTTGTTTTTAGGTTCACATTCTGGAATCATGTTGAAAGGATGGAGACTCATCTTATCAAAATGTAAGTGGAAATGTTTCATAATGGTGGCATCTTTGATACATTTTGTAAAAGTAAAGAAAGCAAGAACATTTTAGTGCGAGAGTAAAAATTAATTATACACTCGGTGAAATAACAAAAACATTTATAAAATACCAGAATGCTTAAACAAACACGTCTATCTAATGGTTGCTCAATAATGTTTAGATTCAAGTAAAGGTGAATTTAAAGACGAATCTGCAAAAGTCTCAATCAGGCTTAATGAAAACTGCCAAAAAAAAACTACAACTTAATAGGAAGATGCTATGTTGTAAGTGTAGGGGCGATCCAAAAGATAAAGAGTTGGTGAGACTTGGGAATCGACATAATATAAATGAAATACATGGAATGAAATGAAATGAATGAAATCTTCAATTTCACTCACGGATATTATTTTCTAATCAGCCTCCAATAATGCCAGTACTCTTAAATTGTGTAGGAAAACATCATAAGAAAAATGGCATGTTGTAAATCTCCATAAATCCGAAAACATAGTGGTAAGTGCGCAAAAGAACCCGTTTAACCTGTTTAAATATTTTCATCACACTCATCCGCAGAAATATTGACAGGTTTAGAGAAAAATAGATGCTATTTTGACAGTACCTAATCTTTTCTAGAGCAACTTTGTATATTATTTATATGCAAAAGATACCCAGTTTTTGTATATTACATTGTGATTATAGAAATAACAATACTTTGTTTCTGGTGACACTATAGCAGTTGAAGAGTTACTTTAAAAACTTTGTATTATAAAGTGACAACGTAGATATATAATTATATATTCGTTCAAATTCAAACAATTAGCACGCCAACTAACTAATAAATAATATTTTGTTATTCACAAAGGAGTGTATTTAATTTCAGTGTTCATAATACTACACAAATTTTGTTTTGGATTTAGCTAAGGCAATCGGGTCACGGTGCAATTGCTGCACGCTGCAAATGAACAAGCTGTGTGTAATTTTCAAATAGAATTATTAAGTTTAAAAACTTGATTAATCAACTCCGAATTTAAATTCTGCTTAGTTTAAAAAATTGAGTAAACTTTTCAAGTTCACTTTTGAGATGCCTTTTCAAGCAAATTTTTTTTCTAAATCGGTTATTGATGACTGAGTTCTGAAGCATAGAATATGCAATCAAATTAATAACGCTTATGATACAAAACATAGGTCCCTCAGCGGCTTTTATGACTAAGATCATAGGATCAGTAGGCCTACCACAAGCTCTGTCTGTCTCTAGCTCTGATTTTGAGTTTTTACGAGTGTTGACTTTACTTAAACGGAAACGTACGGAAACGGACACACAGGATAATACACTGGTGAGCACTCACACAGAATCAAAACTAGAGGCAGACAGAGCTTGTGGTAGGTCTACTTATTCATAAAAGTCGCTGAGGGCTCCACTAGCTTTATTTTTTTATGACGCGTTCCGTGTCAAACTTTACATACTTGTCTGAAGGTATTATGTAATTTGTTACCTCAGCATGTTTTGACAAAAAAATAAGCGATAAGGTTTTTGCTATCTCTTTTCGCGGACATGAGTATGACAGTGACAAGTTTATCTTATGAGCCACTGTAGAATGACAGGATTATGAAACAAGCTTCCAGTAGGTACATTGTTACAGTCACTTCCAATGAGATGGTAATCAAATAATATTTTTCAAAATAAATGAAAGCTGGGGATGGACGAAGATGCTAAAAAAAATGGTGGCCAAGGGCTGCCGAAATATTTTAAGGCAGACTCTGGTCAAACTACATTGTTGTGAGTGCTAGGAATGAGTGGATGAGGCTCGCAAGAGACTGGCAAGTAGGTTTCTTTTTTCTTTTTATGTGTCTTGCTGATGGAACAAGCATATGGCCCACCTGATATTAAGCGGTAACCATCGCCTATAACAAAGCATTACCTAGTAGGTCACGCACGTCAGGAACGTGCCCTACGATGCTCTGCCTTGCGTCCATCAACTGGAGGCATGCAGATGTTGTGTACCACCATGCCTATTTCTGCCGTGAAACAGCATTGCTGTGTTTCTGTTTGAAGGGTGTGGGTGCTGGTGAAATTACTAGCATGTGTGGCTGAACGTCTGTATGCCTCAAGTTCATGGGCACAGGGTAGTGCATTGTAGGGCACGTTCCTGATGTGCGTGACCTTCGAGTTGATGATTTTGACTTAATATCAGGTGGGCCATACCTATGCTTGTCCCATCAGTATAAAAAAACTATTGTGAGAGTGAGATAGAGATAGTGTTGTGTGGATTTTCCACAATATTTTTTTATTTATTTGTTTGTTTCAGTATTTATAATACCACAACGATATGTCCTAGCTATAATGGGTCTCCTGGCCATAGCTAATGCCTACACGATGAGAGTATGCCTGAACTTGGCGATCACACAGATGGTGAAGAAGAATGTGCTGGTGGAAGGTGATGAACACTTCGATCCTCTGGCATGTGAAGACTTCAGCTTGGGAAGTTTATCAGAATCAGGCAATTCGACTGCTATTCAGGCAGATGAGGTAAAATTTTATAGAGCTGGTGAATTTTTAGTTACTGTTATTCTAGGTTAGATAGATGGATAGATAACTCTTTATTGATTACCATGACACACTAGGATACAGGCCTTTTTGGGATCCGTGGCTGGTTGGGGCGAGCGCCCTGGCTGGTCTTCATGGTCTTCTTCCGGTCCCGGGAAGGCGGCAACACTTTTTTCCCGGGATAGCTCTTGGCAAAATGTGAGAGGGATACCGGTGCGTTCCGTTGAAGATCCCGAAACCCCTTGACATGCATCGAGGCTGGCCACGGGGTATTTTTAGTGAGTCGACGAGTTTGTCAACCTCACACTACCTTACCTTATACCGCATCCATGCGTTAAAGTGTCTGTGTGCAGATTACCCCCAAACAAAAAACAGGAAAAGGTGTTGGGCAAGCCGATTCCATCTAAAATCTTGTCCCAGGCACTATAGCGTCACGCCAGTTAGTGCTTGTGTAATCACCAGTTGCTCCTGACGCTATAAAAATCATCAACAATAGATGCATAGGCCTGTTATGTATGAACAATTTCCTATTATTGATTATCCCAGTTACATAAAGCAGTTGCATAAAGTAAGGTATCTCGATATCTACGTATCTCTATCTTTTATGTAGCTTTTCAAATCACCTGTCAGAACAAGCCTATCAACAACTTCAAATGTATTTCTGGTAAAACCAGCTACACGCCATTGAGGCTATCTGAAACACTCGATTTATGCACTTAATACCACTTGACACTAATGGTACTAGTGGTACGAAGCCGCCTTCCAAATCTAAGGTCGTGGATTTGAATTCAGTGGGCCCTCCTCTTCTGTCGGTCCCTTGCTTCTGAGGATTGTGACTTTGTGCAAGCACTTTTCGTATGGTTTTCCTAGAATTGCCCGTTTCTTATGCTTGGTAGAGTGCAACTAACCCAGGTTGTCTGACACCTGGCCTAACCATCTCTATGGGCATGGGCATGTCATTTTGCTGCATGACGACATGGCAAGATAGTAATAAATTATTGATACTTGTTCAATATGGAAGCATCCGTGTACAAATGTCAGCACATACCTTCTAAACACTGTTTTTCTTTATCCAAGCACTCAAAATTTAAACGGTATTAAAATTGATAAAAAGTGCTAAAAACCGACGCATATAACCCCATAATTTTTCACGGAAATCGTAAACTTATGAAACTGTAAATTTTTGTTACTTTTTGAGTTTATTTGGAATCAAAATCACTATGCAATACAATAGAAAAGAAAGTATTTATTTTCCACTAGATCTTTTTTAGATTCTGCTTCTATGAGTGCTCTCTAGCATTAAGTTCGCCTATGTACAATGCAATTTTTTTTTTTTGTTTTAGTGCAATAAAGAATTTTCTATCTATCTATCTATGAGTTTCATCATTGTATATGTTTTTAAACATTAGGCATTTTTTTTCGTGAATTATTCGGATCCGACATCAATTAGCGGTCCTGCTGCTTGCTTCGTTATTTTTGGCGGCTCCCATATTATAAACATAGCTTAGCCCTGTCGTAATGATGTTTTCAGACGCATCTTTTGACAGTCTTTTATCAGCAAAGACACTTGAATCTACAGGTAATTTAAATCTCCAGGTGATACTTTATGAATGGAGTGAAGTGACCCAGGGCCTCCTCCTTGGCTCGTTCTACTATGGCTACATCCTCACGCACGTTCCTGGTGGTATGCTGGCTGAGAGATTTGGAGGCAAATGGGTGCTTGGTCTTGGACTCCTGTCAACTGCCGTTTGTACTATCATCACGCCAATTACTGTGAGACTGGGTGGTGCGACTGGACTTTTCATTTTAAGAGTTATCGAAGGCCTTGGAGAGGTAATATAAGTGGAAACTTTTAATTAGCCTTATGTATCTATCCTCTTTTTTGTATCCAATTTTTAGCTGTAAGTTTTCCTAAGAAAATAAAAATAAAATAAATAAAATAAAATAAACCTATTAGCTCCTTTTTATATTTTTTGAGGAAATAAACCTTTACTACATAAAATAACTTACAAGTACCTAATACAATTATTTAAAAAAAATACAAAATACCAAAGAAACATTTAAGCTATCTGCACACCGTTGCAAACTATCTAGAGATACCTCAACTGATCCCAATAAGTGCGAAACGGAAGGGTACCCACAACGCTGGGAGCATTGCCACTCTGAATAGCAATGCTAATGCGCTGCACCAGATACTCACTAGCTTTTGGGTGACGCGTCGCTTCGATGCCTTAAACCAATTTTGAGAAATTGATGAACAAGAAAAAACCTTCAAAATCGGTCTACTATGACGGAGAAATCGCTAAACATGCTAAAACATACATATATACAAACCTTCTCTTTGAGGTTTTTTAAAAACATTTCCATTGATCATGACATGTAATCCGATACTTATTGATTCGCCTAAACAAGTATGTAAATGCAAGAAACTTAAATCGAACAGGTATAATAATTGTAAAGTTATTGGTGACATATCATGCTAAAAAGAAAACATAATAAAAGCAGCACTCATTTTTAGGGTTCCGTAGCCAAATGGCAAAAACAGAACCCTTATAGATTCGTCATGTCTGTCTGTCCGTCCGTCTGTCCGTTCGTATGTCACAGCCACTTTTTTCCGAAACTATAAAAGCTATAGGTACTGATGAAACTTGGTAAGTAGATGTATTCTGTAATCCGCATTAAGATTATCACATAAAATTATAAAAAAAACCATAAATTTTGGGGGTACGTTAAATACTTAGAAATAAAACTCAAAAAAAAATATTTCATCAAACCCATACGTGTGGGGTATTTATGGATAGGTCTTTAAAAATGATATTGAGGTTTCTAAAATCGTTTTTTTCTTAACTGAATAGTTTGCGCGAGAGACACTTCCAAAGTGGTAAAATGTGTGTCCCCTATGCAAACTTCCAACGATATTTCGTTTGAACGAGATCTAGTGAGTAGTTTTTTTATACGTCATTAATCGTAAACCGCAATTTACCTTTCGACGAACTACAAGAACTTTTATATTATGTTACTTGTTGCTACGGAACCCTTCATGGGCGAGTCCGACTCGCAATTTGCTGCTTTTTTGCCATAAGGCTTATTTGGGAGCAAACTGATGAGACACGAGATATCAGTAAACTATACAGGATAAATAAAGTTAAGTGGTATGCTAGCATTCCATTTGACCGTTCCATTTTCTGTCTTTTTGTTTTAGGGTCCAACAATGCCTGGCCTGATGGCAATGTTATCAAAATGGGCACCAAAAGCAGAGCGAGCAAGAATGGGAGCAATCGTGTTCGGTGGTGCTCAGATCGGAAACATAGCTGGCTCTGTCTTATCAGGGCTGATCATGCACGAAGGCAGTTGGGAGAACGTGTTTTATTTGTTTGGGGGTCTTGGCATTATTTGGTTTTTGTTGTGGGTAAGCCAATTTTTAAAATTTTTGGATAAATATCCTGTCCACTGACATTAAAAGTACCGATAGTGGGAGCTCACTGGGGTTCAATTGGCGATTGGAGAATAATAATATAGTATAAGGAAAAGGCTGTATACCCAGCAGTAAACGTTGACTTATTAGATAAGGCAATATTACCTAATATTGCTTTATCTCCCTCCCAATACTAAATCAGTACCATGCAGAAGTTAGTATAAAGTACTTAGATGATTAACTACCTTAATCACAATTGTCACTTTTTTTGCAGCCAGTCTAAATAAAAAAAGCCTCTCACTTCAGCTGTTCTTTCATAAATAATTATTTTTCTTTTAGACCGTCCTCTGCTTCAGTACACCAAATACACATCCTTACATATCGGACGCAGAAAAAGAGTTCTTAAACCAGAACGTAGATGCGCTTCTCCACAGCAAGAAGCAGACTCTAGACCCGACGCCTTGGAAGGCTTTGTTGCGTTCTATGCCACTGTGGGCTCTCATTATTGCTGCGGTAAGTTAGAAGTATCTGAGTACCAAAAACTTTTATGTATTTGACTGGCCTGGCAAAATGAAACACATGATAATAGAAGACACTAAGGGCCGTGTGCAAAAATAATGCTTGAGTAAAGTGTAAAAATATATGCTTGAGGCTCGACTCGCCTCAAGCATATATTTTTGACACTTTTCTATGGAGAACTGTCAAAAAGTCTGTGTGCTTGAGGCTCGTATCCAACTCAAGCATTGTTTTTGCATTTTTGCCTAAGACTGTTAAACCAGCTCGAAACTCCAACAAAGGAACAGTACCAACTTTGTTTTGACCATGTCTTGTCTGTGGTTATGGTTGACTAAGCTTAGGTTGAATAGTCAAGCTTATTTCTTTTTAAAGCGTGTCACTACAACGTTCTGCATGCTTGTATTGAAATTTATCTGCTTCTTTGAAAACCTAATGCTACCCTTTGCTACCCTTTTTTTTTCTTTACAGATCGGTCACGACTGGGGATACTTCACAATGGTCACTGACCTGCCTAAGTACATGACAGACGTATTGAAGTTCAACATTAAATCCACTGGCACTCTCTCCGCTTTACCATACGTCTCTATGTGGATAGCCTCCTTCTTTTTCGGTCTTGTCTGTGATTTCTGTATTAAGAGGAAATGGCACAGCATTACGACAGCAAGGAAGTTGTACACTACTATCGGTAAGAATATCAGCATCATCGTCCGCAGCCCGACTTAACCCACAACTGGGCATAGGCCTCTCTTTGCTCTTGCCCGTCACCACGATCTTGGGCTACCCTCATCAATCTGCAGCCTACGACACTGACAATGTCGTCAACCCATTGTGCTACTCGACGTCCAACGCTTCTCTTCCCAGTCCTCAGCCACCACTCGGTCATGTTTTGCACCACCAGTTGTCACCATGTCTTGCCAGGCGTCCTCCCAATTTGCTTTGAATCTAAAAAAAATACTGTGGGCACAACACTACACTATAAAGCCCCAAATTAAGCAGAGCTTGAACAATGGATACCAGAGTGCTGATATAATATTATATTTTTTATGTTAATAGATACTTTGAATAAAATATAAGACTCAGGCAGAAAACACACATTTGTATTCACCACATAAATATTAGTTTTTGGTGGGGATTGAACCCACGACCCACGGCGCAGAAGGCAAAGCTACTACCAACTGAGATAGTGTTATGCGTTGTCCATAATATATTACTAAAGGTAGCGTAACTAAATAAACGTTTTTCTAAAAAACAGAAGTTAAACATAATGAAACTTTACTATATTCTTTGACTCGCACAATGTATACCCAAAAAACCTACTTCAACAGTTTCCTAAGAAGCCTGCAAATATTAACTGAAGCGAAAATAATCAACATACCTAAATCCTCAAATACTATAAAATTGCTATCATTTTATTGCAAATGAGCGATTGGTGAGCAATACTATGCTTAAAAACAAGGATATAGGTCAACTATTGAGTGGCAAGTGTCATGACTGAAGCATGAGAGATAAAGAGTCAAAATACAACTGAATGAGTACTTGGTATCACCCCCGTATTTTCAGGAAGAACGATTTTGAGTCTAGCCAACTATTTGTAACAGACTTCAATCAAAAAAATAATGGGGAAGGAATTCTCAACTCGATTGTATTTTTTTTGTTATCGCATAACTTTGTCTTTTATGAGCCGTTTTGTTTTTTTTTATCTGAAAGGTTTCTGACCATGAAGTTCGTTTCTCAAGGTTTTTAAAATTCATATTTTTCACGATCTTTACAATATAGTCGGTCGGTCGGTCTACTGAATGGAGAGTACCTAATTTACATTCACAACAAAGCGTAGGTACCTACGCTTTGTTATTCAATTCGTTGTTCACCCTATCATTATCATTATCACCAACCTGAAGCCTTCTAGGCTTGGTCACGTGGAACTGGCACCTAGGCTCAATTAGCTCAGACGTTTCAAAGTGATCCTTGCGATTCTACTGAATACATACACTTCTGAGTTACTTTGAAGAAGCCCACTACTGGATATAGGCCTCTTTTATGTGGCATACCTTTTCAGGTCGATTTTGAGCCCACTTCATCCACTCACTTCCCAGAATCTTTATACTAATTAATATGACTTCGACCATCATGATCATCAGCTTACAGAAGACCACATAGGCCTTTCTCACCTGGAAGAAGGACTTGATCAAAGCAATACGTTCTCTATTCTCCAGCTGCTACGGGTCCTGGTATCTGCATCCTCCTGGCCTCATACTCCGGCTGTGACACCACCCTCGCTGTCTTCTGGTTCGTCTTCGCCATGACCCTCATGGGAGCTTACTACAGCGGCATGAAGATAAACCCGTTGGATATAACACCAAACTACGCAGGGACCACAACGGCTTTGGTGAACGGAATTGCAGCAATTTCAGGGATAATATCACCGTATCTGATCGGTTTTCTGACGCCTGATGTAAGATTTTTTTATCTATTTCAATCACAGAACAGCAAATACGATTTAGAATGGACATCTGACTAGTTGACAAAACAAGATAAGTTTCAGTTGAAAAAATGCAAAATTGCAGAAAGTTTTCAAATAACTCAACATATTCAAATTAATTCAAGATTCCGTTTTTGAAAAATAACAGTTCCAGAAATATTCAAATTTACTTTGAAAATGTCCGCCTACTTCAGTTGTTTGTTGCCAGGCTCATTTTCTCCAAGCTTCGTATTACCAACTACTTAATTAGTAGTAGCATACCTACTTGAGGTCTAAAGATGCCATTTAAAGTCGGAGGAAAAAATATAAAACAACAAAAAAACAGTAACCTATTCTTATAAACCTTCTTTGATTCATAGTACTCGAATATCAGCTTTTCACAGAAATCTGTTTCTCTTTCAGTCTACTCTCAAGCAATGGCGAGTGGCATTTTGGGTATGCCTCGGCGTACTTGTAGTCACAAACATCGTGTACATTCTATTTGCCCAAGGCGAACAAGTCTGGTGGGACGACGTCAACAAACATGGATACCCTCCAGGCTGGAAGCATGGACCCCTAGCATCCAACAACAAAGACTCCGAACAAGCAACCAAAGAAGAAAAGGAGAAAGAAACCAAATGACACTGATAACTGACTGAATTATTTTAGTTACATAATTAAATATTTATTAATTAAATGATTAATTTGTTATTTTATTTGATAGCTAGTTGATTTAGTAAGAAAAGCAAACGAAGTTCTTATAGAGATTTTTATAGAGGTATTACCTAATACACATTACATAGTCTCATACAACAAATAATAATAATCATACAAATAGTCACAGTTCAATTAAATCCAATAATAAAATAAAATGTAAAATTAACACATCATCAGGTAGGTACATTATGTACCTGTGTACATTGTATATTTACTGTGTACATAGGAAAAGTTTTCTAAACAATTTTTCTAATAACCAATTGTCGATTGGACCTTGAGAGAAAATCGATGTAATAAATATAAAGTTTTTTGTCAGCCCGACAATTGAGTAGCATTACAAAAGCAGCAATAGCAACAGTGGTAAAGTTTAATTAAACAATGATTTATACAGTATAATACAATGAAATATAAACAGATGAACCACCCCCTACGCCAATGTTTCGAGCCCACTACGGTACGAAACCGCTACGAACCCGCTACGCAACCGCCATTCAACCACTACGCAACCGCTACGCAACCACTAAGCACCCACCCACTTGATGCTTAGTAGTAAGTATCGTCTATTCTATAACAACATTGCCTCGCAAGTCACGCCTGTTAGAATCGTTCTCTATAATTCAGTGCTTTGCCCTGCGTCCATCAACCAGGGTTAGTTAGATGTCAAGTCTTATGTTCCTGTAATTTTATCTGCACCCTTTAACCCGAAACACAGCAACGCTGTTTGACGGCAGAAATAGATTGGTTGTTGTATTTACATGGACGAGCCCTGCACAATGAGCTCTTCTACTTGAGGTCTGTACTCAAACGTACACGTCGAGACGAAACCCGTTCTTCCCATTTTCAATTCACGTCTGTCAATCTTAGGCACCTTCTCCACGGGCGAGTATATCGCAGCGATATTGTCGTCGTTCCACGCAACGATATCTATGTGCTACGCACGTGACACTACTTATCACTTTTCATATCGCTGCGATGTGATCATTTTAAGAGACTGTATAGAAATGTACGGTGCTGTGATGATCTCCTGGAAGCTGTAGTGTCAAAATTGACACGCGTGAATTTGAAATGGGACGAAAGGGTTTTGTACCAACTTGTTACTTTGAGTGCGTAGCGGGATAGTGGTGCGTAGCGGGATAGTGGTACCTTAGCGGTTCCGTAGCGGGTGTGTAGCAGTAGCGTAGTGGCTGGTGAGCATATCTTGTTATACTTTTTTATTTGTTTTAGACCCGAGCAGTGGCTCGTGGAGGTAGCGCCTAAATGTGTCAATTTATCACCTTACAGTTGGAGAGCGTCTGATCTCGTTATCTGACTTGCCAGATACGTTGCAAAAGAGTTTCAGAAAATAATTCACAGGCTTTTTAGAAGTTATAATACAATCATGCATCTCTAGTAAACTGTTGAAGAAAAATATAAAATATTGAAGATGGTGCTCAAAGGATGGAGGCTGTTCCTGAACAGGGGTAAGTTTTTTGCCTAAATAAGTAACAAAAATTACGCACTCATTCAAGAAAAAGACTTATTACTTAGTATTGTGGTTAGTTAATTTGTTTTAAATGTGATAGATTATATGATCCAAACACATTGCGAGGATACTCGTGCCTTCCGCACGATATAATCTTGTAGGAGTATAAGATCAAAAATTGGCATAGGACGTACATTTCAGCTGCAGTTATCAGTTTATCAGCTTATATGCATAAGTAGTTGCTGACGCCGCGCCATGTCAATCATCATAAACTAATATGATAAATGTGAATGTTTACGATGCTTGGATGTATACAATATGTAACTAAATCACAAATATTATGTTAACCAGTAGAAAGCCCGTGACTTCGGTCACATGGTGTTTTACCAGCATAGCCGCTGAAATTATCAGGAGTTGAGTTACGGTGCTTTCTTTTTGGTAATTTTTGCATTCCTGTATTACAAACTTCTTAAAACTTATCCGTCTGCTCATTTTTTCTGGCCTCATCCCGCGCCAAGTAAGGTCGGCACAACAGGGCGTTTTTCTTTCACTCTCTTCTATAGTTCGTCATCTCAGGACTCACTTCATGTTCTCATTCAGTTCAAGTTCTAAGCCTCTTCCAACCAGTTGAACCATCCATGAAATATAATGTTCCTAGAAAGAGTAGCTTTAACGTGATACACAAAATTCTTTTTTTTCAGTGCTCATAATACCCCAGAGATACATCCTCGGTATAATGGGACTATTCGCCTTGGCAAACTCGTTCACTATGCGAGTATGCCTCAGTATGACAATCACTCAGATGGTCTTACACTTGGAACCGTCCGAACATATCGTGGGAGAAACTTGTCCTAATACTAATATAGTGCTGAGTAACACGAGTGTCGTGAATACGCTTACTGCGTTCGAGGTGAATATAACAAATTATACCGTGTCTTAGTAGGTTACGCTGTCTAGGCAGAAACCCATGGCTTAGCCAGCTCTGCACGTATTGATCATGAATTTCCTGTGGATTAGGCCGACTGCTTAGCCGGCTTCTTTGCCAGGCTTTGTCGGGATGGTACAGATGCTGGGCAAACCTACTCCATCTAAAAACCTGTCCCAGGTATCCCGCAAGTAGGGCTTGAGTAATCACCAGTTACCCTTAACACTATTTAAATCATCTATTTTAGATGCAAAGGCCTGTTTACTTTTATAGGCAGGTATTGCTTTTCTTTGGCAACAATGTCATGGCTAGATGGATTTGCAGAAAATTGTATAGATTACATTTTATCCCGGTAGGTACAACACGAGCGGACTCGAAGACCGATGGTCCCTCATGATTATTAATTTATTATGCCAAAATAAATTAATAATCATAATAATTATCAGTCAAGCTTGAGGCAATCTTTTAGTAAGTGGTTTAACTTTGTATATAAATAAGTTGAATAAAGAACACGTGTGCCCTCATACTAGAGATCAGTCTCTCTTTTACAGGGTCGAGAACGCTACGACTGGGATGAAGCCACTCAAGGGTTCCTACTTAGCGCATTTTACTACGGCTACGTTCTTACACACTTGCCTGGTGGTCTTTTAGCGGAAAGATTTGGGGGAAAGTGGACTATTGGGATTGGTCTGCTTGTGACGTCAGTGGCGACGACTCTGACACCATTGGCGGTGTACTATGGAGGAGCTACAGGGTTGTTTATTATAAGAGTTATTGAAGGATTTGGTGAGGTAAGGTTTCTATTTGCTCGTATAAACTCGCTCTGAAGGTGATTTAGATAACCTAATTGTTTTTCTTATAATTTCTTCGAATAAGCGTGTTAATCGTGGTGTGTTGGTGGAAGGTCAACATATAAAGAGGCAAAGAATTCAAAAATAATCCACAAATAACAAAAATGATTGACAAAATCCACAGCTCTTCAAGTGTATAGTAAATTATGTATCATAAAGTATATCTTACAGTCAATAACGTATTTACATTTTATACTTATTATTGTTTATCATTTATTATTTTCCTCGAACCTTCGTTGTCACCTTGTGGTGTAGGTCTTCTTCTTAGGCTGACTTTCCACTACTGAAGGTTAGATACATTATATTCATCAACTTTATTTTAAACAAGGGGGAAATTTCCAATACGGCTGTATTTTTTTATGTTTGTTTGTTATCGCATAACTTCGTCATTTATGAACCGATTAGATTTTTTTTTTCGTAACGGATGATTTCACCAAGTTTATTTAATTTTTCACCAAGAATTTGAACTTCTAGATTGGTCTCATAGAAATTTGATCAAAATCGGTTTAGCAGTTTGACCATGAAGTCTTTCTCATGTTTTAAAACTTATATTTTTAAACTTCCCTTTGTCTAGGGCAAGCCTAAATATGTCTACCTTTTTGATCCCAGTACATTCTCTGATGTTGCAAAGCGATGGTGTTTTTCTTCCACCTACTACTATCTTGCCCAAGAACTTGTTCAACATGACAAGTTACATCCACACAGAAGATAGAAAGAAGAGAAATCACCCATCATCATCAGAGAAAATCATTAGTTAAATTCATTAAATTCATCATCTAATAAATTATTTCATCGGACAGAACTTAGATGCAGATGGAGCAAGTAGATAGACCTCACTAATCCACAGAGAGACGAATAGTTTAATGTGCTATGTTTCAGGGTCCAGTAACACCTGCTTTTGTCCTACTTATGGCCAGATGGGTCCCTCCATCAGAACGTTCAAGGTTTGGCGCTATGATCTTTGGTGGGGCACAGGTCGGGAATATATTTGGGCCCTATATCTCTGGGCTGATCTTACACGATGGAGGAGACTGGGCAAATGTCTTTTATTTCTTCGGGGGACTAGGAGTTATATGGTTTGTTTTCTGGGTAAGTGCTTTGGAGTGCTACTTAAACATTTCTAAAAAAAATCATCAATCTTGAATGATATTTAACATTCAAGTCAAAACTTTACCACAATCTTTATCTGGCTCTAGCTCTGGCTCTGCTTTTCAGCCTGTGTGAGTGCTCACCAGTACTGTGACGTTTCGACGTAGGGTTTATTTAGTCAACACTCACACAGACTCAAAACCAGAGCCAGAGACCGAGCCAGACAGAGCTTGATGTAGGCCTACTGGACCATCATCTCGACTTATGTTTTTAGCGGGAAATGAGCTCCAGCGAGTTCCTAGTATTTTGACGTAATAATTTATAACGCTTGATGTGGTTTTTTCAGGTACTCCTTTGCTACAGCACTCCGAACCTCCATCCATTCATATCAGACAGTGAGAAAGAGTTTCTCAATAAAAACGTGATAGCGTCAGGACTTCACAAGAAATTAGACCCTGTGCCGTTCAAAGCAATTTTGAGAACTCCTGCGCTATGGGTTCTTATTTTTGCTGCAGTAAGTATAAGCGAAAATTCTTGATTAACTTTTCAAGCAAACTTTAGCAATGAGAAGTAATTTAATTTTTTAAAACGAATAACTTACTGACGGAAAGTCGATTTCCGTGAGCACCAAAAATAAATCAAAAGAAACATGAGGGCCAGTTCAAACAAAGAGCATTATTTAGCTCTTTATGGATTATTAGTTTCGCTAGTTCTTCTAACTTTCGAACTATAAGGCTATTAGAATAGATTCTTCTTTTCTTCAACAATTTTTTACCTATCACACATGAATCTTTGATTATTATTATCAATTGGCGATATTCTTTTCTACATTATCTGATATGCATCTATAGCCCCCTTAACAGTTGATAATGTCACAATCAATTGTGATACACCTCTGATAACATTTATATCTACGAGCACTTGGTCATCTGACGGTCTTATCATTCATGATGACGAAATAATACCTCGATCGAATCGAATGGAGGCGTGATGATTATCGTACAAATAATGCCGTCTCGTAACGTTCTTTTTCTGGTCACCTGTTTTTTATAATGCATCACTGTCATGATTGCCTAGTCGGTTACGTTCGGTACGACAAAACCACGTTACGTATGCATGTTTTGCGAATGAGCTGTTTGGATGGGTGACATTTATGTGCTCCCATACTTTCATACTCAGTGGAAAGGGCCACCAAGCAAAATAAAAGTTGGTAGACCGTATAGCCGGTGGGCTGATGATATATTCCAAATTTCTGGTAATAGACAGAGAACAGCCGAAGAAGATGGAGGAGGCCTTTACCCAAAAAAAGATCTACTTCTCATAGAGTTAAGAAAACTAAGATTAAATCTAACAACTAGGCTAAAAGTAAACACTTTAATAATACACAAACTGTAAAACATAACTTTACGAAATTTGGAAATAAAAGACTTTTTTTTTTTTACATTAAATAGAATATCCTTTGGCTACAATCTCACCTGATGGTAAGCGACGATGTAGCCGACGATGAAGCAGGATGGTCTAGAAGACACCTATTCACTCTTGCCTTGATGAGGCCCAGATTGTAGTTGTCAGGAAAAACTGAAAGACTGTATATACGTTCATGTTCTATCATAATATGTTGGCATAAAAACTTCGTCATCAGAATTGGCCTCTAGATCATACGAATAAATAACCTACTTTTATCGTCTTTCAATCCATATTTCTTCCAGGTCGGCCACGATTGGGGCTACTTCACGATGATCACAGATCTGCCTAAATACTTTTCCGATGTGCTGAAGTTTAATATCAAGGAAACTGGTCTGATGTCAGCACTCCCGTATATTGCCATGTACATTTGCTCGTTCATATTCGCATCGTTATGTGACATGTGTGTAAGAATGAAATGGCACAGTATAACTACTGGAAGAAAAATATACACTACCGTATGTAAGTTTCCTTCTTTTTAATCATAATAAAACAGAAATGAATGCTAAATGGCTCAGGACTTGACCAGGGTGGGCCGTAGGTGGGCCGTAGGCTGTTTTTCCTGGTCACTACAATCTGGGCCTCTTCAAGGCAAGAGTGAACAGGTCTCCTAAATCATCCTGTTCCATCGTCGGCTACATTGTCGCTTGCCATCCGGTGAGGTTGTGGCCAAAGAACGGTCTAAGAATATGCATGTCAAAAACACAGTAGGGTAGATAGTCATTTCTAGATCTCTTAGTTCCTTCTCAACATCAACATTTGCCTAGAACCAAAAAGTGTAAAATATTGAACTCAGTTCCCTTGGATTTCTCTCAAGATTTTTTTGAATGTACCTAACCTGTTATGGAACAAATCAATACCATGAAAGAAGCCTCTTTGAGGCGCACTCAAAATCCTTGCACCAAAGAAAAAAGACACAACAAGAAAAATAAGAATAGCCATATTATTTTGTTTCGATATTTTTGGCGTTATTTCAAATCTCTCGCATCAAGGAAAAGGAACTCAATTCAGCAATACAAATGCGGAAAAATCTTTTCCAACTCACCTCAACCCATTTCCTCAAACTATCCACGTATTTGACCGACAATGGAAGCAATACGGTCGATTATTGAACTCGATCACGAATGGTTCATGGTTAAGGTCACTTTTTTTCTTTCCAGCGTCTTCCGTGCCCGCAGTTTTTATTATTCTGGCCTCGTATTCTGGTTGCAATAGGCTTGAAGCTGTGAGCCTGTTCATAGCGTCTATGGCTTTTATGGGAGGCTTCTACAGTAGTGTGAAGATCAATGCTATGGATATTGCTCCTAACTACGCTGGGACTTGTTCTGCTTTTGTCAACGGCATTGCGGCAATATCAGGGATAATTACACCTTATTTAGTTGGATTGCTTACGCCTGATGTAAGTATGCCACAGAACAAACTACATAAAATCATGCCTCTTTCCCATGGGGGGTAGTAGAGCACTGGTAGTCTAGTGGTAGCGGCCCCGCTTCCCGATCATAAGGTCGTGGGTTCAAATCCAGTCGTGTACATAAGTTTTTCTGTCGAAAAATGAATGTGCACTATGCCAGTCTCTTAACGGTCAAGGAAAACATCGTGAGGAAACCGGTGTGATGTAGAACCTAAAAAGTCAAGCGTCACGTCAAAAGGCCCGCGGCCTACTTGCGGTAAACCAGTCCGCACATCAAGTGCGGATGAGGATATCTGTCCGGTAGGCAGGGATCATGGATTTCTACTTGCTATGATCCTGACATACCCCTTTCGATGTTTGTCAAAAATGGAAACAAAGTAATACAGCGTAAAATTTCTGAATGTCTTAGATAAATATCCTGTATGAATATAGACTTAGGTAGCTATCGTATATGAGTATATGATGTTAAAGGTGTGTCCAAACATAAAGCGGCATTCGAGCGCGGCTGCCGCGCGCGGCTAGCCGCGCTATGATTGGACGACGGCCGCGCGCGGCAGCCGCGAGCAACCTGCCGCGTGCGGCGATCGCCGCGAACGGTGTTAATGTTGGTTCGCCAGTGGTTGTGTTGTGTGTGGACGGATGTATTTTATCAGGTAAATAAAATGGATAACGAAACAGTAACAACACACGCGGCCGCTTTCGTTGTGGTTTGAATACGAAATAAAGAGCGCGGCGTGTCTTGGACATGCTGCGCAGCATTGCCGCGGAGAAAAGGCGGAGAAGGTCTAAACTAGTCGCGCGGCAAATTTGTGTTCCGCGAATGCCGCGCGTAGCTGCCGCGCACCTTGCACGCCGTGTTTGGACACACCTATAAAGTGATCCTTTGTCATTCGCATGATTAAATTAAATAAAAAAAAACATAGTGAGAACAAGTATTTAAGGCTTGAACACACCGCCAGCGAACTAGTTCGCTAGCGATGGCGAACTAGCCCCCAAATAATTTGAAGTCTCCGAAATGTACATTGCCATCACAATGGCGCTTTTGGCGCTAGGTCTAGCGCAATTTCAAAGCATTTAACTGCTATTATTTTGTAGGCTAATCTTGGATTAACCTTGGATTTTAAATACGTGTCGCAGTTTGTAGTTCATATAAATTGCCAAGTTAAAAAAAAATTACATTTCTATTGAGTTTTCAAAAAAAAAAGATATTTATTGAGCACTGTGACATGCGCACCTATTTTATCGGACAACTTGTGTCTATTCAAAGTATCTAGAAGCATTTAAAGTGTCTAGGTTTATGACTACAATGCTTAATTTAAAAAAAATAAAAATACATTAGTAAAAATAGCCAAACCCTGGAATGGACCTGGCAGCACTGGCCGCAATTTAGACTGTCAAGATATGAAAGATATTTAGCCCAATCAAAACACTTAACTACTGCTAGGCATGGGAAATAATTACCTGCAGTTAATCGGCTCATTTACAACCTTGAGCTTGTTCAGCTCAAACAACTCAGCGGCTCAAACATCATGTAGTTGTTGTAGAAGTGTGGAAGTGCGAGTGCAGAAGTTAAGCCGCTTACAGACCTCCTGGCTTCACTTCGGAATCATTCAGTTAATATAGTTACCTACTTTAATTTTTTTCACTGAAATACCTAACCTACCTACCAAAGTAGCAAGCAGCAAATAAACTGAATAAATAAAGTCTGTTTAAACTATTATCGCCACTGTTTGTTTTGAGCCGTTATTTATTAAAATTAAACTGCTAGCTATGCTAAAGTATAAAATGATATGATGTGCGGTTTTGGCCCTTACGTATTTATTGCAGAAGCAAATTTTCAACATAGTTTCTATTATTGGCTATGCATACCGTAAACCTTATATCTCTTTGTGCTTCTTCCAGAACGACTTCCAATTTGATCAGGGCGAGCAACGCCAGGCTCCATAGCTCGTCTTAATCTAGGTCTTTACCTATGAAATTGTACATTTGAATATTTTTTATGCCATTAAAATTAGATAGGCGTAAGGCTCCAAACCCCACAGCAAGCTCAGCCGTATAATTAGTTGATCTAACTCCATCACGGCTAAGCTTGCCGCGGGGTTCCAATTCTTCGGTCCAACTTTTTCACCACTTCTACTATCGTCTTCAATTCAAGGCCTGCGCACACCTATGTGCTCTTTACCGTCGTCAGTATTTTCGAAGCATTACAACCTTGGAATTTTCAAGTCAAGAGTGAACAAGTGAATAATAGCTAAGCGTGCTCCACCTTAGGCTGCATTTTCACTTTCCATCAGGTTTGATGGCAGTCAAACGTTTAGCTATCAACAATAAAAAAAAATACCTATATATGTCGCTGGCCATGGCGATCAGTGAAACGCTGTCAAATTTGAAAGCGATATTTGACATCGTTTCATTGATAGCCATTGCCAGTGACCTAGGTGTACACAGGCCTTCATATCGTTGTTGACAACGGTTGCCAGCCGACCACAAGGCTCGTTTTTCAACTCATAATTTGCAGATTTAAATTTAAGGCTTTGCATGGGTGCAAAATACAAAAGCACATTTTGCCCTCCTTTTTTCTACACACCTGTGCAAAGCTAAGGCGATTGGCTAGTTATGTGCATGGAATACATAGTGAGAGAAATGGCATGTCGTAGAACCTACATAAACCGTAAAACATTGTCAAGTGCACGAAAAGAGCCTCATTGAGGTGCGTTTATAATTCTTTCACCACATTACTTTTGAATAAACTTTTGTCACCATAGTATTAAGTATGTTAAGGCTGCAATGCTTTCTAAGTGAGAGCTGAAATAAAAAGTTTTGGTTTGATTCAATTTTGGTGTGAGCTACACTGAGCTGCACAAAACGTAGATAATAATGACTCCTTCTGTCTTCGACCATATCACTTTACCAAACTTTGACACAAGAGGTGGGCGTGGCTACGCCGCCGCCACGACCAAAGAAGTAGGAAATATAAAACTTGTTAAACCCATAGAGCAGCAGCATTGTTTTTGACAAAGTCAAACGGCTTCGTAGGTATTGCTTTTACCCAACATGCTGATGCAAACAGGAATGTTATGATATTGACCACTATGTGTGTGTATAAGTATTTTATGATTGCTCATCTGTTCCCCTATATCAAATAAATATAAAAATAGAACTAGTTTATTTTAATTATATGACAGCTGTCAGTTGAAAGCGATTCTATCTAGGACTGAAAAGTATTTAGGTCGTGGGTTCAATTCCCACCGAGAACAAATATTTCTTTGGTGAATGCAGATGTTTGTTCTCTGTCTGAGTGTTATATTGTATTCTAACTATGTGTTAACAAAATGATGTGCAGTAAAATGTATGTACTATAGGAATGAGATAGTTGATTGTAATACATCAACTATCTGATTCCTATAGTACAAGACAAGCTCGGGGATAGACAGTGTTTTGTGGATTGTCTACATTATTAATTTATTTTATAAAGATCGTGGGTTAAAATTTGGTCGTGCACCACCAATGTATACTATTCTGTCAGTTCATCACCTCTCTTATTATATAAATAGATATACTGTAGCTGTAGGTTTATCGACAAGATAAACCTAGCTCTAAGACTTCTCAAAGTGATCATTGATATTATGTTATTTTAAAGGTACAATGAATAAAATTAAACATTTTTACTTTACTTTGACTTTCACTTTGAATACTGCTACTCTATTGTAATCTCCATTTGATAACTCTTTGAATTGCTCGAAATCAATTGTCAATTTGAAAAAACGTCAAAACTATAGCGCTTGCAAAACAGGAAAGTATTAAAAACCGGATTATCTCCGGCTTCCGGCCAAAAACCGTTTCCAGGTTTGGTCAACGTAATATTTTTTCATATAGTAGAATTTTAACAAGAAAACAATATTCTAAGATACCTACAAAATCAACTATTAAAAAATTGTACGAAATAGGAATTAGTATCTAGTGAAGTTTAATATTACTTACTTTATTATTGAGTAGTTTATTGTTGAGTAGATTAGTAGTAGTAGTGGAGCTTTTTGTGAAGTGCTCATCCAGGGAAGTACTACCACCATACCTGTTTCTGCCGTGAAGCAGCATTGCTGTGTTTCTGTTTGAAGGGTGTGGGTGCCGGTGAAATTACTGGCACTTGAGGCTGAACATCTGTACGCGTGAAGCTGATGGACGCAGGGCAGTGCATCGTAGGGCAAATTCCTGGCGTGTGTGACTTACGAGGCAATGCTTTGTTACAGGCTATAGGTACCACTGTTACCACTTACAGGCCTATACCCGAGTGGGATCCTAGCTAAAGAAAAATAAGAACACAAATGAACAAAAAGAAAAACTGAAAAAAAAACTAATAAAATAAATCTAACATCAAAATATATGTATTAAAAATAAAGTTTAAATTAAATTTAAACAAAATAATGACTATAATGTATGAATGTAAATAATAATGATGATATAATAATAATCGAAATAATAAGTAATAATATGCATGAAATGTAACTTAATGTAGTTATGGAATGAATGGGCTTTTTTTTTTTTTTATAGTTACCACTTAACATCAGGTGGACCATATACTTGTTCCATCAGCTAGATGTATTAAAAAAAAAGACGCAGTGCAATAATAGAAAAACAAAGTATTGGTTTTATTATGTTTTATCGGTTTTTAGCTATGTATGCTTTTAGACAAAAAAAATCCATTTATAAAAATAATGCATCTTTTTAGTAATGTTTCAATTACCTGGACATATTAGGGCTAAGAATAAAGTGATGGTGAACTGAACGCGCGAACCTTGTGCAAACAACACCCACACCATTGCCTCCATATATTATTGCCACTGTTATGACTTTTGAGGAACAAGATTTAGCGCAGTTTCAAGACAGTATCTAACACTAATACTAGCTCGCTGCGTACAATGACAGTTCGCGGCGCTGTGTGGGGATGAATGCAAAACCCTACGCTTGAAACTGATCGCCATCGCCATCGCAGTTCGAAACTGTTCGCCGCAATCTTTTCTAAGCTTAATTCATTCACCCGCTAGTCCGGGGTACCTAGGTAGTTTTTGTTCACGGGGATTAAAAACAAAACAATATTTTTGAGGCTCAATCAGTAAGATTTATGTTTCTGATACTAAGGAAAATCGGAATACGTAAAACTTCCCTCACTGTATAGGCATACGCCTATCTATCATTGCGTCCTGAAGTGAGGGTAGTTATTATACCTCCACCTCTCAACGACGATAGCACTCATGTCAATGCTCCAGTCTGCCCACGACCACAGTTATTACAACATAGCCGAAGCGTCGGGGAAAATTATACGCGGTAAACACCCATCATCACAACCTATATTAGTCCACTGCTGGACGTAGGTCTCTCGCAAGACGCGCCACTGAGCCCGGTCTTCGGCTCTTCTTCTCCAGTGCTTGCCAGCTACATTTCGCAGATCGTCGCCCCACCTTGCCGGAGGGCGTCCTACACTACGCTTACCTAAACGCGGTAAAAATACCCGTGTAACAGTTTAATGTGTGTTATGATCGCAAAAGTTTAAAAAAGTACTATTGATAAATTTTGCTTAGCTGTCCGGCTTTTCGCAAAACCGGAAAACCGGGTTTGCACGCCCTAGTCAGGACGTAATGTCAGATAGGAAACTGATGGGTGGCTGAACTAATTGATGCCCGCGACTTCATCGACTGTCTCCACGGGTGGTGATTATACACTTCTTTGTTTCGATATTATATTTATGCATTCCATCTCTTATAAAAAAGTCCCCAAATATTATAAATACATTCACTTGTTCTGTTTTTTCTCCATCAATCAAAATATTACACGCTGTTAAACATTCATATCGAATACCATAAACTTAGCCTTATGATTGTATTTGTTTTTGTATTTATTGATTTACTTTGATTATGACGGTTCATTCTAGGTATGTAAATGCCCTTATTTTATTTTTTATTGATATTTGATCTTATTCTAAGCTTCTCTCCATCCAAAATTTAATTGGAAAATACTGATTTGCAGCGATATAACCGCCCATTATGCATTACTATATTTTTAAATAGTTTCAAATAAGATTCTATCCTATTATTATCTTACACAACATCTTTTTTTGCTTTTAACGTAGTTAAACAAATATTTTTAGAAGTAATATATTTTTTTTCTATTAAAACTAATAGGAAAAACAATTTCCAGAGTTCAATAATATTAGAACGAATCCTCAATAGTTCTCTTTTTCCAAATTTTAGACTCTACGGGTCGTTTTCACCGATGACTAATCAGTAGATCAAATATTTGACGATTGTTTAATACACAAAATTAAGAAAAATTAAGTAGGGGGTAGTAAAACATTAAATAGGGGATGCTTTGTCTGTCACGATCTGGGAACTTTCGTTTTTATTAGTAGTGATCGCAGCGTGCAACTGTCAAAAGACGCGGCAGTGTGTGCGGATGTATACAATTCCCTATGTTGAAACTGAACGGTTCGCCATCGCGCCCGCCAGCGAACTAGGTGTGTTCGAGCCTTTATAAATTACACACGAAACAGTTGAACTAGCTAGCTCAGCTGTTTTGTGGAGAATGTTGCAAACGATCTAGTGAATAATAGTTATTTGTTATACAAGAGTGCAAAGCTGCTTTTTAACCGCGTGCTCAATTTTGATGACTGAGCAAGCGCAGGATTCTAAAGTTTAACCACGAGCGTAGCGAGTGGATTAAAAGTTAGAATCCTAAGAGTTGGCGAAGGAATCAAAAGAGCACAAGGTAAAAAATCTTTGCACTCGAGTGCAACACGTAACTTTTCATCCCACCTCAGCGAGGAAATGACTAAATGCAAAAACGAACATGGCGCGACTAAAAGTAACACACCAAGAAGATTCCGAGTATGAGTTTTTAACAAATTTAAAAAGGTTGTATGATAAATTCGGCACCATGTAGGTAGAAGTAATTAGGTTTAATGATGTTTTGAATTCGCAAATACACCAAGAAGGTTACGAGTAAGAGTTTTTAACAAATTAAAAAAGGTTGTATGATAAATTCGGCACCGTGGAGGTAAAAGTAAATAGGTTGTGTATTCACAAACTTAGTGAAAACGATATTCTAAATTCAAATTTACGTTATCCTCTAGCGGATAAAAACGGATTTTCCAGTCAGATATTGAACAGCAAAAACTCACTTTCAGAGCTGGTGGGATGAAAATTATTTTGACTTTGACAATAGCTGGATATGAAGATTTGCTTTATTGTATTCAGCCGCGGTTTGAATTTGATAATTTTAAAAATCTATTTTTTTTGTAGGTGTAAATTCTTTTATACATCACTTTTTAAAGCAAAACACGCTGGAAACGCTTTTAGTTAAAGACATGAAAAATAGAAAAACTGTAGAGAACTGTTTTGTACGTGACGTTCAATCTCGGAATTCCCTTTTTCTTCAACATGTAGTTAAAGGGATATAAGTTTTGAATAAATGAAATAGGGTGATGATAAGTTTTTTGTGCTAGCGTGATAATGGTCATGCCTCCGTAGGTCTTTCAACCTTGATCAAAGATCATGTAACACAACCATCAAAGATCATGTAACAATTTTCTTCCCATTTTCTTTCAGCAAACCATCAACCAGTGGAGGATAGCATTTTGGCTCGTATTTGCGGTACTAGTAGGGACCAACATCTCTTACGTCATCTGGGGCTCAGGGGAGCAGCAATGGTGGGATGACGTTGATAAGTTTGGCTATCCTCCTGGATGGAAGCATGGGCCCTTGAAGAGAAGACAGGAGAATGCTGAGAAAAAGGTTGTTCATCCAGTGCATGACCATTCGCCGGTCGCAAGTGACTATTAACAATATATTTATTTTATAATTAAACATATTTGTTTTATTTAAGAAGCTACAACCCCGTCAACCCAATTTGTATACAGGGTTATTGGTAATTATATAAGAAACCAGTTAAGAGCTCCTTCTGTACATCTTAACAAACAACTTTTGTTCTACGACTTTCAATAATTCGTTATTTTTTTTCCATACAAAACATAATAAGTTATTTTTAACAAACTTGTCATTCTAAATAATTATAACTCTATGCCCCGTGGCGCGGTGCGTGGCAATCTCAATGAAAGGGGCGCGCGGTGCGGGGTCGCGGTCCTACTCCGCTACCTATGCTACTCCGGTCACCGGTCATTATCATGTAGCGTCTACACTATACAGAGCTAAAACGTGTTACAAAAACATAAAATATTTTTTTTGGGAAGTGTATTGATTTTTGACAAAAGTCGTAGAACAAATATTGTTTGTTAAGATGTAAAGAAGGAGCCCTTAACTGGTTTCTTATATAATTTCCAATAACCCTGTCTAAAAAACAAAGTTACTGGTACTTACAAGTTTGTAAGATTTTTCCTAGTAAATCTTTAGAAAATAATATGAGCGTTTTAATAAGGGTTTCAATAGCCACATAATAATTGGAATCACTGTTTTGGTTGATGAACAAAAATACGTAGGTACATAATAGCAATCAGATACGTTTGCTTTAATAATCTTGTAGGCGCTTGCTATTCGTAGAATTACTGTAAGTTGAGCAGGTCATATAACTCGAAGAACTGAGGCTCAGAAAAGTTCTTCCTGGAAATTTGTAGGGCAGGCTTATGTCTAGCAGTGGACTTCTCCAGGCTGATGAATCATCATCCGGTAATGATGACTTTTGAAAGATGTCAAGCTAAGTGAACCAGTTTTTATTTTATCATCATCATCAGGCTGAAAAAGTCCTCAACTGCTTCATTATTTTACTTCTTGGAATAATGGCCACTTTATGAATTAGTACCCATGATCTGACCAAAACGTGTTCATTGCAGTTTACGCCAAGTAAGATATTAACACAAGGCAAACTTTGATTCGGTCTAATTACCTATAGCAACTATTTACCTCTTACATATTTAAAACATTACTTGATAGAACTTGTACCTGTTAGATTTGCTCTGTCACTTTGTCACTAGATCAACCATAGCTATGAGATATAAATAGGTACAGCATAATTCATAATAATTTAACAATATTATAAGAACAAGTCTATTATAGTAAAGCTCTTTGTGAAGGGCTCGTCCGGAGAAATACTATTATCATGCTGATTTTTGCCGTGAAGCAGCATTGCTGTGTTTTGGTTTGAAGGGTTTTGGTGCCGTTGAAATAACAAACAAATGTGGCGTAATATCCGTATGCATCAAGTTTATGGACGCATGGCAGTGCATCGTAGAGCACGTTGCTGACGTGCGTGACCTGCGAGTAATGCTTTTTTATAGGCGATGGTTACTTTACATTAGGCGGGCCATGTGCTTGTTCCGTCAGCTAGTTGTATAAAAAAGTTATGCAAAAAAAAATATGTACGTACGATTTTTTTAAGTTTTATTAAAAAATCCACGAAAATGAACTACGAGTATAAAATTGTGTTACTATAAATTTGCAAACCATTTATACACTAGCAGTTTGTATTTTTTATTGTTAATTTGTATTTTTAAGAAATCATAAGAGTCATCTTAACTTTAGTGGCTTATCCTTACTGAACAACGCCATCTGCTGGATATGCTTGCAGTTAGTTGCTCACAATCGTCAATAGATGGCAGGAGCAGTCACATATTCAGTTTACGTTTAATTATCGAACTCAGGGTTAAATTATCATTAATGAATCCAAGCTAGATCGATTTACCGCCACCGAAAACCCCTGTATAGTAAATTTCGTGAAAATTGTTGGTGCTGTTTCCGAGATCCTAAGATTTTCTCGTTTAAAGGTATAAGATATGTGTAAAAAAATAAGCCTCTTCATAACTGTAACTGTACTAATGATTAGCTCTATGTAGGTTTAAAACATAGCTTATCTTTAAATAGATTTCATAAAACTTTGTCAAAGGAAGTCATTGCTTTGAATATTTACACGTTTCATAGTTTAATCTGTTAAATGCATAGTCGTTATAGATTGAAGATAACATTGTCTTTGGTTTATTTGCGCTCTGTAAGTTGAATGGACAAATATAACAACTTGTTTAATAAGTTTTTAACTCCTCTTGCTCAAAAAGGCCGTCGATGTGGCGTAACAGCGAATAAAAAATAGCATTTCTAAGGGAAAAAGTTTTTTTTAATTTTTTGTCTTCAAATTACAATGAGCCTGCAAAAACGAAAAAGTCTATAGTCATAAGTAGAATAAACATGAAAACTCGACTTATTACTGTTTCATAAAAAAGGACAAATTTTATTTTTGAAAATGGAACTATAATCGGTGATCTCTTTGGTAGTAGGTGGGTACGCATGCAATGCGTTGCGGCTACAGAAGAAATAAAAAAAATACATTGTCGCAAAATCTTCAAAGTTTTTTCAACTTTTTCAGAATGTATTAGATTATTTTATATTCTCGCAATCGTAGAGAAAAGAAGAGTGTAAAACTCAGCGCTAAAAACCTATTAAAACTCGGTTTGGGAGTAAGACTACCTATGAGCTTTATGGGTAGTTTTAGCATAATAAATAACAATCTACTAATTTACCTTGCCTTGAATAATAGTAACATTGCTGGTACCTATACCAACCACAAACCCAAAGTCAAGTGCAAGTCAACACGTTCATTATGTCGTACAAAAAACTACAATTTATTTGCAACAATTATTATATTCAACTCTCGTATCAACTTCTATAATGTTATCAAAAATAGAATCACTCGTAATAATGAAGAACCACGTAACGATCGTTCGAAAGTTATCAGACATAAATATCTAATATTGATAATTAATTAACCAGTTTGGCGCTCATCGCTAAACTGTAAATTTAGAATACAGTGTGCCACAAGGCAGTGTTCTAAGACCAACGCTAATGACATTATATGTAACGGTAAAGTCATCATTTATTTTGCAGTAAACTGTAGATACAATTAGAAAAAATACACTCAACAATACTTGATTTCAATTCAATATGACAAAGATGGTCGGTATAAGAATTAATGTTTTCAATTTACATTACGGAGCGCATACGTAAAGGCTCGAACACACCTAGTTCGCTGGCGGTAGCGAACAGTGAAACGCTGTCAAATATCGCTGTCAGATTTAAGATTTGACAGCGATATTTGACAGCGTTTCACTGTTCGCTACCGCCAGCGAACTAGGTGTGCGCAGGCCTTTAAGCAACCAACAAAAAGACACTTTGAATAATAAAGTCATAAAGATTACGTCACAAACCAACACCTCAATCGGAAATAAATAGACCGTAAAAATGGCTGGGTATAGAAAACAATAACTATTCGACACTTAGGTCACACCGACCTGTCGATTCGAAGTTCACTAACCTACTTTGATGAACACCAGTTTAGTGACATCATTATGCATTATCAGCTATTTTCAATAAGTTCATTGGTTGACATTAGCCCATAATTGGAGACGATTTCGTCATTATCACGCTCGACAGGTGAATTGGTGAGTACTGTGTTACTCAGGAGATGCAGTGTTGCTGCCTTATACCATCTACGGGAAGCAAACGGAAAGCAATAGAGAGATTATAATCAGTTCCTGGACCACCACAACCAAAAAGGTCAGGCCAGGTCAAGGCCAGGTCTTCATAGTTGTTTTTCATTTGGGTATATATCTGCATCTTCCTGCCCTTATCTCATATAGTGGCACAACCGGTTTTCTTTTTCCACTTACCTATATCATTCAACATCTCAGTGCCCATTCCTTTCTTGCTCATGCTATCTTTGTCTTTTCATCTGCTTGCAAAAAGGGTGAAGTAAACATCGTGAGGAAGCTGCTTAGTCATCTCCTTACGTAATTGACCATGTCTTTCCTCTGGATTAGGCCAACTAAGCTGTCAGGATAGTATAGGTGCTGGACAAGTCTATTCCACCTAAAATCCTGTCCCAGGCAGTATAGCGCTCCGTAAGTGGGTATGAGTAAACACTATAGTTGCCCCCGACGTTATATCAATCATCGAGCATAGATGCAAAGGCCAGGTAATTTTTTTTAGTGATTGAGTAGTAAACTCATATAAGAACCTTGTCCATGTAAATTTGTAAACTATCGAGACAAAAAAGCTAATATTTTTTCGCAGTAACGACTGGTGACAAAACTATTACAAATAAAACACTTATAAATAAGGTACAAATGTATGTTTAATACTTACGACTTCCCACACAAACAAATAAAGTCTTCGAAAATTGTGAACCGATCCTACGCTTAAGCAAAATGCATTAAAACATATTGAATTTATAAAAAAAAGCCTTGAAGAATTTTTATTTAATGCCTATAAATGCCAACTCTGTTTTAGTAACTAGCTTCATGGAATGTGTATTACAACATCAACAATACGATACAATCGATACAAATAAGGTCAAAGTAAAAAGGCATTACTAATTAGAATCACAAGGATCAATCTGAAAAGTCTTAAAGACGAAATGAATCTAGATGCCAATTTTATAAAATGTGTCGAATGCACGAAAGGAGCCTCTCTGAGGCGCCCTTGAAATTCTTTCACCACACTGCTGGTTTGAAAGAACCAGGTGGCACAAAAGGAAAAAGACAAATAAAATGGTAAAAACCTCCTCTTTGCGCTTTGATTTAGTTCATTGCTGAGGGTCGTGACCTTTGTGCAGAACCCTAGTCTGCACAGTGTTTCTCCAACGGGTTCTTTTCTCTGCGGCATGGATGGCATCGCTCACTGATCAATCTGTTGCAGAGCGCACCTGGTCGTACCGAGTTAGAAAACATAACATAATAAACATGTTTCAAGCCACTTCATAATCAATCACAGATCGATAATATATAATTAAAATAAAATACCATCGCGATTTGTGTTACGACGGCAATACACTTACAATGACGGTCAAGATCTAGACTCGGCGGGCGCGCAGTCGAACCTTAGCCGTTCACCAGTCACTTGCCTCCGTGTCACCTTGCAAACCAGTGCCATAAAAAACGTGAATGGGAAACAAAAAAAATAACAAAACTGTTATAAGAAATACAAAAATCAGCAGCAAAACTGTGAGTATTTTTTTTTCTTTACCTTTTTTGTTTTTTTTCTCTGGTTTTCGAACGTAGAACTAATTTTACTTAAATAATGAACACTTATTAATTTGCAATCGCAAAAAATAAGCACGAATGCTCGCTTAGTCAATGACTTCGGAAGAACAAAATGAATTGGCCTGATCTTATTTTAGTAGAGTTTCGAACTAGCTGTTACCTGCAGTTTCGTTTACCCTCAATATCCTGTGCTATTCCCTATGACCTACAATAGGTTCTACCAGTGACATAGATCTCTGTTACTTGGCTGCTCATTTCTATAGCATAAGTCAAAGCAAGCTCATTAGCCTACTTGACTAGATCGTAATATCATTACTTATTAGGATACCGCATTGAAGTGGTATACTAATTTAGCGAGATAAAAAAACTTATTGGCTGCGCGTACTTTAGAAAGGAGCATTTTCAGTTCTACTCTACAGATTTTACTGAAAAGTTATTACTGGTTCATTATCGTTCAAAGGAATCTCAAATATTCATTAAATGATTTCTTCAGTGATCTTTAGTTTTTGTTGTTTGACATATTTTGCTCACAAAAGACGTAAAACCGATTCCAGCTGTTTCTACAACGAACAACGAAGTACTCAATACAAAAGCCAACACAATAAATACTTGAAAATTCATGAAGGTGGGTAGGTATTTTGATTTGATACGCGCATTGGCGTTCGTGTAAAAATGTTGAGTACCGTGCCGTTGTTTTTTCATTTTATATAAGTGGCATTTAGTCATAGTTTGTACATACGCATAGATTTATTACTAACGTTTATGTTTTAAGTGTGTACAGTTGCGAAAAGCAATCAGTATTTTATTTTAAAAATACACAAACCTGTTGTTCTGACTGGCATCAACACAGTTCTTGCCATAGTAATTTACATATTTATAATAATATTATATCTTCTTCTAATCATAGTCATTTGGAAGACATCTTCCATATGTAATACTGTAGAGAATATGCATTATGACGTATTTTGAATAAATTCTTACGTCTGCAATTGCAAAAAAGAATTACGTTTCTGCTAAAACATCGTTTTATAACTTTTTCTCCCGAGGGATATAAATTTGACAACGAAAACGATTTTTAGTACCTACAATTGACGTCATGCACCTCTAAACCTTCAAATAAGTGGTGTTTCACAATTCACAAAAAAAGCGGAGCGTTTAATTTGGAATTTTATTTATTGAAAATACTCTATTATTATTATAGAGAGATAACAGTCCCGATTTTATCTTGTTTTCGTAACAACAATTTTATTGCTAAATCTTTGAAACTGATGGTATCAATTTTGATGTTGAATTTTTTTAACGAACCTTATTTGATACTAACAAAAATCTATACCTTTAAACGAGAAAATCTTGTATATATATATATATATATATATATATATATATTTATATATATATATATATATATATTTAGGATCTCGGAAACTGAGCCAACGATTTTCATGAAATTAAGTATACAGGGGTTTTTGGGGACGATAAAACGATCTAGCTAGGATTCATTTTTAGAAAATATCCCCTTTAATTGTAAAGTAAATAATATAATCAACTTTATCATAAAATCATAACTCCTAGCGCCATATGTTGATTAAGTCATGAGTTAGTGGGACAGAGAACGCCATCTATTGACGAGTAGTGGAGTTTATGATTATGTCGGTAAGATCGAAAAATATTAATATTTAATCAGTATGTAAGTAATTCCTATTTAAATATAATTCACAACATCAGTTTACCAAAAAAAAATACCGAGCGAAGCTCGGGCACCAACTGCTAGTGTTAAAACAAAAAAGACAGCTTTAATAAAATTTAGTTCCCAAAATTCAATTCAAAATTCAATTCTTTCACCACACTTGGTTCGAAAGAACCAGTGACACGATAAGAAGAAGAAGAAGAAGAATTCAAAATAGTGCAGTGAATGAAAACCTTACGCAAACGTCGTCGAGAGATGCTCACTAGTTTTCAATAATTATGTTTAGTGCTCGTGAAAGGTGTAGGTATGCTGTAATGTTTTGAACAGGCTCTACCTAATATGAGCGAAAGGAGGACTTAAATTATGATTCACAGCTCTGACGGATTTGACTGTTGCAGGGTTTTGGGTTGAATTTCATTCGGACAAATTCATGATGAAGGTGTTTGTTCTGTATCTAGGTGCCACTATGGTTATAATCCCTTAAAAAAACTTTTATATCTAGCTATCCTATCCTATCATCTGGTTCCCATAGCGCAAGTTTTGCTTACTTCGGGCCTAGATCGCTGTGAGAATGTCTAAGAAAGTTGTATATTGTTATATATAAATACATATTGCGGGGGCATCGTCCTTTCCTTTTTCAAACTTGTATGATAGACTTCCGTGAGTATAAATACCCAGTAAGTATAAACTCTACTAACTACGTCCTACAGTTTTACTAAAACGTTTTTAAAGGTGTTTTTATTACAATCACGAACAAAACATGTAAATGTAAAGTACCAGCACACACGTTAAGCCATTAATTATTCTTATCTAAGTCTAAATAGTTGAAATTGAGAACATAAATCTAAATTAAACACACTGATTTCGTGCGAAATTATATTTTTTTATTTCAGTCTTATTACAGACATTTAAAATGTGTACTAGTTTTGGTGTTTACGTACCTGTGCTTTTGCACTAAAAGTCAAGGTTTTGAGTACAGGGTGTAAACACTTGATAAATATAATACGCTCTCTATATCAGTTCATGCCCCTTATAAAGCGTATCCTATCTTTAGGGTTATTCAGGCTATGGCAGTCTAAATATAAAAAGGCATGAAACACTTAACTCCTCATTCATAATACCTGACAATTTTTAGCGGCCTTTAAAGTCTCTTATCACTGTCACTTTCGTGTCATTAAATAGAAATGGCATCAGACTTATGCTGCTTTCCTACGGTGTGTGGTTCTGCAGATCATCACGCACGGCAACGCACACAGACACAGACTCCTGTGCTACCGCGCACCTCGGCGCACGAGACCGTTCCCATGGTGTGTCGTGCGAGCTGATCCGCCCCTCCGTGCGTGATATCACAGACCGTGGCAAGGGGCTATTAGGGTCCGTTCACACAGACAGGCTCAGAGAAGAGAGCAGATTCTTATCACGTTGAAAACGGAGTTTTTAGTATTTGTTGTAAGGTTTATTTTTACATCTACACTGCTTTTGTCATTGAGAATGCTTGAACGCGCTTGGTGTGAAATAATAAGAGGAGCTGATTGACTCCGATCGCGTAAAATGCGCGCCAATGCTCTCCAAGCCAGTCTGTGTAAACGGACCCGGTCTACAAAGCATCGGTCTACTAAGCTGCTATAGGAACATTATGATAATATACCTATGTATTAGGATGTTCAATGAAATAAACAAATATTTTTTGCTACAGGCTGCCTATTCATTTTCAGGGCCCGTTATTTTAGTACATTACCTACGTTTTAATTGAACACCCTGTGTAATTTAAATTCTGAAAGCCAACTTTATAAGTTTGTGACTTCCTTAAAGTAGATACCTAAAAGGTTGTATGAAATATTGTGGGTGTGCTATTAAGCTTTCAACAAGGCTAGATTCAAATTGAACCTAACAAATTACAGACAGCCTTCATTCTCGTAGCTCAGTTGGTAAAAATATGGGTGCCAGTTTGTTAAGACACATCGATAGGCCTACCACTAGCTCTGTCTGGCTCTGCCTCTGGCTCTGGTTTTGAGTCTTTGGGTGTGCTCACCATTCTATTATACTGTGTGTGTGACGTTTCGCCGTAGGATTCATTTAGTCAACACTCACACAGAGCCAGACCAGAGCCAGAGATAAAACCAGACAGAGCTTGTGGTAGGTCAGATTGATGGATGTAGGGCACAACCTCAATGCCGGTAATGCGATTTTTGTAGGCTAAAGTAACTGCTCAGCATCAAGTGGGTCAATTACTTGTTCCATCACTTTATCTCATTAAAACGATGTGCACTAGACTATTGATCAATTTTATACTTCTTTTACATACACCAATTTTTGCACAACCATTGCAATAATTACGTAAAAATAATGCCAACATTACTTTGTTGATATCCGGTTCGCCGAAGCTTATGAAATCGTAAAGTTGTCTTTTTACTAAAATATGATTCTGATCTAAACTCCCTTCACTGGTTTTTTTTCGGTCTATTATTTTTCTTAGTGGATTAGGATAGATCGTGAGGAAACCGGCATGTCGCAGAACCTAAATAATATGTGTCAAGTGCACGAAAGAAGCCTCGTTGAGGCGCACTTAAAATCCTTTCACCACACTTGGTTCGAAAGAATCAGTGACACGACAAGAAGAAGAAGAATGGATTAGGATACCCTCAAACTCAAACTTTTCCATACGTGCACTTTGGAACTAAGTGTTTTTTGATTTGCACGTATGGAAAAGTTCAAATGATTGGACTAGGATTACAAATTAGTTGCAAAGTGTTTTTTGCACGATTTGCACGTGTGGAAAAGTTCAAAGGAAGGTTAGTTTCTTAGAAAGAAAGAAAGAAAGAAAATATGTTTATTGACCATAAAAAAAGATACAAATAATAAGTGCTTAGGCAAAGTTTCACATGGCCAATTAGGTTCTTCATATTTTTTACCTTTACCTTAAGCACGGGTGTACCGTGCTAAGCGGAGGGTTGCCAGAATTTATTTTTTTGTGCTGCCAGAATATAACATATTTCGAAATGACACGCTGATGATTTCAGCTGGAACTTCTGAGGATAGCAACAGAGTATGGATTGACCTAGATAACAAATACAGTACAATATACTCAATTTAGATGTACTTGAGATAATATTTATCTCTTGAAGATAGAAGATTATGTCAAAACAATCTTGAGTTAGGTATTATGTGCCTACAGCCAGTATAACTATGTACAAAAAAGTATATACCTAATAGAATCTTTTAACACCGAAAACTCAATATTCTTAAGAGATGTTGTTTATTTTGACTGGCTCAGTTGATAGTAGCTCTGCCTTCTGTGCCGTAGGTCGTGGGTTCGATTCCCATCGAGAACAAATATTTGTGTGGTGAACACAGATGTTTGTTCTCTGTCGGGTGTTATTTTGTATTCTAAGTATGAATTTAGAAAAAAAAAGGAAATAAGTATTATAATAATATCAGCTATCTGGTTCCCTTAATACAAGCTCCGCTTAGTTTGGAGCTAGATAGTGTTGTGTGGATAGTCTATAATATTTAATAATTATCATATTTTTTAAATCTCTGATTATTAAAAATGGAATTCCTATCTATTCTTTCCTCGTGATCACCAATTAATAATAACCAACATTTACATATTTATTTTTCATTCTTTATTTACAATTAAATTTTCCATAATTTAACTATTAATTCTTTAGTACGATCGAACACGTCTAAATATCACGCTATGGGTCAAGTTGAACTAGTATGTTGTGCAAATTCGAAACCACACGTGGTTTTTAGCAAGTTAGCTATATTAGGCCCGTATTTAAAAACTTGAGTTGCTTTTTTGCTTGAGTCTGAGTCAAGCCTCAAGCACTCTCAAAAAAAGCATAGATTTTTTTACAGTTCTCCATTGAAAAATAACAAAAGTCTATGTTTGAGGTTCGACTCAGACTCAAACCCAGACACAGAGATAGAGCCAGACAGAGCTGGTAGTAGGCCTACTGTTTTTGAATACGGGCCTAAGATTTCTCAAGCGGAGTTTATGGGTATATTTATAATTTCCGCTGTGCAGTGAAAATTATTACCCAAACGAATTTAATGACGAATTTTGTCGCAATTTTGCTGGTGCCAATTAGCTACAGTATAAGAATTAGTATCTTATCAATAAAAAAAATTGGGGCACTCCAGGAATGCCAACAGAAATGAAAACTCGAACATTTAGCATAAAAATTGAAATGTAAGCTACAATTTTGCAAGCAATGCAGATTTACAGTCAGAATAACATATTATTGCCTCGACAGCTATTTATTAAAGGCAACACAGGCATTATCCTTAATACCAGCCTTATTTGTATTCAAAGAACGAGGCAGGAAGCCTGCTAAACGACTGTCCAAGTCATGATGATATTTATGACCTTATAATCACTAGAAAGGTGCGGAAGAAAACCAAGGGTATGAAGAAGACTGCCATTTTTACGAACATTGTTTTGTTTTGTTGAAAATATATACAATTCAGGTAATAAAAAAAATTAAATGCAATCTTTGATCGAATGAACGTGAAAAATCTTTGATTCCGAAATCGAAGTTTTGAAAATGCACCAATATTTTTTGACGATTTACACACTACAAAGTCAGTTGTTAGGATTTATATTTGGGAGGAAGTTATTTTGCATATAAGTATGTAAAGTTAAATAAAATATATATTCATGAGTATCATTTTATTTTGTTTCCGGAAATACGCACGTATTATTTCGTCGCAAACTACAAATCTTTATTAGTTGAATAACAATGTCCTCGAAGTTAGAACTTTCAATTCTCAATTTAGCATTCACGTTGTTATACATGTGTTGATTACAACTTGTGGCACAACCATGAAGGTAGTGAAGGCAGCATTTTAATTAAGATATAATTGGTCAAGGGAATTAGACATTATTTTTGTCCTTACTACTTTATCGACTTCTGTCTGTGTGTCAGAAGATATAGAAGTCATACCATTCCAAATAGTATGTTTAAAATAGTATGTTGTATTTCGCCGGATAGTCTGAGTCTGAGTGTTGGCCCACTAAAGAGACTGATAAAAGAAGAGTGCATGCAGCGGAGATGCGAATGTTGTGATGGATGTGTGGAGTGACGGGAATGGATAAGATAAAGAATGAATATATCAGGAGAAGTTTGAAAGTGTCGCCAGTGACTGTAAAGATGAGGAGCAATGGAGGGTGGTAAAGGCATGTCATGCGAAGAGAAGAATCTCATGTAACGAGAAGAGTCTAGCACTCTTCTCGTTACATGAGATTCTTCTCTTGAATGAATGTGGATGGGTATAGAAGTAGAGGTAGGCCAAAGAAAAGATGAAAGGATTGCGTGAAAGATGACATGGGTAAGAAAGAAGTGACTGCTGTGTGTTATGCTGACCCCACATGAAGTGGGTTTGAGTGCTCAATTTGAAAACAATTTGTATCCTATCTCGACTCTAATTATGATGGACATAATTAATGTCCATCAGTGAAACAGTGTATGATTAAACAGATGGTTAAATTCCAACATTCAAAGTTATTCAGCGGTCCGTGTGAAAAATTAATGCTTGGTTGAACAACAAAACTCTTAAGAGTACCTACCTAATGAATCATGGAATAACCACAATACTTTTATCATCTCCTTGGAATGTCAGCTGTGATAGACTATACAAACAAACAAGGAGATGAAAGAAGTAAGTAGTTACCTAGTGGGTGGAAAAAACTTGCTGTGCTGACGAAAAACATGTTGCGTGGGAGACTTCAATAAATTATCTACCTTATGCAAACTTTAAAAACTTGAGTAGCAATTGTGACCGCAACGTTTTTTGAGTTTAATGCAGTAATAATAACATATCCCAAACATAATTTGTTTGGGACAAAAAGAAATGACAGATTGTTCACGAAAAAAATTTCGTGAGCGATTTATTTTGCGTCGTGGGTGATGATTTTTTAAAACTCTGCGGGACAATCAGCAAATCTATTTCAAACTTTATAATTAAATGTATTATAGAATCTTTTTAGTTCTGAAAATGTATAAAAATCTTCAAAAACGTAGTGTCTTTGGGACCCTATCGAGTACCGTTCCTGAAGTCGGAGTTTTGCTTCCACATTTCATCTCTACCAAATGTTGTTTTCGTGTGAGCACGTGTCTCTTTTGTATGGAAAATTTATGAGATAACAGCTCGTTTCATTCGTTTCTACGTAACGTTTTTTGCTGTCTCATCTTATCTTTGGAGATAAGATGAGACAACCTACATTTCGTTTCGCCTATTTGTCTCTCTCTATATTGTATGGACAATAGAGAGAGACAAATAGGCAAAATGGAAACAACATTTCGTAGACGAAATGTTTTAGATGAAGTGGTACTTAGTCTTCTGAGCTGTCTGTAGTTTGTTTTCAACGGTCTGTAGCTCTCTTAAGGCAAGGTATTTGAACCACAACAAGATCCTCTTTATTTTTATGAACTCTCTTATTTTAAGCTAAGTGTTTACTTAAGTACTCTTTTTTAAATTTAGTAGGCTGTTGAACCGTTTCAATTGAACAAGTAACCTTGACATATCACAGCTGTTAATGACCTTGTTGCTACGCTTAATAGGTTCTTCTATTAACTTTTGCCGGCGACTTCACTATGGTTAACCCAACTAACTGTGCCCGTGACCTCGTCCACGTGGAATGAAGACTGTGTCTTTAGGTATCATGTTTATTTGCAGTGGAAAGTTCTTTGAATGTTATATTTGTTATATCGAATCAACAGCCAATAAAATAAGTTTCAAGCTAAAAATGCTACTGTCACGCAAATTTTCATCTCTATTTTCAATGTCCTTTTTTTCACATTAAACTATCTGTGTACCAAATTTTATTTAATTCGGTTAAGAAGTTTTGGCGTGAAAGCGAGACAGACAGACCGAGTTACTTTTGCATTTATTATAATTTAGTAATAATAGTAAGTATTGGTGTACTATGTATAATACGTTTCCACGTCTGTTGTCAGAATGCATACCTACTATGACATAGTTTGCATTTTTGTGCCTATCGTTGAGATCAGCCGACATTGACTTAGCCGTAAAATCATTAAAAATAAAAAGATAATATACATTATGTTTGCAATAATAATTGATCTTGCTACTTACATCTTTGTTCCTGTAAACGTTTAGATTTAGCGTGTATGCGTCAGTTTATCTGAGATTTCTTTTCTATTTCAAAAGTGCTTAAAAGTTACTGCTCATAGAAATTGAGAACTGATTTTTTATCACAAAAACTTGTTCTAGTGACTGCATTAAAAAAACAAATGGTTTTGCTGCTCTATTTTCTGAAGGGCACATTTTTTTGTAAATGGCAAAAGTACTGTAGCTAAGCCTTTATGGCCAATGGTTCATTGATTACTGACCTAATCCATTACGTCATAATCTGTCATTGACCCTCCTATTCACCTATGTAATTCATCTTCATTCATTCACTCTTGTGCAAATCGATTCACCGGACATTTATACCGGAGACAATTTTTGCGCAATGATCTGCCAAAAGTATTTGCAATACTACTACCAATTTCCTGGTTTTTCTGTAAGATCTTGCAACAAGAGCTGTGCGCAATGCCTATCTTTTTTGGATTAAGTAACCAAGACCTAAAATTTGGACATACTCCTTTCAAACCGATCATAATGATTGTGAGTAGACTGCGAAGTCTCAAATAAAAAAATAATAAAAAAAGTTTGGTTAATATCGACACCAGCACGCAACACCACTCAGCCATAAAAAAGTAAAGGTACAGTCAGCGTCAAAAGTAGATTGGCATTTCAGGGTTCAAAAAAAAATCTAATCGGTTCATAAATGACAAAATTTTGCGATAACAAAATATTGAAAACAAAACGGCTAAACTGATTTGGATGATTTTTTTATGGGTAGTCCCATAGATTTGGAAGGATTTATTACCTTTCAGATTAAAAAAAAAATTCAAATCGGTTTATAAATAATGCATGAATTAGATAACAAACATAATAAATATACGCCTATATTTTTTTTATTTGAAGTCAGTTACCTATTTTAAGTACCATGTCTGTGTGTGCGTTAACCCTAACCACCACCTTATCATAAGTCAACAGTGTTCACCGCAAGCAACACCTATTCGACAGAAAGACGCGTTTATCTGTACAAATAACTTGCGCGTTAATTGCGGGGTATTTAGCTTCCTCTTGTAAAAAGATAAGTGACAAACGACAGAAGTGCGACAAATCGGCGTCAGACAAACCAGCTGGATGATAGTGAGTTCGATTACCTCTGCGTGACTAGTTAGTGCTTTCGTTATCTGTTTACAGTTTCAGCTATACGTGACGGGATTGCCTATAGGACAAACGAAGACGTGACGTTCTTCATACATAATGAAAGAAAAAGGCGTGGATTGAATCCGCGCCTTTTTCTCGTCACGTGCGTTTTGTCACTATGTTTTAGATGCATCGATGAAATGAAAATGTGTCGCCCGTTTCGACTGACATGACGAAAAACATATAGCATATGCAATGGAATGGAATGGTGGTGAGCACCTACAAAACCGCGATTATTTAGGTGCTCCATTGGTGGCGAGCTAGCTTTTAGCTCGGTAATGTATCGCCCACTTAACGTACTCAAAAATCACATGCAATATTTCCTAGTTTCATGCATACAATACAGTCAACGGATCTTGGCGGGTCTGAAGGGAGTCGTTTGGCAAATTTTCCACTTTTCACTCTAGTCAGTCACATTTTTACAGAAACGGGCACTCTTCAAAGCCGCCAAGTTCCACCAGCCGTATTGTAATTTTTTTGTTCTGTAAGTGAATTCACCTCGAATATTGAAATTAGGTCTTCTTCTAATTTAGGAGTATGTTCTTCTACTTCTATTAGTAAAGTTGGGCAGTGCATCATAGGGCACGTTCCTGACGTGCGAGACCACTCAGGCAATGTTTTGTTATTTATGCGATGATTATAGTTTGTTGGGCCATAATACTTGTTTAAAAATGTATTCAAGTTTTATATCACCTAATATGGTTTCCATCATACAAGTTCAGCTTAGTTTGGGGCTCTGTGTGAATTGTCCACCATAGTCATTTATTAATTTATTACTGTCTCAGCGTATCTTTTCAGGGTTGCCTCTTTGACCTCTTTATACATGACAGTGACCTTCTCTTTTTATTGGCTCGTGTAACTTATCTGTGGTCTTTCCCTTTCGTTTTCTTTCTGCTTTATCTTTAGTCATATTTCACTTATCTTTTTCTTCTTAACCTTCATCAGGTTTCTTATACTGGGGTAAAAAATTAAAAATCTTTTTATTACCTACATAATTACTTTATTACCATCTCATATCTAAAACTCAAGAAATCCTTTAGTACGTATTTGATCATACAATCTGTTTATGTCATTCTGACTGCTGTGTGTAAATTTTTAAGGCTGTCTTTTATTTTCCTTCTCAAAGCTGGGCATCAGGAAAAATATTGAGGAAACCGGTTAGTATTAGTGGCAATGCACTTGCAACTTATCATATTTTATGTTTAAAACTTGAAAAACTGATTTCATAGCCAAACTGCGGAACCGATTTTGATGAAATTTAACCATAATTATTATCATGAGTGCCCTCCGGGTCCCATTGCTGGGCAAAGGCCTCCCCCATTTCCTCTAGGCATCGAAATTTAACCAATATAAAAATATTACCTTTCACATAAAAAAGTTTTTTTTAAGTTGGTTCATAAATGACGAAGTTATGCGATAGCAAACAAAAAAAATAAAGCCGACAATAAGACAATATAACATCTACTGTAGACAAATATCATCTACTGTAAAATGTACCGAAAGTCATATTTTTATCTAGAGTTGGTACTATAAATGTGAATTGAAAGGATGCTTGTCATACTTAAGTATTTAAATCGATTTAAATTTAAGCTTATTTATTTTTCTTTTCTTTTCAGGTAATAAAGTAACAGAACAACCTTGAAATGATACCAAGATGGAGGAATACACTATCCAAACGTAAGTACAACATGATAAATTTGTAATTTCAATGTTTTTACTATCAAAACCTAATTTGCTAACCCACGTCATTCCTTTTCAAATTTACAAGATTCACCGCAAGAGTCCCAATGGACCCAATAAAAAAACACTCCTCATGCTCTTAAAACCATTCAGTCATTGTGGCGTACCAGAACGAAGAAAAAATAGCATTCCTTCCTTAACTTTTTCCCCTAGGGGAAAAAGTTTTATATTTATTTTTGTTGTCAAAATAAATGAAAATGAGCCTACAAAAACGAAAAAGTATTTTGTCATAATTAGAATAATCATGAATAAAGACTCGACTTATTGCTGTTTCATATAAAAAGTCAACATTTTATTTTTGAAAATGGAACTAAAATCGGCGATCTCTTTGGTAGAATGCATGAAATGCGTTGCAGACATTGACATTGGCGCGAAATTCAAATCTTTAGTATTTTTCGACTATATTTCGTATTGGATTTTTTTATTTTCTCGTAATCGTATTGAAAAGTATATCACACGGTGCTAAAATCCCATTAAAACTCGGTTTCTATTTACTCCCTCGCTATAAAGTTCGGGAGTACCTGTAAGTATACTACTTGTGTTGTAAAACTATTAAATCAATGAAAAAAATTGCTGAATTTACAAGTCGCAACATGAATAATGTACTCTTCGCAACATGAATAGGTAATGTAGATGATGTTTACCTACTAAGTATAAATACTGAGCAACACAGTAATTCTAACTTTCGTTATGTTAGAATTCGTCAAAGATTTGAAATGGTCTTGATAAATTACCATTGCTTGAAAACTTTGTTTAAATGTTTTGCAAATTTTATCTTTTTGTGGTGATTATCACCCAAATAAAGATACTGTGAATGTGTAGATCATTAACTTAATTAAGTTCATGCGGTAAAAACTTTAAATACCTTAGTTTGGCTGCTGCCCTAATCATGCTTTTTACATCAAGTAAAGCCCGCTCTGTTTTTTTCTGACGATCAGACGACCAAATTTGTTTTTAATTTTCAAATTGGTTCTTTAAAAAAAATTACTTGTGTCATCACTAATGTAAAATATTTATTGGATCTGAATAATTATTCGTATATAGGTTTTGTCCTTTACATGACCATTATTTTAGAATATATTGGAATGAAGCTACGTAATATACTTCATGTTTTTGCCCTTCTTCCTTTGCAAGTGCCGTCTCTATATTTTATAATTTACTAGTTCTAACCAAAAAATCGGTTGTCTGTAAAGTCGGTTTACTGACGATAGTTGAACGTGATAACGTCATAAGAAAATGCTCGCGGACTCGAAGACTCGGACTCGGACTCGGACTCGGACTCGGACTCGGACTCGGACTCGGACTCGGACTCGGACTCGGACTCGGACTCGGACTCGGACTCGGACTCGGACTCGGACTCGGACTCGGACTCGGACTCGGACTCGGACTCGGACTCGGACTCGGACTCGGACTCGGACTCGGACTCGGACTCGGACTCGGACTCGGACTCGGACTCGGACTCGGACTCGGACTCGGACTCGGACTCGGACTCGGACTCGGACTCGGACTCGGACTCGGACTCGGACTCGGACTCGGACTCGGACTCGGACTCGGACTCGGACTCGGACTCGGACTCGGACTCGGACTCGGACTCGGACTCGGACTCGGACTCGGACTCGGACTCGGACTTGGACTCGAACTCGAACTCTCGGACCCGGACCTGGAACCCGACCGAACCCTTACCCTTACCCTCATTTACCCTTACCCTCATTTACCCTTACCCATTACCCGACCCGGGCTCACGTCAAAATAATATGTATAATATTTTTTTTTCATTTCCTTTCTATCAACCGCCATAAGTATTTAAAAAGATAACAATGTGCATGGATTTGTAAATAAATAATGATATGATCCATTTTCTCCAGTGTTCATAATTCCCCAGCGGTACGTCCTGGGCATCATGGGTCTGCTGGCTGTGTGCAACGCGTACACCATGCGAGTCTGTCTGAACCTGGCGGTGACACAAATGGTTTATGACAACAAGAACTCAGATTCTCACTACGAAGACCCAAACGCTTGCCCGGATGACAGCGAGATTCTGGTCAATGGCACTGTTAGCTTGAAACCAGTAAGTGAAGATATCTTAGTATAGCTTGATTGAAATGTATTAAAATAGGTATTGGTAAGGAAAAAACACAGTTTATCTAAAGGGTTATTCAGAAACGAGGTTATCAAACAGGCTTACCTATACACAAGCTGAAATAACATGAATCGACGTTTGTCGTAGAACTGACTGATATAAAATGGCAAAATAAAAATAAAAGCAGCCAAGTGCGAGTTGGACTCGCCCATGAAGGGTTCCGTAGCAACAAGTAACATAATATAAAGGTTCTTGTAGTTCGTCGAAAGGTAAATTGCGGTTTACGATTTATGACGTATAAAAAAAACTACTGACTAGATCACGTTCAAACCAAATATCGTTGGAAGTTTGCATAGTAATGTACAACATATATTTTTTTTAGTTTTATCATTCTCTTATTTTATCACTTTTTACCACTTTGGAAGTGTCTCTCGCGCAAACTATTCAGTTTATAAAAAAAACGATATGATGAACCTCAACATCATTTTTGAAGACCTATTCATAGATGACACGTATACACGTATATATACACGTATAGGTTTGAAATTTTTTTTGAGTTTCAGTTTCAAGTATGGGGACCTCCAAAATTTATAGTTTTTTTTCTATTTTTGTGTAAAAATCTTAATGCGGTTCACAGAATACTTTTACTCGCCAAGTTTTATCAGCCTAGCTCTTACGGTTTCGGAGAAAAATGGCTGTGAAATACGGACGGACAAACAGACAGACATGACGAATCTATAAGGGTTCCGTTTTTGCCATTTGGCTACGGAACCCTAAAAATGTCTTAAAAATATCTATTTTAATTCACGACCACTGTTTTCAGCCAGAAAAGTTCCGGATCACTCAATCTGAATACAATTTTTTATCCAAAGCTAGTAAGTGGCCATGTATCTACAAAATAAATTCTTATTTTTCAGCATGCAATATTCGACTGGTCTGAATCAACACAAGGCCTTATTCTGAGTGGATTCTACTACGGTTATGCGATAACTCACATCCCAGGGGGGTATCTGGCTGAGAGGTATGGAGGGAAATGGACCTTGGGTATCGGACTGCTAAGTACGGCCGTGTTCACGCTCATGACCCCTGTAGTTGTGAAGGCTGGCGGTGCGACATGGCTGTTCATACTTCGAGTGTTGCAAGGAATGGGCGAGGTGAGATATTTTGTTTTTACTATTTCAACAAACACACTTTATATTTTTCGTTAACACTATAAAATCAATAAAAATTAAAATCTAGACGATTTAAATTTAATTATGTAAGATTAAAATAAACATAGAAAATACAAAAAGTTATGAGAAAGTATCAAATGTCAAAAGATTAAAATAATATTAGATGGTCAAAATGAAATTACAAAAACAAAATATTATAAAAATTTAAGTCAATGAATTAAATTATTGCACATCGTGAGTCAGTAGGTGGGGAGGTGGTAGTAGGGTAGGGTGAGTGAGTGAGTCTCCGTCATAAACTCATTCACTCATCGTAAACTCATAATCGGTTCGCAAACGCACGCGATCTAGATAAAATATGCGCTAGCCATAACTCAAGTCTGTACCAGTTTGACGTGACGACGTCTTATAATTCGATGGAGCCGGCTGCACGCACTAAATAACATGACTTATGCGGCGTTACCTCGCTCTGAGGCGTTCCATTTAAGGCTTGAAGTGCAAGCGAGAGTGCGGAACGAGCGACAAAAAGGCAAATCGGCCTCCACGTTTGGCAGCGTTCGACATCTGTCTCTCTCCTACTCAAGTAGGACCACGTGGACAGCTGTATGAGGTTGTCACGTTCAACTATCGTCAGTAACCGACTTTACAGACAAAAGTAGAGCAGCACTAATATTATGCAACATCGACTGATTTATCATCTGATTTTATAGCGAGTTACCGAATCGAGCAAAAAGAAAACTATCATTACTTTGTTATGTACCACATTTAATTTTGATACATTATTAGATGAACGTACCGAAACTGTTCCTTTCACCTTAACAAAGCTTTTTAGCTTTTTAATAGGAAGAGTAATAATAATATAAAAGATCGTTTTAATAGTTTAGTCGGTCTAACAATTTAGAACATTATGTCAAGTGCTTAGATAATCATACTTCTGGTGTATAGAAATCGATACTTTTTTTTAAACACAAACAATTATTATGAATAAAAAAAATACTTGTAAAAATTTAAAATAAATTTATACATACTAACTTTTATACATATAAAATTTTATATTATTGAAATAAGGCCTTTATGTTAATCTTAATATATAAAAATAAATCCCTTTTTCCCTTGGTTACGCCATCACGCGTGAACGGCCGATTTCACTAATTTTTATTTTGTTGTGTTTGTTATTGTCAGGAGAAGGTTCTTTAGAAAGAAAAACATAAGAAAATTAGAGATTTTTCATTTCGGATCTAAGCTTAGTGATTTGGACAGTACCTATAGTATTTTTTGTAGGTATAACCTTATGACGTTTGACATAGAAAAGGACAGAATCTACCACCATATGACCAACTAGACAGAATACGTGCTGCAAATGACAACGTCTGTCAGGTCAGCTAGTAGGTAATACAATAATAATAATATCGGTTTACGGAAGATGATACCTAAGTTATGACTTGAGGAAGCCTAAAAGGATAACATGTAGGAGTAAAAGTGCGGATACAAGGTAAAAAGTTACCTATTTGCTTATCTGTCGGCTTAAAAAAAGAACAACAAGCAAAAAGTATTTATGCAAAGAAGCTCATTGAAAAGTATTTAATAGACGGTAAAGTCCCTAGTGAGTTTTCCTCCTATAGTAACTTAGACAATTAAATTGCCTAAGTATAGTAATATGCAAAAGATAAAATAATATAATTATGCACGTAGTTATAAGTAAAGCGTTTAAACCAACTAAGGAAAACTCAACAAAATTAAAGATAGGTAAGAACATTATACAAAAGGAAGGATATTTATATAATAGTATAGACTGCATTATTAGTTAGTTATATCTTAGTAAAACACACACGCACATACAAAGAATAAGTATTAGTAGGTAGGACTGTATTTATTTTGTCAACAGTAAATTACAGTCATCAACTAGTTTATTAAAATAAAAACCGCAATGTCCATAAAATAGCAATATGGACATCGTGGTTTTTGATTCTAAAAGATAAGTAATAGATAACTTATCAGATACAGTGCTACCAACTTGTTCGTTCAGATCAGAGGGGGCACCACCACCACCATCACACAAAAATGGCAACATACCAACTGAACATACAAGTGCCCATTGAGAAGCTGCAAACTTTTTGTCTAATTTAAAATCAATACTTAAACTTAAAGCCGATTGTCACTGGTCGATAACCCAAATACAACGAGATCTTAAATAGAATTTAACTATTTATGATATAGAATAGATATAGAATAAAAATAGAAATATATGACTTTAAAACTAAACAATAAGTGTTCATTTATAATTTTCAGGGTCCAACAATGCCAGCTCTGATGATAGTACTAGCTCGCTGGGTGCCGCCACACGAGCGGTCTCGCCAAGGAGCCTTGGTCTTCGGAGGGGCACAGATAGGAAACATCTTCGGCTCTTTCATGTCTGGTTTCCTGATGGCTGGTGACGGAGACTGGGCTAATGTGTTCTACTTCTTCGGATGCTTTGGAATACTGTGGTTCTTGGCCTGGGTGAGTGCTATTAAGTTTTAGTAGCTTGAGATCCTTGATCAAGTTATTGGTACAACTTTCTTAATTGCGTTATTTACATACACGTTTTACGGAAACAGTATTATTATAGTGAAGGACGAACTTACATCGTTTAAAAATGTAAGATTCTCAAAATATAAATGTGCAAAATGTTTGGAGATCTTCTACGACATGACAGCTACATAAAGAACATCATTGAAGTTAAGAGTAAGTCAAGAATAAGTTACGTGAGCCAGATAAAAGAAAAGGTCGCTGTATGTCGTACAAGGAAGTCAGTGAGAGTCAGAGAGTCACAGAGTGAGAGTTAGAGGGATTGGAGAAAACTGCATCAAAACCCCGACAAGATGATATAATACGATCGTTTCAAAGCCAGCGTCTATACCTATAACTCTAACCTAAAACACAAAATAGAAATGGAATTTTGCAAACGAGTCGATCTTTCACAACTCATTATTTACTATTTAGCAATTAAGGGAGCGCTGGCTTTAAAGTGACCAAAAATAATCGGTGTTCTTGGTCGTTTGCATCGGTATTATTGTCTATCCTTACTATACGAAAAATGTTTCTAAACTAAAAGAATTAAACTAAGTTCTTTTAGTTTCGTATATTTTATCTGATGACCATCTGGTGTTGCGAATTATTATTTAAGTTTTCTTTCTATATTTATTTTCAGAGTCTCCTATGCTACAGCACACCCAACACCCACCCGTACATATCAGACGAAGAGCTGAAGTACTTGAACGAGACCGTCACCAGCGCTGATACCAAGCGGGTCAGAGATCCTGTACCCTGGAAGGCCATTGTCAGATCTGTGCCCGTTTGGGCATTGTTGTTTGCCGCTGTAAGTAATATCATTTTAAACGCAGTAATATTCTTTGTACTGTGGAATAAACGAAGCAAGCATAGCTCTCTGCTCAGTTGGTAGTAGCTCTGCCTTCTGTGGTAGGTCGTGGGTTTGATCCCCACTGAAAACAAATATTTGTGTGGTTAACATTGCTATTTGTTCTTTGTCGTTGTAAGTATTACAATCAGCTATCTGTTTTCCATAATACAAGCTCTGTTTAATTTGGGGCTATATTATGTCTCAAGTTAACGGACGCTGGGCAAGGCATCGTAGGGCACACTCCTGACGTACGTGACCTATGAGACAATGCTTTGTTATAGGCCATGGTTACCACTTAAGGGGCCGGCGGAGAGCGAATTTTCATACAAACGTAATACCAAAATGTTTACTAATTTAAGCAGATTTTCACTATTTTATTGTAATTATTGGATTTGTATAGTATTTATCTAGGTTCCTGAATTAAGGTAGGCCTTTCATTTGAGGTAAGTAATTTAAAATAAAAACTGTTCAGGAACCTAGATAAATACTATACAAATACAGTTATTACAATAATATAGTGAAAATCTGCCTAAAATAATAATAATTTAGGTACCTATTACGTTTGTATGAAAATTCACCCTCCGCCGGCCTCTTAAGATTTTAAGTGGTAATTCGCCTATAACAAAGCATTGCCTCGACATGAGCCATATGCTTGTTCCACCAGCTTACGAGTAGTTGTATAAAAACCATTTGTCTGGTCGAATAAGATTTTCTTTGGTCTCTCCTGTTTTTGTTTTGTTCATTTTAAAACAAAAATGAAAGATTCTTGTTTCTGATCTGAAAACCGTTTCAAATGAGCCAAAAATGTTGTATGCGAAGCTGTCGTGACTAATGCGACTTAGGTATAGGTGATTTTCTACGACTATTATCTTATTATTAGGCGTTATTTTATGTAGGTATGTATGCATATAATACCAATAATGAATACCTATCTAATATAATTCACTACAATCACACAGCTGACGTTTATTTGCTTGTCATTAACCGAGTGAGTTGGAACTAGTTTTTGTTAAATGAAAAGGCCTTATTTCGAGTGTGGAACTTATCAGTAAATCCACTTTAGCAAACTGTTGACCTCTTTAGAGCAAATCTTAGTGAGCACTCTAGAACAGAAACGTTGAAATCAGTACCCGAAGTCGGAGTTTTGCTACCATAATATTTCGTTTACCAAATGTTGTTTTCGTTTCGCCTATTCATCTCTCTGTATTGTATTGAGAAAAAATTTGACTGCAAAAATACGTGACGTCTTTCCGCATTTTTCATAATGTCGTTAGACTATCGGTTATGGTCTTGTGCTTCGTCTTCTAGTCCATGCTTGCTTTCTATACCCTATAATCCAGAGGTTGCTGGTCAAAGCGAAACATGTATTAAAGTCGTAGGCATTACATATTGCACAAGGGCTAATTTCGGCTTCATAGAGCGTAGTGTGCATCAGAAGAGATGATGCTCTCTACGAAACCAAAAAAGCCAATGTGCAATATTTATTGCCTACAACCATACCTACCTGTTGAATATGGTACTTTCATGGATTTCCTAATTTATTTACACGATCAACTCTCCCAGCATTTACTTTGGCAACATTTTTGTAAATAACTTTTCGACTAGATGTCATAAAAAAATATAATTGTTCCAGGTTGGGCACGATTGGGGTTACTACACAATGGTGACAGATCTGCCCAAGTATATGACAGATGTGCTTAAATTCAACATCGCTACCACGGGAACACTCACCGCTATACCATACCTGGCAATGTGGATAAGCTCCTTTATATTCGGCTGGGCCTGTGACTTCTGTGTCAAAAGAAAATGGCATTCTATTAAGACTGGAAGGATTATTCACACTACGATAGGTAACACTTAACTATATCTAGCCTATTCATAATGTATTTCATTGCGAAAAACACAAACAAAATACAAAGACAGAATTTCTAGAACATGATAAATTTCCCTATTGTTGTTCAAGTATTGTAGTACTAAAATGGAGTTTCAATCGATTCGATATTATTAAGCGTTGGTATTTCAGACAGATTAACCATCTTATGAGGATATCCGTAGAGCTAAGGTCACCGACATACTAGCTCGTAGAATTAGAAAGTTGTAGGGGCAATGGGCAGGTCATATAGCTCGAAGAACCGACAACTGCTGGGGAATAAAGGTTCTCAAATAGCGACCACGAACCGGAAGACGAAACGTAGAGCGCCCACCCACCAGATGGACCAACGACATGTCAATATCGCAGGAAGTCGGTGGTTAAACAGGGCTCGAGAATCGTTCTTCCTGGAAATGTGTAGGGGAAGCCTATGTCCAGCAGTGAACTTTTTCAGGTTGATGATGATGATACCATCTTATCTCTCTTTTAAAGATATTATTCGAAGAAGTCTCTGTAGAGCTATTACCATATTGGATCCATCAAATATCTGAGCGAGCTCATTTTGAAAACACATACCTACGGGTCGCTCAAGTTTTCTACTAAATTGCACTCTGATCGTAATATTTATACGACCGCGTGTTCAGCTGTTTTTAGCGTATCCATTTTCTACTTGAAGGAGTCACGTTTGCATTTTCATTGTTTACAAACTAATGATCAAGTCAATGACAATGCTCTTTCCACCTACTTACCACAGGCATTAAACTGTGTCGTGAAAGTTTTCACGACTTCACTTTTTGAAATTGTTTATTAAAAGAACTATGATAACTGAAAGAGTACATTTTTGAACCTAAAACACCAACACATGAATTTTTTCTCGTTCATCATACATATATTTGACCTCGTTCCAAGTGCAGAAAGCACAGCTATAACACCAAATCCTAATGCTGTATGCTGTAGGAACCAAGTTGTAGTTTGTTGCCTGCTCTTTTAGGCTAGGTCACGTGGAGCTCGCACATAGACTCACATAACCTAAATACAAAGTAATCCTTTTTTTTTCTTTTTATAGGCTTGCGTTTGACCGCAATTTCACCTGCTAATTTATCAGAATAAACATTTTTTTTAATGTTTATAAATTTGTATGTTTTGTTCCAGCTGCGACAGGACCCGCAATATGTATCATCCTGGCATCATATGCGGGCTGTGATCGCTTCGCTGCTGTCGCCTATTTCATCGCGTCTATGGCTCTTATGGGAGGCTTCTACAGCGGGATGAAGGTAGTAAAATACTTTGCAGTAAAACTCGTCCCCTTTCGCAATCTCTCAAGTTTGAGAGCCAGGATCAGCTCCCACAAAATTGAAATGGGATTAGACATCAAAACTTTGACAGTCATTGAAAGTTCCTAGCTTCACGGTGAGAGAACCGCTAAAAGTAATTGGGAAGTGTTAATAATCAAAGAGTCTTCTACCCCTACAACAGCTCACTACATCAGTCAAACTGAAAACATATTTATTATAAGACATAAATAAGTAAGTAATATCATTATCACGAACATCTTTAGACCGACTTCACCCACACACTCAATCCTATGCCAGTCCAACCTATTTGGGCCCCGTGACTTTGACTATGTCGTCCATTCATCTTGCATAAAGTATCTTAAGTAATGAACAGCAGTGAATTTCCTGACGATTATTCAAAGCAGCTGGGAAGTAGTAAATATGGTATGAAAACATCGTGAGGAAACCGGTATGTCGTAACCTAAAAAGTTCAAAAAACATGTGTCATGTGCACGAAAGGAGCCTCTCTGAGGCGCACTTAAAATCCTTTCACTACGAAAAAACTAGTGATACGATAAGAAAAAGAAGAAGATGGTCATGATCACAGTGTTTCAGCAGTTTTAATGAAAGCTTTTGCTTCCAAAATTAATTTCAGGTTAACGCATTGGACTTGGCACCAAACTACGCTGGTTCCCTAACGGCCATGATCAACGGAACCTCTACTATATCAGGCATCATCACACCATACCTCATAGGATTGTTGACCCCAGATGTAAGTATTTTTAACCTTATTTTGGGATCATAAATAATGTATTTTTTTCTCTGCAATTTTCTTTCTCATCTATAATACATAGAAATTAATCCCGAAATTAATCACGCCATCACGCATGAACTTCTGGACTGATTTGACTAAAAATTGGTGGGGAGGTAGCTTAAAACCAGGATACGGATATAAAATACTTTATAACTCGAAAAAGTAACGGAAAGAAACGAAAAAAGAGCGAGCGAAGCTGGCGGCCGTTAATAGTCCTTTATATGATGTATATTGTTAGGTAATCATTTAAGTTAAGAGCCAAAATAAGTTTTAAATTTATCAATACATTTACAAAATAAATTCTTTTAGATTTTTTTTTAAGCAATTTTTAATCTTTGCTGAATCATTGATTAACAATCATTATTTTTTAGCATCTTAATTATCGATTTTATTATCATACCTACTGGTTGATATTACAAGTAGATGTCCCACCTGATGTTATATGGTAACCATCGCCTATAACAAAACATTGCCTGGTAGGTAACGCACGTCAGGAACGTGTCATATGATGCTGCCCTGCGTCCATCAACTTGAGGAATCAAATGTTCAGCCTCACGTGCCAGTAACCGGCATCCAATTCCCTTTCAAACCGAATCACAGCAAATGCTGCTCTACAGCAGAAATAGGCATGAATAGAAATTGTTGTTTTGATAAAAAGGCAAACCTACAAAATGCGGAATAATTTTGATAACCAAGTTTACGAAGGCCTTTCCAATTCAATATTTCCATCAATAAACAAGCATAATATGAATATATTTTCAGAAGCCTGTGTAAATCTTCTGTCACAGTATACATTTTATGTTTTGTAAGCAGTAGATTCGATCATCCACTAAAAGTAAAGTTACCTATAGCTTAGTAACCTTGGCTGCTTTATTTAATTTCCACATTGAAATTATAGCTTCTTGGTCACTTGCGTGCAGTTTGGAACTAGTGTGTTAGACGTACGTTTTTATTAGTGCCTTTCAAGTATTTATTAATTTATTTAGTCTTGGATTATGGCAAAACCACCATGCTACGGATTCCTTCAGGATAAAGAATGCAGTTATTTTTCTTGAGTTCGAATGTGTTATACGTAGCTTGCTTTGCGTACATCCTAGCAGTACTGAGATCTTAATATCGCTGTCATATTTGACAGAGTTTCACTGGTCGCCACCGCAGATCGCATAGTATACAGGGTTATTCATTATTAGCTGCAAATACTCAGGAATTAGGTTCAACAAATAAAATAAAAAATATTTATGAAATGATTTTTTTAAGTTTTGTTATGAAAATCCCGAGAAAATCGATAAAGGAAACATTGGCGCCTGACCTATTTTGACCTTTGATCCGCGCCCGCGCGCCGTGAGTGACACTCTGCGTTCAGTCACCGCCTAGGTGGGTCATCGTCCTGTTCTCCATGGCAATCATTATGCAATAGCCGTAAAGAAATTAATAAAAATAAAATTTTGATACAAAAACTTGAAAAATTTTTTGATCAAATTTAAAAAAAATAATTTCATAGATATTTTTTATTATTTTTGTTGAACCTAATTCCTGAGTATTTGCAGCTAATAATGAATAACCCTGTATAATAATATGCGCCAGACTTTACTAGCTGTCACTACTGCAAACAAAAGTTTACTATTCTGTGCTTTGTTCAATATTAACAACGCTTTTTTTTGGATATCAAAAGCTTTCAAGTCATTGCCACGTTCCTTTCAAGTTTGTCTTTGAAGTTGTTTTATATTTTATCAAGAGGTATTAACGCTTTTATATATTCAAGTGACTCAAACTAGAAATATCTTATATTTTGAGAATGATTTTTATTTATTGCGTTTGTGTTAGGTAAACATACAGAAATCAGTTGTGTGGGTTGCCTACAATTTTTTTTTATTACTTATTTTATGATAGTATTGAGCCCGTATAGCAAACCTCACGATTAACCATTTTGTAATTTTTGAAATCAAAACTTTTTTAGCGGGGTTGCAGTTTTGAGGTGGAAAAAGAGTCTACAATATTTATTTTATTTACATAACTTCCTCATACGGAAACTGCGAATTCTAAAAACGCCAATATATATAAAGCAATCATAGATTTAAAGGAAAATTTAGCAGCAAAATAAAAACAACGATTCTATAAGACTTGAAAGATGTATTTGCTCTAATAACATTTCCACAGCCTCCTCATTTAGTGTGGGCAAACGGCTAATAGAGCTATTTTAGTAAACGCAAGATTTCACTTCTATCGGGAGTGCCATGATTTTTTTTCTTTGGCCTGTTAAGTGTTAGATCACTTAGTGTTAGGTTTCTTACTATCTCATGCTTATTTGAGGCATAAAATAACTAATTAAAATTAATTGCCATTTGACACTCACGCGCAGTGAATAAAAATTGTGGCACCAGTACGATCTAGTTGGTATACTTACCAATTGACACTGTTAATTTTGGTTAATTGGTAGGTTAGTGTGTCAGTATTCAGACTTAAGAAGGAAATAATCACATGATTGACCCAGTTCAGCATTTTTTTTTTAATTTCAGTAGGTTATGCTATTTTAGGAAGCTTAATATATTAGTTATTACGTTATATTTCCGCGGAAAAAAGTAGTATCTATCATCATCCTGTCGTAGTAACATATAAATAATAAATAAATAAATATTGTGGACAATTCACACAACACTATCCAGCCCCAAACTAAGCAGAGCTTGTAATATGGGAACCAGATAGCTGATATAATACTTGAATACATTTTTTTTTTGTAAATACATACTTATAATACAATATAACACCCAGACAAAGAACAAACATTTATGTTTACCACACAAATATTTGTTCTCGGTGGGGATCAAACCCACGACCTACGGCGCAGAAGGCAGAGCTACTACCAACTGAGCTAGAGGCCAGTCAATATTTAAGTTCACAAAGGCCTATAGAGTATGTTTTAGTTTAGGTATACATATCATTTTGGCCACTGAATTCAAACGATCTTTATCGTTCAACGTGTTGATTCATCGGGTAGGGTGGATTTTTGAATTGACAATCAGATCCTATTATGTACAAACTTTGCTTAGTTTGACGCCAGATAGTTTTTTTTTATTACTAATAACCATTAATTATCTATCAAGTATCTCGATCAGATCGCAGCCATTTAAGAGAAAGGCCTAGGTTAGCAGTACCCTAAACCGACGAGCATGTATGAAGAATGTTATGCGAGTGAATGAAGCGAAAGAGGTGTGTCGGGATCGTAGCAAGTGGAAATCCATGCTCTCTGCTTACCTCCATGGGAATGAGGCGTGATTTTATGTATGTATGTAACTATAAATTAATTTGTCTGCATTTTGTTACAGTCAACACTGGCGCAGTGGAGAATAGCGTTTTGGGTGTGTTTCGCGGTGTTAGTAGGTACCAATGTCGTTTATATTTTCTGGGCTGATGGCAAACGGCAATGGTGGGATGACGTAAGGCAGTACGGATACCCTGAAGGCTGGAAGCACGGACCACTCAGCATGGCTAATGAAGACAAAGAGAAAAACAAGCAGGCAGAAGCCGAAAACAGTAAATGATTGATATAGAGAAATTTGCACACGAAAGTGGGTAGGTGAAAAATTTTCAATTTTTTATGACAATTTATTCGAATGTGATTGTTGATTTTTTTTTAATTCAATTCATTTAAAATAATAAGGTGCAACATTATTTTGTAATATTATCATTATTTTAAAATAAAAGAATTAAAAAATCTGTAGAAAAATATCGAATTTACAATGTTATATTATCATGTGATTTTTTTAAGGTTGTGTGAGATTTGCGAATGTTAGATAGTTAGATAAGTTAAGTTATTTTGTTTTTTTTTCTACCGTGTAATTTATTATTATTGGTTTTCAATTAAATAAACAGACAAGTGTGTGATCCACCTGTCGATAAGTGTTTACCGTGCAAAATCAGATGTACTTACCGACTTTAATAAAAATTACGCCTTTTGAATAACCCCGTACTGGGTCTTTAGGGCAAAACTTCTATGTTCAATGTATATTTTTTAAAGTTGGTTTTTTTTTCAGCATTCGTTGGTAGACGCTTTTTATATTTGTTTCTTTTTATGTCTTTGTTTTCCACAATGAAGACTTCTTTTGGTTTAACTGTTGTATAATATAAGTATGTGTACTTAGATAATGTTATTGATGTGTAGGTATAGTTAGGCGCAATTAGCACGTATTTTTTTCTGTCAAAGTTTTTTTTCAAGTTGGTGCCATACACGCATTATAACTTACATAAAAAAGCCTCTAAAAACATTTGAACGTTTAAAATATCCTAAATAGTAGTAAAATTATATTAAAAAGTACAAATAAATTGACGTGCATATCTGCTAACAGTACCTAAAGTATCTTTGAATCGTATTTAAGTCTAGTGACACGACAAGAAGAAAAAGTACCTAAAGTTATGTCAATTTATTTCAATTTAAATTACAGAAAAGGCTATATTTAACTATTCTTTTTATTATCTAATGAGTGTAAAAGTATTATAAATTTAAATAATTTCACGACTAAAAACCGGTCATACTACAGTTTCCTAAAGACCGTAATGTTGGTGTTAAGTATTTTTTTGTTATCTGACAAAATGTGATACATAAATTAAAAAAAAACTCGAAACTAGTGACGTATTTTAAGTAATAAATCAACAAACTTGTTAGTGATTTTAAATTTAGTTACCGCTAAATTAAGGTTTATTTTAAGTTTATAGTTTAAGCATGTAAGTACATAATCGAATAAAAAAATAATTATGCTAAATGTTTTTTTTTCATATATAGCCTTGTTGTCCTTTAAAATATAATAAATAGGTATTTGTTTGACGGTAAAAACAAGGAACTAACTAACTTGTAAGTACTCTAGTAGCTAAAGTGGCCGATAAGTTTTTTTATCATTGAATTGCTACATAGTGTAAATGATAATACATTAAATTCATGAAACAAAGATTTAAGGGAGATAATAACAAACGAGTTGTTTTTGCTGTTTTATAGATAATAATATAACGATATTTGATAGCTATTCACAGATCGCCATCGCCATCGCCTAGATGAGCGTGGCCTTTAAGATTAAAATCTGACGCATAATCGAATTGGAGTTGATTGATTAGTGCGAATCGAATCGCCTCTCAAGCAATCTAATCAAACATGTATAGAATAACAAACAGTCGCTTAACCTTAGTGGTAGCTGTCTGCTATGTAAATGTAGTACATTGTGAGCATAAGTGAATAGATATATTATGATTTGCATATAGATGAGGTTTAATAAGAGTGTTTTATCAAAGCTAGAATCATACATTATGTGCCAAATATAATATTTTTGATGCATTATTTATGTCGGTGCTGGGGCCTTATTGTCTAAAGGCCTGCGCACACCTAGTTCGCTGGCGGTAGCGATCAGTGAAACGCTGTCAAATATCGCTGTCAGATTTGAGATTTGACAGCGATATTTGACAGCGTTTCACTGATCGCTACCGCCAGCGAACTAGGTGTGCGCAGGCCTTTATTGTCTATGTGAACTCGTAATCGACATCGGCTTCATTTTTGATATTTGAAACCTAGCCTTGACTTTAACTGTCACTTTCGTATTGTATAATTATCTGACATAAGCACCACCACCGAAATTCAAATCTAGTGAATGAATTAAACTTGATCGTAATTCATGTTTTGGAATTGCGTAACGGCGAAATGAACTTCAGTTGGATACCTTATACCAAAAAAAAAAAACCTAAAATACAATCAAAATAAAAAGTATATTTATTCAGTAGGATCGCAAGGATCACTTTGAAACATCAGTAGTAAGTAAGTAGTCTAGGTGCCAGTTCCACGCGACGTGAAATATAACATCCAGACCGAGAACAAACATCTGCGTTCACCACACAAAATTAAATATTTGTTCTCAGTTGGGATTGAACCCACGCCCTCCAGCGCAGAAGGCAGAACTACTTATAACTGAGCTGTGAGGGCTGCCATTGTACATAATGTATCAAACCCATGATCAACATGACTGCTTAATTACATATCTGCCTATGACAAGGTCCGTGGGAAGCGATGCGCTCTGTTTGCTGTGGGAGCCATGACAATGCACAAGGTCTGCAGAATAAAATGATATGTATGCTAGTGAAATGGAGCGTTCCTTCATAGACGCATCAGACACCATATAACCATCATAACACCGTAAATTAGGGTCTCTCAAGAAGTGGCTGATATGTAATTAAGTGCTCGTGAGTATATAGCTGGCAGTAGCTGACTTCAAATAAAGGAGCGGAAGAGGTTCTCAATTCGGTATTTTTTAATGTTGTATAACCTAAATATACTGTATTTCGTCATCTAAGAACCGATTTGAAAAAATATTGTTTTATCAGTAAGGTATTATTACCAGATTCATCATCATCCACCTGAAGAAGTCCACTGTAGGTCATAGGCTTCCCCTAAAAACATTTCCAGGAAAAACGATTCTGAGCCCTTTCTATCGACTTACTGCAATCCTAACAATGTCATCGGTCCATCTCCAGATTGGTCCCATATAAATTAATTAAAATCGGTTCAACAGTTTAGCCATGAAGTCATTTTCTAAATTTTTTTAAATGTATTTTAGATAATATTTTTGTAATGCAACTGAATAAACGATTTTTGGCTTTTACTTTGAGTAGTTTTGAGTAAGTAAATTAGTCTTCTTTGGTCTTGATCTTGATCATTTCTTGAACAAATAAATAAATATTGTGGATTATTCACACAATAGGTACTATCCAGCCCCAAACTAAGCAGAGCTTGTACAATGGAAACCAAATAGCTGATATACTTTTTTTGTAAATACATAACATACTTAGAATACAATATAACACCCAGACAGAGAACAAACGTCTGTGTTCACCACACAAATATTCGATCTCGGTGGGGTTCGAACCCACGACCTACGGCGCAGAAGGCAGAGCTACTCCCAACTGAGCTGAGAGGCCAGTCAAATATCATAATCATAATCATAATCATAATCATAATAACTTTATTGCGAATATAGGTGTAGGTACAGTTGTAAGGGTTTAGTGTTAGATCTTCTATATTCAACTAATTATAGCATGCAATACGTCTTAAAGATTAGGTACATTCTCAGAATAAAGACAAACTTCTGATGGAATGTCAAATAAAATACAAATTAAAAGTCACAAGTCTAAAACAAATAAAATAATACAGAATCTCCACAAAAAAAAAAAAATTAAAAAGTCCTCGTAAAAATAAAATTTAAAAATAACAAGCAAAAAATAAATTGCTGTTTTCAAAGGTGACCCTTTATTTTTGCAGGCGAGTTAAATAAAAAATGCACAAAAATCATTGCAGAAGTCCAGACAGATAGCAGTGAATATTAAAACCAACATAATAATTCAAGAAAAAATATCCATCACCAGATTTTTGCAACACCATTAAAAATGAGACTAGGCTACCAGCAAAACGAAGGCCGTAGTGGCTCTTCAATGGCTGGGCGTCGTTGCTGTGCTTACAAATATACAACAGAGAAGTAATAAATTATAGTTTAAAAAACTAAAAAAAACGCTTTTATAACTAATTAAACTAAAAAGTTAAAAATAAAACTAATAAACAATTGAAAAATTTATATTATTGTACAAAAAAGCGTGGGGTGCTTTTTATAATAACTTCAGATATACTAAACTATTGATAAAATATTTACAACAATCAAAATCAAGCACCCCACGCTTTTTGTACAATAATATAAATTTTTCAATTGTTTATTAGTTTTATTTTTAACTTTTTAGTTCAATTAGTTATAAAAGCGTTTTTTTTAGTTTTTTAAACTATAATTTTTTTTTTACTTTTTAGTTTTTTTTTTTTTTTTTTTTTTCATATTATTGCATTGTCATTGACCTTTGACAGGTGTGCAAAGTTTGAATCAAATCTGATCGTTCAAAGTAGGACAAAATCGAGCTCAAAGAGGTCGGTTACATACATACATACATACAGGTGAAGCTAATAAAAGCGTTATAAAAAAATGTCTTCTAAACATACTTGTCCAATACGAAGGTTTAGTTTCAAGGTTACGACTTCATGGCCAGCCATCCTAATCTTCCAAATTAAGTTACCAACAGCTTGTCCAATTTAAATTGGTTCCTATGAATAGTAATGTTTTTTTTTATTTTGAATTGACCAGAACTATTAACTTTTAATTCTAATTTACTGGATATTATTTTAAATTGGCACCAAAAGTTACTTCCATCATCACCTGAAAAATTTACTTTTTGGAAGTTTACTTAAGAAAATCTATCTATCTTTCCTTCATGTTCTTCCTTTTATTTCTGACACTATGTTATTTAGCAAAAAATAATCCTTTCGATCGGTATGATAAAGCTACAGGCTGATTATTTTTCTCGTGTAACGGGTTCAACCATATAATTATTTAAATATCTCTGAATACAGTTTAAATTGTTTTTAAAATTCAAATAATTTCTTCATCAGAAAATCCATTTACAATATGCAATGTACTTTCTCTCCATGTGGCATATCTACGGGACGCCCTGTATAGTCGCTGTCCATAATCTGTTTCCACTCTCAGAACATCTTTTTTTAAATCAAAGGCTCTTCGTATTTTAGCCTTGCTAAAGTAAGTACCTTGTTTATCTTCAATAGCTTCCACTGTCATATCTTTTAGTGGACACAAGTTGAAAACCGGTTCATTCGTAGCCGCCGGTTCGTTATCTTTTCTTAATACATATTTCTTCGATCGCCGTTTGATATCGGTCAGATTAGTGACATCAATAAAGTTTTATCTGCAGTGTCCTTTAAACGAAGTAGATGATTTTGTAATTCAACTTATTCAATTTCTATTTTACTAGTGGCCTGTCCCGGCCTCGCACGGATGGACATTATTTTTTATTTTTTAAACATTTGAATATAACCTATGTTACTCAGGGTGAATGTAACTTTCCAATAGTGAAAAAATTTTTGAAATCGTCGAAGTAGATTTTGAGTATATACATTACAAACATGCACACAAAAATACAAATCTTTCTTTCTTGTAAATAACACACAGTTTAGAAAAAAAATCTGATCCTGACACGTTTTCCTACATTAAAAAGAAACAGTTTCACAGTTTACATCGTCCTTAAACTGTATAAGTTTTATATTGCAGCTGTTTGCTGTCCCTGAATAAGTAGAAAAAGATCTAAAAAATCGAAAGGATTAAAATAAATACTGCATCAGAAAGCCACAACAAGTTCTGTCTGGCTCTGGTTTTGATTCTGTGTGAATGCTCACCAGTGTATTATACTGATGTGTGTAGGACGTTTTGACGTAGGATAGTCAAAACTCACACAGACTCAAAACCAGAGAAAGAGCTAGACAGAGTTTGTGGTAGGCCTATATAGATAACGTAACTTGTGGTCATATAGCTATATTTGTACATGCAAAAGAGCTTAATTTACTGCTAAAGAAGCTCCGGCTATAAGGCACGTATGTCCTAGATACGAGATAATTTATTCCAAAGCACGAAGCAAATGAACTGAACTCAGTCTAGGCATCCAAGTTAATGCATCACAATTGAATTCGTATGACACAAATACCGGAATACAAACGCAAATGTCTCTAGCAGCCACCCATTCAAACATTGATATAGAGCAAAAACGAACAACCAAGCGACAAGTTGACCTACAGGTTTAGGAACGTGAACCATGTTTTTAAGATTTGGAGAGCTTAGTAACCAAAAACTTTTGCGCTAGAGCGTAAAGTATCTTATCTTACTTCTTTTATCCAAATAATAATTTTGCTATGAGAATAAAAAAAAAAACTAGATTCAAGAAGAATCTTCAAAGCTACATTCAGGTTAAAATTTGTGCAAAATACCACGTAGGAAAAATAAGCTTAAAGATTAATAAGCGCTGTCACCTAAGCACAGATTAAACAAATGTTTTGGAGTCAACTGTGATGATGTAACTTTTTATGATCAAAAAAAGCTTATAGGTTGACATCGATAAACGAAAAATCTAGAGAATACAGGTTTTTAGAACTAGATCTTTGACAAACTTTTCACTTGCATAGCTCAGCCTTAGAAACGAAAGAAAGAGACATACATATTTTTGCATTTATACGTATTAGACATCGTCATATTATGTACTGAATATTCATCCTAGTCATTATAGTTTATCACCCATTCTAAGAATTTTAATATAAATGCGTTTGTGGTTAACAAGATTTTGCGAACTATAATAATAAAGGTTTTATATTGTTGTTAGGTTGAAACTGTGACTTCGACTCATGCTCATTATGTGGACGTGCTGGTTTAATAATAGTTCGACATACAAGTAGGTTTGTTCATTAATAATAATAATGTATTTACTATTTGTATTTTTGTAATGAAAACTGCTATGCCGATTTCAAAAACTCTTTCTCCATGGGAAAGCTACATTCACCCTGAGGCTATATTTATGTGTTTAAAAATAAATTTCCACCCGTGCGAAGCCGGGACAGGCCGCTATTACTCTGTAATAGAACAACTAACTATGAGGTCCATTGTGTTAGTTACAAAAACAGAAAAAGTTGGTAAGTAACTTACAATTAGTAATGATTTAGTCCTCTAGATGAGTTTCCCTACAAGAGTACATTTTTTTTTCATTGACATAAAATAGGTTCTAATTTTAGTTGTGTACATCTAAGAAAAAATAACCTCTGAAAAATCCTCTCAGAAACGGGATAAATACGAAAACTTCAAACTAAGACGAGACAGGCAAAATAAAAAAGACAGACAAAATAAAAAATAAGACAGTAATACCGGGCACATTTTCGCTAACGACAATCTGTATACCGCGTAGGTATTTGGTGTAGGTATCACATACAGCGGACCATACATACAACAGGTATCGTCGACCGCATAAGCTGTATTATACATATACTATAAAATGTATAATATGCTATATATTCAAGGCCGTCAACCTTAGTTGCCACTTTTGCCACAAGACCGAGAGGCTTGGATAACAATATTCGCCATATACCGGCGCGGGAGCACGGTAATGCTCGTTCCCAGACCGCAATCTAGCTTATTGATAAAAATATAGTGTAACAGTAATAAAACGCGAATTTGTGTCACTACACGCGATCATCGCGCGTAAAGTGGTCGGTGGAATTTAGCAGTGTTGATTTTTTTTGGCATGTGTTAATAGTGTTCGTTTTGTTTTATATCAGATTATTATTATAAGGTACTTACCTATTGTTTTTTTAAATATACAGATTTATATTTCTTTTTTAACAAAAAATAAGTTTCTTGAAAAATGAAAAGTTGAAAATATTCAGTTTAATATTTTTTGTTCTTTGAATTACTATTGTCAATAAATTATTTTAACTGAAAAAAAAACATAACCTAGAGTTATTTTATGTTAAACTGTTGTGCGAATCGGTAGTTTAATATTGACATTATCGATTACAATTTGACCCCAGACTAAAGGTCTAGTTTAAAGGCACTACTATCTAAAGCAATTGATAATAGTTGAAATCAATTTTCTAACCTAACTTAACCTTTATAAATATAATTATGAGTATCGAATATAGGCAACGAACATTATGTTATTCAAAACTATTTCTAAGCATGTGCTTAGTTTGTTTGAAACGTTAATGTGGTAATTAGATTTTTGACCAAATCTATAACATAGAGCTTAGATATTATTATGATCTTATCATTTTTGAAGGCAGATGGGCTTCTAAGTTATACAATCAACTTTGTTACAACACAAATGCCACCATTCCGCCTACACCTGTGATAAAGACTGTTACCTACTGTTACCTGTGTTACCTACTGTCAAACTTATTTTGTAATTTTGGGATAATAGTGGTAAAACTGTTACCAGTTTATTTATTTTAAATTCGTAGGAAAACAAACAGAACGTATATTCTACTTGATTAATATACTTTTTTACTTTTTATTGAAAAGTTCTATGGGCCATTTACAAGTTTCCACATAGGGAAACTATTGGAAATAACTTATTTAGCGGTGGCCAGCAATATTTGAAAGAATTTCACTGATCGCCATCGTCATCGCCTAGATGTACGCAGGCCATTCCTTGTTATGTATTTTAGCTTAGGTATTACATATTTGCATTTACGTTTTTGCATTAATATATTTATAAGGAAGTATGACCGTTAAAACTGCCTGCTTAAAAATTCACACTTCCTATTTAAATTCAGAAGTCCATACTTAATGTACAATTTTTATGGTCAGTGATATTACTCATCGTAAGTATTTTTGGATTCGATTCGCGTACCAAATAGCAACTGGTTGTCAATATGTCTGCTATATATTTTGCGCGATGCAAAAATATGTAAAACTTTACGACAACGTAACCCCAAGCCCCAAGAGTATTTTTTGTTTTTTTCTATTGCGAGCTCGGGTTTTGTATAGAGTCCAGCAGTAACAGAGTTCTCATCACGCCTAATATAACAAAAAAACACAACTCATCAAAGATCAGATTTCTCTCATCAGATTTCTGTCCAAACTACAACCATTAAAAAAAAATATATAACAATCTGGAAAAATATACAGCTGACTGCAAATACGGATGTTTTGTGTGAACGTACTTTTGTGTTTTTTTGCAGTTTAGCTAAGAAAATATAGACGTCATAAAAATGGAGGAAAACGATGGAGTGCAAGCGCAGGCACACAAGCTTCTTGGGCAGAAGACGGAAATACCGAAAAAATATGACAACGCACTGACCAGGTCTCTAAGATCATGTAAGTTAACTGATGCTTTACTGTTTCATATTTACTATACAATACTCTCTAAAGCCCCAAAACCTTTGCAACTAAAAACCTTAGAAACTATACCAACTCTTTTTCTTCTTTATGCCCTTATCCTACTTTATGTGGGGTTGGAACAACATGTCTTCCGTCTCCATTCCATTCTGTCAGCCGTCTTCTCTGCATTCACTCCTCTCTTATCCATGCCATTTTTCAAACAGTTCATCTAAGTTTTCATTAGTCTACCTAAACTCACTATCCACCCACATCCATACTCCTCACATTCCTAGTCACATGACTCTACCAACTCTAGCAAACCCTAATATAATATATTTTTTAATAATACGTATTGTTTGACCCTTTTCTACATTTCCATTTTAAAATTTATAAGATACAGATCTATTTTTTTTTTATTAAATTCATTATTAATCTTTTGACATTATAAAATGTTCTTAGACTAGTCACTTAGATTAAAATTCAATAAAGAAACACGTAAATTAAATGTCATGTCAAACTTAAAATAAACAGATTGAACTTACAAGAATAAAATATACAGTGTTACCAACATATTTAAATTAGCAAAAGCATCGTCCAGTTATAAAAAAATAAAAATTGGCTATTTTAGTATACTCACAGTTTCAGTAAAAGTATAATTAATGTACTGTAATTAAATAAAAAAATATATACCACCTACAACAGGAAAAACAAAGTAACGCAAACTAAAGTGTTGTTAAATTAATCAGAACAGAAACAGATATATCCGTTTTCACAATGAATGTAAAGTGCCGGAACTGCAGATAACATTTAAAATTCAAATACATACAAAATGGCTACAAAATTACATTAGCCTTCTACTTTGCTTAATGGAAAATGTTCTATAAATATAAAATCTAGAACAGTGACACCTACAACTTAAAATGAGACGTTTACACAAATGTTAGGTATTATTTTGATTACTCATGATTTAACTGGGTCACTAAGCAAATAAAGTCCATGTGTTTTTGCGATGATAACGTAATGATATTTATACATTGACTGAATGGAGGAAATAAGCACAAATCAATAGGAAGTCGGTTTTAATTTAATTTAAGTCACACTCTTTTCTCATTGCTTTTCTTGCTGTTGCTTTAGAATAAATAAATATTGAGGACAATCCACACAACACTACCTAGCCCTAAATTAAGCAGAGCTATGGGAACGAGATTATAGCACTTATACGCATTTTGTAAATATTACATACTTAGAATACAGTAAGGATAACACCCAGACAGAGAACCAACATTTGCGTTCACTACACAAATATTTGGTCTTGGTGGAGATTAAAACCACGCCCTACGGCAGCAGGCAGAGCTACTACCAACTGAGCTGAGAAACCAGTCAGAATACATAACTTATTTATTGCTATTTGCTAACACTTAGTGATTCGCTCTAAACTAATACCACACCCGCTCCAGATTTCATGCGAAACCCAATGTTGAACTTGTCTCTGACTGCCCTCTACAAAAGACGTAGGTATACCTATTTATAAAAAAAAATCTACATGCCACATCTACTAGGTCCTGATAAAAAATATTTATGTGTAGCATAGTTTTGCCATATCTACATAATACTCATAATGATATTCCACTTGCCTACAACCTACAAGTTTCATTAGAAAGATTTGTAGGCTATGCCTACGTTCATACCACAATGGAAATAGATAAGAAAGTTTGCGTGCGTGGGTAGTTTATTATTACTACCTATTTATGGAGCTTTTGGTTAGTCATTTTATCGGCCGCAACTTTATAATTACGTAATTTTTAAATATACGAATTAGTGGACATATACTCGTATTATTCACGCAGCGCTATATAAATAAAATAAAATAAAAATAGTATTTGTTTTTATTTTATTTTTAGTACTTAATTTACAATTTTTAATAATAATGCATTTAAATAGATTCTAAAAAACAAAACAATGAAAGTTCAGTTTAAAATAAGTAATCAGTATGTATATAAAAACCATGTCATGTAGTTATTAATGATTTTGTAAAAATTGCCTCTTGTAGGCCTCCCACATTTCTCCATTGCTCTCTATCTCTAATAGCCTGTCTCATTCAGTCTGGTTCGCTTGTCTTATTTATCCCACCGTGTTTTTTACTTTAAAACTAACGCTAAATACTTCCAAACTAAACAAAGAAAGCATAATTTTAATAGGAAAGATGTCTTGTGGTATTAGAAAATAATAGTTACTAATTTGTTTAATTTAAGTATCGTAAATAAACGTAAGTACTCTACTAGTAAATAATTGTAATATTACTAACATAAAAATAATTGTAATAACATAGCTGGCATAGATAATCTATTTAAATATATTAGAATTGAATTTCTATGTGAACTACGAACTACCTAACTAACTGACCTAACAGAACTACCTAACAAAGCACATTTTTTTTATATTATTTGCGCCTAACAAAATGCGTTTTCATATTTTTACAGCTCTTTTTTTAAGAAAATAAAATAAATAGCTGCACTATTTATTTTCTTCGATGAAAAAAGTATTCAATACATTGCTTAGTTTGAAAATGTGAGACATAACTAAGTAAATAGTGCGACTAAAAGTCGTGGTCTAGTTAGATTCATAGAAGCTCATGCAACCACGCAATTATTATAGGTACTACCTAACTGGTAACCTGATCTAGACTTACAACACAGTCAGTGTTGATGGAGCTCAGTTTCTATATTTTATAAATAACACCATTTATTCTATATTTTACAAATAATACGATTTTTTACAAAATACACAAAAAAGACCGGAAGACGAAACGTAGAGCGCCCACCCACCAGATGGACCAACGATCGCGGGAAGTCAGTGGATGGAAAGGGCTCAGAGTCATTCTTCCTGGAAATGTGTAAGGGAGGCCTATGTCCAGCAGTGGATTTCTACAGGTTGATGATAACACAAAAAAGGTTGAACTATCTGCAGACCGACATACGACGGACAGCCATCTAGGTCCAAATTTTGCTAAGCCTGTACAATGGTAAACAAAAAATATACTATTTAACATGACATTCTATTTAACGCTGACATACGATTTTCATTAGCGTTATAATGTTATAATGTTAAAGCGTTATAGTGTGTTAAAAAAATAGTATATTTTTTTAACACACTTTAATTCGAATTAATCTCAAATGTATAGTCTACAATTAGTCCTTTTGTGATTTTTAAAATGTCACTTAGTTATTTAGTTATGAATTTTTTAACAACAAATCTCAATTTTTCGCACGACCCCCCCTCTTAACGAACCAAATGTTTTCACTACGTGTCAATAAAAAAAAAACCCATAACCTTAGATATAGCGTATAGAAATATACTTAAACAAATGCTGCATATAAGTACAAAATAAATAATCAAGTAATTAATTTAACCAAAAGATAGACAACAAATTAATGATCAATTATCTGAAGAATTAAGTAGTTATATATTTCAAGTTTCTTAAATTATTATTTAAAATTCTGTTGCGATTAATTTGCATAGAAACAATAAATACCTTTTATCAAACGTATAGCAATTATTTTGTCTGTACAAGATAACAGATACATATTCAAATAATTTTGTTAATGACTGTGATATCATGTTCTGATAGAACCAATATAATATAGCAGAACATTCATTATCATTATGACCCTGAAAAAGAAGTCCACTGCTGGACATAGGCCTCCTCTATACGCTTCCAGAAAGAACGTTCTGAGTCCTTTCCACCCACCGACGTCTCGCGATCTTAACAATCACGCCAAACCATCGGGGCGTCCTACGTTTCGTCTTCCGGATCGTGGTCGCCATCTAAAAACCTTTATTCCTTAACGGTTGCCAAGTCTTCAAGCTCTATGACCTGCCCATTTAATTTTTTTATACTCTTTGCTGATGGATTATGCAGATGGCCAAGGATGGCATTTTCATGAAATTATTTTTATTCCAGGTTGCATTATCCCGCAGCGGTACATCTTAGGTGTCATGGGTCTTCTAGGAGTCTGCAATGCTTACACCATGAGAGTTTGTTTGAATCTCGCCATCACACAGATGGTCATCAAAAACATGACAGACGGTACACATCCCATAGACCCCGATGCATGTCCCAGTGATTCTGTTGATGAAAGTTCTGGAAATAGTACTTTAGGAAACCCTGTAAGTACATTTCTTAGATAATAAGATGGCATTATTATTATTATAATATATCTCAAAGCCTTAAAACGAAAGCCTTGTGCAGTGCATGTTGTCAAGGATAATAGGTACTGAAACTAAGATTGCAAACTTTGTTCAAAAATAAACTGAATCTCTTAATACGGGCTATGGGAGGAGCTATGCTGGGAGTTTCACTCATGTTAGAATCAGAAATGAAGAAATCGATAGAAAAAACACAAGATCGCTGATAAAGCTTCCAAGTATACAGCTCCTAGAAATAGCAAGTTGTAGATAACAATAGGCAGATCATCTATCTACCGCGCATCAAGGTTCTGAATGGCAACCACGATTCAAAATACAAGGCAAGGCCCTTCCACCCGGTGGACTGACGACATTGTGAAGATCGCTGCAAGTTGGTGAACAGAAAAGGTGTTGGTGAACAAATTCAAAATTATTCTTCCTGATAAAACTAGAAGTAGGCCAGGCGTCTGGAGGCTGATGATAATGATTTGCAAATATCCAGTTTATAAACGTACTCGGTGATCTGCTCGACGTCATCTTTAGGCACGGTCCTTTCGAACGACCGAATTGTTCAAACGAATTTTTGTATAAAGTGACTCACTCCTCTACATAACCCCCGTGTATAGTTATAGCCTTTTTATGCTTCAACCGTGTGTTCCCTAACCGTTTTTACATAATACATTAACTTTCAAATTTTAACGTCTATATTTGCGCTTTGTGCGACCACACCTATGGTCCCGATCATAGGAGGTATAATAGTAGGTAACAAATATTGCACATCGGCTAATTTTGGCTTCATAGAGTGTAGTGTGTGTCAGATAGGGATAGCGCTCTACGAAAGCAGAAAAGCGGATGTGCAATATTTATTGCTTACAACTGTACTCTCGTTAAACAGGTGTCCATACTATTATTAAACTACGATCACTTTTGATTCCATTACCACGTTGCGATTGACTATGACCAAGTAAGCTAAAGCCACATCACAAGCCAACGCGATCTTAAGGAAATAGTCTATAAGTTCTATATATACAATCGCATACATAATACCCAAGTATATTAGACCCAGTTCGGCAATATAGGCCTACTAATAGATGATTCTAATCGATGTAATCGTGTGTAGACATACGACCTTGATTGTTGAATAATTATTTTGTACTGTGTTGTTCACTGAGACGTGATAATAGACTTCCGCTTCTTATGTAGTAGCTAAGATAGTAGTTAATACTACTAATCAGTTGATAATCAAATATGACATCAATTAATCTATTTATTTAATTATAATTCGGAACCTCAGTCTGCCTCCCATAATATATTGTAATGCCCTTATGGGTATATTGTAATGCCCACATTGTGTACTACCAATTTGTTAGCAATAAAAATATTGAGTATTGAGATATCATCATCATCAGTCTGATGAAGTCCTCTGCTGGGCATAAGCCTTTCCTGTACATTTTCAGAACAAATGATTCTGAGCCTTCTTAATTTACCAAACTTCCGCGATCTTACATTGTCGTCAGCCTGTCCCTGTGTTTCGTCTTCTAGTTTGTATTATAAGTTTTCATACGTAACAATAAAACAAGAGTTTAAATTATTTAACTGACGAACTACTCACTGACTTGTGCCCAATGATGTCATAATGTCCCAGTGCTGTAAAAGATAAACATAGTAAGGTCTCTAAGGTCGAGGCTATATGAATAAGCATGGCACAATGTAACTGGTATGACTACTTGGTAATTTAATTGTTATAGCTTCTGCCTATAGCTTTACCAATAATATCCGGATATATCCGGATATAACTGCATACTGGTTAAGACCAACTGCAATTGACGTTCCAGGTCGCGAACTATAGCCATGTTCTTTTATAATTAAGCTCACAGACGCGCTCGCAAAAACGTTCTGCGTTTTGGTATACAGAGTGAACAAGGATATTTTCTTTTCAAATGTTATGGGTGTGGGTTACAGGTGCATGAGACTTAACACCTGGTTTACCTCAAGTTTTATGTAGGGATGTGCAGTGTTGGGCGGCAATACTTTGTCAATAGGCAACGGTTGCCAATCACCAGGAACTGTGGACTGCTTGTTCCAACTTGTAGTTCATCTTAAATTTGTTTAGCTATTTTGGCTCGCTCATTTTCTGCTAGTAGTAATATGGATCGTGTCATTTGTTGTGTCGGGTAATCACCCATCGTTTGATTTAGCCTTATTGGCAAGCTTTCAGCATACGGACTTCCAGCCCAATTCTGTTCTTGGCTTGAAGACTTTCTGAGGGAACGATCCATTCGAGTAGTTATCGATGGCTGCTCGTCGGATCAATTGGCTATTAATGCCGGTGTACCTCAGGGGTCAGTACTATCTGCCACTCTGTTTTTGCTGCACATTAACGACCTGCTCATACCCGGTATCATGGGATATGCAGACGACAGCACAGTTGTTGAAAGATATACTTCCAATGCTCAGGCCAAGCAGAATGTGGTTCAGCAAGAGAGAGAGGCAATGCTGCGGCGCTTGAATATGAAACTCAAATTGGTGTCTGACTGGGGTGACGCCAATTTGGTCAAATTCAATGCATCCAAAACGCAGGCTTGCCTGTTCTCAGCAAAGAAAAGTCAGTTTCTCCACGCTCCTGTTTTCCGAGATGTACCTATAGCGATACGGGATCACCTTGAGCTCCTTGGTGCTTCGCTTACGCCTGCTCTCAACTTTGGGTCGTATATCGAGTCTAGGGCTAAAACAGCCTCCATGAAGCTTGGCATCCTAAACAGGGTAAGGCGGTACTTCACACCAGGACAGCTGCTTAGCCTTTACAAAGCACAAGTCCGGTCTGGTATGGAGTACTGCTGTCACCTGTGGGACGGCTCTGCCAAACACCAGCTTGCTGCCTTAGACTCGATTGAGCGAAGAGCTTTTAGGCTGATAGGTGAGCAACACATGGCGCAGACTAAAATCCAGAGTCTGGCACATCGTCGCAAAGTTGCTTGCCTCTCGATTTTCTATAGGTTACATTTTGGGGAATGTAGTGAAGAACTGCATGATCTTATACCACCATCTCCCTTCCACCATAGGACTAGCAGACGCACGGCTCAGTACCATCCATACCTGGTTAGCATACCACCCATTCGCACTAAGCGTTTTGGCTCCACGTTCATTATGCGAACCTCCAGGGAATGGAACTCATTGCCGACGGCTGTTTTTCCTGACCACTACAATCTGGGCCTCTTCAAGGCAAGAGTGAATAGGTGTCTTCTAGACCATCCTGCTCCATCGTCGGCTACATCGTCACTTACCAGGTGAGATTGTAGCCAAAGGCTGGTCTATATCATGTAAAAAAAAAAAAAAAAAAAAAGCTGACGAATGAAAATTAATAAATAATGGAGAATTGACAATGGAAAAGCAACAGCAGACCGTAGTGCCACTAAATGTAAAAAAACGTAGAGAGACGCATGCATTCATCAACTTTTTATTTCCAGCACGCAATGTTTGACTGGGATGAGAAGACCCAAGGCCTTATCCTCAGCGGCTTCTACTACGGGTACGCCGCAACCCAAGTCCCTGGTGGGTACTTGGCTGAGAAGTTTGGAGGAAAGTGGACGCTGGGAGTTGGACTTCTAAGTACAGCCGTGTTCACCTTCCTCACGCCAGTTGTGATCACGATAGCGGGCGCGCCCGGCTTGTTCATCTTGCGAGTTTTGCAAGGGATGGGTGAAGTAAGTTTTTGTCTCAACTTTTTTTGAAAAATCCATACTCCAATCATAATTTATATACTCCATAACAACAACAATGTTTCAGAAAACTGAAAGGTTTTAGATTTTTTTTTGAAACTGCATTCCTGCAATTTATTAATTAACTGAAGCGCATTTAATAATTAGGTAGGTATTATGCCTAAAAGTAACTAATAGAAAATACCAAATTATTGGCGTCTGAATAAAAGTATAAGCCAAGCATTCTAAACTTGACAACGGACATTCATTTGCAAATATTGTATTTAAACGGACAAAAACTAGTCTAATATTTGTTGAGCAGTACAATCAGTACAAGAGTACCACATACAAATGATATAAACAAAAAATTTTGGTCGCTGACAAATCTTATACCTACTCATACATTCTAAAACAGTTTTTATAGTATTCACTGCTAAATAGTATACAGATTATGAGATGCGTCAAAAATCTGTTAGTGTTTCGATGACTTTATAGCTAGGTCACATTACACTACACAGTTTGGGTAAAACCAGTTGTGATAGATCGATCAAATGAAACGTGATATGGGTCACTTGTGGCTAGAGACATGAAAACCCACTTAAAAGCTTGTTCTCGGTGAAAATAGCCAGCCAATACCCATTACTTAAAGCCTCACCCTTGGTTAGCACATAGAAATCTACTAAAAGCTTCAACTGTATTGCGTGAGCAAATCTCCCACTCCACAAAATAAACTAACTTTGCATAATAAGTAGGGTCTAGGAGCGTGTTGAAATACCAGTCGGCCGTGTAACTATGAACTTTATAAGTAGTAACCGGTGACTTGAGTAGACCTAAGCAGTACTTAGTAGGTATTCGCCGTTGTCATGAGCCTGAAGGAATCCACTTTCCACCTCCACCTCCAGGGAATGGAACTCATTGCCGTCAGCTGTTTTTCCTGACCACAACAATCTGGGCCTCTTCAAGGCATGAGTGAATAGGTGTCTTCCAGACCATCCTGCCTCATCATCGGCTACATCGGTGCTTACCACCAGGTGAGATTGTAGTCAAAGGATGGTCTATTCTAATTCATGTAAAAAAAACTTTCTAGAAATAGATAGGACTTCCGTTCACCTCAAATTCCCACGAAGGTTCTGACCCTCTTTGGGCGTTAGATTTCCAGGATATTTGAAAAAACGATCAATAAAAAAAACATTAAAAGATTTCCGGAATAATAACTCGCGCTTTTAAAAAATCTATTTGAACTCTATATAGTCGAAAAAAATATATATCAAACTTTCTTTATTTCTTTTGCCGATTTGTTTGACTAGGTACGTGAGTTATTAGGGCGCTTGTACACGCTAAGAAAAACCGCCGGGTCTACCCAAGAATTCGTGTCGTAACTAGAAAATAACTGTGTACACTGCTCGCAGCGGTGCACGAAAAAATCTTATCTGCGCAAGACACGACGCGGCGAACGTTGTTGCCTTTTCGTGTGTGGAAAAGACAAAATTCTTGTCTTGCGCAGATAAGATTTTTTTCGTGCACCGCTGCGAGCAGTGTACACAGTTATTTTCTTGTTACGACACGAATTCTTGGGTAGGCCCGGCGTTTTTTCTTAGCGTGTACAAGCGCCCTTACTGTGTCCCTTCAATTCTAGAAGACTATAATTATTATTAATTTGGTTGTATCTTTTATTTTTAGGGTCCAACAATGCCAGCGTTGATGATAATGCTGGCTCGATGGGTTCCGCCGCACGAGCGATCGTTCCAAGGCGCACTGGTCTTTGGAGGAGCACAGATCGGCAATATCTTTGGATCTTTCATGTCGGGCATCTTACTCGCTAATGGAAGAGACTGGTCGTATGTGTTTTACTTCTTTGGAGGGTTCGGGATCTTATGGTTTTTCTTGTGGGTAAGTTATCACCATCAGCGAAGAGAAAAAAATCAGACCTTTGCATCTATTGTAGATGATTTATATAGCGTCAGGGGCAACTGGTGCTTACTCATGCCCCTACTTGCAGGACGCTATAGTGCCTGGGACAGGATTTTAGATGGAATAGGCTTGCCCAGCACCTATACCTGTCCTGACAGCTTAGTCGGCCTAGTCCACAGGAAAGACATGGTCAATACGTGCGGTGCTGACTAAACTGCGGGCTTTCTCACGATGTTTTCCTTCACCGTTTGGGAACGCTAGCATTGTGGACCTATATATTTTTTTTGTCAGAAAAACTCATTGTAAAGAAAAGTTCTCTGTTTATAGTGGTCTGTTTGAAGCAGGGCTGTGCATCGTAGAGCACGTCCCTGAATTGTTTGGGCCATACGTTTGTTCCATTAGTAGTTAAAAAAAGGTTTTAATGTACTACAAACACACTACTAGAGCTGTTTATACAAAAATAAAGTTGACAAACTGGTATACTTGTGCAAGTTATAAAATGCTTCAAAACATGTTTATCCTTTTGCAATGTTTACTAAAATGCACATACCTACTTAACTAGAATAAATACTTTATCAATTCTATTTACATTCAAGTAAATACAACTGTTTGTAAAGTAGTAGACGGTCGTAAGTAGTAAATGGACTATCATACATATTTAGATAAGATTGCGGTAATTCTAAGTAATATTTTACTCATATAAGTACATAAAGCTGCTGTTACATAAAACTGCTTAGATTTTACGCCTCAATATATATGCTTTTTCTGTATATTTATATCATAAAAAAAAACTTTTGTATCATGAAAAAGTTCGCATAAACTCATTATTTTCTTTTTGCCATTCTAAAAATCCACAAATATCACTTTCAAATGTCTAGGTGCTAAAGCAACTAAAGTACCTACAAAGTAACTAAGTAGCAATGTACCTATGATAGTCCTATGGCTTTTTCTCATAGAAATTATAAATAATTTAATTTATAAATATTTTTTTTTTTGTTTCAGAGTCTTTTCTGCTACAGCACTCCTAACACCCATCCATTCATAACAAAGAAGGAACTAAGTTATCTGAACAAAAATGTAACGACTGCAGACGTCCAGTGCAAGAAAGACCCTGTACCTTGGAAGGCGATATTGAGGTCTGCGCCGGCTTGGGCTCTGGTTATGGCCGCGGTAAGTATTTCACTTTATTCAAAAACCACAAATATAGACGATACACAATGTGTAGTCATGTCTAAACCACAAAGTGTTGAATAATAGCATTGAGTTTCACTATGAACTTTGATCTAAGCTGGTCATGTTTTTATGCGTGGGTATGACTGGGTAGGCATGTATTTATTTACAAAATAATGATGTATTTTTTAATAATTCATTGATCACTAATGTTGTAATTAATGAAATAGAATACAGCTCAAGTTACCTAAAAGCAAAGAATATTGAAGCTTACTGCAAGGACTTAAGAGCTAGCAGTGTATAATCTGATACGATATTTGTGTACCTACTGTAGAAAGAATACACATTTTACGTATAGGTACTCATAGTTTTGCTTGATCAACCTATAAATCTTTAAGGCTTGCACACATCTAAACGATGCGATGGCGATCAGCTGAAATGCTGTCAAATATGACAGCTTTTTAGCTGCTCGCCATCGCCTAAATATGCGCAGGCCTTTAGTCCACTAAAAACATCCAGTAATGTAAGGATTTTACTCAACTGGCAAAGAGACGAAGTAATAGTCACATGTCACCTTATTTTTGATGGTTGAATTGAAAAAAAAAATATTTTCCTAAGGTGGGCCACGACTGGGGTTACTACACAATGGTCACCGACCTACCAAAATACTCTCATGATGTCCTGAAGTACAACATTGCGGATACTGGCAATTTGACAGCTCTGCCGTACATCGCTATGTGGTTCTGCTCCTTCCTGTTCGGCTTCATTTGTGATTTTTGCATCAAGAAGAAGTGGCACACGATCAAAACTGGAAGAATTATTCACACGACCATTGGTGAGTGGTAGCTCTCATTTTTTTAAATATTTTAGACAATTCACACAACACTATCTAGCCCCATGCTAAGCAGAGCTTGTACTATGGAGACTAGATGCTGATATAATACTTTCTTATGTACTACGTATATGTATATATTTTTTGTAAATACAATATACTTAGAATACGATATAACACCCAGACAACCAACAAACACAAAAAACACAAAACAAAGATTTGGGATCGAACCCACGACCTACGGCGCAGAAAGCAGAGTTACAAACTATCAAGAGGCTGGCTTCTCAGCTCCAGCAATTTAAAAGTGAGTGACTACTCACTAATAAATTTAGAAGTTGGGTATTAAAATTCAATTTGCTATTAGCTCTCTCAATTAGAACCTTTTACCATCTAAACTAAAGAAACATAATTTAAAATCAAAGGTCAAAACATTAATTTAACACAGTCAATTCATTCTTAATGAGTTCGCGTCTTATTGAGTAAAATAATATTGAACGGCCTCCTGACTACAAACACTTTTACCCGATTTTGATCATCTAAAAATTTGATATTATTAGCCTCGTATCTAAGTGCTAGGTGTGTAGTGTGTATGTAGCTACACATCAGAATTTTAAGACATTTATTCTTTCTTCGCACATCCAAATCCAAAGGTCGTCTGGTAGAGATCGCTGTTTAGCGATAAGACCGCCCATTGTATGAGGCAAATAGTTAGTGTTTTTTAAGTCCCTGTACTTTTTAATTTGTTGCGTGCAATAATGTATTTTCTATCTATTTACTTTATCAACGTGAGCCTGTATAATTTATTTTAATTTATTTGTATTTCAGCTGCCACTGGTCCCGCAATCTGCATTATTCTAGCATCATACTCTGGCTGCGACCGTAATGTTGCAATGGTGTACTTTGTGCTTTCTATGGCTCTTATGGGAGGATTCTATCCGGGAATGAAAGTAAGTGCCACCTAGTATAACCAGGACTCTTCCAAATCCTAGATCCATTCTCTATTCCATTATATTCCTGTCTCTCACTTACTTAGGAGTCTAGCCACAGGACTAGACTTCAAATTGTACGCGGATTTCTTCACATGATTTCATTGTTGGACATTATTATAAATAATTTATACAGAATAAATTCCGAATCGACAACAACTATGATCTCGTGATTTTATATAAATAAGTTCAATATTTTTATTGCTTTGAAAAAAAATGTGCAAAATATGCGTGCGAGAATTACGTGTAGGTAAATTTATATAAATGCTATAGACCCGTTTTATATTTTAACTACACAATGCTCCATTCATATACAAACAACCCAACTATAACAAAAGGTTAGTTTTATTCAAATTACTCTCAAATTATACAATTCGAGGGCAATGCCAAATTTGGAACGCAATAATAGCGGTCTGTTTGGAAATTAATTTCCTTCAATTAATTATTTCCTTAATCAAGATTATTTAATTTACTTCGTGTAATTCAAAACTCTCACCAGATGGACTGACGACATTGTTAAGATCGCGGGAAGTTGGTGGATGGAAAGAGCTCAGAATCGTTCTTCCTGGAAATGTGTAAGAAAGGCCTATGTCCAGCAGTGGACTTCTTCAGGCTGTTGATGATGATGATGATGAATTCAAAATGGCAAAACAATTTATAAATGTTTTTAAAATCATGGATGTAAAATAATCTAATGAGGATTTTGGCTTTTTCCCGCGGCGTAAAATATCTTCTGGAATTCTTTTGTGCCTATTTTGTCTGACCTTATCAGAAATCATGATGCTCTGGAATGGCTTTGCCGTCAGCCCGCATATTAAGATTTGTTCGCGGGGAAATGAAATGAAAATGTTAAAAGCCTTGTGAATTGCCAAATTATTTGTAAGAGCTGCTGTAATAAAAATGGTACAAGTTCAAAGGATAATAAGAAAAATAAATTAAGCCATTACATTTTGCTTCGTACAGGGAAAACATTTTAATATTTACTTTCAAAACCTTTACGCTTTCTTATGTATACAAAATAAATACAAAATTGTAATAGTCTTCAGAAAGACTTCAAACACTTGGATTTATTTTTATAGTTATCAGAAACTACGAGTAGGTATATCAAAAAGTTGGTAAAACAACTCAAGTTGATGGACACAGGGCAGTGCATCGTAGGGCACGTTCCTGACGTGCGTGATCTAAGAGACAATGCTTTGTTATAGGCGATGGTTACCAATTAACATCACGTGGTATGCTCGTTCCATCAGCTAATTGCATAAAAAAAATCTTGCCGACAAAACCCAGCCTCAATCAAACACAGCATCTCGGCTATTTCCTACTTGCTTTTTTCCTCTGAAAGAAATGAAATTAATTGGTTGTAGCAAACATAACAGTAACATTATGCAGTTAGGTTACAGCTTACAACGAAAATTTCCTGATGGGATAACATTCATCCAAACTAGGATTACCCAGTGATAAGGCATACCAATTCTCTCCGTCGACCAAACTATTAGGGGTCTATAATACTTGATTTTTATTCCTTACAGGTGAACGCATTGGACTTGGCTCCTAACTACGCGGGATCGCTCACTTCCCTCGTGAACACAACATCGACATTCGCGGGAATCATCACACCCTACCTGATCGGGTTGCTGACACCTGATGTAAGTACATACTACTACAGTATACATTATAAAAGTATTGATAGACCAGCGACTTGCCCCGGCTTCACACTGGTGGAAAAATTCAAAATGTGACTTCACATTTTCCACCACATGTTTTTCTAAATTACACCCATGCGAAGGTATACCCAAAGATAATGTATCCCTGGATGCAAGCATCCCTAATGCATACTGGATGAAGTTTTTTTTGAAATCGGTTAAATTTGTATGTTTGTTACGTAAAAATTCAAAATGTTTTTATGTGTATTTCTTACAAACATACAAAAATACGAAAAACAGTCTAACCTTACGCTGGTAAAAAAATTTCCTCTAAATATTGATCTATTTCAGATAGGGAGAAAATATCTAATCAGATACTAGAAGGACGTTTGATAATATTGTCTGTTTTTCGTAGACTTTATTATCTTATCGTTGCTTACATTACCTATTTGTGGCACTCGAAGGTTGAATGTTACCAAATCAAATTAATAGAAATTATCAATGATAGTGATTACCTACTTCACGTGGTTATCATCATCTCAGCCATTTGCACCCACTGCTGAGTATAGGCGTCCTCTTTATTGCGCCACTCTTCCCGGCCCCTCGCGAGTCTCATCCACTCATTCCCAGCATTTGCAACAATTTCGTTCGACCAACGGGCGGGTGGTCTGTCTCTAGGTCTATGAGATCTTTTGGCCACCATTCTGTAGCCGCCTTCGTCCATCTCCCGTCGTCCCTTCTTGCCAAGTGCCCATCTCCAACTCAATTTTTGCGATTTGCGTGGATGTGCACATCCACTACTTTTGTAAGCCGTCGAAACTTGACATATTAAAAAAAAACTATAGTAATTTTATATGATTATGATATTTTAAATAAACCATAGGACAATATCGTTTAAGACGTGTAGGGTAGAACAACAACGAATAAACATTATTGAGGAGCAAACAAACGCGTTTACAAGAAATCATTTTTTTGTTCCAGTCAACCTTAGCCCAGTGGCGCGTGGCCTTCTGGGTGTGCTTCGTAGTATTGGTCGGGACCAACATAATCTACATTATCTGGGCAGACGGCAAACAGCAATGGTGGGATGACGTCAGACAGTACGGGTACCCTGAAGGCTGGAAACACGGGTCACTCGTCGACGAAACGAACCCGGAACAACCAGAAAACGTGGTTCTGTCAGACCACAAGAAGTTGGAAGAACTAAACTGATGACAACTGAAAAGTGAAAAAACAGTGTTCAATAAAACCAGTGCAGCTAGTCAGTGTGGAAATTAATATCTTTTGTACAAACTAATAGGATAGATGCAAATTTAATCATATTTCTTGTCCTATAAAATACGATATCCAGAGTAAAGTATAAAAATATCTTAAAATGATCATGACATTTGGCGTCGTCTTTTTATTCAATAATCACAAAGATCTCATTGAAAACACATTTAAACTCAATGACGTCGATATTATTAAAAAAAAATTGACAATATTTTTTACAGAATTTGTTATTGCACTATATTTTTAAGAATACCAATCATGTACTTTAATTTGAATTTGTTTTTCTTGTGCATATTGTACAATGTTAGTATTTAAGTAATTACCTATACCGTAGTATATTTTTACTAAAACTCCTTTGTTGTTTTATTCATGAGATAAAGTTGTTTCAAAAATGTTTTTAAAATGAATGGATGTTGAATACACATTAGGGACTGTTTTATTAGGTTACGTAAAAGTTGCTGCTTACTTATTTATCTCGAGCTCGTACAACACCAGCAAAAGAAACAATAATTTGAAAAATCGAAAAACCAGACATAACATCTTGAAATAATACGTTTATTAAAAATACAATCATCAAACCAGTTATATTCTATTCGAAATATTTTTTTATATACGATCAATTCCCAGTTTCGAGATTATTTAAAATCTACGGCAGTCACATTATGTAAAATTATTGAGTAGGAGCTCGTTGAATTTGCATACGCCTACGCGCCTCTCTAACTTCTTTGGTAGTTTTCTTTACCTCCTCTTCCAGGCACGCCTTTTTCTCGCGAAGTTTTATAACCTTCAAAAAACGAAACATTTTGTTATAAGTTAAGGCTACCACTGACGATACGTCCATTAATCCGAATGGAGTAGTCATCGTCCAAAATCGTCCCATGAATGGTAAAAAAATATTCCATTTGGATGGACGTCAGGCAGCTCTGGATTTCCAAACGGATTGAAATCCATGCGTCCAGGCCAAATGGACGTCATCCGCGGCCGTCCGTCAATGTCAGAAACGTGCGCCACGCCATATGGAAGCAGTCCGAATTGTCCGTGAATGGGCGAAACGGCGTCCATTTTTTTGAGATTATTGTTTCAATTTATGTTTTGATGTCGATGGTGGTGCATGTGCTGTGGATTTGTCAAGCGTTATAATTTTTTTTTATTATGTCTTTGTCCGCGCGTGACTTTGTGTTGGAAGTAATAGAAAAATATTATTACTAATAAAATATAAATAAATATAAAATAATTAAATTTATTTTTTTTGTCTTTTTAATAAAATACACACAGCTGCTGCCACCAGTAAAGTATTGTTATCCATAGTATTATTTATTTCCGTTCCGTACGATTGCAAAGTTTGAAGTGACGCCATGCATCCAAATGGAAGTATTGTGAATGGTACCGTATCTGGATAAATTTCCATTTGGAGTGCATCCAAAAGGAAGTCTACTAAATGGACGTATCGTCAGTGGTAGCCTTTAGGTCAGAAAAGTATTATGACGAGTGTAAAGAAAATGTAACGTGTACATAATATGTATTATGCTTTTCGATTCATCAGGCCTTTGGACGCTCTTCATCCTGCCCATAGCCTACTTTATGTGTGGCTAGCACAACATGTCTTCCTCCTCCATTCCATTCATTATACCTTTGGACACTTTTTTTTTTAAATATTGGATAATTTCGTATTATTAAGAATAGTTTGTCCTACGAATTTTCATTGTCATTTTAAAAAGTCATCTGATAGATACTAGACAGACTTTTCTCAAAATTTATAAGAACTTATAAAGTACTCACCTCATCAGTGCCGTCTTGAAAGTCTCGCAAAAGATCCTTTCTAGTGAGCAGGCCTGCTTTCAGTCTTTCAGCTTCTAATGACCATCTTAGCTTATCGCGACGATTCTGTAACCAAACAAGAGTTAAAATAATAAATAAATAATAAATATTGTGGACAATTCACACAACGCTACCCAGCCCCAAACTAAGCAGAGCTTGTAATATGGGAACCGGATAGCTGATATAATACTTTTTTTAACACCCAGACAGAGATCGGTGGGGATCGAACCCACGACCTACGGCGCAGAAGGCAGAGCTACTATCAACTGAGCTAGAGGCCAGTCAAAGTTATGGGTTATTTGATCCAGTGGCGATCAAAGCTCAATTTAACAGTGTACCAAAACAAATGCTTAGTGTAACTACTACTAGTAGATACACCTAGAACTAGTACAATAAAAAAAACCAGTTCAACAACTTTCAGTGCTACAGAAAGCCCACTAATTGGCTGATTACGGATGGTAACTTCTAACTCCATCTTGTGTGTAGGTATATAAAGCAACATGTTCAATGTTTGACCCTATACGTATCCGTGTAGAGCAGTCTTTCACCGGCCGAACCGGGCCCGGAATGGCACCGACACCGACATCAGTAGATGCATAATTCTATGAAATTTTACTGCACAATGTAAAATTTCAAATATTTACTAACGCTGTTATAAGCTCCGTACTCACATACGGTTTTGCTCAATAGTTTTACTCCGAAACGAGTAAACCGCAAAACTCACAGCTCAGGCTCGCATCGAGCCAACTCGATGGAATTAAATAAAATAAATTTTGCGTCACTCGATAGATAATAGATTAATGCTGAATGTGAGACAAAAGCCCATGCCATGGTTTTTACTCAACATGATTGCTCGATCGTGCAAAACTGTATGTGAGTACTTATGGAGCAATAGATTTAAGAGCAAGAAAATGATGCAGTCTTACTATGCCAGCCTTGGCATTCCACAGGTATCTAGTATGTGTTGTGTACGCAAGCTTCGATTGACGCAGTGTCGTGATCAGTGACTGCAAGATAAGTGTGTCAGTGTCAGATCGGGTCAGAGGGTGTCGGTGCCAATGAAGAATGTAGCCGACAGTCGTCGAGGGTCGCTGCCGGTGTCAGGCTGGGTCGGCCGGTGAAAAAGCGCTTTATCACGTGCTCAGATACAAAGAAACAACACAATCCAAAGAAACAACACAGTAAAACTTACTTTAACTTGTCCAAGTTCCTCCCTCACCCTCAAGAAGTCAATCTCAGCGTCCCCGAGGTCACACTCGGCAAAGTCAATGACCTCGTCTGTGTGATTCATTTTTTCTCTAATGTGAGCCAGGATCTGATTGTGTTCTGTGCATTTAGCACGGTTCTTGATTAGTTCGTCTTCGCGCTCTGTTGAGTTGAAACAAGATTAGACGAATAAAGGTTTTTAGCAGAAAACTGGTGTGCAATGGCCCCTGATGGAAAAAATCATGATTGTTTGCTGTTTCTAAATTAATCAATTTTGCGAGTGTTGTGACACAGGCTGGTGTAGTGTGGAGTGTAAAGTGAAATTGCATAAATTAAAAAAAAATGTTTTTAAAGAATGAAAACAATGATTAAAATAACTGCTTAGAATCTTTATCTATACAGAAAAAATAACTTGCAAGCGCCTGCAAAAACCCTAAGGGCATTGCTCTTTCAATTTTGTGTTAGTTTTAGAATAGTAATATTTATAATGCCTAAAAGCATTAGAGATTATCAAACAACTAAAGTAAACAGGCCTTTAAATCTAATGTAGATATTTTATATAGCGTCAAAGGGCAACTGGTGTTACTTACGGGACGCTATAGTGGGCCTGGGATAGGATTTTAGATAAATTAGGCTGGCCCAGCGCCTATACCATTCTCATAGCTTCGTCAGCCAAATCACAGGAAAGACATGGTCAATAGTTATGTGTTATATAAGCCGCGGGTTTTCTCATGATGTTTTCTTTCTTCGAACTCACAAAAGATATCACTTTGATTGTTAGCTATTCGGTTGATTCGGTCGAATGTTACCTTCAATTTTAGTCATGTAGTTTTGATTGTCAATGTTCAGCTGCTCGAAGTGAGCTACAAACAGCCCTGGGCCCAGCATCTCCAGTCTTCGGACTATATCATCCAGCTCTGCCACGGCATTTCTGGCTCTGATGTAGCGAAGGCATAATGCAGACGACTGTTCCTGCTTGCGTCTTTGAAGGGTCAAGAACCTTTGTACTGTCTGTGAGAAATTATAAGCTTTGATAAGTAAAATATAAGATGCTTTGGTTGGTTCAGTTTGATAATATTTTGGAACTGAAAGGTTAGAGCTTATTAGGTAGGATGGTGTTTTAATGTGAAATTAGATGTGAAAACCACCAGAGTGATAAAAGAACCTACAAATAATTAGGCTTAGCCTGACAAAGTACGCAACGCATGTAACCATTCTTTGGTATAGTGACAACTCTTAGTAGAGAGCCGTAGGTATATGGCAATAACATTTCTCTTTCCAGACTCTACGAAGTGCCTAGACTTTTTATTTGATCTATATTACTCGTTGCGGTTTCAAATTATAGTGCTATATTAAAAATTTCAAAAAACTTTTCGTAGTAATTATAACTCACCTTGTCTGCAATTGGTTTTCCTTTAGCTGAATAAATAAGACCTGTACCAGTATTTTTTTCTAAAGCCTGAAGTCCGTCAAACTTTTCTTCAGCGTGAGCAAGACGATCAGCATACGTCACTTCCACAGCTTGAACTTTTGTTTTTATCTGAAATTATTTTTCACTTGAACAAATAATAGTTTAGGAATATTTACCCTCCAAGCTTAGGTTTAAGTTTCCTCTAGGTTAAGGTAAACTTTTTACCTTATAGGTATAAGGTAAAAAGTTTACCTTAACCTATTTAACTTAGGTAACTTAAAACATTATTTGACGTTGATTAGAATGCGTTCTGATCAAAAGTCAAGACAAAGTCAAAGCCAAATAACGTGTTTATTCAATAGTATCACAAGGATCACTTTGAAACGCCTTATAGATGTAGAGTCTCGTGTTATTAGTGCTCTATAGATTAGGTGCCAGTTCCACGCGGCCAAGTCTAGAACAAGAGGCAGCAAAATGTATTGAAGAAGCGTACAGTGTTCCCTATAAATGACCCATTTACCTTCTGCAGACGAAATTTGGGAATATAACGTTTATTTTTATTTCTTGTGTTATTATTATGTGAATCACATTTGTTTTAAAAGCTAAAGATAAAATACAAGTAAAGTTGCCTATATAATAATATTGAACACACGTTAAGGGTATTTAAATGAAGTCCCAATACCTCGTAAATAAAAGTGAAGTTTGAACACAGAGAATAATGTTAACATGTAGAACAATGTGAGAGTAAATTTAAATTTATAGTAAATATAAAGATTCATAGGTAAAGTTATGCTTACATCAGCAATTTCTCTTTCTTCCTTCTCCTTCAACTCTTCGTACGAAAACAGCTTCTGCTGATATTTCTCCTCCAAATCCATGGAATTTTCCAAAGGCTTCAAAACATGATCTAATTTACGTTTCCTGCAAATTGAGACTTAAGCTTTGATCGCTCGAAGCGAATAAAAATAGCAGTTAAGAGCAATTTTATTGTTCAACGTAAAACGCGGCACTTACAGACGGGACAATAAATAGTTGAATTATACTCTTGGGATTTTACAGCAGCTTAGTGCTAACCGATGAAGTAATTGAAATGGTCCGTCAATTAAACTAAAAAGGTCATTTGCTAATTTTATTAGTCTGTCTGTCTGACTAGACTAATCAATTACTAAAATGACTAACAACATGCAAGCTAGACTCTAGCCTATATAATATGCATATTAGGCATGTCAATATACGTGACATGGCTTCCAAGGTAAAGGCCTGCGCACACCTTGTTCGCTGGCGGTAGCGATCAGTGAAACGCTGTCAAATATCGCTGTCAAATTTGACAGCGTTTCACTGATCGCTGACGCCAGCGGCCTAGGTGTGCGCAGGCCTTAAAGTGGGTGTTGACTTACAAAAAAGATGGTCGAAAGATTGAATGATTAAATTAAATTAAATAAAGTGAAAAAAAAGGAAAGAATGTACGGTAGGGAAGCAACGTGAAGTACATAGATTACATTTTATCTGGCTCAAAAACCTTAGAAAAAAAGAACAACTAATACAGGCTACACAAGAAATCAAAAGAGAAAGAGAAAAAATCATTGAATACTAGAAACAAAGAAACGAGTACACACACCTTATAAGGCCTTAGAAACGAGTAGTACACACACCATAAAAGGCCTTATAAAATACGTAACTAATAAGCATTCAATATAGAAATTTGTTAATTATCAATAAGTAGCCCATGTATATAAAAAGGCGGATGCCTAGCTAGCTTAGCTTTAAACTCCAACAAAGTTGGCTTATTTCATACAAAAATACTAAAAATTTCGAAAACAACTAACTGAACAGAGAATCGTTTACTTTCATAGATGCTGCCAAAATACTAAAAACAACACGGTGTATTTTCCTTCGATGCAAAGAAAAGCTTACGGTATTTTCTTTCATTACAACCGAGCAACTGCCGTTTGCCAAGCATGTTGTCACAATGCTGGCAGATAAATAAATATTGCATCGTTCTATTTTATAACCCAAGCTTGATTAAACTGTTTGACGAAGCAACATAAACAATCATTTTGAGGCAGAGTATGTAAGGAACAGTGCTGTTCTTGACTGTGATAATAGTACATGAACAATTATGATGTTTTGAAGTGTTTAAAACGCCTTAAAACTTGGTAAGTCCAGGGTCCAGTTCCGTACAGGCACCAAATCAGGCTACGTTCCTACAGTTATAGATAGTGCAATCCACGAAGGCGCGCCCCACTATTCCTCCTAACCGTTTATAGTATATGTGTGCAAGCTTCCGTTCCGTCAGTGTTTGAGTGTTATCGGTACACACTAATTACATATGAGTGCACACGCACACTAAAATGACTACGGTTCGCGACTGCCGCTCGGAGCAAACTCCCCGCACCACGCGAGGGGCGCGTTATCGTGAATTGCACTATCTATATTTTGTAATGACCCATTTTTTATATACAACTAGCTGATGGAACAAGCATAAGGCCCACCCCATTACCTACCCCAAAGCATTGCAAGGCACGTTCCTGGCGTGCGTGCCCTACGACGAAAAAAATAAAAATCTAAATAACAGTGAAATTCCGAAAGGTGCCAGATCAGTATTCAATGCTAGTACTATTGAATCTATACCTACGCACTTGTAATACTCAGCCAATCTACGATGCAGTATATTATTCTTCATTTGCAGCTGATTACGATCGAACGTCAGATCTCTGTGTGCTTGTAAGTACTCATCACGGTCTACTGTAATGGCAGCTGTTCCTACGCCACGACCGATTTGACCGGCACCAGGTTCTTCTAAGTCATCTTGACCACTTACTGTTAAAGTAAACGTTTCATATTTTATTACTGCTTGCCTACATCATTATTCTGACCTAATATGTCAATATGTACCCGAAGGACCAACGAATATCGTAAGGAAGGAAGAAAAGAAGAGTTCAGAATCATTCTTCCTGGAAATGATTGTGTCTCTGTCTAGCAGTAGACTTCTTCAGGCTGCTGATCATGTAGACTATCATGGTTAATAAAGTCTTAAGTAGCCGGTAGCATCCAAAACCAAAAACAGCATCTTAATGAAAGACCTAATGCTAAAAACGCCAAATCTAGGGAGTTGAAACCTAATAAATTAACCATACAGCAAAATGAACTTGGAAAAATGTTATATGATACGCATATTATCCAAGTAAGTACGAGTATTACGCGAGCGGAGTCATCGATGGATGCTACTTTGTGATCATAATAGGAAGGTTAGTTTAACACCTGATGGACTAAATGTATTTTGTGCAAATTTTGGACAGCCGATGGATGATGTCCTCGTTCTCCATAGAAATGGATAGGAGCGGATTATGACCAGCAGTGGACTTCTTGAGGCTCATGATTATGATGATGAGGTAGACTTACCACTTGAGCCACTGGAGCTACCCTCATCCTCAATCTCATTAGGTCCTTTTTGTCCTGTTTTTACTTTCTTTGTTGATTTTGTACCTTTGCCTTTACTGGCAGCCTATAAACATACAAAACTTTATTATTAAATCAAAACAATAAATTAATTTTAATTTATTTCATATTCTTATGATTCTGTTTAAAATAGGTAACTTGGGCAAAGTCATAGGCGTAGCATGATAAAGTTACAGTTAAAGTTACCTAAACTATTACTGTAACTTGATCAGAGGTGTCTACGTTCTACAAGCTTAAACCAACTAGTCACAACCAATAGATAAGGTACAAAAGCACCATGGTCATTAAATTTATTTTCATCACCGCAGACATTCTTTGTAATTCCACCTTCCAAAAGGGTTCGAGCAAAAAGGCTGACGTAACCATCGCATGTCAAGTAAACCACATTAATTAGACTGAAAGGGACATAGCCTTACCTTAGATTCAGCCATATCGCGTGTTCCCCTTGTATCACCGAGCTTATTGATCTGCTTAGGGTTACAGTCGAAATTATTTTATTCCATTATCCCAATGACACCGACATGCAAGACAAACGGAAGGTTGCTATGGTGACGTGTAAACTGCTATCGAGCGGTACCCTGATAGGTGAGAAGCAAAGAGTATACATACCTTATGTGAAAAACTCAAAGAGGTAGGTAATCAGCAAGGAGTTTTAAAAACAAAATAGAAAAAAATATGTTTTCGCTGGTTTTAGCTGACTTCCTAATAGATGACGTTTTCATTTCAATTGCTTCTTTTTAGAAATGAGATTTTACTTGAGTAGTCACTTTGAGAATGAGATCTAGTTTATGAAAAAAACTTAAAAGATAATTAAACATGGTAAAAGTAACGGAAGGTCAAAGTCAAAATGGTTATAAGCCTCTTTGTTTACAGTTTTGCAGTATAGATCCCTCAGAATAATGATTTCTTCTGAGGTTTGAGTAATAGTAGAGCTTTTTGTAAACAGCTCGTCCATGCCTATTTCTGCCGTCAAGCAGCGCAGTGGTGCTGCGTGTTTCGGTTTGAAGGTGGTCGGTAGGTGCCAGTGAAATTTCTGGCACGTGAACATCTGGTACAAATGTTTAGCCTCCAGCTTATGGACGTAGAGCAGTGCATTGTAGGGCAGGTTCTTAACGGTAGTGATTTGCAAGGAAATGCAATGTTATAGACGATGTTTACTACTTAAGATCAGGTGTGTCATATGCTTGTTCCATGAGCTACTCGTAGATGCTTATAAAAATATTGTAGGTAATTACTTTCTCATGCACTCCATTGCATTTTGGCATCTTTGTTTGAAGTTTCTTCAGTCTTATACATGTTTCAGCGCCACTTTTGATAGAATTATTTCTTTATTCTAAATCAACTATTATCTCATAACTTCGAAAAACAAAAATATTGCTCAATTTCCGCACTTTTAACATAAAAGCTTCAACAACCACTATTCTATCTTCACCAACACTCATAATTCAGCTTGTCGCAATAATACTCTTCAATTTGTCACCATTACCCGTAGATAATAAAATATAATTGTATTTTAAAGATAACTCAAATTAAAGAATATGGTGGCTTGAAATTTTGAAATTTTAAGAATTTATGGATCCTGCACTCGGAAGCATCTTTGGAAGTTTCATATTTACCAAATTTTTATTTTAGTTTGTTATTAAACTGCTACTGCTACTGTTATTTGATATTTATCATATTGTACAGGACACACCTGTTGTACCTGTACAATATCATGAATAGCAAATAAATATGAGCTTTCGTCTATACATATTTTTGTTCCCAATTCATTACCTACATCGGCACCAAAATTTTTAATGTCGTTTTTTGTTGTAATTGGTAAAATTTTGAGAAACCATTGTTTTAATATCTTTATTTATATTGCTTATCTATATTGAAATTATATGCTTGCCCTGCCTTGTGAAGGGCACTAAACGCAACTCTTTGTCTAATATCTTCCTTGCCTAAAATGTTATATTATATTATAGTTTGTGGTTTCAACGTTCCAGAACCCCACAGCGGAACCCCACAGCAACCAAGTCTAGCCTCAGTCAAGCCCTTCCATAGTTAACAGTTCATTAGTATCGACGGCCTTTTCCTTCAACAGTTTTTTTTAAGACACTAACCTCTGTTGACGTTGGCAGTGTCACAGCTCATTTCTGGGTCTCTGCCAGACTTTATACAATGCTCATCTTAAAATAGAACTGCCGAAAAGAAAACGACATTTTTTCTGGTGTAAGAATGTTAAAGACCGCTCATGAGAAACCGTTCCGGCTTTGATTCTTATTCCAGATAGTTTATATTAGCTTCTGTGTTTATTCTCAATCATAACGATGTCACCTCCGGTCGTTATAAAATAATATTTAGTAAACAAGGTTGATACATTTTTTGTTGATATTTTTATTGAAATATCATGTTTTTTTAGTTTCATGGCCATGGCAATTTAAAATAAATAAGACACTGATGATTCAGGGAAACATTAAAAAGCCTGTTATTTTTACCATGGAAATTCCATCCTCTTCATCCGCATCTACATATAGCCCTACTTATAAACGTAATTTAAATTTAATCATTGCTTAAAGTTAACCCTGTCACTGTTTGTCATTACCCGTGGTAAGAGATGGCAATAGTTTAAGCACTTTAACACTTTATGCTTATCTTTTGACATATTTTTATAAGGCCATTATTCTAAAGACGATCGAATATGCAATTGGTTCTACTCCTTTTCCAATGCTTATCTTTTTCTGGCTTAGTAGCATCATTCTTTAAATGATAATATTCCATTTCTTCAAATCAAGTCTATAAAAAACGTCGCATAAACATCAATTTAAATGCAATAAACTAGAATTAAAACAATACATAAAGTTCAAAGAGTTTATTTAATAAAACAAGAATTATAAATAGAAAGAACGCACTTATCATCAAATACCTACACATGATAATGCAACATGGAATAAATAATATGCACCAGATGACTTTCATAACTTGATATAGTTGTCTTTGATATTCCAATTTAACCCTATAGTTTTTCTACCTTCTAGTTTTAAACTGCCCAGGACATAGTTTATAGTGCACATTGTTTCAAGATGTTATTTGATACATTTATAACGTCTATCATTGGTCCCATATTTCATTTTTACGTTTACATTGAATACCTAAACAATTATTACAAATTGTCCATGTTGATGTTTTTCAGCACAGGCTATGCGCTTCTTGCTCTTATAACAGCAATTTGCTATGTTGTAAGCTTAAATGTACAGTTTTGTAGTCAATGGAATTGTACAGTTTTCTTTTGTACATTTTAAAATATTTGGGACGTTATTACAGTGAAATTTGGTACTTCACACCTCTGAACATTATAATATTTAAAGAGCTATATTATTATGTACATTAAAGAATGTAACATACGATGAAGATACTAAAGTACTACCATAGAGACGTATTTCGTAAGTAAGAGAGAAACTATTATTATTATGTCATCGTATGTGACTCTTTTCAATGATATTCACATTATAAAATCCATCCTCACGCATCACGCATAATATATGTATAATAAAGCTAAGACTAGAATCGAGTCACATAATTTTATGGCAGCTTAGAGAATATAACATTGTATACGTAGGTACATACAAGTATAACAACACGAGAATACATGAACAGCGTTACCATTTTGGAAACATGGTACAAGTCTGAGGCGAAAATTTAAATACGTTACGCATAAAACATTGCGAGACGGTAATAAAAAATGTCGCTATAAAGATATTTTACCGTTCCTAACCAATAACAATAACAAAAACGTAAAGGAATACACTGACTTGCTGTAAGCACGTAGATTGATAAAAACGGCAGCTTTAATCAATCAGAATCCAAAAAACCAATAGATTTAACAAGTAGAGATATAATGGAATAGAAAAATCCGATATTTGCGTTTAAAACTAGCTAAAAGAATGAATATTCAGCCATAATACATTAAGATTTATTTTCGGAATTCGGATGTAAGAACTATTTGCAGTACTATTGATGTGGTCTTATAAACATTGCAGATAGAAATGATTTCAAACAATGGTGCATAATACATGTTTCCTCTTACAACATTCGGAAGACCGCCTTCAGTCAATCTCTGTATAACGTCAAACATTCAGGATGAAATGATAACAGAATCAGTCAGTCGTCTAGAGCCGAAACAGACGGAGCGGCTGCTAACGCGATGAAAGACAGCTATTGGTCATTTGAGCACTGTTCAGTAAAGAATTGAGGAAGCGATCCAGCAACAACGGTTGCTTGGAAGCAGCTGGTTTGAAACGTCATCGGCCAATTATAGTAGGCTCGTCGGCCATAGCGAGCTCGTCTGTTGCAGCTTTGTTGCCTTTCCTCTTGCGAGAGTACCAGAGAAAGGAGCCTGATGCAAACAAGTTGACGAGGACCACGAACCAAGCCAAGTAAAAACTGATGTGGTAACTGTTAAAACAAAGACACATTTTAGTATAAAATTTCTTAGTCAAAATATACACTACTGTTGGGATGTAGGTTTTGAAAGTTGTACTATTAATTATTATAATATAAATTTATTACATCATATGCAAGGGATTATCAGTATGATATAGATACAAAAGCTGATAAACAAGGTGTATCTAAATATGTGTACTATGCGAAGGTGGGGGGTTTCAGACCACAATGGTGATCAGTTGTGGGGGGGAGATAATTAAAAATTCCTATTTTCAGTTTCCCATACAAAAATATTTAATTTCATAATGCCTAAATAAATTGACAACCCTATCCTTGGAACCCCTTGACCCCTTGACCTACTACCTCTGTAGGTCTACTACTACTACCTACTACCTCTGTAGCTGAGTTTAGGGTTGTCACTTTGTATAAAGTCAGCTGTTCATGTTGAAACTTCGTTGCGGTTTTTTTCAGAGATACCAATCGAAGTTCGAAAAGTCGTTGAACAAAAGTTGTTCCCCGGGGGGTGGAAATTCACCCCCCTTCAGGATAGTACACATATTTTGATACACGTTGTAGAAGTGGAGAGCCCTCCAAACCAAATAGGTAATGCGAGAGAAAACTAATGCGAGGACCATTTTACACGGTTATAAAAACTGTCTCTAAAGGTCTCTATATATTTGTATGACTAAAGAACTTTGCGTAAATAGCCAGGCTAAAGCGGCTAGTCTCACATATGAAAACAGTTTAGAACATCTGCCAATCTGAGTACAATATAATCTACACAGACCGACCCCGTTAGTCCCTAAAGGTAGTGTTTTGGACAACGCGACAAAGCATCCAATAGTCAAACATATTATCCCAGATTTTCTGTGTAGTGAATATAAAAAAATACGAAAGCCAAGACATCTAGATCTATTTAGAGATGAAGTTAAATATATGTGCTACTGCGTGAACAGTGACTATTTTTTCCAAATCTTATTGTTCATCCTAGTTCATGTAGCGCGTTTTAGTCGCGTATCTCAAATTGCATTTTAACTGCTGTCTACAGCATTAGGAGCTCATGCCAAATTGCCTGTATTTAAATGTCACATAGTTGTGTTTATCGATGAGTGTTTGTGTAGTTAACTACTACAGTTGTCTTGTAAACTGAAGCTAATTAAATGTGTAAGATACTGCCTATTAATATTATGCATGTATTGTTATAAGATTCAGATGGATTTGGAATGGATTGCTTTTGAAAATGTATACTTACTAATGAGAGGCTTTGTCTGGGTAGATAAACTTCACATTCTTCCTAATATGGTCAACTGTAGTCATCATGACTTGCACCACCACAAATGTACATGAAGCTGAAAAAATCCAATGTGTTATTTCCACAAGTAACAGCATTTATTTATTTGTACGGACCTGGCTTTCATGGGACTTCCTATAATCTACATGGCGTATTCATCGATAATTTATTATCAATTAAATAAAATTTGTATTCTTTGTGATATCATTCATCATAATAGTCATTCATGATCATTCATTAACCGCACGTAAATTTTTAATTAGCACTCTGATTTCAGCGGTATTTCGAATATTCTCATTTCCATTATCGTGAGGTGAAAGTCGATCCCGGCTCGAGTTTATCAAAGTTACACCGCTGCTAATGAAGGTAGTTCGTTCATAGCTTTACATACTACGAGTATACAAGCGCTTTGTTATAAACTATTAAAACTGCCTAATGAGTTTATAGACTATGCTACAAGTTTCGAGTTACCTACTGGAGCTCGTATAGTATTAATATTAACTATGTTTGGCAATCTGGATAGTAACAGAAACTCAAAAATTTGTGGAATCATGATAATTGAAATGATTAAAATTTGGACGTTTAACCCCCGAATACTGAAACGCAACTCAGATTTAAGCACGTCTCAAGCGACGAATATTTGACAGATTTTCAATGAAAATCTGTCAAATATTCGTCGCTTGAGACGTGCTTAAATCTGAGTTGCGTTTCAGTATTCGGGGGTAAGTATTATACATAAATTAGTTATTCGAAATCCTCTTTTCACGGTCGAAATCTCTACTGAAATTGATTGAAGCTCGGCTTGATGTACTCGTACAAGTGACAGTTAAATTTGCCAATGAGAAAAGGAAAATTATTATGCAATAGACGTATCTTGCAAGTTACCCCGATATGGAAACCAGTGAGCAATAGATCAACCCCTTCTTTGAACCCAAATGTTGTGGCGTTCAAAGCAAGCAATACATTGGTACTTACTGCTGATGAAGTGAATTCCAGCAGCGAGCCGCTTAAACATATAGCGTGGGTTAAGGAAGGTGTACACAGAAAACCCACAGCCCATCGCCATCACGAAAAGACTTATGATGCCAAAAGAGATCATAGTGCGAACGTAATCTGAAACAAAGCATTAGGTTAGCCAGTCGTCAGGTTTTCAATGTTATCCAGCTTAAACTAAAGTGATGCCTCGTTGCTTAGTTTAAGACGTGACACTTATATTAGAGGGGGTATAGACTTCTGCGACAATGTCCCAAACTAAGTGATATCTTTTAAAAGAAGAAAGTAGCATTTTTCTTCTAAATACCTTATTTTTTATAAGTAATGCTTTAATAGCTCAAATTAAACAATCGGAATGTCTGAAGTCATCTCTTTTTGTTGAAATGAAAGTGATAGTAACGTAATGTATAGTCGGTATGAAGTATAAATAAAGGAATAGGTTTAATAGTCTAACAATATGTACTTACTTGCTATATTCAATTCGTAGGCAGGATCTGTAAGCTTCCCGTGTTCCATGACAGGTGCCAAGTAGTTTGTACATTCTAAAACAAAAAAAAAATAAGTATTGAATAATTATCATTACAGATTTTGAGAGCACGTCGTGAGAGTGAGAGTGAGAGAGTCGTAGGTGTTCAGTCGTGTATCGATGAGTTTTTTTATTCTCAAAAAGTGTCGATGAAACCTGCGCGTCGTAGAACCTAAAAAGCTTGAGTAAAATATGTGTCAAGTACCAATATCGCTAAGCAATTATTAGAATAAAGACTAAAGCAATCTGACTGTAGGCTCCCATGCTAATAATCTTCTTCTTCTTCTCACCGTGTCTCTATTTCTTTCAAACCGGTGCGCAGTGTGGTAAAAGAATCTTAAGACTAAGTATGCCTAAACAAGGCTTTTACATGCACGTGACACTCATGCTATACAAGTCAATTTATTATTATGATAGATTAGCAGCCCGTCCCGGCTTCGCACGGGGTAGACAATATTGTTGTACATTATTTTGTTCTATCGCTAATAGTTTCGGCAGCGCATTCGACGAAAGACATTTTAAGACTCATTTTTCTACACCTTCGGTTACATTGTTCAAATTTTACCAAGGATCCCTAATTTTTTTCAAAATGAAATGTAGCCTATGTCAAATTGGAAGAATTTATCATTCTATTGGTGAAATAATTTTTTAAATCGGCCCAGTACTTTTTGAGCCTATTCATTACAAACATACAAAAATAGGTACAAATCTTTCCTCTTTATAATATTAGTATAGACATACTTATATTATGATACCTAATGAGAAAATATGTTTTGATCCCAAAATGATATTATTGAGATGATCAATGGTTAAGTAAACTATATTATTATTATATAGTCTATGTGGAACCAACAATGCTTAAAAGTTTCCTACACACTTTTACCGCCTGCACTTTGCAAAAAAAACTTCTATTTGTGAGAAGCACGTTTGTTCAGCAGAACAATTTTCTACAAAGATTTTCTACATAAGTGTAAGGTCGCATCATAGTACTTATGTATTATATTTATACGTAGCTTGGGTTTCCTCCCCGGCGTCCGCTCTGAACTTATCTAATGCTTTGTAGGTGGATACTCTATTGGCATTTAGAGGTTGAGCTGTTTTGAAGGCGACTGGCTTACCCTAACTAAGCTTGGAATAATAGCTGTCATGTTTCGATACCTGCCTTTTCAAACTCTTTTTATCGGATTGTACTAAAAACCTAGCAGCAATAGTGGAATCGAAATAGTTTAGTTTTTACTTTACACAACATCAATAATTATGGTATTATTCTTCACCGCAGTACTGGATGTTTTATTCAAAAAAAGATATCGCTGACCTAATATAAATTCAATATTTATTTAATCATTGGACCACTTTGAAACTTTATAAGCTAGGTGAGTCTAGGTCCACGCGACCAAACCTAGAAAAACATGCAACAAACTACTTTCATCCTACAGTTTTTTTGTGAGATCCTAGGAGATTCTTTTACAATTTGTATTTTCTTTTACAAAACGACATTGTTATGCTTGTGACAAGTCAGTAAGTGGAGAAGTTCCAACCGTTTTTGCTGGAATGGCACAGAGGTAACCTATTTCCAATTGTGTAAGGGCCTGCACACATCTAAGCAATTTGCGATGGCATACAATGAAACGCTTACAAATATGACAGCAATTTTTGAAAGCGTTTCACTGATCGCCATCGCCATCGCCTAGAAATGCACAGGCCTTTACAGTAGTCAATAGCTATCATCTTTAGTAGTTATCATCTTCAGGTTGAAGATGATAATGATGCATCATTATAATAGGCATGAAGACAGTTATCAAGTATCGCCAAAATATTTATCTGATCTAATGAAAAAGGATTCAAAGATTTTGAAAAATGTATTTATGCTCTTATTAATGTCAAGATTGACAATTTATTTGATAATATAAATCTACAAAATACAACAATCCGCCATGATAGCTTAAACACCGGTCAGAGCGAATTACGTCACGTTTTCGTAAACGTCATTCTGATTTAGTACAAAAGCACCAATGTTTACTGTTGATATACATAAACGTGACGTAATAACAGACGCCATGACACCAGCGAGCGTTTTGGCGTGAATTTGAAAATTTCAATTTAAATGTACTTTTATTGCACAAAAACCTTAATTTTCTGCAGAAATATGATAAATTTTAGACATAATAGATACTTCTGAATATGATAGAATAGATTTTGAAAATTAGTCGTCAGACCTATTTAGTCTTCTTTCTTCTTTTATCTTTATAAATTTTTCCTTTCATTGAAAAGAACTGAAAAGGGTTTTTTCTAAGCATGTTTTCGCATCCCTTCGTACATTTACCTCACTCCGAGTTTCTTTGACGTGCACAGGCTTATCGTAATAATGGCTTTGTTATCCTTCTCTTTGTAAGGCGAGTATTACATTTTGTTCTTAGTTGAATTTGCGGTTTTAACATAGTGCTTTGTGGTCTGTGATGCTTTGAATATTCTTTGGCCGAGCTTTATGTTTAAATGATTGTTATTAATGAATAGGAACGCGCTAAAAGGGGTCCGTTAGAATACAAATTTCATACCACGGATTAGGCTTTCTTATATTTTAAAGACTATTTTGCTGACAACTACTATAAAAATAGATTTTTATCAATAAACTTGATCTAAAATAAACATGTTAATATAGCTAGCGACTACAGTATGGGGTTCTTCAAAAAGGGCGTTTTAAAATATTTAAAGGGTCAGCAACGGAGTGATGCCTCTGGTGTTGCAAGCGTTCATAGGCTACGGTAACCGCTTTCCATCAGGTGGGCCGTATGCTTGTTTGCTGACTTAGTTGTATAAAAAAAAAAAAAAATGTAAGCAAGTTGAAAATTTATGTAATTTCATACACATTCCGCCGCCGCCGCCAGCGTTTTAGGGACGCTTCCGTCTGGTACTAATTTGGATCATTTGAGATTTGGATTTTTTGATCAGTTGATTTGTAGATCGTTTGTAACGCTCTGCAGATAGCTCAACTGTTTTATGTGTATTTTGTACATTTATTTGTAAATATTATTTTAATTGTAAGTTTTCCTATTTATTATTGATTATCAAGTCGAGTACCAAGATGTCGAACATGCCTGCAAGATGTCGACCATGCCGAAAGATTATAGCTATGAGCCCATATTTATTCTATGCGTATTGAATCATTTCCTCAAAGTTCATGAAGTCACTATCAATACCGTTCTAAAACCGTCACCTACGTTATTGTAGTGACGTCACAGACACAAACAGTAAACAAACATGCATGTTTATTTACACACGACGTTTGGGCCTCAGATAGTAAACTGGCACATTCCTAAGCGCACCTAAAATGAGTACAGGATTGCACGCATGTTGTATTATGAATATTTTTGTAGGCGCATATTGTTGAAAAGATGAAAGATGATTGGCTATCTTGTACGACATTACAACTTTATCAGAAATATCATGGAAGGAAAGGTAAAAGGAAAGAAAGGAAGGGAAGACCAAGGATGAGCTACATGAGCCAAATAAAAGTGAAGATCGCCGTCAAGTCTATGGAGGTCAAGGAGGTTGTAATCAAAAGAAATACATAAAGAAAAATGCATACTTTACGCCGGCAAGAGCATTGCTCATAAATAAAAAGAAGAATTGTTGAATGTGGACATTCAACAATATACTTCTTGATAGCAACAGTGGTTCTATCGATTGACAACCGCATAACAATCTTTTTTTAATTTAATTTCAGGTTTCAAATAGTAACCGATTGAAATTGATAGTAACAAAGAAACATAATTGTCCAAATAGCTATCCATGCTAAATAACAATAATATTTCGGACCCAAATTGAGCCTCATAAATTGATTAACTAGTGTGAATCATAGTCATTATTAGATTTGATAAATTCCCAGTGAGTTGTAATAGATTTGGTGATAGCATAACAACATAAATTTCATGTGTTTTGTCAGTTTAGGAATAGACAATCCAGTCGGTTGACGACACAAAAACCAACGTGGAATTTTACAGAGAAATATAAATCTTTTTGTGTGGGAAGACTGACTGTTTATTCATTGTTGGATGAATGTTGACGGTTTCCGTAACACACCTTTCGTTTTTATACGTGAATTTGAACTTAACAAAATAAATAATGAACTAACATGTGGGGGTTTTCTAAACATTTTCATGTCTAAATTATGTTAGCAATCGTTACACAGTCTAGTGTAATGATTTAATGTACCGATACTCGTAGATCTATATCGTATCTCTATTACTAGAATAGATGAGTACGGAGTGCAAAAAACGTAAAAATAATAAGAAACAGTTTTTTATTTCAATGTGTTCAATATAATTTTAACCTTGCAAATTGATAAGTCTTATTTTTATGAAACAGCGGGATATTTACCATGATTAAATTTTTCTGAGTTGACTTCCGATATTTCGGCACAGTTGCATGTGTAGTGCAAATTTTTTTTGAGCTCAGCAGTGGAAGAGGCTTTTTTCGTACTACACTTGAAAAAGTTTTTGAGCTTTTTAGGTTTTACTTATATAATATGTTGGATTTCTCATTATGATATGATATGATTTCTTCACTCAGGTATGTACCCGTAGAATCCGGGTTTAGTCACCAACATAGAAGCAAACTTATCACATAATTTACAAAAAAAAACATTTGACGGACAGTTTTTTCAGTTACCCGTGTCTTTAATAATTCAACGTCGTGTTTCTGTCAACGGTACATTCCATTCGCACTATGTCGCGACTCGCTCACGCTGTGTCGCCTGTGGTTTTACGAAAAAATGATTTTACTACAGACTACCTACCTACCTACCTACGAGGCAATGCTTTGTTTAGGCGATGGTTACCACTTAACATCAGGTGGGCCATATTTTTGTTCGTACAGGTTTAAGGAAATGCAAAACTTCGTTCAATTAGATTAAATAGCAAAAGGAACTCAGTGCGACTTCGATCTACGTTCTAATTAAATTTTTAGAAAGAAAGAAGCCAGAAAGAAATAAAACTTATTTATTTATAACGGCACATGGTAGATAAAAGAAACACGTAGGTACATTTTAGATACCAAACGTACAATAAACACATATTAACCCAATTTAAGAAGTGAAATTATGTAATTTAGATACATACCTACATGCATAAAATCACGACTCATTCATGGGGGCAGGCAGAGATCACGAATTTCCACTTGCTACGATCCTGACATTTACTATTTATCTAGGAGAAAAATATTTGGTTGAATGCTTTAAAAATACGTCTAGATACAAATACGTCGAAACAAACTCGAGATGATATTTCTTAATAAAATAACTAGATTGACGTGTTTTCATATTTCCAATATTGGGTCGGGACGTGTCTTGGCTATCAATTTGATGGGGATACAGCACGTGCGTCGAATTCTGTTTGTACTGAGAAATACTCAACGAAATTGCGATGAGAAATGTGGACAATTAGGGCTTCGTAGAAAATGCTCATCATCATCATTATTATTATCAGCCTGAGAAGTGCACTGCTGGACGTAAGTCTCCCCTAAATACTTTAAAAAAAAGATTCTATGAACCAGCATCCACCAATTTTAATTTTAATCGATAGTGATGAGAAAAGTGCGAAAGACGTCTTATTAGTAGAGTTTTCGTGAATTATTGAATTTCATTGATGGTTTTTTATATCAGACTGATTCTTCAGACATAATTTTTCATTTCACGAGCGTCACTCCCAATTCATAACAGTGACACGATTTCTGAAGAATTTGCCTCAGACATACGACACGGCGAAGGAAAACATCGTGAGGAAACCGGCGCGGCATGTCGTAAAACCTATAAATTCGAAAGCAATTACTATTAGATTTTACTATTAGATTATTTTTATACACTATGTACACTTTAAATTTATGACCTATCTTTACGCTGAAAGGCACACTACTTTACTTATTTAGCTAAGTTTTCTCTGTAAGTGAATTTTTAATTCCTAAGAGAAAAAAATATATTTCAACCGTAATTATTGTGTCGAGTACACGAAAAGAGCCTCTCCGAGGCGCCCTTAAATCCACTGGTTTGAAAGAACCAGTGACACGATAAATATGAAAAAGAAGCCTCACACATAATTTTCCATTTCACTACCGTCACTCATATTTAATTTTCATAACCGTAACGCAAATTCTGAAGAATCAGTATTTGAATAAAAGGCACATACTCGTAATAGGTGTTTAACGGTACGGCTCAAAGGCAGTTCTTTACATTGTATGTCCTATTGTTTGACGTTAACGTTAAGCGGACACGTAAATAACAAGATAATGGGCGTTCAAATGGTAACTTATAAATAGATTTCACACTGAAACTTTGTCCGGTTTACGTACCGTTACCAAGAAATGGCGAAATGTAGAAATTGTTGGTCGTATTTTGTCTCTTTCAGAGGAACTTTTAACGATGAGGGCTGCATTAATAAATACAAAACAGTATCTTCTTATGACAGGCCTCTCAGCTCAGTTGGTTATAGCACTGGCGTCTGCGCCGTAGGTCGTGGGTTCGATCTCCACCGAGAACAAATATTTGTGTGGTGAATTCAGATGTTTATTCTCTGTCTAGGTGTTATTTTGTATTATAAGTATGTAAGTTGACAAAATAAAATGTATATCAGCTAGGTATCTGGTTTTCTAAGTATAAGTTTGAGGCTAGATATTAGTGTTTTCCGCAATATTTATTTATTTATTTATTCGCCAATCTAATCACTATATCAAATATATAAAGCAACTGTGTGTACAGTGTACGTACAGGGTTTTCTATAACATCGCCAACTGGAATCTACTCCCCGTGGTGGTGGTAGATGCATATTGGTCTCCTGCTGGGATTAAGGGAGTTTGGACGAAAGAGGTTAAAGTGGGGGATGTAGGTGGCAAAAGTTTTGAAATCTATGTCTATATATTCTATCACATATTATGAGGATTTTTCTAAGAATGCTAGATACATCCAAAATGTTCTAGAATACAATGCTCATAAAATCTACTGGGGCAACGCCGGGTTTCACTGCTTGTGCCTTAGATTACATAGATTCTAACCACGTCAGACATATAAATACTAGACAGAGTTATTAAACGATAGTGTTTATAGTCTAAGGGCCTTATTAATAATCCTGGCGTAGCGTTGGACTAGTTAATCCGTGTCTTGTCACATTTGTTCGAGTTGACAATTGCATGTCAATGCAAGAGACAAAACACGGATCAACTAGTCTAATGCTACGCCAGGATTATTAATAAGATCCTATGGGTCTTATTAATAATCCTAGCGTAGCGTTGTGTGTAATGTGACAAAACACGATTTAACTACTCCAGCGTTGCGCCAGGATTATTAATAACACCCTATGTGTTGGCATTTCTAGTTATTTTATTTGGCTTATTCTATCAAAACTAGTTTAATTTACGCCTAAGCTCCGCAGTCCCTTTTTAAGCCTAGGATTAAATGAGCTGTTATACACCGGTCACTGTCACTAAAAAAGACTATGGATGTGTTTTTTTCAATGATTTTGCATACTTTGTAACGTCTTTCCATTAAATTGTTCTAGACTAGGTATGGAAAACCTAAACTGGGTGTTCGGAACGTGTCATACAGCATAATGTCAATCAAGGGCATAAGGTATTACCATGCAAATTGATTTCACGATTTATGGGCGATGAGAGTATAATTTTACACAGTGTATCTGTGGTTGGAAAACTGAAAAACTGTAGATTTACAAAATAACTATTTAAAAAAAATTTGGTACTCCAAAAGTGCCATTAGAAGGGAAAACTAGAACCACCTCCTTTATATATGGTGAAGTTTATAAATCTTTGCCGAAGAGATGTCACGTGACGCGAGACAGTGACGAGTTCAGTGATTTTTTCCCACCTCTTATTTAATAAATCTTAGGAGCTCAAAAAAAAAATAACTTAAAAAAAATGCATTTGTGGCAGAGATAAAAGTAATTACTGTGGTAACCTACTAGGTTTGAATGATAATTTTCACGAAAATCTTCAGACATAGGTAATTAATACTATTTATTATTTTCAAACCACGTAAAGAAAACAGAACGATAGTATAAAGTTCGGGAGTTAATGGACAAACCGAGTGAGTGAAAACAGAAGGTGCCACGAAAAATAAACTGTTGTGCTGCCTCACGTGATTTTTCTACTAAAGTGAAGCATTCGTTTTTAGTACACTCGAATTGCAAGCGAGTCTCTAATCTAATGCTAGTAGTTTTCGAAACAAATTTAAAACAAAGGTGGTTTTAAGGGGTTTTGAAAAAACTGAAAGTTCAGACCTTATTTCACCAGCTTTATTGTACTAAACTATTTTCACTCATCTCTCTCATAAAAACCGTCATTGTGGCATACCAGAGGAAAGAAAGACTAGTATTTCTTCCTCTAAGGGGAATTTTTTTTTTACTTAAATGACGATGAGCACCACAAAAACGAAAAAGTATTTATTCATAAGAAGAATAATCATAAATAAAGACTCAACTTATTACTGTTTCATAAAAAAGCGGGGTGGGTCGCTAGTGAACTTAGGCCCGTTTCCGAAACAGCGCTTGAGTCTGAGTCGAGCCTCAAGCATAGATTTTATGACAGTTCATCTAAGGCCCGTATTCCGAAACAGCGCTTGAGTCTGAGTCGAGTCTCAAGCATAGATTTTATGACAGTTCTCCATTGAAAAGTGTCAAAAATCTGTGCTTGAGGCTCGACTCAGACTTAGGCACTGTTTCGGAATACGGGCATAACACTAGTGAATAATAAAACTCGTGCTTTGTACCGTTTTCTTGTGTTGTATATTATTATATGTTTGTATATATTTTTCTCACGTTGGTTAATTTCAAGGCCATTACTACTGTTAGCTAGATGTTACCTGTTTTTTAACACGAATTGGCTCTCGTTTGTAGACGATTACCTGAACTTTTATTACTTTAGGAATGGATGGATGAACGGTTATGCCCACAGCATTTTCAGTTACAAAATAATTCATGTTGTACCTACGAACTATTTTTTTATGCCAAGTTTATCTTTCAACCGACTTTAAGTCGGTTCAGCAGTTTATCAAGTTTTTTAAACTTATATTTTTCGTTGATAGAGATTAAAAAAACGATTACTATTCTTTTTATAGAGTGATAAAGGATACAGTTATGCATAGTGAGTCCAAGCGCCATTTTCAGTTTTTTGGGAAATTACATAAACGCGTTTTTATTGGTAGAAGATTTGCATTTGCATCGTCAGAAAGTAAATCTATGTACATCGAAGCTTATATTTGTAATTTAAAATGTTACAAGAAAAAAACACAAAAAAAGGTTTATTTTGGAATATATCGTTAAAAATGCACTTGGACTCCTAATAAATATGATGTTCTCATTTTGCAAAACGAGTCCAAGAGACAAAATAATTATTTATTCTGGAAGATTAGCTTTAAGTGCACGTGGAAACGAATTAATATGATGTACTCATTTTGCAAAATGAGTATATAAGTATAGCATAAAAATGTTTCCTGGACTATTTTCCTATCGTTTAATAAAAACCCCTTGAATTTCCGTATTTACTCAGCATCTTATATTAGATGTTACAGAGGATTGATAAAAATATATAAAAAACTATTAAAATGGCACTGATAGTATGTCCAGAAAATAAAACAATATAATTATCATAATTTAATAAACAATAATAATTTAAAACAAGATAAGGACTATCTCAGATATTATCTTCAGCGTTCAGACAGACAGAATAATGATTGATGATATTATTGGTAAACACCAACCCCAAACCCAGAACATATCGGGTAGGATGTAGGATGGAGTAGGTAAATAGTATATAAATCTACTCTTCTTCAATATGTTCCGGATCAAAAACCTATATGGCCATCAACACCTTCAACAACAATATCATCTTCAATCGTGTCATCAAAAATCAAATCTTTGTCAAATGCTAATATAGCGTCGTTTGGGATATTATGCACTGTTTCATAATTTAATTTTAAATCTTTTAGTTTTTTCTCTGAAACATTTTGTCCTTTCCTACCCTTTCTTTTCTTTACATCAATTTCTAAGCTTTCTTCCTCTTCTACTGCTCCTGCCTTGACATAATGAGGCAATGGATGATTTTAGGTTTCTTTTATCTGGTTTATTCTTAACCAATTATTATTGACCTTCTCGCCCACTGTTATCTTTTTTCTGTTGACAATAGCTTTTTCCTTTTCTTCAGTATTTGTGATTCTTTGTTCTGCAGCTTGCCATAACTTTCTTGTAGTCTTGTGGAGTATAAAGTATTAATTGCAGTTTCAGAAATATAGGGTGCTTTTCGAGAAGAGATCATCAGGTCTATTTTTATACTTTTTTGCTATATTGTACGCAAGAAATAGGTAAGCTGTTGGAACATAATTACTTTTAAGATGTTTTATACACAGTTTTACAATAAAATATTTTTATCTTTATCTTTATACGTGTATTCTGGCCTTTATTTTTTTTATTCTGTTCTCCGCAACAATTAAGTTGACCAAAGAATTAAGTTTTTGACTTTGGTAAACTAGAAAATATGTGCTTCCTTAAACATGACTTGGGTTCTTCTGCCAGCCTCTCCTTCCCAAACAAAGATTACGTTCAGAAGTTACAAACAACTGTCGCGTAGACTACTGATGCGTAACACTACGTCGTTTGGACTAGTAATGTTTAATGGAAATGTGCTTTTTCATCATAAAATTTGGTTGTTAGTTTTAAATTGGTTGTTGGACTTGTATTGCATTTCAAAATACTTAGTTTGCTATAGAAGGCGCTTGGACTGGGTATCAAAAAATACCACTTAGAGTGAAGCTGGCTGCAAGAGTGTTTTTTCTATGGCTTTTTATGCCCTAGTGATTACGAAAATGCGAAAAAATCAAAAAATGAAATTTGGCGCTTGGACTCCTTATGCATAACTGTATCCAATGGCCTTACTTATAAAAATACGAGTATGTCAAAAAATAAGCAGTGCTTGACTATTGCTATCTCTTGCCACTGGGAAATAACAAACAGTGACAGGGCGCACTTTAAGTAGTAGTAGAGCTCTTTGTGATGGGCTCGTCCGGGGAAGTACTACCACCATGCCTATTTCTGCCGTCAAGCAGCATTGCTGTGTTTCAGTTTGAAGGGTGTGGGTGCCGGTGAAATTACTGGCACGTGAGGCTGAATATCTGTATGCCTCCAGTTGATGGACGCAGGGCAGTGCATCGTAGGGCAGGTTCCTGACGTGCGTGACCTACGAGGCATTGCTTTGTTATAGGCGATGGTTACCACTTAACATCAGGTGGGCCATATGCTTGTTCCATCAGCTAGTTATATTAAAAAAAAAAAAAAGTAATAATTAAATTTTAATTACTTTTATTAACTACTTGGAAAAACTACTTACTTCAATTAAAACAGGGTGTCAATTGGACCATCCTTCAAAAACTTAAGTGTTTTATAAATTACCTCTGTTCCTAAATTCAGTTAAGTTCCACGAGACGTAAATAAACACAAAAACAAAAACGCACAAAAAGTAATGACGTACCTACATAATTTGAATTTTTACCATCATGATATACGAAACTGACTGCATGGCCATGGATTTTATGTTTTTACAACGAAGTGGGTGTAATAGACACAAAAGATAATTATTATTTTTACTCGAGAAATACACCACTTTGGTTCTGTCACTTCTAGCGTCTGCGATCGACTTCAGCGTCAAGTTACAGTCAGTTGAAAGACAGTGCTTTTTTTAATTTTCAATTAACAGAAGCGTAAGAGATTCTTAATTGATTTAAAGGCCTTACTTACAAAGTTACAAGCGTTACTTAGGTGTGTGACATTGCTTAAAGTTAGCCCCGTCCCTTTCTATCCTTACCTAGTGCTAAGAGATGGCTTATATATTATTATACTGATAATCTTTTAACAAACGCTTTAAAGGGTTACTTGACAATTACTTCTCGGGATCCTGTACAGCACGAGCAACGTAACTTATAATACGATAAGTTTTAAAGAGTCGACAACGCGATTGTGAAGTTTCTACATAGTATTGCAGGCGTCCATAGGCTACGGTAACCGCTACCTATCAGGTGGGCTTTATGCTTGTTTGTCTACTTTGTTGTTAAAAAAATACTTACAGCAAAGCCTAAGATAGAATAATAAAAAAAATACATTGCTTGAATGTCATCAATTTGAATTTGACTATTACTTGCCCACAGTGTCTGTTGGGCAAAAGTATCCCCCATTTTTACTAGGCACAACAATCTTGTGCTTTTCGTCACCAGTCTTCAAGAAAATCTGAAAAAAATAATCTACTTACTTAAGAAATACTTCCTCTCCAAATCGGGTATAATAGCGTGGTTCGGCGCCGCCGTTGTGACGTTATTGTTTGTCACCGGTGACGTCACGTTCGATGACTGCAACTCGAACACGTACCGGCAGATCTCCCAGACGCCTGAGTCACTGTACATAAGGTACCTGTTTTTCACAGGCAAGTAGATACCTGGGAACAAATAAGACTCGTCAATTTATAGCACTGGCTTCGTACGGGTTGAAAAATTCAAAGGCAGAGACTTGAAATTTTCACCTCTTCTTTTTTCAAATCAACTCGTGCGAAACCGGGGAGGATTGCTAGTACGTACGGATGGATGGATGGATGTTTGTTACTCAATAACACTAGAACGACTGAACGGATTTAGGTAAAATTTGGCACAGAGATAGAATATAGCCGGGAACACATGCACATTTTTTTTACCTCGATAAAATGTATGGTTCCCGTGGGGTGGATTTATTTTTAATCATAATATGTATAAGAAAAAGTCGCGTTTATATTATAACTCAAGAACGGCTGCACAGATTTGGCTGAAAATTGGTGGAGAAGTAGATTTAAACCAGGAAACAGACAATGGATGCTTTTTGTCCCGAAAATTTTACAGAAACGGAGCGAGTTCAGCCGCGGGCGGCCGCTTGTATTGAATAAAATTAAAATTCTTTTTTAAATTCTACCGCTGGAGCTTGGCACGCTCACCGGAATAGTAGTTTGAATATTAATTACACATGTACTATTTGGCATGCTGCCAGAAATGGTCATTGCTTATTATGAAGAAGTCATTAGCACTGTCAATTGTTTTCAGGTGTAGGAGAGGCCTTCAGCTAGGCATCTCAACCCGAGAAAATAATTACAAATATTTACAAAGTATCATTGGTTTGTCGTAGTTTTTTTAATGTGCGACCTATAAAATATTATATTTTGAACCGGCTTAAATGAAAAAGGAGGAGGTTCTCAATTTGGTTTGTTTTTTATGTTTGTTAATGCATAACTTCGTTGAAATTGGTAGGGGCCCTTTCTTCATTTTCTTCTTAATTAATGGCATCTTTTAATTTTGGAACAATTTTGCCAGTGTTGAGTGAGGTTATATTACATCAATAACATAATTTCAAGTCAAGTCAGTCAATAGACAAGTCAGCTGTCACTGCCTTTAAAGAAATTAATAACGGTTTTCTATTTCAAAACCATCGAAAAATATTTAGTTCAAATCAAGATATTTAATCCGACTGCTCACACTTTGTTCTAAGACTTCAAGTAATGTTGGTTAAAATACCACCGAAATTACACACCGAACTCAAAATACACCCCAAAAATAATAAAAATGAAAAAACTATGTGACTTCCCAAAATTACAGAAAATAAACCCTTGTATAGAATTTTGTTATGTGTCCGGGGTGTGACATATCCTCTCTACTCGACACTGGCAAAATTGATCCAAAATGGACAGATGCCATTCATTAAGAAGAAGAAGATCTTTTAAGAAAAGCCTGTAAGTAAGAAAAACATCGCACGCTATGCAACGGAACAAAAGGTATTAATAATTACAACTGCATGGCATCAAATTCCCTTATTTACAAATGCCCGTCAAAGTGTACGGCCTGAGTGCACGCTCTATTCGAGCGTCGGGCGGGGAGGGGCGTGCAGCGTTCATGTTAAACACGTGCTACCCGTAGTGGCCGTCCTGAGTGCCGGCCGAGCGGAGCGTGGGCAGCAGCGGGCTTGTTTGCGTCGAGCGGGGCGTCGCGTGCAAGTTCAAACCAGTTTGTGTTTTGCAGCGGTGATACGTGCGTTCTTGAAGGATGTCGTTTGAAGAAATAATTTCAGAAATACAAAATAAACCTGAAATATGGTTATCTTCGCAAATTTATTGAAATTTATCTTCATTCACCCTTAATGTTTCAAATAACGTAGAAAACTCTCCAAATTGTTTTCTTTGCTTCACAATGTTACTAGGACCTTGTCTTGACTCATAATTAAATTTTAGCCACAAATTTTCTTCTAAATACATATCAATAATATCGTACGACGCAGACGCCATGATGAAAAATGTGACCGGCTCACACGAACGCTAAGCGTGCACTAAGGCCATTCGGCGAACGCTCTTTCGCCGCATGCACGCAACGCTGAACGCTCCGCTAGACGCTTCTTCACTCAGGCCGTACACTTAGGTAAAATATTTATGTACAACCCAGACAAAGGCTTGGGTGAGGCTGTGGCTGAGTCTGAGGGCTTGGGTTCGATCCCCACTAATTAATTCTAAGCATGTATTTTAAAATGTATACAAGTATTATATCAGCTGTCTGGTTCCCTTAGTCCGAACTCTCCTTAGTTTGGAGCTATATAGTGTTGCATGGATTGTCCATGTCCAATAATATTTGTTATTAGAAAATCTCAGTCATTGTTACTTTCGGCAATTTTAATGATTTTATCCTACTTTTATTTTACTATATCAGTTTCAGTGGGATAGCTTTTTTGAAATGGACTAAATACTGGTGATTAAATGACGATTCTTACAGCGTTACCAGACAAACAACAACCACAACAATATGCCGAGTGACGGCCAATTATTATGTAATTGTTACTTGTTTATCTTACTTGTGGAATACTATTCTTGTTTTGTGGCATATAATAAAAAACTTGTGATTTATGCCTATATAGTCACTTCTCTCTAGCCTCAAAAGTTTGCTGTAAGAAAACTCTACTCAGGGTTAAGCTCGCCTTTGTACATGTCCTATACTTATGTTCTTTTCCTATGTTTTGTATTGTGTGCAATAAAGAATTAACACCCAGACAGAGAACAAATTATATCTGTGTTCACCACACAAATATTTGTTCTAGGTTGGGATCGACCTACGCTCAGAAGGCAGAACTACTACCAACTGAGCTAAAAGGCCAGACAAACAGCGTTACCCGACAAACGGCGCTACCGGACAAAGTGGGATAGTGAAACTGAAACAGCTTCTTATCGAATAAGGACCCGGTCGATGGCCGGACGTCTATTTCTGTTCATCCTATGCATACCATCTATGTATGGTAATCAATATCTGACACTACCGCTTTAATCCTAATGATTGTTAGTTCAGTTTTATAGCATGGCACTATGACAATTTTATTACAACATTTTAACTCAATATTCATATCAAGGGTTACTTCAAATTTTTTTTTGAAATTCAGGTTTTGATGAAATTTTTCAATTCAATTCTTTATTTGTGAAACACAGGTTTTAATGATGTTATATTCGCGGGTCTTCAAAATTCGACTGATCGAAGCGACGCGTGACCCAAGAGCTGGTGGGTATCTGGCGCAGCGTATAAGCATTGCTATTCAGCGTGGCAATGCCGCCAGCGTCTTGGGGACGCTTCCGTCTGGCACTGATTTGGATCAGTTGAGCTATCTCTAGATCGTTTGTAACGATCTGCAGATAGCTCAACTGTTTCTTGTGTATTTTGTACATTTTGTAAATACTTAATTGTAAGTTTAATTGTAAGTTTCTTTGTGTTACATCATATTGTTGATGTATACCACTGACACCTGCTTTCGGCGTACAAATATTTTAAGCTATTGTTAACAAAATAATAAAAGACGAAATAAATAAAAATAATAGCCGAGTCATCATCATAATCATCATCTGCCTGAAGAAGTCCACTGCTGGACATAGGCCTCCCCTACACATTTCCAGGAAGAACGATTCTGAGCCCTTTCCATCCATCGACTTCCCGCGATCTTAACAATGTCGTCGGTCCATCTGGTGTACTAGCCGAGTGCCGTAAGTCATTTTTATGGGACCAGTCTGGAAGTAGCATTTCCATCTGATAAAAATATTTTTCCAAATCGGCTGAAATGACGAAATTAAGCGCTAACACACCGAATCGAAAATATCCTCCTTTTTATTTGAAGTCGGTTAGCAAGGTAAACTTAGGCCCTGTGTCTCACAATCAAACCTAGTTAAAAAAGAAATAACTTTCTACTAAAACTCCTTTGTATAAGCGAAACTGTAATAATTTTTATTAACATTATTAAAATGTTTAGCAAGAATTGATTATTTATTCAACGTTCTAACAGTTTCACGGTTAATTTAAATCGAAAATTATGTTGGCGACTGAAGACAAACTCATTAGGCCGCGCTTAGCTCAGACGTAGTGTTGGCAGCGTCTGGACACAGTAAAAACATCCCACTTAAAACAATATAAATACGAAAGATTGAACGTTTGTGGCTGAATCACGCCGTAACCACAAAACCGATTTGAATGAAACTTGAAAAAAATCGGTTGTCTGTAAAGTCGATTTACTGACGATAGTTAATAATAATAATAAATAATAATAAATATTGTGGACAATTCACACAACACTACCCAGCCCCAAACTAAGCAGAGCTTGTAATATGGGAACCGGATAGCTGATATACATTTTGCTTGAATACATTTTTTTTTGTAAATACATACTTAGAATACAATATAACACCCAGACAGAGAACAAACATTTATGTAAACCACACAAATATTTGTTCTCGGTGGGGATCGAACCCACGACCTACGGCGCAGAAGGCAGAGCTACTACCAACTGAGCTAGAGGCCAGTCCGTCAGTATTGTTTGTCAGTTGAACGTGACAACGTCATAAGAAAATACACAGATGTCGAACGCGGAGGCCGATTGTGCCTCTTTATCGCTCGTTCCGCGCTCTCGCTTGCACTTCAAGCCTTAAATGGAACGCCTCAGACTGAGGCAACGCCGCATTAGTCATGTTTTTTCGTGCGTACAGCCGGCTCCATCGAATTATAAGACGTTGTCACGTCAAAAAATAAAGTTAGTAGTTTCTGCTTTTTACAACTGAAAAAATTTCGTGTGGTTAGGGATACGACCGTGTTTTTTAGGTACGTGAATAGGTACGTTTCGTTACTTCGGGGTTCCCCCCTCCGCCGCGCGCAATTTGCTACATTTCTTACTTAGCGTAATAAATTCTTAGGTTTTTGACGTGATAACGTCTTATAAATCGATGGAGCCGGCTGCACGCACGAAAAAACATGACTCATGCGTCGTTACGTCGTTTCGTCGTTCCATTTACCTGAGCCCGAGCCCGGGTCGGGTTATGGGTAAGGGTAAATGAGGGTAAGGGTTAATGAGGGTAAGGGTAAGGGTTCAGTCTGGGTCCGGGTCTGGGTCCGGGTCCGGGTCCGGATTTTCATTTAGTTTCATTCAGTTCCATTCAGTTTCATTCAGTTTCATTCAGTTTCATTCAGTTTCATTCAGTTTCATTCAGTTTCATTCAGTATCATTCAGTTTCATTCACATTCAATTCAATTCAGTAAAACTAAAATTTTCTTTTGAAAAATGCAACCATTCCATCAGTATTTTCTTATGACGTTATCACGTTCAACTATCGTCAGTAAACCGACTTTACAGACAACCGATTTTTTAGCTATCCAGTGGTGCAATAAAAATTTGCAAATTCACTGTTTTTCTAACAATCCTCTCTTTCATCGTAGCACTGAATGTTAAAAGAAAATATTTTTTTCGTGCTATCTAACTAATTCTTCTATCCAATGTACTACTAATATTAAAAATGTGGGGTGTATGTGTGTATTCTATGTTTATTCTCACTCATCTTTGTAACAGATTAACGGATTTAGATTGCTACTACGAATACTACAAATTCTTAAATGTGATGTTAGTCGAATATAAAAACCTAGGCAATGTAAACATAAATATTGTGGACAATCCACACAACACTATCTAGCCCCAAATTAAGCCAAGCTTGTTTCATGGGAATCAGATTTAACACTTACAAAAAATAACACCCAGACAGACAGAAAACAAAAACCTGTTCACGAACCAAATATTTGTTTTCACCACATAAAATAAGTTCTCAGTATAGATCGAACCCACAACCTACGGCGCAGAAGGCAAAGCTACTACCAACTGAGCTGAAAGGCAAGTCAAATTAATATATAATTCGTCTAGTTCTTTGTGTATGGGGCCATTCAAGTATTACGTAAGCAGATTTTTTTCAATTATTTCCCTTCCCCTTGTCAGCAAAAGTAACCAACCCTCTTTCTCCCACCTAGCTTACGTAATAATTGGTACTTATATGCATTTTTCTTTTAATTTATTCTGCTGACGTAATCACGATATCCCCCCACCCACCATGTCATCAAAGAATGGCAAAACAAAGACCCCCCCGCCCCCTCTAACACACGTAATACATGAACGCCCCCTATGATCAGTTAAGTAAGCTTACTCACCCGTTCCACCTTCTATATGCACCCATTTCTTAGTGCAGACCGCAGTAAGCCATACGAAGCAGCTCAGACCGACAAGGATTGTGCACGCAAAGAGAGTTCGCCTCTCGATGACCAATGCCTGCATCAGTGGCCGACGCTCTGCCGCCCCCACCGATGAAGCCGTGGACATCTTGTCTGTCTCCATTTTTTCTAGATAAATGAAAAATATATTCGTTTCAGTTCACCATCATCGTTTCAATTGCTATGTAAGAATATGTACCTACATACTTTTACGCCGCGAGCGTCTTGGGGACACTTCCGTCTGGTACTAATTTAAATCAGTTGAGCTATCTCTAGATTGTTTGTAACGGTCTGCAGATAGCTTAACTGTTTCTTGTGTAAAATACACATTACATTTTGAAAATAATTTTAAAATTGCGAGTTTATTAAATAAATTGTTAAAAATAAAATTATAAGTATATATATACATATTATATGAGCACATGATTTTGTATAGTGTGGGTATAGGGAAAGTGACGTTTATTTTAGCGTTTCATAGTTTTTTTTTTAACATTATTGAAGCCGTGAAAATAAATAGGCAATTGCTGGTCGAGTATGAGTTTGAAGGCTGAGCTGGAAGAGAGAACTTAACTAATAAGAAACACAAAATTTACATTTCCGTCGAGGCATTAGGGAAACTTGCATTATAACATAGCAATATATAGAAAAAATGAAGTTTGAGTTTTGTAATTTTTTAGACTTCGAAGTTTATAGATTAAATCGTTGTCGTTATAATAGCTTTGCGAAACACGACGTGACCTATCTTTAATCGGGCGCTTGCCACTTCAGCTACAGTTATGATATGATATGATTATGATACACTAGGTTGCAATTTTAAAAACATTTTGAACAGCTATATTAAAAATAAGCACAGGATAGAGATTATCATTAAGAGTTAGTTATGGTTATTGGCATAAAAAATCTAGTCCAAAATAATCCTAAGGTAATTTTACAGTTTACTTTAGTAGTAGTAGAGCTCCTGGTTATGTGGCCGTGATAAGCCTATTAAAAACAAACCTAACCCAAAGGAATTATTTTTACGAATATTTAAATAATAAAAAAAATACTCAAGAAACAGTTGAGCAATCCACAGACTTTTATAAACAATCTAGAGATCGCTCAACTAATCAGTAGGGAAAACAGAAGCTTGCCCAAGTCGCTGGCAGCATTATCACGGTGAATCGAAACCTAACCTTGAAAATATGAATATTAAAAATTCGGTCAAAAATACCGGAAGGTTGGTTGCCTTAGGCGTATTTTGGGAGATAATGGATGTGACGCCATTCTGTTTACGAGTTCACTAATAGGAATTCCAGCTTCATTCTATTTTCACTTCTTTGAGTGATGGCTTTAGCATTATTACGCAAAATGTCTTTACATTAATACTAGAAGCAATAGAGCACTTAAGCCAACCTGTATAAAAAAAAGTAACATGGTACGCATGCCAGTAAGTAGCATGGTGGTGGTTGGTTTTACAAATTTTCTTCTATGACAAATTCTTTTCTAAATTAGTGCTGCTAAATTAGGCTCCATATATATTAACCAAACAATCAAAGGCCTGCGCACATCTAAGCGATGGCGTTGGCGATCAGCTGAATCGCTGTCAAATATGACAGCGATTCAGCTGATCGCCATGCTATCGCCTAGATGTGCGCAGGCCTTAAATAATACATCAGATTTAATAAGATAAACTGTGACCCAGAAGTGGTCCCAAGCATGTCATTACCGTCTGTAAACATCGTAAGCTTCAATCTTTAATAATGAGGGGATGCCAGGAATCCTGACGCCCTTAGATCTCGATTACGCATCGCTTATCCTCCCTTTGTTTTGGTACATAATGTATTATGAGAGCATAATATCAAACTAACCATGATAAGGAAATTTCAGTGGCTGGGAGGCTAGCTGGGATGGTAAAACTTGCTTGGTCTCTAAGAATTCACTTAACAACAAATGTGTCCAAACAACCTTGAAAAAATAACGCCCGAATTTGTTTTAAGGCAATTATTTTTATATCTTGGGCACTTCTGCTAGCATTATTTCGGTTGAGTTCCAAAAAGTGGAGGCAGAAAAACTTTTTCCCTGCTTATATCGAGAAGCAAAGTACTATAACATTTTTGTTTCCTAGTATAAATCGGGAAAAAATTTGCATAATGATACCTACCTATTGCTAAAATAGATTCACGATTTCGATTAGAGTAGAAAACTCCCTAATCGGACTTTTAAACTCACGGTGATTGGTGGCTTGAACCTTCTCTATGCAAAAACCACGTGTACCGCGATCTAGATAAATCATAACAAGTTCAAGTTCACATTATTATAAAATTTCCGTTATTTTTATTTAAAATAAAATTAAATATAAGTTGAAGAAGTCAATTTATTTTTACACAACGTGCTGATACAGGGTTTTTAATGCGTTCTCAGCTCAGGGCGACTAGTAGGTATATACTTACTTATATTTTATGCTACGTTCATTTATATAGAAGTTATTCCAAACTTGGTTTGTTTGTTTGTATTCAATTGTGTTTTACCTTAGAAATTAGTACCGCATACAAACACAAAATACGATAAACTCATAAATTACACAGCACGGCTTGTCGTGGAAGTTAGCCAAATAATCTGCGAAAATGTGTGATAGCACGCTAAATTACTCGCACGTTAACAAAGCATGCTAAATTATCGCACGCTACCATAGCATGCTAAATTGCTAGCGTTTTCTCATTAGTATTACATCTTACTTTACTTTTACCCATAATAATTATATTATATTATTTCATATAATTTTATTATTTTATTATTGAGAGGCCAGTCAATTATTGACTGGCCTCTCAGCTCAGTTGGTAGTAGCTCTGCCTTCTACGCCGTAGGTCGTGGGTTCGATCCCCACCGAGAACAAAATACTTGTGTGGTGGACACAAATGTTTGTTCTCTGTCTGGGTGTTTTAATGTATTAAAATAATGTATTTACATTAAAAAAAAATATCTGGTTCCCATAGTACAAGCTCTGCGTAATTTGGGGTTAGATAGTGTCGTGTGGATTTTCTAAATGTATTTGTTTGTTTTTTTTTTATTTTATGTTATGTATTTGTTTGTTATATTGTACAAACAGCACTCAAACGATATTAGGTGCACTAAAAGCTACAATCAATCGGTCCGAATCCACGCTTTTTGAAGTGGATTACTCATATCGTGATACTAGCTATCGAGATATCGATACACCCTATCATACTCTGCGACAAGTGATTTAACCGTAACACTTGATATTTGTAGACTTTATTTACGATGTCGAATAATTTCTATAAAAAACTCGGGTCAATTAATCTTATGGCAAGATAAACTTTCAATGATTATAAATACGCAATTATATATATTTTTAAACGACTAGTTGATGGAACAAGCATAATTAATATGGCCACCTAATGTTAAGTGGTAACTATTGCCTATAACACAGCATTGCCTCGTAGGTTATGCACGGCAAAAACGTGCCCTACACTGCACGTGCCCTGCGTTCATCAACTTGGGACATACAGATTTTCAGCCTCACGTGACAGTAATTTCACCGGCACCCACACCCTTCTAACCGAAACAGTAATGCTGCTTCACGGAAGAAATGGAATACACGTTGGTAGTACTTCCCTGGATGAGCCCTTCACAAAGAGCTCTATTACTGTATTATATTGTATTTTCTGTGAATTTCCTAATATCTGATTCTATCGCGATGGTTTCGATGTACATGAGTATGTTATTAAATAATTTAAAATGCAATTATTAAAACATGCTTTCCTGACCTATGCTGATTTAAAATAATTGTAATTTCATGTACTTTCCTGACAAAGCTTAGGAATCTTTTCACTACTAACACCATTTAACAAGCTATAAAAGAACTATTAGTTTGTAAAACGGTGACCTCAGTACCATAAAAGACTAGAGCCTCTTTAGCGAAATGGGTCAGTCACAAGACAAACATTGGGTCGAAGCAAATACTTGGAAGGTATCAGCGACCCTCATCGCTTGTGTCTACAAACTGGACTGAAACTAATGCTTTTAGCTATTTGCTACTGAGAACAGCAAATGAAAGTGCTTTCAAAAGTAATTGAATAAATAAATACTGTGGATCCACTGAACTTCTTCTTATCGTGACACTGGTCTTTCGTTTAGAGTGGTGAAAGGATTTTAAGTGTGCCTCAAAGAGGCTCGTTTTGTGCAGTTGGCACATGTTTTCAATTTTTTTATGCTCTACGACATGCGGGTTTTCTTATGATGTTTACCTTCACCGTTTGAAAATACTAGCTTAACGCATATATTTTTTTGGTTCATGACTGGATTTGAACCCACCAATGGCAAAGCAACTACCAATAACTGAGCTGTGAGGGCTGTCGGAACGCTAGCAGTATAAGGCCTATTAGAGTATCACCACACGATGTTAAACTGAACCTACTTGGCTAGCACAACAATGTGAGCGTCATACCTTGCATAATATCACAGGATAACCACGTAATACTACGCACATTTTATTATATGTACTAGTGTATACTAAAGATGGTGTATACTAAAGGCGTTTTAACGACAAGCATTTAATGAATCAGACTTTTTTGAAGCAGTTAAATAAAATTACAATGACAACCACTTTTCGTTTAGTGCTATTTAATGGTCTGTTAAATTGTACCTTATTTTTATGTAAGCAAGAATATTGGTTGCACAGTCAAAAGTTGAAAAATTACTTAACCAAATTAAACGATGACAATTTAGATACATAATGTTGAAAATGTATAACCTCTTGGACATGTTCGGGTTATAAAATTAACATCTGTTTTTTTGTTTTAGAAAGAGACAAGTTAAAAGTTTTGTAAATTGCAAAAATCAGATATTATGTGAAAAAGCAACTTACAAAAGTAGTTTCTAAAAATAAGCTAAAAGCTTTGTTAAAACTGTATGTCGTTATTCATATCTTTATTGCTACCCCACGCGACTTCGTTTACGTTGAGGTATTCATACCAAGAGGGTTTGTATTTTAGAACTTGTATGTTCCTAAGCGAGCACCGTTCACAAAGTACACATATTATTATTGTAGGTACAGTTAGCATTAAAAGTAGATTGTGTATTTCGGTTTCTAAATTCCCCTTTTCCCTTATTTGTCAAAGATATGGAAACTTCAGTTTGCAACCCAGGTGGTCTCAAGGAGGTGGACGGTGGATAAGAACCACAATTAAAGAATGTCCTAAGCAATCCTAAACACAATGTTTATGTTATTTTATTATCGAAGAATAGAAACAAGCAAGTCAGTGTAATTACTGGCACGTGAGGCTGAACATCTGTATGCCTGAAGTTGATGGACGCAGGGCAGTGCATCTTAGGGCACGTTTCAATCGTGCGTGACCTACGAGGCAATGCTTGTTATAAGCCATGGTTACCACTGAACATCAGGGAGGGCCATAATGTTTGTTTAATTAGCTAGTTGTATTAAAAAAAAAAATTTTGCTACCTGATGTTGAGTGGCTAGGTACTCTAGGTAGTATAGGTACTATGCATAAAACAATATGCGTGTCATTTGTATTGAGTCTATCATTCTAAGACGGTAGGTATAGGCACACGAGTCTTCTAACCTCTTCAGCACCAGGAAATTTAAATTCCATAAAAAAATTAAATCACCAGCTTCAAATACATACATACAGCTGCAAAACTTCAAAAGAAAGAAACATAGGTAATGAATCAACTAGTAAAAAATTCTGACCTGTTCACGCGTTCCGACCAAACAGAATCATGAATATTTGACTCGGAGCATCTTTCACGCAGATTATGCTAAACACGTTTCACAAGGCATTACTAATTGTTTATCACAAGCGATCGTAGTTACGAATTGAGTTGGGAGCGCGGGACGTGTCTGAACTCTCCAACGGTGAGGTTACAACTGAAAATAAAATTAGAAAGTGTTCGCGTGAAACCGGCTGTGTGACTGGGCGGGCAACAGGCCTGGCCGGGCTAGAAGCTTCAGTCCACCAATAAAAGCTCTGCAACGTCACATCTTGTCTGTAAAACTTTTAAAATGAAATGCCGCGGTGAACTTTAGTGAGGTCATTTGAAACTGTGGTTTAATAGACGTGGTCCTTATCACGTACATTCTAGTGTTACTCGACTGGCCTCTCAGCTCAGTTGGTAGTAGCTCTGTCTTCTGCGCCGCAGGTCGTGGGTTCGATCCCCGCCGAGAACAATATTTGTGTGGTGAACTGAGATGTTTGTTCCCTGTCTGGGTGTTATATTGTATTCTAAGTATGTATAAAAAAGTATAAAAATATAGTACAAAGAAAAGGTTTATATCAGCTATCTGGTTCCCATAGTACAAACTCTGCTTAATTTGGGGCTAGATAGTGTTTAATGGATTGCCAACAATTAAAAAATATATACATACCTACAGTATGTATTATGTAGCAGTATGTATTATTTTGGATTCGCGATTTTCGCGAGCCTTTCACGACCCCTTCAGTCAACACAAAGTATTGTCATAACATATTTCATCATCATCATCATCATCAGCCTGAAGAAGTCCACTGCTGGACATAGGCCCCCCTACACATTTCCAGGAAGAACGATTCTAAGGACATTGTTAAGATCGCAGGAAGTCGGTGGATGGAAAGGGCATAACATCTTTACTTATATTAAAATCAGTTCTTAATAAAACTATCTAGCGTAATATAACCTCATCTTTAACAAAAAAAAAAGCTAGCTCAAATTATTTTGAAATAAGAACATGGAAGTTAGATTTTGACATTGACAGAACAAGCAAAATCAAGAAGAAAAGTTTTGAAGTTTTGCTGATAACTTTTAGCTGCCTTGCTTTGATTTTTACTCTACTTCGTGTTTCTTTATTAGAAAATAGGTGATTTACTTTCGCGAAGATGTAAGTTTTCATTTAAATCTTTATACACTGAAAAGGTTGTTTATTAGTAAATCTATTCTTCGAAAATAAGACCTAATCCAAAATGTTATAAAGTAGCACAGGATAGAACCTACCTATAGATAAATCATCTATGTATTTAAAAACCGCAAGCAGCGTGGAATCACATAACATTTTCTAGCTTGTACTATGGGAACAAATAGATAGCTGATACCTAAAGGAGGAGGGGGGATCGAACCCATGACCTACGGCGCAGTAAGCAAAGGTGCTATCAACTGAGCTGAAATGCTAGTCATATTGTTAATACATAGTTTGTAAGGTAGAGGTCTGCTTAGCCACCACTTCTATTAAATTTTTTGGTGCAGGTTTTCTTAATATATTATGACCATACAGGTTTCGAAGAGAAGAACCGGACTTGGACTTCAAACCCAAGATGAAGCTTTTCCTGGCTGCGCACTGGCGAGGAGTTATATGCTTTTGCGTACCACTGCTTCTGTTGCCAATACTAGCTCCTTTTCCATCCACGGTAATTTGATATGCTGCACTTCACATCGCTATTCATGTTTGCGTATGTGACTTATTTGCGCAACTATAAAAGTAAACAGGCCTTTGCATCTAAAGTAGATGATTTATGTAGCGACAGGGCAACTGGTGTTTTACTCGTGCAAAAAGGATGTTCCGCATATTCAACTTTCATGACGATAAAGTAGAATTATGATATTTTGGAGTTCTTCACAACAGAGCATAATAAAACGCGAATACTAAATGCCTTATGTATGCCCTGCATTGGACATCCGAGCTTTAATAACAGCCAGTCAAATAAGAGCACAATGTAGGAGTGTTCTTAGTTGAATTTAGTGTAATTTAACCCCAGCCAAAATGCCTCAGTGTGCATATGATACGCCTCAGTGTGAAAATAAGCACCGAGACAGTGATGTTTTGGAAAGAGTGTCTTTCATTGTAAATTGAAAATATATTTCGATAGGAAAACAAGTAAACTCGTGGCATTTTTTCGTGATTATTTGCAACGCTACATCCAGGTTATACTATATCGATGGCTAAATAAATAATAGACCTATGGCTAGCGCGCTCATAATTTTTTGATGTGAGGCGCTTTCTATCTGTAGCGCTGATGATCTGAAATAATTATATGATTTCAGGGTTGGCAGTGGACCGCGTACACTTTGGTACTCATGGCTATCTTCTGGGTATCGGAATGTATCCCCCTTCCAGTCACCGGTTTCATCCCTGTGCTAATATTTCCTATGACTGGAGTGATGAGCACTTCGCAGACTTGCAAATGCTATATAAATGTAAGCTTAGGTTTTTTTCTAATATAAGCATCTGGGAAACTACTCGTGCTAAGCCCGATCAGATATTCAGAAATGAATTAAAGGCTAGTTTCAAAACTGGTTCTGATATTTGAAATAATGTCTACCAGCTAGTGCTAAGTTGCCTAACTGTTGACCATCTTGAGTTTGAGTTGAATTGAACAATCATCAACCTCGATAACGATTTTCCAAAACATAACACAACAACGCTATATTATTTTCAAAATTAACATTAACAGATTTTTTACAGATTTTTTTTTATTATATTCTGTTTTTTATTGTTTTAATCAATCATCCAATTAAGTAATCAAATATTTTTTTTGTATTATTATCTGTTTTTTTAATGAATTTTATTCCAGGACTCCGTGATGATGTTCTTGGGGAGTATAATCCTCGCTTTTTCTGTAGAACAGTCTGGCTTGCACAAGAGAATGGCGTATTGCGCTATTAAGGTGATAGGGTATTCCCACTACAAGTAAGTTTATGCAACTATATTTTCTCCACATTTTTTTCCGAAAGTTGTATTCACAACTTTATTTTATGCAAGTACCGACATGAGTAGGTATGAGCAATTTAGCATATCAGTGGTCAACTTGGGAAACCGACTTCATGGTCAAACTGCTGAATCGATTTTGATGAAATTTTATATGGGACTAGTCTGGAACCTTTCAGATGAACCTCCTCCTTTTTTATTTGAAGTTTGTTAAAAACTAGACCTTTAAATCGGAACACATGTAGTGATAATCACTGCTTTAGTGGCTTGGGCTTAAGATAAGTTTTTTCCTAGGAAGTTTTACACACAGATGTTTGTTCTGTGTCTGGGTGTTTAAATTGTATTCTAAGAATGTATTTACCAAATGAAAATTATTTAAGTAATAAATCTGGTTCCCATAGTACAAGCTCTGTTTATTTTGGGGATAGATAGTTGTGTGTATTCTATTTATTTTATTGTTGTAAAATTTGTCGGTTTATAGATTACTGCTTGCTATGTGCTGTGTGACAACCTTTGTTTCTATGTGGATTACGAACACTGCAGCTGTTACTATGATGGTTCCCATCAACTTTGCTATATTGAAGGTATTTGAAAATGTGAGTACCGCATCTGCATCTTCGTGCATCGTTTCACGGTGATTGCGACTCGAAAGGCTATACAGGTTTTTTGAGAAGGGCGGTGATGGCCAAGTCAAAATCACGATAGTTTCGTTTTCTACCGTCAAAAGAGGCAAAGGGCAGTGGCCTTTCTCAAAAAAAAAGACCCTGTTTAATCGACATAATAATAGAAGACTTTTACACGACTAACTCTAGAAGGAGGGCTGGGCTATGTGTGTTTTTTGAATGTATGTTTTATAAGTACGTATGTGTGTCGGTTTTTTTGTGCGTCAGTACAACTTAACAGCACGATAATTTGGATGTCCAACGACTTCCGTTGAATCACGTTGTGGCAATAAAATATGTTTTTTTTAATATTGTAAATTTTTATTTCAGCAAGGTATATTGAAAATATATGAAAAGGGCAGCGATGGAGAGAAACAAGCCAGTGACTTAACTACATGCTACTTTTGTGCCGCTACCTTTTCAGCTACGATTGGTTAAGTGATCCACGTTTTAAACAATTTATGAGAATACCCACTTGCCCGTCCATTTTTTATTGAACTTTTGACATAAGGAACATAAAAAAAAGGAATACCTTATGGACGCTGACAATAGCGAAGCTGACATGCCTTTTAGGCTGTCGCGTTACGTTAATGAATTCGGAGTTAAAGTTACATGGAAATTGCAAAGGGTTTGTCCGGGATAGTAACTACCACCAAACCACTTAGTAGCAGGTTTTTTTATAATTCTGTTGAGTCTTAACGTATTCCAATTTGCAGGAGGTATTGGAACTTTGGTCGGCACTGCAACCAATATAGCCTTCAAAGGCCTCTTTATAAAGTGAGTATTTTTTTTATTTTAGAATTTTATTACCAGGTAATGTTTTACCTTCATGTCGTGTAGTATTTTCGGCCAATATAATGTAGTAAATATTTATTAATGATTTTCGATCTCTTATTTTTCAAAATTGTTGTTTTTTTTTCATCTGTTACTTTTATTTTCCCAGATGGTTAAACATAGTTATAGTTTAGTTTCCGTTAAGCAGTAACTAGATGTGACAACAGGACAAATGAGAAGGCGCTTCATTTAGATTTTTGCTTTTCTTTAGTTTACGTTCAAATTTGAAGAAAAAGCGTTCGTTTTTTTGCTTGCCTGGTTTTTCGCTTTACTGATTCTGTCATTGGTTTACAGTGAATATCACGATGCCCCCGAGTACTTGTCCTTTCCCAAGTTTTCCGCGTTTTCCGTGCCTTTGATGATCATACTCGAAGTGTTGGTCTATTTGTATCTCTGCGTAGTCTACTTTGGATTATTCCGGTAATTATAGTTTGAAATCTATTACTTTTTGAATTGTAGTGATACACTTATGGAAAATCAAAAAATCTCCGTACCGTTGTGGGTTCAAATCCCACTCGAAATAACAAAAAACGAATACTGCTCCCTTGAAACTTTTTAGAGATAAGAGCAAAGCCGCAAAATCAGCTCAAATAACCGATCAAGCTCAAGCAGCGGCTAAGAAGACTATTAAGGATGACTGGGAGAAATTAGGAAAAATTACTTTTTGGGAAATAGTAAGTCAATTATTTTATAGTTTATTCAGTAGCAGTAGAGCTCTTTGTGAAGGGCTCGTCCGGGGAAGTACTACCACCATGCCTATTTCTGTCGTGAGGCAGCATTGTTGTGTTTCGGTTTGAAGGGTGTGGGTGCCGGTGAAATTACTAGCACGTGAGGCTGGACATCTGTATGTCTCAAGTTGATGGACGTAGAGAAGTGCATCGTAGGGCATGTTCCTGATTGCTATAAGCGATGGTTACCACTTAACAGCAGGTGGGCTATATGCTTGATCCATCAGCTACTTGAATAAAAAATCAAATAAATTTGTATGCATTGAACCAGTATGAAACTTTGACAAACTATTGCTACTGTGGGTAGAGAGAGACAGCGATAGCGCAGTCTCTCTTACGCGCTTTGTGTACAATTATATTTTTTTTCTACAGATGGTAATCATTCTATTCGGCGGAGCAATGATTGGATTTTTCTGTCGCTCGCCGCAAATTTTCACAGGCTGGGGAGATTTGATTAAAAGTCATTTTGATATTGAAGATGAAAAGTTGTAAGATTCTTTTCATTTTTTTTTCGTATTAAGAAGGCTTCTGTTGTTAAATAAATAACTGCAAGTACATTAGCAAAGGAGTAAATTTTGTTGTAAAAAATACTAGTTTTTGGCTCCTCCAATCTCCTACCTACTAATATCCGCTCCAGTCTTAATTTGTTCACAACACGGAGTGTGCACTATTATTTGCCACTGGCAATACCAGAAAAAAACAGACTTGTATTTATAAATATTTATGATAATAAATGATACTGTTTTTTTCCCCGTGCGGGGTTCGTTGTTGATGCGCACGCAAGTTAAAATAAACTGCTTATTTCCAACCTCCTTGGATCTAGCCCATGCAGTCAGAGCCAAGGAGGTTGGTAACCCATTGCAAAGAGTTTCTAATTGTGCTTCATGCGCCCACTATGCGCTGATGACTAATCAACCAATTAAAATATACTTGACAGATTTTTGCAAGCAAAATTTGAAATATTGTTTTAAATATTTTGATCAGTTGAATCATCTGTTAAATTGACCTTAAACAGCTCATATAAAAAACATCATAGACCACGGAAATTCTTTGCCAACCTCTTTGGTATATAGTTTTAGCAGAAATTACAAAAAAGAGCATTTTGATTTTGCCGTTTTTTTCCAATCTCACTAACCTAAATTAATTGTGTTGTTTTCAGTGTTCGAGACTCGGCCCTCGCAATGCTGGTTGCATTTCTAATGTTTCTTCTTCCCTCTACCTTGGCTATTATACAAAATTTCAGAGCTAAATGTAAGTTAGTCTTTGTTCGTCCAGGAAAGTACTACCACTATCCCTATAATCTGCCGCCAGAAAAGAGAATTTAATTGGGTAACTATGAAAACTTAATTATGAATGTGTTTTTCAGTTCATGAGCAGTTGCCGAAGGGTCCTGTGTCTTCAGTTTTAAATTGGAAAGCAATGAATGCCAGTATGCCGTACAGTTTTATGTTTTTGTTGGGTATGTGCATTGTCCACTGTCCAATTTAAGTTCAAGATAACCGGATAAAGTCTTGTCACTGAACCATAGACTTTCAGAGTGATGGACTTTGCATGGTCTGTATCCAAAACAGGGTTTAAGGGTTGTGAAGAAAATAGTCCATAGGCTAAAATGGACTATTTTCTTCACAACCCTTGTCTTGATGTTTGAATTTGAAACAGGAACAACTATAGCTAATAATTTTAGCGTTGTCGCATTAAGTTGCACCAACTTATTTATCAACGTAAGATAAAATGAACATGGTATAAATCATATTCTTAGGGATATTGTAAAGTTTCGAAGCACCTAGTAAAGTATAACGTATGTGTAGAATAACTGAAACAATAAAACTGAGACTGTGATGAAGCTATTTCTGCAACACGGCATTTCGGGTGATCGCTGAAACCACGTTCGATTTTCAAAAGTTTCAAACAGAAATTCTAAACTAACAGCGGATTCACCGATCAGCTGAACTAATTAGTTACAGGGGGTGGTGTGTTGCAGGAATAGACCCGCAGAACTTGTTTTGTTTTAGGTGGCGGGTTTGCGCTCTCTGAAGCTGCTAAACACACTGGACTGAACGATAAGATTGGAACGTTCCTCCAGGGACTAAAAGATTTGCCGAACATGATGGTTTTATTGCTCATCATTATTATAACTTGCTTTGTCACTAATTTTGCGTCTAACGTCGCCGTGTGCAATGTATTTGCTCCTATTGCTATGACACTGGTAAGAACTGTAGCTTATCTGCCTACCTTTTTCGCCAAATAGAGTAATATTGTATGCTAAAAATAATGCAGAAGTTTTATCATTTATCATTTTGTTATAAGAATGTTTCCATATTTTCTATTATTATAATTTTAGTTGCATGTAATTTGAATATACAAATAAAAATTCTGTAGTCTTCTTATCGTGTCACTGGTTATAGGGAACCAATGTGGTGAAAGGATTTTGAGGATATGTGATTGTTATTTTTCAGGCTAAAGAGATAGATCAAAACCCCATGTGGTACTGTATCGCTGCTGGATTAACTTCTTCCTTCTGCTTTATGATTCCGGTTGGTACACCGGGCAATCTAATTGTGCAAAGTGCCGCACTTGTTCCTACTAAAAAGATGGTGAGTGTAGTAATAGCTAGTTGAAGTTAGCAAACGAAACATTCAACTTGGGCGTTCTTAAATTGGATGAGATTAGCACTAGACCGTCAAGGTCAAGGTACAGTAAGGTTGATTTGGTACGGTTAAAGGCAATAAATATTGCACATCGGTTTTTCTGCTTTCGTAGAGCGCTATCTCTTTTTGACGCACACTACGCTCTATGAAGCCGAAGTTAGCCGATGTGCAATAATATTTGGTGTCTACTACAATACATTTTGAGAGGCCAATACCCAGCAGTGGGTGAAGTTGGGCGAAAGGATTTTATGTGCGCCTCAAGGAGGCTTCTTTCGAGCATTTAAAGATGAACTCTTCGGTTCTACGGCATGCGGTTTCCCCCTCGATGTTTCCCTTCACCGTATCCCATCCGTATGTCGTATCGGTTACCGTAATAAGAGCTAATTCAGTTAGTTTATTTGTTAGCTCGACCGGTCTTTGTCGGTTAACTGAAGTTGGTTTAGGAAATAATTCAGGCCTTAAGCCGTTTTGGTTTTGCTTTACCTTAAAGTCTCTCATTTCCAGATGATAGCAGGAGCTGGCCCCACAATCATTTCTATTCTCTTCACCTGGTTGGCAATATACTTCTACGCGCCAATCGTTTGGCCAGACCTCTTGAAGCTTCCTGATTGGGTGGGAAAAGCCGCAGCAGCACCACCACCGGCCGCCTAATCATGATCAAGGCTCTGTGCCTTGATCATGATTAGGAAAACATATTTTGACATTTGTGTCCTATACCTTATTTAAACAAACATACGGCCCAACTCTAGGCCTGCCACAAGCTCTGTTTGGCTCTGGTTTTGAGTCTGTGTGAGTGCTCACCAGTGTATTATACTGTGTGTGTGACGTTTCGACGTAGGATTTATTGAGTTAAAACTCACACAGACTTAAAACCAGAGCCAGAGACAGAAAGCTTTTGGTAGATCTACTGATGGGCCCATGCACTGCACTAAAGCACATCAGCCTCTTTCTATTTATAAATATACGTATTAAGACGCTGAACTCCTTGAGACAACTTCTCACTCGCACTTTGACCTTCAACACTTTGAACACTTACAACACCTTGATGAACTTTTGAAAAATCTTCACCTTTGATCTTGTGTCCAATCCATTGCAAAAAAAGTATTCCTACTTAAAAGTTTACTTAAACGAAAACCAGTTAAGCAATCTCGCAATTTTCGATAAATAAGATCACGAGCACGAAGTTGTTTCAGGCCTCGTCTCACCTAATAATGAACCTATTTGCAAAATATTTTATTATTCAACTATTTTTTAATGGTTAACAAAATATTGTTTAGTATCTGTGAAAATATTGTCTATTTAAAATTCATTAAGTTTTTACCTTTTTGTTTTAAGTTTAGGTAAGGCGGTGGTTACCTCTAATTCATATTAAAATAAACTTAACTATAATTTACTAGTTTTTTATTTATAGTAATGAATACCGTAAAATAAATCCATACTCACACACTTTGACCTTTTCAAAAAGTGTATAATAGTATAGGATCCCTAGAAGAAGGACCTTCACCGAGCTGGTTATTTAATGAAACGTATTTTATATTTAATTAAACATGCCAATAAATATATTCTATATGGGTTGCCTATCAAATTTCAGTCCAGGATATGATTAATTAATAATTTAAAAAAAAATAATGTTTTTTTAACTTTCCACCGGTTTGTTTATTAGAAAAATTCTATACCAATCGAAAGTATAGACCCCATAGAATATGCAAACGTTAGGTTGCCTATTTTTTTCCGGTCACAACTCTCGGGTAGCCAGGTATAAACAGGAAAATCGATACTAGCATTTTGCACCGGTATGTTTATTGAATAAAAATACTGGGGTCTATACTTTCGATTGGTATAGAATTTGTTCAATAAACAAACCAGTGGAAAGTTTAATTTTTTTTTTTAAATTATTAATTTAATCATAATTATCCTGGACTGAAATTTGATAGGCAACCCTTATAGAATATATTTATTGGCATGTTTAATTATATATAAAATACGTTTCATTAAATAACCAGCTCGGTGAAGGTCCTTCTTCAAGGGATCATAGGCCCGTATTCCGAAACAGCGCTTGAGTCTGAGTCGAGCCTCAAGCATAGATTTTATGACAGTTCTCCATTGAAAAGTGTCAAAAATCTGTGCTTGAGGCTCGACTCAGACTCAGGCACTGTTTAGGAATAGGGGCCTTACATCCACACTCAGAGTTGGTTAATGGCTACTTAAGTCGTTCCTTAGTGTAGATTTGAAAAAAGTCACTCTCAGAGTCATTAGCGCCCTCTAATGGCAATTAAAGTTAAGTATAGCAAAACCATCACTTAACTATTTAATGACTGATTTTGTCATTTCGTTTGAGGTTATATCTTTATTTTTGTGATTCGCTTTGTATTGTGTGTTATGTTTATTATTCAATGTGTAAAAAAAACTACAGAAAAAAATCAAATTTAAACCAGAAATAGTGTGGGAAGGTGTTTTATATAATACCTATCTTAAATTAGGTACTACCTATTTTACCATACATATTAACAAAAAAATATTTTGAGGATTAGATTTCTTAACTTCCTCTAATTGTATTTTAGCCTTTTCTAGTTATTTTTTATTATTAATTTATTTATTTCAGATTATACAAATCCATAATGTAGGTACACAATAAAATAACACACAAATAAAATCAAATTAAAATGACAAAGTGATACATAAATAAAACTAAAAAATTACATTAAATTATATCCAATCCCATTGTAATCTGCATCCACCTATCTTGGATGGGACAATCCAGCCCGGAAACAATTAACTATTTTTTCCCGGCGAACCACTTAAAACTTTATTATTTTCCCAGCAAACATAGACTCCAACCAAAATAAACAAAACAACAACCTCAATGAACTTTTGAATTACATACAATATTCCTTCTGAATGTTATTTGACATTGACATTATGAAAATATTTGACTTGACATTGACAGTTAGAAGTAAGTTTGCTGTACAATTTGCAATCGATCGAGTGAATCGACCGAGAATCGATGATGCTCCGCCCTACGGATACCTTAAAGTGTCATTAACTAATGAACCATTAAATTATGTCTCTGGGATGTACCTCTAATTAACAGATTTAATGCTAATTAGTTAATCGCTCATTAGGACTAAGTTAATGAAGCTTTCTGAGTGTGGCTGTTAGACTATAAGTGATGAGGTCATCGACGGTGGTCTGTCTCTTATGAGTTTAACGAAACTGTATTTTAATAAATAAATAAATAATGCGGACAATCCACACAATACTATCTAGCCCCAAACTAAGCAGAGCTTATACTATGGGAACTAGATAGCTGATATAATACTTGTATTTTTTTGTAAATGCAGAATACAATATAATACCCAGACAGAACAAACATCTGTGTTCACCACACAAATACGTATTTTTCTCGGTGGGGATCGAACCCACGCCCTCCAGCGCAGAAGGCAGAGCTACTACTAACTTAGCTGTGAAGGCAGTCGTCTGTAAAGAATATGCCAATATTTAGCCTTGCGCACATCTAAGCGATCTGCAATGGCGATCAGGGAATCGCTGTCAAATATGACAGCGATGTTGGACAGCATTACAGTGATAGCCATCGACACCGCCTAGACTGATGTGCGTAGGTCTTTATTCCATAATCTCGATGCTCATCAAATTTTTATCATGACCAACTAAAACTAAATAGGTAGGCACCTACCTGATTTTAATAATTGCGTTATTATTATGTTAAGAAAATGACTGAAACAATTCCTGAAGAAACAACTTTTGGTCTCCTTGAACCAGAACGGGATTTAGCTGGGTTTCCGTAAGTTTGCATAGCTTACTATACATCTTGTTATTTGTGTGAGCAAACTTAAACAACTCCCAAGCAACCGGCTTTAATTTTTATATGGTAAATATTTCAGTGGAGATGATACACCAGTGACTGTAAAAGAAAAGGTTAAATTGTTTTTACGAGCTCATTGGGGTGGCGTTGTTTGTTTCGTTGCACCAATTTTGCTGATTGGTATTCTTATACCATTTCCACCACAGGTACTTACTTTCAAAATAATTTAATTTATATTCAACAATACACAACAAATATAGTGTGGTCCCGCACTAAACTCACGTAACTTGCGATACAAAATAAATGGCGCTGATAAAATTTTTCATTTCAAAAACACTACCGTCTTTGATTTAATCCAGGGTTTCTTGTTTTGATACCGAGAAATCGAGACGTTGATCGACTACGCCATGGAGGAGATATTATAGCCATACTGGCGACAGTTATTAGTAGTAGGTTTAGTGGTCGAAAAAAAAATGATGTCAACAAGATTATGTGATCGCTGTTCCTTGTTAGTATCATTTATGACGTTTTGGACCCAATAATAAAAGCTTTTAAAAACCACTTGTTGTGTATTTAATATTTATATGAATATTTTCAGAAATACCAATGGTGTGCGTACACTTTGATACTGATGGCTATTTACTGGGTGACGGAGTGTATTCCTCTAGCTATTACATCTTTTCTGCCAATCCTCATATTTCCTATGACTGGCGTGATGAACACGAGCCAGACCTGCAATTGCTATATTAACGTACGTATAAATATAAGTAGAGGCAATAGTATAATAATGCTAGGAAATTAAAATCAAGCAGTACTACTAGAACTCATTTTTCAAATACAATCACGACAAACAACGAACAACTCAAAGTTTTTGTGCGTCGACGTGTCAATTTTGTTTTTTTTTATTCAATAAACTGCTTTTAATTTTGCAAGCCAGTTCGAAATTTAAATAAAACCTTTGTTACCTCCTTGGCTGCCATGTTTTGGAGTAAAATATCATTCCATTTTCAATTTACACAGAACAGAACCAATAAATCGTCGTTGTGGTGCGAGAAGTAACTAAGTGCAAAAAGCTAGTCTCGAGATAATCGCGTTTTAAAGTTTTTTGTTCTTAAAATGATTGTAACTTATCAACACTTATAGTTACAAAAGAGGTTTCTTCATATAAAGTATAGATAATTTTACCTTACACACTAACTTTCAACAAATTAATATAAGTAATTATATGGTTACTAAGATACATAACAAAAAGTAAGTTAATTAATTCTGGCATACGCATTAACGTAATACCTTGATTAAATATTACTTAATTATGATCTGTTGATGACTCTTACCGACAACAGAATTTCATTTCATTCAATAGCTTTTTATCTGCAAGAAATCACTAAGTGACTTTAGTGAGCAGTGCAACCCCAAGACTTGAAGAATATTGTAAGTAAAGTGATTGAATTAAACTACTTAAGAACCCTTAGGTGATTTTTGTAGACAGATTTTTGCCTCTACGGGTAGTTATGCACTTCTGACATTCTTGTATTATCTACAATTTTAGTAAAATCTACTCTTTTACATTCTGAGAAGGTACATAATGGGTTTCAAAACACTTTGGCATCAATAACTCATTTTGGCAAAAAATGTCACTTAGTGACTTCTCGCACCACAACGACGAAATATTCGTGCCTTCCACGCAAGCAGCACAGCGTCCTGAATTTTTTTACACAACTTGTTGTTATAACATGTTTATGGTCCACATGATGTTACATACAGTCTTCACTCTTCACAGCTCTCTAAGCTTAGTCGTTGGTTGTAGCTATGCCTTCTGCGCTGTTAGCTGTAGGCCGTGGGCTGTGGTGGTAGATGCGACGCAGCAGCGGAGCATAGTTTAACATGACCAGCAGCATTTTATTGAAGTTTTTATTGAAGTTTATTTTTATACGAGTAAGTATTTTATGCTAGTTTTTCAACAGGATACAATAGTAATGTTTTTGGGAAGCTTAATTCTTGCGTACGCCGTGGAACAATCTGGACTTCACAAGAGGCTGGCTCTTTGCGCAATCAGAGCTATTGGTTACTCTCATTACAAGTAGGTTAAAACAGAAGTCTGTTTGTCTTGCACTTAAAATCCTTTCATCACAAAGTCCATAGTTTTTAATCCTTTTTTGCTTAAATCTTTTTTTCTCGTGGTCAATAGTATGCAACTCTTGAATAAAACGGATTTATATCGAGGGCCAAGAATCACTCGCGTTGCCTAGGATTCTAACACTTGAATCTCGCAAATCTAATGAATCCCTCCCTACGGTCTTGATTCAGTCGTTAGAATCCTTCACTTGCTCGTGATTCATCTATGGCCCTCGATTTAAATCTGTATTTTATTCACTAGTTGCATTAGTATTTAGTTGCACTAGTATATTACTACTATTACCACATTGGTACATATTTATTTCTCCTCCACCGTGTAACGAAGATCCTTTATTCCCAGTTCACGTTTTTCAGGTTGCTGTTTGCAATGTCGTTCACTACCATGTTTGTTTCAATGTGGATTACCAATACAGCAGCAACAACTATGATGGTCCCCATTAACTTTGCTATATTAAAAGTGTTTGAAGAAGTAAGTCAAACTCTCTTAAGGCCTGCGCACACCTAGGTCGCTGGCAATGGCGATCAATGAAACGCTGTCAAATTTGACAGCGATGTTTGACAGCGTTTCATTGATCGCCATCGCCAGCGACCTAGGTGTGCGCAAGCCTTTAGTTGAATCTGTTTTCTACATAATTATTTATCTTCTATATAAAAATAAGTCGGGTTTTCCTTCCTGACGCTATAACTCGATAACGGCTGGACCGACTTGGCTGATTTTGGTCTTGAATGATTTGTGGAGGTCCAGAGAAGGTTTAAAAGGTAATGTTTTTTTTTTCAACGGGAACGGTAACGGCGAGCGAAGCCGCGGGTGGCCGCTAGTTCAATTATAAAAATAAAGAAATGTATTGTTTACAGCAAAATCTACTCAGTGTGTATGAAACAGACAGTAACGGAAATATTATTGCATCAGATATAGCTACTTGCTACTTTTGCTCGGCTTCATTTTCTGCTACAATAGGTAAGATTACATTTGGGTAAAATAATAAAAAGTGCTTAAAATACAAGTAGCTGATGAAACAAGCCTACTTAGGCCTATTTTTAAGTGTTAACCATCGCCTATAACTGCATTGCCTCGCAAGTCACGTTAGGAACGTACCCTACGATGCACTGCCCTGCGTTCATCAACTTGAGGCATAATTATCATGGAAGCCTCACGTAATTCACCGGCACCCATAGCCACAACTTTCAAACCGAAACGCAGCAACGATGATTGGTGGCAGAAATAAGCATAGTAGAAATACTTCCCCGGACGAGCCCTTTACAAGAAGCTCTAATACTAGAGAATAAACTAAACCAGCAAAAATAGTAACCATTATACTTTTTGTAAGTCTGCCCGCAACCACGGCTGTAACACGGTCGAAACGTCAGGAAATAAAGGTAATCGCGATAAATACCCATTTCTTCTATATAACTATTAAAAATGCTGTCTGTAAGCCTTTTAAAATAATTATTATTGAATTAGGAATCTAATTGAAATAAACTTTTACAGGTGGTGTTGGGACGATTGTGGGAACGGCTACTAATTTAGTATTCAAAGGACTTTTCAGTAGGTAATTAAAATTATTTGTTTGTACCAAAAGTAAACCGAGATAGACCTAAGAAAGGAAAAAAGATAGAAAATAAATTTATTTGTTATAAGTATTAAGTACACAAAAAACAATTAATAAAACATGCAACACATACCATAAGGCACATTCTTCCGTTTGGATTACTAACTGTATTTTATTTTAGGGCTTATCCAGATGCTCCCGAGTACTTATCTTTTCCAAAATTTTCCGCATTTGCAATACCATACATGCTTGCAATGGAAGGATTTCTATACTTGTCTATGTTGATAATGTACCTTGGATTTTTGAGGTAAAACTATTTTCCTAAATATCTAGAAAAAAAAAACAAGCACATGACGGCTATTCATACGTTTGGCCGTGTTTTGCACCGGACGACGGATTGTGTTTTTTCCGGATTCACGGTGGTAAGGGTCATAGTGAATGTGTACATGCACCGAAAACCGGATCCGGCAGTGGCAGTGTCCGGTGCATGCATACAATGCATTGTAGCCCACCACCGTGAATCCGGAAAAATCTGGGGCAGTCGTCCGGTGTCAAAACGGACGTCTATCAAGTGCCTTACCCCTGTTACTACATTAACTAACTACTTACTTACTTAGTTTACTTACTGTTGTGAGAGGGTACGCTAATGATGTTGCTCGATTCGTTTAATATTTTTCCAAAATTATCTGTATTTAACGCAGCATCGTTATGAGCGTAATAAGGGTGGCTGATTCCGAGTCTTAACATCATTTTATCGTTAGCTTACCGCAAAATTCCTTATCGTTACCGTAGTCGTCAGCCTTTTTGTATGGACAAACAATGAACATCCCGGGCGGGATTGCGAAAACTAATGTTATTACGAGTTATGAACGCTATGTAAAAACATTAGTTGTTGCAATCCTTCCATCGTTTCTCCATGCAAAATCGGGACTAATAACTACGCTAAAGACTAGTAACATTGCCTTTAGCTTACAACAAAATGATCTTAAAACTCAGAATAAGCCCTCCGATATGTAGCTGACTGTACGTTGACTATTCTTCTTTTTCTTATCGTGACACTGATTCTTTCAAACCCAGTGTGGTGAAAGGATTTTAAGTGCACACCGAAGAGGCTCCTTCCGTGCACTAGACATGCACATATTTTTGAACTTTTTAGGTTCTACGATATGCTGGTTTCCTCACGATGTTTTCCTTAATATAATAAATCTATTTACATATTTGGAAAGATAGCAACATAGATTAGACCATCTAAAAGTAACAGAGATTAATTAAGGAATATGAAATAGAAAACCAGGTATATTTAATGAAATTACAGACCAAATAGTAAAGCAGCTAAAAGTTCAAAAATGACAGAAGAAGGAATAAAAGCAGCGAAAGCAGCAGTGGAAGAGAACTGGAAAATCCTTGGGAGAATAACATTCTGGGAAGTTGTGAGTTCTTTCGGAAAATATGAAATAAGTTGACTAGAAATAGATCTCCTTAACGCAAACATAATGGCTGAATTTTTCTGTGGATTGAAAATAACCAATTAATTTAATTTTCAGATGGTCATTATCCTCTTCAGTAGTGCAATGATATTGTTTTTCTGCCGTTCACCTCAAATATTTGTCGGATGGGGTGACGCAGTTGAGTCTCATTTTGGACTGCAGAATAAGTTGTAAGCTTTATAAGATTTTATCAAACTTTGACAGTCCTCACCAGCTCAGTTGATACGAGTAGTAACCCTGCCTTCTGCACAGGAGGCGAGTGTTCGATACCCACCGAGATAAAATATTAGAGATAAAATATTTGCGTGGTGAACGCAGGTGTTTGTTCTCGGTCTAAGTGTTTTATTGTAAAGGCGCAGGCGCACACCTAGTTCGCTGGCGGTAGCGATCAGTGAAACGCTGTCAAATATCAAATCTGACAGCGATATTTGACAGCGTTTCACTGATCGCTACCGCCAGCGAACTAGGTGTGGCCATGAAAGTCATGAGTATTCCTAAATATTGTTTATGAATCTGTAAGACAATTTTGTTTTTCAAATGCACTGCCTAAAATGTTGTATTTGAACATGTTTTCAGTGTCCGAGATTCAGCTGCAGCTATGTTTATAAGTTTCCTTATGTTTCTTCTTCCATCCTCATTGCAATTTTTCAAGAACTTTACTGCAAAAGGTAAATGGAATTTTGTACGTATTCTTAACCGATTTGGGAAAAGAGAGAAGCTTATAATGTGTCTCCTTACTCCTCCTCCTCCTTTGTACAGATTCATTTTTTTATCAAGGAGCCCACAAATAATTTATTTTTAATTAGACTGACTCTTAGCTCAGTTGGTTAATAGTAGTTGGCCTTCTGCGCCAGCGGGCGTGGGCTCGATCCCCACCAAGAACAAATATTTATGTGCTGAATGCAGAGATGTTTGCTCACTCTCTGGGTGTTATGCCTATTGTATTCTAAGTATGTATTTTATAAAAATGTATATATTAGCTATCTGATTCCTGTAGTACAAGCTCTGCTTAATTTGGGGCTAGATAGTGCTGCGTGGATTGTCCACAATAGGAATTATTATTTTTATGTACCCAACATTTCATGGTTTTAGATGATAGACGCAGGGCAATGCATCGTATTGCACATTTCTAACGCGTGACCTGCGAGGCGATACTTTTGTTATAGGCAATGGTTCAAAAAAACACGTCTTCTTACACAAAATTGTAAATTTTTCAGAGACTGAAGAATTACCGGATAAGCCTGTAAGATCGGTACTAGATTGGACAACAATGAATGCTGCGATGCCGTATAGTTTCATGTTCCTTTTAGGTATATAATTATGTTAATATTAAATTTATTTTCGGGGGATACAGTTTAGTGCTGCAACTATGTAGTGGACTGTAACACACCGCGCGTGGCGGAAGCGGAAACCCCGATATTACGAGACGTATTCACGTACAACAAACGGCTGTGTCCATAACACAGCCACACCCCATTTTTTAAATATCATATTTTAATGGTAAATTTATCTGTTCTTAGGAGGCGGGTTCGCATTGTCAGAAGCTGCCAAGCCTGAGTACTCAGGCCTAAATGAAAAGATCGGTGACCTACTAAAAGCCCTGAGCAGCTTACCAAACTACTTTATTATCCTTTTGGTTATAATATTTACAGTCTTCATCACCAATTTTGCTGCAAATGTTGCGACTTGCAATGTATTAACGCCAATAGCAATGCAATTGGTAAGATTATTTATACTAACGCTTTTAAGGCGACGAGTTCATCAAAAAGTAGTAAAACTATTTTTAGTAGGATTTGTTAGAATCATAAATGGCCTGGCAATCGTTACTTGTGGTAAGAGATGGCAGTTGCATACACTCTTGTCGGGGTATTGGTATGTTTTTATCTTTTTTTTTTTATTTATCTTCTAAAAAATACATAATCTTATTTATTATTATAAATAGCACTAAAAAAACCACTAAGGTTTGTGAGGTAATGCTACTAGAGAGTCAAAAGTCGATAGCTTATAATTAAGTACAGAAAAATTTCTATTATACAGGAACTAGGTAAGTGCATGTAAGTAATAATTATTTAGTTATTGGTAGCTTTCTAAAATAGTTGTACCTGCGATATTTTTTAAGAAGTTCAGAGATACATATATCTTTCAAAGGGTCTTCACAGCTCAAAAGGTTTATGCTTTGACTATATTTATTGTACTTAATAACATTGTTTATTCTCTAGGCCAAAGAAATAAACACAAATCCACTTTGGTATAATATTGCGACTGGTTTCTCATCATCCTTCTGCTTTTGTTTACCTGTGGGTACGCCAGGGAATCTCATTGTACAAGGAGCTGCTAGTATTCCTACAGGAAAAATGGTAAGAAAAGTGCATACAAGTAATCCCTCAGAGCCTTTTAAAATATGTTTGCTATAAATTTCGTTTGGTCTACAATATGCAGCGAATAGATTCTTATTTTACCATTTTATTTTTCATTTAAATAACTATACACAGCAGCCTATGCCTAAAGAAGAAAAACTCCATAGTCCATTTTTGAGAGATACGCCAAGTCAGATCATCATCATCAACTGATCAGTCTACTGCTAAACGTAGGTCTCTCCCAAGACGCGCCACTGAGTTCGGCTCTTCTCTAGTGCTTGCCAGCTACATTTCGCAGATCGTCGCCCCCCCTTGCCGGAGGGCCAAGTCAGATTAGCCAAAGCGTATTTATGTAGCCTTGTGCACATCTAAGCGATCAGCTGCGATGGCATCCCATATCAGCGATCAGGCATATCACAGAGATATTTGATTGCGATAAGCGATAAATGCATTCACATTTATACACTGATCGCTATCGCAGATCGCTGCCACATAATAATATGTGGCAGCCTGGCAGCGAGTTTCATTCCGCCACCATGCGTTAATTATTAATTATTCTTACAACTTTATTTGCAGATGAAAGCCGGACTATTTCCTACAATCTCTTCTATTTTGTTGACTTGGTTTTGCGTCTGTTTTTGGGCACCTGTTGTCTGGCCCGATCTACACACGTTACCTCCCTGGACTAACTAAAATTGTGTGAAAAACAATCCTGTTATTAGGAGGAAACTCTTTACTAAAATGAAATAAAACATTACAAAAAAATATAGTTTTATTGCAACTTTTCTATACTACCCAAGTTACAGAAACAAAGTTCACACTAATAAATAAAAATAAACCACTAACTTCTTGGTATAACATTCTTAAAAAAACAGAAACCTACGTTATTATTTACACTTCATCATCAATATTTAAAAGGTTTAGTTATTTTTTAAGACGATTTGGTATACAAGTTTGGTAGAACAATCAAATCGAAAGCCTACGACGAGTACTTTTACCAAAGAATAGCAAATTATAAAGTTCACTACCTTAAAGTTGTATGCAGACAATTCTGAGCCTAGTAATTCAAAGGGGGCATTCAAATATTATAACAATAATAATAATAATAATATTATTGTTTCACGGACAAAAGATAAATTATTTTTATTTATTGAAAAAATGGTAGAGTCTGTTCAGAAAGAGAGCCGTCGTGGGATTGGAGGGCGCTGCTGTGCTTAATAACCTTTTTTGTTTAATGGGCAATACAATAGCGCGTCTGTTGCGTTGCCCACTAAACAAAAAAGATCCCATTACAACTAGTGTACTATTCCTTTATTTAATTTTTATGATGCAAAATGCTGTCAGAAAGAAAGGGATGAGCTGCCATATAAAAATTGAAACGTAGTTCACAATTTGGCCACGACGGCTTTCTTTCAGAACAGACTCTACAGTCTACAAAGCCCTTTCGTAAAATCATAGCCAATCTATCCATATATTATGTGAGATACGTACAGAGACATCTCTCACACTACTGGCATTGGAGATGCGTGTGGACGTCCAGAGAGGTTTTTCACCTTACAATCGGTGGCTCCTACCACCGTTTTAATGTTATAAAAAAGTACTCGTGGAAGTAAAATGTATTGCAGATGGAGCCCGGGCTACTAACAAGACGTTTCGCTTATAACGTGACGCGATTTAATAATTAGGCTTACACGACGTTTGTTTATCAGAATATTATTGCTAATAAGGGTTTTTGAATAAATAGCCGTTCCGATATCTGTGTCCATTTCTACAATCTCTATATCCACCATCTCTATCTGCCTCCATCTCCATCATCTTCACCATCTTCACAATTTCTTTCTGCCTCCATCTCCACTTCTTTCTGCCTCCATCTCCACTTCTATCTGCCTCCATTTCCATCTCTTTCTGCCTCCATCTCCACCTCTATCTGCCTCCATCTCCATCTCTATCTGCCTCCATCTCCACCTTCTCCTTCTCCACCGGCATCGCCCCCACCTCCACCAGCATCACCTCCCGGTGTTGTGGCTTCAGATTTAGCACCTGCCTGGAGAGGTGCGTTCTCCCATGTAATGCCGTGGCCGTTGGGATCCCACACGTACGGCGCCCACAGGCATAGCGACAGCCACAGAATAATGAGGCAGATTATAACACTGCCAAAGGCGTATTTTGCCTATAAGAATAAATAAATCATTAGAGTAGGTACAATCCACACAACACTATCTAGCCCCAAACTAAGCAGAGTAAGTTTACATTTAAATACTTGTCTTAATGGATGGAGTTTAAATTGCTTTTTAAATTCTTATAATGTCTTCTTCCAGCGAAACTAGGTACTTTTTTTCTATGTGGCATTCAGCTCTGCCTTCTGCACCGTAGGTCGTGGGTTCAATCCCCACTGAAAACAAATATTTGTGGTGGTGAACACAGATGTTTGTTCTCTGTCTGGGTGTTAGATTGTATGTATCAATTGTCCACAATATTTATTTTATTTTTATAACTCTCACCATTTTCCTCTTTGGCACTTTCCCCGTGTAGTGGCAGAAATAGGCAGGTGTGTACAGAAAAGGGAACATAAAGCCGAGTGAAGAGCCAACGCCTACCCCCAGCGCGCCTAAGTAATTATGGATCTGCCAGTTAGCGGGTGCATCCGGAGCAAGACTCTGGAACAATATTCAAATAATGAAAAAGAAGAAAGGCAGCCAACAAATACACGACAACTCTGATAAAGTTTGATAGCGCTAATTCAGTTCGGTATGCAATCTTTTTTTACGTGAAAAGGGTTGGATATGGATGTCAATGGTGATAGAAGAAGAGGTAGATTGTTTGGTAGATTGCTTGGTAGACTGCTTGGTACACTGCTTGATAGATTGCTTGGTAGATTGCTTGGTAAATTGCTTGGTAGATTGTTTGGTAGACTGCTTGGTAGACTGCTTGGTAGACTGCTTGGTAGACTGCTTGGTAGACTGCTTGGCAGACTGCTTGGTAGAGTGCTTGGTAGACTGCTTGGTAGATTGTTTGGTAGATTGTTTGGTAGACTGTTTGGTAGATTGTTTGGTAAATTGTTTAGTAGATTGTTTGGTAGATTGTTTGGTAGACTGTTTGGTAGATTGTTTGGTAGATTGTTTGGTAGATTGTTTGGTAGATTGTTTGGTAGATTGTATGGTAGATTGTTTGGTAAATTGTCAACTCACTCACCATATTCAATACAAAAGGCAGCCACACCACACATGCTGCAACGCCAGACATTAGGTTCGCAAGGAGAACAGCAAAAAAGCAGACGAGAAATATCGACCAGTTCCAAGGATTGTCCGTGATTTTTTTGCCCAAGTTTCCAGAGAGTTCTGCACCAAGACCACTATCTCGAGCCGCACATGTTATAGCTACTCCACATCCTGAAAAATATTTTTAATAAGTACAAATAGTTACATTTTTGCATTATTTTGATAACTTTCTTCTAGATAAATCAAAATTGCTGTACTGGCCAAATACATGTGAGCAGCCGCCGGAAAAAAATGTGTTGAAAATCCATTACTGTCGTGTTTAGCGGCCAGGTAATATACAAACTAATATCTGTCGTGTAATTTAAAAATGGAACTCAAACTCAAACTCAATAATTTTTTATTCATTACGATGCAAGAATCACTTTGAAACGTCTTATAGCTAGGTGAGTCTAGGTGCCAGTTCCACGCGAACGATCTATTACTCAAAAATATTACAACCAAGGAGGTTAACCCCCAAATACTGAAACGCAACTCAGATTTAAGCACGTCTCAAGCGACGAATATTTGACAGATTTTCATTGAAAACTGTCAAATATTCGTCGCTTGAGACGTGCTTAAATCTGAGTTGCGTTTCAGTATTCGGGGGTAAAACTATGAGACCAACCAATCAAAAAAATATAGCCGTAATTGACATTCTTGTCTACAAATCGCCAAAATAGAATCGCTGACTCGGGTTTGACAGGCGGTAGCTGACTTTTTTCTGAAACAGAATATAAAATTAAACATCCAAAAAGGGTTTCGCATGAAATCAACTGGGCAATATGTTTTTTTTCATTGCTTATACTCTGAAAGTAGGTCTGAAGTTGCCTGAGGGGCCTAATTGAAAGTAAAACTTTCAGCCCTAGGGAGAATCGCTTTCTACTGACAGCTGTCAAATTATAAAAAAAAACAAGTTCTATTTTATTCAACCATGTTCCAACTTTCTAAAGTCTTTCTAACTGCAAGGAGGTTGTTCAACCAAATTCCAACTTTTTATTCAGCAAGTAGGTTGGAAACCCATTACAACGGTATGAAGTTTAAAAAGTCTAATTAGAGCGCAATGTAAAATTTAAATTTAAATAACATAAAGATAGTATTAAATAAATAATATATCTTCTAAATTACTTTATTAATATATCATCCATGTCAACAATATTTATAAAAAATTAGCACTGCCTACTATCCTCGTGTGTTGATTCCTTATACGGCTTAATTATTATATTCGTACTCGTACGTTCAACTATTTCTTTAAAATAACATAGATTTGAGTAATATATTTTTTCGTAATGTCCGTGCACAAAGAAAAAAGAAGATCAAGTGAGGGTAGTTAGTGATACTGCCTCCACTTCTCAGCCACGGTAGCACTCATGTCAATGCTCCAGTCAGCCCGCGACCACGGTTATTGCAACATAGCCGAAACGTCGGGAAAATAAATAAATAAAATAAGGTAATTAACGCGATAAATACCCGTGTAATAGTTTCAGTATGTGTTATGATCGCGAAAGTTTAAAAAGTACTATTGTTTGTTTCTGTTAGTAAGTAAAAACAAATATCTTGTTGTCATCATTTTTCAATCACTTTGGCATGCCCAGCACGGCAAATCTCATAAATTTTATTCGTTATTATTATACAAAGTTCAACCAACAATTCCAAAATAGTAGTCAAAGTGTGGTGACGTGTCAAAAAAACTTACTATCAGCGCCGAAAAATTTCACGAATCCATATCCTTTGGGCAATGAATGCAGTGCAATTACAAACATGGCGGCAACCGTAGCATCTTTTAGCCTGCAATAAAAACATGTGTTTGCATGTTTTAGAAATATTTTTTAATAAATATATAGAAACAGAGCATTAAATTTTTATTAACTAGAAAAATAAATAAATATTGTTTACCCGGGTATTTCCGGAGAGCTTTCTTCTGACCTAAAGTCACCCCAGCCTTTGTTTAAATACTTGCTCCAGCGTAGGAAAAACAAGAGCAGATACAGAAAAGTGAACAAGATTGATAACTGAAATAAGAAAAGGAACGTTGCATTAAAATAATGATTCCGATCTCGTTAGCAATTTTCAATCTCGGCCATAACCCATAAATGACATAGTTTTTGAAATCGGTCCAGTAGTTTTTGAGTTTATTCGTAAGATCTGACAATGTTAAATTTACATGCATAGGTATTAAATATACTGAATTCTGAATTTACTGAACTGATATTTTTCTCAAAATCTCTATTATGACGTTTTTATGCTTTAACATGACCAAACTTACCTTTTCATGAAAAGTAGATCGTCTCGGTATATCTTCTTTGTGTTTTAACATAGCTTGTCTCATTTGAACCATATTGGCATTACTCATTGGCTTGCCAACACAACTGAAAAAAAAAACAAACCAGCCTAAGATTAGGTCACGTTAGGTTTTATAAGGTAGGTTTTACCATCTCTGTGTAACGCAAACCGTTAGGTTAGGTGATAGTAAGTAGATCAATATGATACTGTACAAGGTCGTTTTTTGAGAAGGGTGGTGATGGCCAAGTCTGAAACCACGAGAGTTAAGGTGGTCCGTGGTGGTCCGCTAGGCGCATCAGTGTCAAGAGATGGCGTAGATGTTCTAATTTCATCATTTTATTTATTTTTTAAATGAAAACGTGCATTTCATTTTGTAGTAGTATGTGGTCCGTTTATAGGGAATTATTTATTATGTCCCTAGCTATAATTCGTGTTTATTTTGGTCTGAAAAGTACTTATAGTTGGAAAAATCCAAATCGCAGGGATTGAAGCAGACTAATTACGCACACAGACAAGCATTTTGTTGTTTTCAAACTATAAGCTAATTTCAACATACTGACATCGCTCAAATTGGACCAGTGGCTAGGCCCCTCGGCTGCAGAGCTACGGTACCGAGTTCAATTCTTGTCTACCAAACGACTTTTTTGGCTCAAATTTTTCATTTTGCAAAATGATTTATTCTAGTTGTAATATTCCTTCTGCAGAATATCCAGCTTTGATCGGGTTTCGAAATTAGGTTACCTATATTTTTTATGTTTTCAATTATAGACCTTATATGTTTTCATAATTTCACGTAAAAATAATGTAAATACTCTGTAAGTCAATATTTTATTTTTTAGATATTATTATTATGTACACATGTAACTTATTTATTTCTCAACCACAAAGCTTTTATTGACATACACTTGCATCCACTGGGCTAAACAATATATTATGTAGACTACACAATAAAAAAACAAAATATGTATCGAAATATATAGAACTAGCGGCCTGTCCCGGTTTTGCACGGGTGGACATTTATTTTTAAAACACAAATAATTATAGCCTATGTTACTCAGGGTGAATGAAGCTTTTCAATGGTGAAATAATTTTTGAAATCGGCACCACTGTTTTTTGTGTTTATTCATTACAAACTTATTTTTTTTTACTTATAGATGAAAAGCAAGTGTGTGTACAGGGTTTTCTCTATCACCGATTAGGATCTACTCCCCGTTGTGGGTGGTGGATTGGAATCGTCTGTTTTCATCTTTTTGCACCACACTTCTGTTCGCCTGCAACAAGTCATAGAGTTTTTGATAGTTAGCCGTAAGTTCAATAATCTGCGATAAGTTTGTGTAAAATACGACAGCAATAATTACTTACGTACGTAGGTAAGCACATACTTACGTTTTTATCTTCATGACATCGTTTTATTTGTCCTAGACTTCGCTAGCGACTTTTCCTGGGACCAGAGTATAGATGATTTTTGTAATCATTTACCGAAGTTCGTGGCTCCATGGCGTCACGAATGAATAAACATATCCGATTTAGATAGTAGATAGCACTCTTTTTTTCACAGCAAACCAACGAAATAATAAAGTAAAAACACAATGACAACATTGTGTTTTTGCAAGGGAGGGCGCAAGGAGGTTGGAAACTGACAGCAAAGAGATTAAAAAGTATTGTTTCTATGACGTGCTGCTGGCATAGACTTTCAAACTCCTTGCTGCCTCAGGAATATAATATACTTAGGGGATAGGTGGCAAAGTGGGCTAGCGGGTAAGACACAGTTCAAATTATATTATTTATCAATCACGCTCGTTCATTCATCGTTTATCGCTTAAACTACCCAATAATAAGGTAAAAATTGTGTTTCTGATTATTGGCTGTTTTTTTTTAACTTTTTTTTGTAAAATGGCTTTGCAGGCGAGATAGGGTAACCGTTGGGGGTCCTAGGCAACCTGTTTTTTCTGTGTCTAAAGAGAATGAGCTTTGTGTTTATTTATTAGAAATGGAAGAAAGGTTATTATCAGATTGGGGGATCTGTTACCTGCACTGTGAGGGTCTAGAGAGGGAAGGTACCCTAGTGTTCAGGGTGCCTTCACATGACGAGGAAAGGGCCTCAGTCCTTCCTTAAGATGGGTCCGCAAGGATAAGTGCTGACGGGGTTGTGGAACGAACCGATGCCATGATCTCGTCCACCCAGCGCAAATGTAGAGGAACACCCCAGGGGTTTTAGTCAGTAGCAAGAGTCTGACATAACTCACTAGTTCCCCCGGCTAGTGGGTATCCATAAAGGATTTCCCCTGGGCAAAAAAAAAAAAAAAAAAAAAAAAAAAAAAGACTTGCGGTTAAAGATCTAAATGCATTGGTATAGGTATAGGTTCATCTGAAGATGAGCATCACTCTATGAATGTATTGTGAGGAAGTATATTCCATTTCCATTGTAGAGTGGATATCATGCTTATTATGTGGAAGATGGGCTCGTAATAGCTGCGCAGGAATATATTATGATGATGATGACGAAGTCTGCGAGTTCTGCCAGGTCAAATAATCATCTCATCACCCCATTATTTTTTATTTTTTTTATCTTAAATGTGTTGCCAAAAGTTTCTAATGACACCAAATATTAGAATAATAATAATTAGTTGTTAATTAAAAAATAAATATGATTGTTTCATTATGTTATTTTTTATATTATTGACCTTTAAAGCTGACCCCATCTTTGCACCTTTTCCTCTACTTGTAATGGTCCTTGGATGATTGTCATTATACGGTACGAATATAGGCCTGCATACATCAAGGCGATGGCGATGGCGATGGCGATCAGTGAAACGCTGCCAAATATCGCTGTCATATTTCTCAGCGTCAGCTGATCGCCATCGCAGATCACTAAGATGTGTGCAGGGCTTAAACTTAGCAAAATATAAAATAATTGAGCCGAGTGAATTATGAAAAGACTGGGAAGTATGGCAACAGTGCGGATGCGGATGTCGCGAGCTGGCAACGTCTCGCTCCAACATAATTGCAATGACGTCAGAGCCGTCAGCTACTATCCGTGTTTACTCATACATTGACAAAAATTAACTCAATTTTGATGTTATTTTCACTGTAAATCGACAGTTTTCTTCAACCAAATATGTTTCCACGTTTATAAAGACCTATAATAAAAACCAACCACTGTTTTTTCAGTCTACAACTGTACTCTCACGCCCATAGTTGTGTATTTCAATTTGTATGGGAATCGAGCGACCTTATAAGAAGTCATGTAAGGAGTCATGCCCGCGATTTGTAAGAAACCATCTGCATTTTTTTATGTTTTTCTCTTATTACATAAATCGTCTTGACGAAGAGCTAAAATAATTAACACTATATTTTGTATAGTTCACTCAAATCGGTCCAGAGCCTGTTAGAGTAAGAGCGTGATTTGACAAACATCTAACTTTTTCATTCATAATATCATTAAAAAGACGCACTGACTAAATACTAATGCATGAAAACCTACTTACATTACAGTATATCAAAAGCTTTTTTTTCTATCTAAGGATAAATTTATCCGTCAAATAAAATATATACATATACATTTCTTGTATAAGCTTGTCAAAAACAAGGACCGACATATTATATTCGACAAATAGCGTTATTCCATAATGGAAAAATCTAAAACTCAAATGAAATACGGTATTCTTACCAATTGATAAGTATCATGTGGTAGGCGAAATTGAGAATATGCATAAGAAACGCAACAGGAAACGCATAAACACAATACTGGAAGTAGTTAAAAATGTCTGGATACTCCTTTCCTTTCGGTGCGCTCCTGTAAAAGGGTAAAACCTATGAGGGGAAAATTTGTTTAAAATCTTTTATTTTAATATAACTAGCTAATTGTGGAACAACCATCGCCTATAACAAAGCATTGCCTCGTAGAGCACGAACGTCAAGAACTTGCCCTACGATGCACTGTCCTGCGACCATCAACTTGAGGCATACAGATGTTCAGCCTCACGTGCCTGTAATTTCACCGGCCACACCCTTCACCCCCCTTTTGTTTCTGTGTTATTTGTTAGGAGTACCAAATAAATACACAGGCCGGCAAAATTAGGGGAACACAGGCAAAATGTAGTTTTTTTTTAAACCGTTTATTTTATTCAGACTTTTTATATTTATTCTTATGTATTATTGATAACAGATTAAAAATAACAAAGTTTACTGATTTATTTACTTTTATTTATAAAGAAATAAAATAAAAACAAAAATTACGATTTTCTTATTAAACTTGAAAAATAATGTTATGCAGTTTTTTTTTTAAAGAATAGGTCAATGAAAAAAATTAATAGCGCGTGTGGCCACCACGGGCTCTAATGAGAGCTTGTATTCTGTTTTTCATGCTCCCAATTAGGTTATCAATAATTTCTTGTGGCAAATTCTCCCACTCTTCAATTAACGCTAATTTAAGCTCTTCAATATTCCTAGGAGCTGGATTTTTTTGGTGAACCCTTCTTCCAATGAGGTCCCAGACATGTTCTATCGGGTTCATATCAGGAGAACGTGCTGGCCAATCCATATGCGTTATGGACACGTCATTCAGGTAGTCGCGCACCACTCGCGCTGTGTGGGGTCGGGCGTTATCTTGCATCAGGACAAATTCATCGCCTATAAATGGGGCAAAAGGCATCACGTGGGGCTCCAGGATATCAGATATGTACCTGAGTGCAGTCAGAGATCCATTTTCGATGATCACTAGCTCTGTGCGAGCTCCCAAACATATGCCACCCCAAACCATAACGGAGCCTCCACCATAAGACACCGTTTCGCTAAAGTTAGCCTGATTATAGCGTTCTCCTCGAAACCTCCACATCCTCTCTATTCCATCTATGGAATTTATGCAGAAACGGCTTTCATCGGTGAATAAAACTCGTGCCCACTCGTCTGTCCAATCTCGGTGCCGACGAGCAAACGCTAATCGACATACTCGATGGCTCACCTCGAGTTTCGGCGCTTTGGCTGGCACGTATGACTTCAGACCAGCTTCGTTTAGTCGTCGTCTCACTGTGCGTTCACTAACGCGCACGTTGCGAACTTCTTCTAAGGCATTTCGGGTCTGAACAGCAGTTTGACGACGGTTTCTCAAGGTTTGCACCCTTATAAAACGGTCATCTATCGCGCTGGTTGCCCGATTTCTGCCTTGTCCTCGCCTCCGCACGTAAGATCCTGTCTGTCTGTATCGTTGCACATTGCGATAAATCACAGATACCGACACACCCAATGCACTACTCACTGAACGGTAGGTGTGACCTTCCTCAATCATTGTAACAGCTCTAGCAACTTCAGTTGCAGGTAAATCACTCATTTTGTATTCAAAACAAAGCGTCTTTCTCAAAAGTTAACAGTAGAATGGCCAAAACAAACATTAAACCATTTAAACAATATTCCCATTGAAAACACTTATGACGGTAAAAATGACAACGAACACTTCAGAGGGTGTAATTTATGCTCTAAGCATTGGAGAACGGTTTTTTTATCTTGGGTTTGTTTCTGTAGAGGGTGGCAGTCTAAAAAACTTAAACCACTTGTGAAATTACGCGAGGTAATAAAAAAATATCATTTTTCAGGCTTGTTCCTCTAATTTTGCCGGTGTGTGTACTTTTTTATTGCAATCTCTCAATTTAGTCGGCCTATTTGCTAATACGAGTAAAACTAAGCTTTGAATTTCGAAACAATAGTTACAGCTGAGACCGAAACTGAGAGCTAAAACCGTGGAAATTGCAATTTCCACGGTTTTGCATTCGTTTGAAAGGTCTCGGGCTCCGTGAGGTTTATAGCAAAGAAAATTCAGGAAAAATTCAGGACAAACCAACATCTGGTGGCGAAACGGAGTTCGCCGGGTTTGCTAGTCGTTTATAATAAAACCAATAGTCGAATCTAACTTACTCATAGAACATGGCTCGAAAGGCCAGTGTAGCCGCTGCTGCATGAGGTATCGCAATACTTCCTGAAACATTTACGCTCATATTCATGTCTGTTGCCATCTCTATTTGTTCACAGGAAAGTGACAGAGACAAGAGGCTTTATGCTGCTAAAATGTGTCGGACATGAATGTATAGGCGAATAACTTTATTTAATTAAAGGGGCCGATTTGAAACCAACTTTTTTAAGTCTGGAAGGTTCCAGATTAGTCTCCAATTTTTTTATAAAAATCATTTCAGCAGTTTGACCATGAAGTCAGTTCCTCAAGTTAAACTTCACTTACAAACCTTAGTGGTTTCTTTAGTGCTATTTATAAATTAGATTAAGTATTTTTTAATAAAAAAATTAAAAACAAAACTTGTAGTCTGTAAACGGGTCTTCAGTAAAATTGTATTCAAAGATTTTCCTATACTTTTAATTCTAATAAGTTATAAGGAAAAAACTATAGAAGTTACAATAGGTTCTACAATAATGGAGTAGGACTAACTAACCTATAGCACAGGCCGTCTGAATAGAATTGCAGATAATGTATCGCATTTCCTTGTAGCTGGGTTCAGCGTTGTTACCAGCGTTTGCAGCCTGAAAACAAAATATTTTTCCATAGTCGAAAGAATGGAAGGTTTCGAGGGATACAGCAGCAGCCCAGCAGTGACAGTGTAGGTTAACTTAAAAAATATATTTACTATACAGGGTTATTCAATATTAGCTACAAATACTCATGAATTAGCTTCAACAAATAAAATAAAAAATATTTATGAAATGATTTTTTAAAGTTTTGTTACGAAAATGGCAATGGCAAAAATTATGCAATAAGTAGGTATGTCGTAAAAATAAAATTTTGATACAAAAAACTTGATTCAGTTTATGAATTAAATTGATTTGGCCAAACAAATATTCACGACCCAAAAATTAGGCCCTGTCAGTTTGTGTAGCTAATAATGAATAACCCTGTATAATTGACTCCAAACCAGGTAGCTCTACCTTCTGAGCTGTGGGTATGGGTCGGATATGTTCACTTTATTAGAAATGCTCATTTTATTAGTAACTTGTAGACTTTTGAAAAGTTTTAATCCAGTCTTTAGCAGCAAATAAATATTGCTTCTACAGAGTTCTTTTCTTGACCTTCCCAAGTAAAGTTTGCAACCAGCCTGGCAGGAAAACAATAAATTATAAAAAATCTACAATTATGTTATTATGTATTAAGTTATTTAAAATTACTTGCAAAGCCATTAGCGGTGGCGTCACGAACTGTGTCAGAGTGGATGCCACAATAAGTCTGCTGCTGAACATCGAAAGGAAGAAACCAGCTGTAGTGCATTTGAACACCATTCTGAAACCATTTAGGTACTGCATTAAGAAACAAAACAGATGTTTTTGATTCTTAATTTTTCTAAAATAAAGAACATCCGCTATATTCCACTTTCATCAGAACATTAAATTCTTCTGTGTTCGCTAAGATTTTCTATCTTCTGAAGACATTATATTATTAATTAAACCTACTTTTTTAATCACCCTTCCCTGTCCCACTCTTGGGCAAAGGCTTCCTCCTTTGCTTCCACACATCTCGTTCCCGTCCTAAATTTGGCTACTCCCTTATGAAATAAGTTCGCAGACGTCAGGATGAGTTCATAAAGATAATTATATTTACAAACCTCTTTGCAGCAAATTGACAATTATCTCCCGAGCAGAGCAACCAGAGTGCAATACGACGATCCACGCCAGAGTTATTTAGCAATAATATCAGCATTCCAGTCAGTATGAACAATATTATGTTATCCTAAAATTAACGAATTCTTAAAACACTACCTTGAAAGTTTTACCTAGTCATGGATACCAAACAAATAAATCTGAAGGACCAATATCAGAAAAAAAAATTATGAAAAAAATGGGGTGTGGCTGTGTTATGGACACGGCCGTTTATTGTACGTGAATAAATCTCGTTACTACGGGGCTTCGCACGATGTGTTACAGTCCTTACTTAGCGTAATAAATTCTGATTCTTTAGCTATCCAGTGGTGTAAATGAAATTTAGATAGGGATAATAGATATGTAGCAACACTAAACTTTATCCCCCGATTCTGTTATTATTTGTTTTTTAATTGTGTCTTATGTAAGCAATTATAAAGACGCATTCACGTCAAAGAGTTGTTTATAGGTTTACTTAAAACACTATTGATCAAATTTGGCTGAAGCACGTATGTATGTGGCAGGTCTAAGTACTCTACATAATACTAATGTAACACTTTAGCTATACCATACTGTACTTACGTTCATATAAAATTTGCAAACATCAACGGTACTCAAAACACCCGCCATCGGCAGGAGAAAGATGGGAATCAGTCCGACGACTGGAATATTTACTGGTTGTATTAAGAAGAACCAAAACATCATGAGCCACATACATTGCACTGTAAGATGATGCTGAAACAGGCAAGTTAAAATATTTTGTTAGCCTTCATGGTAGATATTCCACATTCTCGTACAAAGCTTTTTGATTCCACTTTTATAGTACAAACTGCCAAAGAGTGGAACTCCATACTGGCGTCAGTATTTCTGGAACGTTTTAATTTAGTACCAACTACTACCAACTGAATAGCCTCTCAGCTCAGTTGGCATATAAAGACTATATTTATATAATATGGGAATATTAAGACAAGAGTGAATAGGTGACAGGTAGAGTAGGACAGCAACTGAATGGTGGCCAAGAACCAGCTACAGAAACGTAGGACGCGTGCAGCAAAAAGGATGGACGACATAGTCAAGGTCGTGGGGCAGAAATGGGTTAGACTGGCACAGGCCTATTATACCCAGCAGTGGATGAAGTCGGGTAATGGTATTATTTTTCAGCTCACCGGGTGGAAAGTGGCAGCTTACGGCCCGCTGCACGAACCGAAGTTCCCTTTTTCCGCCGTCGTCGAGCAGAAAAATCGTATACACACCACGGAAAGTAATATACTATTCTTACCGCTCCCTTTTTTCCTTGCCAGCTCAGTAGCGCAAGAGGTATAAAGAAGCCTATTATTCCCCTGTAGTTGTTTAATGCCACATTCTTGATCCTCGGTAGGATTCCTTTCACCGGAGTCTCCGGGTCCCCACGGCGGCTAGAACATAAAAAAGTAAATCACCATATTCCAATCTTGACAAATTATGAAGTCCACTGCTAGACATAAACCACCATCAAAGATTCCCAGGGTAATCTTCTTCTTCTTCTTTATATCGTGTCACTGGTTTTATCAAACCAAAAGTGGTGAAAGGATTTCAAGTGCACCTGAAAGAGGCTCCTTTCGTGCACTTGGCACAAATTTTCGAACTTTTTATGTTCTACGACATGCCGGTTTTCTCACGATGTTTTCCTTCACCGTTTGAGAGCACTAGTGATGTGCATGTCTCCAGCTTCCTCATATGGAAATTGCGAATTCTGAAAACGCCAACATTTAAAGCATAATTGGAGCAATCATTGATTTGAAGGAAAATTTAGCAGCAAAAAAAACAACGACTCTATGAGACTTTATAGGTGTGTTAGCTGGAGAGCGGCTCCACAGCTTCCTCATTCAGTGTGGGCAAACGGCTAACGATAGAGCTATATAGTAAACGCCAAATTTTAGAGCATAATTAGAGCACCCGGCATAAAAAAAATCAAGTCTCTAGCTCGAAAACTCTTTGAGTTAGAAGACTATAACAACGTGTTTGCTGGGAAGCCATTTCTCCAGCTAACACATGTGGATCTCAGGAATGGCTATAGCTAGAAAGTTGCTTGATATCTCCAAATTTAGAGCAAAAAATATCATGGATGCTCCAAATATTTCAAGTGTCTAGGTTCAAAACTCACCGAGTTAGAAGCTTTGATGACTGTGTTAGCTGGAGACACGTTTGTCTGGCACGCACATGCTACATCTGAGGATCTACAATAGCTACAGATTCGGTTGACGTGTCCAAACCGAGCTATGAATTAGAGCACTCGGCTCCAAAATTTTGGACTCTCTAGGACAAGTAGTTTCCTAGTAATGAACAAAAGAACATTTTGCCGCCAGAATTTTCAAATGTATGTTCGCACCCGTAAAAATGCGGCGTTGCCGCTCTGAAAGTTTGGTATCAGCGTAGGAATTTGAACGTTATTCGGTTTATTTTAGATCGCGATACGAGTCATTTTCGTATGCGCTTAGCGGTTTTGATTTCTGAAACCTCAAACTCATATTTTCTCTTTTTGTTAGGTTGAGAGCTTTCTCTCTATCTATATGAGAATTGTGTGTTGCCCGTTCTTGTTCGTTTTATAGTTTCTTTAGTAATGCGTGTCTTTTAGGTATTCTTAGAAAAAAAACTTTATTTGGTTCTGTAAATAGGTACCTGCTAGGCCAGTGTTGATGATTCTACCTACTCTGCCTGTTGTTAGCCGTCTGTTCTCTGTGTTTTACTGTATTCAGTCAGGTTTTTATGAGCGTATCGAGTAAACCAGGCGGACGGAAAATAGGTATTTACTGCGGCTTGCTAGTTGTGTGCGTACTCACGCACACTTGCCCCCTATCACTTGCCATCTCACCAGATGGCAAGTGATAGGGGGGGCATCTCACCATGTTGTGCCGACCCCACCTGGTGGGTAAGGGCAGGAAGAAGAAAAAGCACTTTTTGGGGTTTTTTGTTTCATTTTCAACTATATTCCTATATTGTGAATTGGACATAAGTTTTTGAATCCAAGATGGCGGCTTCATTTTTTTTCTTAAAAAATGGATATGGGTATCGTTTAATAGGTTTTTGGGGGCTCTGGTTGTGAATTCGACAATAATTTTTGAATCAAAGATGGCGGCTTCATTTTTTTTTCTTAAAAAATGGATATGGGTATCGTTTAATAGGTTTTTGGGGGCTCTATTTGTGAATTCGACATTATTTTTGAATCCAAGATGGCGGCTTCATTTTTTTTCTCAAAAAATGGATATTAGTATCGTTTAATAGGTTTTTGGGGGCTCTGGTTGTGAATTCGACATTATTTTTTGAATCCAAGATGGCAGCTTCATTTTTTTTCTTAAAAAATGGATATGGGTATCGTTTAATAGGTTTTTGGGGGCTCTGATTGTGAATACGATATTATTTTTTGAATCCAAAATGGCTGCTTCCTTTTTTTTCTCAAAAAATTGATATGGGTATCGTTTAATAGGTTTTTGGGGGCTACAATTGTGAATTCGACATTATTTTTTGAATCCAAGATGGCGGCTTCATTTTTTTTCCCAAAAAATGGATATTAGTATCGTTTAATAGGTTTTTGGGGGCTCTGGTTGTGAATTCGACATTATTTTTTGACTCCAAGATGGCAGCTTCATTTTTTTTCTAAAAAAATGGATATGGGTATCGTTTAATAGGTTTTTGGGGGCTCTGATAATGAATACGACATTATTTTTTGAATCCAAAATGGCTGCTTCATTTTTTTTCTCAAAAAATTGATTATGGGTATCGTTTAATAGGTTTTTGAGGGCTCTAATAATGAATTCGACATTCTTTTTTGAATCCAAGATGGCGGCTTCATTTTTTTCCTTCAAAATGGATATGGGTATCGTTTAATAGGTTTTTGGGGGCTCTGGTTGTGAATTCGACAATATTTTTTGAATCCAAGATGGTGGCTTCATTTTTTTCCTTAAAAAATGGATATGGGTATCGTTTAATAGGTTTTTGGGGGCTCTGATTGTGAATTCGACATTATTTTTTGTATCCAAGATGGCGGCTTAATTTTTTTCTCAAAAAAATCGGTTGTCTGTAAAGTCGGTTTACTGACGATAGTTAAACGTGATAACGTCATAAGAAAATACTGATGAAATGGTTGCATTTTTCAAAATAAAATTTTAGTTTTACTGAATTGAATTGAATACGAATGAAACTGAATGATACTGAATGAAACTGAATGAAACTGAATGAAACTGAATGAAACTGAATGAAACTGAATGAAACTGAATGAAACTGAATGAAACTGAATGAAACTGAATGAAACTGAATGAAACTGAATGAAACTGAATGAAACTGAATGAAAATCCGGACCCGGACCCGGACCCAGACTGAACCCTTACCCTTACCCTCATTTACCCTAACCCATTACGGGCTCGGGCTCAGGTAAATGGAACGACGAAACGACGTAACGACGCATGAGTCATGTTTTTTCGTGCGTGCAGCCGGCTCCATCGATTTATAAGACGTTATCACGTCAAAAATGGATATGGGTATCGTTTAATAGGTTTTTGGGGGCTCTGGTTGTGAATTCGACAATATTTTTTGAATCTAAGATGGTGGCTTAATTTTTTGACGTGATAACGTCTTATAAATCGATGGAGCCGGCTGCACGCACGAAAAAACATGACTCATGCGTCGTTACGTCGTTTCGTCGTTCCATTTACCTGAGCCCGAGCCCGGTCGGGTAATGGGTAAGGGTAAATGAGGGTAAGGGTAAATGAGGGTAAGGGTAAATGAGGGTAAGGGTAATGAGGGTAAGTGTAAATGAGGGTAAGGGTAAATGAGGGTAAGGGTAAGGGTTCGGTCGGGTTCCGGGTCCGGGTCCGAGAGTTCGAGTTCGAGTCCGAGTCCGAGTACTCCGCGAGTCCGCGAGTCCTCGAGTCCGAGTCGGGTCCGGGTCCGGGTCCGTACCGGATTTTCATTCAGTTTCATTCAGTTTCATTCAGTTTCATTCAGTTTCATTCAGTGTCATTCAGTTTCATTCACATTCATTCAGTTTCATTCCATTTCATTTCAAATGTGTTGCTACAATACAAGGGCAATAAGTGAGCTTTTGCGCCGCCCGCATAGGGCGCTAATGGATCGAGTGTACCCAAGATATTTAGATGCCCGAGCGAGCAAAGCGAACGAGGGCGAATATAGTTCGAGGGTGCAATAAAATGCTGCTTTTCGGCAGAAATGGGCTTACAATACAACAATAACACAACATTTATAGGGGCATGACAAAATGTAATTTTAAAATTAAAATTACATTAGAGAAATATAAGAATTTATTAAAATTAATAGTAAAATATTTGTACCAGTATCTGCTAAAACAGTCGCAGACGCACACTTAGGCACACATATTATGTGAGCTACTATATTTTTTCCGTAAAAAGTTTTCATTTCATTTTGTATGAAAAGAGATTGTTTCACCAAGCTGGTTTGCATAACTTGAACTGTAATAAACTACCCTTTACCGTCACACTATGCTTGATAAGTAATGACTTATCAAGCATAGTGTGACGGTAAAGTGATTTGAAAATGGAACACATTTACAACTTGATCGATTCAATTGTGATTTCCATTTACCTCCTTATCTATATTATATCCATACAAAATATCTATCAAACAAATATTAATTAAAATTCTTTTGAAAAATGCAACCATTCCATCAGTATTTTCTTATGACGTTATCACGTTCAACTATCGTCAGTAAACCGACTTTACAGACAACCGATTTTTTTTTCTTAAAAAATGGATATGGGTATCGTTTAATAGGTTTTAAATGGCTCTGATTGTGAATTCGACATTATTTTTTGTATCCAAGATGGCGGCATCATTTTTTTTCTCAAAAAATGGATATGGGTATCGTTCAATATGTTATGGGGGCTCTGATTGTGAATTCGACATTAATTTTTTAATCCAACATGGCGGCCACATTTTTTTTCTTAAAAAAACGGTTTTCTGTATAGTTGGTTTACTGACGATGGTTGAACGAGACAACGTCATACAGCTGTCCACGCGAACGCATCGCTCACTCAAAAAGGAGAAACAGATGTCGAACACTGCCGAACGCTGAGGCCGATTGTGCTTCTTTGGCACTCTTTCCACGCTCTCGTTTTCATTGCGTGCATTCGGCTCTATTGAATTATAAGACTATAAGATATAAATGATATCTTTATCCATTTTTTAAGAAAAAAAAAATGAAGCCCACATCTTGGATTCAAAAAATAATGTCGAATTCACAATCAGAGCCCCCAAAAACCTATTAAACGATATCCATAACCATTTTTTAAGTAAAAAAATGAAGCTGCCATCTTTGATTCAAAAAATAATGTCGAATTCACAGTCAGAGCCCTCAAAAACCTATTAAACGATACCCATATCCATTTTTTGAGAAAAAAAATGGAGCAGCCATCTTGGATTCAAAAAATAATGTCGAATTCACAATCAGAGCCCTCAAAAACCTATTAAACGATACCCATATCCATTTTTTGAGAAAAAAAATGAAGCAGCCATCTTGGATTCAAAAAATAATGTCGAATACACAATCAGAGCCCCCAAAAACCTATTAAACGATACCCATACCCATTTTTTAAGAAAAAAAATGAAGCTGTCATCTTGGATTCAAAAAATAATGTCGAATTTATAATTCAAGCCCCCAAAAACCTATTAAATTATGCCCTTAACCATTTTTTTAGAAAAAAAATGAAGCTGCCATCTTTGATTCAAAAAACAATGTCGAATTCACAATTAGAGCCCTCAAAAACCTATAAAACGATGCCCATATCCATTTTTTAAGAAAAAAAATGAAGCAGCCATCTTGGATTCAAAAAATAATGTCGAATTCACAATCAGAGCCCCCAAAAACCTATTAAACGATATCCATATCCATTTTTTGAGAAAAAAAATGAAGCAGCCATTTTGGATTCAAAAAATAATGTCAAATTCACAATCAGAGCCCCCAAAAACCTATTAAACGATACCCATACCCATTTTTAAGGAAAAAAATGAAGCCGCCATCTTGGATTCAAAAAATTATGTCGAATTTGTAATCCGAGCCCCCAAAAACCTATTAAACGATACCCATATCAATATATTGTGAAAAAAAATTAAGCTGCCATCTTGGATTGAAAAAATATTGTCAAATTCACAATCAGAGCCCCCAAAAACCTATTAAACGATACCCATACCCATTTCTTAAGGAAAAAAATGTAGCAGCCATTTTGGATTCAAAAAATAATGTCAAATTCACAATCAGAGCCCCCAAAAACCTATTAAACGATACCCATACCCATTTTTTAAGGAAAAAAATGAAGCCGCCATCTTGGATTCAAAAAACAATGTCGAATTTATAATCCGAGCCCCCAAAAACCTATTAAACGACACCCATATCAATATATTGTGAAAAAAAATTAAGCCACCATCTTGGATTGAAAAAATATTGTGGAATTCACAATCAGAGCCCCCAAAAACCTATTAAACGATACCCATACCCATTTTTTAAGGAAAAAAATGAAGCCGCCATCTTGAATTAAAAAATTAATGTTGAATTCACAATCAGAGCCCCCAAAAACCTATTAAACGATACCCATATCCATTTTTTGAGAAAAATATGAAGCCACCATCTTGGATTCAAAAATTAATGTTGAATTCACAATCATAGCCCCCAAAAACCTATTAAACGATACCCATATCCATATTTTGAGAAAAAAATGAAGCCACCATCTTGGATTCAAAAATTAATGTTGAATTCACAATCAGAGCCCCCAAAAACCTATTAAACGATACCCATATCCATTTTTTGAGAAAAAAATGAAGCCACCATCTTGGATTCAAAAATTAATGTTGAATTCACAATCAGAGCCCCCAAAAACCTATTAAACGATACCTAAATATCCATTATTTAAGAAAAAAAATGAAGCCACCATCTTGAATTCAAAAATGAATGTCAAATTCACAATTAGAGCCCTAAAAACCTTTAGAACAATAGGTATCTACGTTAACAACTTTTGAAGAAAAAAAATAAAACGTTTTCCGGAATAGAGCCCCCCCACTTTTCTTCATAATTATTATATTTATAATATTTCCTTGCGCTTTCCCGTGAGTATTTACTGCAGCTCGCTAGTTATGTACGTACTCACAGACACAATGATAGTTTCGCACGATGCCATTTACACCTAGTGTGACAAGAGTAGGTAACTCATGATTTGAAAACATTGTTGGTTAGTTGAGAGACTTAGAGATATAATTTCATGATATTTAAAACTAAAAATAAAAAATCTGAAGTCAGGTTTCTTAATAAATACATATTTAAACGTTTTTTTGTTTCATTTTAACCTATATTCCGCTTCTTGAGCTACGTAATGAGTGTTTAAGACATGAATCCTAGGGTAACTATTTACCAGGCACGGGCAACACACAACTCCATCCGACTAACGTTCAAATTCCTACGCTGATACCATACTTTCAGAGCGGCAACGCCGCATTTTTACGGGTGCGAACATAATATTTGAAAATTCTGGCGGCAAAATGTTCTTTTGTTGATTACTAGGAAACTACTTGTCCTAGAGAGTCCAAAATTTTGGAGCCGAGTGCTCTAATTTATAGCTCGGTTTGGACACGTCAACCGAATCTGTAGCTATTGTAGATCCTCAGATGTAGCATGTGCGTGCCAGACAAACGTGTCTCCAGCTAACACAGTCATCAAAGCTTCTAACTCGGTGAGTTTTGAACCTAGACACTTGAAATATTTGGAGCATCCATGATATTTTTTGCTCTAAATTTGGAGATATCAAGCAACTTTCTAGCTATAGCCATTCCTGAGATCCACATGTGTTAGCTGGAGAAATGGCTTCCCAGCAAACACGTTGTTATAGTCTTCTAACTCAAAGAGTTTTCGAGCTAGAGACTTGATTTTTTTTATGCCGGGTGCTCTAATTATGCTCTAAAATTTGGCGTTTACTATATAGCTCTATCGTTAGCCGTTTGCCCACACTGAATGAGGAAGCTGTGGAGCCGCTCTCCAGCTAACACACCTATAAAGTCTCATAGAGTCGTTGTTTTTTTTGCTGCTAAATTTTCCTTCAAATCAATGATTGCTCCAATTATGCTTTAAATGTTGGCGTTTTCAGAATTCGCAATTTCCATATGAGGAAGCTGGAGAAATGCACATCACTAGTGTACATAAATTTTTGGGCAGAAAAAAATTATTGGTACACGACATGGATTTAAACCCATGACCTTAGGATCGGAAGGCGGCTTCTTCCACTAGTCCACCGGCTTCTTTCCCCAGGGTAAAATAATATTTACTTCTAACACATACAAATAAAGTATTTTTGCTTTGGTCTTAACATGCGAGTAAACTAAACAAATAAATACTCACAAAAGTGCTGCAAACCTGGAAGGATACCTGAAAAATGTTTTTTTTTGTTATCTATTGCGACGTAGCTCTTAGAAAAAAATACAAAATTATGTAGCAGATTTGTTACATCATGCTTTTTTAGTTTTCATTGCTAAAGAATTACTTTGTGTGAAAATGATCTAAAAAAGCTAAAACGATAAGCAGTACTCACCCTCCCATGCTTGCACAATATAAAACAATTTATTCAAACATAAATTATTTCTTATTTTTCACTTCACATTCAGTCATAAAAGTTCACTGATCCGACAAAAGCAGAAAAACGCAAGTGTCAATTTTTGAACTTCGAAACATAAAACAAAAAGCAAAAAGTTTTTATTTTGTATGAAGACCAATAAGTTTTTATACAATTAGTCATAATAATTATTTAAAACTTTTCAGATATTCATTCTGCCATGGCTTTTTAAACGGTAAGCGTACTGAAGAACAATCAGTGAACATTCTATTCCTACCTATTTTTATGAAATTATATTTACTTTATCCTAGACCTATAGACTCACCTAGCTCTAAGACATTTTAAAGTGATATTTGTAAAACCATTGGATAAAGAAAATGTTGATTGATTGATTGATTTGACTGCCTGAACACAGTGTTTTTACATTTTATAAAGACTAATAAGCAAATAAAAATAGAATAGACAAATGGCAGTGTTTATTAAAGGAATTAGTAACAATTAAAAATATTATAACACAAGGTCGCCGTACTTTCATAAATTCGAAAGACACTCTTAATTTAAACTGTCTACGTACAATTATAACTAAGTACACAGCACATGAATTCACAGCGTCACTTATCACTTGTAGATATGCTTTAACGGGGGTGGGGGCCCGAGGGTTTGGATCAGACGGGCGTTGTTCTACGATAGGGGTCTGTGCCAACAGCTCGGTCGTGACGAGTCTGCTCCTCATGGATCGCGACTCTAGTCCCGACACCGAACGTCACAAGTTCTTCTTCTCTTGACGGCGGCGGTTCAACTGCAGAAGTGTCCAAGAACCTCCCACTAGCCACGGAGACTTGCGACTGGAAAATCGACGCACTCCTTAATCCGCTTAAAGTGTTGGCACTCTGCGGTATCTCTTTGAACTCGTCAAAGTAGTTTTCGCACGCCGTCGGCCGAGGTGCAGCTGGAAACCCATACAGAGTTGAAGAAGACAAGTCTTTTAGCGATGCTGAACTTAGATTTACTCTCCTATTTTTGTTATGGATAGAACATTGAGGCATTTCGTCACCATCAAATACGAATCGCCGTCGCTCTCCAGGAGTGGCTGCTGACGAACCTGTGGGAGGATAGGTATCTCGCTTCATCATCCGTCTTTCGAGTAACGTTGAATCTCTTTCTCGGAACTCGGAGAAAGCGTATTCTCTATCCCACGCTCGGCAGTCCGCTTTGGCCTTTTCAGATAGTTCTGTTATCCAATCTTTTTGGTACCATTGCAGAAACAGGAATATTGCTGATGTGCCTGCTAGTTCACACGCAAGAAACCCACCAAGATACAGCCCGAAAGAGTATCCGTAACTGTATGACATTTTTGGCGTGTCGAACACTAGCATGTAGCGAAGCTTATGGCCCAGCTGTGATTTAAACACCGATATGTACATGACGATCCCTGTCAGCATGATAAGACCTGGAATGCAGAAATAAAATAGATAAGTACTGACACTTAAATTATCTCTTCCAGTTATAATAAAATACATCTTTGGATCCACTGCTGGACCAGATCTTGATAGGGCTTTTAAGAGACTCTCCAACTATGATCTTCCCGTGACATTTACGTTGTTGTTTATCATCATAGTGGGGGCCCGTCTATGCTCGTAGATTGGTATTGGAGAACCTTTTTCGCTACATTTTTTATGATTATATTAGTGCTAAAAGCACCCATATTAGTGAGAGTGTAAACACATTCACTCTAAATAAATGTGTTCATATCTCATCTTGCCGCAAGAACCTTCGCCTCGCCTAACCATTTTGTAAGTCTTTCTCCCAAGTTCTATAATATTGAACTGTGCTACCAATTTACTAACCAAGCCTCACTAAAACGTTGCTACGCTTGTAACAGATATGCTACTTACCAGATATAATAAACATGACTCCCGCCACGAAAGTGCACACCCGTCGCCCCTTCACACAATGGCCGAGCACGCAACATAATGCACCGACACACTGGGTGAATACTGCCAGGAGCAGTGGAGCCGCTGACCGGGTCACCATGTCTGACAATGGTTACAAAAAATACGTTACAATGGGAACGACTCGTTTTACTGATACTTTTATTGATGTAGCGAAGCAAAGAGTAAGGGTATTATTTTGACCGCTATTGTATCTGTAATTATGCATCTGTTCCCTCATAACTTGTAAACTGTTTATCAGAATTCGAAAAATGAGATACCGATGGAAGCGTTTGGATTGTACGCTGGTTAATTGTGTATTAACGTTAAATTGAATGTGAACTTACAGCAGTATTCCATGTCTTCTAAAGAGGGGCACCCTCTTTAGAAGGCATAGAATACTAACGTAATTTCAAATACGATTCTATGTAAATTGTTTATGAATAAATGAAATACTGAAATAATATTTAAAACAGAACATCCCCCAACTCAGAAAGTTTTTTTTTCGATATCTAGTAGTGCAATAGATGTTTTTATCCGCTAGAAGATATATGAATTTAGAACATCGTGTGCACTAAGCTTGTGAATTCAAAACATCATTAAACCTTTTTACTTCAGCCTCCATGGTGCTGAAATTATCATACAACCTATTTTAATTTGTCAAAAACTCAGACTACGGGACCTTCTTGGTGTGTTAATTTTATTTCAATTTGCTTTTCGCGCGCCATTTTCTTTTTAGGGTTCCGTAGCCAAATGGCAAAAACGGAACCCTTATAGATTCGTCATGTCTGTCTGTCTGTCTGTCTGTCCGGCCGTGTCACAGCCATTTTTCTCCGAAACCATAAGAGCTAGACTGATGAAACTTGGTGAGTAGATGTATTCTGTGAACCGCATTAAGGTTTTTACACAAAAATAGAAAAAAAAACTATAAATTTTGGGGGTCCCCGTACTTTAAACTGAAACTCAATTTTTTTTTTTCATCGAACCCATACGTGTGGGGTATTTATGGATAGGTCTTCAAAAATGATGTTGAGGTTTCTAATATAGTTTTTTTCTAAACTGAATAGTTTGCGCGAGAGCCACTTCCAAAGTGGAAAAAAGTTGCCCCCCCCCCCCCTCTAACTTCTAAAATAAGAGAATGATAAAACTAAAAAAAAAATATGTTGTACATTACTATGCAAACTTTCAACGATATTTGGTTTGAACGAGATCTAGTCAGTAGTTTTTTTTTTATACGTCATAAATCGTAAACCGCAATTTACCTTTCGACGAACTACAAAAACCTTTATATTATGTTATTTGATGCTACGGAACCCTTCATGGGCGAGTCCAACTCGCACTTGGCTGCTTTTTTGTATTTAGTCATTTCCTCGCTGAAGTTGGATGAAAAGTTACGTGTTGCACTCGAGTGCAAATATTTTAGATTGGTAGGTTAAACCCTTTCTTACGAATAAACAATTATAATATTATGTCGTAGCATTCTTTATTGGTACAATAAAATGATAGATTCATTTACACAAAGAAACTTATTATGTTAGCAATAATAATTATGTAAGCATCGCAGCGCCCTCGCTAAGTTGAAGGTCGAAGTTTTTCTCTAGTTTTTAGTTTTTACAACCACCAAAGCGGGTGAGGTGAGTGAACCTAGTTTTATTCATTTGGTTCGATAGATGGCGCTAGTAGGCACATTAGTGAAAAGTTTTGCTTGCTTGTAAAAATATTTGCATCATTGGGTGAGTACATAATTATTTTTTATAAAAAAAATAGTTTTATATTAAATGGTAAAAAAAAATAAAAAAAATTGTATAACTTACATGGTATCGCATTAGTTGAGTCGTTTGGATCTGGCGAGTACTGCGATAGCGGGAAGTAAGGGATGTCCAAACACTTGAACGCTGTCCCTCCAGCTGGAAAATTTAGAAAAAGATTCAAGACCCGCTTCCAAAAGTCTTGTCAAAACCAAAGCCGAAAGCGTTGATCTGTATAGTGAAACCAGCCCTTAATTTTATTATGCAGTGGAGTTACTAGCGTCTATCTACTTTTAACTCCACGCAAACCAACGCGCTATTTATAGGCAGGTTAAGCTTCCATCATCATCATCAGTCTGAAGAACTCGATAAGTACTTAGTGTTTGAATTTAGTAGTGTATATATGGATTTTCTGTTCGGAAAATGTATGTACACAAGTCTCAAACGGTGAAGGAAAACATCGTGAGGAAACCCCCGGGTTAGTCAGCTCCACACGTATTAACCATGTCTTTCTTTCTTTGTGGATTAGGCCGACTCAGCTGTGAGGATGATATTGGTGCTGGGCAAGCCTGTTCCATCTGAAATCCTGTCCTATTAAACCGTCGCGTAAATAGGGGTCTGAGTAAACACCAGTTACCCCCGTTGTTATATACATTATCTACAATAGGTGCAAAGGCCTGTTTTTTTACTTCAGGTAAACAGATACATACAGTTCAATGTGTAAACAGTAATCTACCACAAATTCACGTTTGAAGCAGCATAATTCGAGTCCAGAAGTGAAGCATCACTTTAATTCCGGCCCCATTTCAGAGGAAAAACCACAGCCTCGCTTTTACCGTCCAGCGCAAAACAGAAACACAAAGCGGAGGTGTATAATGAAGAAAATGGAATGAGCTACTCATAAACGCAGGGACAGTCGGACCACGTCGGAAGCAGAATGCACCGTTATTTTGCATTAATATTTTTATGCTCTTACAATTTCATAATTTGATCACGAAACCATACGGTAGCATTAAAGTTTACAGCAAATGTAATTTTTTTAAACATTTTTATGAAAAAAAAATGTATCACCACCCTGGAAAATCTACAAAAATTGCATATTTTGCACTGTTTCAATGGTAAAAATATTTTTTGGTAAAACAATGGGAAATAATAATAGAAAATCTACTGGTCCATTCTACGTCTACTGGTTCCATTATTATTTCCCTTCTGCGATGTTGAATGAAACCTCTGCCTATAACAATTTTATTACCTTAAAGACCATACGAGCTTACCTTAGATTTGTCAGCCTCAGTCAAACTCTCTCATTCCTGACAAAATATGTGCTCAGAATTAGGGCCTCAATTTACGCACTGGTATACGATGCAATTTACATAATTTATATCATCATCGATACTGCTGAAATTACAATAATTTTGTCAAACGCTGTTTACCGTGCTTGATCTCGAGTTATACACCATGGCTCACTTTACCACCTATCAGCTAACTTACCATCTGGCTTACAAAATTAAATGATTGGACAGTAGGTACATAGTACATATTACACACTCCCGCTGGCATTGTATTCTAATGAGATCTTTCCTATTTTTCCTTTTGCTTCAGTACCATAAGCCCAAGTAGAGCATTTTGCATAGTATGCAGCTATCTTTACTGTAATTTGGTCGCCGCTCTGAAGCCTTGTGTCCCAGAACATGTAGCTGTAGTGCCAGGGACAAGATCTTTAACACGTTAGCTGCGGCACCAATTTTTGCATACTTTCCGTTCCTGCGGCACGAGGTATAATCGGCCCGTACCGTGACCAGACGTTAGGGCGACACGCGGTCTATTAGACCCCACCTCCTTTTACAGACTAAAATCCATTTTCTGGCGCGAAATCAAAGATAAATGAGAATTTTGGTCCTTATTGATATAGACAGTGAATTGATGAACCCTAATCCACCGTCGCCCCGGGATCTGATGGCTAGTTTAGGAATTATTAGCAAAACAAAATATGGGATCTTATACACCTCGTAACGCACTGAAATAGGGCAAATTTTCGCTGCGATTAGTGATGGGAAAAATAATATCGACGTTTTTAAACTGTCTTAACTACTACGCAACGACTTGACCGATTTTGATTAATTATATCTCATTAGATCGTTTTAAGGGCAAAACCTGGCAAAACAACATAAAGCTATCAAAGGATACATTTTTTTTTAAATAATCTAAATTGTGCTTGAAGGCGCCATAAAGAAAAAAAAACCGGCCAAGTGCGAGTCGGACTCGCGCACGAACTGTTCCATTCTATACCATTAAGAGGTACCTATTACAGACTTATTATTGGAAAATAATGGATTACGGTTTATGCATAAGGTTTATCTTTCTATTTGTATATGAAAATCTTAATGCGGTTCACAGAATAGAAAAAAAAGGCAACCAGAAGTAGAAAAGAAACTGTCCTATTTATTCTGCCTCGGGCTTTAAAAATACAATTATTAGAACTTGAATTAACATTAAAAAATCAGTATCAATATACTTTTTTTATAAAAATCTCAATATGTTGTACTTATTTATGAGTGTGAATTTATGTGTAATCGACGTGATGCGGTTGAGTGCGGTACGAGGTCAGGGGGGATATGGGACGTTTTGGCCTCGTTCCGCACTGCATTAAAATTATATTAATTCAGTGCGGCACGAGGCCTAAGACATCCGGTACCAAGGTAGGTACACCACCGAGTCCATGAAGCATTAGTGATCTCAAATATATATTTATCTCTTTCCTACACTGGACCAAACCAAAGCTATGCCATACGCAGGACAGAGAAATTCACTTTTTTGCTTGCCGCACCACAGGGAAGTTGCATCAGGGGTGATTTAGGCCTCACTTCGCACTTAACGTGTTAATGTGTTAGTTTAGTAAGCGGCGCTTTGTAACGAATAGTACATTACTGCAGCTACCAGCAGCAAAAAAGGCATTGACCTGTTTATTTTTTTTCAGCATTTGCAAGACAGTTCGAAATTTAAAAAAAACCTTTGATAATGTAACCTTGGTTGCTATCTCTCGGAGTAAAAATCGTTCCATTTTTAAATTACACGAATGAGTTTACTATGTCATTGTAATGGATTTTCATACAACTTTTTCCGGCCGCTGCATGTGTGTTGCCAGTACAGCAATTTATCTCGAAGAAGGTTGTCAATATAATGCTCACCAATCACGTTTGAGAAAAAGCTTGGTTGCAATAATTCAAAATTGAAATCCAAAAGTTGTCCGACGTGCCAGTGTCTTTTTGAGTAGCGTCACGTACCAAGTATTACGACACAAAAGTGGGGCGAGCGAGCCGCCAGTACAATGCGTTTCCCGCGGCTCGGCGCCGGATGCAGCGATGTATTGTACGGCGGCACACGCGGAAGTTTCGTCCCCATTGTATACCTACTAGCATCTACTATATGTTACACTGGCAATACCATTGATGATGTGTAAAATTGCTGCATGCGGACATGGAAGCCCTGTTAAAAATATGAAATATTTTGAAAAGATTAAAATGTACGGAAATTGTAGGGAACGTTCCTGACGTGCTTGACATACGAGGCAATGCTTTGCTAAATGCATATAATACGTTTTGTTTAATTAGCTATTTTCGTACTTGTTAAATATTGGTTTTATTGTTACTTTGTTCTGTATTTATGTCAAAATAAATGAATTTTCTTCTTTTCTTTTTGTTACAGGCAATGGTTACCATTTAACATCAGGTGGGGTCATATGCTTGTTCAATCAACTAGTTAAATAAAAATTAATAAAATTTAATAATATCATGACGCAACTTACGATCAGTATGGCATATCCTCCATAGTCCAGACACCGTCTGCTTTGCTACCAGTCCGTGCTTCCCAGTGCCGTTGTACGCCGGGCTTATCATGTTCTCCTGAGTGTGAAGCCAGTTGTTGGTGGACACTGCGATCAGCACAGCTGCCACCGCGGTGCCGGCGGAGAGAGGAGTCAGGATCCAGAGATAGGCGACCGACGAGTCTATTTTCGCGACCAGAGCTGGTGATGGAGGAGTGGGTCTGGAAATCCAAATAGCACTAGTCAATTTAAATAAGAACAATGCACATATTATTATATTAAGGAACGAAAACAGTGTTAGACATGGATGTAGATAGATACAAAGGGAAAGGCTTACGCCTTATGAAAATATGGATGGATTGTGTGAGAGCCGATAATAACTATGTCTACGAAAGGAGTGAGTACTTTGATGACGAATGATGGTGGAGAATGGAAGAAAAAGACGTGTTGTGTCAATCCTATCTAGTGGTAATAAGGGCAGGAAGAAGAATATTATCTGACCCCAAACTAACCAAGGTTTGTAGGATCAAAACCAGAAATTTGATCTATTAATACCTACATCTTTTTTTCAAAATACTTGCTTCTGTTAATATTGTTTTGCATTTTCAGGTCGAGAGTGAACAAGTTATAGCTAAGCGTGCTCCAACTAAGGCTGCATTTTCACTTTCCATCAGGCGTGATGGAACAAACGTGATTGACAAACGTTTAGGTACTTATCAGATTTTAAAAATAATATAGTGTACTACCCATGTAAAAAACAAATCACACACACATTCAGCTGTTAGTTCTCGGCAGGGATTGAACCCATGGTCTACAGCGCAGAAGACAGAGCTATTACCAACTGAACCTGAATTGTGAGCGGACCTAAGGATTAACTACTCCTTGAGTCAGAACACACGTCTGCTCCGGCTCAAGCAAGGAAGAGCGCAAGTAAAATATCCTAGCTGTCACCCACACGCGGTTGATGACCGCAACCGACGTTGCTAAATTATATTATGACAATAGTTGGGAAAACAACGATGGCATTAAAGCCGGCGCACATCTAGGTGATGGCGATAGCGATCACGTGAAACGCTGTCAAACATGACAGTGATATTTGACAGCGTTACAGCTGACCCCCATCGCCATCGCTTACATGTGCGCAGACCTTTAGTAAAACAATCAAACCTTTCCTCAACGCGCAAACTTATTTCCTCTGCGGCAACTTCGATAGTGATTTCAGAGTTTATTCTTTACGTAAGACTTACTCCCCAGACTGAAATCCCGCACATTACCGAAATCAGAGGCATTTCCCTATTCTGAGTAAAGTCGTAAAAGCGCAGCTCTTTCGAAGATAAGGGTATAAATCTGCACCTTACTCAACCTACTTATTTAAAACTGGGTATAGGGTTGAATAAATTTGTCATAAAGACTGTTTAGGGGTCGAATTTTTTATGAGCCCGTCTATAAATCTGGAGTTGGGAAGTAAAGTTGTTTATTCACGCGAAATGACGTCGTCTCACCGCGAAGCCGAGGTAAACGATGCAGTGCTGTTTTCTATTCCTTTTCTTTGCTTGAATTCTTATTTATCGTTTCAAAATAATAGATTGATATTTTTTTTAAGTTTTTAAAAATGATTCTCAAATATAAATCATAACATGATCATTTTAATACAAGTGTTACGGCGCCGCCATACAAGTGTCCCGTTTCCGAACGGAAACAAAACGTCAGTTCCAAAATTCAAAAATCTTTTGACAGAACCTAATCTGTCACTACACCTAAAACTTTATTATTACGCTAACCGCACATCGAAACTCTGTAACTTGTACTTTTCTATTTTCAATATCATACGCCATCAGTTCAGAATCCAAGTCTTCTTAATTATCTACGCCACAAGAGGAACCCCGCTAAACTGCGCAAACAACAAGTGATAATTGCAAATGGGTGCAAATATTTTTTACAATCTATACGGAAAACCAGCGTACAGCGTACTTAGTACCTACTTACTCGTTACTACGAGTACAGAATTACGCTGAGTGGCGGTCAATTGATTGTCATTGTTACTTTTATATTGTTTATTCTTGTATCATAAAATAAATAACATTTGATATGATTTTGATTTAAATCACTTTTAACTCGTAAACTACTACAAAATTCTTGGTTTGCATTTTATGCTGGTTCGTATAAACTTGAAAGAAATTCACTGCGGGACATTAGGTTTCCCCTTTAGATTTACAGACATGCATATAACAAGAAGAACGATTCTGAGCCCTCTACATTCACCCACTATATCTTTAATTGAAAACGTCTGAGACCTTAGCATGCTTGATTTGACCGAAAAAATCTCACGATGGAGGGGACGTCAATTTTAGCCAAAAACTAGGGGGTTACTCCTAGTTCCTCATACTCCTCCCACCAATGCCACGCTTTATCTCAGTCACTGCCACGGATTTTGAAAAACAAATCAGCCGCTACTCCAGAACATGGACTAATACTGAAGTACAGTCCACAACTAAAAGAAAACCCGTGGTTGACATTAGGTGGCTAGCGTAAGAGACGTCAGATTGACGTCATCTTCATCGTGCGATTTCGGTAAAACTGAGCATAAAGGCAGGGTGTTACTTTGATCAACTGTGCGTTACGCGACAGAAACCTATCGGTTCCATACTTTTTGTATTGGAGGTGATCACACTAGTGCAGACCACGTGAGTGTAGGTGTCTTCGTCTCTGTCTGCCCTATACTAAATGAGAGGGACAGTCGGCGTCGCAACGCAGTGTAGTAGAGGTCTTTGTTAAGGGCTCGTCCAGGGAAGTACTAACACCATGCTTATTTCTGTTGTGAAGCAGCATTGCTGTGTTTAGGTTTGAAGGGTGTGAGTGCCGGTTAAATTACTGGCACGTGAGGTTGAACATCTGTTTGCCTCAAGTTGATAGATGCAGGAAAGTGCATCGTAGGGCAGGTTTCTGACGTGCGTGTTTACCAGGCAATGCTTTGATAAAGGCGATAGTTACCACTTAATATCAGGTGGGCCATATGTTTGTTTCATCAGCTAGTTGCATACACACGGGTCTGCTATAATTCTTCTTCTTCTTATCGTGTCACTGATTCTTTCGAACCAAGTGTGGTGAAAGGATTTTAAGTGCGCCTCAAAGAGGCTCCTTTCGTGCACTTGACACATATTTTCGAACTTTTTAAGTTCTACGATATGCCGGTTTCCGTGTACATATGTTTTTGGACAGAAAACTCATTGGTACACGACTGGATTTAAACCCACGACCTTAGAATCGGAAGGCGGGGCCACTACCACTTGGCCGCCAGCGCTCTCATGCTCATCCTGCAATAAAAACCCGGCTTAAGGCCCTTAGTTCTGTACCTGGGAGGTCGCCTAGCAGAGATGGCGCCACTGAGTGTGGGGGCGGGCTGCGAATGCGCGCCGCGTGGCAGCGAGCCGTGCACGCACTGCGCACCCCCACCCCACATACCTCTCTTCGGTTTTACTGAAACAATCACAAAAACTATTTATTTATTTACACAAAGAAACTCACAGTTAAATAAGCATTTACAAAATTCACAAAAAACAGTTGAGCCATCTGCAAATCGTTACAAACTATCTAAAGATAGCTCAACTGACCTAAATCAGTACCAGACGAAAAAGTCTCCAAGACGCTGGGTAACTACAAAGTGAAGTAGTAACAAAAATGCAAAAAAAACCATTGTTTTTGTTCGGTTTTTTAAATATGATTTTACGAGTCATAAAATGATAATATCAAATTGAGGCCTCGGCTTGGTTTGACTGAAAAAATAAAGCCAATAAATGAGCTGAGACTTGATACCATGCCTATAAGTAAAAGTAAAAAGTTGTCAGAGGCGAGTCCAAACGTTGGGGTTGTGGTGGTAGCTAGTCGGTACATGTCTATGTATGTCTGCATTATGTCTATGTAGCTATGGATAATTGACTTTGCTCGTGAATTGATTTGTAATTCTATATGAACGACCCCGTCCTACAATCGTATTCAAAGTAAGGGTCCTAACCAAACACCCGTAACATAGATACCAATTACAATAAATAGCTAAACTCAATAGATCGACTCCATTACAGGGACGCGTTTAGTTTAATTTTAATATGTAAAATGTGTAATTAAGGTAATGTAATATGATTTCTACTAGTTTTGATAGGACATTGTCCAAATTAAATGTGGTAATTCTGGTTCTAATTTAAGTTGGGGAAATTGGGGAAATAAGGTCTGCATTGACGTCCTGCGATGGGGTGTACGGACGTCCCGTAACGTGCTCTTTGATATACATATTACGATATTCTCACTTGAAATTGGCAAAATTGGCCGAATAAGAAGACAGCAGAATCAGATATCTCTCGTCGCCATTCCTAAGGGTTTCCAAGAAAAATCCTGGAGTTGAGTATTTATTACGAGTATAGCCGAAAAATAACACCACAATTAATCCTTATGAGGCAAATCTAAGAAATGGTACCTTATATACAAATTTAAAGTCTATCATTTAAAAAAAACCGTGGCTAAAACGAAGACGATATTAAGATAAACCCAAAAACAAACTAGCATGGAGAGAAGGAATATGAGATATTATGTACTTACTTGAGTGTCGCTTTTTTTTAGAATAGTGATAGTGATCACTGATCCTATACAATAATATGAAATACATCAAATATGTAGTTACGTCAAAAATAAAAGTAAGTACAGTGGTTATGCACGGTAAATTGTTAGGGAGATTAAAGTGTCTCATTCGTTTCTGTAGACAAGACAAATGGTACATGGTCCCTTGAGATTTGAAGGTCGACTGACCTGAACCCAACTCACCCCTACGATATTTTTCAGTACATTGGCTGAATGGGACGGCCTTCCATTTTGTTTTATATTTTCACGGAGATTTTATAAAATATATTTTCATTCAATCCTATCGCTAAAGTATCAATTGCAAGTTTATTTATTAAGGCTTAAAAACTTTAAAAGTCGTCCAACAATTTCAAAAATATACATTTTTATTTCAACTTTACGATTCACAAAAAGCAGCAGCGTTCATCTGTTGAGCACTCATGTACTTTTCGTTGTTTCCAACAAAGAGAATGAGAGACAAAGAGAGAAAGTGGAGCTTGCGGACCTGATTATTCAAAACCCCATTAAAAATGTTCACAAAGCATAGCAAACAATTAATCCATGGATAGTCCGGCATCCAAGCAGCGGGATAAAAGAATTCAAAACTGCATTAGTCCGACAAAAGGATTACCATAACAAAGCAAAACTCAAAAAAACAAGACATGACTCCAGCTAAAACAATGCCGGTCCACGAAAAGGTCTTATAACCTCAGAAGAATTAGCATCATAATGTTGAAATAAAAACAGATGGCAGAGTATAGTGCAGCATCAGAACAATTAACTGTAGGCACAATCGCTTTGTTTATTGTGTAATGAAACCAGTCAGCTCTTGTATACCATTCGTAAACTGTTGCTAATTTTATGGAGCAATTCAGTTTTAATTGTTACGTTTTGCAGCTCTCGAAATCAAAATGTCGGTTTCGTACTTTGTTTACACGTGGTCATCATTTTACAAGCTTTCAGGCCTTGCTACCTCCATGCCGCACTGCCGCTCTAAAACAATGAGGGTAGAACAATGTGGAAACTGCTCGTCTATAACTATGAGGTGTTTAAAATGTGACGGGCACGACCTGAATTAATGAAGAACAAGATAAAAATTATCTTTATTTTGCAAAATGTCATTGTCTCCTTCCTCTGTTTGAAGGGCACTCAAAACGATAAAAAAACATGCTTTATTTATTATTTTTTACTCAACAGAGTGTGAATAGCTTCACGCAATCTAATCGGATTCCACTAGTAAATTGTTGTGCGTAATTTCAGAACAAAATAAGATAAAAACGTGAGCACAATCTCATATCGACTTCTTTGAGCGTAGATCCCATAAAATCAATAAAAAATGGCTTTGTGGGGCAAAAAATCGACTGGTGCGTGTGAAAGCGCTCCAGAATTCTGAGCATGCATGAGGGTGAATCCGCAACCTTTTGTAGCAGCTCCTTTAAGATTCTGTCGCAGGTGGACATTGGTATTCGACAATCGTGTCTTACGCTCCTTTTAGAGAATTCTTGAAGCAACGTCAGCTTTCGTTCCTTCGTACTCGCCATTTCTCAACCCGAAACCCGCAATGTAATAATGTTGACGTCCATAATAAAATTCAATTATTTCCTCTTTCTTTGTCCAGTTTCTGCTACACTCGGATCAGATGTTTTTTTTTCTATTACTGCCAAGGTTTATTGTTATACTCTCAGCTAATTCATTTAGCTTTGAGAACTTTGGGAAAGGAAAAGGTAGGTGCTTATTTTTTCAGCCTAACTCCATGTTTGGTTTGGACGAATTTGAGCTAGATATTTTGTTCGTCTTTTGTTCATCTCTTTAAAATAGTTAATTATATATTATCTTGTGATAAAACCATAAGTATTCCTGCATACATTTTTACAGTACTAATAGTAATAAGTTAACAGAACTAGTGTTACACGCAGGTATTTACAATTCCTATTTTATAAGTTTAATCTGACGCGTTAAACTGCAAATTAAATTTGGTTTTTTTTCTCTTTATGACCGCGAAGAAGAGAAGAGAAGAGTTTTGTTCGCAAAATTTGTCAATCATCGTCTATCTGCAAAGATTGTTTATATATAACTGAATGCGTGTGTGTATTGTGTATGCATTATCAAATAAAATAATAATATAAACGTAATGTATTGGTGGACATTTACCTACTGTATTTGTTTATTTTCCTTCTGAAACGGTGAAATGGCTGTGATGGGTAACAGCTCGCGGCATTTTCATTCAGTAAATGATTTAAATTTTAAATAAAAGCAATTTCCCCGTTGCTATGTTATTGAAAATAAAACATCTCACCATTAGGAGAGTTTGTTGCCCTCAGACCATTTTACCAATTAGCGTTAACGATAAGAAAATAATAATCTACCTCTTTATTTGACTGGCCTCAACACAGTTGGTAGTAGCTCTACCTTTTGCACTGGAGTGCGTGGGTTTGTTCGTCCACCGAGAACAAGTATTCGTGTAATGAACACAGATGTTTGTTACCTGTCTGGGTGTTATATTGTATTCTATGTTCGTGTTTTTAAAAAAGGGGCCAAGTGCGAGTCGGACTCGCCCATGAAGGGTTCCGTAGCAGTAACTAATATCATATAGAATCTTTAGTTAGTCGAAAGGTACATTGCGGTTTACGATTAATGACGTATTAAAAAAAAACTACTAACTAGTTCTCGTTCAAACCAAATACCGTTGGAATTTTAATGTACATCATATTTTTTTTTTCTTTTTATCATCCTCTTAGTTTAGAAGTTACAGGGGGGGACCAACATTTTACCACTTTGGAAGTGTCTCTCGCAAAAACTATTAAGTTTAGAAAAAAACTATTTAAAAACCTCAACGTCATTTTTGAAGACCTATTCATAGATACCCTACACGTATGGGTAAAAGTTTTTTGAATTTCAGTTTCAAGTATGGGGACCCCCCAAATTTATGGTTTTTTTCTATGTTTGTGAAAAAATCTTAGTGCGGTTTACAGAATACATCTACTTACCAAGTTTCATCAGTGTAGCTCTTATAGTTTCGGAGAAAAGTGGCTGTGACATACGGACGGACAGACAGACAGACATGACGAATCTATAAGCGTTCCGTTTTTGCCATTTGGCTACGGAACCCTAAAAAAGGTATAATATGAGTATTATGTCAGCTATCTGGTTCCCATAATTACATGCTCTGCTAAATTGGGGCATGATAAAGTGGTGTGGGTTGTCTACAATATAATACGCAAGAAAAAATATGACGATATAAATGTATAGCGCGAAGAAAAAGACAAGCCAAGTTTCTAATGGAATATTGCAAAATTTAATAATTATTATTATTGTCAATCGAAAACATTTTCAACATTCGACTAAAAAACCACGCAAATAATATAATTAATGTACAAATTGGACAATCAAGCTTAAAAAGCGACTGTAAGCGTTATTTCAGCGGATCGCACTTGACGAATACAAAGTTTCTAATTGTAACGACGCCGATAAACGGGCCCATTATACATAATTACGTTTTGGGACCTCCCAGTGAAGCCGGAAAAGTCGTATCATGGTAGACAAAACTTATAAAAGTTATGAAACTCATTTTGGGCAACGAGCGGTCGGTTCCAAAACCGATTTTAGTATTCGGTGGTGTTTTTCATCGAAAATCTTTATTTAATATCAATCCGGTGTGACCCGCTGACCGGCAAAACGCTGAAGTGATATCAACTTTTTATATTAACTTTGTACTTACTTTTGAGATGAAATCGCGCGTGATGGAAATGTTTTAGACATCGACATCTTGTTTAAAAGTTTCTGTAGGAAACCGTTTATGTTTTCAGAAACTTGCGTCGCTATAATTTTCTTGTTTTATGCGAATCTAGTGGTAAAAGAGCTTTTTGTGAAGAACTCGTCTGGGGAAGTACTACCACCATGCCTATTTCTGCCGTGAAGCAGCATTGCTTTGTTTCGGTTTGGCTGGATGTGGGTGCCGGTGAAATTACACACGTGAGGTACAGATGATACGGATGTTCAATTTGTATGCCTCAAAATAATAACCACAGGGCAGTGCATCTCAGGGCACATTCCTGACGTGCGTAACCTACGAGGCAATGCCTTGTTATAGGCGTTGGTTACCAACATCAGGCAATCCATAAGCTTGTTCCATCAGCGAGTGCCAGCGAAATCCAGTTTTCTCCAAATCAATCCACAGCCTCCAGCCATAGCCTAAGCTATTTTACCTACTCTAGTTGTTAATTTTGAACTTAAAAATTATACGGTGTAAATAAAGAGATCAGGAAATTTCTGGACTTCCTGTCTTTAATTACTCTACTGGAACTCGAAGGCCACTAATAGGATAGTCCCAAGGGATTGTTTTGATTTTCGGACAGTGTTTTTTAACTCAAATGTCATAGTCCAAAGGGACAAACGAATCTTTCACTACATCTGTATCAGTTTTTATATCGCAGCTCTAATACAAAAACATACAATAACTGTTAATGTGAATAAAAATAAGTAAGTATTACTCTAAACTATGCAGTTATGTAGCTACACACGTCTTTTCATTTCTCCGAGTTTCGAATTCTGACAAGACAATTCGCGTGACACAAAATTGCGTGCACAAAGGCACGTAATATTCATAAGTAGGTCCCCATTTTAAGCGGGGAGCAAACCTCGGGTGTAGTTAGCAGGCGCCGCAGATGTCGTGGCGAGCGGTATTCCTGTGCAATTTATTTAATGTGGCCCCGCCTACGTTTTACGACGTTTTTTCACGATGATGATGCCGTCTCTTCTTATTGAGCCGTTTGCTTCACTTCCCCAGGGAGATCTTTTATTAAGTGACGATGCTTTACGGCTCAGCGTGCCGTTTATTTTGTAGGGCTCAAGTTTTTGAGTTGCGTCTCTGTCAATAAACGTATCATATTTTTATGATGTAGTGAGGTGTGACGGTGTAAATCCTGTGACGTATTTCAGCGTCTGTAATATTTTACTAGGAAGCCGGACTGACTTATAGTGCGTGGGTTGTAAAAGGTTGTAGATTTCGTTTTTACGAGTATAGGCGGCGTGCGTTGGGTTTTAATGCAGAAATAAGCTAGTTTTTGTTTACTTTTCAGTCATCGATATACAATTATTTGTTAGCTGACGATAGGCGTTGGTAGACTTTGTTTTTTGTTTCTTTTTTACTACTGTCTACTTTTAACAGAAATCGTTTTTAATATACCCAAGACTAATTTGGTCAAAGAGCATTGCAAATTATTAATTGCTAATTGCGAGAAAAAATATAAAATGATAAAGAAAATAATGATTACATAATAGCTCTGCTCTCTATGCTTTAAGGCCGTGGGTTTGATCCCCACCAAGAACAAATATTTGTGTGATAATGTATGTCTGGGTGTTATAATGTATTCTAAGTTAGTATTTCCAAAAAAAAATACGTAAGTGATAAATCAAATATCTGGTTCCCATAGTACAAACTCTGCCTAATTTTGGGCTTACTAGTGTTGTGTGAACTGTCCACAATATTTGTTTATTTATCATTAAAAGTTATATCTCGCATTACGCACACTAACGCAAATTGCAAATATTTAACTTCACGTAACAGGTTAGTTTGTTTAAACATAAAATATGCTGACTTAAGCCTTGCGCACATTAAGTCATCTACGATGGCGATCAGTGAAACGTTATTAAATATGACAGTGACATTTGACAGCGTTTCACGAATCATCATTCCTGATTCTTGTGATTCTGCTGAATAAATACACTTTTGATTTTGATTACTTTTTTGAGACTGGCCTCTAGCTCAGTTGGTAGTAGCTCTGCCTTCTGCGCTGTAGGTCGTGGGTTCGATCCCCACTGAGAACAAATATTTGTGTGGTGAACATAAATGTTTGTTCTCTGTCTGGGTGTTATATTGTATTCTAAGTATGTATTTACAAAAAAAAATGCATTCAAGTATTATATCAGCTATCCGGTTCCCATATTACAAGCTCTGCTTAGTTTGGGGCTGGGTAGTGTTGTATGAATTGTCCACAATATTTATTTATTTATTATTTTTTTTATTGCCATTGCCATCGCTTAGATATTGGGCAGGCCTTTATGCAACGGGTTGTAGAGATAGTGTCAAAGTTATTTACAACATCAGAAGTAAACGTTATCAATATTGAATTAGCATAGCCATAACGTTAAGAGCCTACTGCACGCTATTTGCATTACACTGTATGGCTGCATTTACTAACAAAACAGGTTGCAGTCGACTAAAGCGGAGGCTTCCGTCGACTCGGACCGTTAGGTACTCGGACCGCAGTCCCACTCGCCGGCGTACCGGTAAACTTGAAAGACTTCCCGTTCCTGTTAATGGAATGCAATGATTGATGACAGGAAAATAATAACAAAAAAAAATATTATGCAGAGCTTGTAGGTACTATGGGTCCCGGATAGCTGTTTTTTCTTTGTAAATCTTATACCTTTAAACGAGAAATTGTTGTATATATATATATATATATATATATATATATATATATATATATTTAGGATCTCGGAAACTAGACCAACGATTTTCACGAAATAAATTTAGTATACAGGGGTTTTCGGGGGCGATAAATTGATCTAGCTAGGATTCATTTTAAGAAAATGATGATTTTTTTCCAAGTTCAATAATTAAACATAAACTGAATATGTGACTGCTCCTGCCATCTATTGACGATTGTGAGCAACTAACTGCAAGCATGTCCAGCAGATGGCGTTGTTCAGTAAGAATAAACCAGTAAAGATGATAATATGACTCTTATGATTTCTTAAAAATACAAATTAACGAAAAAAATTCTGAGCGAAGCTCGGTTACCAACTGCTAGTACATCTTATACCTTTAAACGAGAAAATCTTGTATATATATTTAGGATCTCGGAAACTGAGCCAACAATTTTCACGAAATTTACTATACAAGGGTTTTCGGGGGCGATAAATCGATCTAGCTAGGATTCATTTTTAGAAAATGACGAGAAGTTGGTGTTTTGCAATAATCAAACATAAATTCAATATACGACTGTTCCTGCCATCTATTGGCGATTGTGAGCAACTAACTGCAAGCTAGAAGGCGTTGTTAATTAAAAATAAGCCAATAAAGATACGACTCTTCCTGACATCTATTGGCAAATAATAATACTATTTTTTTTTAAACCCGAGCAAAGCTCGGTCATACCGGCTCGTATTTATAATACAAGATGTAACCCAGACCGCGTTTAGGTAAGCGTAGTGTAGGACGCCCTGCGGCAAGGTGGGGCGGCGATCTGCGAATGTAGCTGGCAAGCACTGGAGGAGAAGAGCCGAAGACCGGGCTCAGTGGCACGTCTTGGGAGAGACCTACGTCCAGCAGTGGACTGATATAGGTTGACGAACCCAGACATAGGTAGAACAAACATTTGCGTTCACCCCACAAATATTTTGTTCTCGGTGCGTGTACCTTTGGTCGTGGGAGAGCCTCAAATAGCTGAGAGTCTTAAAAAATCAAATAAATTCCCATTTTTTTTAATGCATCGTTCTGATGGAACAAACTTGTAGCCCACCTGATGTTTAGTGGTAACCATTGCCTATACCAAAGCACTGCCTCGTAGGTCACGCACGTTAGGAACGTGTCCTACAATGCACTGCCCTGCGTCTATCAACTTGAGGCATACAGATATTCAGTCTCACGTGCCAGTAATTTCACTGGCACCCATACCCTTCAAACCAATCACAGCAATGCTTCTTCACGGCAGAAATAGGCATGGTGGTACTAGGTACTTACCCAGGCGAGCCAATACCAATTTTCTATGTAATTGCAGTCTATGTAAATCGAAACGGACGTTATTATTCGAGATAATCTGTGATTTAATATTTATGGTCTCGGGAACATTTGATTGGCCCATTTAATAGATTGAACTGCTTGTTTTTGACTTATTATTTTGGTAAGGATTATTTGAGTGGATAAGCAATCATCATTATCATCTATAGCCTGACTTCACCCACTGAGTACAGGCCTCTCTCTGTATGTGCCACTGTTGACGGTCTTGTGCTAATCTCATCCGGGTTTTACGTGGTTTGACGCAATATACAGGGTGGTTTTTTGAGAAGGGCGGTGATGGCCAAGTGTGAAACCGTGAAAGTTAAGGAAAAGTCGTGAAAAGAGTCATGCCTCGATTTACCAAAAAACAATCCCTAAATATATTTTTAAAAATCTTTTACTTTTGACTGAAATGGACCCGAATAACTTTTTAAAAACAAACCTTGCTGATAAGGATAAATCTTTGTAAATAAATGTTTTACTTAAAAATTAATGAAAACAGCAAATTTTCACTTTTTTGACACGGAAGAAAACTTAGAATATTTCCTTCAAAAGTACAAGATTAATGAAAAAGATGAATATGCAGTTATTATAAATCGAGGGCAATGACAGCTTTCACGACTTTTCCAACTCTGGTTTCAGACTAGATCATCACCGCCCTTCTCAAAAAACCACCCTGTATAAGTATAATAAGCAATAATCATGAAACAATAGCAAAAGTAGTAGTTTCTAAATTATAATCCCTAGGGACGGTAAATATCCACTCAAATCTTTTAGTACCAAATATTAGAATTGGCACACAATCCACATTTTACAATAGTTGGTAATACCTACAAAACATAGGAGTAATAAACAAACTAAAAGTTAATCTAACTTCAATAATATCTGCTCCAATCGTTTCAATCCACATGAAGTTTCACGCGGATTGGAACGTTTTAGCTAAACAGCGTCCAATTGTGCATCCATAATCTTTTATTTTCGACAATCACCTTTTTAGGGTTCCGTAGCCAAATGGCAAAAACGGAACCCTTATAGATTCGTCATGTCGGTCTGTCTGTCTGTCTGTCCGTCCGTGTCACAGCCATTTTTCTCCCAAACCGTAAGAGTTAGACTGATGAAACTTGGCGAGTAGATGTATACTGTGAACCGCATAAAGATTTTTACACAAAAATAGAAAAAAACTATAAATTTTGGGGGTCCCCATGCTTGAAACCGAAACTCAAAAAAAAAATTTTCATCGATCCCATACGTGTGGGGTATTTATGAATAGGTCTTCAAAAATGATGTTGAGGTTTTTTATATAGTTTTTTTCTAAACTGAATAGTTTGCGCGAGAGACACTTCCAAAGTGGAAAAAAGTTGGTCCCCCCCCTCTAACTTCTAAAATAAGAGAATGATAAAACTAAAAAAAATATATGTTGTACATTATCATGCAAACTTTCAACGATATTTGGTTTGAAAAAGATCTAGCCAGTAGTTTTTTTTTATACTTCATAAATCGTAAACCGCAATTTACCTCTCGACGAACTACAAGAACCTTTATATTATGTTATTTGATGCTACGAAACCCTTCATGGGCGAGTCGGACTCGCACTTGGCTGCTTTTTTTTTATTGCAATCCTGTAATAATTAAATAATGCAGGCTCAAACTGGTGACCTGATTTTAAATGGATAGTTTAGTTCTGCCTGTAAACAATTGCATTACATCACAGAACACGTCCATGGAGAACGTGCTCTATTGCATTCCACCGTCCATCACTCTAAATGCAGGTTTTACAAACTGAAGCCTCTCCAACCAACTAAACTGTAAAGCGTTCTGCAATGGCAATCATTGCAATGCTGTTTTATTATTCTTCTTCTTCTTCTTAATTAGATGGTATCTGTCCATTTGGACAATGTCAAGTGAGGATATAGTTTTTAGTCAAGTCTTATATTCAAAACTTATAATATATAAACAATTTTCTTTACTTTTAACTTTGTTTCATTTCAATGTTATTGCAAACGGCAAAACTCATGACTACGTCGGTATTTTAAAAATAGAACGTTCATTTTTCAATGATGCTATGTAAGAAGATCTCAAAAAGGTATACCCCGAAGAAATTGTAATTTTTCTAGCTGAACAAACAACAATAACCGGGGCTAAAGGAAACTTTGCGGCACTCAACAATATGAAAACATATTTCTTCTGCAACCGTTGATAGCAATGTTTTATTACTTTTGAACTTTATTCCTTCGTATTAAAATCTAAAATTGTTTGTTTATGTTCATGTAATAAACCGGTTGCTTATACAGACTTATTATAGGTATTGTAAGTATTCGACCTTAAGGATGTTGTAAAACTTTACAGATCACTTTTACGGAACATTATGCTTGCGTATTTGTTAGAATAATGTTTTCATGACACAATAACTTGAAGAGTACCTACATTCTATATAAATAATAATATGTATTAATATTTAATGTATATGAGACCTTGTGTATTGTATAGGTTTAGTTTGCTCACTTTGAATGAACGAATGAATGAATGTTGAGTGAAAATAAATGCAGAGATGACGGCTGACAAAGGGGAATGGATGAGGAAGACATGTTACCGACGCGACCCCACATAAAGTGGGAGAAGGGCTAAAAGAAGAAGATGAAGTTGGCTCACTTCGATTACGATATAGCTATCTATCAGTATAGGCTTTAGCAGCCACGAATATAAATTAATTTAATATTTTGTTCATATCGCGCCATGCTGGCTATGAAGGCCTGCGCACACCTAGTTCGCTCGCGATGGTGATCAATGAAACGCTGTCAAATATTGCTGTCACTTATGACAACGTTTCACTGATCACTATCGCCAGCGACCTAGGTGTGCGCAGGCCTTGACCAACAGTTTAGGCTGTACGTTGTATGTCAGTCACTCACGCCATTACTTTATTGTATTTATTGCATTGCATTTATAAAATAATAACCCCATATAAATGACACCAATCATAGCAAGGAAAATAGCTTTACGCAACGCTCAATCATTCCCCGTCTATTATCACGCAATCCTATATAAGCTGGGATTAAATATTACAAGCTCAGGAGAAAACGGCGTCCCTGATCAGCATAGGGGTATGGAGTAGACTTTGATCGATGAATTCGAGCTCAAGTTTAAGTAGCTACACGTGTAACAGACGACCTAGAGGAATAGAAAATAATTTTGATGTAGCACCAATTATTTTGTATGAACTTATCGTAATATTCCTTTACTTGCTATGTTTGCGAGGAAGTGGAACTGTTAATAATAAATACTCGTCTATAATGAAAAAAATATATGAGAGTCTGGCGCACCGTCGCAAAGTTGCTTGCCTATCGATCTTCTATAGGTTACATTCTGGGGAATGTAGTCAGGAACTGCACGATCTCATACCACCATCTCCCTTCCACTATAGGACTAGCAGACGCACGGCTCAGTACCATCCATACCTGGTTAGCATACCACCCATTCGCACTAAGCGTTTTAGCTCCACCTTCATTATGCGAACCTCCAGGTAATGGAACTCATTGCCGACGGCTGTTTTTCCTGACAACTACAATCTGGGCCTCTTCAAGGCAAGAGTGAATAGGTGTCTTCTAGACCATCCTGCTTCATCGTCGCTTACCATCAGGTGAGATTGTAGCCAAAGGATGTTCTATTTAATGTAAAAATAAAAAAAAAAGACTTTAACAGCTTATTTTACAGTATAAGTTTTAAAATGTATTCATTGAAGCTGTTTTTTTTTCCACCCACCTGATGTTAAGTAGTAACCATTGCCTACAACAAAGCATTGCCTCGTAGGTCACGCACGTCAGGAACGTTCTGTTACAATATTGACCATGTTTTTTCTGTGAATTAGGCCAACTAAGCTTATAGGCAGGCAAGCCTATTCCATCTTAAATTCTGTCCCAGACACTAAGTATACCTAGCGTCTTGAAATTAGAGTTTGAGTAATCCCCAGTTGCTCCTGACGCTATATAAATAATTTACAATAGATGCAAATGCCTGTTCACTATTATCTTATAAATTAAGTTCATAGTCCTTACAAAAGACTTCTTCCCTCACTTGTTAAAAATATAGGTACATGCACGACCTTCAAAAAAACTTTGGTTTGACGGGTAGGGGACCGGTGAAATTACTGGCAGTTGAGGCTGAACATCTGTATGCCTTGAGTTGATGGACGCAGGGAAGTATATCGTACGGCACGTTCCTGACATGCGTGACCTACGAGATAAGGCTTTGTTATAGGCGATGGTTACCTACCACTAATTTCTGGTAGGACATAATGCTTGTTCTATCAGCTAGCTGCATAAATAAATGCTCAGAAAATAATTTGGTTGACTTTGTGATAACTCAAATGTTTTTTTCTCAATTCTTTTACAAGTACCTATAAATTTAATAAAAACAAAAGCCGTAAAGTATCTTAAACGGACTCAAGTTTTTGTAATTTGCAATGTAAATAACTTTCGCTCGGTACAAAGGTAGCATCAACTAAATCAATGTAAAAGTCCTGAAATTCCAGGATCACTTTCAATAAAGCGTTACGGACTTAGCGCACGGCTTTTCCCTCGTAAAAACTTCCATCTCAAAAAGGGTTGAAAAACATTTGATTTCATTTCAAATTTTTGTCTCAATTCTGGAGTTACGCTGGGCATCTGCTGGTTCTTTTTTTCCATGAAAGGGTACGACGGCGTTTATAACAAAATAAGTTTAGTGATTGAACTTGCAAGGTCCGTCTGATGTTGAGCAGTTATAACCGAAAACTTTTACTTTCGACATAATTGAAACAAGCCAATTACGCACAATATAGCTATTGAATTAAAAACATTTGCAAAGTAAAAGCATATCTTAGGAATGCCTTATTTATTGAAATCCTATTTCCCTTGGTCACGCCACCACGCGTGTACGGCTGGACCTATTTGGCTGAAAATTAGTAGGGAGGTCGCTTAGAACCGGGAGAACGATGGGATACTTTTTATTCCGAAAAGGCAACGGAAACGGGCTGAACAAAGCTGCAGGCGGCCGCTAGTTTATAAATATACGAGTAATACCTAAATACTTGACGCCATTCAGTTTCAAGCATAACAAGAGTAATATAAAAATACCAAACATTGGCAGATACTTCACAGTGCCAGCTGGTTTCAAACTAAGCATTGCTCGTTTTATTATTTATGTTTTTGTCGTTGAGTCGTTACTCTCTCGGCCTGGATCCGCGAAACCCTAAAAAAGCTAATTTCGTCCGCAAAATGCAATTGGATACAAATGGTTATCCCGCGAGGGTTCTTGTAAAAATGGATAAGTAGGTATCGGAGCGTTCAGACAATCAATCAAGAAGCCTCAGGCGTTCGCCTTACGAGTGCTTGGATTGATCATTACCGAAAATGAGTAATAATATCTCTTTTTGATATAAGCTTTTCGCCTTTGCCCTATAGCAAAAAAATACTGAGAGCCTGATCGATCGAACCGATTCGACTTTTAGCTAGGTATAGATAAATAAAAACGCGCAGTATATATTATTATATATACCTATAACATAGACACGGCTGTAGAAAAAAGCGTGACATTGGTAACCCTGTATAGTTTCTCCATTAAAAAAACTATGAGTTTAGGTGGCACTGGAAGTAGCACCTTAAAATATTAAAAACCTAATTCAGTTGTATCACTAGGATCTATTTGAAACATTCAGGCTAGTTAAGTATTGGTGCCCGTCCCAAGTCTAAAAGAACCGTCAACAAACTACGACTTATTAGATACTACGCGCACAAAGCCGCAGACAGAAGCTAGACAAACCTTAAGAGGGAATCATACCGGCGACTCTCCATACAAACGTAGTCCCCTATTTCCTCCCTGGATAATGCCTCTAGAGTAACCATTTTTTCTCATAAAATCCAGATCTGCTATATACGTGCTCGTATGTTTTCCTATTTTTCAGAAACTTATTGATAAAGAAAATATCACCTCCAATTCATATTTCATATAAATCATAATGAGGGTCATATTTTCTTTATCAATAAGTTTCTGAAAAAAAGGAAAACATACGAGCACGTATATAGCAGATCTGGATTTTATGAGAAAAAATGGTTACTCTAGAGGCATTATCCAGGGAGGAAATAGGGGACTACGTTTGTATGGAGACTCGCCTGTGTGATGCCCTCTTAATACAATGTAATTTGAGGTTCAGCATACAAACATAAATTCCTATTATAAAATTCACCGTAAAAATGTACCTACCTTCATTTCCCCGACAGTAATAGCCCAAAAGATTAACTTCTCGGTAACTTTTAGGGAAGATAAACTTGGCCTCTTTATATTAAATTATTCTATAACTTCTCAGGTAAGAATAAGAACCGATGAAGATTTCCGGAGGTGTTAATTGATTGTTTGCTTTCATGAACAGTGGCCGTAATAATATAAAAATTAATACAAGGAACTGAAATTGATTTATTCGGTTAGCGTATTATTCTAATAGGTTACACAGTTGATTTAAATGTAGTGTTTATGTCTCCTAAGCCCGGGATACACGAGGCTAGTTTTTCAAGCCTGGATAGATAGTGATAGAAAGCTAGCAAGCTTACTATCACTATCGGACTGGTCTCTTAGCTGAGTTGGTAGTAGCTCTGCCTACTGCGCCGTAGGCCGTGGGTTTGATCCCCACCAAGAACAAAATATTTGTTTAGTGAACACAGAATTGTTTGTTCTCTGTCTGGGTGTTATATTGTATTATAAGAAAAAAAATGTATTCAAGTCAATCAGCTATCTGGTTCTCATCATACAAGCTCTGCTTAGTTTAAGGCTAGATCACTATCTAGCCCCAAACTGTAGTTTGGGGCTAGGCTGTGTGACTTGTCAAAAAAAAAGCTAGCAGTTCTAGCTTCGTGTAAACAGAACTAGCTTAGTTTTTCATATAACAGTTCTGTTTATACGAAACTAGAACTGGTAGCTTATTATCACTATTTTGCTATCCTGACTTGAAAAATTAGCCTCGTGTATCCCGGGCATTAAGGAACCCAAGTAGGTAGGTTAAGCAAAAATGTGGTCCCATAATAAGCTAAAGTTAATCAAACAACTATCCCAGAGCACTAGTTATTTCACTTGACTACATATTGACGTGATAACGTCTTATAAATCGATGGAGCCGGCTGCACGCACGAAAAAACATGACTCATGCGTCGTTACGTCGTTTCGTCGTTCCATTTACCTGAGCTCGAGCCCGGGTCGGGTAATGGGTAAGGGTAAATGAGGGTAAGGGTAAATGAGGGTAAGGGTAAGGGTTCGGTCGGGTTCCGGGTCCGGGTCCGAGAGTTCGAGTCCAAGTCCGAGTCCGAGACCGCGAGTTCTCGAGTCCGCGAGTCCGCGAGACCTCCATATCTATATTATATCCATACAAAATATCTATCAAACAAATATTAATTAAAATTCTTTTGAAAAATGCAACCATTCCATCAGTATTTTCTTATGACGTTATCACGTTCAACTATCGTCTGTAAACCGACTTTACAGACAACCGATTTTTTTTACATTATCTACACTCCCTACTACTATTTTTATTATTTTGCTATTTCCCCCCGTAGCAGTAGCATTTTGGGAGTCAAGAGAATTGACAGGATCCGTAACACCTGGCTACGCTCAAAAACCGGGATCGCTGATGTGGACGCTAAGGCTGCCAAGTTGAAGTGGGACTGGGCAGGTCACATCTGCCGTATGCAACCCGAAAAGATGGGCCAAAGCCAGCACAGAGTGGGTCCCTGCAGACGGAAATCGCTGCCGAGGCAGACCCAGGAAGCGTTGGCGGGATGACCTGGACGCGTTCTGCAGGGAGTGGCCGAGTTTGGGTCAACAGCGAGATGAGTGGAAGGAACGGGGGGAGGCCTTTGCCCAGCAGTGGGACAGACCGGGCTGAATTAAAAAAAAAAAAAATCCCCCCGAGGGAAATAATTAATTAATAGGCTAGTCAAAATAAATATAACATTCACCGCGGCCAACATTTTTCCGACATTGAAATCTAATTTGATGCAAATAACTGTAAACTTATACGCAATGCTTGCAAAAAGTGTTTCATATTTAAAATTAGGTACCTAGTTAATAATAATATGGTTCATATTATTAGTAGTACATACAAAGAACTTAAAAACCTGCAGACTGACAACTGATTGAAAGCAAGCATGAAAAGGCCTGCTATATGCCGTATTGGTTAATACTGAAGCCACGTTGGTTTTTCAAATTTGTATAGGCCATTTAATTTTAAAATTGGTTGCCAATTTGAAAATCGAACGTCAGCGATTGCCTGAACGAATCGTGTTGCGTTGCGTGCTATTCCTGCAACACGGTGACAGATAAACATTTTGTGGAATGTTTTCAAGCCATTTGTCAGCAAAACCAGAAAGCAGAGTGACAAGCTGTACTGATATATTATTATTCCTTTATACTACTACCTTCGTGATGCTGCTAAGAGACTATGTGCCGTATAATAAGGCCGTGAGCTTCATTCCACCGCCCACTGTTTGACCACAGGGCGTATCTAATTTCTAAAAGTGTTTTGCTAACATTGTACGGCTGGCTGTAAGTGGACACTTAACCCTGTCTGCAGCACGAGTGAATGGCCACTCGATTGAACGATCAAAGGAGCGACGCATGCGAGAGAATGAACAGCAAAACTTTTTAAAATAAACAAGCATTTTAGGTAGAAAAGCTATTTCGTTCAAAATGTTCGCGCTTACATTATTAGTTTGAGTTGGGCTCGGGAGATTTTCTAAAGTTTGAACATTTTCAATAGGTTTCGAGGGTTTTTCCGTTACAATGTATTTCTTAGTTGGTAGAATCTCTGAGTTTGCCTCCTCGATTGTGGGGTGAATACCATGGACAAACATAATTGTGTTTGATAAATAGGTAATAAGTATTCATAAAAAAATAATTTATCATTTATTTGATTCTGTATTATGTGAGCTTTGCTAAGCTTGGGACTAGACAATGATGTCTAAAATGTAAACGTGGTCTCTAGTGCTGTTTATAGTAATTAGATCATATCATATTTTTATAAGATAAAGATACCTATATAAAAATTACGAATAAATTTTAAACAGAATACATTCAAACTAACAGTGACGAACAGCGCTCGAGTTACCACATACTCAAGCTCTTTTCATTGTAGGTACGTTTGTCTGCTCAGACATGTCCAGATTTCGGAAAAATCACGCCCCGTGAAACGTTTAGTGTCTATGAATCAAAAAAGTTGTTCTGCCACAAAACCAATCCCAACATAAAAACGGTCTGTAGCATGAAACTATCCATGTTATACTACCAACATAAACTGACCCGCGCAGGCTGCCTATTTCGCAAGGTTTTACGCTGTTTTACGCATTAGCAATAAAACCATCATAAATATTACCGGATATCGGTCACGCTGCCACATGCAAGCGACATAAGGTCCTTTAACTACTTTATACCTTTTTACTAAGGGTCTCGGTCTAGTTTTGAAAACAAAAAAAAAATTGCCCGACTACAGTGTCTATTTGTTTAGTCGCAGTAAGTTTAGTTGATACTAGAAATAATCGACTTAATACTCAATACCTTCTATATGTGTTTTTGTCATTCTTTTGTAATCTATTTTAATCCTTGTATTAATTAAAGGTGGTCGCAATGAAGACCGTTTTATTGAATTAAATAAATATTAATTAAACTTCTTGACATTCTATCCTTCCCTCATATTAAATTAAAACTGTTTTATAAAAGGTGCATGACAAAAACCTCGACAATTCAGCAGACATGCGCTGCTGGGTTGATTGATGGTATACTTGGGCCAAGAGGGCGCCATCCTCTCGCAATGGCGACATAAAAATCGCTGTAATCCTCACCCAATTGCTTGATTATAGCTGTTAATCTCCCACCAAGATAGAAGTTTATGCACAGCTTTTGATACAGCTGGTACAGTTTGAATTTGTACATAAATTGTACTGGAAATACATGAAACATGGGATGCTTCCGCACCCACTGAATACATTGTGAAGATTGCGGGAAGTCGTTTGAATAGAGTGGACTCAGAATCGATATTCCTGGAAATGTACTATGGAGGCCAATGTCTACTAGTGGACTTCTTCAAGCTGATGATAAACATAAACTTTGACGCATTATAGCAATTTTGTTTAGTTGGCTAATCTGTAGAAATAAAAAAGTGAAAAATAATCAATGGTTTTTACTTCTATCAAAGAAATAAAACAGATATTTAAAAAAAATACGATCGGAAGACCTCCTTAAAGTTTATTTGGAATGCAGTGTAGTAGAGCCATTGGTGGTCTAACGGTAGCGGCTTCGCCTTCCGATCGTAAGATCGAGGGTTCAAACCCAGTCGTGTACCAATAAGTTTTTCTGCAGAAAATATATTTGCACTATGCACGTACTCTCAAACCGTGAAGAAAAACATCGTGAGAAAATCGGTCGTAGAATCTAAAAAGTTTAAAAACATGTGCCGAGTGCACGAAAGGAACCTTATCTAAAGCGCACTTAAAATCTTTTCACCACACTGGTTTGAACAAACCAGAGACACGAGAAAAATAATGAACTAGCTTTTTTCTTTTTTAGCTGTGTCTAAGGCATCATCAGCCCCTTTTTTAACGCTCTTGTTTATTTCCACGCACAAAATCGTAGACATTCGCGACTACTTAGGAAAATTGAAACGGGATAGTACCTACATTACGCAATATGTCTCTGTCTCAACTAAAAGTCCTTTTCCTTTAATGACCCTAAGAGGCACCAAGATCTACGATTAAAGCGCCGTAGAAAGTGACTCTAAAAAATTAAATATAAATCTTATACCATCAGGTATTTTTATTCGACCTAGCTACCCCCAAAACTTAACCAGTACTACTTAGGAAGTAGTACTTAGTTTTGGTAACCCAGCCCCAAGACTTAGTACTTAAAACTTGGTCTAGGTACAGATTGAAGCGACGCGTGACCCAAGGGCTGGAGAATAACTGGCGCAGCGCATTGTTATTCAGCGTGGCAATGACGCCGGCAGCTTGGGGACGCTTCCGTTTAGCACTGATTTGAATCAGATGAGCTATGTAGGTATATCTAGATCGGTTGTAACGGTCTGCAGATAGCTCAAGTTTTTCTTATTTTTATTAATTATAAGTTTGTAGTTTTTTTGATATTTGTTGATTGATGTTCCTTTTTATTTATTTAGTTTAAATGATCATGGACATTCCTGACATTAATTTGTGTATAACTGTGTACCCCTATTCACAATAAAAATATACATTCAAGCAGAAACTTAATTCAAATGGCGGTATGGTATAATTCGTTATATTCACGAATTCCAGGAGATATTGAAATTGCAATACAATTATTCTTTATGTTTTCTTTGAAACCTTCAAAGTAATTCCAAAGGAAAATGGCGAAGAAATTATTATCCGTAAAACGTCCGGTACATCCTTATTACATTGAGCCGCAAAAATATGTGGCCTCGTCAAAATTTCGTACAAGATAATAAAAAGCCGGCGTAATAAAACGTGGGGATACGTAAAAAATAAAATTTTGCTAAGTGCGAGTGGGTTTCGTGGCTAGATTTTAGTACCTTGGAAGTATATTTTAGTTTCATTTAGAACTAGTGATCTAGTGGGAGTGACCCTGCTATAATCCTAAGGCCATGGGTTCGAATCCAGTCATGCACTGGTTGATTTAATACTAGTGTTTTCAGATGGTGATCAAAAACTTAGTATTCTAGCAGAGGCGATAAGCTTGCAACATGTCACGCGAGGAACACCAAAAATACTTAACTACTAAAAACCACTCTGTTAGCAAATCTTATACACGACTAGCGGCCGCCCGCGACTTCGCTCACCGTTACCGTTCCCGTTGAAAAAAAAACCTTTTCATTACTCATACTCTGAAAGTAGGTCTGAAGTTGCCTGAGGGGCCTAATTGAAAGTAAAACTTTCAGCCCTAGGGAGAATCGCTTTCTACTGACAGCTGTCAAATTATAAAAAAAACAAGTTCTATTTTATTCAACCATGTTCCAACTTTCTAAAGTCTTTCTAACTGCAAAGAGGTTGTTCAACCAAATTCCAACTTTTTATTCAGCAAGTAGGTTGGAAACCCATTACAACGGTAAGAAGTTTAAAAAGTCTAATTAGAGCGCAATGTAATATTTAAATTTAAATAGGTATCATAAAGATAGTATTAAATAAATAATATATCTTCTAAATTACTTGATTAGTGTTTAGCTTCAACTATTTATTTAAAATAATATAGATTTAAATTATGAAAATGAAAATAATGGCTGAATAATGCTGGCGAGCCGAAGCCGAAGGCCCGCCAGAGAAAAAGAAAAAAAAAACCGGGAAGGCGGCAATTCAATCTTCATTTTCACTAATTTTTCTTTCATGTTTTTATTTTTACTTTCCTTGTATTCGTAATGAAAAGCACAATGTTTACCTCGGGTGAAAGTCTTTTGAGTCCCTCAAGCTCCATTGGCGCCCTCGCTAACGCTCTGGCGCCAAACCCGTCTCGGGACTCAAAAAACGCGACTTTCAACACTCAGGTAACAATGTACTATTAACTATAAACCTTCGCTGGACCTCCACAAATCATTCAAGACCAAAATCAGCCAAGTTGGTCCAGCCGTTAGCGTCAGGAAGGAAAACCCGACTCATTTTTATACAGTAGAAGATTTAGCACATATCCTCATTTAGATGAGGATATTATGTGTGCTAAATCGTATATTAGAACTTAGAGACTTCGAGCAATCTTGAGTGGTTTTTTTATACAACTAGCTGATGGAGCAAGCATTATGGCCTACCTGATGTTAAGAGGTACCTGATTAGTTGGGGATTAAATATTTGAAACTGTAACATAACTAGAACAGAACAAATAATCAGTATTCATCACTTATATGTTTTTCCTTGGTGAGAATTGAACCCGCAACTAACAGCACAAAAGGTTTGGTACCAACTCAGCTGTAAAGCTAGTCAAGTAGCATCAAACAAAGTAATATTATTCCCTGAGGTCCCATTATTGGGCAAAGGCGTCTTTACTGTGATTAAGATGCTGAACTCTGTGGAACAACTTCTCGGACTTTTCTTTTAAAGGTACTAAAAAGTAAAAAAACAAAACAAAAAAGAAAAGTATACTATAGGCCTACCACAAGATCTGTCTGGCCCTTTCTCTGGCTTTGGTTTTGAGACTGTGTGAGTGTTGACTAAATACCTAAACCCTACGTCAAAACGTCACACACACAGCATAATACACACAGCATAATTACGGCGTTCACAGTTTTTGTTTTTAATATGTGTTGTATCCGTGAAAACCTTTAATTGGCTGTTTCGTTTCTATACTATGAATGTAACTAGTTATTTCTTGCTGTTGGTTTTCCAATAAATAAATAATATAGGTACTGGTGAGCACTCACACAGACTCAAAACCAGAGCTAGAGACAGACCCAGACAGAGTTTGTGGTAGGCCTGCTGTGCTAATACTGAACTTATTTATTGAAAATCGCGAGCAACTTTAAAACATACAGACACAGTGTTTAGTAAGAATATTTGTTTGCTAAAGTGTGTGCAATCGTTGGAACAATATGTCAGAAGCAAAAAAGATTTTTTTAATCCACACACGTTTTCTTAGCGAATTTCAATAAATAAGTTCAGTTCAGTTCAGGGCCAAAATATGCTTGCGATAAAAGTACATCTTCTTCTTCTTCAAACCAATTAGTGTGGTGAAAGAATTTTAAGTAGGTACGCCTCAAAGATACTCTTTTTGTAGAAGTACACAAGGATACACATCAGTCTATACACTGCTAGCTCTTGTGTCCTTGCAGTAAGAGTCATTTTTCTTTGTTTTTAGGTAACTTGAGCTGTATCCCACTGTACATCGACGGTGGTATTCGCTCTAGTAATTATTGTGATAGTAAATATTTGGATCGTGGTGTAATCTAAACTCAACTGACAGTCTAAATAGAGCGATTCCCTTTAAACTGAAAGTTCTTGTTTGCACGATTAACGAAATAAGTAAACTGTTTGTCTACTTAGTATTCATGGCACTTCACTCATTGCTATTCTAGTGGCGGATTGAAATGAAATATGGTGAATTCAGCGTGAATTTTGAACACTAGTTGACTTGGCAGTACCAGGGGATCAATAACGAGTTATTTTATTTGGGGCTAATTTTTCAATCTACAGATTTTATTCGTCAGATAAAAAATAAACCTATACATCTCTTGTTTCATCATCATTATCAGCCTGAAGAAGTCCACTGCTGGACATAAGCCTCCCCTAAACATTTCCAGGAAGAACGATTCTGAGCCCTTTCCATCCACCGACTTCCTGCGATCTTAACAATGTCGTCAGTCCATCTGGTGGGTGGACGCCCTACTTTTCGTCTTCCGGTTCGTGGTCGCCATTCGAGAACCTTTATTCCCCAACGGTTGTCAGTTCTTCGTGCTATATGACCTGCCTATTTGCCACTTCGACTTACTAATTCTAAGAGCTACGAGTATGTCGGTGACCTTGGTTCTCCTACGGATATCCTCATTTCTGATTCTATCACGTAGTGAAACTCCCAGCATAGCTCTCTTGTTTAGGCTTATCAAAAACAAGGACTGTCATGTTTTATTCGAGAGTTAGCGTTATTTCGTAAATAGAAAAGCTGCCCTTAGTCGAAGTTTTTAAGGGGATACTCGTATCTATACCATGCCGTGTGACTATTTCCTATTCTCTAATGCGTGAAATCATATAAACTTGTGAGAACACGCTGTTTGATGCCTACTTGCTTTTAAGGAGCCTTTTAGAGGCGCACTTAAAATCCTTTCACCACACTTGGTTCAAAAGAATCAGTGAATCGATAAGAAAAAGAAGAAGATCTCTACAAAGCCGAAAAGCCGATGTGCAATATTTATAATAGCCTACAACCATAACAGAGGTGTTATGAAATAAGGTTCAAATAAAACGACTTTATTTTAAGTGAAACGCGCTTAGCTTCGAGCACATTTTTATGAAAAAATACCGTCAAATACTTACATTTCACGACAAGGCAGAACCAACTACGAAAAGAAAACATTTTACCTCATTGCTGGTTTCATTCCGCATGAACACAATGAACTTAGGAAAAATATTCTGTTACTTTCATTGAAGGTAAAAACATAGTCAGCATGACAACTCACGCCCATAAACCTTTAGGAATAAGGTTCAGTTTTTCGAAGTAAGAAGCGTGGTTAGAAAACAATGTTGTGCCATAACTCGATCGGAGTACTGCTTTCTGAATCTTCTTTACTCCAAATGGATACCTAACCATTGTTTTTTTACGCAAAAAGCATCGAGTAAGATTATTTTCGCATGATAACGCACGATCTGCGATGTGCCGCCGTCTATTGAATTGCAATTTTTTGTTTCAATTCCATGCCGAATAAAAATGATGATGAATGATGAAGTATTTTGATGTTTTACCTACTAACGACGAAGACGTAGATGTGTTATATTGAATTTGCTGATTAACACCGGTCAACTTATTTTTTTAAAGCTTTGTGGAGTGATTGCGAACCTTATGTTGCAATCAAAACCTAGTCACATATTTTGCCAGTTTTTATATTTTTGAGCTTTGACTGAACAAAACGAATTAAAACAAACTTATCTTTGACAAAGAACTAGGTACAAGACTGAATGTTGACGTAATAAACATGCGATAGCGAATAGGAACTTCACTTTGTAAAACTAGTATGGCAACAGTTAGATAGTGGTCGAAAAATGAAAGCAACATGAATGTGATCACTGTTTCTTGTTAGTGTCATTTATTTGTTAATATCAAAGATTTGCTTGCAACTTAATTACACTATCAACCAGCTGCTTCAATTTCAACCAGCAGCACGTCGCAAGCTTGTGCCATCGTGTGTACAGCCACAGGGAGGAGAATACAAAACGTAGCACTCAGTCTCCTCAGCCGAGCGAGAATACGATGTATCTCCATCACATTTACATCTTGAAGTCGACGTGGATAGATAAGTATTCAACGCTGATGCGTGGCAATGGAATTTCATTTTTGTCAGCTCGTTGTGGTCCTGAATTTCTGTTTAATTTTTTCGTTTTGCCTCTGAATTATTGTTTATTGCTAGATTTAGCGGTATTTAATTATACCTACTTTGATAGTATTTTCAGCGTACGGAACCCTTCGTGCATGCACGAGTCTGCCTCGCCCATTCTTTTTTTTCTATCGACTAGTACCTACATTCAATATGGCTAATTTTTCAATGTTGTTCCTCATATTTTGTTAAATAATAAATCCAAACAATCAATTTCTCAAAAAACATTAACCTTGTATTATACAAGTTTATAAGCTTCAAGACAAAGACGTACAAGGACCTAAGAGCAAAATACTTCAGTTCTCATTACGCCGACGTTAAGCCCACAAGTAATATAAATACAAGTTTCATCTTAACAAGACGTGAGACAAAATTAAAACAAAATTAAAGTTGAAGTGGCGGAGAGAAGTAACTCCTGGTTGATGACGTCATCTCCACAAGTGGCAATTTGGGCGACGCAGCGGAAACCTCGAAATTAGAAAGAAAACCTAGGCTGAGGGTAGGCAAGCGAACTTTAGCGCTAGAGTTTAGCTGAAGATTCTCAAAATTAATACAGTCGGCCATGTGTTTTTTGTCGGAACACTTTCATACGTCATATAAGTAAGATGAACAAATAGATTAACTGTGATTCTGTTTCTGTTTTTGATTTAGTGCATAAAAGGAGCCTCTTTGAGGCGCACTTAAAATCCTTTCACCACACTTTGTTCGAAAGAATCAGTGACACGATAAGAAGAAGACTGAATTCTGTAATACTTGCTCATGGCTTTGTTTAGTTTGATACTAGATGGTGCTGGGTGAATTAAACTACCTAAGTTTTAAGAAATAACTTTTGAAATAAGCTGCTAAATGAAGCCATTGGCATATCCAGGAAAAAATATTCTTAACACTTTCCGCTAACTTTAAAATGTCATCGGTTTCTAGATCGGTCATTAGATTCTCTTATAGGCTGATGATAATCTGAAAATTACACATAAATCAAAGCTAAACTTTTAATATCAAAGACATGTAAGATCGTTATACTCTGAGACCTCATTTTGATCGATGAAAAGCGATTCGTAACTTGATTGATGTGACGAGATTTTCCGGATTTTCCCCGAGCGTCTAACATCGTGGGGTCTTTATTTTAACATATTAGAAATGCTGCCAATACGAGCGTGGTTTATATAATGGGGTGTCAAAGTAATATCTCTGAAGATAGACAGATTATAGTATTTTTTTAAATTCGTGATTTTGTGCATATTCATAATGCAGGAGGAAGATCCATACATGGTTGATGTTCCAACTGTCCGCACCAAGCGCTTTGCTTCAACTTTTATGTTGCAAACAGCCAAGGAGTGGAATTTAAAAGTCATAGTCAAAAGTGTATTTATTCAGTAGAATCGCAAGGACCACTTTGAAACGTCATAAAGCTAGGTGTGTCTAAGTGCCAGTTCTACGCGACCAAGCCTAGAAGAACAAGCAGTAAACTACGGCTTGGATCCTACCATTGACTAAATACCTACGCCTGTAAAACTAAATATACAAAACGATATACGACGTTTGGATGTTGTAATAGTCGTGCTACATTTTACTACCGTTCCCTGTAATCAGTTCGGTACTCTATTTTTTATTGTAATACAAGACAATGGACAAAATACAAAGTAATCCCTAGGCGAGCTGAGCATGCCCTCGGAACCCCGAGTACTATTATTATTTCTTCTGTGCCCCGAGTCTGAGAGGCTCTCAATTTTTCTTAAACTCTTTTTCCGAACAATTTTTTTTAAACTTGTAAAATTGAGTCACACCGTTTTCCGATTGCATTTTGTCAAGCACCTCTGTAGGCTTTACCACAAGCTCTGTCTGGCTCTGATTTTGAGCCTGTGTGAGTGCTCACCAGTTTATTATACTGTGTGTGTGACGTTTTGACGTAGGATTTATTTAGTCAACACTAACACAGACTCAGAGACAGAGCCATACAGAGCTTGTGGTAGGCCTACTGGAAAGGTTGCCCTCGTGGTTTTATACTCTGCTTTAGAGAGCTCTATATAGATATAACATCTCTTTTTGTCGAAGCTCAACTAATAAGAGTGAACTTTAATTCTGTATTAATATTACAGTACTTTTTCTCAACTTTATTAAACTTACCAAGGGCCTAATTTTGCAATCAAAATTTGGGATAAACAACAGGTAAATATTTGATTGGTCGATTAGCAAGCCGTAAACCAACCCTAATAATTATAATCAAAACTAAAGTTACGTTGTTCGGATATTTAGATGTTTGAGCCTCAATCACGCCTTAACCACTGGAGCGATTTCGATTAAATTGGGAACAAAATATATAGATTGTAATATGGATTAACTTAACAGGCTACTTTTTATCCGGAAAGAATAACAGGGACGGAAAAAATACTCCAACGCGAGCAAAGTCGCGGGCCGCGGGATGGCTAGTACAGAGTACAGAAGCAAATGTTTTAACTTTGGTGAAATCTTCGTATCGTCTTATCGCTGTCAAATATCACACTGTCAAAGATCTTGGAACTGTGTGCAGATGTACAGTAGGATACAGCTCAAGTTACCTAAAAACAAAGCAAAATTACGCTTACTGCAACGACATAAGAGCTAGCAGTGTATAGTCTGATGCGTGTCCTTGTGTACCTATTCAAAACCCGTACTCGTAGATGATCTATTACCGTTGGTTGGTCGGAATACCGTGTTAATTTTCAACTTTTACACCATTTACTCAATTTCAATCGATGTGTGGGCGGGCTCTGTAGGCCTACCATGAGCTCTGTCTGGCTCTGTTTTTGGTTTTGAGTCTGTGTGTGAGTCTCGACTAAAAATAAACCCTACGGCAAAACGTCACACACACGGTATAGTGCACTGGTGAGCACTCACGCAGACTCAAAACCAGAGCCAGAGACAGAGCCAGACAGAGCTCATGGTACTGGTGGATTATTCCATCCCAGCCTGCATGTTGTTTAAATAATGAGTTTTAATATTTAAACTCTAAAAATGGTTATTTTCATAGTGTTAACCATTCGGGCTATTTCACCAACTTTTCCCACTAAACAACAATGAGACGCAAATGTGTGAATTATACACGAGCGGGTGAAAACGGCGTTGTTGTAAGACACATAATGTGATTTTTGCCGAGGTTTTTCTCCCCTTTTATTGGCCAAGTTCCATTTTTGTTCTGTCTCTTTGTATTTTACTTGTTTAGAGAAAATAACGTGTTGGGTAAACTTTTTCTTTTAGGTATAAAGGCATTTTCAGATGATTTATAATATGTTGAGTTTTAGGAAAAGCTGCCTCTTGTTTGTTCATCGTGTACTTGAATAGTAACTTAGAGGTAGGCTAACACCAACCACTATTTTATCGATTTTTATTTGAATTATGGAATTATAATTTTCTGACATGCACTAGACTAGTATTTTTTAATTCATAGAAAAGTTTAATGCGGTAGTCAAATCCTACGAGTCCATCCTACCTACGAGTTCATAGAAAATTATTAAAAGCAGCCAAGTGCGAGTCGGACTCGCCCATGAAGGGTTCCGTAGCAGTAAGTAATATAATATAGAAGTTTTAGTAGTTCGTCGAATGGTACATTGCGGTTTACGATTAATGACGTATTAAAAAAAAACTACTATTTAGATCTCATTCAAACCAAATATCGTTGAAAGTTTACATACTAATGTACTTCATGTATATTTTTTAGTTTTATCATTCTCTTATAAGAAGCTTCAACATCACTTTTGAAGACCTATTCTTAGATACCCCCCCCCCCCCCCACACGTATGGGTTTGATGAAAAAAAGTTTTATAAATATTAGTTCTACGTATGGGGTCCCCCAAATTTTATTGTTTCTTTTCTATGTTTGTAAAAAAATCTTAATGCGGTTCACAAAATACATCTACTTACCAAGTTTCATTAGTAGCTCATATAGTTTCGGCGAAAAGTGGCTGTGACATACGGACGGACAGACAGACATGATGTTTTTGCCATTTGGCTACGGAACCCTTAAAATCAAATGGATGGACTTATCCACGTTTATTAGTCTTTATCTGTACAAACAAGTAGTACTCTCAAGCAGTGAAGGAAAACATCGTGAGGAAAACATGTCGTAGAACCTAATAACTTCGAAACATGTGTGTCAAGTGAACGAAAGAAGTTTCTTAGAGGTGCACTTAAAATCCTTCCACGCTTGGCTTGAAGAACCAGTGACACGATAAGAAGAAGACCAAGTTGGTGATGTTTGCATTGCTGTGCTTCAATTTCAAAGCGATGGAAAATGCAATTACAGGCATAGCATAGAACACAATAAATTTAATTTGACACAGGCATGCGCGAGTTGTAAGGCTTTGTGCTCTAGGAGCACAAAGCCTTACAACTCGCTCTACTTTTACTTACGTCACAGAACAAATAAATAAATAAAAATAACATTGCGGGCAGTCCACTCAACACATAAACTAAACAGAGTGTGTACTATTATAACCAGATAATAGGTGCCAACGTCTTAACGTATATCTTTATTTAAACAATACACAACTTTATAACGCAGATGTAACCCTTCCACACCAGGTGGCCATCTGTTTGTCTTGTGATAAAAATACCATAGAAACAAATAAGTACTAGTAACACGTTGGAACCAAATAAAAAGTGGTAAAAAAACCAATTTGAATAATGAAAGGACCGCAATCACTACAGAATTTTCATGCGGTTTCCAAATTGTGCGATTGGGCGAGATATTTTGATTGTATAGTTTGAAGGTGAGCCCATTAAACCATGAACACTCCAACAGTGAAAAACCGGTCAAGTGCGAGTCGGACTCGCGCACGTACGGTTTATAAAATAAAACGGAAAGTTTGTGACTGATTAATGCAAACAAAACTACTTCTTATATTATGCGTATGGTTTTGTTTTAATAAGTTAGGTTTAAGTCATATTTTTACAAGCTATACCTAAGCTATTCCAATTTAAACAATACAGAAAGCGTCCTTTAGACGGTAATAGCTCGCACACATTATGGTTTATGATAGAACTTTCCCTAAGTATTTTCACGCCTAAAACTCTATCAGACAGATAGACCGATAAACACCAGCAGGCCTACCACAAGCTCAGAGACAAAGACAGGCTACCAGAGACAGGGCCAGACAGAGCTTGTGGTGGGCCTACAAAGTGAGACCATTATTAGGCGTTTTGTTCTTCCAAATTGACCGGAGCATTAAATAACTTCCTCCTTTGTTTAGGTCAGCTCAAAGTAGGTTATACTCCATAATCTGAGTAAAAAGTCGATAGTCCAGTTTGAAAACAATAGGCGTCGAGTTCCCCTTCTTTCATTCTTGATAGCAGCAGTTAACTGCAGAAGCAATTAATGAACATGGATAATTTAGCACGAAAAGTTTTTCTGAAGTTTATCCTGAAAAATTATTTCCGCCCGAGATAACGCTGTTGAGACGACCTAGACTCCTTCAACTTTGAGTGGGTGGAATGAACCGAGGATCGAGGGAAGTGGAAAAACTTGGAGACCTTTGCCCAGAAGTGGGACAGTCTCAGGTTAGCAATAAAAATACCCTGAAACTCTCTAGTTTCAGGGTATTTTATTTGCTAACCAGTCTCGGGTTTTATTGTGAAATTGCAAGAATATGACATGGGACATTTTGTTAACCATTAGATAATAGTTTTTTTAGTTTTACTACAACTTTGAATGAATGAATGAATGAATGATTTATTTATTTTATGAAACCAGAACTTACACTATTCATAACAACTAGAATTCTAAATTACAAAACTGGACTCTGACTCAGCATAATGCTGGTTGGTTTGCAACCAACGCTGGTCTTCCGTCAGAGCCGGTTGGTGATGCCACGGACAATTTACCCACTAAGACCAAATTACAGGTACAAAAAAGCTTTCTTAAAAAAAAAACTATGAAAAAACTAACTAAAACTAACAAAGAAATGACTAAGCTAAATACAAAATGTTTTGTGCACATACCAAACCAATATGAGAGAGGAACCAAATGCAAGTAAGTATATTCTACGTACTAGACTGAGACAGCCTGCTAGGATAATATTTTTGCACACCTTTATGCCCGAAAAATTTAGTCAATGCCTAGAAGTTGTGGCTTAGGCTGTCTATGCTTATACAGACAGTTAATCAGTACCTTAAGAGCTTTACAGTAGTACACTGGGTTGCAAGCCAAAACCTTCAAGTAGCTCTCAAATTAACCCGCGAAAACAAAAAAGTTTCACCAAAAGCGTTCTTAAAAACACTTTTAAAATTACGAAGTGACAAAGCGGATGCAGTTTGAAAAGCAAACTTTATTTCGGAATTTCATACGTTAAAAATTCAAGTAACATGCATTTTTATTATTTTACGTTGTGGAAACCGCTCTTGGATGTTTTCAGAGCACTTTGAGTGGTCGCCGCATACATTCAAATAAGTGTTGTGCGAACGAACTCACTCTGGAAGTGCAATATTAAAAAGTTTCAAGAATTTTTATGGACAGAAAGAATATTAAAACAATTTTACATAAGCAGTTTGGCAAACTAAAATCAACCAAACCAAAAAGGCAAATGCTATACTTTTTTAAGGGATCTGTATCCAAAGGGTAAAACGAGACTATTACTACTACTATTATTAAGACTGTCCGTCCGTCCGTCTGTCTGTCTAACTGTCCGTTTGCCACCAGGATGTATCTCAAGAACCGTGATAAATACAGTTGAAATTTTCATAGATGGTGTATTTTTTTTACCGTTAAAACAACAAATACTAAAACAGAATAAAATAAATATGTATGGGGGCTCCTATGCAACAAAGGTGATTTTACCACCGCTTTTATAGATGATGTCGCGGAATCATTCGTGCCCGAGTCAACCCGCACTTGACCGGTTTTATTTCCAATTAATTCTGATAAAATTATGGCTTCCTTTCATTAGTTAGCAAAGCAAGTGGACACTCCAATATGGCTTTTTCGGTGAACGAGAGAAAATCAATTAGGGTATCGTTAGGGCTTTTACCTAATATCGAACGATAGCGACAGCTGAAGCCGTAAAATTACAGCAACAATCACTTTTGCCTTCTAGCTGTCAAAAATCCTGAGGGTTCAAAACCAGTCATATAACAATGAGTTTGTCTGAGTTTTTCTAAAAATTATTTATATATCAGCTATCTGGTTCCCATAGTGCAAGCTTTGTTTAAATTGGGGCTGCTTGATAGTGTTGTGTGGATTGCCCTCAATATTTATTTTTTTAGGGCTTGGCTAAGACTCAAGCACTGTTTCTGAATAGGGGTCTTAGTTATTGTGTCCACTTTATAAGATCCACATCTAGGCTATAAGCTGCGATATTTGACAGCGATACCTGGATCGCTTAAACACAACTATAATGCAAGTATCCCTGTCAAATATCGCAGCTTATAGCCATAACTTAAGAAAACCCTAATAAATAAATAATAATAAATATTTTGGATAATCCACACAACACTATCTAGCTCCAAATTAAGCAAAGATTATACTATGGGAACTAGATAGCTCATATAACACTATACTCTTTTTATAAATGCAAAACCCAGACAACCCAAACAACAAGTTCACCACACAAATATTTGTTTTCAGTGGGGATAGAACCCACGACCAACGGCGCAGAAGGCAAAGCTTCTACCAACTGAGTTGAGAGGCCAGTCACTTCTAAAACCTCTATCATGTGTGTGAAGGTTGTCATTATTTTCAGGACAAAAGACCTTAAAGTGAGTTAATATAAGATCTATTTTGGTAATAACCTTGACTCTGTCCTTTTATTTCGGCATCCGATACGCCTCCGAGCATAAGTAAAAGCGTACTTTTGTTATGGTTTTGAATTACTTTCAGTGGTTCGGTTTCAAGGTATCTTCAATTATTGTTTATATTCAGAAGTTCTTTATAAGAAAATACATGAATAAATGTTGGTGGATATTTTATAACGAAATCTAGTCTCAAATTATACTATAAAAAGCAGATTTTGAAAACACGTATACACATTGCACAGTGACTAGCCTCTTAGCTGGATTGGTAGTAGCTTTGCCTTCTGCGCCATAGGTCGTGGGGTTCGATGCTCACCGAGAACAAATATTTGTATGGTGAACGCAGATGTTTTCTCTCTGTCTGAGTTTTAAGTTGTATTCGAACTATGTATTAACAAAAATAATATATTCTATCAGCTATCTGGTTCTGGTGAATAATGGCCTACACTAACTTTTAATTAACAGAGGACTTCGTCAGATGTTGATGAAAAGCACACGATAAAAAACCAAAACGCTTCTTATGATTTTAATTCCCAGCTTTAAAAAAAGCAAAATCACAGCCTCACATCGCAAATCTACACTATCTTCGATTTCCGCTACAGAAAAGAGCCGAGTTCCTATATTTCATTCCAACAGACTCCAGAATAGGCCCCAAGGGTGTGTAATATCCATAAAATATGCGTTTTTCCGAACACAAAGCAACAGGGCGCGCCGTTTTGCAATGAGATATTCGAAGTATTTCAATATTGCGAGTAAAGTGCAAAAAACTGGCCTAGTGCACGGGCAACAATGGATACAAAAATAAAAGCCTGGCTTTTACTATTAAATTTTTATTACGACAAAGCTGGAAAAATGTAGGGAGGCCTTTGCCCTGCAGTGGGGCTCTTTACCAGTGTGCTGAAAAGAATTTAAGAGCACCTCAAAAAGGCTATGTTTGCGTAATAATTAACTAAGCATCGTTTTTCGTGCCAAATTAGAAAATGATCACGAAAACACAAGTAATGATCAAATTTTTTGCTAATTATTTGTGTAAACAAATACATGTTTTTTTAGTTTTTGCTTGTGCAGTGCAAGTAAACAAGCTATGCTCGAATGAATTGTATGGAGTAGAATAAGCATTTTATTTGCAACACAAAAAATATCACACCTTCCAATGCAGCCGTCCTTTATCGCGCACACAAGACGACGGATAATATTGTTGTATTTCTAAACGAAGCTCTTACATTTTGGCGGTGCCGTCTTCACTTTGTTACATAATAGTTTTCGATAGGCAACGAAAACCTTTTATCCCCGCCGTTTGGTGGCCTTCTTTATGTTCATAGTTTTTGACGTGAAAATGTTCGGTGCACTCTATTGCAGCATCGTAAATCCGACACATGAGTAGCTACAGGCTTACACAAATTCTAAGCATCCATTTTTTTTAAACAACTAGCTGGTGGAACAAACCTTGGTCCACCTGATAAAGTAGTAACCATCGCTTTATTCTATTAATCTAAGTGACTAGTCTAAGAACATTTTATAATGACAAAAGATAAATAAAGAATTGAATCGCCTATAGCAAAGCACTGCCTCACAGGTCACACAAGTCAGGAGCGTGCCCTACGATGCACTGCAATCCATCAACTTGAGGCACACAGATGTTCAGCCTCACGTGCTAGTAATTTCACCGGCACCCACACCGTTAAACCGAAAGACAACAATGCTAATGCTACTTCACGGTTAAAATAGGTATGGTGGTAGTACTTCCCCGAACGAGCCCTTCACAAAAAGCCAACTCATGAGTTATCTCACTTTTACGTCCAGCGCTCTCAGAGAATCAGGTGACTACCGCCCGGCTAGTGTCCGCCACGACATTTCCGCGAGCGAGGCGTTGGACACAATTTATGACAAAGAAACTAAGAAAGCGATTTCAAAACCTAAAAAACACTTTGGCTATTCGAACCAAGATATCAAAACACTTTTGCAAGAGTGTAAAGTTTTGGAAAACCAAACCTAAATGATAACAACACATTACTTTTGTGCTTTGTAGTTTCAATGCTTTTATTTTCTGTTTTTAACCGACTTCCAATAAAAAAAAAGGAGGTTTTCAATTCGGTTGTATTTTTTTTTTTTTTTTTTAATGTTTGTTACCGCATAACTTCGTCATTTGTGAGCCGATTTGAAAAAATATTTTTTTATTTGGAAGGTTATTCTTACGTCCAGATTGTCCCAAACAAATTTGATTAAAATCGGTTTAGCCGTTTGACAATGAAGTCGGTTTCTCAAGTTTTTTAAACTTATAATTATTAAAACTTATTTGAACTTAATTTCGATTACGTATAATTTGAAATAGCACGCGTCGCATGAATGCGCAACCCACGCGTTGTGTTACACTGTGCCTTACAACTCCGTACTGTAAATTTGCTAAGATAAAGCAAGTTTCACAACGGCTCCAGCATTGAGTTACGGTTTAATAACGCCGGCTGTAATTAGCTACCTATGTACGTACGGCTTTAATTATCCCGGGACAAAGAGCTGTTGAACACTCAGGTGCAATAGCAAAGAACATTAATAATTAAGATAATTTGCAGTATACTCACTAATAACCTAGCCTAAAAGCCTGCACACATCTAGGCGATGGCGATAGCAATCAGGTGAAACCAAGGATTTTTTAACCATATCCTTGGGTGAAACGCAGTCAAATATCGATTTCAAGTGATCACCATCGCCATCGCCTAAATGTGCGCAGACCTTAACCATAAATATTGTTTATAATTTAGCTGTAGAACATTTCAGAAGACAGTTATAGTAAAATGACATACCATCCTACACATTTTATTACAAATAACCAATCTTAATTGCACTCGGAGTAAAATTATCCTGCTAATATTATAAACACGAAAGTTTGTAAGTATAATATACCTATATTATAAGTAGCTGTTTGTTACTCTTTTACGTAAAGATTTTTATGGAACTTTACAATAATATAGCTTATACATCAGAATAACACATACGCTACAATTTATTAAGATATTTTTAACGGAGAACGGAAGTAAGTAACGGGAGCGGGCCGGAACGGGAACTGTCACTGGAAGGTTGGCTCAAGGGTCAGATGCAGAAGACGGTGATCCTGGACACGGCATGTACTCGTATTATCCGGGGTTACTCAGTCTGTAGCCTTGACCACCGCTAGCTTGGGCCCAGCCCCGCTTTTGGTGTCGCAGTAGCTTTTACGTTTTTTTTAAATAATATAGGTATTTTTTAAAATCATAATTGTAAAAAGCCTTTAGAGATAATGAAATCAAATAAATATCTGAATAATAATATTGACACCCAAACACTACTATACTACTATCGCCACTTATATAATTTGGTCCGAGCGATCGAAACAACAATCTAAATCAAGTCTATTCTGCCTATAAGTTATACCGACACCCCTTCAATATCATCCATCGAGCTCAAGCAATAGGAATGCTATAGCAGCCCATGTATTTCCTAATGGATGACCCTGGAAATGTTCTTAAGTTATACGGTTATGTCTTGCGTAGAATGTTCTCGAGCGAATATTGGGAATCTTGTGGGGCAGTCAATAATGGAGCACTATTTAGTAATTGCACAGGTCGGTTTCTATCGGCACAGAGTAGATAATAGTACTGCAGATGCTGAACTCTGTCAAACAACTTCTTGCTCCTATAGTTTGACCTTTTGAAAGATATGAACACGCTGAAAATCACGAGCAACTATCTTTAAACCGAAAGGGTAAAACGGAACCCTTATTATTAAGACTGACCTCTCAGCTCAGTTGGCAGTAGCTCTGCCTTCTGCGCCGTAGGTCGTGGGTTCGTTCGCCACCGAGACCAAATATTTGTGTGGTTAGATGTTTGTTCTCTGTCTGGGCGTATATTGTATTCTATGAATGTATTTTAAAAAAAATTAAGTATTATATCAGTTAACCCTTCATGGGCGAGTCCGACTCGCACTTGGTCGCTTTCTTCTTGCTTTCTTTTAAAATGCCAAAGATAAGAACGCGCCTGGGATTCTACTAGTTTTGCACAGCGCGTCGCTCGAATGCGTACTTAATTAACGGAATTCCAATACCCGTGCCCGCAATTTTTAATGAAAATATCTATTCTCAGAGTTATTCTGATCGTACCTAGTTTAATTAATCTTAGATGCACTCTTTTTTTTATAGAACTAGCTGATAGAACAAGCATAAGAACCACCTGATGTTTAGTGGTAACCATTGCCTATAACAAAAGCATTGCTTCGTAGATCACGCACGTCAGAAACGTGCCCCACAATGAACTGTCTTGTGTCAATCAATTCACATCTGTTTAATCTAAGAATGAAAAGTGGGTGTTGTAGGTAAGTTTAAGGTGGTTTTTTGGTAGAAATCTGGTAGTGGTGGTTCTTAGCCATATGTTTGGGGAAAATCCATGAAGATGCTATTTTACGCTATACTCATCACCTTTTCTTCGTTTGAATTACATGGCATCTGTCCAAATTGGAACAATCTTGCCAGTGTAAAATAAGATTATATTACTTATCTAAAATAGTTTTTAGTTAAGTCAATAGACAAGTCGGTTGTCACTGGCTACAAAAAAATGATGACAGTTTTCTTCAAAACCATCGGAAACATTTTCGATCAAATCAGAATATCACTTACTACACTTTAATTCCAACTGGTAACACTTTGAACTAACCTACAGTAATGTTGGTTAAAATACCACCAAAATTACACAACAAAACTCAAAATAACATCAGAAACACAATTAAAACGAAAAAGCTATGTGACTTCCCAAAATGACAGAAAACGAACCTCTACTCATCAACTCAGTAAAAGGGTTAAATTTTGACAAATTTACTTGTACTTAAAAAAATATGTCAAAAAATAAACAGTGCTTAAACCGAAAACCAAATGGTTTTCTATTGCCATCTCTTACCACTGGGACCAACAGTGACAGGGCTAACTTTGCAATGATTAAATTTAAATTGCGTTTATAAGTAGGGCTGTATGACTATAGCTAGGTATGTCAAACCTACGTCATGGTATTACCGTCACACGAGGCTTAGCGCCTGTCTGTCGCCAGTTGATGGATGCAGGGCAGTGCAATGATGCACTGACTGACGTAGTAAGGATTTGTTTTTAGGTGGGGGCAATTTTATTGGTGTTATATTACACTAACATATTTTTACAGTGGTAAAACTATTGTATAGGCTTCGTACAAATATTTGTATGGTTAAAAATTTTTGTTCCCTGTCTGCACATGCTTTGTTTAGTTTGGGGCTAAAAAGTGTTGTGTGGACTGTCCACAATATATATTATTATTTTCAGAAAAAAAGTACGTTTTAGTGTCGTCAAATTAGGTTAGAAAAATTATTTAAAAAAAAACTCTTTTGGTGATAGTTTAGGCTGACGGTTTGTTTTCGTATAATAAGGACCTATTTATAATAATATTGAATTACTTGATAAAAAAAGTGCAACATGCCCTAAATCAACATTTATGGCCTGCGCACACCTAGACTTCATATTTGACAGTTTTTCAGTTAATAACCATCGCCATCGCCTAGATGTGTGCAGGCCTTTAGTTACCAACTTTTATCATGTCACTTAACTCTTTGCGTCAAAATAAATATAAATCATTAGAGTTTATTCAAGCAAAAAATTGATTCTGAAGATGAAACCGCCAATACAAATAATCATCCAAAACCACAAAGCCCCGATAGCTTGATACGTCAATTGACGTAAAAATGTGGGGAAAATACAGGCATTTATTCCTCAAAGGTCGCAAGGTTCTCGGGAAAGCAGAAATGGAATAACATACGCCACGAAAAAGAAATAAGTGTCCTGTCAAATGTCAACCTGAACTTAACAAGCTTCACACACCACAAGGTTGGTGATCTTCGCAAAATAAAGCGAAAATTTGTGTACACAAAATTGTAATAGCTGTTAAGATTTTAATGGCATGAAATTAATTTTATGCTTCCCAATAAAATTTAATAACAGCGCTTTATTAAATTTAATGACGTACTGAAAAACAGAAAGGGTTCTGTACTCACCATAAAACGACTGTAACAACCGTTTAAATTGGGAACTTATCCTTGATTTTCATTCACCATGCCTCACTCAATTCTCACATGCATAAATCACCAAAGTTAGTTACCCACTTCACGCTACGAAATTCGTAGAAGGTCCTACGGCGCTACGGCTACGACACACGTGCGGCCCGCGTAGCAGTATAGACTCACTGGAGTACAGTCGCTGCGAGCGGTGGTTCCGAAGCTTACCGATCGTAGCCGAACGCAACCGAGACTTGTAAGCTGTGATTGATATCAAATGAAATGTGAGGAATGAGTAGTTGGAGAGAGCTCTTTGTTTTAAGGTTAACTTTTTTTGCGCCATGATCATTCAGGAAAAAACTCAGTTATAATGCCGCAACTGCAGAGCATTGATAAAATTCCTCATTTTTTCAGTAACTGCTATTCCCCAAAGCTATTGTTTAATGACGCGAATAACTAACCGGCTTTTTCCTGATATCTTCGGCCGAAAAGCGCTTGAAGTGCTTCGTTTTATTTTGTGGAGCGTTCAGTTGGAACTATGTTTCGGTCAGTAAACTTATTCGAAGATAAAACTCATATAAAAAAAGACAATTTATATGATGCATTATTTAAACTAAATCTCATATAAGTGATTATGGGGTCGATAGTAACAGGTAACACACGTACCTAAAAGTAACCTATTCAGTCTTCTCATGAAGACATCAAAATTATTATATTCAAGAAAACAGACGCTCTGTATCTACTCCAACGTTGAGCGTGTTTGGTTTTCGATTGAACTTTAATGTAATCACTGAATTAATCATTTTGCCGGTGACTGTACCGTAATGATATTAATGAAACTCGGATGTCAATAGACTAGGTAAATATTATCGCAAATTTTCCACGTCATTGGTTCGCCATTAGCTTCTGTCGGGTGGGATGGGGTCTCACTGACCTTATATTCTCTCGATGGGTATAATACGCCATCATGCTAAATTGTATTATCCCTGAAGCCCATGATTTGCGGATATTGAATTTATTATCATTACGAACCCGAACGAAAGGGTTAGGTGATTAAACCATCCCTAGATAATGCTTATGGACTTAACCATTGGTTATCTGAGAAGCTGAAGCCGTCAAGATGACGTACAAACACTATCAATTTTGGGTAGTTTTCACTAGTTCTTTCTAACCAGTGCGATGCAAGGATTTTAAGTGTGTCTCTAAGAGGCTTCTTATTTGATCTCTAAAGAAAGTTACATTTGATTGTACTACAGATCACGAAAAATGAAGCAGAGAAGATTCAAATATGTGCACAAAAGTTGCACTCAAGAGTAATGAATCTTGGCAACACAGATCGCAACAATCCGAAACTAAATAATTATAAGTTTAAAAAACTTGAGAAACCGACTTCATTGCAAAACGGCTAAACCGATTTTAATGAAATTTGTTTGGGACAATCTGGACGTAAGAATAACCTTCCAAATAAAAAAATAATTTTCTAAATCGGTTCATAAATGACGGAGGCATGCAGTTACAAACATAAAAAAAAATATTAAAAAAAAAATGGCAACACCGATTTTAATAAAATTGAAATAGGACCAATCTGGAAGCAGTACCTTTCAGATAAAAACATATTTTTTCAAATCGGCTCACAAATGACGAAGTTATGCGGTAACAAACATTAAAAAAAAAAAAAAAAATACACAACTGAATTGAGAACCTCCTCCTTTTTGATTGGAAGTCGGTTAAAAAGGGGTGTGGACTGGTTATGGACACGGCTGTTTGTTGTACATGATATAATTGTAAGTCTCGTAACTTCGGGGCTTCCGACTCCGCCACGTGCGTGTTACAGTCCTTATAATATTTTTTTTAGGACCCAGTGGTTTTATAGAAATTTTCACACCACCTGCTCGACAATGTCAAATTAAATGTCATGCAAAACTAACCTAAAGTGAGTCATTAGAGACTAAGGGTCTAGCAGGGCTTTAATATTGTACTGAATTTCATTATGTCACTATGTTGATCACGCACTAGTCAATAATGTGATTTGAATTTGGAATATACGAACATTTACTATAGGAACTAGACTAGTATTATCTTATCTGTGCTCTAAGTAACATACTAATTGTTCGAAAATCAAACTAGCCAGTACGAGAGTAGAATATAAATAAAAAAAAACACAAATTTAAAAAAAGGCGCGAATCGAATACTGATTTTTTTTGGTTTTCTATAAATAACTTTCCTAATAAACTACAAATTCTCACAAAAAGTTCAAGTGACCATAGTGATTTGACTCCGGAGAACATTAAATCGGAAGCCATTGGCATTACCAACAATCTACTTCCAGAAAAGTCCAAGGAATCGTACATGATTTTTTTAAATGGTTAACTACAAAGAGCGTCAAGTCCGTATCTGAATCAGTGCTTTTAGTCTACTTCCAGCATTTATCATGCACAAAGAAGCCAAGTAGCCTATGGTGCATCTATTCGATGCTCAGATCAACAATAAGCATTAAAAATAATATACAAATTAATACATACACCAAATTATTGGCATTTTTAAAAAGGAAATCAGACGGACATCGTCCTAAGAAATCAAAAGTTTTCACAGCTCAAAATGTGGAAACGTTTCTAAATGAAGCTCCTGACCACAGCTTTCTTGCCCCAAAAGTAAGTACCTACCTACTCATTGATTAAATATTTAGTAACTAAAATAGCTACATGCTTACAATAGGTAAGTAAGTAGTAAGTAGGTAGTAAGTAGGTAGGATATTATACTGATGTGATGTTCTGAGCTTATGTTAAATACTCGTAATAGTTATTATTGTAAACCTAAAACGTAAGGTTCATGATTGCTTTGTTAATAAAAATAATAAGCTTTTTATATTTTAACTGACACACACATGACTGTGTCAGTCAAATCTAAGAAAGTTTATAACATGTAATAGGTAATACATACCTACATACTTATTAGTTCCATGGGAACTACATAAAAAACGATATTTTACGTAAGATACCTTCCTACTTAAATACTTATCTAGCTACCTATTTTTGTTACAGGTAGCACTGATTTTTGGAGTGAACGGTGTTTGTCGTGGAAATGAACTCATAAACATTAAAATCCAAGATATTGAAAAACATTCAAATTTGTTGCTTTACACAACAGTAATACTCAAATAAATTCAATAAATGTACCGAATAAAAACATACTTAACTTTGTCTTTCCACAACTGGTCTAATGTATCAAACATTATCTTTAACTTTTAATGGTTTTGAATAAGTCTAATAACTGTTAATGTAATTTTAATAAATTCTTTGATTCTAGTACTATTGCATTTTGTTGTCTCGTAGATGGTGTGAAAAGTAGAGCATTCACCTCGGGGATAAAGGTACCTTCGTCTTGGGCGACCTTGAATCCCTCGCTGCACTCAGGATTCTATCTTAACTCCCTCGCTTTGCTTGGGAGTTAACTCTAAACTCCCTCGCTCTGCTCGGGAGTTAACGCTAGAATCCTTCGTTTCGCTCAGGATTCAATACGGCGCCCGCTACATAAGACACTACTTTATCCCCTTGGTGCATAATCTACTATTGGATGGTGATGATTGATATGTAGCTACAACACTAATCTGTATCCCCAATTTTGTTATCATTCATTTTTTTGAATTGCGTCCCTAGGGGAGCAATTTTAAAGACGTATTCACGTCAAAACGCTTGTTGATTTAAATGAATACTGCATTAATCACATTACAAACTAAACTAATTAAATAGATTATGCGCCATTTTTTATTTGAATAACTCTAGACTCTGGAATATCAAAGCTGCATGCGGTGACCTGAAATTATTGCTCTCAAGTGTTTTCGTTTCATAACGACGACTAAACTCTAGCGACTTATAGTCACAAAACAAAGACTTTACATAGACCAAGATTGTTACCAGTTAAGAAACAGTATACTGAAAGTTTCACTTATAATACCACAAGAGCTTCAAAATTATCGGATATTTCCCTCAAGGTTCCCTGCAAACAAATAAGGTCGTCAAGTTTTTCAGGAAAAATCACTCGCGCTTATACGAAATATCCAGATAATTTTGAAGCTCGTGTGGTATTCGGGGGATTATTTTTCCGTCCCAAATATCGACCAATTGCACCATTCGACGTCACGTGGTACAACCTAGAAAATTTTCAAAAAATTATCAGTATAATACCATGTAGGTTGTACCACGTGACGTCGAATGGTGCAATTCTATTGGTCGATATTTGGGTCGGAAAAATAATCTAAGATATTATACAACGAATCGAAGGTAGGTAGGTACTTTGTGAATAATAGAATATTGCACTAAGTAATAGTAGGTATACGCAACACTTTAGATGCCTAAGCCCTTTCAAAGTACAAGTTTTAGTTGCTGTAGTATTCTTTGCAAAAAAAAGTTTTAGTTGTTGTAGTGTTCTTTGTCAATAAAATTCATCTGGGAAAGTACTAAGACTTAGGGCGCTTGTACACGCTAAGAAAAAACGCCAGGTCTACCCAAGAATTCGTGTCGTAACTAGAAAATAACTGTGTACACTGCTCGCAGCGGTGCACGAAAAAAATCTTATTTGCGCAAGACACGACGCGGCGAACGTTGTTGCGTTTTCGTGTGTGGAAAAGACAAAATTCTTGTCGTCTACACGAAGAATTTGTCTTGTCTGCCGCAGGAACGGCAAATTTTCTTAGCGTGTACAAGCGCCCTTAGTGTTAGGGCAAGATTCTCGCGTGCCGCAGCGTGACCTACAAGGCAAAGTTTTGTTATAGTTTATAGTTACTACTTAAAAGCAACTTAGTTATGTGCTTATTTTATGCAAGTAGTGTATCAATCTTTGCAAAAAATAAATGTTTTATTGTTTTAATAAAATAGTGTATTCACTATTTTATATTTTTACATGGAAGAAAGCTCACTTCATATTTAAAATTTTTAAATAAAAAAAAGATATTAAAAAAAAATTTGCAGTTATTGTTTTCTTATAAATCGAGGGCGTGTCTCCTTTCACGACTAATCATCCCTCTCGTGGTTTCAATATTATGACGCAAATGTTTTTATTGTTCCACGTCGTAATTAGTACTGCCTTACATACAGTCTTATGTACAAACTGTATCTTAATCTGTGGCTATTGCTGCTTACACCACATTGTCCTTTTCCTAGTGAATAGTCACGTAAGATCAGCAAAAATCTTGCTAGAAAACGGTAGCAACGCTTATTCCCATTTCGTTTTTATCTCATTAAACAGCACAAAATTATCTCATTTAGCAACTTCAAGTGTTACGCACGTAAGTTTTTTTTGGTGATTTAGGGCGAACTGGGGAAGTTAACGCTTATAAACTTACTTAATTATTAACGCTATAAATCTGTAATTTCGATTACTTTGGGAGTTTGTAGCGCGTGTGAAATTGATTCCAGTGCCGTTAACACTAGGTTTTGAAGATATCGGTGCGTTAGCGAGACTTCAATAAAGACAATTCAACCTTGCGTGCTCTTACAAAAGATATGCCTTTTTTTAAAGATGAGATCTTCTTTTTCACATCGTGTCACTGGTTCTTTCGAACCAAGCGTGGTGAAAGGATGTTAAGTGCGCCTGAAAGAGGGTCTTTTCGTACTCTTGACACATATTTTCGAACTTTTCAAGCCTTGCGCATATCAGATCGTGAATCGACGATCAGTGAAACGCTGTCAAATATGACAGCTATATTTGACAGCGTCTCACTGATCACCATCGCAATCGCCTAGATGTGCAAATACAAATCATTGGTACACGACTGGATTTGAACCTACGACCTTAGGATCGGAAGGCGAGGAAGCTACCTCTAGGCCACTAGGCGATTTGACTATAAAGACGGGAGAAGATAATTTTCTTTGAGATAGATTATCTTATGACGAATTATTGGCATGTACGAGTAAGTATCGTGTGGGTATTCGATGTAAAATAATAAAACCTTTGTTTTAGTTCTTTGGTACCTACTTACTATCTTAGTTGAAACGGCACCGCTACAAAAGCGATGCAAACAGAAACTAACTACTGAGGCTACTGTTTTGCAAATTCAGGGTAATTCGGGTCAGTAAGGTGTTCTGGGAACCTTAAGCAAATGATGCCTTAGAAGCTACACGAATATAACTTGAAGTTACGATGAGCAATGGCGATCAGTTTCAGCATAGGGGTTTGCATACATCCGCAATGACGCGAATATTGACAGTGCGATATTTGACAAGGATACACTGATCACCATCGCAGGCGATAGAGATATGCGCAAGGCGTTATACAAACTAGTATGCAGCGTCAAATCAACACATCTAGGCCCTTCAGAAACAGTAATTAAGTCTGAGTCTAGACTCAAGCATAGAATTTTATCATTTGTCAAAAAATCTATGCTTGAGAGTGCTTGAGCTTTGACTCAAACTCAAGCACTGTTTCTGAATACGAGCCTTATAGAGGTATATAGGCAATTCTCAGACTGATGATAATATAGATGGATGGTCTATACAGGGTTATTCATAATTAGCTGCAAATACTCAGGAATTAGGTTCAACAAATAAAATAAAAAATATATATGTAATTATTTTTTTTTAATTTTGATTTAAGTTTTTGTATCAAAATTTTATTTTTATTAATTTTTTTACGGCTATTGCATAATGATTGCTATGGAGAACAGGACGATGACCCACCCAGGCGGTGACTGAACGCAGAGTGTCGCTCACGGCGCGCGGGCGCAGATCAAAGGTCAAAATAGGTCAGGCGCCAATGATTCCAAAGGATATTCTTTGTCGATTTTCTCGGGATTTTCATAACAAAACTTAAAAAAAATCATTTCATAAATATTTTTTATTTAATTTGTTGAACCTAATTCCTGAGTATTTGCAGCTAATTATGAATAACCCTGTATTAACAGTCTGAGCAAGGCATGCACTAAGAACTACTTCATGTAGAAAAAAAATATATTGCCTAGATCTAGATAGGTATTAATAGCATGTGTCCTACTTTCCATTACCTACGTTGAACTATACCGTGAACTATCAAAATTTTGCGAACTAAACTTCACTGAGCTTGGCTATCGACGGATAGCAAACAGGGAACGACTGGTATTGAAAATCATAATTCCCAAAACAATTGCAGGTGCTTTGAACTATCCAGTAAAGCGTCTGCCATACGAACGACAAAGAATAAAAACGCAGAAACAACACTCAAGTGTAAGGAACATTCGTAGAATAAAAACTTCCTAATCGATTCCTAGATGGCGTTGGCATTGACCGCGCAACCTAATGATTCCTTTTATCCGATTGTTCCGACACAGTTAATAATAATAACAACGTATTTTTTATGTTAAATTTCTACCAATACTACCTGCCGTGCTACACGGTTTGAAACGATATGGTTTAAAACAGAATTTTTAAACTGTGGTCTGCGGTTTCCAACCCAAATTTGCATGACCTTTAAACGTCAATTGGTAGAAAAGTGCGCCCGCCAAAGGTTGGGGTTGGTTTTAAACCATAAAGACAGAAGTGTTCTGCCAAAGTCACCTTGGTAGAAACGGTGGTTTTAAACCATCTAAAACACGTTTACGGTTCACGTTACCTTCAAACAGTAAGTAGATCAGTGCGTTAAATGACGAAAACATAAGTCTACTATCTAAAGATGAGCAAAAATCCTACCATAACTTCAACCGAAAATAAGGTAATTTTGATTCATACCCACAACATTATCTCTAAAACACTTTCTGTCATCAGTGCCTTATCTTTGATCGCGGCAGTTAAACGTACAATACCATTTTCAGGGCCGTTCCGCCCGACCATAGCCGTTGCCATTAGTGGACACTAACTAATGAACACAAACGATCTGGCTCGTCCTTCTAACCCACAATTTAGGATTATACTTTTATCTCTTCTAAAGACGTAAATATTGAGGTTTTGGTCTATTTTATAGAGGTCCACTTGTTTGTGGTAATATAGCAGATTAATTTAGTAAATATACGAGGAATTTATTTACAACAGAATATACATTATTTACAAAAACTATTAATATAAAACATGAAATAATTTAAAAAAAAAGACGGGTTGCACTCCGGGAGTGCCGGCAGAAGTGAAAACTTGATTATTAACGTTGAGCATGTTTGATATTTTGGAATGGTTAGGGGGGGCTTGTTTGTTATTTGGCACGCTGTAACATACACGAACATTCGTGCAAGCGCCCTGCGCTGCCTAAACGAAACAGTAGGCCCAGGCATACATTTTCGCCGCGCCGTAGAGAGGGGATAGCTGTCTACTCTCCATCCGTCTTACGCTTTTTCGATCAGGTCACGTGTCCTGACGCGCTGACGCGAGTTTAAGATTTTATACCCATTACAGAAAAAGTGCTCAACGCCGCTAAAGAAGTTTTCACTTCAAAAATAAAATGTAATTTAGTAAATAAATAAATATTGTGGATGATCCACAGAACTCTATCTAGCCCCAAATTAAGCACTACTTGATACTATGAGAACCAGAAGTTGAGAAAATACTAAATATTATATAAGACTTTGTTCTGGTTAGCATCAGATGGGACAACCGCTTATACCGTGACTTTCTTTTAAAAAAGTAAGATGTGTATTGTTTTACTATAAACAGCTTCATCTATGTCGTACACACATGGAAGTAAATTAATATTGCGGATATAATAGTCTCCAATATTAATTTACTTTCTTGTACTTTGATGCTGTTACGATTTTATTTTTAATCCAGGTAAAATATTTTGATTCATAAATCATCATCATCATTATCATCAGCTTGAAGAAGTGCACTGCTGGACATAGGCCTCCCCTACACATTTCCAGGAAGAACAATTCTGAGCTCTTTCTATCCACCAACTTACCGCGATCTTAACAATGTCGTCGGTCCATCTTGTGAGTTACTTTTCGTCTTCCGGTTCGTGGTCGAATCGAGAACCTTTCCCCAAAGTTTCATAAATACAACGATCATTTTTTGTCCTGGCCTAAAATCAAACGCCAATTATTGTGTTTTGGTCGTACAGCCTCAGTCCTCCACGCCACTGGAATCAGCGTTCGTCACTGAAAATGACATGCAGTGTGAATAGCAGCTTATTTCCATTTTTATAAGGGAAGCATCCGCGGGAGTCGAATTGATACGCAAAGTGACCCTGACCCTTTGTGTGGCGCTGGAAAAAGGTGCATCCATACTTCACATTATAGGAAATTCATACTCTGATTTATTGTTAACAACTTAAAGGCTTGTTACAGGAGATGCTAAATGGAGGGATGATTAAATGAAATATTTGCTTGCAAAATTTGAGGTAAACAACTGACAATTAATTTAATGGCCAATTAGAAATTTATGAAACCAGCCTTTAATATTTTTCATAAAATTTTCATGGAATAAAATCAAATAAGTATCAGAGACCACCAGAGCGGCGCCTATATCACACTATGGTCTGTATTTAAAAACAGTGCTTGAGTCTAAGTCGAGCCTCAAGCATAGATTTTTGACATTTTTTAATGGAGAACTGTCAAAAAATCTATGCTTGAGAGTGCTTGAGGCTCGACTCAGAATCAAGCACTGTTTCTGAATACGTGCCTTAAAATACAATATAACACACAGAAAGAGAACAAACATCTGTGTTCACCACACAAATAGTGAGGAAACCGGTATATCGTAGAACCTAAAAAGTTAGGGAAAATATGTGTCCAGTGCACGAGCCTCGTTGAAGCACACTTAAAATCCTTTCACCACACTTGGTTCGAAAGAATCAGTGATATACGATGAGAAGAAGGAGAAGACTCAATTATTTCGTCTCGTGGTAATAATACCCACCGAGTTGAAAGGCCAGTAAAAACTAGTTAGGTCATTCAGGGCAGGGTATTTCCAGGGTGCTACGAAACCGACTAGAATCTAACCAATTGAGCGTGATGCTCAGCACCTAACGATATTTAAACGTGAAGTGCAAACAGGTACGACTGTATGGCTGGTCTCGTTTCTCTGCTAACAACTGTGGGGCTACAGTAAAGCGGAAAAGGGAATGAAAGCGTTTATAGCTGTAAAACGTTTATTAAAAAAACTAAGGGGTTAGTTTGAAACCAAAAAAAAAATAGGTGCCAGTTCAACGCGACCAAACCTAGAACAATAAAAATGAATTTAAATGGGACCAATCTCATTACTTTTCAGATAAAAACAGAATAATCTTTTTTTTCACTTAAAACACTTTGACCACACTTAAGGCCTGCGCACACCTAGGTCACAGGCGATGGTGATCAGTGAAAAGCTGTCAAATTTGACAGCGGTAATTGACAGCGTTTCACTGATCGCCATCGCCATCGCGCTAGGTGTGCGCAGGCCTTTATTCGTCGACGACGTATTAAAACAGTGAAAATATAAAGTGAACAAAAATTTTAAAATGGAATCATCAATTTTATGGCCCCAATGTCAGAGCACTAGGAATGGCATATGCAGCGGCCACACCTAGGTATTACCGGTTTTATTACATCCAATTTTATTTTACGTTCCGTTCACATAGATCGTTAGAATTGATCTCAGATGCATCAAATCTTTATTTGACTGGCGTAGTGATGAAGGTTTCTGGGTCGCTTAGGTACCTATTGTTAACAAACATCTAATAATAATGTTGAATGATAAGGGTATAGGTAATCGTAGAGTAATGATTTTCAGTACAGCACAGATTAAATGGACAAAAAACTTTATAAATATTGTTGACAACCCACACAGCACTATCTAGCCCCCAACTAAGCAAAACTGGGAATTAGATTGCTTAAAGAATACTTAAATACATATTTTTTGTAAATACATGCTTAAAATACAATATAACCAGATAAAGTACACACGTCTGTTTTCACCACAGAAATATTTGTTTTCGGTGCAGATCGAACCCACGACCTACGGCGCAGAAAGCAAGACTACTACCAACTGAGCCATGACACCTATCTACATTTAGAAAGTAGGTAACGAAAACAGTAAAATAACAAGAATAAAAGAAACATTAAAGTAAATAGGTATTATTCGTAGTTTTGACTGTATCAATTATATGATTACATGTTATTAACCGACTTCCAATCAAAAAGGAGGAGGTTCTCAATTCGGTTGTATTTTTTTTTCATTACCAGTTCATACCAATTTGTTTTCGGTTAGTGTTCATAGGCGCGACCTATAGCCACCTTATTTTGTGAATTGATATGGGTCTAAATGGGTTAGAGTAAAACGTTATTATGAAATGTTTCATCATATGAGGTACTTACTGGTCTTTATGGCGTAAATGGCTTTTGTAATGCTGCACTGTAGGTTTTTTTATTGTTGTCACTGTCACTTTCATGTCAAGAAATAGAGATAGCAACAGACTTATCGATCTCCTAAGCCAAATGACTGCAATAAGTAAGTAAATAGGCATTTGCATCTATTGTAGATGATTTATAGCGTCAGGGGAAATTGGTGATTACTCATGCCCCTACTTACGGGACGCTATAGTGCCAGGGACAGGACTTTAGATGGAATAGGCTTGCCCAGCACCTATACCATCCTGACAGCTTAGTCGGCTTAATCCACAGGAAAGACATGGTCAATACGTGCGGAGCTAACTAAGCCGCGGGTTTCCTCACGATGTTTTCCTTCACCGTTTGAGAGCACTGGCATTGTGTACATACATTTATTGTTTTACTTTTCTATCGAAAAATAAAACAATTATGACATAAATACCTAATTGAAACTGTTTTACCCATTGAAAAAAATAAGTTTCTTTGCTGATGGAACAATGAATTATTGGTCCACCTGAAGTTAACAATCACTGAAATTAATGCTTATATTTATACCCGACACTTGGCTACCCGACTTTTGGCGATTTTTTCGATCTTTGCTGAAGAAGTGTCTGTTACGTGACAGGGTGTCATGACAATATTCTCAGCTCAGAAAATGCTCAATGGCCTAATAAGTTTTCACTTCAAAAATATGTACTCAAAAAAATATTTAACAAAAACATTGACTTTAGCTACCGCAGGTCTAAAACAAATGAAAACCTTCGTTTCTTTACTATCTCCACTTGAAGTTGTTCAAACACTCAAACAAAAGGATTCTGCTATTTTTTCCCTAATTTGAAAAGGGTCGCAATCTGCGTGAGATAGAGCCTCTGAAAGAACTCTTGCTTACTATCTGCCAAACAAATTCCAATAACAACCAACGTCTTACCTTGCGCGTGATAAATGTAAGGGCGCGAGTGACGAGCTGCGGTCATTTTTTATACTTTCGCATTTGTATTTATATTTGGACAACATAATATTATAAACAACTAAACTGGCTCGTGGAAAAGACATTCTACAGCTATAACGAATTTACATCTTTTCAAAAAAGAAAGTACGGTTGTAGGCAATAAATATTGCACATCGGGTTTTATGCTTTCGTAGAGCGCTATCTCGTTCTGACGCACTTAACGAAATTAGCCGATTTGCAATATTTGTTGCCTTTGTGCCTCAGTTGATCAACTGGATACATGTACGCTTAATTAGTTTTTTTTATATTTTTCTTTAGGTATTTATTTAGTTTTAATTCAATTTATCCATTTTATCATGTAATCCAATTTATTCGCCGAAGGCGGCAAAATGCTCATAGCGCGAGCACTCTAGAGATCTCTCGGGATCTATGAATTTGTGACCTAATTGTTAATAATTATCAATAAAATGTTTATATCTGTTCAATTTAAAAATGTGCTCAGCACAATGATTTTTTGATAACACCTTAGACACAGAAGAGATATCTAGGTCAAATTTTCGAGTTGAGCCCACAATTAAATATTTTGTAATATACCCAGAATTAATGTCTATACTAACGGCTTAGGAATGTATGCTTGTCGCCTGTAATGTTGGCACACGAAACAAAACAACGTTAAACACAACAAACCGCGAAAGCCTTAAATTTGAATGCCTTACAAATTATTGCGACTCCTGTAATAAACAGCATTGAATAAAGGGTGAGCAGGTTTAAGATAAGATTTTATTCCACAGACTCAAAGCAACAGCCTTTCAACCCACTTGTAATATTAAAACGAATGGCGTTATTAAAATAAACAGTAACTTTATCCCGGCGTCTTAAAAACTTTTTCATAAAAGTCTGCTTTTGTTTTTAATTCATGAGATAAAGTTGATGTCGGAGATAAGGAATAAAAAGTCCTACTTTTGGGAAACTGTTTCTGCAGAAAAGGTAAAACGCAATCGCAAACATCAACACCAATCGAAATCGCTCGGGGACTTCGAATTATGTTTTTGTTGGTTCCAAATTGTTTCACTTTGACTTTTCTTTTGTTTTGTATTCAAATGCCATGTTATTTTTTCAACCGTATTCATTTGAAATCTGAATTTGTTTTTCTTGAACTGATTATTCTTGTTGCGTTTACACGAAAAAAATAGCAGCCAAGTGCGAGTCGGACTCGCCCATGAAGAGTTCCTTATCAGTAAGTAATATAACAGACTTCTAAAAGTTCTAGTAGTTCGTCAAAAGGTAAATTGCGGTTTACGATTTATGACGTATAAAAAAAAACTACTGACTAGATCTCGTTCAAACCAAATATCGTTGGAAGTTTCCATAGTAATGTACAACATATATTTTTTTTAGCTTTATCAGTCACTTATTTTAGAAGTTAGAGGGGGGGACCAACTTTTTTCCACTTTGGAAGTGTCTCTCGCGCAAACTATTCAGTTTAGAAAAAAACCATATTAGAAACCTCAACATCATTTTTGAAGACCTATTCATAGATACCCCACACGTATGGGTTTGATGAAAAAAAAATTTTTGAGTTTCAGTTTCAAGTATGGGGACCCCGAAAATTTACAGATTTTTCTTCTATTTTTGTGTAAAAATCTTAATGCGGTTCACAGAATACATCTACTTGCCAAGTTTCATCAGTCTAGCTTTTACGGCTTCGGAGAAAAATGGCTGTGACATACGGACGGACAGACAGACAGACAGACATGACGAATCTATAAGGGTTCCTTTTTTGCCATTTGGCCACGGAACCCTAAAAAGAAAATTAGACGCCACGAAAATAGTCATATAAAAAAAAATACGGCAGCATTTTTAGTAAATAAATAAATGAATATTATGGACAATCCACGCAACACTATCTTGCCCCAAATTAAGCAGAGCTTGTATTATGAGAATCAGATAGTTGATAACTTAATACCAAAATATATTTTTTTGTATCGTAGTGACTGGCGAAACTGGGGGGAGGCCTTTGCCCAACAGTGGGACACTAATACGGGCTAGTAGTAATATTTTTTTTGTTTATACATAGGTACTTAGAATACACCCAGACAGAGAACAAACATGTGCGTTCACCACACAAATATTTGTTCTCGATGGGGATCTTACCCACGACATACGGCGCAAAAGGCAGAGCTACACAAACTGAGCTGAGAGGCCATTAAAAAAAAGTACTAACAAATTAGTTTACTTAACCAAAATTAAACAACAGAATTGACATTATGCCTTGAAACAAACTCATTAAAAAGCAAACGCTGATGAACAAACGATATTACTCCTTAATTAGATTTCTCATTAAAAGGAAAAATAAAACATTAAGCTACTTTACAGCACTTCTCTTTATGCAAGCGGCGTGCAGGAGCTTTTAGAATGCAAATATAACTGACTCTGGCGCCAATTACTTGAAAATTCATGACATTGAAACCCGCAGAAATCATTTAAAGGAATACCTTGCATACGAATTGATAGTTTTAGAGGAGATATTTCAGCAACGTCGAATTTCCTATTGCACGGAGGATTTTTTACCGCTCAGTTAGGGTAATTATGGGTAAGATGCCTTTAGAGCCTTTGTTTTCTTATTGCACAGTTGAATAAATTTGTTTGTTCGTTTATTTATTTATTCAACAAAACAGGTGCATCAGGCGAGTGTAAATGGAACTGCTGGAAGAGGAAGACCTCGGCACCTGTATCTCGATCAGATAACAGATGTTTTAGGGAAAGGACACGTCGGGTGCACCCTTAACCGACATGCAGAAGAAATAATGAATAAATAAAAAATAAAAAATACATGTATGTATTATGCGAGTGAACGAAGCGAAAGAGGAATATCAGGATCGTAGCAAGTGGAAATCCGTGATCTTTGCCCACATTAACGTTAACACTATACGCCATGTTATTTTTCCCCCATGGGAATGAGGCGTGATTTTTAATAGCAGTAAAGTAAAGTAAGTAGTAGGCTGCTTATAGAAAATTTATAAAATAAAACAATATCAATTTGTAGCAACCAAAACGGCTTCATGCTTACTTAAATCACAATTAGGCCCTTATTTAAAAACATTTGTAGTTTGATTAATAAATTCTAACTTAAAAGCCTCTAAATTCAAGCAAAGTTATGCACGCTGGCTGTGGCCTAAGTTTACAAACTTTCACTAGCAACCAACTATTCTCGCATGCAATATGAAGCATGATACATAAACGTGCTCCGGTAATCGAAAATTCTCTTGTTATTCTCGTTTGTACATACGATACACGAAAGGTGGTCACCGGGCACTGCGCCATCACTGCGCGTATAAAGTCACGACTTCACTACGCCTGAGCGTTTACTCTTGACTGACGCATACACATTTAGTATGCTGAAAACAGAGACAGTTACTGTTGGAAGCACTAGCTGTTCTATTTTTTTAAACAGTTAGCTGATATCACACCTGACGAGGGGTAACCATCGTCTATAACAAATAATTGTCTCATAGGTCACGCACGTCAAGAACGTGCCCTACAATACATTGCGTCCATCAACTTGAGGCGTACAGATGTTCAACCTCACGAGCCAGTAATTTCACATCCTTCAAACTGAAACAAAGCAATCTACACGGCAGAAATAGGCATGGTGGTAATACTTCCCCGGACGAGCCTTTTACAAAGAGCTCTACTACTACTAATGTAATCACTTCTTACAAAATGTAAAGGACAACACGACATACGTAGTTGTACAATACACGAGCGAGGGTAAAGATGCACGTTCTCTCAACAAAGGAAGGCAACGTAGGCACGAATATTGTGAAAACAACGTAGAATTTAATAACAGCCGCACTGAGATTTTCTCCTGGATTCATAGCGGAACTAAAAAGAAAGTTATGCGGAAAAGTTAGCGTTGAATAAACCAATTATGCTCTGAAACTCGACATTTGAGATTCAAATAGATTGAACTTCAAGCTGGAGGGTCCAACACGAGATTATGTAAGTTTTGGATCATCCTTCGCTACGAACTGTTTGTTTTCCTTGCTTGCATTGCTAATAGAATCACTAAACAAATTCTATACCAATCGAAAGTAATAGACCCCAGTATTTTCATTCAATAAACATACCGGTGCAAAATGCTAGTATGTTTATACCTGGCTACCCGAGAGTTGTGACCGGAAAAAAATAGGCAACCTAACGTTTGCATATTTTATGGGGTCTATACTTTCTATTGGTATACAATTTGTCTAATAAACAAACCGGTGGTTAAAAAAACAATTTTGTTTTTTAAATTATTAATTAATCATATCCTGGACTGAAATTTGATAGGCAACCCATATAGAATATATTTATTGGCATGTTTAATTAAATATAAAATACGTTTCATTAAATAACCAGCTCGGTGAAGGTCCTTCTATAGCGGGATCCTATACTAGCGTAAATAATAACGTTTCATACAAAATAATATTATTTATTATGGGTTTTTTGCAGTTTTATAAACTTTTTGAACACGGCCAAAAAATTAATGAGCCCCCTTGAAAACTCACGCCTCATTTGTAAGCAAGCATGTAGATAGTACATAACCTAAAAATCCCTTTTGCGGCCTTTTTTTTGACCAGATACCACGCTAGGACTGAAGTCGTGTGGCAAAAGCGGAAACTAAGCCTCTTACGTACAAAAATAGTGTATATTAATCAGGCTCGTAGAGTAAAGATTCGGCGACAACAGCGCGTCTTTTGGGCTTCAGTGGTGGCGTAGACTCTACTCGGATCAGACAAGAAAAAGAGAAATTTAAATTTACTTTATAGATTTTTGTTGACACACTACAAATTAATCATTGCAGGCGATTGGTGGCACTCAGTGAAACTTCATACGTTCATACGGTGTGTGAACACCAATAATGTATTTATTCGTACTACAACTCAGCCTGCTCGCCTATCTTGCTCGGCCGCTCTGTAATCGGCCTACCAGCTTACTGTGATTTTTAGATTTCCTACTCAAAGGGTGTTGGCGACACCCGGTGTACTAAAGCCTTCGCTGTCGTTTGTCACAAAAAGTGGGTAGATGAAAACTCGTTTTGCAGAGTGGATCCTATAAATTGCAAAATAGTGCTAAATATTAGGATATTTAACACTTTTTGCAATTTATAGGCTTGGGTTTAACCGCAATCTCCCCTGCTGTTAAGTGATGATGCGGTCGACAGTGTAGCACGCTTACCTATAATACCTACCTATTCACTCTCTTGTTAAAACAAGTTATACCCACGGAGAGGCAACGCATGAATTGACGTGATTGACACACGCGTGGCTTGCTCGAATATGCGGTTACATAGCTCAACGCATGCACGCACGCTACGCAAGCTTATAAGCTACATGTACAGCGGGTACAGCGTGCATGGCTTTGAGCAAAACCATGGCACGTGCGTTGCCTCTCCCAGTGCCGTGGTGGGCCACGCTACAGTCGTGGGTTCATAATCTTGTACAGCAGTGGGAACTTAGACCCACGTTGTCAAACAAATTAATACACACAAGCGAAGAACGCGCGCTCGTACACAGCATGCGTTGCAGTGGGCCCGCGATTTTAAGTGCACGAAATAAATAAGCCTCTTTTGACGCGTTTTTAAATCACAAATCATTGCACTTGGTTCAAAGAAACCAGTGACACGATAAGAGAGCATTACTTTTAGTTACCACCACAATATACTTATAGCAAAGTATTGTTTATAAACAGCCATCGCACGCAAATATAGTCTTATATTGATGTGTTTATTAGCTGTTTCTGTGGCTCATCAAATCGATGAGCTATTTTGAGTGCGTCAAGATATTTCTGCTCCAGTTATTTCTATGAAAATATTTACACAATCTCAACTAGCTACTTTGGTCAGTATTTAAACTTCAGATGAACTAATAATTTCCAGCAATGGGTTTATAACCCCTTCAGAAAAAGCTTAAAATCTTTATAATAAGAAGAATATAATAAAACGTGATTAGTGACTGTGACAGTATGTTCTATTCCAACACTAGTGTTTTATTAACTAGTTACTAGTGTTATAACGATAAAACACTAGCACACAACACACAAAGATAAAATACAACAAAATTTAAAAAAGTGCAAGCTAGTACTCCCATGCGGGTTTATTTTTATGAACCACGTTATATTCTTTCTGTTTTTTAAGTTATAAACTTTTAATCTATGTGCATTACCCAATAAAGCGGTTAAGCTTCTGTATCATGTTGTGATAAAAGCATCTTGCTTAAGGTACACTGCAGGCTAAACTTCGGCTAGATTTTCTCCATGGGTGCTGGCGCCAGAAAATTATCAGCCGAGCGAGAAATTAAAGTAGCCGTGAACAGCATAAAATTAACTTAGTCTCCAAACGCAGAGGCGAACTCAGGACAAAGAATATTCATTTGGGAAAAATAAAAGGTTTTCTGAAAAGTGGCGTCGTGATTTATTCAGTCTCTGAAATTCTGAAGGAGTCTCTAAGGAGATTGTGGAATATTCTAGAGGGGAAAATAAAATGTTTTAAAATTGGCGTGCTGATTTATGGATCGAAGGAGTTGAGTTTATGGAGCTTGTAATCTTTCTTAGTACATACAATATACATTGCAATAAGATAACATATTATAAATGTTTATCTAACCTGCTAATATAATATAATATGTTAGGCAATCCTTGCAAATTGTTCGTTCTATTACAAGAAAGCATCAGCTTAGTTTAGCTGCAGTATCATTATTTTTGGCTCTGACTATTTTTTGAGTGGACCGTTTCCAGTTTCACACGGATTTAAACCCAAAAGCCGAGTTGGGACATACATTAATTTATACATAAGAATCATTCTACACTCAATTTTTTTTTCTATCCCTTCCAGTCATTGCCGTTGATATATTCTTTCAAGGCAACTGGACGTTACCAATTTTTTTTTGTCTTTGTTCCCTATATTTTTGTTTGGTGATTTTGATGAGAATTCTCTTCATAACTACTTAAAAGCCTAAATACCTCCCATTCATCCAGTCCGTATAGGTCTTAAGGTGCCAACGGATTTCCTCGTCTTTCCTGCTTCTTCCGTTCTATGCATTTGGATTTGCACGTCTAATTAAACGAAACTTTATTAATTTTATACCTAATTTATGAAACACCAACGAAAGCGTTGTCATGAAAGACTGCTTCAAGAGTTATTTCTTGTATTTATTTAATTCCTATAAATACCTATATATAGCCTGTTAGCATCTACTGCTGGGCCTCCTCCCTAAAGCTGGAACGTGAAACGCTGTCAAATATGACAGCGGTATTTGACAGTGTTTCACTGATCGCCATCGACATCGCCTAGATGTGCCTTAATACGCCACTCTCTTCGGTCGTCAAAGTACTTAATTTGGATAAATAAATATATAATGTCAGTGTCTAAAGTTAATTTCATGATGATTGTGCCGTTTAACATTTCAAGATGGCGTCATTTTTTGGGTCATTCTTGACATAATCGTGCAACAACGTATTTATGACACACTAGCAGCCCGTCCCGGCTTCGCACGGGGTAGACAATATTGTTGTACATTATTTTGTTCTATCGCTAATAGTTTCGCCAGCGCATTTGACGAAAGACATTTTAAGACTCATTTTTCTACACCTTCGGTTACATTGTTCAAATTTTACCAAGGATCCCTAATTTTTTTCAAAATGAAATGTAGCCTATGTCAAATTGGAAGAATGTAGCATACTATTGGTGAAAGAATTTTTTAAATCGGCCCAGTACTTTTTGAGCCTGTTCATTACAAACATACAAACATACAAAAATAGGTACAATTCTTTCCTCTTTATAATATTAGTGTAGATAAGTTGCGACTTAAAAGCCTGCACACATCTAGGCGACGGCGATGGCGTTCAGCTGAAACGTTGGCAAATATCACTGTCATATTTGACAGCGTTTCACTGATCTGATCCGAAAGTTGCGTTTAGAGCGCTCATTCATTCCCAATCCCAAAACAATACCTGCCACCGAAAAGTGTAACAGTATAAACCAAAAACCGAATAATCCTGTCTCTTTCCGGATAAGTGAGCAAGCGGTTAAAAACGATGGTTCTGTGACGGTAGAAGATCGGATGTGGATTGAAGTGCGTTCACTTGTCCGGAACAGGGAACCGGATTCATTTCGTCCGGACCGAAACTCTTTTTGAAAGTACTACGGTTTTACTCTTTGGTTTGATTTAATTGAACCTGTGAAGCGAGTATCGCATTGATTTGTAGATCGGTATTTGAACATTAACTGAAGGAAAACGTTATAAAGAAACTCAAGGCTTATTTCTTTCTTATGTACAAAAGCGGTTGTAAAAAAAGGTTATAAGGTCGGTTGCCCCTCAATAAACCAACGGTATTGTGTAGAGGGAGACTCCATCTTCCGATTTTCTGGGTTGCGGAGATGATTTTAAAATTTCCGGCATTGGAGATGAAATAAATAATTAATGTTTTAGACAATCCACAAAAACACTATCTGGCCCCAAACTAAGCAGAGCTTGTACTATGGGAACCAGCTACTGATATACTACGTATATACATTTTTTATGTAAACCTAGACGGAGAACCACCACAAGTATTTGCTCTCGGTGGGTATCGAACCCACGACCTACGGCGCAGAAGGCAGAACTCTACCAACTGAGCTGAGAGGCCAGTCAAAAACTTTTTTTTGACTGGCCTCTCAGCTCAATTGGTAGAGTTAAGCCTCTTTAGGCTTCAAAATTGTTTTTTCTTTAATGTGGTCAATTCATTGTCCCTAGGTGAACAGCTGGCCTACCATGAAATTGTGACAACAGTGTCAACACATTCAAACCCAAGAAGAAAATGAATGTGTGGGTCAGCCTATCTATACACAATTTGACAGCCAAAGCGAGCTCCTTAGGGTTATGCCATACGAAGCTCGTGGTAGCCCTGCGTGGTATCTGAAAAAAACGTGAGTAAACAGGCCTTTGCATATATTGTAGATGATGCAGGTATATAGCGTCAGGGGCAACTGGTTACTCAATCCCTATTTGTGGGATAATAGAGGGCTGGGAACAAGATTTTAGATGGAATAGGCTTGCCCAGCACCTATACCATCCTGACAGCTTAGTCGGCCTAATTCACAGGAAAGACATGGTCAATACGTGTAGAGCTGACTAAGCCATGGGCTTCCTAACGATGTTTTCCTTCACAATTTGAGAGCAATATCATTGTGTACATACGTTTTCCGAATAGATAAATCCATAGGTGCACATTAAAAACGGAAGGCGGGGTGGGGTGGGTTACTATCACCCTGTATCTACCTGTAGGCCTCCAGTGCACTCAAAATCAGTTTTATAGTTGAATAGATAACATAAAATAAATAAACTAAAATTGATCGTTAAGTCTGTTAATAGCTTTAAAGTAAATAGAATTAGCAATTCAAACAGAACTTAATTAATACTGAGTAAAATATTTGCTAACAACGCTGGACTGGACTAGAAAAGCTTCTCATAATTAATTTTGGTACCTATCGACTGGTATTGGATCGAACCCTTCGTCTTTGCTGTTAAGCTGAGGTTTCTTAATATACGGCGGCCGTCATGACGTCACACCATACACCGCAGATCCAGATTCCATCCTCACCACCTGGATGGCTGATTTTCCACAACTGCTTGTTTTTTTGCCGCGCACGAGTAAGATGTGGAATGAACTGCCTTCTGCGGTTTTTCCTCGCAGTTTTGACTTGGAATCTTTCAAAAGGGAGGTCCTTCACATTTTAAAAGGTAGAGCATCAGCACCATCTCTGGTTTTGCAGATATCCATGGGTAACGGTGACTGCTCCCCATCAGGTGGTCCGCCTGCTCGTCTATTAACTTTAGCATGAAATAAACTGACTGCTGTTAAACAATGTTAAATTCAAAGTAGTAGTAGAGTTATTTGTAAAGGGCTCGTCCGGAAAAGTACCATTAGCGCTGAGACCAATCTCTTCAATAGAACTTTGGCATGAGAATAAATGACTAATTATAAGAACTGGAATTGACGGTGGTTTAATCCTCTTCTAAGCTTTTTTGGCCTTATGCCTTGCGCTGCTCACATCTAAGCGTTCTGCGGTGAAACGCTGTCAAATTTCACTGTCATATTGACAGTGTTACACTGATCGCTTAGATGTACGAGGCTTAGCGATCAATGAAACGCTGTCAAATATCGCTGTCAAATTTGACAGCGTTTCACTGATTGCCATCTCCAGCCATTTAGGCGCGTGCAGGCCTTTATACCCACTCGAATGTGAAAAAAACTAAACGCGCAGGAGTTGAATTTTGTCAGTATGTTATGTTACTGTGGTCATTTTACGGTGGTTGTTTATTATAGAAAGCAGCCATCCGAAAGGTAAAATACGCAGATATCTGAGAAGGAAACTCAATTAGGAAATACCTATCCCGTTCAGAGTTATTCCAGTATTATCCGTAATTATTCAACTTTGTATTGCTTTTCATGATGAAATAATGAACTTTTTTAGATTAGCGCTTCTTCTTCTTATCGTGTCACTGACTCTTTCGAACCAAGTGCGGTGAAAGGATTTTAAGCGCGCCCTAAAGAGGCTCCTTTCGTGCACTTGACACATATTTTCGAACTTTTTAGGTTCTACGATATTCCGGTTTCCTCACGATGTTTTCCTTCACCGTTTGAGAGCACTGGCATAGTGTACCTACATACATTTTTGGGTAGAAAACTCATTGTTAGGTATACGACTGGATTTGAACCCACGACCTTAGAATCAAAAGGCAGGGCCGCTACCACTAGGCCACCAGCGAACTAGCGCTGAATGTTGTATTTGCTAATATTTTATTAATTATTTTGTAGCGTGAAGTATAGTGTACCTTGACTTGTATATTTTGAGGTGTAGTTATTAGTAGGTACATTTTGATCAATAGTCTGTGGTGCAAACAAAATATGTAAAGCAAACAAAAAACAAAAAAAAAAAAAAGACTAGTACATACTTGTACTATTTATATTTGATACCCACGACACAGTGAATCCTAGTGGTGGGTGGGGTCAAGACTAAGTATAAATATGGGCGCCTATATTATTACTTGTTACCAGGTTTTATGACTTATGTATGTAGTCTCTGCCTTTAATGTTGCAGTAGGCAAAGTAGTGGCTGCTTCTTCTTCTTGTCGTACCACTAGTTCTGTTGTATACCAGTGCTCTCATGTGCTCTTCTGTGATAGTACTGTTTTAAATACACACTGTGCCAGCGTTTATTACCCACACTACTGCCACAAAATAGTCTCATTGATACCAATACCGTAATTCCAGTATTAATTGAACTCGCCTTTGGTTGTTTAGATGAGTTCGAGTGGCTTCTGTTAATGGAAGTTCGTTCAGGTTCCGTTTAAAGTGTGGTTTCCAACATTGCTGGTATCCATTACTTTCAATTAACAAATTAAGCTGTAACTCAACTACGTAAGACTCATTTTCACAATTGTACTTATTGTTTTAATTGCGAATGCTTACAACGGAACATTTTAATGAAATGTGATACAGTTTTTGTCGTCATATCAGAGTCTACTTTTTGAGGTAGATTATAGAAAAACTAACCCTTAAAACTGCTAGGAAAGTTAAAACAAAATTCTGGCAGAAGTAGGCAGAAAACGGTGTGACGTTACAGAAAATCATAACTCGCTCAAATCTATAAATAAACTAACCGTGCCCGCGACTTCTTGTGTATTTGGGTAGCATTTTTAATTTGCAGCGGAAAAATCAGTGTTCGTCTGCCCTCACGTGTTTGCCCATTCGGCTAAGCATAATTAGGCATATTTCCCCACCTACACCGTGTCGTAACAAACCGTCATGTGTACTTACCTTAATTTGAATCGGTTCAGTAGTTTTGGCGTGAAAGCGCGAACGATAGACAGACAGAGTTACTTTTTTAATACTTAGAATATGATATCTGTATATTATATTCTCAGAGAACAAACATCTGCGTTCATCGAACAAATATTTGTACTTAGTGGGGATCGAACCCACGACACATGGTTTAGCTAAGTACATACATAGTACTAAGGTAGTGTAGTGTAAGTCATACTAAGGGTAAGTTCTAAAGTGTAAGGTGTGATACTTCACATGGACCCTGTGACCTGTAAGGGCTGTCGAAATAAAACAGGCGTTGGTTCTTTGTCACTCCACTGTGTTATATCCACTGATTTTACACCTCATCTGGCTTATAAAGCTTTCAACCGAAAAACCAATAATCATTCACGCTTACATATTTTGCAAAACCAAACCAATTCAGTCGCAAAAGCACCTACGGCCTATGAGCTTTCAGAACTGGATTCAAGTTTAAAAACTTCGGCATCCGACACACTTACTTCAATTTATAAATTCATCATCGCAAATCATAAATAAAATTCCCGTTTTTTGGTGTATTAAATACATACTTCTAAAATTTACTAGATGCGCCCACGGTGTTACCCGTGATAGAGAAATATGTATTTTTCCTATAAGATACATTTCTTTAAACCTTGTAAGCAAAATTTCAAGATGATCGGTTGAGCGCCTACTCAATCAAACCAAATATTTATTTGTTTTTATCTGAAACTTTTTTGAAAGTTTATATCATTTGTGTGAAAATTAAACAAGCTTTCTTGAGTAAAATGCACTAAAAATCGATTCCACAAACTTTTACAAAACCCTTTGAAAAACACGATTCCTGTATACTATCCCATACGAACCGTGCATTTTCCGTAGCAAAAAGTCTTAGGCGTATGTGCTATTTCAGACTATAATCTATTTCTGTGCTACATTTCATTCAGATCCGTTTAGCCGTTCTGACGTGATTGCGTAACAAACATCCATCCATTCATCCAAACTTTCACATTTTATAATATTAGTGGAATTTTATACAACTAGCTGATGGAACAAGCATATGGCCCACCTGGTGTTAAGTGGTAACCGTCGCCTATAACAAAGCATAAAAAAGTTTGCGTTCACCAAAGAAAATGTTTGTTCTCTGTGGGATAAAATATAATAAATCTTGAGCTGATAATGTTTTAATCCAAAGCCGAATCCAGTGTTGAAAGCTCACAGACTGCTATTGTACCTACACAGTCAATTGAATTGTGGTCTCAGCGGATACAACCATTGATTCGTGTAATTTTGCTCTGAAAGAACAAACGAGTTTACATGAAATTATTTCGTGCGTATTAACTTAATGAGTAGCATACAATGTTTACGTCTGTTTACCGTAAATTGGATAAATTCAGTATTTTATACTGATGGAGTAGCCACGACATTGTTTGTATTGTTGTTTTATGACTACAGGAACCTCCAATAAAAAGTTTATTTCTTAGTACTCGCCAAACAAACATATAAATTCCAAGGAAGGCCAAAATAAACATCTGGAATTGATTCAAATGAAGCTTAAGTTTGGCTTAAAAGATTTATTGATCCACCAAAAAAATTGCATTTTTTAATGTTAGATTAAAATAGTATTTATAAATGATCTGAATAAGTTTTACGCTTACATGCATTTGTTTAGTGCAACATTTAAAATCTTTCTTTAAAAGCCTGCGCACATAGGCAATGTTGATGGCGATCAGTGAAACGCTGTTATATTTGACAACGTTTCACTGACCGCCATCGTAGATTGCTTAGATGAGCGCAAGCTTTCAAGTCACATAATAATTCATATCCATTGATAAATTGGTCCACACGTAATGTATCGTGATAACATGACAGCGATTTAAGCATCGCTGTCATGCATGGCTATCACGCTTTAATCGTAGATCGCTGTGTTATCGCCTTGATGTGGCCGGGCCTTTAGTTCAGAGATATGCAATACGTAAGCTTGTTGATTTATGAGATTGTGGAAGCCAGGAGGAATGAATACACTCGGATACAGTAATTGCATCTATATTAGGTATATACTTATTTCTGTTCTGCTTCTATTGACTTTGTACTGGAGGCGCTAATGTACATCACGTTATTGTACACCCCGTTATTACGATGCCAGTTAAGCCACATGCACACTAGATCAATTCAAACATGGATTTTTGCTTTTTTGTTTTAGCACCGCGGATACTCATACCTTGTCTTCAATACTCTATAGGGCAGGGGCTCAATTCTAGACCAGTGCCTTTTTTGTCACAGTAGATATATATCACAAGAAACAAGAACTGTCCAATTCCCTAAAGAAACTGACCTTTAAAGATTCTAGACTAGTTACTTTTTTGTCACGGTAAATATATATCACAAGAACTGTCAGTTTCTTTAGGGAATTTGACAGTTCTTGTGATATATATCTACTGTGACAAAAAAGTCACTGGTCTAGCATTGAGCCCCTGATCCGACTTAGATAGGCTAGGTTATGTTAGAACATATAAATTACGCACAAGACGAGCGAACAGAGCGAGCGTGCCGCGGCAATGGCCGCCGCAGTGCCCGAAAATGTATTTTTTTCAATACACCCTCAAAGGGGCTGTCCCGTAGTGCAATTATCCATAGCTAGATAAAAAAAGTTATAAACGAAATATTCATCTGCGACAGTGGATATTTGGTCTTAACAATTTCACAATGAAAAAAAAGTGGATACGTTTAAACTGGGTGTACATTAACTGGACCCCTTTGTACGATTAGGAATATAATATACTTACATTTTGGATTTGTTTCTCGTGTGTTCCTGTAAGATGAACAGCTTGGCGCGTTGTATGAACTGCTAGTATGATTAAACATTATCACTATTTTTATCACAGTAAGTACTAATTATCTTAATTATCGTGTGTGAACCAAAACATCTCCCGATATAATTATTTTTAACTTGAGTAAAAAGCTCTTTTTATCGTTTAAAAAATAAAACGTTGCATAGAGAACTGGGACCTAACAAACAGTTGGGAGTAGCACATTTAATTTTACACATTCAAAAATGATGCAAATGGAAAAATACTGCGCAAAAAATTTGTATTTTGTCCTAAAAAGTACACTTTATTGGGCGAACACTGCACCAAAGTTTTCTGTACACTGAAATCCCACAAAATTGTGCTCTAATTTCCATTCATTCGCGCATCGTATGCGTTGAATCGAGACTATTCGAGACTGGCGAACGATCCGGATACAGACGTTATTTTTGTTACACCACATGCTGTGTTTATTCAAAATATATATTTTTCGCAGGGTACTCGACTGTACGCAGCTGCTGTAAAAAACTGAATACTGTTGGACTGAAGTTGTTGTTATCACGCCACATCCAAACTATAGCATTTAAATATATTATTATATTATAAGTTTTTTGGACTGAATTGAATATTGTTATTATATTTGAATATTTATCAGTTGAGCGATCGTTTATAACGGTTTGGAGATAGCTCAACTGTTTCTTGTGTATTTTGTACATTTTGGAAATATTTGTTTCATTTTAAGTTGTTTATTTGTGTAAATAAATGTTTTTGAATATACAATACGACTTAGTTACCAATTAACTTAAATTAACTAATAATAAATATGTATTCTAACTAATATTGAACATTAAACTTAAGTAACTATTTGTTTAGTAGATAAAATCAAGCATATTTGGACACCATTTTGTGACATCATATGGTCTTATCGTGGACTGTACTGAGAGAAACACTGTCCTAATTAGTAGAAATCTTATTCGTGAGATTAATGTCATGTGTTTTATTTCTGTTTCTTAGCATGGTGTTTGTGTGTCTCTCATGTTTTTCCGTATTTATTAAGACATGAATAAAAACTTTTTCGTTCTCTTAAAATAAGATTCCTACCTTCTCACTTTACCATTTGGTCTGTTTATACAAAGTCAGTAAGCCTACCACAAGCTCTGCCTGGCTCTGCCTCTGGCTCTGGTTTGACTTTGTGTGAGTGCTCACCAGTGTATTATACTATGTGTGTGACGTTTCGACGTAGTAGTTATTTAGTCTACACTCACACAGACTCAAAACCAGAGCCAGAGACAGAGCCAGACAAAGCTTGTGGTAGGCCTACAGTTCCAGTTTAGCTTTTATATTTTCTCAAGAGAGAAAGGTAGAAGTTTGAAGGATAAGTAGGTCCGCGGCTTGAGCCGACTTAATACTGTCTAATTGATTTTAATTATTGTTTGTTATTGTTCCGAGTCAAAACATTTGAGACAGCAATCCAATTTATTTGTTTGTTGAAAAGGTGGAAATTTCACTAGAATTGAATGTTTATTCATTGTATCGAGGTCAAACTTGAAGAAATAGGGTTGGCATGTAACGATTTTGAATCTAAATAAATATGATATCTCTCTCTCTCTCTCTCTCTCAAGACTTAAATATTATCCACGATCTGTAAGTACATGAATATTTTTATAAGGATACGTTCGGTTGGAGATTGGCGCGATCAACACCCATCAATAAACATTAGACTGTCGAGTTTCATTAAGCATTTGATTTTTATTTTTAAAAACTACTATTCATTTTCACCATAGACTAAAATATCGCCTCTATGTCTAGATTAGATTAGATTAGAAAATTCTTTATTGCACAAAATGAAGTACATAGGCGAACTTAATGCTAATTAGCATTTTCTACCAGTTAACCATTGTGTTATGTGGAGTGGGTGGTAGTGCTTTATGATAATAGAAGAGAGAGACGTTTACTTAAAACTAGAAACCTACTAATAGAATACCTACATATTACTACATATAACAGTACCTACAATACATAAATAATAAATAAAAATAATAATAATACATATATGTATAAATACAAATATAATCTATGTCTAGTTCTGTCTCTGGCTCTAATTTTGAGTCTGTGTGAGTGTTGACAAAATAAATCCTAGGTCGAAACGTCACAGATAGGTACAGTATAATACACTAGTGAGCACTCACACTGACTTAAAACCAGAGCCAGAGACAGAACCAGACAGAGCTTGTGGTAGGCCTACTGATTGTAACTCTACGCTATAATCGTTTATTTCTTTGCTCTTATGCAACGTTTTTAACGATTGCGCAAATAAAAATAGTAGGGTAATAAAGAACGTTGAAAAATAAACCGCCTCAATGTAATGCCAGATACGACTATGTGCTGTGGAAATGTATACATCATTAAAAATGAGGTTACTTCTTGAGAAAAAGTAGAGCATTTTGTGAAGAAGTAATAGAACTCTGTTATATTTAAGAAGTATTTAAGGTTCTCAGTCTTTTTTGTAGACAATCGACGCAACATTTTCGAGCCCCAAAATAATAAACAGAGCTTGTAGGTGATATTAAAATACATATGAGCAACTTTTTTTGCAAATACATACTAAGAATACAATATAACATCTGTGCACACTTGCTTGACCTTTTCGGCAATTTTTCATCATCCGCACTTGATGTGCGGGTTGGTTTTTCCGCAAGTAGGCCGCTGGCGGGCCCTTTTTGCGTGACCCTTGACACGTGTTGCTCGAACTTTTTTAGGTTCTACGACACATCGGTTTTCTCACGATGTTTTCCTTCACCGTTTGAGAGCGCTGGCATAGTGCACATACATTTTTGGGTAGAAAAACTCATTTTTACACGACTGGATTTGAACCCACGACCTTCGGATCAGAAGGCGGGCCGCTACCACTAGACCACCAGTGCCCACGTGCTTGACCTTTGCAATGCTTTGATATAGGCGATGGTTACCAGTCGAGAACTTCTATTTTAAAGCCTACACACATCTAGGCGATGGCAATCATCTGATAAGATACTGTCATATTTGACAGCGTTTCACTGATCGCCATCGCCATCGCCTAAATGTGCACAGGCCTTGATAGATAAACTAAATTGCAAAGATTCATGTCAGTTAATTTTACTTGCAATTGCAGTGCAGTAAACCTCTTTCTTCAAAAGAGGTAAGTATACAACTTTGAATCAATACTGATCGAACTACTTTAAAGCAAACTTCGTATGTGAAGTTCATTAAGTTCCTATAACTATCAGACGGCCTACCATAAGTGCTGTCTGGCTTTGTCTCTGGCTCTGGTTTTGAAACTGTCTGAGCGCTCACCAGTGGTATATTCTGTGTATGTGACGTTTTGACGTATTAACTATTTAGTCAACACTCACACAGAATCAAAACCAGAGCCAGAGACAGAGCCAGGCAGAGCTTGTGGTAGGCCTTCAGACGGTCCCTTCTATATCAAATTTAAACTTTACCGGTTACACATAGCTGGATTTGCTTTGAGTAAGTCCTTGGCTATTGAAGAAGTTTATTGTTGATCATCCCTGGTGTATAGGTTTCGTGGTCCTTTGAGCAAACTTATTAATACCTACCTTGAGTACTTGAGTGCACCGTAGGGCACATTTCAGACCTACGATGCAATACTTTGTTATAGGCAATGATTACTCTAATATTATGGGGGGCATATGCTTGTTTCATTATATAGTGGTTTAAAAAAAATGATGTTCTGCGACTTGAAGATATATTTTATTCAAAAGTTTTTGAAATAAGTGGTAAGTAAATATCCATTCATATTTCTTTACTCGTTTGACTTTTTGCAGTTTAAGGATGGACCGACGACATCGTTAAGATCGCGGGATGGAAAGGACTCGTTCGTAAAGAATCGTTCGAACTGGAAATTTTTAGGGGCGGCGTATGTCCAGCAGTGACTTCTTCAGGCTGATAATGATGATTTTGAACAACACTGGAGGTACCAGAAATATCTTGATTTGTTTATCTCCTGTCTTAATTTTTTATCTCATCCTAAAATAAAGAATATTTTAAAAACATCAAACGAAAAACTTCATCGCAAAATTAATTATATAAATTAATTTTATAACACATTTGCTCATAAAGGGTCTCCTACTTCACCGATTTCAATATCGTTATGTATGTTTTTACGTACTTGTGCGTTATCGTAATGTAAAACGCACGGTTATCAATCCACGAACGGTACCTTTTTAAATCTTAGCAAAGAGTTTTTATGTCAGAAAACTGACATAAAAACTTTTTGCTAAGATTTTTTTGTGGTAAACATTTTATGAATAAAATTAACTCTGGGAGATAAAATATAGAAAATACACATTTATTCATTAATTTAATTAATTTTAACAATAAATGAATACCATTTATTTATAACAAAAACAAAAAAATATTAATTTACTCTATTAGTATGTTTTTGTGCCTTTGCCTTAAAAAAAAAAAATTAGCTAATGATTGTTGATTATTAAAAAAAAAAAAAAAATTTGCTAATTTGTGAAAAAGTAAAAAATTATTCCGCGCGCTTTTTCTTTTCGCTGTATTATTTTTGTTTGAAAATGTCGTCAAGTAATGATGAATTTATTAATTCGAACCGCCAAAATTTTCAGAGGCAGTGAAAAAGGCTACTTTAGGCCTCTTGCCTGAAAAATCGAACGATAGATACTTACAAGCGTATCAAAACTTCATCTTATGGAAAACAAGCAAAGATGCCAATTCATTTTCACAGAAAGTGTGTTTTTAGCTTATTTCATGGAACTTTCTCAAAAATATAAGTCAAGCTCATTGTGGTGGCAACGTAATAATCAACTTTACAAATTGTTCAAATTTTTCCAACTGTTTTTACAAGTACCTAAGTAATTACTACAAGTAAGTAAGTTCGTCCGAAAGTCCGAGTATTATTTGTTTCCTCGCAAATGTGTTATAAAACGTCGTATGACATACGTGCGCTTTGATAATTACAGCCTCTGCTTTCTTGTAGCCCTCGCCTACGGCTCGGGCTTGCAATAACGCCTCGGCTGTAATTTTCAACTTACCGCACTTATATCATAATGTACTATTACCGCACAGCAAAAATAGCGCGCTACGAGCTGCATAATCAAGTAACTAAAGATATCTGCTATTATTTAGGCTGGCTGAGCAAAGCCGAGGCTAGGGGTGCGAAAGAGGTCACCACAGCCGGACGAAAAAATATTTTTTTCAAATCGGCTTACAAATGACGAAGTTATGCGGTAACACACAAAAAAATACAACCGAATTGAGGACCTCCTCCTTTTTGATTGGAAGTCGGTTAATAAAAGACAATGACTTATTGGAACTTTGAACCCCGCTGAGTGAAAGTTTTCTCAAAAATATAAGTCAAGCTCATTGTGGTGGCAACGTAATAATCAACTTTACAAATTGTTCAAATTTTTCCAACTGTTTTTACAAGTACCTAAGTAATTACTACAAGTAAGTAAGTTCGTCCGAAAGTCCGAGTATTATTTGTTTCCTCGCAAATGTGTTATAAAACGTCGTATGACATACGTGCGCTTTGATAATTACAGCCTCTGCTTTCTTGTAGCCCTCGCCTACGGCTCGGGCTTGCAATAACGCCTCGGCTGTAATTTTCAACTTACCGCACTTATATCATAATGTACTATTACCGCACAGCAAAAATAGCGCGCTACGAGCTGCATAATCAAGTAACTAAAGATATCTGCTATTATTTAGGCTGGCTGAGCAAAGCCGAGGCTAGGGGTGCGAAAGAGGTCACCACAGCCGGACGACCATAATTTTTCATCTCATTAACTTCGAGGCTCACGTGTCCTGAATGAGCATGGGGCTCATTAGCCGCACTCGATTTACTCATCGACCTGCTTTCTGCATCTATTTGAGGACATTTTTATTTTAAACGGACCTCAACGGTCTTTTTATTTAGAATTTATATCTACAGCGAACATAAAAAAAACAAAATAACAAACGTATTAGTAAAGGTTTTTATAATGTCCCAAAAGTTAAGAGCCGAGCGGGATTTGAACGCGCGCTTTTGGGATATTATAAAAATCTTTATCACCATAAATCAATAAAAAACTTATCAGTATCATCATCAGTCTGAAAAAGTCCACCGCTGGACGTCATCATCATCATCATTTCAGCCCGGTATCACCTACTGCTGAGTATAGGCCTCCTTCATTTTCTGCCAGCCTCCTCTGTCCTGTGCGTCTTTTGTCCAGGTGTATCCTGCGAACCTTACGATGTCGTCGACCCATCGCGCTTTCAGACGCCCCAAATTTCTTCGGCCCAACTTCGGCCACCATTCGGTCAAGGCTTTACTCCACCGACCATCACCACGTCTAGCCAGGTGTCCTGCCCAACTCCACTTGAGATTTACCACCCTGTCACCGACGTCGTAGACCTTTGTACGACGACGGACCTCCCCTACACATTTCCAAGAAGAACGATTCTGAACCCTTTCCATCCACCGACTTATCGCGATCTTACGATGCCGTCGGTTCATCTGGTACCCACCAGATGCCAGGGCGCCTTACTTATCGTCTTCCGTTCGTGGTCGCTATTTGAAAATCTTTTTCCCCATCGCATCCCATATTTTTCATTGCTCTTAGAACATTAGTTTTTTTAATATTGGTGATTTTTATTTCTGTGTGGCACTAACAGATTGGATATTTTTAATATGAAATAAATAATTTGAATTGAATAAAGCTGGTCTTCCAGCTTTATTCAATTCAATTCAAGTTATTAAACAACACTAAAATAAAAGATAATTATAAGCTTAAAAAACTTGAGTAACCGACTTCATTGCCAAACGGCTAAACCGATTTTAATGAAATTTGTTTGGGACAATCAGGACGTAAAAATAACCTTCCAAATAAAAAAATAATTTTCTAAATCGGTTCTTAAATGACGGAGGCATGCAGTTACATACATTAAAATAAATATTAAAAAAAAAATGGCAACACCGATTTTAATAAAAATTAAAATGGGACCAATCTGGAAGCAGTACCTTTCAGATAAAAAAATATTTTTTTCAAATCGGCTTACAAATGACGAAGTTATGCGGTAACACACAAAAAAATACAACCGAATTGAGGACCTCCTCCTTTTTGATTGGAAGTCGGTTAATAAAAGACAATTACTTATTGGAACTTTGAACCCCGCTGAGTGAAAGTTGCACGACTGCTATTTAGAGTAAATAAATCATTTCATATTCGCATACGACAAAGCTGCATTCACTACCTGTCCACATCATAAACGTAGAGGAAACAGCTACTAAAGTTATTCTCAACTTTTGTTGGCAAGCCGCAACGTAAAATGACAAATCACAAAACACAAGCTATTGCAAGAATGCAGAGAATATAATAAAACAGAGAAGTCCAACTCCGCAGCCTGCACTTAACTAAACATCGCGCGGACCAGTTATGTTAACAGTTTCATTTCTATGTCTAGCACCAGTTTAGACCAAATTAAGTCACTGTCTTCTCAATTGGAATAGGAACCAAAAAGCTTGTGGCTTGCTTTAAAAACCGGGTATAGTCCATGAGAAACTACTAGATCAAATAACATGTCAAAAGCTATTTAAATGTTTTGCAAAAATACCTAAAGAAATCTTTTTCTTTTTAAATTTAAAAGCTTCGCTCTTGTGGTGGTTTAGATGCAGTTTTCTCCAAATAAGTCTTTCGAATGTGGCCTCCTCGACTTCCTTATACGATATGACAGCGACCTTTTCTTTGATCTGGCTAACGTACCTTATTCTTGGCTTTCCTCTTTCCATATCAAGTGCACAGAAGAAACTTCTTTGAACGTTCACCACACAGATTAAAAAAAAGTCGTGAGAGAACACGTATTTCTTTTAAAGTAGAGTCATGTAGTCAAGTGAAGTCATGGTTCTGTACGTTCTGATCAATATTTTCCTTACAAACGCAATTACTATTGAGTTTTATAGTTTGATGTCTTCCCAATATTTTGGCTCGTAGTTGCATGAGTCATGCTATTTCAAGGAATTTATGTGTTAATTTATATGCCCGAGTGGAATGATAATTATGTCGAAATAACAGGAAACAATCAAACTCACAAATCATGGTAAATATCATTTTTTACAAAATACGTAACAACGAAACAAAAGGACGCTAGATTAAAAACGGCGAGACATAAAGGCCAGTTTATACACTTGCATCTGTATAGCAGCAAAAAGTTGCAATTGGTTTGTTGAATCTAAAAAAGTTTTCAATTTTATTGTTTATTTTAAACTTTAACAATAAATTATAATGATATTTGATGCGTAAATAATGATGTTTATTTGAATTTGTTATAAGCAATTGAAAATTCATAACATTTGAAAAATAATCACGTGAACACAAACGCACCACCAAATTGGTCGCCATATTTGTGACGTCATAAGGGTATAGGATCGGCTCTGTATCAGCATCAGCTGTATGCTACGATGAGTAGAAATCGTTGAACTTAAGTATTGTGACGTCATGTTCGTTCGGATATTATCGGCATGTTTTCGGTTCAGAGTTCAAAAATTTTTTTTTTTAATTTGATACAAAAAACGATTCAACTTGTCGTTTTACGACAACTCAGCATTAGACCATAGAGTGAAGCCACAAAACTGCAGCGCAACTACCACAAAACACAATATACGTAAATATGATCATATTTCCGAATTCCGCAATAAACTCAAGTGGTTGCCAATCCGTTTTCGTCGGAATGCTCACATCCTTAATCTTCTCTATAATACTCTTTTCTCTCCTATAACTCCTTTATACTTGAAGGAACGATTTCAATTTTTGCACCTTTCCCATCCTCTTAACCTTCGCTCATCCGAAACCTTACAACTCCAAACCCCTGTTCACTCCTCTACTTTCTACAAAAGGTCATTTACAGTGCAGGCTTTCCGCTTGTGGAATGCGTTACCTGTCGATATCAGAAAGGCTAAGTCCAATGATATTTTTAAAAGGATGGTCAATGATCACTACCTAACTAGTTTATAGTCTATCTTTGTTCTTTGTATGTAGGTATATATATGTGAATGTTTGTATTTATATAATATTTTTATTTGTGTAATGTATATTTATATATTTAGATATTGTAAGTACGTTTATGTAGGTAATATTTTTGAAAATACTCGTAATATTTATTTAATCTCATCAAATCAAACTCTCTCTTGTTTATGTTCGATTCTGTCCATCCCAAGGTTGTCTGGTAGAGATCGCTGTTAGCGATAAGGCCGCCCATTGTTTTACTGTGAATTTTTATTTTTAAGCAAAATATTGAATTCCTATATGTGTCATAGTAATCAATAAAGAGTTATCTATCTATCTATACTCAAGAAGGGCAACGAATGGGTCAATAAAGGCATTGCGAATTTCTGTGATGCGTCGTCACAAGTGTAAATCGGCCTTATCACGGAATTTGGCTGCAAACTGGGAGCTCGAGCAACCCAATACCTTCAAGAACTGGTGCTCGCCTCCTGTAATTTTGTGGATAATGGTGACCACTAGCGCGGAGGTCGCAACGCCAAAAGCCAAAGAGCATTACCGATTACGTTCATTTGTTCTACTGCAGGAGCGCTGCCAAATTTCTCCGCGAAACGAATTAGTCTCGTAATTTCTGGTTTTACCTGCACTATTGCAATTAAAATAATTTTAGTGAAGTCCTTTTGTACAGCAAGTTGCAACAGTAAGTTCAACTTTTGTACAGTTGTAACTACAAGACAAATGTCATTATCATCATCTGCAGCCTGGGTTAACCCACTGCAGTGCATATAGTGCTTTGTTCTTGCCTTCTCAAATAGTGCAGCATACGAAGAGTGAGAGAGAAGAGGCTACGCACGTGTATTGAGCTTCGCTTTGTAAGAAAACGTATGTGGTTGAGTCCACTTCAACTCAAGGAGAGGCTAAGCATGAACTGACGTCATTGACACACGCGTGGCTTGATCGAAATAAAACAAATACCAATTTAAAGGGAGCAATTAAAATTCAATTATAAAAAAGGGTTAACGCTCGTATTTTTTTTAATTCAATTTCCCATTCAAAAGACATAATTTCTTTTGCCGTGTTTATAGATACTTGTATACGTGTTCGGAACCCTTTCTAAGCGAGATTTATTTAATAGAGCTTCATATTTCAATTCTGATGGAAGTTTATAAAGTAGTACTTGCCTACTCAAAGCGCAGTCAACAAGAAACATTTTTGCCTGCCTGTACGATCGTATTGCAAACTGACGCCAGTCACGCGGAAAATTAGAGAATCGTCGATATCTCTAACATCCAGATCCCTTTGAGATTTTGATATGATATAAGGTACCTATTCTTCCAGTCATGACAACGAACGAGTGTTGGTGAAAAGATTTTAACTGCTCTTCGAAGAGCACTTCGAGTGTGAGAGTTTTCGTGCATTTGACATATTTTTCATCCGGTAGGTATTGTTCATTGTTTTTACATAGTACATATTTAAGTTTTAAATAAAAACTACAGGATCAACCAATTTATGAATATAAGTACGTGATAACTCCTCTTATTCTCTCTACCCTTACATTTTCGAGAAAATGATTACCTACCAAAATTTTACATAAAGTTACCCGCTTCAAGTAGCAAAATTCCATGTTAAATGAGGCACAATAAAATTGGCTGTTCATGTTCATTACGACGTGTTGTTTCTCACACGTGGGGATATTGGCTATAGACGGTAAAAAAGGGGCTATAGGAGGGAGGTACAAGAATTATTCATGTGAAAATGGGTTCTTTGGGAGCGCTAGAGATGTGAATTTTCTTATTTTTAAAGAGAACGGTGGATTTTGATGAACGCGTTATGGGAAATAAAATGTTACCTAATGAATATTTTAGGTAGCGGTACGTGAAGATATGAGCTTACTTATTTTTATAACACTCCTTGTGGTGCTTTATGCTGAACGAAAGTTTGTGAAGGAGTGTGTATTATATACCAACCTTTCTGTAACGATTAAACGATTTGAATATAAAATTTAAGAACATGTTGTTTGTAGACCTATGTAGGTACTCTTTATATGGATCTGAATGTGGAGCGAGTGGAGTGAGTTAAAGAGAAAAGGAAGGATGAAAAAAAGATACATGTGGCAAAGATGCAAACGCTGAGGTGGAGTGACATGAATGGATAGAATACGGAATGAGTATAATTATCAGGGGAAGTTTGAAAGTAGCGCCAATAGTATTAGTGACAGAAAAATTGAGGAGCACTATGCTGGCATGGTACGGGTATGTCATGAAAGTCATGTGACTAGCGGTGAAGTGTATGAATGTGGATGGATATGTGAGTAGATCAAAAGTAAACCACTTAGAGTAGAACCAAAGAAAACATGGAGAAACTGTGTGAAAAATGACATGCATGGTTAAGAGAGAAGTGAATGCAGAGATGATGGCTGAAAGAGAAGAAAGGAAGAGATAGACATGTTGTGTTGAACCCACATGAACTGGGATAAGGGCAGAAAAATTCAAATTCAAATTCAAAATCAAAAAAAGAAGACATTACGCGAGTGAGCGTATCACGCCAGTGAATCCACGGGGGAACGCTAGTAATTTTTTTTATTTATTTCTCCAATGTTTTTCCTTGCTGATTTTTCAATGGCTTCGTCTATAATTATTTATCTAAAAATATATAATTTATATTTGTCTAATAGGTACGAAAACTGGCGGAGACTACATAAACTTGTTTTTATTTCATAAAATAACGACAAGAAATAAAGTATTTGTTGGCGTAAAGTTAGCTTATTTGTTTCAATGCCAGCTGTAGTAAAGACTTTAATAAACTCAATAACTAAAGTTACTGTCGATGAGAGTACTTTGTGATCGGTCGCGCTGGTTCAGCCATTATTAGGTGGGTAGGTATCTACATTTATTTTACGGATTCAGCTTTAGCTGACAAGTAAAAAAATATTTGACAAATTTAATAAAAAAAATTATAACTGTATTTTGTATTAGGTAAACCTATATTTTTTTGACTATACTAATGCTTACCAAATAAATGATTGTTTATTATTATTATTATTGAAGTCGGCTCTCAGATTGCATATCGACTTGATACAAAGGTCCATAGGTTTCCAGAGGTTTGTGTGACGTATCTAAGCACATGTAACATGTCTAAAGATAAATAAAAACTATGATGATTTATGATTTCATAGCAACGGGAATTAATGATAAATGATGTTGATTGATTATTGATTCCGAATCAATCAGAAAAAGATGAGGTTGACTGAAAAAAGATCGTTTCACCAAGGAGTTTTGCATAGCTACTATATTATTAAGCATAGTGTGTTGGTAAAGTGATTTGAAAATAGAACGCATTAACAATGCACTGAGCGGCACACGCCTACTTCACAGCCTCTTCGCGCTAAAGTAAATCCTACTTACTGAGCATGTATGGTGTAAAATAAAAAACATGCGACATGGGAACCTTCTCTTTTAAATATAATTCTGTTGAAATATGTTCGTGCATAGTCTTGCACACATCTAAGGGTTCTGATCAGTGAAACGCCATCAAATTTGACAGGGTTTCAGTGATAGCCACCGCAGAACGCTTTATTATAGTAGTAAAGTCATCCCTCGTTTGACTGGCCTCTAGCTCAGTTGGTAGTAGCTCTGCCTTATGCGCCGTAGGTCGTGGGTTCGATCCCCACCGAGAACAAATATTTGTGTGGTTAACATAAATGTTTGTTCTCTGTCTGGGTGTTATTATTGTATGCTAAGTATGTATTTACAAAAAAAAATGTATTCAAGTATTATATCAGCTATCCGGTTCCCATATTACAAGCTCTGCTTAGTTTGGGGCTGGGTAGTGCTGTGTGAATTGTCCACAATATTTATTTTTTTATTTTATTATTTATGTGCAATTTTTACTGATCGATAGCTTTCATGTATGCATACTCCATTGCTTCTTGCGGTCGAAGGCTAAGCTAATGTAGTAGACTATTAGCGGCAACGATTTTCTACAAGCATTTTGCATAAATTTTTAGAGAATGTAAAATCAGTGTAGTGTAATCAACCCAATCTTTGAAAAATTGAAAATTTCCTGGCTTCTCAGCTCAGTTGGTAGAAGCTCTGCTTTCTGAGCTGGAGGTCGTGAGTTCGGTCCCCACCGAGAACAAATATTTATGCGTGAACACAGAATAGATGTTTGTTCTCTGCCTGAGTGTTTTATTGTATTCTAAGTATCTATGTATTTACAAAAAAAAATTATATAAGTCATGTATGTATGTATGTGTATGTATCAGCTATCTGGTTCCTTAGTACAAGCTCTGCTTAGTTTGGCACTAGATAGTGTTGTGTGGATTGTCTTTAATATTTATTTATTTATTATTTATATCGCTTCTACAGAGTGTTGAAACCTTTTAAAACGCCATGCACCAGAGCCCTAACATTTTTACAGATAGCTCTATCGTAAAACAAAACCAGAAGCACTTCCAATAATAGGTTTTGCTTGCAACATAACTTCCGAATTGGATGGAATTACCCGGTTTTGCATCACTGGGACTCGAAATGGCTTCGGAATGGGCTTGGGTTTGATTGGGTACGGGGATAAATATTGGCGTAGTGCAGGCTATGTGTCATTGATTCGCCACTGAATATGGCCAAAGATTGATTTGGGTGCTACGTCAAAGGATTGGGAAAACGTCTGTGTTTGTAGAAAAAAACATTGGTTTGTTTTAGCTAAAAAATACGGCTGATAGAGGAGAACATGTTGTGCCGATAAGAGCAGGAAGAAGAAGATCTATACATTGAAAATGAAGTTTAATTTTGTAATCACTGTTTTCAGGATCGGGTGATCCTGTATCAGACTTGTCCCAGTATCAAACACCGAAGCCTAAAATCCGGTACGTGTGTTTAATTATGTTCTGCTCAAAAATTACACTTTGATTATTATAAATACATTTTACTTTACTACAGGAATGTATTCCCGGATAAAAGTAACGGATGTGCTATTTCAGGGAGCAGCCTTTATAAGTCGAATAAAACATCTGCACTCTGCAGGATATTAGATTTGATCAGTTTCTCTACCTAGCTCCCTGTTCAAATTTTTATCACTACATCAGGGATTGGATGTGTTGGTATCCCAGCCCAGCACAGCATAAGCCTGCATGTTATCTATGCACACTATACCGTTGATAGGTGTTTGTTTGCTGTGGGGTTTGTGTTGCAATCAGAACAGGATTTGCGATAAAAACTAACCGGTTCGATTCTGTCGCGCCAGAATAATTTTCTTGGTCAAAACAGACTGGAAACTCCATTTTATACGTTGTTGTGATTGTATTGTAACTAATTATGTAGTTTGAACACACTTATAGAAAGGCTCGTCAAAGAAAGTCAGCCAAATAGCAACCGCACAGTTTTTTTAAGTGCCATCACATGTTTAAACTGAACTAAAACATAAATGGACAAAACGCTGAAACGTTTTTCATGGTTATTTTTATTTTGTGAGTTGTTGTTTGTTCTTTTAGACTTTGGAGCGTTGCATGGAACTGGCACGTAGACTCTACTACAAGATTTGTCAGTACGGTTTACCAGAGTAAAAACTACCAGAGTTGAAAATGCTGGGATCACTTTGAAACGTCTTAACCCTTCAAGAAGTAACCATTTATTATTTTGTCCACTGACAGACAAGCCAAAATATCAATTTCTTGTTATCAAAGCAATGTGTCCAATATAGAATAACGCCATATATTGATAGTTCATAAGTTTCCCGGTAGCGAAAAATAAGTGACATATCCAAATCGAGTTTTCTGACTGAATCCAATCGGGATAGGCATGACGTACCTATGAGCAACGGTTGCAAAATGATCCTTGTAGCGCAACTAAAAAAACTGTTTTCACTTTGAAGAGCTAAAAAGTAAATCATAAATCCATCATTCCGAAAGTACTCGGCAATCGTAAACAAAAACTTTCTGTACATAAAAGGCAGCGAGTGAAAAGAGTAATTTTCTCCTCCATAAAAACAGTTACGCAGTTATTTATGGTGATACCGCAATCTATACAAGGGATTTGGCCTGTGGCAGAGCATTAACGATTATCCGGGACTTTCTTACAAAGAAATATTACTTTGACAAGTAAATTCTTTGTAGTTAGGTATTCCCTTTCATAATTTTCTTTGCAAATTATAAAAAGGTATTGAAAGAATTTACGCATAAAGTATTTGAACGTATCGTGTAATAAGCACTAGGTATTCGCGATAACGATACTCATAATAACTTACAAAAACAGGATAAATTTTAGATAATTTTATAATATTGCTACAACATTGTGAGTAACAATTACTAAATTTTTTTGCTATAGAAAATAAATTAAATAACTAGCATAAGACACCAGACTAGTTTGCAGAAATAGCAAGCAAGTTGAGGTGGCAATAGGCAGGTCACATAGCTCGTAGAACCAAAAACCTTTAGGGCTTGGGGTAGAATATAGGGGTTGTGGAATGGCAGCTTATATTTTTGTATTCTCAAACTAATATTTTTGATAAATACAAACCCTAAATGGCCAGGCGAGTGTAAATGCAAAAAGTCCGCTACAGTATGGTAGCAATCTGTATGTAAATGTTTTTACGGTGGGTTTTACACGCACGATAATGTCAGGCATTTATAACGCCAAATACAAAATTCTGCGTCTAATCAATAAGGCCTATAGGCTGCCCATTCCTCGGTTGTGTTCCCTCAGTCGGGCTGTTAGTCGATGCCCACGAGAGGTGATGAAAGGGCAAGCCATGTCGACTGTGGCTTGGCAGTGAGGGGATATAAAAGCATTCTCGCTCATAATTTATAATCCATAATACCTCCGTAGACCGAGGCATATCCTCGGTGATCCCGATGACTTTATCACTGACTAACGCGGAGGCAATCGAGCCATCCAGTTCGGACAGAAACACTGTACAGATTCACCGACCCCGCCGGCGGGGTCGAAGACGTCCCTTAGTGCCCACCCTCTCCGGGCCTAAACTAGATTCAAACCCCCCTGGCAACAGTGAGCACTGGTGGTCTAGTGGTAGTGGCCCCGCCTTCCGATCCGAAGGTCGTGGGTTCAAATCCACTCGTGTACCAATGAATTTTTCTATCGAAAAATGTATGTGCACTATGCCAGTACTCTCAAAACAGTGAAGGAAAACATCGTGAGGAAACCGGCGTGTTGTAGAACCTAATAAAGTTCGAGCAACACGTGTCAAGGGTCACGCAAAAAGGGCCCGCCAGCGGCCTACTTTCGGAAAAACCTGCCCGCACATCAAGTGCGCATGATAAACTTGCCGAACTTGCCCCTGGCAACAGCCCAAGGTCGTACCAGACTTGACAGGTCGTACCATAGCGGTGCCCTTGGGTTTGTTGACCCAACCTAACTTTACCGGTTGAGCACCCTCTGCGCTCACCATTGTCCGGTAGCGCTGTAAGAATCGTCAGAAGGAGTTTGGTTCCAAGTATTTTTTGCAAGTATAATATTGGTTTGTTCTAAATTCAAACACCAAAATAGTGTTTTTTTTTCAGTAAAAAAAATAAGCTTTTTAGCGGGTAAAGGTATAAAAAAATAAAAATTACTTTTAAAAGATAAATTGCATTTTATTAGCCATAGTCAAAACATGGTATTATAGGTAGACATAGCATGCAGTGATGCGGGCCATTATGCAGCGTCAGCCACCTGTAAGTAAATTATAAATTAACAAATTGCAGCCTCCCACGTCTTCGCGGTTGGTGATATTTTTTAATGCCGATTCTGTGAAAGTTTTTGGAATAAACGCAGTCTCTAAAAGCTTGCGCACACCTAGGCCACTGGCGAACGCGATCAGTGAAACGCTGTCAAATTTGACAGCGTTTCATTGATCGCGGTCGCCAGCGCATTCTTTCAAACTGTCACGCACGTGTGGAACACCTAGTTCGCTGGCGGTAGCGATCAGTGAATCGCTGTCAAATATCGCTGTCAGATTTGAGAGCTGTATTTGACAGCGTTTCACTGATTGACTGATTGCACTAAGGACTGCAAATGAACAAAATCGGGCGTTTGATTTGCCCTTCCTTTATATAATCTTGACTTGGTGCTAAAAGATCTGAGGAGATATCAACCATGTCTGGGAACCACAGCTAAGAAACGTTTCCTGTTAGTTTTAACTCTTTGCCTATGCAATTCATTTCAAGAAGAAAATTGAACTCACCTCGGAATTGGGATGTGTCTCTTTATACTTCTGTGCAGCTTGCTTCCACAGGTCAGCTATTAAATTAAAAAAAATAATTGTTACTTCAATTTATTTCATACTTGAGTACCGTCAGCTACAATCGTGTAGCCGACGGTACATATACGGTACTTATGTATAATACAATTCCTAAGTTTTATGAAGTGTGATTTTTAAATCATGAATTATGTAGATAATTTTACTTGTTTTTCTGCAACACTACTGGAAGTTACATATTATAATGTTATGAACCAGGTGATTAATGCGGGCATTATTTATAATGTTCGAGCATTATGCATAATGTCTAGCTCTATCGGGCTAAGTGATGAATTTTTAATTATTTATCACATTGCACGGTCATTATTATATTGCTACATGACAATTGAGTAATTTGATAATAAACACTTTAAAGTCGCTTATAAGAGGTAGAAAGCCCCTCTTTTTGACAGCAACAGTAACACTAAAAAAAATAATAACCTAGCCAATTCAAGGCGTGGTGCCCCGTGTTTGGCTCTGGAATAGCTCAGCCAGATGCTCGCGAGGTCGTCCCTGAGCTAAAAAAAAATACATACAATATGTATAATGCCCGGCCAATTTGATTATTTAAATAGTCATTATCAAATTAACCTCTGCTAATGGGCATTTTTCATAATGACCGGACATTATGTATGATGCCCAATTTATCACTTGGTTCATAACATAATAATTATAAACGCAGGAAGTTTATCACAGGCGCGCTAAAAATAAAGGTCATAGGTCTCATATCATTGGATAGCAATGTTAACTTCAAAAACAACGGTAAAACAGTTGTGATAAAAGTTATGAATACATTAAGTATGTTATATTAAACGAAAAGCTATGACCAAGTCCCTATTTTACTTACGTATAAGAACCCCTTTTCGCATCCAGTTTTTTTAAGGGGCACATCTTCGATGACCTCTCGTTAGGACAGTCATTTTATTAAAAAATATAAATCACTAGCATTATTCATGTGAAAAATTGCAAGCAACAGTCGTATGTGCAATAACATTGCACAAAGCTTAGTAAAATAGGTTGCCAAAGTAATGAGATGTTCCATTTATGGATAGCTTTAGCTATAGACCCCGTGCTAGATCTGTGACATCATCATCATCAGCCTGAAGAAGTCCACTGCTGGACATAGGCCTCCCCTATAGGTACAATTCTGAGCTCTTTCCATCCACCGACTTCCTGCGATCTTAACAATGTCGTCAGTCCATCTGGTTGTCTGGTGGGTGGGTGTTAGGTCTGTGTACATCAATCATAAATACAGCTTAGCAAAATACTATCCGGTTTATAGATAGTGCAATCCACAAAGGCGCGCCCCACTATTCCTCCTAACCGTTTATAGTATATGTGTGCAAGCTTCCGTCAATGTTTGAGTGTTATCGGTACACACTAATTACCTATGAGTGCACACGCACATTACAATGAATAGACTACGGTTCGCGACTGCTGCTCGGAGCAAACTCCCCGCACCCCGCAAGGGGCGCGTCTTCGTGAATTGCACTATCTATAATATATGTATAATGGTCGTTTTAGAAAATTACAGGGTTAATTTTTAACACTGAAAAATACACGATTTTTATGGGATAGCATGCAATAACCGTATTTTTAAAGGTTTTTATTCCTTCCAGTGGGTACAGAGGATTAATTTATCATATTTAAACATAGAGGAAATGTACAAAACTTCTAACCGCGGGGCGCAGCTAATAGTTTTGTATAATGGTGACTATTTGAAGGATTCTAGGATCTATCTTTTACATAATGAAAGGAGATGTCGGGGAGATGATTTCTGTCTCGTCGGTACGTTTGGTGGGACTGTAAGGCGTCACTTGTGTCTTGGTTTTGATTAGACGATCGTCTCATCTAGGTTATCTCAGACGTGCCTAGGTCTTTTAGTTTCTTACCATTAAGCTGGGCAGTCACGACCAATATGTCTAAAAGTTCTGCATCCGACTTAGTGCTGTCTACCATTACTATAAACAAAAAAAATGTTACATCAGTAAATAATAAGGTTAAAAGTCATTAAGGCGAAGACCACCGTCGATAACCTTCCCGCTGGCACATCAACCTTTGTAAGATACTTATTGGCCTTATTTATGAAAAATTGCAACTATTTCGTGTACATATTGCACAGAGTTTAGCAAAAAATAGTTTTGATCATAGCAAGTTTTCGTACAAAAATAATGTGATTGGCTAATATTTTATACTTACCATCAATGTGTTTGGCCGCTCCGTCCAACATTTTTAGTCTAATTTGGGTATCTAAAATAAAAATTAAATTAGTTAAGTAGCTGAGTTAGTTGCGGGTTGAACAAACATTTGAATAATGAACAATAAACATATATGCTTGTTTACTGGCTGAGTGGTCTAAAGTCGTGTTAGTTACACTATTTATAACTGAAAAATGGCTTTACCGATTTGGTAATTAGTTGGCAGGGAAGTAACTGGCGGCGGCTTTGCTCGCCTTATTCCCGTTCAATACACGCGGCAATGTTAAAAGAATCACACAAATCCATAAATGATGAGAATTTATATGTACATACGCACATAAAATGCCAAATCGCCCAAGTTGTTTGAAAGATCTCGTTCGCTTCGCTCACTCGATCAATTAAAGAGAGAGAGTCAATCACAAAAGCAGTATTTATTTCGATGCAAATTGTATGATATTACCAATTTTGGACATCAAACGCTGAATGCGCAATCCTGCCTCCTTCTCTTTTTGTAGGTGCGCAGAAACGGCATCCGCAGAATTTATATGTACCTACATACGCACATAAAATGCCAAATCGCCCAAGTTGTTTGAAAGATCTCGTTCGCTTCGCTCACTCGATCAATTAAAGAGAGAGAGTCAATAACAAAAGCAGTATTTATTTCGATGCAAATTGTATGATATTACCAATTTTGGACATCAAACGCTGAATGCGCAATCCTGCCTCCTTCTCTTTTTGTAGGTGCGCAGAAACGGCATCCGCTAAAAAAATATAGTATATAGTAATATACATACATACATACATAAAATCACGCCTTATTCCCATGGGGGTAGTTAGAGACCACGGATTTCCACTTGCTACGATCCTAACACACCTCTTTCGCTTCATTCACTCTCATAACATTCTTCATACATGCTCGTCGGTTAGTAATATAGTATTAGGTACTTCGGTAATTCTAAAGAAAATTATAAATACTTGAAAACACGGACACTTTTTCAGGGTTCCATACGCAAGCAGTAAAATGGGCCCCTATTTCTAAGACTCCGCTGTCTGTCCATCTGTCTGTCCGTCTGTCACCAGGCGTTATCTCATGAAACGCATACTAAGACAGTTGAAACTTTACAGGCTTAGTCCTCTGGCTTGCACTGGTCTGTGCCTAATGAATCCTTCACCATGGTAAAGCTGGGCTTGAACAGTAGGGTGTTTGAAAACTTACTATATTCTTTTAAATCAGCCCTTGCGCTACTCGAGTCCGGTACTTCTATAAAAAAAACATGAGATACAAATACCAATATCCCACATCATCAATATCATCTTAGCCCAGTGTAACCCACTCCCGATACACATGACGTCAAGCCATCTATTTCGGATAAATAATAACTAGTTGGTAACGTTGGAATTTTTTACGTTAATTTGTATTTTTAAGAAATCATAAGAGTCATATTATTATCTTTACTGGTTTATTCTTACTGAACAACGCCATCTGCTGACATGCTTGCAGTTAGTTGCTCACAATCGTCAATAGATGGCAGGAGCAGTCACATATTCAGTTTATGTTTTTAGTTTTTAACGAACAGACGCATTTTCTGAAAATGAATCCTAGCTAGATCGATTGATCGCCCCCGAAACCCTCTGTTTACATAATTTCATAAAAATTGTTGGCGCAGTTTCCGAGATCCTAAATATATATATACAAGATTTTCTCGTTTAAAGGTATAAGATTAAATAATTAAATCAATAAATATTGTAAACAATCCACACAGCACTATCTAGTCCCAAACTACAAAGCTTGTACGAAAGGAATCAGATAGCTTTAATAACACTTTTCATTACTCATACTCTGAAAGTAGGTCTGAAGTTGCCTGAGGGGCCTAATTGAAAGTAAAACTTTCAGCCCTAGGGAGAATCGCTTTCTACTGACAGCTGTCAAATTATAAAAAAAAACAAGTTCTATTTTATTCAACCATGTTCCAACTTTCTAAAGTCTTTCTAACTGCAAGGAGGTTGTTCAACCAAATTCCAACTTTTTATTCAGCAAGTAGGTTGGAAACCCATTACAACGGTAAGAAGTTTAAAAAGTCTAATTAGAGCGCAATGTAATATTTAAATTTAAATAACATAAAGATAGTATTAAATAAAAAATATATCTTCTAAATTACTTGATTAGTGTATAGCTTCAACTATTTATTTAAAATAACATAGATTTAAATTATGAAAATGAAAATAATGGCTGAATAATGCTGGCGAACCGAAGCCGAAGGCCCGCCAGAGAAAAAGAAAAAAAAACCGGGAAGGCGGCAATTCAATCTTCATTTTCACTAATTTTTCTTTCATGTTTTTATTTTTACTTTCCTTGTATTCGTAATGAAAAGCACAGTGTTTACCTCGGGTGAAAGTCTTTTGAGTCCCTCAAGCTCCATTGGCGCCCTCGCTAGCGCTCTGGCGCCAAACCCGTCTCGGGACTCAAAAAACGTGACTTTCAACACTCAGGTAACAATGTACTATTTATACACTTTTTGTAATTACATACTCAGAATACAATATAACACCCAGGCAGAGAACAAACATCTGCGTTCCCCGCACAAATATTTATCCTCGGTGAAGATCGAAGCAATTTTATAAAATCACGCTTTACTTTTTTATAAACAGTGATTATTACGCAATAGTTAGGGAAATCAAAAAATATGTTAGGTTGTAATTTAAAACTGGATTCAGGCATTTTATTTTAATAAATTCATAACTGGGTCTGATAATACCATAGAGTACAAAAAAACTAAAGGGCCCTGGAGAAATGCGAGCAAATACTTACCAGTTATTGATGCCTGCTAAAGCATAATATTTAATTTTTAATCTAAAATACATGTATTGGACTGGCATCACAACTGAGTTGGTAGTAGCTGTGTCTTCTGCGCCGTAGGTCAAGGGTTCGATCCCTACCACGAACAAATATTTGTGTATTGAACACAGATGTTTGTTCTCTGTCTGGGTGCTATATTGTATTCTAAGTATGTATTTACAAAATAAATTATATATACGTATTATATCAGCTACCTGGTTCCCATAGTACAAGTTTGGGACTAGACAGTGTTGTGTAGATTGTCTATAATATATAAAAAAAATAACCTTCTGCTTAGGAGATAAATGGATGAAAAACACACAAACTGTATATCAATTTCTATGTTCAAGAGTAATAGGTATACTTCTACTTACCAGTGTTATTTTCTAATGGTTTTCCACACACTGCAGCTATTGTCAAGGCAACGACTAGGAACAACTTCATTTTGAATGTTATTATTGCTGCTAGTAGGTGTTTATTCAATGGATTCTTACTTCAGAATGAACGATTTAACAAACATATCCTTCTTTTATACTTGTTATGGAAAATTCCACACAGAAACTAAATGCGATGTTATTTTAAAAAAGCTCTAGGCTAGGCTTTGCATAACGCAAAATGACATCGAATTTTCACATTCGACAGTGGCGCTATTCGTTGCGCCATACAAACTAATGATTGATAACATTGTTATTGACAAGTCATTTTGCTATTAGCCAATGACAATAAATGTCTAAAGCCGGAATAAGCCTATACCGAAACGCATACCTACTTAATTATCGTGCGTCTCAAACGTTATCAATGTTTTCTTTACTCATGTGGCACGGACACCACTGTGGAATATGGGCAAACACAAACTATATTATCCGCTAGGCTCTAGCCATCGTCAACGGGCCGGCCATCCTTGAGCCAACGGTATCGCACGTGATGATGGAAAGAGATTGAAAGGATGTCGTTGATACCTTAGAATCGAGGCAGTGGTGTGAGACGCTACTTGCGTGGCTGGCTGCCTGCGGTCGGTGATCTGAACTCTGTTTTCTACTTGTAATACATACAGGTGGACAACAGAGTTCATTTTATTTGAACATTTCTAGTTCCTTATTCTTATAAAATGTATTTTATTTGTTTATATTAATCATTTCATATTCAATAATAATAATATCTGCTATGCATAAACAGCTATGGGAACGGGGTGCACCGGGAACTGAGCGGGCGAAGCCGCGGGTTGCAGCACGTTGTGTACGCTACTGAAAAGGGTATCTGTCGTGTGTGATTGAGTGACGCATGCCATTGCTAAAAACAAAAAAAATGGTGCATCAGTAACTTAGAAGGCGGAGACCAACGTCGATGACCTTCCCGGCGCACATTACCCTTTGAAAGATGCTTATTGGACTTACGTGTTCGCCATAATCGAACACGATTGGGAGGACATTACTATTATTGGACTTATTTATGAAAATAAATTATAGTTTAAAAAACTTAAAAAAAAAACGCTTTTATAACTAATTAAACTAAAAAGTTAAAAATAAAACTGTAATAATCAATTGAAAAATTTATATTATTGTACATAAAGCGTGGGGATTTGTAATAAAACTGTAATTGATTATTACAGTTTTATTTTTAACTTTTTAGTTCAATAAGTTATAAGTTAGTTATAAGATATAAGTTAAAAAAGCGTTTTTTTTTTGTTTTTTGGCTATATTTTTTTTTTAATTTTTTTTTCATTTTATTGCATTGTCATCGACCTTTGACAGGTTTGCAAAGTTTGAATCAAATGGGATCGTTCAAAGTAGGTTTCTTTTTTTTTTTTAAATATTATTTCATTGTCATTGAACTTTGACAGGTGTGCAAAGTTTGAATGAAATCTGATCGTTCAAAGTAAGACATAGAACTTGTTTTTTTTATAATTTGACAGCTGTCAGTAGAAAGCGATTCTCCCTAGGGCTGAAAGTTACTTTCAATTACTTTACGTTACTTTCAGTTAGGCCCCTTAGGCAACTTCAGACCTACTTTCCGAGTATGAGCAATGAAAAATAAAATACCTGTGTCCAACTAAGCAACATCCCATTATATTTTTTTTACAATGAGTTTTTCTTAATATTTCATAAATCAGATAACCGATCGCAAGCAACGTGCCCACAAGGCTAGCAAGGTTACCTATTTGAATAGCTAAGCTTATTCGTTGTCCTAGGTAAGCGATAGCCCTTTGGTCACCAATCTCATCCACCAGCCTCTTGTAATATAGAAACCACGCCTCTGGACTCTCTGGGTCCCAGCGTGTCAACCCCTATAGACAGAAATATGTAGGTATTCATCGCCGATTGATGTATATTTCCGCCTTTTGAGGTATTCCGCTGCCGTTGCCGCCACGCCCGCTGCTCTTGATGAGGACGATACGTGTGAGGCAACCAGACTATCCACGCAAGTAGCGTCTCACACCAAAGGCCTGCCTTGATTCTAAGGTATCAACGACATCCTGTCAATCTCTTTCCATCATCACGTGCGATACCGTTCGGCTCAAGGATGGCCGGCACTTTGACGGTGGCTAGAGCTCTATGGATAATACAGATAATGTTTTTGCCCATATCCCACTGTGGAGTCTGTACCACATACGAGTAAAGAACACATGGTTATCGTTTGAGACCCACGATAATTTTGTAGGTATCCGTTTAGGTAGCCTTATTCCGGCTTTTAACATCAGTTATTGTCGTTAGCTAAACGCAAAATGACTTGTCGATAACAACGGCTAAGAAACTTTAGTTTGTATGGCGCAGCTTTGAGCGCCACTATCGAATGTGAAAACTCGATGTCATTTTGCGTTATGCTAACGACAAGAAATGATGTTAAGAGTCGGAATAGGCCTACAATTTTTTATAGAATTACAAAGCTTTTAGTTTCAGTGTGGAATTTTCCGTACTTTTTTTAACAACAAAAAGTATATAAGAAGAATATGTTTGCTAGATCGTTTATTCTGCAGCTAGAATCCATTGAATAAACACCTACTAGCAGCAATATTAACAATCAAAATGAAGTTGTTCCTAGTCGTTGCCTTGATAATAGCTGCAGTGTGTGGAAAACCATCAGAAAATAACACTGGTAAGGTATTAATATATAATAATAATAATTTACTATGCCTATTACTCTTAGACATAGAAATTGATATTATACATTTTGAGATTTTTCATCATTTTCGTAATTTTTGTGTTCATTACACAAATATTTGTTCTTGATATGGATGGAACCTATGACCTACGGCGCAAAAGGCAGACCTACTATCAACTCAGCTGTGAGGCTATATAGTCGAATACCTGAATTTTAGATTGGATTTAAAATATTATGCTTTACTAGTTATTGCCACCTGCGTATTTGCTCGCTTATCTCCGCAGGGCCCTTTCGTTTTTCTTCTCTGTTGTATTCTCAGACCCTGTTAAATATTAAGTAAGATAAAATGCATGTGTCTAACTTTAAACTACATCCTACTACATTTTTTTTGAACGATGAGGTTTCCTTAATATTTCTTATAATCACTGTGGGTCCTATTAATAATCCTGGCGTAGCGTTGGACTAGTTAATCCGTGTTTTGTCTCTTGCATTGACATGCAATTTTCAACTCGAGCAAATGTGACAAAACACGATTTAACTACTCCAGCGTTGCGCCAGGATTATTAATAACACCCTGTAGGTATATAGAAAACGTAAAACGTGATTTTACAATCTTGAGATTTTTGAGTAATGTCTATGTTGTTGAATGGCCTCTCAACTCAGTTGGTAGTAACTTTTTATTGATTTTATAGTGTTTACTACACATAGGGAAATCACAAAGATTTTTATAATGTCCCAAAAGTCAAGAGCCGAGCGGCATTTGAACCGGTAAGTAATAGACAGTAGTTTTTTTTTTTTTTTTTTTTTTTTTTTTTTTTTTTCGGGATAGAGGAAACTGAAAGAAACTACGAGGATTTGCTAAATTTAGTTATCGACGTCATAAACTTAAAAATGGGAATAGTATGCGGAAAGCTGGAGATAGAAACGGTAGTAAGGATTGGAAAAAACAACGGAAATCCCAGACCTATTGTCGTAACGATCTCAACTACACTAAGAAAAATAGAGCTGCTACGCCACAAAAAAACTTTAGATAACTCTGGAATCTACATAAAAGAGGATTACTCTCCCGCGGTACTCCAGAGACGCAAAGAACTCCAAGAAGAGCTGAAACGAGAAAAAGAGGCTGGAAATAAAGTAGCTTTACGATACGACAAGATAATCCGGTTTGACCAGCATGAGCACCCAACAAACCGAACTTATAACAACAAAAGATTTCTTTCAGAGTCACCAGAGGGATCCGGAGGCTATGCTGAGGTGAGCAGAGGAAATGCGAAACAGGTACCAAAAAAAACGAAAACTCAGAGCATAACGGTCTACCTTCGTCCATCACAACTGAACCCCTCCCAAGCAACGGTATCCAACGAAGTCCCAGATATCCAAGAAAACCTTAAACTAAGTGACGTCCCTCCCCCTCTTCCAAGCCGGCCGGTCACCGTGGAAGAGATAGACCAAAACCCCCCAAATCATATAAAAATAAAACCAAAAACAAATACGGATTTAAAGAAAGATTTCCATAAAAAGAAAAAATAATAATAAGTACCTACCTATCTACCTACATCAACCAAAATAAACAAATAAGAACACACAAACAAGATAAAACACAGATGTTATAAAAAAAAAAAAAAAAAAAACAACAACAACAACAACGAACACGTCACCAAAAGAAAGGAAAACAAGAAGAAGATTGAGCATAGAAGTAAAACGTCACAAAATTGAGTGATTAAGGGGAGGCCTACGCCGCTAAGGCGACTTATATGTTAAACCTAAAGTATAAATTAGTAAGTAAGAAGTGTATTGATAGTTAGTTATTAAGAAAGAAGAGAAGATAGTTTTTTAAAAATAGTGTTTAACTTATTAGAAATAAAGGCTTTTTTATTTTATTTTATTTTATTTTATTTTATTTTATTTTATTTTATTTTATTTTATTTTATTTTATTTTATTTTATTTTATTTTATTTTATTTTATTTTATTTTATTTTATTTTATTTTATTTTATTTTATTTTATTTTATTTTATTTTATTTTATTTTATTTTATTTTATTTTATTTTATTTTATTTTATTTTATTTTATTTTATTTTATTTTATTTTATTTTATTTTATTTTATTTTATTTTATTTTATTTTATTTTATTTTATTTTATTTTATTTTATTTTATTTTATTTTATTTTATTTTATTTTATTTTATTTTATTTTATTTTATTTTATTTTATTTTATTTTATTTTATTTTATTTTATTTTATTTTATTTTATTTTATTTTATTTTATTTTATTTTATTTTATTTTATTTTATTTTATTTTATTTTATTTTATTTATAAGTAGTTGACAGTAACGTCAAAACTTTAAATGAAGCCACGGTCGCGTTAGTGCCAAACAGTCCCTAGGAGTTATTCGTCGAGTGTGATTAGGATCCAATGGCGCAGTGTACAGCGCAGCCCCGTACCAAGGGGAAGGTCGCGGGTTCAAATCCCGCTCGGCTCTTAACTCTTGGGACATTATAAAAATCAGTTGGTTGTAGCTCTACCTTCTGCGCCGGAGGTCGTCGGTTCGATCCTCATCGAGGACAAATTTGATGTTTCGTGTGGGGAATTCAGCTTTCATACACCCTGTTAAAGTCTAACTTTACATGGCCTAAGACGCTTAAGGTTCAGTGCAAACCAAAGGACTACTTTGTGCTATGCTACGCCTGTGAAATTTAACCTGTTTTTTTATACTTTATGCATAATAATAGTATGACTTCTTTTAGGGGAGGACATTTCTGCGAAGCAAAGCAAGGAACAAGAAGCAGCATTGCGTTTTCTAAGTCTAATGTCCAAAATTGGTAATTATATCTACACTTGGCATGGAAATAAATGCTATACCTATACCATATGACAGGAAATAGCGGAAAACATAAAAACAAATTCATCTATTTTTTATAACTTTTTTATAAACTAGCATAAGGACCAAGCATATGGCCCATCTGATGTTCATTGTTAAGTGGTTGGTAGATTTGATCTAGGTAGGTCTTTTCGATTCTGATGAAACTATTTTCAAGTTTTGCATTATTGCATTATGACCTTGGTTTAACACTCAAAAAGTATTAACGGCTACTATTCATAGTAGGTACCTTAAAAGCCCTTCTCGCCTGCCCACTTAATACAATACTACATATTATTAAATATTATATACAAATTTCAGATCAAAAAGTTTGCCTATTTCACAAAAACCAGTTATGCAAAGTTTTTGGTAGGAAAACGTGTTATGATCAAAACATTATTTTTTGCTGAACTGTGTGCATTAGTATTGCACACAAGATAGTTGCTCTCAAGTATCGATACAATTTAGTGCTTTTGTGTCTTTCAAAGGGTCAAAATGTGCGAGCGACAAGTTAATTGTTTCACGTAGTTCAGCCTCTTAACTCAAAAGTTTTGAATAACTCTTTCTTCTCTTTCTTCTCGCGTAGGTACGCGAAAGAGTTATTCAAAACTTTTGAGTAAAAAGTATAACTTTTAAGTATAAAAAATGACAGTGATAAGGTTATCACTGTCATTTTGTTTTATAATACGATATTACAACCACCTACCACATACTTAACGACCTACTATGTACTGACATTATCTCCCTACGCCCTTAAATGATTATTCTTTTTAACTCTATAAAATCACTGAGCGAGGGATTTATGATAATTATATAAGTTTAGTTACACAAAGAAACTCACAGTTAAGTAAAATATTTACAAAATGTACAACTTACTATCTTTTTTATTCTATTAATACTCTCTCTCTCCTAAATTAATGTCAGTAATATATAAAATAAATAAAAACAACTACTAATTTTCGGTTATGGATGTGTGTAATTTTTTTGATATTGCCACGTGTATTGAAATCACTCCATTTTCGAAGCCCTATGCCTATTCCTTACGAACTCAAAATATTTTACATCGCAATACCTAGCCCCAATCTGAGCAAAGCTTGTACGTTAACACAACTAAAATTTCAATTTACATAAATACAATCATACTTAAATTATTATATCATTATTATTACACCCAGGCATGTTTACATCTTTGTTAATTGTTCGTCATTCAAAATGTGTGTCCAACCCACCACCAACTCAGCTAACTAATTTTATTTTTGTTTTAGATGATGGAATTAGACTTAGTATTACGATGAGTGGGTTAAACAACACAGATGGTAAGTGTAAAATATTAGCAAATGCAATGAGTCCACACAAAATAGTTGCTATTTGTCATAAATAAGTCCAATGAGTATTTTTAAAAAGGGCCAAAATGAACGAGCGGGAAGGTCATCGACGGTGGTCTTTGCCCTTGACTTTTAAACTTTTAAGTTACCTACATAATTTGATGTACCATTTTTTTTGTTTACAGTGTTGGCAGACCGCACTAAATCGGATGCATACGTTGTAGACGCACTGGCCGCAAGTACCCAGCTTGCAGGTAAGAAACTAAAAGGGTTAGACATGTCTCAGGTAACCTAGATGAGGCGATCGTCTAAGCAAATCCAAGGCACAAGTGACGCCTCACAGTCACACCAAACCTATCGACGGGATCGAAATCGTCTCCCTGGCAAGATTCGCACTAAATTTATCATCCGCGCTTGATGTGCGGACTGGTTTTTGCAATGAGGCCTGTGGCGCGCTCTTTTTCCGTGACCCTTAATTGATACGAGTTGCTCGACTTTTTTAGGTTCTTCGACACGCTGGTTTCCTCACTATGTATTCCTTAACCGTTTTGAGAGTACCTACTGGCACAGTGCACATACATACAGTGTTTTGATCATTTGTCTCTGGTAATTACTAAAGTAATAACCAGAAACAAATGATCAAAACATTAAAAACATGGTTTTACAAAATGATTCACAATAAAATTCCTTAAAATGATTCATTCAGCTGCATTAAAATGCATATAATATGCCACTTCCAGGTTAGTGTTGCATAGACATTTAATGCGAAATACTAGAAAACTAAGTAAACTTATCCTGAATTCATGATTTTTATTTATTTCACTAGGTACATTAATTTTGGATTGGCAGAATTCTAGTGCAGTTGACTGTACTAAAATCTGAAACGAAAATATGCATTTTCGTTTCTGAGCTTACATTTTTTTTTATTTAACAGCTGACCTGTGGAAGCAAGCTGCACAGAAGTTTAAGGAGACACATCCTAATTCTGAGGTGAGTTCAATTTTTTCTTGAAATGAATTGCAAAGGCGAAGACCTAAAACTGTCAGGAAACTGAAACAGAAACAGGTTCTCAACTGAGGTTCCCAGACACGGTAGATATCTCCTCAGATCTCTAAGCACCAAGTACCGACTCAAGATTATTTAAGGGAAGGGCAAATAAGACGTCCGAATTATTCCATGCGTTTCATCCACATTATGCATTAGGTACTTAGTTGGTAGGTAGAATTCGCATAAAGACTGCTTTTATGCCATAAACTTACACAGTATCGGCATTAAAAAAAATTACAAACCAACCGAAAAATTTGTGGGAGGCTGTATTTTTATCTTATTTTAGTTTAATTTATTATTTATTTACAGGTGGCTGATGCTGCATAAGGGCCCGCATCATTGCATGTCGTATCTACCCATAATAATATAACGTTTTGACGGCTGTTAAGAAACAAAACGATATAAAGTCTAATTATTTTAAATGCTTTAGATTAGATACAGTTTATAGATTTTGTTTACAAATTAAGGATCATAATAAAATGCAATTAATCTATAAAGAGTTATTTAATTTTCTTTGTTATTTTTCCCCCGATAATATGCTTATCTTACTCCGTGGAAAAAAAAACATTATTTGGTGTTTGAATTTAGAACACACCAACCTCTTTGTGCAAAAATCAGAACCAAACTCCTTTCCAAAATAACTCCTGGAGTTTTGATTTGATGACATTTTTAACGAAAGTTAAGCATTAGAATAAAAACTGCTTTTTGTTTATTTTCTCGAAATATATTCAGCATATTGTCTATAGTATAGGTGCAGCATGCAACTTTAGAGTAAAACGGATTTATTATAGATAGTATAGGATCCCGCTATATAAGGACCTTCACCGAGCTGGTTATTTAATGAAACGTATTCCTATAAATATATTCTATATGGGTTGCCTATCAAATTTCAGTCCAGGATATGATTAATTAAATAATTCTAATTTAATTCTAATAGAGCTATGAACTACGGCAACCAAATAGCTGGTATAATACTTATATAATTTATTTTGTGAATACATACTTATAATACACACGTACTGGATTTTAAACTTTTGTGTTTGATGCTGGGTGGGCGATCCTTAAAACATTGATTACAAAATTAAACTTCATTTCCACTTCCTCATCATTATTATTGTCATCTTCATTTCATCTTCTACTTCCTGCCCTTATGCCAATGTATCTGGGGTTGTCACAACATGTTCTCCTCTATCAGTCATCATCTCTGTATTCACTTCTTTCAATGTATAGGTTTTTTAGCTACAACAAACCAATGTCTTTCTACAAATACCAATCCTTTGACGTAGCACCCAAATCAATCTTTAATTTGATTTTTAACGTTTAAGCTGTTCACATAATTGTGATCAAACTTCAACAAAATGGTAGGTAAAGGATACATTTATTAACCTGTCAATTCTTACTTTTTTCGAAAACTGTCAATTTGTGGTAGGAACTCAGCCGCAAAGCAAATGTCCTTAGTAGATTTAATCTCGAATTTTGTATAGTTGACTGGTACTATTGAAAAATGTAGCTGCAGGGCACCGGAACCAGCAAAATTGTGAGAAAAAAAGGAACCTCTGGTCATAAATAACACCAATCATAAATACAGCTTAGCAAAATAGTATTTAGTCCTAGTAATAGTAGTCGTTTTGGGGTCAGAAAATTACAAGTTAATTTTTATCCGGGAAAAATTCGTAAAATATCCGGGATAGTATGCAAGAACCGTGTTTTTAAATAGTACATTGTTACCTGAGGATTGAAAGTCACGAATTTAAGTCCCTAGACGGGTTAGGCGCCAGAGCGTAGCGAGGGTGCCAATGGAGCTTGAGGGATTTAAATAAGTCTTTGACCCGAGGTAAACACTGTGCTTTTCATTACGAATACAAGGAAAGTAAAAATAAAAACATAATAGAAAAATGAGTGAAAATGAAGATTGAATTGCCGCCTTCCCACTTTTTTATTCACTGAAATTCCGTAACGAAAAAACCTAACACCCCCAATGACGTTTTTTCAATGACGTGTAAGTATTAGTTTTAGAGTTGCCATACGTAACAAAGTTCAAGTCAGTGCTCAAAAGACTTTGTTCCGTTCTTTAGGGAGATTTGCACATGAAGGTAGGGACAAACCGATTTATTAAAAAATAAAAAATACTGCATAAATAAAAAATAAAAAAACTATAATTGCATAAGTTGATAAAAAAGCTATGCAATAGCTTTACCGCGGCAGTCTGTGAGTGCCACACGTCTTTTTATTTTTATTATTATTAGTATACCTATAAACGAGAAAATCTTTTATATACACCACTATTTGTAATTACCAAAAAAAAAATGCCGATATTGGCTGCTGATACTGAACACATCCACAAAAAAATTGAGACAAAAAAATATTTTTAATTAACCACAATTTTTAGTCAAATATTGAGAAATGATTCAACAAGCAAAAATCATTTCATTCATAAACGCTAAATACCAAGCGGAACCGGACAGCGTAATTTTTTTTCTCTCTAGTAGGTACTACGTAACTAATTAGTTCTAGCATGATTTCTGAAAATTTTAACATTTAATAACTTTGTCATTTTATCGAAACTAAAAATTCTGATTGCACATTCATAATGTTCTACCCCTACTTCATTACCCAATTTTTTTTGGTTGTTAAAAAATAGTGGTGTATACATATATTATGTATAATTATAAAAGATTTTCGTATAATCAGAACCTCGGAAACGGCGCTAACGATTTTCACGAAATTTAATATACAGGGGTTTTCGGGGGCGATAAATCGATCTAGCTACGATTCATTATTAGAAAATGATTATTTAACCCTGAGCTCAATTAATAAACATAAACTGAATATGTGACTGCCCCTGCAATCAATTGACGATTGTGAGCAACTTACAGCAAGCTGCAGATATGCTGCAAGCATATCCAGCAGATGGCATTTTTCAGTAAGAATAAGCCAATAAAGATAATAATATGACTCTTATGATTTCTTAAAAATACAAATTAACAATAAAAAATACCGAACGAAGCTCGGTCACCAACTGCTAGTAATAAATAAATAAGAAAGTAACACTATTAATAACTCAATAATGGCTCTACCGATTTGGCTAAAAGTTGTCGAGGAAAAAGCGAAGACGGACTTTATATCCCGAAAAAATGGGAACGTTCAATACACGGCAATGTTAATATTTGCTTATTATTTATTTACTTATTTTAATTAAAACGGTTTTATATAACAAAGATATTGATTAAAGAAAAGAGAGTCAATAAAAAAAGTAATATTCATTTAGATGCCAACTACAAGATATTACTTACCAATTTTGGACATCAGACGAAGCATGCGTGATCCTGCGTCCTGCGCTTTTTTGGGGTGTGGTTGTGGGCAAAGAGTAAACGGGTCCCTATTACTAAGACTCCGCTGTCTGTTTATCTGTCGTTCTGTCTGTCTGTCCGTCCGTCACCAGGCTTTATCTCATGAACAGACAGTTGAAATGTCACAGACGCAGTTCTCTGGTTTGCACTAGCTTGTAGATAAAGAGTCCTATACCATGTAAAACTAGACTTGAACAGGGTGTTTGAAAACATACCATATTTTTTGAAATCAGCCATTGTGCTACTCGTATTAGGTATTTCTATAAAACAGATCGTGAGTTACAAACACGAATAATCCATAATATCATCATCATCTCAGCCCACGTCAACCTACCACGCAAATTCCGATAAATAATAAATATTGTGGACAATCTACACAGCACTAGATAGTGCTGTGTAGATTGTCCACAATATTTGTCCTAAACTAAGCAGAGCTTTTACTTTTACCAATTTTTTTGTAAATGCATACGTAGAATACAATAATAACACCCAGAGAACAAACATGTGTGTTCCCGACAAAAATATTTGTCCTCGGTGGAGATCGAACCCACGACCTACAGCGCAGAAGGTAGAGCTACTAACCTAAGAGCCAACTAAGCTGAGAGGCCAGTCAACAACACAGAACTTTCTTAAACATCTCAAGCTTAAAAACACGCTTTGCGTTTCCATAAACAGAGATTATTAGACAATGATTAAGGAAAATCCATGTAAAAAAATATGTTATAGGTTCTAATTTAAAGCTGGATTTTGGCATTTTATTTTAATCCTTATTAATATTATAAATGCGTTTGTAACTCTGTCTGTCTGTCTGTCTGTCTGTCTGTTAGTCCAGCTTTCACGCCAAAACTACTAAACCGATTGAAATGAAATTTGGTACACAGATAGTGTAGAACCTGAAGAAGGACATAGGCTACTTTTTATTGCGAAAAAAAAAGGTTGTGAGGTGTCGAAAGCTGTATGGAAGTTTATGTTTATGTTTATTTATTTAATCTTAGACTCACAGTTACAATATTGTTTATCTTAAGCTATTCGATGTATTTTATACATTAACCAATTCGAATCTACATTATGTAAGCAATAAAGTAAGTAGTTAGGTACAAAAACAGCAATAATTATTATCATTCTAAAGTATCGTCATTTTTAGAGCTAGAAACTTGAAACTTATTTATTAGTCTGTTGATTTGATATAAAAAACATGACATTCAAAGTTTGTGCTGGGGGGTTGAGGGAGGAGGGTACACAGGGAGTGTGGAGCGAGGAGTGCGAGAGCGTGGGGCGGGAGTGTGTAGGAGAATACAGGGGAGAGTGTGGAGGGGAGTACAGGGGGTAGTGTGGAGGGGAGTGGGAGAGTGGGGGGGAGTGCAGAGGGGATGCAGGAGGTGCGGAGGGAGAACCAGGAGGTGCAAAGGAGGATGCGGGGGTGTGGAGAGGAGTGCGATGGGTAAGTGTGGAGAGGAGTGCGGGAGGAGTTTGGTGGGGAGTGCAAGGGGGGAGTGCAAGGGGGGAGTACAGGGTGATTGTGGCGGGGAGTCTGGGTGAAGTGGGGGAGAATGTTGGAGGGAATATGGTGGGGAGGGTGGAGGGAAAGTGGGGGCAGTGCGGGGGGAGTTCGGAGGGGAATGCGGGGGGGTAGTAAGTTTAGTAAGAGGGCAGACGACTGTGTCACGTGCACGCGAATATGTATCTACTGTTTTTTTTCCGCTGCAAATTAAAAATGCTACCCATAGACACTATTCCTAGCGTATAATACTAGCGGGCACAGCTAGTATTATACAGGGTCTAAGAACACTGCAGAGTACAAAAACTAAAGGACCTGGAGAAAAGCGAGCAAATACGCATGCAGGCGGCAATAATTAATAAAGCATAATATTTGAAATCCAATCTAAAATACAGGTATTGGACTGGCCTGGTGTGTTCAATAGACAAATATTTGTTCTTGATAGGGATCTAATCCTTGAACTACGGCGCAGAGGGCAGAGCTACTACTGAGTTGGTAATAGCTGGTAGTAGTTGGTTCAATCCCTGCCAAGAAATATTTGTGTATTGAACCCAGATGTTTGTTCTCTGTCTGGGTGCTATATCTATATTGTATTCTAAGTATGTATTCACAAAATAAATTATATAAGTATTATACCAGTTATTCGGTTGCCGTATACCGTACCTCTATTAGAATTAAATTAAGTTGAATACCTACTATACTTATACCTACTTTAAACTATATGCTACATAGATTTAGAGAATATAAGCAAGCACAAAGCAGTTTTTACTCTATTATTAAATCAATCAAATCAAATCAAAACTCCAGGAGTTATTTTGGCAAGGAGTTTGGTTCTGATTTTTGCACAAAGAGGTTGGTGTGTTTTAAATTCAAACACCAAATACTTAATGTTTTTTTTTCACGGAGTAAGATTAGCATAGATAACGGGGGAATGATATCAAAGAAAATTAAATAACTCTTCATAGATAAATTGAATTTTATTAAGTTAATTTATAAACAAAATATATAAACTGTATCTAATCTAAAGCATTTAGAGTTACTAAAGACTTTAGATCGTTTTGTTGCTTAACAGCAGTCAAAACGTTTTGTAGTAGATACGGTATGCAATGATGCGGGCCCCTAAGCAGCACCAGCCACCTGTAATTAAATGATGAATTCAACTAAAATAAGATAAAAAATACAGCCTCCCAGGTTAGTGATTACTTTATGGGATAAAAGCAGTCTTTATGCGTATTCTACCTACCAACTAAGTACCTGCAAAATGTGGATGTAACGCATGGAATAATTCGGACGTCTGATTTGCCCTTCCCTTAGACCTTAAATAATCTTGAGTCGGTACCTACTTGGTGCTTAGAGATCTAAGGAGATATCTACCGTGTCTGGGAACCTCAGTTGAGAACCTGTTTCTGTTTCAGTTTCCTGTCAGTTTTAGGTCTTTGCCTTTGCAATTCATTTTAAGAAAAAAATTGAACTCACCTCGGAATTAGGATGTTTCTCCTTAAACTTCTGTGCAGCTTGCTTCCACAGGTCAGCTGTTAAATAAAAAAAAATGTTAGCTCATTTTCGTTTTAGATTTTAGTACAGTCAGCTGCACTAGAATTTCACTAATCTCCAAGTTTAATGTAGTGAAGTACATCAAAATAATGAATTCAGTAGATAAGTTTACTTAGTTTTCTAGTGTTTTCTCATTAAATGTCTATGCAATGTTGCAACACTTACCTGGAAGTTGCATACTACATACATTTTAATGCAGCTGAATGAATCATTTTAAGGAATTTTATTGAGAATCATTTTGTAAAACCATGTTTTTAATGTTTTGATCATTCGTCTCTGGTAAAGAACTAAACAAACTACCCACAAGTAAATATAACGATTGAGAAAACCTTTTTACAGTAACAAGGTCCCTATAAATACCACAGGCAAGTGCATTTGCTAAGATTCGATCAGTACATCTCGTATTATTGCTGGCATGATATAGTGCTAAAAAGTTATTACCTGCTACTACAACTAGTACAGAACTGAAAGGACCACAACAAACCATCACCACTCAAGTCACGCACGTGACATGATGAGTTTTTTTGTCGAAAAATGTATGTGCATCATGCCAGTACTCTCAAAACGGAGAAGGAAAACATAGTTAGTGAGGAAATCAGCGTGTCGTAGAACCTAAAAAAGTTCGAGCAACTCGTATCAATTTAGTGTCACGGAAAAAGGGCCCGCCAGAGGCCTCATTGCGGAAACCAGTCCGCACATCAAGCGCGGATTATGAATTTAGTGCGAATCTTGCCAGGGTGACGATTTCGATCCCGTGGTGTGACTGTGAGGCGCATCTTGTGCCTTGGATTTGCTTAGACGATTGCCTCATCTAGGTTACCTGAGACATGTCTAACCCTTTTAGTTTCTTACCTGCAAGCTGGGCACTTGCGGCCAGTGCGTCTAAAACGTATGCATCCGATTTAGTGCGGTCTGCCAACACTATAAACAAAAAAAATGGTACATCAAATTATGCAGCTTAGAAGTTTAAAACTAATTAGGGCAAAGACGTCGATGACCTTCCCGCTCGTACATTTTGACCCTTTGAAAAATACTCATTGGACTTATTTATGACAAATAGCAACTATTTTGTGTGGAGTCATCGCATTTGCTAATACTTTACACTTACCATCTGTGTTGCTTAACCCATTCATCACATTAGTCAGTCTAGCTCCATCATCTAAAACAAAAATAAAATTTGTTAGCTGAATTGGTTTCGGGTTGGACATACATTTTGAATCCTAACAAGTTTTCCTACCAAAAACTTTGCTTAACTGGTTTTTGTGAAATAGGCAAACTTTTTTATCTGAAAATTGTATATACTATTAAATGTTAAGTAGTATTGTATTAAGTGTGCAGGCGAGAAAGACTTTTAAGGTACCTACTATGAACAGTAGCCGTTAGTACTTTTTGAGTGTGGAAGAAAAAAAACGTAGTGTTAAGGGGGTACGATTTCCATACAAACTTAATTTACACAACTATGGGCGAATAAAGTATTAATGTACACTGAAATAGCTGTAATAGGCTTGTACAGTGGTCCTTATTACCGGCCAGTTATATACAGTTGGAGTGTCAGCCGTCGGTCGTGGCAGTCGGGGCTTCAGAAAAAGAACTAACAGACTTTTACGTCTATTTTGAAACAGTGATGTACAAAATTGACTCTATGCTAAAAGCTAGTACCCGTTAGACAGAATGACGAAAAAATTACTTTTTTGGTTTTTTATTAATATTCCTGTTATCCTACAGTTTTCTCCAACTTTATATAACTGGCCGGCAATAAAGACCACTATAAAATTCTATTACAGCTATTTCAGTGTACATTTATACTTTGTTTGCCCATAGCTGTGTAAATTCAGTTTGTATCGGAATCGAACAACCTTAAACCAAGGTCATAATGAAATAATGCAAAACTTGAAAATAGTTTCATCAGAATCGAAAAGACCTACCTAGGTCAAATCTACCAACCATTTAACACTGAATGGTTACCATTTAGCATCAGATGGGCCATATGCTTGTTCCATAAGCTAGTTATATAAAAAAGTTATAAAAATAGATGAATTTGTTTTTATGTGTTTCGTTATTTCCTGCCATAAGGTATACCTATAGCATTTATTTCCATGCCAAGTGTAGAGATAATTACCAATTTTGGACATTAGACTTTTAAAGCGCGCTGCTGCTTCTTGTTCCTTGCTTAGCTTCGCAGAAATGTCCTCCCCTAAAAGAAATCATAGTATTATTATGCATAAGGTAAAAAAAAACAGGTGAAATTTCACAGGCACAGTCCTTTGGTTTGCACTGGACTGTACCTTAAGCGTCTTAGACCATGTAAAGTTAGACTTTAACAGGGTGTATGAAAGCTGAATTCCCCACACAAAACAATAAATTCGTCCTCGGTGGGGATCGAACCGACGACCTACGGCGCAGAAGGTGGAGCTACTACCAACTGATTTTTAAGCGGGATTTGAACCCGCGACCTTCTCCTTGGTACGGGGCTGACCACTGCACCATCGGATCTTAATCACACTCGACGAATAACTCTTATGGACTGTTCGGCACTAACGCGACCGTGGCTTCATCTACAGTTTTGTTGCTACTGTCAACTACTTACCTGGGTTCAAATCCCGCTCGGCTTTTAACTTTTAGGACATTATAAAAATCTTTGTGATTTCCTTAAGTGCAGTAAACACGATAAATGCCATAAAAAGTTACTACCAACTGAGTTGAGAGGCCATTCAACAAAATAGACACTACTCAAAAGTTTCAAGATTGTAAAATCTTGCTTTGCGTTTTCTATAAACAGTGCATGATTATAAGAAATATTAAGAAAAACTCATCGTACATAATAATGGAATAGGATGTAGTTAAAAGTTGGACACAGGCATTTTTTTTTACTAAATATATGTATAACAGGGTCTGAGAATACAACAGAGAAGAAAAGCGAAAGGGCCCTGGAGAAAAGCGAGCAAATACGCAGGTGGCAATAACTAGTAAAGCATACTTAATATTTTAAATCCAATCTAAAATTCAGGCATTCGACTAGCCTCACAGCTGAGTTGATAGTAGGTCTGCCTTTTGCGCCGTAGGTCATAGGTTCCATCCATATCAAGAACTAATATTTGTGTAATGAACACAAAAATTACGAAAATCAATTAATATCAATATCAATTTCTATGTCTAAGAGTAATAGGCATAGTATATTATTATTATCTAAATATATAAAACTCTTACGTTACTGACTGACTGACTGACTGACTGACTGACTGACTGACTGACTGACTGACAATCAACGCACAGCCTAAACCGTTAGTCCTAGAAGCATGAAACTTGGAGGGTATGTTCCTCTTATAGCGTAGAGGTGTACTAAGAAAGGAAATTGGAAAATTATTTCCCGAAGAGGAGAAAAAGGGGATAAATGGTTTAAAGAAAAATCAACACACAGCCTAAACCATTAGTCCTAGAAGCATTAAACTTAGAGGGTATGTTCCTCTTATAGCGTAGAAGTGTATTAAGAAAGGAAATTGGAAAATTCTTTCCCCAAGAGGAGAAAAAGGGGATAAATGGTTTAAAGAAAAATCAACACACAGCCTAAACCATTAGTCCTAGAAGCATGAAACTTGGAAGATGTGTTCCTCTTATAGAGCAAAGGTGCACTAAGAAAGAAAATAGGAAAAAAAATTCCCTAAAAGAAGAAAAAAGGGAAAAATAGTTTAAAGAAAAATCACAAAAAATGCTTTACAAAATACACAAAAAAACAGTAAAAAAAATTCAGCTACCGCAGCATCTGTCACCAAATTTGAATACACACAAAAGTTTACAATCATAAAACCCAACGTGACCACTAAGACAAAATCGCGGAAAACACCTATCATACCGAAATTAAACACCGCTTCAAAAACGACCACAACAACACTCGCCTTCACATTCAAATCTACCCTAAAGTACATGCTCAAAACTATGGTAACCAGCAGTTGGCCATGTCTAATTAAAAAAATCTGATTCGATTATACACCAACACTAATACAAATCCCCAAATTAGCCACTAATCTAAATATATATAACTCAAAGGTGACTGACTGACATAGTGATCTATCAACGCACAGCCCAAACCACTGGACGGATCGGGCTAAAATTTGGCATGCAGGTAGATGTTATGACGTAGGCATCCGCTAAGAAAGGAAAATGGAAAATTATTTTCCAAAGAAGAGAAAAAGGGGAAAAATGGTTTAAAGAAAAATCAACGCACAGCCTAAACCGTTAGCCCCAGAAGCATGAAACTTAGAAGGTGTGTTCCTCTAATAGAACAGAGGTGCATTAAGAAAGAAAATAGGAAAATTCTTTCCCTAAAAGAAGAAAAAACGGAAAATGATTTTAAGAAAAATCACAAAAAATAGCTTTACAAAATACGCAAAAAAAAACATTAAACATTTTCAGCTACCGCAGCATCTGGCACCAGGTTCGATTACACAAAAAGGTTCACAAACAAACCGATGATAACCACTACGACAAAATCGCGGGAAACATCTATCATACTTAAACTAAACACTGTTGAAAAAAATCGGCTCCAACAGCACTCACCTTAAAATTCAAATACACTCTAAAGTACAAGCTCAAATCTATGGTAACTAGCAGTTGGTCATGTCAAATTAAAAAAATCTGATACGATTATACACCAACACGCATACGAAACCTCAAATTAGCCACTAATATAACATAAAATCACAAAAAATAGCTTTACAAAATACGAAAAAAAAACATTAAAAAATTTTCAGCTACCGCAGCATTTGTCACCAGGTTTTAATACACACAAATGTTTACAAAAAAACCAATGATAACCACTAAGACAAAATCGCGGGAAACATCTATCATACTTAAACTAAACACTGCTGAAAAAAATCGGCTCCAACAGCACTCGCCTTCAAATTCAAATACACTCTAAAGTACAAGTTCAAAACTATAGTAAACAGCAGTTGGTCATGTCAAATAAAAAAAATCTGATTCTATTATACACCAACACGCATACGAAACCCCAAATTAGCCACTAATATAACATAAAATCACAAAAAATAGCTTTACAAAATACGAAAAAAAAACATTAAAAAATTTTCAGCTACCGCAGCATTTCTCACCAGGTTTTAATACACACAAATGTTTACAAAAAAACCAATGATAACCACTAAGACAAAATCGCGGGAAACATCTATCATACTTAAACTAAACACTGCTGAAAAAAATCGGCTCCAACAGCACTCGCCTTCAAATTCAAATACACTCTAAAGTACAAGTTCAAAACTATAGTAAACAGCAGTTGGTCATGTCAAATAAAAAAAATCTGATTCTATTATACACCAACACGCATACGAAACCCCAAATTAGCCACTAATATAACATAAAATCACAAAAAATAGCTTTACAAAATACGAAAAAAAAACATTAAAAAATTTTCAGCTACCGCAGCATTTCTCACCAGGTTTTAATACACACAAATGTTTACAAAAAAAAAACCAATGATAACCACTAAGACAAAATCGCGGGAAACATCTATCATACTTAAACTAAACACTGCTGAAAAAAATCGGCTCCAACAGCACTCGCCTTCAAATTCAAATACACTCTAAAGTACAAGTTCAAAACTATAGTAAACAGCAGTTGGTCATGTCAAATAAAAAAAATCTGATACGATTATACACCAACATGCATACGAAACCTCAAATTAGCCACTAATATAACATAAAATCACAAAAAATAGCTTTACAAAATACGAAAAAAAAACATTAAAAAATTTTCAGCTACCGCAGCATTTGTCACCAGGTTTTAATACACACAAATGTTTACAAAAAAACCAATGATAACCACTAAGACAAAATCGCGGGAAACATCTATCATACTTAAACTAAACACTGCTGAAAAAAATCGGCTCCAACAGCACCCGCCTTCAAATTCAAATACACTCTAAAGTACAAGCTCAAAACTATAGTAAACAGCAGTTGGTCGTGTTAAATTAAAAATCTGATTCGATTATACACCAAAACCCATACGAAACCCCAAATTAGCCACTAATATAACATAAAATCACAAAAAATGGCTTTACAAAAACGAAAAAAAAAACATTAAAAAAATTTCAGCTACCGCAGCATTTGTCATCAGGTTTTAATACACACAAATGTTAACAAAAAAACCGATGATAACCACTAAGACAAAATCGCGGAAAACATCTATCATACTTAAACTAAACACGGCTGAAGTCATGTCAAATAAAAAAAACAGATTCGATTATACACCAACGACGAATACGATATCCCAAATTAGCCACTTCAACAAAATCACGAAAAAGAGCTTTACAAAATAAGCAAAAAAAAAACATTCAAAAAATTTCAACTACCGCAGCATCTGGCACCAGGTTCGATTACACACAAAGGTTCACAAAAAAACTGATGATAACCACTAAGACAAAATCGCGGGAAACATCTATAATACTTAAACTAAACACTGCTGAAAAAAATCGGCTACAACAGCACTCACCTTCAAATTCAAATACACTCTAAATTACAAGCTCAAAACAATGGTAACTAGCAGTTGGTCATATCAAACTAAAAAAAACGAACTCAAATATCCACGCGGACGAAGTCGCGGGTATCAGCTAGTATAACATAAAATCACAAAAAATAACTTTACAAAATACGCGAAAAAAACCAATAAAAAATTTTCAGCTACCGCAGCATCTGTCACCAGGTTTTAATACACACAAATGTTAACAAAAAAAACCAATGATAACCACTAATACAAAATCGCGGGAAACATCTATCATACTTAAACTAGACACTGCTGAAAAAAATCGGCTCCAACAGCACTCGCCTTCAAATACACTCTAAAGTACAAGCTCAAAAATATAGTAACCGGCAGTTGGTCATGTCAAATTAAAAAAATCTGATTCGATTTTACACCAACACGCATACGAAACCCCAAATTAGCCACTAATATAACATAAAATCACAAAAAATAGCTTTACAAAATACGCAAAAAAAACATAAAAAAAATTTCAGCTACCGCAGTATTTGTCACCAGGTTTTAATACACACAAATGTTTACAAAAAAACCGATGATAACCACCAAGACAAATCGCGGGAATCATCTATCATACTTAAACTAAACACCGCTGAAAAAAAACGGCTACAACAGCACTCGCCTTCAAATTCAAATACACTCTAAAGTACAAGCTCAAAACGATGGTAACTTGCATTTGATCATGTCAAACTAAAAAAAAAAGATTCGATTATACACCAACGAATACCATAGCCCACTAAAATAAAAACACGAAAAAGAGCTTTACAAAATACGCAAAAAAACATTTAAAAAAAAAATCTGCTACCGCAGCATCTGTCACCAGGTTTGAATACACACAAAGGTTTACAAAAAACCCCATGATAAACACTAAGACAAAATCGCGGGAAGCACCTTTATTACCAAAACTAAACACAGCTGAAAAAAATCGGCTACAACAGCATTTACCATCTTTCGAACACACTTTATATAGTTTTGAATGCAAACTCAAAACTAAGGTAATCAGCACTTGGTCATGTAAAACCAACGCATACATAACCCAACTTAGCCACTAAGACAAATTCACGAAAAATAACTCACAAAAAATACGAAAAAAACAGTGAAAACATATCAATAGTTGTCCGCTTTCCACCATAAAATAGTTTCTTTTAAACGAACTCAAACTATGACTTTATACTAACCACGCGGACGAAGTCGCGGGTGACAGCTAGTTATTATATATTAATACCTCACCAGTGTTATTTTCTGATGGTTTTCCACACACTGCAGCTATTATCAAGGCAACGACTAGGAACAACTTCATTTTGATTGTTAATATTGCTGCTAGTAGGTGTTTATTCAATGGATTTTAGCTACAGAATAAACGATCTAGCAAACATATTCTTCTTATTTACTTTTTGTTGTTAAAAAAAGTACGGAAAATTCCACACTGAAACTAAAAGCTTTGTAATTCTATAAAAAAATGTAGGCCTATTCCGACTCTTAACATCATTTCTTGTCGTTAGCATAACGCAAAATGACATCGAGTTTTCACATTCGATAGTGGCTGCGCCATACAAACTAAAGTTTCATAACCGTTGTTATCGACAAGTCATTTTGCGTTTAGCAAACGACAATAACTGATGTTAAAAGCCGGAATAAGGCTACCGCAACGGATACCTACAAAATTATCGTGGGTCTCAAACGATAACCATGTTTTCTTTACTCGTATGTGGTACAGACTCCACAGTGGGATATGGGCAAAAACATAATCTGTATTATCCATAGAGCTCTAGCCACCGTCAAAGTGCCGGCCATCCTTGAGCCGAACGGTATCGCACGTGATGATGGAAAGAGATTGACAGGATGTCGTTGATACCTTAGAATCAAGCCATCAGGCTTTTGGTGTGGGACGCTATTTGCGTGGATACGCTGGCTGCCTCACACGTATCGTCCACATCAAGAGCAGCGGGCGTGGCGGCAACGGCAGCGGAATACCTCAAAAGGCGGAAATATACATCTATCGGCGATGGATACCTACATATTTTTGTTTTTTGGGGTTGACACGCTGGGACCTAGAGAGTCCAGAGGCGTGGCTTCTATTCAAAGAGTTATCCAAGAGGCTGGTGGATGAGATTGATGACCATAGAGCTGACGCTTACCTAGGACAACGAATAAGCTTAACTATTCAAAGAGGTAACGTTTGGCCTTTTAGGCACTTTGCTTGCGGTCGGTGATCTGAACTCTGATTTCTACTTATTGTAATACCTACGATTTAATAAAACATTTATAATTCAATAATTTTATAATTTTATAAGATTATTGAATTATAAATGTTTTATTAAAAATTATTTTAATAAAGCATATTGTTTTATTATGTATCTTATTATTTTATTTAAGAAACAAGAAGCTCGATTAAAAAAATAAGTAAGTAAGGGAGCATCTATTAATCAAGGCATAGGTAAAAGGTTGTCTTTGATACTATATAAAGCCATTTTGTTTAATTATTTGAATACTTAAATTCACAATATAACACTAACAGCCATACAGCTTTTTATTTATTTTTTTCTAACTTCGGGATGCTTCAACTCCAAATATTGCTATGCCCTAAGCCTGTTATGTATTCACCATTTTCAACTTTATGACCTCACCATGTAACATAATAAATGCAATAAATAATATGAGTAATGAGTATGACCACAAATTGCATTACTTACCACAAATGAGTAAAACAAGGGTTACGAATAACTTCATTGTAAATTTACCACAGCGACTTTATTTCTGGGATAAACTTAATTAGAGAATGGTCTTTTATATAATTTCATGGCAATAATTGTTATTAGCATCGTTATTGACGAAATTTGAAGCTAAAACAAAAATAGGGCTTGACTTTCTAAAAAACGTGACTTTCAACACTCAGGTAACAATGTACAGCTCTGAAAGTTTGTTTTTGCTGTTTAATATCTGACTGCAAAAGCCGCTTTTATCCGCTAGAGGATAATGTAAATTTGAATTTAGAATATCGTGTTCAATAAGTTTGTGAATACACAACCTATTTACTTCTACCTCCATGGTGCCCAACTTATCATACAACCTTTTTTATTTTGTAATAAACTCGCACTCGTGACCTTCTTGCTGTATTTGTGAATTCAAAACACCATTAAACCTATTTACTTCTACCTGCATGGTGCCGAATATATAATACAACCTTTTTTTTGTTAATAACTCATACTCGGAACCATCTTGGTGTGTTACTTTTAGTCGCGCCATGTTCTTTTTTGCATTTAGTCATTTCCTCGCTGAGGTGGGATGAAAAGTTACGTGTTATACTTGAGTGCAAAAATTTTGGTTAAACTTTAGAATCCTGCGCTTGCTCAGTCATCAAAATTGAACACGCGGTTAAAAAGCAGCTTTGCACTCTTGTAATAACAAATAACTATTATGATCGCGAAAGTTTAAAAAGTACTAGGTATGGCTTTTTTACTTTGTAGTTTCTAATTTCTACATTTAATTATTAAAGTATTACTAAAAACTATAGTAAAATACCTATATATAAGTTTGTTTTCACTGTATTGCTATGTTTCAGTTCATAATTTCAGCCAACTTTTTACTTTAATACAAAATATACCTTTTATTTTTCGTTTTTTTTTTCAATTTGTTATGTAGTCAAATTTTCTTTACACTTGAAACAATAAAAACCATTTTATTATTAAAAATTTTAGATGAGTCTATATTTCTCATCTACGTATTTTTTTTGGACAATTTTTCATTATCCGCACTTTTGCGGGCTGGGTTTCCCGTAAGTAGGCCGCTGGCGGGCCCTTTTTGCGTGACCCTTGACACGTGTTGCTTGAACTTTTTTAAGTTCTACGTCGGTTTCCTAACGATGTTTTCCTTCACCGTTTGAGAGTACTGGCATAGTGCACATAAATTTTTCGACAGAAAAATTCATTGGTATACTACTTGATTTGAACCCACGACCTTCGGATCAGAAGGCTGGGCCGCTACCACTAGACCACCAGTGCTCTCTCATCTACGTAACGTTTGAATGGATTTTGATGTAACTTACACTATTACATAACATATTTCGTGACTAAGAAAAACACACGCCCTACCTATTCTTCTATAAAATATGCTTTCTATTGGGGGAATGGTATATAAATGAAACATTTATATAAAGATTAATTGCGTTTTATTAGCTACAGTCAAAACATTATATTACCTATAGGTAGATACAACATGCAGTGATGCGGACCCTTATGCAGCATCAGCCACCTGAAAATAAATGATGAATTATACTAAAAGAAGATACCTATTATAATAATCTCCTACGAATTTGCGGTTGGTGATTTTAGTTGTGTATTTTTTTGAATGACGATCCTGTGTAAGTTTTTGGGATAAACGCAATCTTTATGCGCATTCTAATTACGAGATATCTGACTGTGGCCTAGGAACCACAATTGAGAACCTGTTTCGGTTTTCGTTTTCTGTTAGTTTGCCTTTTAAAATAATGCTTTTTCTTTCATATTGCTTGCTTTGATTTGCTATTTCTTTCATAAAGAAAATTGAAGTCACCTTGGAACTGGGATGTGTCTCCTTATACTTCTGTGCAGCTTGCTTCCACAGGTCAGCTGTTAAATTAAAAAATGTATTTGTTATTTCAATTTCATTTCATACTTGAGTACCGTCAGCTGCACGGGAATGTATATTATGTACAATTCCTAAGTTTAATGTAGCGTGTATAACATAAAAATTATGAATTCAATAGATAAGTTTACTATATTTTTCCAGCGTTTTCTCTTTAAATGTCTATGCAATGCTGCAACACTACCCTAAAAGTTGCATATTATACAGGGTTATTCATTATTAACTGCAAATACTCAGGAATTAGGTTCAACAAATAGAATAAAAAATATTTATGAAATTATTTTTTTTAAATTCGGTCAAAATTTTTTTCAAGTTTTTGTATCATAATTTTATTTTTATTAATTTCTTTACGGCTATTGCATAATGATTGCCACGGAGAACAGGACGATGACCCACCCAGGCGGTGACATGAACGCAGAGTGTCACTCACAGCGCGCGGGCGCGGATCAAAATCAAAATAGGTCAGGCGCTAATGATTCCTTTATCGATTTTCTCGGGATTTTCATAACAAAACTTAAAAAAAATCATTTCATAAATATTTTTTATTTTATTTGTTGAACCTAATTCCTGAGTATTTGCAGCTAATAATGAATAACCCTGTATACATTCGAATGTAACTGACTTGATCAAACATTATTATTGAGGATTCTTAAAACTAATTGTTGATTAAAATATTATAAAATATTGTTTATGATATTTTAATCATCCGTCTCTGGTAATTATTAAAGAGTGAACAAAAATAAAATTCAGATAAATTATGACCGCAAAAAAATTATCAAAATTATCAAATTACAAACGCAAGAAGTTTATCAGGCACGCTAAAATAAAGGTCAAAGGTCGCCTATCCTTGGATAGCAATGTTAACTACAAAAACAACGGTTAAAACAGTTTTGATAAAGAATACGAAAAGAAATGACCAAGTCTCAATACCTATTGTTCACGAGTATGGACGTGTATGGTAAAAAAACTGAATCCAGTTTTTTTAAGGGGCACATCGTCCATGACGCTTCACTAATCATTGGCAGTCATCAAATCACTGGCCTTATTCTTGGGAATAGTTGCAAGCAACATTTGTGTGTGCATTAACATTACACAAAGCTTAGCAAAAAAAGGTTGTCAAAGTAATGCACAAATGAGATGTTCCATGAAACTATACAGCCTGTGCTAGGTGTTATCATAAATACAGATCAGCAAGATAGTATTCGGTTCATAGTGGTCGTTTAGGGGTCAGAAAATGACAGGCTAATTTTTATCACGGAAAAATATCTACACGGTTTCTATGGCATAGCATTCAAGAACTGTATTTTTATAAGGTTTTTTTCCATCCAGTTGCGGACAGATGGGATGATTATGATAAATTTATCATAATCTTAAAGGAAAAGCACAAAACTTCTAATCGCGGGTAGCACCGCGGGGCGCAGCTAATAGTTTTTATAATGGTGACTTATTCGAAAGATTTTATATCTTTTACATTAGAAGGAGATGACGTAAAGATGATTTCGATCTCGTCGTCTGTTGTGACTGTACGGCGTCACTTGTGCCTTGGATTTGTTTAGACGATCGCCTCATCTAGGTTACCTGAGACGTGTCTAAGGTCTTTAAGTTTCTTACCACCGCGCTGGGAACTCGCGACCATAGCGTCTAAAAGTTCTGCATCCGATTTAGTGCTGTCTCCCATTACTAAAAACAAAAAAAATTGAACATCAATAAATGTAGCTTGAAGTTTCCCGCTCGCACTACCTACAAGGGTATATTATACTCATTTATGAAAAATACACATATATTGCAAATAGTACCCGTAGTAGTACAGTAGTCGGAGTTTTGCTACCACATTTCGTCTACCAAATGTTGTCTTTGTGTGAGCATGGTGTCCCTCTCATCGTAAAATGTGTCCCTCTTTTTTGTATGGAAAATTGATGAGACAGCAACTACGTAACGTATTTTTTGTTGTCTCATCTTCACTCCATAAAATAAAGAGAGACAAATAGGCGAAATGAAAACAACATTTCGTAGAAGAAATGTTGTAAAATGAAGTGGAAGTGGAGTGAGTTGTTTTTCAGTTTACCAAAAAATAGTTTTGATCTTTTTAACAAGTTTTCGTACAAAAATAATGTGATTGGCAAATTGCGTGTTATTTTACACTCACCATTAATGTTGTTTGCCGCATCGACCATCATGCTATGTCTAATTTGGTCATCTAAAATAAAAAATAAAATAAGTTAGTTATTTTAATTATAAACACTGAACATAGATGCTTCTTAACTGCCTAAATGTTATAATAATGATTATAAATAATATAGGTTAGCATGCAAAATTAAACATTGATTGAGCTATCGTTCCAGCTGTTTAGACTTTAACTTTTTTAAAGTCACGTAAGTACACGTTGACGCATAGCTGGATCAGATATAAATTTTATGATCTATTCCATTTTCCAATTTCAATTCAATATCAATCGATAATGTTTACCTACGTAAGTAATCATAGAAAATAGAGCGATTTGAATACACAACGCAAAGTAAAAAAAAAACACATCAATCCATGATAGAGAATCTGTCTTTGTATGAATTGTTACGGAAAAAACTATCCATTGGTTATAAGTAGTAAGAACTCTATTTAACTTTCTAACACGGCAAACGAAAACATACACGCATTACGATGCCATCTTCGCCATCCCGACTAGTGATGTGACTCGTCGCCCGGTTTCAGTAGGGTTGGCCTATCCCAAAACCAGCTAATTATATTTATTTACTTTACTTAAAAAGATTTTTTAGAACAAAATGATAATAAAGAGAGAGAGATTCATTTCGATGCCAATTGTATGGTCGTGTGGAACTGGCACTTAGACTCACCTTGTTTTAAGACGTTTCAAAGTGATTCTTGGAATTGAAATGAATAAATTTTGATTGAGTTTGAGTTTATTATTTACCAATTTTGGACATCAGACGAAGCATGCGCGTTCCTGCCTCCCGCGCTTTTTCTGGGCTCGCAGACACGGTATCCGCTAAAAAAATATAGTATTAGTACACATAAAGTAGAGGTACCTCGGTAATTTCAAAGAAAATGATCAATACTTGAAAACACTGACACTTTTTCAGGGTTCCATACCGAAAAAGTAAAACGGGCCCCTTTTTACTAAGACTCCCCGGTCTGTACATCTGTCTATCTGTCTGTCCGTCTATCTCCAGGTTTTATCTCATGAACAGACAGTTGAAATTTCACAGGCGCAGTCCTCTGGTTTGCACTAGCTTGTACTTAAATACTAAAGAGTCCTATACCATGTAAAGCTAGACTTACTTGTCTACTAGAACAGGGTGTTTGAAAACTTACTATATTCCTTGAAATCAGCCATTGCCTTACTCGTATCAAGTGTTTCTATAAAAAAAACATGAGTTAAAACACCAATATCCCACATCAACATCAGCTCAGTGTAACCCACTGCCGATCCACATGACGTCAAGCCAACAGCTATTTCGGATAAATTAATAAATAATTAAAAATATTGTGGACAATCCACAGGGCACTATCTAGTCCTAAACTAAGCAGAGCTTGTACGACGGGAACCAAATAGCTGTTATAATACTTGTGTACATTTCTTTTTAAAAATAATACAATTACCTAACCATAACACCTAGACAGAGAGCAAACATCTGCGTTACCCGCACAAATATTTTGTCCTCGGTGGGATTCGGAACCACGACCTGAGAGGCAAGTCAACAACACAGACATTACTCAAAAATATCAAGCTTGTTAAATCACGCTTTGCGTTTTTTTATAAACAGTGATTATTACGCAATGATTAAGGAAAATCCATTGTAAAATATTTTCTAGGTTGTAATATAAAGCTAAGGATTCAGGTATCTTATTTTAATAAAAATATAACAGGGTCTGAGAATACTATAGAGTACAAAAACAAAAGGGCCCTGGAGAAAAGCGAGCAAATACGCAGGCGGCAATAACTATCAAAGCATCATATTGAAAATCTAATGTAAAATTCTGGTATTCAACTGGCCTCTCAACTGAGTTGGTAGTAGCTCTGCCTTCTGCGCCGTAGTTTAAGGGTTCGATCCCTACCGAGAACAAAATTAAATATCTGTGTATTGAACACAGATGTTTGTCCTCTGTCTGGGTGCTATATTGTATTCACAAAATAAATTATATAAGTATTATACCAGCTATTTGATTCCTTTCGTCCATAACTCTTTTCAAGTCTTGGAGTTAGACAGTGTTGTGTCGATTGTCCCCAATATTTATTTGTTGATTTATTTATTTGATATAACAAGGTATAGCGAGCAACAGAGCTCATAAGTGATTGATTATTTACTGGAAAATTTTCCATGAATTATTTACAACTATTTTCAAGATAAGTAACCAAATAACCATCAACACAAAAAATAAAACAATGCAAAAATCTCAAACTGTTTACTAATTTCTATGTAAAAGAGTATTTAGTAGTATATTTTAACTTACCAGTGCTATTTTCTAATGGTTTTCCACACACTGCAGCTATTGTCAAGGCAACGACTAGGAACAACTTCATTTTGAAAGTTATTATTGGTTCTAGTGGTGTTTATTCAGTGGCTTCTAACTTCATAATAAACGATTAAACAAAACTATCCTACTTTTATACTTGTTATTGGAAATTTCACATAGAAACTAAACATGTTGTTATTTAAAAAAAAAATAGGCTTATTCTTACTTTTATCATCATTTTTTTGTCGTTAGCATAACGCAAAATGATATCGAATTTTCACATTCGACATTCGAATTCATTCGCGACAGTGGCACTCATCGTTGCGCCATGCAAACTAAAGACCTGCGCACATCTAGCGTGATGGCAATGTCGATCAGTGAAACGCTGTCAAATAATGACTGACACAGTCATATTTGACACCGTTTCACTGATCGCCATCGCCATCGCGCTAGATGTGCGCAAAGGCTTAAGGGTCGATAACCGTTGTTATCGACAAATCATTTGGCGTTAGGCTAACGACAACAGTTGTTAAAAGTCGGAATAAGCCTACCGAAACGGATACTATTTTATCGTGCGTCTCAAGTAAACTATTATCGATTGCATTATCTAGACTCGCGTAGGTTATGAGCAAAAATATGATAATATAAACGTTGATGAAAGCGATTTTTTCCAGACAAGTTTTGGATGGAAAAAATACATAAAAAGTTTTTAAAATTTTATTAAATTTAACAAATACTAAAACAGTGAAGTTTAAAAAATGTGACATGGCCAAACTGCTAAACCGGTTTTGATAAAATTCTTACGGGACCAACCCGGAAGTATAAGGTTCCAGATAAAAAAAACAATCGGCTCTTAAATTACGAAGCTATGTGAAATCAATAAAAACAGAATTGAGAACGTCCTTTTTTAATATTTTGATTTTATAAAGTAAAAGTAACGAAAAAGCTTGTTTATTCAGGAATACTTATAGTGTTTACTACACATAGGTAATCACAAAGTTACAAAAGGATGGTATTTAAACGAACTTCAATTTATTCCCATTTCATTTACCTAATTTTGCCTGTGTTCCACCAAATATACTGAATGTGCACCAAAATATGTTAATTAAAATATGTCATAACGAGTATCTATTTAACAACTGTTGCAAATTTGTAAAAATAGTAATACACCTAATTTTAAAAACAAGCATTTATTTTTTTAGTTTTACTTCAGATAATGCACTGCAAAATGTATTTGAATTAATGTCCAATGTAGCTTTATTAATAAAACAATGAACAATTGTACTAAACTGGCAGCCCCTTTGAGGTTATTGGGAAAAAAATATTCTCTGGCACTGCGGCGGCCGCTGCCGCGGCACGCTCGCTCTGCTCGCTCGCCTTGTGCGTAATTTTTATGTTCTAACATAACTTAACCTATCCAAGTCGGATCCGCCCTTTGTGTAACATTCAGGAGTATTTGGTGCACGATCAGTATTTTTCGGGGAAGATCAATATTTTAGAAATGCATACATTGATGTAGGTAGTAGGTACCTTAAGATTTTTGGTGAACACAAAAATATTATCCGTTACAAAATACGCTAATGCTAACTATGGGTTTTCATACATGAGAGAAGACAGTTAGTGTCGCAAAACACGGGTTAGTACGACACCGACTGTCTCTCTCATTTAGTATTGGGATGACAAGGACAGAACAACGATTTCTGTCGTACATTTTTGACGTGATAACGTCTTATAAATCGATGGAGCCGGCTGCACGCACGAAAAAACATGACTCATGCGTCGTTACGTCGTTTCGTCGTTTCGTCGTTCCATTTACCTGAGCCCGAGCCCGGGTCGGGTAATGGGTAAGGGTAAATGAGGGTAAGGGTAAGGGTTCGGTCGGGTTCCGGGTCCGGTTCCGAGAGTTCGAGTCCGAGTCCGAGTCCGAGTCCGAGTCCGAGTCCGCGAGTCCGCGAGTATTTTCTTATGACGTTATCACGTTCAACTATCGTCAGTAAACCGACTTTACAGACAACCGATTTTTTATGAACTTCTTTCACTTCAAAAATTTGTTCCTCCATGCTTCATAACGACGACTTGACACGGATTTTTTTCTTGAAACGCTAGCTGATCCGAGATTCAGTTGGGATTCGATTTCTGTCATTTTGAGGAGGAGGAGGTTCTCAATTCGGTAGCATTTTTTTTTTAAATGTTTGTTACTGCATAACTTCGTCATTTTGTGAGCCGATTTGAAAAAATATTTTTTCATCTGAAGGTACTGCTTCCAGATTGGTCCCATTTTAATTTTATTAAAATCGGTGTTGCCATTTTTTTTTAATACGAGCTGGTATGACCGAGCTTTGCTCAGGGTTAAAAAAAATTAATTGTATTATTATTCGCCAATAGATGTCAGGAAGAGTCGTATCTTTATTGGCTTATTTTTAATTAACAACGCCATCTGCTAGAATAGCTTACAGTTAGTTGCTCACAATCGCCAATAGATGGCAGGAACAGTCGTATATTGAGTTTATGTTTGATTATTGCAAAACACCAACTTCTCGTCATTTTTTAAAAATGAATCCTAGCTAGATCGGTTTATCGCCCCGAAACCCCCTGTATACTAAATTTCGTGAAAATCGTTGGCGCAGTTTCCGAGATCCTAAATATATACAAGATTTTCTCGTTTAAAGTGTGATGAATTTCAATAATGGTTCTAATTTTAATGGTTTAATGGAAATTACTATTATGATATTTGATGACACTTGTCATATTTGTTTGTGAAATTGTCTGTCAACTTCATAGAAATGCCGTTGGCAACACTGACTAACTCCCTCCCTCCTTGACGTTGGTTGGTAAAGTAGTGGGGATAGACGGTTGGCGATGGCAGGGAGCGAAGGAGTGGAGTCAGTCGGTCGTTGGTACGAGTTCGGAATACAACTTAAAAGTGTAGTCTTTATGTATAGTTTGAGAAATATTAAAGTGTAACGTGGAGTAATTATTACAGCCTATTTTACGAAAAGAAGTGAGTTTTATTATATCTCAGAAGTGACAAGAACTTACGGTATGTAAAATATTTCTTACGGATTTTAATATGATTCCACCCGCCAAGTAATTATTTTTCTTGGGTTGAGTAGAAAATTATTTAATTTGACTAAAAGTTCAAGGGTACGAAAGATTTTGCGAGCATGAATCGGTCGAGATTGCCTCGAGATTATCCGTTTGTGCTAGCTTTTTCGATCGAACTTATGAACAATAACGGGTACTTACCTAAATGTTATAATTTAATGATTTTATTTTTACTTAAGTGGGTGAAATCATTCGAGTTTTAATCTGATCGTTCGCATCCTAACGTTGTAGGGTAGGTATAGAAACCAAGTTTGAATTAGTATGTTGATTCGTTGTTCATGCGCACTGGTCTGTATTGCACAGAGACTATCCGGTAATGCTGACACCTTTCAACAAGTTTTAATTTTGATTGTCTGAAATGCCTGATATTATGCCTACCCTAAAATGTGTGTGGTATCATATGAAATTTGATATTAGCCGCTCATCCGAACATGAAATGGCCTGCACCTAATATTTAACGACTTTGACTGCTTAGTTAAGCTGTCTCATTTCAAACAATTGACATTCCCTTAATTTTTGGAATATACGCTAAGTTTACCGAAAGATATTTTAAAAATATTAACGAACTTAATAACAGCAAATAGTTTTACATTATTATGCATTACGATGATCATTTTATTGGTTACCCTCTGAAAACACATGACTCGTGTTACCGTGTATGAAATTAAGTGAAGGTACTTGAGTGTAAAAAACAAGCTTGAGTTTGAGCTTGAGTGTTAAAAGCAAGTCAGTCCTCTGTAGCATTCTTGTTACTTTTTGATATGCAGAACTGTAGGGTACTTAGGAAAGGCCTACTTTCCTGTCTAGACCCATAAACAAACATTTTTATGTCCATGCTATTAGTCGCCATTGTGCCGATGTAGCATAATGTACAAAATTAAATAAATACCCTTAAATAAATTAGAATATCTGTTGGCATAAGCAGAGTGTTATTGGCTGGGTTATGTTGAAATGATTATTTGTAAAGTTATATTTATTTCTTATAATTTACTTAACATCAAAAATGAGTGATCGAATAAAGTTTCATAATAAAGTGGCCGTAAATAGCAAAGACCGAGCACAATCTTGAATTTCATAAAAGCCGGTACGGTCTTTGTCGTGCACCGGGCCTAACCATAAAGTTGATACAGGGGCTATCCGATAGTGCTAAAACTTTTTTTTTTATTAATTTTATAGTGTTTACTACACTTAAGCGCGTTAGTGCCGAACAGTCCCTAAGAGTTATTCGTCGAGTGTGATTAGGATCCGATGGCGCAGTGGTCAGCGCAGCCCCGTACCGAGGGGAAGGTCGCGGGTTCAAATCCCGCTCGGCTCTTAACTTTTGGGACATTATAAAAAAAAAATCTTAGTGCTAAAACTGTTCATGTACTGCTAATACCATAGCAGCTCAGTATAGTTTGAGTAGCCTCTAACCGCAAATGTCTAACCATGCTGGATTTAAAGTTAATGATCATGATCAAGCCTACCCTCTAAAGTGAGTTTTTGAAGTAAAGTGAGCTAAACTTATCAAAATTGTAGACTATTTATTTATTATTATTTCTTAGGTAAACAATCAGTAGATACTTATATTCTAATTGATAATTTAAAACGACAACTGTTACTAGGGTCCAATAAACAGGTTTCACATAGTGAGACTATTGGAGACAATTTTTGTAACAAATTACAATTAAAACAGAAAAACAAAAAGTACAATAAAAAAAAAAACACCTAGGGAACCTGGGGAGTCTCCTCGAAACAGCATTTTGACAAAATGTAAGTAGCAATTCTTGGTGGTTTTGAGCAAACAGATCTAGTTTGGGGACGTTAACCAGGCCATTGAACGTAATTAATGCTCGTCTAGAGAAAGTGTTTTGGGATCTGTGTTTGGCTAAGTACGCCATAGAAGTAAAGATTAATGAAATTTTAGAACAAAGTGAGTACAGTTTGGCTATTTTCGCCTTATAAGATGAAATTGATTTTGGAACCAAGTGAGTTCATTTTGGCAATGTACGCCTTAGAAGATGAAATTGATTTTGAAACCAAGTGAGTTCAGTTTGACTATGTACGCCATAAAAGTTGAAATTGATTTTGAAACCAAGTGAGTTCAGTTTGGCTATGTACGCCTTAAAAGATGAAATTGATTTTGAAACCAAGTGAGTTCAGTTTGACTATGTTCGCCATAAAAGTCGAAATTGATTTTGAAACCAAGTGAGTTCAGTTTGACTATGTACGCCTAGAAGTTGAAATTAATTAACCATGCGAGATCTGTTTGGTCAAAGTAAAAAAGTTCAAAAGTTCAAAAAGTTCAAAAAGTTCAAAAAGTTCAAAAAGTTCAAAAAGTTCAAAAAGTTCAAAAAGTTCAAAAAGTTCAAAAAGTTCAAAAAGTTCAAAAAGTTCAAAAAGTTCAAAAAGTTCAAAAAGTTCAAAAAGTTCAAAAAGTTCAAAAAGTTCAAAAAGTTCAAAAAGTTCAAAAAGTTCAAAAAGTTCAAAAAGTTCAAAAAGTTCAAAAAGTTCAAAAAGTTCAAAAAGTTCAAAAAGTTCAAAAAGTTCAAAAAGTTCAAAAAGTTCAAAAAGTTCAAAAAGTTCAAAAAGTTCAAAAAGTTCAAAAAGTTCAAAAAGTTCAAAAAGTTCAAAAAGTTCAAAAAGTTCAAAAAGTTCAAAAAGTTCAAAAAGTTCAAAAAGTTCAAAAAGTTCAAAAAGTTCAAAAAGTTCAAAAAGTTCAAAAAGTTCAAAAAGTTCAAAAAGTTCAAAAAGTTCAAAATGTTCAAAATGTTCAAAATGTTCAAAATGTTCAAAATGTTCAAAATGTTCAAAATGTTCAAAATGTTCAAAATGTTCAAAATGTTCAAAATGTTCAAAATGTTCAAAATGTTCAAAATGTTCAAAATGTTCAAAATGTTCAAAATGTTCAAAATGTTCAAAATGTTCAAAATGTTCAAAATGTTCAAAATGTTCAAAATGTTCAAAATGTTCAAAATGTTCAAAATGTTCAAAACGTTCAAAATGTTCTAAAAGTCTCAAAAGGCGCAAATGTTTCAAAAATTTAAAGTAATTTAAAGTCGTGTAGAGTTGTTAAAAGTTAAAGATCGGTTTTTGGATTTGGATTATAAGTAAAGATTTTGGGTTAAGATTATATAAGTTTTTCGAGTTTTAATGAAAGGACGATGAATTAATTATGAATTAAAAATGAATTAATGATGAATTAAAGATGAATAAATGATGAATAAATGATGAATTAAAGATGAATTAAAGATGAATTAAAGATGAATTAAAGATGAATTACAGGTGAATTAAAGATGAATTAAAGATGAATTAAAGATGAATTTAAGATGAAGTTAAGATGAATTTAAGATTAATTTAAGATGAATTTAAGATGAATTTAAGATGAATTTAAGATGAATTTAAGATGAGTCTAAGATGAATTTAAGATGAGTCTAAGATGAATTTAAGATGAGTCTAAGATGAATCTAAGATGAATCTAAGATGAATCTAAGATGAATCTAAGATGAATCTAAGATGAATCTAAGATGAATCTAAGATGAATCTAAGATGAATCTAAGATGAATTTAAGATGAATTTAAGATGAATTTAAGATGAATTTAAGATGAATTAAATATGAAATAAATATGAATTAAATATGAATTAAATATGAATAAAATACGAATTTAATATGAATTAAATATGAATTAAATATGAATTAAATATGAATTAAATTTGAATTAAATATGAACTAAATATGAATTAAATATGAATTAAATACGAATTTTATATGAATTAAATATGAATTAAATATGAATTAAATATATGAATGAAATATGAATTAAATATGAATGAAATATGAATTAAATATGAATTAAATATGAAATAAAGATGAATTAAATATGAATTAAAGATGAATTTAAGATAAAATAAATGTGAATTATTTATAAATTAAAGATTAGCGATGTATAAACGACTTACTACTTACTAAAAAGATGAATTACAGTTTTAGGTGTTCAATTACAGTTTAACAGTTCAGTTTTACAACTGAATCACAGTTTTAAATAAAAATTGGACAAAGATTCTAATTGAAGTTAGTGCGTCGTAAACCTGAACCACTAGATTGTTTACTTACCGAAACAGTCACTGTCGAGAAGATGTTTGCATTTCAGCAAGAACAATGAGGAGATGACATTACTAGTACATGCCTGCAGTGCCATGGCAGGGCATGGCATGGAGAAATTCAAGTTGATAAGTTCTTCGCTGTCAGATTTAATGATGGCGTTTCCATGCATTTACTGAGCTAAGTTAAACGTATCTTTTGTAGTATTTAAAGCGCAAGACTAAGTACAGAGAACTCGTCTTAATGCCGTGGATAGTGCACATTTAGTGTTTTATATTTTTGGAATATATTGTTACTTTTTAATTATTTCACAATTGGAAAACCTATTCATTTCAACTAGATATAAAGTAGATGAATGATAATAGATTTATTCACAGTGTGCTTGCAGATCTGTAAATTTTATGACGAGTTTCAGATGCTTAAAACTCCAGGCAAAGTTAGTAGCGATGCACCGCAGAAGGTGCCACAGGATACAGCCGTGATGCACTGCACCAGCGGCCTGAGCCATGATGCGCCATGGAAGGCGCCGCACCAGCGGCCTGAGTCGTGATGCGCCACGGAAGGTGCCGCACCAGTGGCCTGAGTCGTGATGCGCCACGGAAGGCGCCGCACCAGTGGCCTGAGCCGTGATGCGCCATGGAGGGCGCCGCACCAGCGGCCTGAGTCGTGATGCGCCACGGAAGGCGCCGCATCAGTGGTCTGAGCCGTGATGCGCCACGGAAGGCACCACATCAGCAGCTTGCGCCATGACGTGCCTCTGAAGGTGCCGTAGTAACAGGCTGAGCCGCGAGTTACGTAGCAAGGAGAAGAATTATGTAGTTTATTACCACAATTTTATTTTGTTTTATATTTTATTTTATTTGTTTATTAGGTACACAAAACAGAGTACAATCGATAATTTACAGGCATAAATACTATTAAGTTATGAGCTAGACAGTACCCCAAAACATGCGTACACAGAATGCATAGAACAGGAAAGTTAGTAAATAGCGTGTAACCAGGCTTAACTAGTAGTAGGTGATTAAAGTTAACATTTACTTGGAACTTAGGTGTACTCATACAATTATTTTATTACAGTAAGTGCACACACTTCGAGTTAAGACTCGAAGAGAGTGCAGACTTAATTAAATAACTAATTTGAGTTTTCGGCACACTCTAATGAAAGAGTGGCCAAAGATGCATTCTTGAATTTATTTAGATTATTGTTAAAGATATGAATTTTATCACTGTATTTAATCAATAAATCGTTAAATAGGCGACACATTCTGACAACGGGGTTATAATAAGAGGCGTTGTTTGAATGGACTTGTAAGGCGAAAGTGTTCTGAAAGGGTTGCCGAGGTCTAGGCTTTATATTTAGATTAATAAGATAAAGTAAGCAAGGAGAGTCGATATGCGAGTGGGTAATTTTGAAATGATACAGTAGATTATGATATTTGCGACGATATTTTCTAATAACATTAAATGAAAATGATGGAGCTTTGCAGTATAGTTAGGCAATTTCCTATTAAGACCACATCTGTAACTTAAAATATTCAGAAACTTTTTCTGGACCCTCTCAATCCGGTCAACGTGAATATTGTAGTAGGGAGACCAAATTACTATTTGACTTTTAAAAACAATTAACTGTTTGACTGTATTTTTAACCATGGAAATGTCTTCCTATCACAATCGGAGTATAATTTATGCTATAGGAGTATTTAATTTAAATAATATTTTACCCGAATGCATTGTTTATGGCTGGGATGCGAAGACTTTTCTGAAACAAAACTGTTATATTATCTTAGAAATTTCATTTAGTTAATTTTTTTTTTGCATACAGGCTTTGAATATGGTAAACGAGATATCTAACTGTAATTATTTTTAGATAGAATTATATTTTTAATATCTGTTTATTCTAAGAAATGACTAAGATTTATTTGGGTGTCTTCGTATCTTCTACTTAATAATTTCATTTTGTTTACAAGTTTTATATTGTAATTTTGGATTTGTTTTAATTTGTTCTTATTAGTTGTCTGAATTTTGGTAGTCATTAAAGTTTCAAGTTTTGTTTAGTCATACATATACATAGTTATCATGTTATCATTATGCTCTTAGCATGTGCTTCCAGAGTAAGCACACTGTCGGATGGCCGAATTTGATAGACATTAGATTTTTTTTAGATTGTATTTGTATGGTCATCCTTTGTCATTAAGTATTTGTGTTTTAATTCAAGTTTTGTTGTTACACATTCAATTTTTTTTTTAGATTGTATTTAAATGGTGATCTTTTCTTATTAAGTATTTGTTTTAAATTCAAGTTTTGTTTTTAGACATTCAATTTTTTTTTGGATTGTGTTTGAATGGTCATCTTTTCTCATTATTTGTTTTGAATTCAGGCTTTGTTTATTAAGTTTTCATATTATTATATTGTGCACTTAGCATGTGCTTCCAGAGTAAGCACAGTGTCGGATGGCCGAATGTGATGAATTTCAATAATGGTTCTAATTTTAATGGTTTAATGGAAATTACTATTATGATATTTGATGACACTTGTCATATTTGTTTGTGAAATTGTCTGTCAACTTCATAGAAATGCCGTTGGCAACACTGACTAACTCCCTCCCTCCTTGACGTTGGTTGGTAAAGTAGTGGGGATAGACGGTTGGCGATGGCAGGGAGCGAAGGAGTGGAGTCAGTCGGTCGTTGGTACGAGTTCGGAATACAACTTAAAAGTGTAGTCTTTATGTATAGTTTGAGAAATATTAAAGTGTAACGTGGAGTAATTATTACAGCCTATTTTACGAAAAGAAGTGAGTTTTATTATAAAAGGTATAAGATTTTTTTAATGTTTGTAACTGCATGCCTCCGTCATTTATGAACCGATTTAGAAAATTATTTTTTTATTTGGAAAGTTATTCTTACGTCCAGATTGTCCCAAACAAATTTCATTAAAATCGGTTTAGCCGTTTGGCAATGAAGTCGGTTTCTCTAGTTTTTTAAACTTATAATTATAATTGTTTTTCTGGTGTTATTTTGAGTTCTGTCGTATAATTTCGGTGGTATTTTAACCAACATTACTTGAGGTCTCAGCTCAAAGTGTTAGCAGTTGGAATGGAAGTGTATGAGTGATATTCTAAATTGATTAAAATGGTTTATGATGGTTTTGAAAAAAACGATTTCATCCTCCATTTGTTTTCAAAGCCAAGTATGGCCAACTTGTCTATTACTGACTTGACTTGACTAAAAACTATTTTAAGTATTTATGTTATATAATATCCTCACTCAACACTGCAGGCAAAATTGATCCGAAATGTCTGTCCATTTCGGTTCCCAATTTAAGAAGAAGAAGATTTCGTTGACTGTAACCCATTTTCCAGTCGACAAGCGATTGGACATATTTAGTTAATTTTGATTTGAATGTGCTTTCAGAGACCAGCCGTGTGTATTATATTATATTGGGTTACCATAAAAAAAAACGCAATTCATCCGGGATATTATCAACACGAGGCAGAATTGTTTTTGTAATACGGATAGGTATATTTGATAGCCAAATAATAACTTACTTATTTATCAACATGACTGTTGACCGCTGTTATCAATATTATTTTATAAAATCTATTTTTCATTTGAAAAATAAGGAAATTTTGTTTTATAATTACTTTTATGAGTAGGCACTAATGAGTAGGTATATGATAGACCGCGGCTGTCCTACCTATTTTCCGGGTTCAATTTTTGCTACGTTACAACAATTCTATAAAGTATATTTCCAATACTGAATATTTTTATCAACGTACCTAACAGTTATTTTAAAACAATTAGCTTATGAACCATTGAAATTATTTTTTGAAGTTACAGCTTCTTTTTTCTTCAATCTATTATAATTCTTCTTCAATCTTCAACTTATACCATCATCATCATTGCTTAAATCATCATCTTTGGCAATTTTCTACCAATCCTTCTTCTTCGGTTATATTTTGCTATGTGAATGGTTATAGAATTCGGGGTTGAATTAAAAGAATTCCAGATTCCGCTAGTACTTTTTCCTTCAAGCTATACGATTCCACTTAAGGTTAATTCTCTTCTAGAGAACCGTAGATCCTATAAACGTAGTTACAAGGATTTCATTGTACAGTCCGCATCAGTAGTAGTGGAGCTCTTTGTGTGTGGCTCGTCTAGGGAGGTACTACCACCATACCTATTTCTGCTGTGAAGCAGCAGCATGTTTCGGTTTGAAGGGTGAGCGTGAAACGACTGGCACGTGAGACTGAACATCGTATGCCTCAAGTTGATGGACGCAGGGCAGTGCCTATGAGGCAATGCTTTGTTATAGGTGATGGTTACCACTTAACATCAGGTGAGGCGTATGCTTGTTCTATCAGCTCGTTGTATAAAAACTAGTGTTCGCTAATACTATCATGCTAAGGATAAAATTGAAATAAAATCTATTCAACATCAGATTGAACACGTGTTATCACAGTTTTCATTGTACCCTATCTAATTCCAACTTCCATTCCTTCAGAAGCTGGCATTATTACGATGACGAAGCAACTCTGCAAGTGGACAATAGGCATTGATTAGGAATCGGGTTACAATTTATTACACCCAATTTGGTGTAAGCTTTCGCAAAGAGCTCACTACTTAGTATTGAATGAAGCTGCTGAATACTGAGCACGTTTTATAGCCTAATTCTAAAGGTAGAACGGTATTCAATAAGCATCAGCAATATGAATTAATAAATATTGTGGACAATCCACACAACACTATCTAGCCCCAAATTAAGCAGAGCTTGTATTATGGGGACGGATAGTTGATATAATACTGATGTACTTTTTTTTTATAAATACATTCTTACATAGAATACAATTTATCACCCAGACAGAGAACAAACATTTTGTGTTCACTACACAAATATTTGTTCTCGAGGGGGATCGAACCCACGACCTACGGCTCAGAAGGCAGAGCTACTACCAACTGAACAAATACTTATACTTCGAAATTTTCACTCGCTTCGTTCACTTTAACAATCAGTAGAATAGGATAAGATGGTTAAAAATAAACTATACAATATAATATCTAAACCAAATACATTTATTTGTATAAAATATTTAATTCAACAAATTCAGTGTTAGAGACATCGATTGTGCATTATATATTAATAACTTATTATGTAGTTTACATATTAGACAAAAGTGATGCCTAATAGCAATTGGTAATTATGTTTGGTTAGCCATTCACATTATTTATATGTAGTATTAAAGGCCTGTGCACATCTCGGTGATGGCGATGGCGATCAGCTTAAAAGCTGTCATATTTGACAGCGTTTTACGTGATCGCCATCGCAAACTATGTAAATTTGCTTTTATTTTCCTCGATGAAGATATTGATTTCAGAAAACCTTTAACTTTATAGACCCTTTATTGAATAGCAGCTATGACAGTCGCCAGTATCATGCATACAAATATGGATTCAGGATGTATGCTGCTGGAACCTGAAAAAAAAATCTCGCTCAAAATCTTACAACATAAAAGATCCGCTATACAGGGCGTCCCACAGCTACCACATGGAGTGAAAGTACCTTGAATATTGTAGATGGAACATTTTACTGAAAGAAGACGTCATTATTTGAATTAAAAAAATAATTTAAACACCATTCATAGATATTTAAAGAAATCGAACCCATTGCACGAGAAAAATAATCACCTGTAGCTTTATCATACCGATCTTCATCATAAGGATTATTTTTTGCTAAATAACATAGCGTCAGAAATAAAAGGAAGACCATGAATTTTTTTTTTTTTTTTTTTTATCAAATTCTCAAAATGAGAAAAAAAACTATGAATGCAGTTTAAATTGTATTTTAAATTCAAATAATGTCTTCTTTCAGTAAAATGTTCTGTCTACAATATTAAAGGTACTTTCTCTCCATGTGGCATATCTGTGGGACGCCCTGTATAAATTTTGAGTACTCTATAATGCTCTACCTGTTTTGTAACTACCAACCACAGCGCCGGATTTAGGGGAAGGCAAACGGGGCGAAAGCCATGGGCCTCAACAAACGGAGGTCCCCACAATAGAGACTTCGGAAAAAAAATCTTTCAAATTCCGACAAGTTAACACTAGTAAGCATCTTTTTCATTGATGTTATTTTTTCGCTGTTTTACCTTTACCCAGTACATTGTACATACATGATTATTATGATTGTTAAATATTAACAGAAATAATTTATCTACAGGGTTATTCGTTATTAGCTGCAAATACTTAGGAATTAGGTTCAACAAATAAAATAAAAAATATTTATGAAATGAAAAAATATTTTTTTTTAGTTTTGTTATGAAAATCCCGAAAAAATCGATAAAGGAATCATTGGCGCCTGACCTATTTTGACCTTTGATCCGCGCCCGCGCGCCGTGAGTGACACTCTGCGTTCAGTCACCGCCTGGGTGGGTCATCGTCCTGTTCTCCATGGCAATCATTATGCAATAGCCGTAAAGAAATTAATAAAAATAAAATTTTGATACAAAAACTTGAAAAATTTTTTGATCAAATTTAAAAAAAATAATGTCATAAATATTTTTTATTTTATTTATTGAGCCTAATTCCTGAGTATTTGCAGCTAATAATGAATAACCCTGTATATTTGTTCACTTCAATCATGCAATCAGTTAAAATATAGAAATCTCAAATGGCCCTCATAAGCACTTGCAATTTATTATCCATCTTGAGGGAGTATCCCAATGATTCAATGGCTGAGTGGGGAAATTGTTAATTTTATTAGGAAAATAATTTTTCCACTCCTCTGATGCCCAAGGCCTCCAGACCTCTAAATCCGGCCCTGACCAACCATGCAGTAGCTAACTGTTTCCTGCAGAAAATCACAAAAAAACTAGATTTTGACAAGCCTAAACGAGAGATTGATATATTTTTATTCAGCGAATTTTATCTGTAGATAGAAAAACTAGCCTTAAGTGTAATTAAAATACAAAAAAATTATACCCACCGCTCGTGAATACGTCGCCAATTGCATTTACTGAAATAAAGTTTACATTTTAATATTAGTTTCATACTATTTAACACTAGGTAGGCAATATTATGCTTGCTCTGTCAGGTAGTTGTTTAAAAAAAAACACTCTCCATTGAAAAAATTATACAACGTGTTAAAAAAAAGCTGCCAAGTGCGAGTCGGACTCGCCCATGAAGGGTTCCGTAGCAGTAAGTAATATAATATATAGAAGTTCTAGTCGTTCGTCGAAAGGTACATTGCGGTTTACGATTAATGACGTATTAAAACAAAACTACTAGCTAGATCTCGTTCAAACCAAATATCGTTGGAAGTTTACATAGTAATGTACATCATAATATATTTTTTAGTTTTATCATTCTCTTATTTTTGAAGTTACAGGTATCCCAGACTAACATTTTACCACTTCGGAAGTGTCTCTCGCAAAAACTATTAAGTTTAGAAAATAAAAAGCGGCCAAGTGCGAGTCGGACTCAGCCATGAAGGGTTCCGTAGCAGTAAGTAATATAATATATAAGTTCTAGTAGTTCGTCGAAAGGTACATTGCGGTTTACGATTAATGACGTATTAAAAAAAACTACACACTAGATCTCGTTCAAACCAAATATCGTTAAAAGTTTACATAGTAATGTACAACATATATTTTTTTAGTTTTATCATTCTCTTATTTTAGAAGTTAGAGGGGGGGGGGTACCAACTTTTTTCCACTTTGGAAGTGTCTCTCGCACAAACTATTCAGTTTAGAAAAAAACAATATTAGAAACCTCAACATCATTTTTGAAGACCTATTCATAGATACAACACACGTGTATGGGTTTGATGAAAAAAAAATTTTTGAGTGTCAGTTTCAAGTATGGGGACCCCCAAAATGTATTGTTGTTTTTCTATTTTTGTGTAAAAATCATAATGCGGTTCACAAAATACATCTACTCGCCAAGTTTCATCACTCTACTTCTACGTCTACGCTCTTACAGTTTCGGAGAAAAATGGCTGTGACATACGGACGGACAGACAGACAGACAGACATGACGAATCTATAAGGGTTTCGTTTTTGCCATTTGGCTACGGAACCCTAGAAACGATATAAGAACCCTCAACATAATTTTTGAATACCTATTCATAAATATCCCACACGTATGGGTTTGATGAAAAAAAGTTTTTTTGGATTTCAGTTCTAAGTATGGGGACCTCCAAATTTTATTGTTTTTTTTTCTATGTTTGTGAGAAAATCTTAATGCGGTTCACATAATACATCTACTCACCACAAGTTTCATCAGTGTAGCTTTTATAGTTTCGGAGAAAAGTGGCTGTGACATACGGACGGACAGACAGTCTGTTTTTGCCATTTGGCTACGGAACCCTAAAAACTACCCGTTAAGCCAAAAGGAGGTTAAATGGGGCCTTATAACGAGTCCTTTTTATAATATTAAAGAACCGTATATAGTAACGCTGTATAACATACCCAAAAAAATATTACTATTTTAACATTTATGAATGAAAATTGTAGACAATTATAAAATAAAATAGGTACGTAGGCCTTTCTGTTAAATAATAATCTGGTTCCCTGACAATGACAGCTTACTAGGGTTGGCAAAATGTTTGGCTTTTATATTTTTTACGGGGTATTTTGTAACACGTTGTATAACCAATTCCAAGGATGCAAATACACTTGAAAACATGTAAAATAAAAAAAAAAAAAACGTAATAATAAATAACTGATAAATAATAAATAAATATTGTGAACAATCCACACAACACTATCTAGCCCCAAATTAAGCAGAGCTTGTGCTATGGGTATACTAGAGAGCTGATATACTTAAAACATATATATATTTAAATATTTTACTTATATATATATTTTTGTAAATACATATTTAAAATACAATATAACACCCATACAGAGAACAAACATCTGCGTTCACCACACAAATATTTGTTCTCAGTGGGGATCAAACCCACGACCTACGGCGCAGAAGGCAGACCTACTGAGCTCTAACTGAGCTCTCACTAATGTTCGATTATAAAGTCAGAAGCACAAAAACGAAGTTTCGAAAAAGGAAGCAAAATGTTTTTTGCCCACTATTTTTGAAGTATTATTTTTTCACTTTGAGTTTCACTTGGTTGTTTCAAAACATACCTGCTTCATCAATCCCCGTTTTAACATCCTCAAAAAAAGATCCATCTGTTGCAGTAACAGCTTCCATGACTAAAAGAAAGATAAGTAGTTAAAACATAAACATAAACCTTTTCATCTTATTTTGTTAGTTTTAAATATTGACCGTTGCTCAAATAGAAAGTCAAAGTCAAAAATGTATTTGTTCAGTAGTACAAGGATCACTTTGAAACATCTTAAAGCTAGGTAAGAAGAGGCGGTATATCTCGCATAAGCGCGAAAAACAATATCACACGATGGACCGACGACATTGTTAAAATCGCCAGGAAATTGGTAAATAGAGAGAGGTCAGAATCATTCTTCCTGCAAATGTATAGGCGAGGCCTTATGTACAGACTTCTTCAAGCTTATAATGATTACGATGATAGGTAAATGGCTCCTCTTTATCAAGCTATTCTAAGCGATCCTTACTGTTGAACCAGTTTCTTATAAATAATATACGAGTAACAATAAAAATTAATTCAAAAATTATCGGTGGCGATCAAATCTACGCCCTCAAGCTCAAGTAGAGTTAAGAGGCCAGTTAATAAGAACAAATAGCTAAAAGAAAACGCGATTTAAAAAAAGTAAGCAAGGGAGCATCTTTTAATCAAGGCAATCTTTTAACAAAGGTTGTCTTTGATGCTATTTAAAAAGCCATTTTGTTTAATTATTTGAATACTAAAATACACAATATAACACTAACAGGGGGCTAATTCTCGGGCCGATCTCGATCATTTTGAAATTTTAATTTATTGCTTCTTTTCACAACCCAGCACTTTTTGTACGTTTTCCGTATATCGTAGCTGTCGAGGTTTTTTCGAAGAGGTCGTTTATGAACTACTCAAGGAAATTATCCATTCCCCGTTCGAAAAGAAGCAATAAAATAAAATTTCAAAATGATCGAGATCGGCCCGAGAATTAGCCCCCTGCTATATAGATTTTTATTTATTTTTTTCAAACTTCGAGCTACTTCCACTCCAAATATTGCTATGCCCTAAACTTAAGGGCCTATTATGTATTCACCATTTTCAACTTTATGACCTCACCATGTAACATAATAAATGCGAGAAATAATATATGAGTAATGAGTATGACTACAAATTGCTGTACTTACCACAAATGAGTAAAGCAAGGGTTACGAATAACTTCATTTTAAATTATGCTTCGTAGTTTACCACAGCGACTTTCTGTCTGGGATAAACTAAATGATAGAATGGTCTTTTATATCATTTTATGGTAATAATTATTATTAGCATCGTAATTGAGGAAATTTGAAGCTAAAACAAAAATCCCTACTGAAGAGTCCGCGCAAAATAGCTAATCGCGTGACAGATGGCCGAATAATGTTAAAAAAAACTTGTAATAATTTGGCAATTACAATTATTATGAACTTGCATTAAACGAAATGCATGTTCGATTTCCCCATTCGATGTTTGTGATCGGAATATGTATTTCCAGTCCATTTTTTTCATGTTTCACGCGCAAAGTTATCTTGCGCCAACTCTAGCCACTTGAGCGTCCATCCTGCGTCCAGGATCCTGGAGGATACGTCCGACAAGTGTCCAAAACGTCACTTCCGCAAGCTTGCGCATGCCCCAATTAATGTCAAAGAACTTTACAGTCAGTGCTATAAGCAAGAAAGAGTCATATTCCTCTAACTTATTTCGTCGATTTGTTGTTTTATTGATACCCATTCTGAATGAGTAGAGAAAAATATATAATTTGCCATTAAGTGGCGGCGGCCAACTTGGACTGATTTTCATCAAACATAAACTCAAAAAATGAAATAACAGAACGGATTTCGGCTACTCGAAGACTACTTACTACTACTACTTGTCTACTTTTGTTCTAAATTAGCATTTAGAACAAAACCTACCTAAACCTAGTTACGGTAAAGTACAGAAACTTCGTAAAGTATGCAGTGACCGCGTCCAGAATGTCAAGTCCCACTACATTTACAACATTTTGCCAACGAAATGTTGTTTTCGTTTTGCCTCTTTGTCTCTCTTTATTGCATGGAGAAAAGTTTTTTTTTAAATCTCTTCCAGTTCTTGCAATCTGCCCGAGCATTGAGCTTGAGTTTAGTCGGTTATCCACTTCTTCTTTGACAGGTATAGAGAAACAGTGGTGTTTCCATTTCGTCTGTCCTCTTACGAGCTATATGAGAGTGAGCTTGTGAAAGCTACATGAGGTCTGGAGAAAAGATGAGACAGCAAAAATACGTGACGTAGAAACGATCGAAACAAATTTTTGTCTCATCAATTTTCCATACAAAAGAGAGACACGTGCTCACACGAAAACAACATTTGGTAGACGAAATGTGGTGACAAAACTGGGACTCGGTGTACAGAATGCACATTTTCACTAAACGCTCCATTAAGGCGGCAGTAATTTTGAACTTACTGCAAAACATGCGCATTAAATACATGATGACTTTTTACTTCGTAGTTTCTAATTACTACATTTAAAATGACATTATACGGTAAATAACCATTTCATTGGAATCGTTTCCTTATTTGCCATTACCTCTATAGTTCTAAAATTATAATACTATATTATAATAATCGATTAAAAATGTTTATTGTTATCAGGATCGTCCACAGCTATGCAATTTATGTGAGTTCCCGGATAATAAGCTCCGGTAACCGGCTCCCGGTAAGGCTCTACAGCATTCACCCATGGTTTCAAGTGGTAGGTACGAGTAAGTATACCAGAAAAAAGAACTCTCATTTTACGAAATTTACCAAGTTTAATCTAAATTCGTTGAGCCATCAAATATGCGTAGAAACAAATATAGAAACATGCTAAACTCCAGAGATTTGAATTTATTAAATTAGTACTATTTTTTCAATATAAAGATTTTTATACATTTGTCATATAAAAATATATCCATCCCTTATTTAGGCTTGACAAAAACAAGGACTGACAGTTTTTACTCAACGAATAATGTTATTTTTTAAATTGAAGCCCTAAAGCCTTACGCACATCTAAGCATTCTGCAGTGGCAATCAGTGAAACGCTGTGAAATTTGACATTTCATGTTAATTAAGGTCTAAAGGCCTGTGCACATTCAGGCGATGAAGATGGCGATTAGCTGAAACACTTTTAAATATCGCAGTCATATTTGACAGCGTTTCAGCCAATCACCATTTTGCTAGATGTGCGCAAGTTTTTAGTGATAAACTGTAAAATTCGACGTTTAATATATAAAGGCTGTATAATTAAAACAATAAGGCTTGATCCTAAAATATATTTTTGTGTTTTGACTGGCCTCTCAGTTCAGTTGGTAGTAGCTCTGCCCTACTCTTCTGCGACGTAGATCGTAGATTCGATCCCCACCGAGAACAAACATTTGTGTGGTGAACACAGATGTTTGTTCTATTTCTGGGTCCTATATTGTATTCTAAGTAATTATGTATTTCCAAAAAAATGTATCTCAGAATTATATCAGCTATCGTATGCTTCGCATAGTACAAGTTCTGCTTAATTTGGGGCTAGATATTGTTGTGCGGATTGTCCACTTTTATCCTAGTAGGATAGGATAATTTAATGTTTAATTTTAGTAATGACCTTTCGCTGACGCTATGGAAACCACATAGTTTATTTGTTTTGCCTATGAGGTAAAATATTACTAGAAATGATAATGAAATGCCTAATTTTAAATTTGTTTACGATGCTCCCAAATACTAACTCAATGTTTAATTTTGGTAATGACCTTATCTGCCGTTATGGAAACCCCATAGTTTATTTGTTTTGCCTATGAGGTAAAATTTTACTAGAAATGATAATAAAAATATACCCAACGATATATAGGTCACCAACTGCTAGTAGTATTTAATATAGTAAATAGAGAAGTTTTTTTAGTGAAATAATGTGTAAGGTAAATAAAGCTAATATTATTTTATATTTTATTAACTACTTCATTCAAGGAAGATAAATACGTTTGCAAACCCCTTATTGAATTTCAAAACAAAGAACGGCGAGTGTCGCATTGTCTGCAAAACTTAAATTGCATAACAAGTTAAGGTCTAAGTTCCAAGAAATGCCAGAGAATTTTATAAGGTGTGTACTGATAAAATGTCCAAAAGTTGAATTCATTTTGTCATGCTTAATTTTTTGAATGAAATTATGGGAAAGGAATCATTATTTTTAAAAGCAGAGCTCACTTGGATCAATTTTGATTGAGAGTAACCGACGATGGAAAATGGTCTAGAAGACACCTAATCACTCTTGCCTTGAAGAGGCTTAGATTTTATTGGTCAGGAAAAATAGCCGACGGCAATGAGTTTCATTCCCTGGAGGTTCGCACAATGAAGGTGGAGCCAAAACGCATAGTGTGAATAGGTGGTATGCTAACTAGGTATGGATGGTACTGAGACGTGTGACTGCTAGTCCTTTGGTAGTAGGGAGCTGATGATTATGTTTGTTTTAGTACTATGCTAATAACTAAACTTCATTTCGTAATAAACAAGTTTAGTCAATTTGTTGCGTCAGATATTATTCCATTTCCAATACAGAAAAGCCATTCAAATCTGCGCTCGGAATAAACCGCTTAGCCTGCGCTATAAGCATCGGAGTTCGAAGTAATCAATGGAAAACCACACATTTCATCTAGACCTAGACAGACTAGTGATTGATTGTGCCAATGCGTAGACAGAACGTTAAAAGAGGATATGGCACAATCCAGTCTTCCATACGAGTTGACAAAAAAATTGTTGAAGGATGTTGGTAAAATTACTGTCTCGTGATGCTATAGGTACCTCCAGTTGATGGACGTAAAGCAGTGCATCATAAGGCACGTTCCTGGCGTGTGTGACCTACGAGACAATGCTTTGTTCATTGGTGATGATTACCACTGAACATCAGGTGGGCCATTATGTTTGTTTCATCAGCTAGTTGCATAATAAAAATGCTGCGATAAAAGCGTTTTATTTTACTAACGAGTACATATTTTTTTTACTAAAATAAAATGGACCTGATTTTGCAACAGCGAAAATCATCAAATAGCATATCTGTATCCAGCTTTATCCAAAGCGTACAATCCTATGACTCGAGCTGTGAACAATGGCGTAGGGTGCGGTACAAAAGAAATTTCAATATGACGCCACGGAACAAAGGACAGTCAGAAGCACTGTTGTGATCTAATCGATCCATCCATGTTTGGATGTGTCTTTGGCAAATTCAATACTGCAATACGTTTGTACGTGCCTGCAAAACTAATGAAACTTCACTGGACCCACTTGTCTATTGATTGACTTGACTAAAAACTATGTTATATAAGTAATAATATCCTCACTCGACGCTGGCAAAATTGATCCAAAATGGACAGATGCCATAATTAAGAAAAAGAAGAGAAGAATGTCAAGCTTGTAATATCTAGGTACTGTCCAATTTAACGAACTTATACAACCTTCTATGCGTTATTACGAGTTATTAGTATTGGTCTTTTGAATCGTTTCGTTTTGTTTTAAATAAATAACTATTTGAAGCCTAAATCGAAAACACGGCGATCGTTACCGAACATAACCGACCGTGTGTGACGCCACAATATTATATTTCTCCCCATCGTAGCTTAGAACCGATGCTGATGCAGAGCCAATCCTATATCATTAAGACGTCACAAATATGGCGACCAATGGTGGTGCATGTGTGTTCACCTATTTTTTTTTCTAATTTTATGAAATTTTAATTGCTTATAACAAACTCAATTTAATAAGTTTTCGCATCCAATATCATTATAACTTATTATAAAGTTTTAAAATAAATAAGAAAATAGAAGATTGTTTTAGATTCAACAGACCAATTGTTCACTTTTATGTCCTTTTAGTACTTATAGAGTAAAGTATATATGTAGTATTTTTGTGAAGAGTTCTCTATCTGTCTATCTATCTATTACTTTGCGCAGAGTTATTATAAGGCATCATCTAGTAGGTATAATAGAATATCGTTATAACGTATTCCACTTTATTTTAAACCCCCCGACTCGTTCCCGTTCCCGTGAAATTTGGTGCGATAACCACCAATAATATACGAATAAAGCACCAAATTTGATTACTGGAATTATTTCTTTCTTTCTTTCCTTCTCTCTTTCTATTCTACTACAAGTTAAAACTTGCAAAATAATGCTAAACAGTTACGTCAGCATGAACGCACTGGTGGTCTAGTGGTAGCGGCCCCGCCTTCCGATCCGAAGGTCGTGGATTCAAATCCAGTCGTGTACCAATGAGTTTTTCTGTCGAAAAATGTATGTGCACTATGCCAGTACTCTCAAAACGTTGAAGGAAAACATCGAGAGGAAACCGGCGTGTCGTAGAACCTAAAATAATTCGAGCAACACGTGTCAAGGGTCACGTTAAAAGGGCCCACTACCGGCCTACTTGCGGAAAAACCAGCCCGCACATCAAGTGCGGATGATAAAAATTTGCCGTTAGCATGAATTGTTCAAGGTAAATCATTCAATTAATACTCAAACCGAACTAAGCCTAAATATTTAATTAGGTTGGTAGATACGTATAATATTAAGGTACAACATCAAAATTGGTCGTAAATTATAGTTATAATATAGTGAGCCCTGCTTAGTTTGGTGCTTAATAGTGTTGTGTGGTTGTCCACAATATAATTTGCATACAGGCCCAGCTACATCAGTGAAAAATTATACGCTCGCTGGGTAAATATTAAGAAATTTATAAGAATGCGATATTAGTTCTTGTTGATGGCCTTAAGAAAGTTATACTAATTCCTTTTGAAAGAAATATGAGCTCGTCTTGAAAATAACAAAGTAAAAGTCAACTCCCTTGGGTTTTAACTTGTTATTTTTCTTGCTCCGTAACAAAGTAACACGTTTTTGTGATTAACTACATGACATAAAATAGAAACAGCCTTTTGCCTGACGGACAAACATACCAAGGCATACATTTTCACTTTTAGAAAAAGGTGACTTATGAAATGAAGTAATTTATTAGCTTGAAGCATGGTACATTTTAGATCTTAAATATAAGTAAACATGGATTCACACATAAATCTCTAAAATACTCATTGACTCACTCTCTAGAACATTGATTCCCAACGTGGGCCAGGTGGACCCCCAGGGGTCCACGGGAGACTTGATCTCCCGTCTACGATGTCGTGACAAAAAAATCAGGGTTCACAATTCGTATGGGGGTTCACGAAAATGTATCTGGTTTCGTTTGTGAAGAACTAAAATGTTGGTTTCACCTATTAATTAATAAATCAACCAATCAAGCCTCACTTTTTGACGTGATAACGTCTTATAAATCGATGGAGCCGGCTGCACGCACGAAAAAACATGACTCATGCGTCGTTACGTCGTTTCGTCGTTCCATTTACCTGAGCCCGAGCCCGGGTCGGTAATGGGTAAGGGTAAATGAGGGTAAGGGTAAGGGTTCGGTCGGGTTCCGGGTCCGAGTCCGAGTCCGAGTCCGAGTCCGAGTCCGAGTCCGAGTCCGAGTCCGAGTCCGAGTCCGAGTCCGAGTCCGAGTCCGAGTCCGAGTCCGAGTCCGAGTCCGAGTCCGAGTCCGAGTCCGAGTCCGAGTCCGAGTCCGAGTCCGAGTCCGAGTCCGAGTCCGAGTCCGAGTCCGAGTCCGAGTCCGAGTCCGAGTCCGAGTCCGAGTCCGAGTCCGAGTCCGAGTCCGAGTCCGAGTCCGAGTCCGAGTCCGAGTCCGAGTCCGAGTCCGAGTCCGAGTCCGAGTCCGAGTCCGAGTCCGAGTCCGAGTCCGAGTCCGAGTCCGAGTCCGAGTCCGAGTCCGAGTCCGAGTCCGAGTCCGAGTCCGAGTCCGAGTCCGAGTCCGAGTCCGAGTCCGAGTCCGAGTCCGAGTCCGAGTCCGAGTCCGAGTCCGAGTCCGAGTCCGAGTCCGAGTCCGAGTCCGAGTCCGAGTCCGAGTCCGCGAGTCCGCGAGTATTTTCTTATGACGTTATCACGTTCAACTATCGTCAGTAAACCGACTTTACAGACAACCGATTTTTTTTTTCTAAAAACTGTTAATTCGTGGTAGGAACTCAGCCGCAACGAAAATGTCCATAGTTAGATATAATCTCCATCCATATTTTTTACGACTGGGAATATAGTTAAAAAGCAGCTGCAGGGCAGGGGGTCCACCGGAACTAGTAAAATTTTAAAGTGGTCTACGATAAAAAAAAGGTTGGGAACCTCTGCTCTAGAACATAGACATAGTATTAAAAAAAACCCTTTACAAAAACAGAGTTGAAAATTGGATTTCCGCTACCAGATTATTTAATTAATGCTACAAAACCCATCGCCTATCAATCGGGATTACCTTAAAAAAAGGAGTGAACACGCTAGCATTAATAAAGCGACACATGGCCATAATTTAAATGCGAAAGTCCGAATCCGGGAGAGGTAGAGCTGACGGGTTGCCAATTAACGTGCAAATTAATACTGTATCACATATTAAAAATTTAAGGGATTCTGCTTTTTTGTCGATTGAATTTGTGGCTTAAAATCATGACTATTAGTATTCATTTTTAGTAATAGTAGAGCTCTTTGGGCTCATCCTGAGTAGTACTACCACCATGTCCTATTTCTGCCGTGAAGCTGCATTGCTGTGTTTTGGTTTGAAGGGTGTGGGTGCCAGTGAAATTACTGGCACGTGAGGCTGAATATCTGTATGCTTCAAGTTGATGGACGTAGGACAGTGCATCGTAAGGCACGTTCCTGACGTGCGTGACCTACGAGGCAATAATTTTTTATAGGTGATGGTTACTTCAGAACTTAAGATCTGGTGAGCCGTATGCTTGTTTCATCTTTATAAGAAAAAAAACAGAAAATGACTAAAAGCTTCCTGTATTGACATGTAGGTAGATACCATCTTAAACGTAAGCTGGCTTCTTCAGTATAAAACATAGTTTGCTAGTATCATAAGTCGTACCATTAAATGATTATTATACTTTTGCAGATGAAAACACAGTAGTTTAATACAAAGTTTTGCCTTGTACCTCGCAGATATGTTCGCAGTTTATGTTCGGCAAGGCGGATTTTATTGCAATGTAACGAAGCAAAAATTGCCAGTGAGTTGGATTATTTCCAAGCATCTCCCCTCATTTGGAGTTGCACTTTATTTATTGCTCGCCATACGCTGTGAATTGAATCTAAATTACTGAAAAAATTCCCCGCGAGCTATTTTCCTTGCATAGCGGCGATATCATGCCTTCGGATAGGAATTTCTTACCTTTGCTCGTTAGAGCGTAAAAAGGCTAGACTTTATTTGTTTCGGACCGTTTTTGCTAGGATATTGAACATTACGGTACAGGTTAACGCGTAAATCGTATAACTTCACAGCAATATGCCTACCATGAGCTCTCTCTGGCTCTGTCTCTGGTTCTGATTTTGAGTCTATGTAATACTCACATAGACTCAAAACCAGAAACAGAGATTGTTGTAGGCCTACTGGATTTTCATAAAAGTTGTTTATTGAGACACTTCAATCTAGGCCATATATTCAACTCAACTTCTTATTATGCTCAATACAAGTCTTTTGTCACGTCTTTTTTGATTGAATAGAAAAGGAAGAAACATAGTGCCATTTTTGGACATTCGAAGAAACAATGTGGCCAAACATTACACAAACACACACAGAGCCAAACAGAGCTCATGTGAGTACATAGACTCAAAACCAGAACCAGAGACAGAGCCAAACAGAGCTCATGGTAGGCCTACAGGGTTGCAACTCATAAATAAATGACACCACAAATTGAAATATGCATTTTGATCCGTTCCATGTGAAATGCTAAAAATCAAGTTAACAATTTCCCTGCACCGATAAATCGACATAGGATGTCGGCTTCAGTTATCACCCCGCAGCCGACAAACAGCAGCCGAAACCAATTTTTCGCAAACTATCGAGTTATCAAGCTCCTATTGGCGCAAAATATTTCTGTTAGGCCAATTCCTCTATTTACTATTTCCTCATAAAAAGTATTGGCCCTACATTTCAGGTTTCAGTCGAAAATATGCCGCGGCGACCGATCGTATTCGCTATTGAACCCCTTTTGACCCATATCAAAGCTTCGGAACACTTTGACAGTAACATTATTAACACGTGGCATGAGGTACGGACCAGGTACAACATACCTGGGTAATGTTCGTTGTAATAACCTTTAAAAATCCCTTTTTTTCCTTGTTTCTACTTGACCCTACCTTTATTATGCCGTGGTCTTCCTGCTTAGGGTTTACCGTAACTTATATACCTACATAGGTAAAAAAACGAAATAAAAGCAAGGTGTTGATGAATTCACAGGTTCATAGTGCCGAGTACTAATATAAGTTGGTTTCAGATTCAATAAACGGACAGCAATTTTGCCTGCAGTGTGAAATAAAACGATGAGGCTTCATTTCAACCGCACAGCAAAATCCATTCCCACCCTAAAACACAGACCTCCGTTTGCTTGGCACAAGCCAAAGCCCCTAATGCAAGCAAATTCCTTTGAGCTTTTGTGCACCAATCAAAAATTTTAAGATATTCGCTTGGCGACGTCGAACGAAAGAAAATTATTGGTCGCGTCGTGAATCGCGGCTGATGCGACCAGCCATTTGGCGAACGGCCAAGTGCTTACTCCCGATCTTGTAATTTACTCGTGTGGAATGAGATTAACACGACATCTGGACCTGCATTTAGTGAATTTACACATCGTGAAATGAATAAAGCTGAACATTCTGTGAATTATAGATTTTAGAAAATTTAGCTAGTTTTGTTACGATTAAAACAATTATAAAGAAAATTGCAGTCATGTTTGTACTGAACATTACTGGCACAACTAAAAAAGAAATAAAATATGATGTACATTTTGTTAATACTTACAAAATGTAGGTACCTATTATGTTTGTATGTTTACAAAGAAATATGCAATGAATACTTACAGGCATTTACAAATAAACGCAGGAACAGTAGTTTCACTCAATAACCACTGTTATACTGTTCACTGTTATATCTATTTTTTTTTTATATAACTAAGTTGACAAACAAGCATATGGCCCACCTGATGGGAAGCGGTTACCGTAGCCTATGGACACCTGCAATACCAGAGGCATCACAAGCGCGTTGCCGACCCTTTAAAACTTTTAAAACGCCCTTTTTGAAGAACCCCATGCTATAGTCCTTAGGGAAAACCTCAGCAGAGAGATCATTCCATAGCCTGAGTGTTCGCGGGAGGAAGTTCCTCTGAAACCGAACGGTGCGCGACCACCCAGGCTCTAAGGTGTGAGGATGAACTCTCTGCCTATGGCTAAATATAATATCAAAAAAGTTGTATCAAAGATCTGAAGTTCAAAAGTCTATGAAAGTGTCTGAGCAAGATTTGCTATTCTTGCAACATGCCTCGTTCGGGTAATCGCTGAACTTGCATTCGATTTTCAAATTTATAAAACAAAAATTTGAAAAGTTACAACTGATTCAGCAATCGACGGAACGAATATTGTTGCAGGAATAGACCAGCTATTCAAAGAGAACTTGTTCTAAGTCCTAAGCTACAAAATTCAATTTTAGTTCATCCGTTCTTCCAAATTTTTTTTTTTTTGTACCATTCGCCACTAGGCCAACGTGCTTCATACGTGCGGCCACATAATATACGTTATGCTGGCGATACCTTTACCAAACTCCACCACGCTCTAGCTTTTATTTGCATAAAACCTACTTAGTATGACGCCGGCTTAATCGAGAAATGCTTGGCAAAATGTCACCGGTTCGAGATGGATTCATTCGTGTCTCGTGTGAGCACCTAATTTCCTTGTAGCGGAAGTTTGAATTCTTGGCGAATTCTCAGAATACCAAATAGGTAGTGTTCAAGCCGTCTTCAATTCATTCTACACTGTCTACACTCTTAATCACCTTAGGCATCTGTTTTCACCAACTTCAAAAAAAATAAGGAGGAGGTTCTCAATTCGGTTGTATTTTTTTTATATTTGTGATGTTTCTATAATTTCGTCATTTATGAGCCGATTTGAAACAATATTTTTTAATCTGTAGCCCTATCACATGCTCTGTATAAGACTAACAGACACAGACTCAAGGACTTGAAGAACACTTAGTTACGTCAAAGGTATTAACATAAAAACAATAACAATTCAGAACATAGTTTGTGTTGCAGCTGTATAAGGGTCTTATTAATGATCCTGGCGTAGCGTTGGACTAGTTGATCCGTGTTTTGTCTCTTGCATTGACATGCAATTGTCAACTCGAACAAATGTGACAAAACAGGATTTAACTACTCCAGCGTTGGACTAGTTAATCCGTGTTTTGTCTCTTGCATTGACATGCAATTGTCAACTTGAGCAAATGTGACAAAACACGGATTAACTAGTCCAACGCTACGCCAGGATTATTAATAACACCCAGGTTTTGCAAAAAAACATTAAGCTAAAATTAAAATAAAGTAACAAGATTCTTAAAATACACATTTTAAATAATAATGAGGAGGCCTTGTCAATAAAAAAAAATGACTAACTAAGTTTCTTCATATCCATGGAACGTCCTGCATAAGAGAGAAATGCGAAATTTACCCCACTGTTATCCTTATTTTTATGCATACGTGCTTACAAGAAAGTTACTCCATTAAATACTTAACTAATCCACTGAATAGTTGAGAGAACTCATCATTAGGGATAAACTAAGTTCTACCAAGACCGCGAACTTATCGAATGTTCACATGCTCACGACTACCTATTCTAAGGTTACGGATACCAAAGTTTCGAAACTTTATTTATTACCTACTTTTGGTGTAGGCTGATAAATTACGCAGTACACACGCACGAAAATTCGTAGAGATTGTGTCGGTAAATAGATTTATTACTAGTGATTTTGTTATTTTTATTTTTGACGTGATACCGTCTTATAAATCGATGGAGCCGGCTGCACGAACGAAAAAACATGACTCATGCGTCGCTCGTAACCGTCGTTCCGCCGTTCCGTCGTTCCGTCGAGCCCGAGCCCGAGCCCGGGTAAGGGAGTCCGAGTCGAGAGAGTTTTCTTATGACGTTGTCACGTTCAACTATCGTCAGTAAACCGGCTTTACAGACAACCAATTTTTTTTATATAAGTATTATATCAGCTATCTGGTTCCCAAAAAGCTCTAGAAAGTACTGCTTCGTAGGTAAGACTTTTTTTACTAGCTGATGGAACAAGTTCATGGCCCACCTGATGTTAAGTAGTAACCATCGCTTATAACAAAGCATTGCCTCGTAGGTCATGCACGTCAGGAACGTGCCCTACGATGCACTTCCTTGCGTCTATCAACTTGATTCATACAGATTTTCAGCTTCTAGCTAGTTTCACCGGCACCCATATCACCCTTCAAACCAAAACACAGCATTGCTGCTTCACGGCAGAAATAGGCATGGTGGTAATACTTCCCCGGACGAGCCACACACAAAGAGTTCTACTACTACATGTTAGGATTTTGCCCTAAGATGATCTTACGATCAATAAACTTGTTCGTGTTCAGGTGGTGCCTAAAGTTTCTCTGGCACCCACATCGTTCAAACCGAATCACAAAAACGCTGATTGCTGTAATTTTTCCCCAAATAAGCCCATCACAAAGAGTCCTACTACTATACTAAGGCCATCCATTTCCACAAAACCGACAGAAACACGCATCAGATAACCATCAAAACGAATACAAGAGAAACGAATTCCTACGAAGTGGCTGAAAATGTTTGAAACGCTTATCATTTCCGAGCCATTGGGTCCGTTCCGGACTTGGCTCTCACCATAATAAGAAATCATTCGTCGATAGAAAATGATTCGATTGTCAAGTTTGTGATATATCGTTGTGGACGGACGCAATATGACTTATTTCGATTCATGTTTTGTATTGAGAATGTACATCGTACAAGTTTACCTACAGTACACGTAGAACAGCTGTTTAGAACCGTGCCTTGCATTTTTTGATTTCGTAAGTTACGAGTGCCAAAAATACCTTCTACTTGTAATTATAAAAATACTAGTGGAATCCCACGCGACTTCGCGCTTTTTATATACAAACTTCAACGCCCTTTGCACCCTTTGGAGGTTGAATTTGCAAAATCCTATCATAGTATACCTATACTTTAATAAACCCCCTCTTAATTTCAAGTTACTACGATAAACGATTTTAGCTGTCCGTTGTATGTCAGTCACTCCCCAAGCTCTTTTATAGAGTGCAATGAGATTATGATGATTTAACACGTAGACAATCTGCACCCCTTAAATCAGTAGGCCTACCCCAAGCTCTGTCTGGCCGTCTCTGGCTCTGGTTTTGAGTATGTGTTTTTGCTCACCAGTGTCACACTGTGTGTGTGACGTTTCTAATTGCTCTAGGTAGGCGATATATTCAGCTTCAACTTTATGCTCAATGCAAGTCTTTTAAAAGGAAGGAGCATAGTGACATTTTTGGCCATTAGAAGAAACAATGTGACCAAACATTACACAAACACAAGAGAAAATAAAATGCACTCGCCATCAAGCGCAGGAATTTCAGAAATGCGACCGAATGTCCGCTAAGAATTTTGTCTCTGTGCCCCAAAACAAACGAACAGTTGGTTGCACTGGAATGTATTCAATTCGGTCTATGTAGTTTTGTTTTACAATCGACATTTAACTTTACAAGGCTCAGTAAGTGAACTAACCCACTGCTGGTCTTTGAGTTTTTACTCTGTAATTGTGTCGTGTGTTGAAGGAACACATCGTGAGAGGAAAATCCTTTCAGCAAATTGGTTTGAAATGAGAGCGCTGGTGGCCTAGTGGTAGCGGCCCCGCTTTCCGATCCTAAGGTCGTGGGTTCAAATCCAGTCGTGTACCAATGAGTTTTTCTTCCCAAAAATGTATGTACACTATGCCAGGGCTCTCAAACGGTGAATGAAAACATCGTGAGGAAACCGACATGTCGTAGAACCTAAAAAGTTTGAAAATATGTGTCAAGTGCACGAAAGAAGCCTCTTTGAGGCGCACTTAAAATCCTTTCACCACACTTGGTTCGAAAGAATTAGTGACACGATAAGAAGAATAATACTTACTGTATCTGTGAATTGCACACATACTAGTGCAGCCGACTGTGTGCATAGTTTACGCGCTTATCCAAACATTCTGCTGAGCACAAAAATGTTATGAAATTCTAGGTAAAAATCGTTACGAAGTATTCATAAATATTTTTCAGTATTGTTTTCATACAAAACACAACCTCCGCTACAACCACTGAGTTCAATTTTAGGAATCGCTCTTAGGTAACTATAACTTTTATGTATAACTATAACTTATAAAATTCGTATTGACCAAATAATTACTGGCCTTTCAGCTCAGTTGGTAGTAGCTCTGCCTTCTGCGCCATAGGTCGTGGGTTCGATCTCCACCGACAACAAATATTTGCGTGGTGAACGTTCTTTGTCTGGGTGTTATATTGTATTCTAAGTATGGATTTTCAAGAAACACTATTTAGCTCCAAACTAAGCAGAGCTTGTACTAGGGGAACCAGATACTGATATAATACTTACATGCATTTTTTTTTGTAAATCATACCAAGAATACTATATAACACCCAGACAGAGAAAAAACGTCTGTGTTCACCACACAAATATTTGTTCTCGGTGGGGATCGAACAAACCCACGACCTACGGCTCAGAAGGCAGAGCTACTACCAACTGAGCTGAGAGGCCAGATTTGACAGTCTAGCCGCTGATGCTAATTGCTTCCACAGTGCGCCACGTGGAGGATCTCTTCATCAAAGACATTGTTTTTGTTAAACCACAAAATAGAGAATAATAAAAATAACATCTACAGAACCCACAAGTGATGTATTCATGAGTATTTAGTACATAACAAGTGACTCCACTAATTAGAGATCATTCCGAAAGAGATAAAAAGTAAATGAAGCCTTTTACGGCCACTTGGGGTAATAAATGGAGACAAATTAACGATATAAATACAGAAGCGATACGACGTAATCTTTCAAGTGAAGTAGTCTTATTTCAACAAAAATATACGAGTTATCATAACATTTTACGATTATGATAATGCTATGAAGTTATAATATTAAAATAAAGATTTTTTCCTACAAAATCCAGCTCCAGGTGGAGTAGTCTCACTCAATTAAGCTAGGAGTATGTCGTAATAATTTATCTAATGAAGCTAGCTGGCGCTGACTGCAATCTGGCCAGCTGAATTTATTCACACCAAAAAATCGGGCAAACCCGAGAGCCGCGAGAAAAAAGTATTTAATTGCTCCCAAGGAACGGAGAGAATGGTGAAAATTCGGGTAGCGAATTTATAGGAGCTATTTGGATGCAAATGATGAGCTCCGAGCGCCCCCGCCAGTCACGGCATAACCCCAAAAGAATAAGTGAGAAACGTCTTACGAGAAAAAAGGCTCGTGAATACAGCTTCTCTATTTATTCGCGAAGGATCTCGGCGCAGTCGAGTAATAGAATAATGTGGGATACTTTTGATTTATCTGGATGTGTAGTGGGCTATAAGCAATATTCATTGTGCTTATTATTCTCGTTTTGAAGGCCAAGCGGGGACGACTACAGAGGTCGCGTGTCTGTTTACTTCACACAAATGTAAAGGCTCTTTGGTGTTTTTCTATGCAAATACAAGAATGGCTGGCGGCGTGTTCAGTGTTCACCGATGTAACTACGAGCAAGTATTTGCATATCGCACAGGCATTCTCCTAACTTTTACGGCAAAACTAAACGCTTGTTTTAGTTTTTATTTGCAAGCTCTTATCTTTTCCGATACCTAACCGTAACTGCTTAGGAGTAGGTTTAGAATGTTGAATTTTGTAACCCTCATGATTCGTTAGTATTGACTAGCGAATCATGAGGGTTACAAAATTCAACAATGAAATGACCAGAAAAAATACTAAGATAGCTTTATCGTTTATATGTTTGTAGACAAAATGACCGCATTGGTGCTGTACGTACTATAAATATGTAGAAGTGTCTGAAAATGCACTCCAGCTCTGCCTTTTGTTTGGCAAAGTTGCGGTAAACAAGTTCGACATTCAATCCTTTGTGGGATACTTTGAAAGTTCGAAGGAGGCCGAGACTTAACGCAAGTGACGGAACCCACTTCCGATGCCGCGACGCGACGCGAGCCAACAAAGCGAAGATGAACATTTTATTTTTGCAAAATATAAAAACCCGGAACATGTATTGAGATAACTTTGCGGGCTAATCTTACTGCGGATGTTGGATAAGGAAAGAAAAACTACAAAACAAATCCGATAATAAAACGATAGGGCTCCTTGTGCGAAATAATATCGTATTGTGTTACATTTTATCACTCGCTTCTACGCAGTCTAGACGGGCGCAGGTGTTTGGAAAGTAATGTTTATCATGAACAGATTTAGACACGTAATTTAACATACATTTTATTGCAAAGATTTCATCTTTATCTTCTCTAAAAATATAGGGCAAATACAACATAGGTTATGATGATGATTTTCCTAGTGCTTTTCCTTCGGTGACTGTAAATAGATGGACATATTATTGATTATTGTTTGAGGGCTTCGTTGTTCTACCCTCTGATGTAACTACCTTAGTGTGGCTAATGTAACCAGTTTTATTAATGAAATTTGTAATTAGTATTGTAATAAAACTCCCACTGTTGTCCAATCAAACTATATTGTTCACTTCCTTCTACGTTACAATCTCTCTAGTACTTCACAAATTACCAACTCTAAGCCACGTGGTTTTACAAAGTAGCTTGCATTGCATGCGGCCAACTCTTCCGAGCGCTCGTTCCAGAATGGCGATCGAGCAGTCGAGCCCGACCGCCATCTTTATCGCCGGAAGCGTTGCCAGTATGCAGTGCAGACATTTTGAATCAATCACCATTAATAATACTTTTACATAAACTAAACAAACAAACTAGTTCTTAAAACAGTTATCATGATTAATGACAATTAAAATCATTATTTATTTACAAACAAATTATTCAGATCCACAGACATATTTTAAATCAATCGATTCAACTGACTAACCATACATAATTGCCAACGGCATTTTCCATGAAGTTGACAGACTACTTTACAAACAAATATGACAAGTGTCATCAAATATCATAATAGTAATTTCTATTAAACCATTAAAATTAGAACCATTATTGAAATTCATCACATTCGGCCATCCGATATTGTGCTTACTCTGGAAGCACATGCTAAGTGCACAATATAATATGATAACTTAATAAACAAAGCTTGAATTTAAAACAAATAATGAGAAAAGATGACCATTCAAATACAATCTAAAAAAAATCTAATGTCTATCAAATTCGGCCATCCGACAGTGTGCTTACTCTGGAAGCACATGCTGAGAGCATAATGATAACATGATAACTATGTATATGTATGAATAAACAAAACTTGAAACTTGAATGACTACCAAAATTCAAACAACTAATAAGAACAAATTAAGACAAATCCAAAATTACAATATTAAACTCGTAAACAAAATGAAATTATTAAGTAGAAGATACGAAGACACCCAAATAAATCTTAGTCATTTCTTAGAATAAACAGATATTAAAAATATAATTCTATCTAAAAATAACTAAAGTTAAATATCCCGTTTACCATATTCAAAGCCTGTATGCAAAAAAAATTTACCTAAATGAAATTTCTCGTTAGATAATAATAACAGTTTTGTATGAGAAAAGTCTTCGCATCCCAGCCATAAACAATCCATTCGGGTAAAATATTATTTAAATTAAATATTCCAATAACATAAATTATACTCAGATTGTGATAGGAAAACATGTACATGGTTAAAAATACAGTCAAACAGTTAATTGTTTTAAAAGTCAAATAGTAATTTGGTCTCCCTACTACAATATTCACGTTGACCGGATTGAGAGGGTCCAGAAAAAGTTTCTGAATATAACTATACTGCAAAGCTCCATCATTTTCATTTAATGTTATTAGAAAATCATCGCAAATATCATGATCTACTGTATCTTTTCAAAATTATCCACTCGCATATCGACTCTCCTTGCTTACTTTATCTTATTAATCTAAATATAAAGCCTAGACCTCGGCAACCCTTTCAGAACACTTTCGCCCTACAAGTCCATTCAAACAACACTTCTTATTATAACCCCGTTGTCAGAATGTGTCGCCTATTTAACGATTTATTGATTAAATACAGTGATAAAATTGATATCTTTAACAATAATCAAAATAAATTCAAGAATGCAGCTTTGGCCACTCTTTCATTAGAGTGTGCCGAAAACTCTTATTAGTTAGTTCATTAATTCTGCACTCTCTTCGAGTCTTAACTCGAAGTGACTTACTGTAATAAAATAATTGTATGAGTACACCTAAGTTCCAAGTAAATGTTAACTTTAATCACCTACTACTAGTTAAGCCTGGTTACACGCTATCTACATAACTTTCCTGTTCAATGCATTCTGTGTACGCATGTTTTGGGGTACTGTCTAGCTCATAATTTAATAGTATTTATGCCTGTAAATTATCGATTGTACTCTGTTTTGTGTACCTAATAAACAAATAAAATAAAATATAAAACAAAATGAAATTGTGGTAATAAACTACATAATTCTTCTCCTTAATACGGAACTCAGCCTGTTACTGCGGCACCTTCAGAGGCGCGTCATGGCTCAAGCTGCTGATGTGGTGCCTTCCATGGCGCATCACGGCTCAGATCACTGATGCAGCGCCTTCCGTGGCGCATCACGACTCAGGCCGCTGGTGCGGCGCCTTCTATGGCGCATCCCGACTCAGGCCGCTGCGCTGGTGCGGCGCCTCCCGTGACGCATCACTGCTCATGCTGCTGATGCGGTGCGTCACGGCTGTGTCCTGTGGCACCTTCTGCGGTGCATCGCTACTAACTTTGCCTGGAGTTTTAAGGATCTGAAACTCGTCATAAAATTTACAGATCTGCAAGCACACTGTGAATAAATCTATTATCATTCATCTGCTTTATATCTAGTTGAAATGAATAGGTTTTCCAATTGTGAAATAATTAACAAGTAACAATGTATTCCAAAAATATAAAACACTAAATGTACACTATCCACGGCATTTGGACGAGTTCTCTGTACTTAGTCTTGCGCTTTAAATACTACAAAAGATACGTTTAACTTAGCTCAGTAAATGCATGAAAACGCCATCATAAATTCTGACAGCGAAGAACTTATTTACTTGAATTCCTCCATGCCATGCCCTGCCATGGTACTGCAGGCACGAACATGATTGTACTGTCATATTCTCATTGTTTTTGCTGAAATGTAAACATCTTATCGACAGAGACTGTTTCGGTGCGTAACCAATCTAATGGTTCAGGTTTATGACGTATTAACTTAATTTGGAATCTTGGTTCAATTTTTATTTTTTTATTGAAAACTGATTCAGTTGTAAAGCTGAACTGTAAAATTGTAATTGAACTCCTATAACTGCAATTCATCTTTAGTTAATCTTAAGTTAATATTTTATAAATGTTTTATAAATCGCTAATCTTTAATTTATAATTAGTTCACATTTATTGTATCTTTAATTTATATTTAATTCATCTTAAATTCATCTTAAATTCATCTTAAATTCATCTTAAATTCATCTTAAATTCATCTTAAATTCATCTTAAATTCATCTTAAATTCATCTTAAATTCATCTTAAATTCATCTTTAATTCATCTTAAATTCATCTTAAATTCATCTTAAATTCATCTTAAATTTATCTTAAATTCATCTTAAATTCATCTTAAATTCATCTTAAATTCATCTTAAATTCATCTTAAATTCATCTAAAATTCATCTAAAATTCATCTAAAATTCATCTAAAATTCATCTTTTATTATAATATCCTCACTCGACACTGGCAATACTGAACGAATTTGTATACTTGGAATCCAAAACATTAATTTTAAACTCAAATAACTTTAACTCTAATCCAGCTTAACTTTTACTCATATCCAAAAACTTATATAATCTTAACCCAAAATCTTTACTTTTAATCCATTTGGATGATCCAAAAAATGATCTTCAGCTTTTCAAACATTTTTTCTTTTAAACTTTTTGATCAATTTGAACTTTTTGAACATTTTGAACATTTTGAACATTTTGAACATATTGAACATATTGAACATATTGAACATATTGAACATTTTGAACATTTTGAACATTTTGAACATTTTGAACATTTTGAACATTTTGAACATTTTGAACATTTTGAACATTTTGAACATTTTGAACATTTTGAACATTTTGAACATTTTGAACATTTTGAACATTTTGAACATTTTGAACATTTTGAACATTTTGAACATTTTGAACATTTTGAACATTTTGAACATTTTGAACATTTTGAACTTTTTGAACTTTGACCAAACAGATCTCGCATGGTTCCAAACATAATTTCAACTTCTAAGGCGTACATAGTCAAACTGAACTCGCTTGGTTTCAAAATCAATTTCAACTTCTAAGGCGTACAATCATAGTCAAACTGAACTCGCTTGGTTTCAAAATCAATTTCAACTTCTAAGGCGTACATAGTCAAACTGAACTCGCTTGGTTTCAAAATCAATTTCAACTTCTAAGGCGTACATAGTCAAACTGAACTCGCTTGGTTTCAAAATCAATTTCAACTTCTAAGGCGTACATAGTCAAACTGAACTCGCTTGGTTTCAAAATCATTTTCAACTTCTAAGGCGTACATAGTCAACTGAACTCACTTGGTTTCAAAATCAATTTCATCTTCTAAGGCGTACCTACATAGCCAAACTGAACGCACTTGGTTCCAAAATCAATTTCATCTTCTTAGGTGAAAATAGCCAAACTGTACTCACTTGGTTCCAAAATTAATCTTTACTTCTATGGCGTACATAGCCAAACACAGATCCCAAAACACTTTCTTTAGTCGAGCAGTAATTACGTTCAATGGCCTGGTTAACGTCCCCAAACTAGATCTGTTTGCTCAAAACCACCAAGAATTGCTACTAACATTTTGTCAAAATGCTGTTTCGAGGAGACTCCCCAGGTTCCATATGCTTTTTTTTTTTTTTTTCTTATTGTACTTTTTGTTTTTCTGTTTTAATTGTAATTTCTTAAAAAAATTGTATCTTCATTTTATAGTTTGTCTACCTTAGTCTCTCATTACTTAATATCATTTTTTTTTTTTTTTTTTTTTAAGCTCCAATAGTCTCACTATGTGAAACCTGTTTAATGGACCCTAGTTGTCGTTTTAAATTATCAATTAGATTATAAGTATCTGCTGATTGTTTACCTAAGAAATAAAAATAAATAAAATATAGTCTACAATTTTGATAGCATTAGCTCACTTTGCTTCAAAAACTCGCTTCGGTAGGCTTGATCATGATCATTAACTTGCTTATTTTAAATCCAGCATGGTTAGACATTTGCAGTTAGAGGCTACTCAAACTTTACTAAGCTGCTATGGTATTAGCAGTACATGAATAGTTTTAGCACTATCGGATAGCCCCTATATCAAATTTATGGTTAGGCCCGGTCCATGACAAAGACCGTACCGGCTTTTATGAAATTCAAGATTGTGCTCGGTCTTTGCTATTTACGGCCACTTTATTATGAAACTTTATTCAATCACTCATTTTTGATGTTAAGTAAATTATAAGAAATAAATATTTCCAGAAACCTACCAAATAATAATTTCAACATATCCCAGCCAATAACACCCTGCTTATGCCAACAGAGATTCTAATTTATTTAAGGGTATTTATTTAATTTTGTACATAGGCTACATCGGCACAATGGCGACTATTAGCATGGACATAAAAATGTTTGTTTATGGTTCTAGACAGGAAAGTAGGCCGCCTTGCCTAAGTACCCAACAGTTCTGCATATCAAAAAGTAACAAGAATGCTACAGAGGACTGACTTGCGTTTAACACTCAAGCTTGTTTTTTACACTCAAGTACCTTCACTTAATTTCATACACGGTAACACGAGTCATGTGTTATCAGAGGCTAACCAATAAAATGATCATCGTAATGCATAATAATGTAAAACTATTTGCTGTTATTAAGTTCGTTAATATTTTTAAAATATCTTTCGTTAAACTTAGCGTATATTCCAAAAATTAAGTGAATGTCAATTGATTGAAATGGAACAGCTTAACTAAGTAGTCAAAGTCGTTAAATATTAGGTGCAGGCCATTTCATGTTCGGATGAGCGGCTAATATCAAATTTCATATGATTCCACACACATTTTAGGGTAGGCATAACCTAATAAATAAATTTAAAAGAAAAGACCGATAATCTAAGAATAATGTTAGATTGTGGGTATCTCGTAAACGGTGCGTCGTAGCACAAAAATGACGAAAATTTCATCCCCCTATGAAACCCCACAACACATGGTAACAATGCTTCAGAGCAAGTTTTTTTTTTGTTTGAGTACCCTCTTTAAATTTTCTCAAGAAAAATTTAAATATTTTATCAAAGATCCATTAATTCAATTAAGTTTAATTACACATTATCCATCATGCAATAAACGTCATCAGAACAATAAAATTGGGCGTGTACTTACCACTTCGGAGATGTAATAAAACTCCCACTGTTGTCCAATCAAACTATATTGTTCACTTCCTTCTACGTTACAATCTCTCTAGTACTTCACAAATTACCAACTCTAAGCCACGTGGTTTTACAAAGTAGCTTGCATTGCATGCGGCCAACTCTTCCGAGCGCTCGTTCCAGAATGGCGATCGAGCAGTCGAGCCCGACCGCCATCTTTATCGCCGGAAGCGTTGCCAGTATGCAGTGCAGACATTTTGAATCAATCACCATTAATAATACTTTTACATAAACTAAACAAACAAACTAGTTCTTAAAACAGTTATCATGATTAATGACAATTAAAATCATTATTTATTTACAAACAAATTATTCAGATCCACAGACATATTTTAAATCAATCGATTCAACTGACTAACCATACATAATTGCCAACGGCATTTTCCATGAAGTTGACAGACTACTTTACAAACAAATATGACAAGTGTCATCAAATATCATAATAGTAATTTCTATTAAACCATTAAAATTAGAACCATTATTGAAATTCATCACAGTATACCTACTTATCTCACTTTATAAAAATTAAAAATACCTAATGCTTTGCTCCGACGACAAAAAAAATACACGAGATAAAACAGAGCTTTTTTCATACCGTTGATTTGAATCGCATACTGCCAAACGGAAAATTCCCAAGAGGTTACCTGCATTGCCACGCTGAATAGCAATTTTGATAGGCTTAAGTAGTACTTTAGCATTTGGAGTTTAGTAGGTAATACGTACGTCTAGTAGAAAAGTGTTTTTTCAAAGCTGACCTGAGGGCTCATTCTAAGTTTCTAGAGTTCGCAAGTAATAACATTAGTTCTCTTAATCCCGCCAGGGTCGCTCATCATCTCTCCATACTAAATTGGGGCTAACGACATCGCTGACGATAAGTCAGTTTGCGTTGGGCTATCGACAAATGATGTTAAAATTCAGAATAAGCCCTTTAGAGTGTCGATGCTCGATAGAGCACGCTTTTGTATCAAAGTAAACGTACACACAAGGGGCTTCTATGAATTTTTAAAAATAAACTCCTACGTCTCAGTAACAAAGAGCTAAAACGTTGTTTATAGTTTGACAGGGTATTTTGAAAGCAAACAAATTGGCCCATTTTCCGCTTACCTATTTTATATGAATACCGACTTCCACGAAATAATGTATTGGTTTTACAACACTCATTTACCTTCGGTTCAAAGGCTTTAGGTTGTTTAGCCCAATAGATTAATTGCCGACCAAAATAATTAGGGTTGGTGGTTGGGAACCGCCTTGTGAAATAACATTTTGACATTTACGAGCACACAACACCACGATGTGAATTTGTGTGTGGCAAACGCATTAAAATGTAAATTCAGCCTATCTAATAAATATACATCGCTACCGACTTATCTGTTCATTATGAGACATCAATATTATCAAGTTAGGAGACAAAAGATAGTAATGAAAGCGAAACGAAATGAGATGTCATCATTACTTCCTCTTCGGTCGACTGCAGCTGTAAAAATTTTCGTAATCAAAGTTTTGCTATTTGAAATTTTGTACAAACTTTGAATTCAGACAATGTTCAACTAACTGATGTGTAGCTTATAAAAAAAGCATATGTCCCGCCTGATGTTAAGTGGTACCCATCGCCTATAACAAAGCATTGCCTCAAAGGTCACCGGATGTACCGCCAGGCGTCCATCAACTTGAGGCCAGATTTTCAGCCTCGCGTGCCAGTAAATTCACCGGCACCCACACCCTTCAAACCAAAACCCAGCAATGCTGCTTCACGGCAGAAATAGACATGGTGGTAGTACTTCCCCGGACGAGCCATTCCCAAAGAGCTCTACTACTTCTACATGACACGTTAAAAGGCTAAACGAACTGCCTTCCGGCACTTCGGTCAGGAGATGGGCTATTCATCTCGTATCGACGTTTCAGTTTGCTCTACAGACCGTGCAAGCTGCATTATACCAACTATCTCGAGTTGCGGTATTGAAAAAAATATGGTGTTAAGATTTTGTTTTTTTAAGAGAGATTTTATACTATTAGGTGAGTCATTTTTTAAAGTAAGTCTATACTTAAGCGTTTTTCTTAGATATGTCAAGCTAAATTTCACACAGAGCTATCTAGAATATAAACTAAAGGCCTGCGCACACTAGGTTGCTGGCGATAACGATCAGTGAAACGCTGTCAATTTTGACAGCGATATTTGGCAGCGTTTAATTGATCGCTATCGCTAGTGACCTAGGTGTACGCAGGCCTTAACATTACCGCCCTCACAGCTCAGTTGGTTAGCTCTGCCTACTGTGCGGCCCGGCGTGGGTTCGACCCCCACCATATACAAATAAAATGATTTGTGTGGTATGTTTATTCTCTTTCTGGGAGTTATATTGTGTTCTGAGTCTGTATTAAAAAAAAGGTATTAATATAATGTATCAAAAAAACTATCTGGATTCCATCTTGCAAGCTCTGCTTAGTTTGGGGCTAAATAGTGTTTTGTGAGTTGTCCACAACATTTATAATTATTATTCATTTGGTCTCCTTACCTCACGATGTTTTCCTTCACCCTTAGGTAAAAAGTCTTCAAAGAGCTGTGCCTATAGGGATTAAAGTCGTAAGCTGTTTTTTGCAATAAAAGCCGACTCGTCTTTATTTTATACTCCCAATAATTTAAACAGCTGGAAACCGTCTTCCAACGCAACGGTCTAATAAATTTGATGACGTTATAAACGACATCGTTAACTTATCCGAAATATTGTCGAAACTGTAGAATTTAAATACAAAATTTATTAAGGTTCTAACGCAGAAGTGGCCTCTCACAGATTTGAAAAAATTTAATGGATTCATTTATCAATATGGCATGATTTATGGTCTGAAACTCTTTCAGTAAATACAAATGAGCGGGTAGTAAGGACGTTGGGTCACTGCCAAAGTGAAGCCTGATTAATGATTTTTGAGGCACACGGAATGTTTCGTTGGAAATAAATTTCTAAAAGTTAGAAACGGAATAAAAGTGTTGTTTTGCGCCAATGCTTGCTCAACTTGAAGTGAGTGATATTAATAATATTGATACTAGATCAGATAAAAAGCTTTATTTACACAACTTACATAACTTATAAACGCGCCGTAACAACCGTAAAAGAACTTCTCGCTCGCACACACCTTATAAATGATAAAAAAACCAGTGAACGTATTCATCAAAAATTGCGAGAAAATCTTGTACTATTATAGACCTAAGATTCGTCAATTATGGAATTTTGTATCATCTTTACTAATGTATGTGAATGTTAGCAATAAATAAAATCTAAATACAAACGATCTTGAGATAGCTCAACTAATCAATCAATTATTTTAAAACAAAATTGATGAAGCAAATTACAAAAAAGAACCGTTTTAATTATAATTATGGCTCCATGCTTTTTCAAGTCGTATCATAAGTTACATAATTATAGTCAACTGATCAGTTAGAAATTTAACCCAGATAAAGCAAATAACAAAAAGAACCGATTTTAATTATGATTACCTATGGTTACATAGTACTCTATGCCTTTCAAGTCGTACCATAAAAACAGTAAAAGAGTTTGTAGCAAAGAAAACGGATAAAATGTAATTGCATAAACTATGTAGAAACATTCATGAAAAGGGAAACCTTTCATGCTCCTCCCACCTCACATAAGTACGTCCATTGGGAAGTAGGACCATAGGGAGCGTAATTTACTGCCACAGTATAAATGAAAACAGTATATTTAATTGCACAATAACCCAAAATGAGGAAATACGTAGAATGACCAAGGTCACTGACATAAGCAATGGTGACTTTGTTTTCTGACTGGCCTCGCATCAGTTTAGTATTTAATAAAAAAATGTGTTTTTTTCATTTACTTGCCTAGGGTCTTATTAATAATCTTGGCGTAGCGTTGGACTAGTTAATCCGTGTTTTGTCACATTTGCTCGAGTTGACAATTGCATGTCAATGCAAGAGACAAAACACGGATTAACTAGTCCAACGCTATATACGCCAGGATTATTAATAAGACCCCTAGTGTTTATTTAGTTCAGAGATAGCTCTGTGTAAAAATACCTAATAAAAACAAAGCTGTCGTAGGAGTACTTCTTCTTCTTATCTTGCACGTGACGTAAGTTTTCATACTTTTTGGATTCTACGACATACAGGTTTCCTCACGATATTTTTCTTGACGTTTATTATTTTTTTAAGTGCCAAATCATATTTTTATTGGCACAAAGTATATTAACAAAATGTACAAATTACACAAGAAACAGGTGAGCTATCTGCAAACCGTTAGACAAAGATAGCTGAACTGATCCAAATTAGTTGATTGTTGGTTTAGTATAGATAGTGCAATTCACGAAGACGCGTGCGGGGAGTTTGCTCCGAGCGGCAGTCGCAAACCGTAGTCTATTCATTGTAGTGTGCGTGTGCACTCATAGGTAATTAATGTGTACCGATAACACTCAAACATTGACGGAAGCTTGCACACATATACTATAAACGGTAAGGAGGAATAGTGGGGCGCGCCTTCGTGGATTGCACTATCTATACCGTATACATTATTTATCGGTATTTATACTGTATTTTATGCACTGTGGCAACACTCTTCCAGCGGGCTGTTTCACGAAAAGTTGAACAAGTTGCCGGCGGTCCGAGCGTTTCAGTTTGTTAACTCTAATTCTATCGGAGAGGTCGTTCTCAGTTTTTGTAGCTGCAAGTACAAGTTAGCAACACTCGTTCTATCGGTACTGCTAATCCTTTGTTTTTTCAGCTGATTGCAATATTGGAGAAGGTTTATTTTACAGCCTGCCTGCTCAAGGGTTTTTTCACATAGTTGGTTTCAAACGTAATTTTTGCTGGCTTCCTGAAATAAGAAATACAAATTTTTCATGTGTTTATAAAACTAGCAGTTGGTAACCGAGCTACGCTCGGTATTTTTTTCGTTAATTTGTATTTTTAAGAAATCATAAGAGTCATATTATCATCTTTACTGGTTTATTCTTACTGAACAACGCCATCTGCTGGACATGCTTGCAGTTAGTTGCTCACAATCGTCAATACAGTCACAGGAGCAGTCACATATTCAGTTTATGTTTAATTATTTAACTCGGAGTGAAACAATCATTTTCTTAAAATGAATCCTAGCTAGATCGATTTATCGCCCCAGAAAACCCCTGTATACTAAATTTCGTGAAAATCGTTGGTGCAGTTTCCGAGATCCTAAATATATATATATATATACAAGATTTTCTCGTTTAAAGGTATAAGATAAATGTCCACCCGTGCGAAGCCGGAATTGGCCACTAGTAAAATATATAGATAAGTGGGATGAGTGAAACCAAACAAACCCGCAAACTCAAACTATTGCATTTGATTATTAGTGAGATTGTAGGTTACATTACGTAGTAAAATGATTAATTATCCAATAACCCCATGTGGACGTCGCAAATGAATATAATTATAAATTAATTCAAACAGTGTATCGCTGGGAGCTCATTCGATTAACAGTGGCACGGAGGCTTTTAGGGAAATTAAACAGTCAAATTATAGCTACGTAGGTCAATGCTCACCAACACATAACTATGTGGTAATTATAACAACAGCTGGCGTTATAATGCCTTATTGAAATCATAGCGTTTTTTATAAGGATATAAGGACCACTTTGAAACCTCTGAAGCTCACCGTGCCCAACGATGCACCAACTTGAGGCATATAGATGTTCAGCCTCACGTGCCAGTAATTTCACCGGCACCCACCGTTCAAACTGAAACACAGCAATGCTTCTTCACGGCAGAAATAGGCATGGTGGTAGTACTTCCACGGACGAGCCTTTCACAAAGAGCTCTACTAATCTGTATTATAATAACTATAGTATACCAAGATATTGATCAGTTTGCAAATCAAAAGCTTTATTGTTGAATCAAGACGCCAGTTCCCCTTTCTATCTCTACCTACTAATTATTGCAATTGGAGTTTCTGTTCGAACAAGAATCTCTCTTCAGGGTAATTGCCACCCAGCCACATATACCGAACTAAACGCGTCTCAAATTACAAGCGAGGACAACAAAGTTATAGAACACAGATGATTTATACTGGTTGGGGTAACCCGCAGGGCGTTCGTGTAATATTTGGGTATACGGGGTGAAAAATAGCTGCTCTTGATAATAATATACTCCATAATCAATATATTTAGAAGGAAAGAAAAAACATTTATTCATACAAACTGTACACGACAAGAAATAAAAAATAACAGATTTCTGGTGTGTATTACTGCCATGTACGGTTGTACCAAAAGTCTTGAGCTCAGCATAAGCTGAGAACGAGTTTTGAGCGCTGGTTTTCAGCTGGTATTTATTGCATAAACATAATGGTTTAGTGTAGGTAGATACTATTAGCCAGTTCTGAAAATAGAACATGTCTACTGCATGAGACCGCGCGACAAGACATCATCGTCGGGATAAAAAAAGATGGCGTCGTAATGCGTGGATGGTTTGTTTTGCCGTGTTATAATGGTATAATAAATAGTTTTCACCGTAATAGTAAATTTCATGTACATACATAGTTCTTAGGTGTAGAACAGTATCACATGGACCCTGTATGTATAGGGTAAAGCAACATGAAGGTAGACCGAGGTTTTCAGACATTAGTAGGTAGGTTTTTTTATACAGATTGCAAAAAAGCATTGTTAAAGATTAATAAACTTGGTAGAACAGATTTAACGATATAACGATAATTTCAAGGTGATGTCAATTTTATGTCTTTATGCAACAACTGAAAAATAAATAAGTAAACGTTTCTTCAATTAAATTGGTGTTAATTTGGGATCAGGATAAATACCAGCACTTCTTCTTCTTTTGGCCTATGTAGATTTGGTGTGCTTGTGTTGTATAAGCACTTGTTTTTAAGAACGAGACATTTACACCCTGTATACGTGTACGTACTCTTAGTAGATAGATATAGGTTATTTTATATACCTACCCAATACAGGGTATTACCTATATTGCGTGATGTCACAGTCCTAACGGGTAGCTGGTCTGAACAATTCAATATTATCACCAAATTAAATATTATGATAAAAATATTGTCGAAAATCAATAATAATAAGAATAGGGTTTATCGGCGTTCAAGAACGTGCCCTACGATGCACTACCGTGCGTCCATTAACTTGAGGCATACAGATGTTCAGCCTCACGTGCCAGTAATTTCACCGGCACCCACCCCTTCAAACAGAAACACAGCAATGCTGCAGAAAAAAGTATCGCGATTGTTTTTCCTCGGACGATCCCTTGATCTAGAGCTCTTTAGCTCTACTACTTAAAAAAAATGTCAGCAAACGTCAGATTTTACAGAAAATGTCTGACGTTTTCTGTCAATCTGACATTTTCAGTAAAATCTGACCTTTTCCAATAAGGATGTGGACAATGAATCTTCTGAGATTGAACGGTATGGACTACGTGTAGTACACGCTAGCACATAGAACCGTCATTGCGTTGGTAGTCAGTGACCCTTTACTGATGTTTCAAATATTTACCAAACACTAATTAGTGCTGAGCCTACTCCTATTGTCAAACTATAAAATTTATATAATGTGTTTTCTTTTTATGTGCTGTGTCTTATTTGGCAATAAACTTCTTTGTATTGTATTGTATTTTAATGTAAGTTTCTAATATCTTCTAGTACCAGTTAGTAAACCAGTGGCTGTTCGTGTCCTATAATGAAGTGTCAACTTGAGTCAATATACTCGTACCTAGAGAGATTGCCTCTGGGGAAATAGTTTAAGTTGCTTGGTTTAAATTAGATATTGATAAGGTAGGAGAAGGACATTGCGAGGTTGTTGTTCATTTGTGTATTAAAGCGAGCATGAGGTATTTTTATTTTTATATAATGAAAATTTTTGCTATCAAATATTCAGAAAAATTGAGGAACTGGCACGTCATGAGTGTGTGATGTTTTTCTCTTAACAGTTTTAGACGAAAATAAATGTAAATCCGCTGTTGGCTGTAACATAATTCATAAGATACATTTTGTAAACCTGAAGAGCAGTGGACTGTTTTAATAAATTAAATTAAATAGAACTTAAAAGTCTTATATTTTTAATAAGTAATTACTTTATCACACAAGTCAAGAAGGCCGTTCATGCAGCATCGCTTTGCGTCCACCATCACTCTCGATATGGTTATGGGTATGGCTGTCAAATTATGTATAGATAGGCTGACCCACACATTCATTTTCTTCTTGGGTTTGAATGTATTTACATGGTTGACACAATTTCGACAGACATAGCCATAACCATATGGAGCTCGTGGTAGCCCTGCAGCCTGAATGTCAGTGGGCCCTTATCCACACTCTCGCCTCCGTATTTGAAGGAAGGAGTTTAATTGAATATTGTGGACAATCAAAACCTTGAAATATCTATAAATCCCTGAAATATCAAAGTAGGAAGCTGGTTATTACATTAACCAAAAGAAAATTATGTAATTAAGTACTAAAATAGGTTTTGTAGGAAGGTACTGGTACCGTCCATATCTAAGAGACACTGTAAGTAAAATATTGATACCTTGTCAATGGCTGCTCAGGTACATACAGCAATACATTATTCAGATCAAGATGTTGTTTTTCTGAGCTCCATAGCAGCAATGTTTGTACAGCGTTTCTACAGAGCCGTTGTAACTTCCGCCCGTGTCACATAAGTCAGATAGGAACTAGCTGGTTTATATTTCGAAATAACATTCGATAGGGAAAACCCGGCTCACGGAAATACTGAGGCAGAGTTAAATAAATAAAGTTTAGGTATGTGTACATTCAATTAAAATAACACAGCAGTTTTGAACTTCATAATCAGAGCGTTCGAGCGATAAACAAAACAGAACGTTTTATTTTATAAATTTTAAATGAAAAACGCTTCTTTTTTCAAAAATTTGTTAATGTCCCAAACGGTAAGAACCGACCGGGATTTAAACCCGCGACCTTCCATTGGTACCTTGGTTGACGGTCGGGTTAGTGCCGTAATGTTATTCGTAGAATGTGATTAGGATCCGATGGGGCGCAGCGGTCAGCGTAGGGGAAGGTCGTGGGTTCAAACTCTGCTCGACTCTTAATATAAGGGACATTTTCAAAATCTTTGTGATTTCCAAAATATAACTTCATTTTTTGTAAATGCATACTTATCCTATATAGGGATCGAACCCATGACTTCGCAAAAAGCAAAGCTACAACTAACTGAGTTACACTATCGATATTACCATCATAATAATAACAAACAAAATGGTGAAAAAAAACATGATAAAATAACACCCAGACAAAACCAACATCTATGTTCATCACACAAAACAAAAAAGTGTCGTGTCGAGTAAATTATCCGGCATAAGCTTCCGCCACAGTTCAGTTCACACTCAAAGGATTTCCCCGCCTTAATCCCACTTTTCAAAGTTTTATTGTCAGCATCCATCAGATGGTACAGGTCCGTAGGTGCAGGGAGTGCCAGTAAATTACGATTGCTGTCGACAGATTCGTCACGTCTGCAATACTCCGCGTCGACAAGTTTACGCTGCAATTCAGCTGCGAAATTTGTGCTTCTGTTCAAAATACTTCGAGCAATCCCTACAGCGTTTTTATCAAATTATTCATAGTTTTCTAGTCAAATCTAAAAACGTTGCATTATTTATGCGCAATATTTTATATTTTTCTGAGCCCATATTGCAAAATAAAGTCATCATCATCATCATCATCAACCTATATTAGTCCACTGCTGGACGTAGGTCTCTCCCAAGACGTGCCACTGAGCCCGGTCTTCGGCTCTTCTCCTCCAGTGCTTGCCAGCTACATTTCGCAGATCGTCGCCCCACCTTGCCGGAGGGCGTCCTACACTACGCTTACCTAAACGCGGTCTCCACTCTAGTATTCGTTTGCTCCAACGATTGTCTGTTCTACGGCAAACATGACCGGCCCACTGCCACTTCAGCTTACTAATCCTTTGAGCTATGTCGACCACCTTGGTTCTCTGTCGGATAACCTCGTTCTGGATTTTATCCTTCAGAGAGACTCCGAGCATAGCCCTCTCCATAGCACAAAAAAAAACCGTACATCATCATTGACTTTATATAAAATAAAGTCAATGATGTTATTTTTTTATGCTTTACTTCAAGCAAGTTATAAATCTTAATACACTGCATAAAAAAAGCAGGGAAGTGAACTTCAGCTCTTTTGTGGTGAGAATACCGACTGATCGACAAGGATAGCGGGTTTTTGCCCAAAGGTGTCGTGTTTAAGAAAATCGGTGGACTAACGAGACACCGCGCACACCATCATCTAAGTTCTTTAAATCAATTTAAAATGGTATAAAAATATGTATTTTTGTTTAAAAGTATTCATAATAGGCATGACGAAAGATTTTGAAATCCTCTTCTGTAATGTGGATACACATTTACTATTTACGATAAATCCTTTATTTCAGTAATAAACTAAAGATTAACAAAGTTTAGAGCTATTTTTCTAATAATATTTGAATAGTGCGCAAAAACAGCCCGCAGGTGTCATGGCGTCGGCTCTGACGTCACGTTTACGTAAAATGGTCATTTCGTCTATGAGCAGCGAAGAAAAAAGTGTGTTTTAAATGAATTCCAAAGTTTATAAGTGGTGTGCAGTACCTCAGTGTAAAAATACAACAATAAAAACACCCAACAAGGTGTTTGTACATGTTCCAAACAAGAAAATAATAAGAAATAAGTGGTTAAAGCTTGCACGGCGAAACCCGAAAGACGTAGCCACAAATTCGCCAATTTATTTCTGTGAAGACCACTTTGATGTGAGTATGATATCATAGATTGATAGGTTTTATACGTGTTTTATACTTAAAATGTTTGTTTGACTTGAAGTAGTTGAAATATTGAGGATAAGGAATAACAAATTCAGTAAGGTTATGTTTGTTTTGGTCTTGGTTTATCATTTCTAATTGTTGACTTTTATTTTTTCAGTTACCTAATGATATGGATAATTATATGGAGTATCATGTGATGGGGTCGGTATCTCAAGTACGTATGAAGCCAGGATGTATGCCCAAAAAATTTATATGCCAACCAGATAGAAGAACACAAACATCTGACACAACAGAGCGACCCTACATAGTTAAAAAACGAAGGATGATGATTCTTCAAGAGTGTGAAAAGCAAATCGAAGAAAAAAGTATAGTTACAGAACAATCAAGTTCTCAAGAAATCGCCAGTAGTTCAGGTATACATTTTGTTAACTTATTTATTAGAATATAGCATTGATAAACTTAATTTTATTGTTGGTACACTCAAAACTAAGTAGGTACATAACTAGATTTTTTCTTGACCTATTAATATCCTATAAGTTTGTACTATAATATATTGACAAAACATTTTTTTTTTCAGTTCAGCAAAATGTTGATGAAGCTCTCCAATCAACACCTAGAGTCTTGGATAAATCAATTCAAGTACACATAAGTAAAACATTCAGAAGTAAAGCTAACCAAACAAAAGTCTGTTCGATAAATCAGATGACATCACCATTGAAGCCATTTCTACATTCTGTCTCAACATCACCATTCAAAGTCAAGCAAGGCGGTCATAGTAACCCATCAAGACCAAGTGTAAATGTTTTGAGTAAATTAGTTAGGAAAATGGAACAATCAGATAGTGATACTTCTTATACTCCCTCTATAACTCATTCAGAATCATCGATATCCGTAAAATCTCTTCAAATGGAGTCTACATCCGACTGTAGCGAGATGATAGAGGATGACAAAAAAAGTGAAAATTTAAATGCTTTAGAGTTTACCTTGAAGAAAATTAAAAAAAACCCCCGTTTTTATATTGGCATTCCTATAAGTTGTTATTACTTAATTAATCTGATTCAAGAACAGACAAATATACCGTTAAACCATATTTTACTATGCATAAAAAAAATTAGATTAAATAATTCATTCCATGAACTTGCATTGACTTTGGCATTGATAGAACTTATCCAAGCAAAATTTTTTGTAAAAATATACCTATTATAGCTAGTGTAATGCGTCCTTTTATTGTCTCATTAGGCAAGGAACTGATTAAAAAAAATTTACCAATGGCTTTCAGGCATAAATACAATAAGGTGACTTGTATAACAGATTGTTTAGAGATTGAAGTACAAAAGCCTTCAAATGCTTTAAATCAAGCTCTTTCCTGGTCTGATTACAAGAAGGCCAACACAATTAAGTACCTTATATCTTGTACTCCTAATGGTTTGATAAATTATATTTCAAATGGTTATGGAGGCCGAATAACAGACACATGCATTGTTGAAACTTCTGACTTCTCAAAATGTTTGCAACCCAATATGTGGGTCATGGCAGATAGAGGATTTAAACATGTAGAAGTGTATTTACGAAAAATGGGTGTGCTTCTAGTCCGGCCTCCAAGTGTTGTATCTGGAGCTAAGTTAACGAAAGCTGAAGCAAAAGAAACTAAACAAATAGCTAGCTTACGAATCCACGTTGAGCGGGTGATAAGACGGTTACGTGAGTTCAACATGTTAAAACCACATGCCTGTCTTAACTTGAATTTGGTTAAAGTTCTTGATGATGTTATAACTATAGCTTGTGGTTTGATTAATTTACAAGATTCTCTTATTAAATAAAACACATTATGAAATTTCTGTATTTTTATTTTCTATTCTATACTTCTATATATCAATGGATACACGTGGGATTTCCAAAATTTTATGACACTTTCAAGAAAGCTTGACATATATTGATCATCAAAGGTTATGCATACAATTTCTACATTTTTATTCGTTGAAAAATCTGGGTCTGCAACACAAAAGTAACACTTTTTTAGACCACTTAAATACATTTGCATTTGCATCTGGGCAAAGCATTTATTGCTGGGTTTGCCATTTTTCATATAATTGAGAAAAGTTTTGTCGCTTATAGGACATTTTATTTCCACAATGCTATCTTGACATATTCCATCAGGGGAACCTGCTAGCATTGGGTATATTTGGGATATGAACAATCCACTGTTCTTGATTTTTTTTCCCAGTTTCTTGCTAACTATTTCTCGTACTTCATTTTCTAAATATCTGCCCCGTTTCATTGCTGGTGTGTCCGGTATCTTCCCCCCCATGATAGTAGCAATCAGAGTCCCATCATTGGTCTGGCACCGACTCACTTCATAAGCCCTGGAAGCTGTAACCCTGCCGTACCTCAGTTCATACCAAAGGTTATTTTTGTACTGGTCCCTGGTTTCATTTTCAATTTTGTTAATAAGTGAAATCGGCAAACTCACTTTACTTAAAAATAAGTCACAGCACTCTTCTTTGTATGTAAGCACAAGTTGGTGCATTGAGACGCTATGTAGTTCATCACAAATAAAATCCTGCTGGTGTTTTAGTAGCTCACAGTTGTCAACTTTTCTCTTTTTTCCTTCTTCTAAAAATTTTTCAAGAACTGCAGAGTTAGAAGGCAGCAAAGGGCTACCTTTAGATAAATCTTTTGCAGATATATATTTTAAGGTAGTGCCAACCCTTGATAGCTTTGATTTCCGCCAGTAACATTGAACTTCTGTGCATGAAGGTTCTTCGCTTCGCCTATGGACCCACATAAGCAGCGCTATGGCATGCTTACATCCACCCTGAGCAGCAACACAATCATGACATTCGATTGATGTTACTTTTTCTTCATCTTCATCAACCTTCAATGTAACGGCATATAGTTTTGCATGAACTTTATGCTCTGGGCAAATCTTGCATTTTACTGTAGGTACAAGTGTTTCCTTCCCGTTTTAGTTGCACATAGCTGATTGCATCATCCCCATATCACGTTTCTAAACTCAGACGAGCAAAATTCTTTATTATTTGCAAGAAAATCGCCCAACATCAGTAAATCAATCCTGGGCAAATTAGAGGTGTTTGCCTTATTGTAGCCTGGTTCCATTGTTATAGAGTCGTGCTGTAGAGTCAATAATTCACACTTAAACCACGTATACTATGCGTTTACTAATAAAAGTCAATTAAAATGCGTAATTAGCTCGAGGGCACAACAAAACACGGTGATCACAGATGATGCTTACATCAACGTGACGTCATGCGCTGTGATTGGTGTTTCTCTCAAAATGGTAGTATTTTAATCTTTTAATTTATCAAAAATCTTATTAATCTCATTTTTTATTATAAAAATAAATCAGTATTTTAAATCCCTAAAGTATGTTTTATCACCTAAGATCATAAAATCTTTGATTCTTTGATACTGTCGTCACGCCTATTTGGGTTATGTTTTTATCTTTATTACTATTGTTGCCTGAATTCAATTGATAATTATTATTACTATTAAATTACCACAGAAAGTATAAAAATTGTGTACACCCTTAACATAACTCAAATAATAGAATTCATATTATGATTAAGTTTGAAACACTTTCCGTGTGAACCCTTTTTTAAATTCCCGGTAAAGGCTTATTCGATTTCAAAAGCAAACTACGAACATCGAATACTTTGTTTTTTAATTAATCGCCTTTGAAAGGCCAAGAGCTCGGGTATTGAAACGATGTCGAAATTTCGATGCTTCTACTGAAAGATAAAACAAAAAAAGCAATGCATGTGATTCGTACATCCCGTTATTTTACACATTGACGTACGTCCTTTGTTGGGAGGATTAATTTCATGATGCAATTTTCAGTGCTACAGTTTTCACAACGGCTTTACACTTCCCAGCGGCGAACAAAATATTTTCCTGAAAAAAATTTATTGTGAATATTTTTTTTAAAATACTAAAAGCGAATATTAGGCTTCCAAATGGGGATTTGCTGGATGATGACTGCCACTCTCTGATTTCACGTAAAGCTGGAGCCATATTTTGTTTATAATGTACAGTTGTCTGCACTAAAGGTACGACCACATTTAGGCGTTAAGCTACGATATTTGGCAGTTAATTCATCATCATCATGATTATACCCTCATTTTCCTGCCCTTATCCTACACTAAGTGGGGTCGGCAAAACAGGTATTCTTCCTTCTGTCACCTCTATCATTCGTCATCTCAGTGCTCTCTTTCTTGCTCATGTCACAAGTCTTTGACACAAGTCCATCCATATTTTCTAAGTTTCCTTCTTTCATTTCAGGTATCGCTATTAAATATTGCAGCTTAGTGTCGCCGCTCGTGGGACTCCGACCACAACCACAAAACGCCACCACTGGCATAATTATTTCTTGTAAAATGTATTAAAACTACAGGAAATATGCCAGTGGCGGCGTCTTGTGGAGGCTATATTCGTTCTCGAAGTTTTCGTATCTCGAAATTCAAAATCTTATGTTTAGACGACTGACTGATCTAGGTATCAAAAACAATGATTATTTATGAAAATTATTAAGTTACCATTAAGATTTTACAAAGATGCCCATCGTAAGATAAAGTATACCACGTTTCCGCTTTAGTGAAGCTAATTAATTCTTTTGATCATTTTTGTTAGTAGCTGTGATAAAAAAAAGCTTTAAAAATGACGCTTCAAAGAAAAAGCGAGTGTTTCAAGTTATTATTATTTTGAATAAGTAATTCTTCAAAACAAAATCGTCATCATCATCCAAAGTCAGACCTTACCTACTGCTGGGTATAGACCTCCCTTAGTTTGTGCCATCTACCTCAATCTTGTGACAGTCTAACCCATTTCCGTCCCGTGGCTTTGACTATGTCGTCCATCCATCTTGCTGCAGGGCACCCAAAAAAACCCAAAATTAATAATTTAACATTAACTCAAAACATAGCGTGGTGGTCACTAAATACTCGTAATAAGTGTCTTCGCCATAGAAAAATAATACAATAATCTTTGGCCTGTACAGTGTACACACATCGAGCTATGCTGGGAGCTTTACTACAAATTTGTATACACACAGCTCATTTCTAATTAGAAATGAGCTGGCAATTTGTTGATTGAGTAAATAATTATTAAATTTGGTAATTAGCAATAATTGATGCAATGTTAAAAGCTTTCAGGCCTGTCGATTGGGCCAATGGCGTCAGCCACTTTATTTTTATTTAAATGCAAATATTTAAATTGACGATCTTTGAATATAAAAGACATTTCGATTGCTAGAAATGATTACTTCTCTCCATCGGGGGCCGACAAGTGGATGGTACGTGACAACCACAGAGAAACTCTCGCCATTCGTAGAGATGACTTAAATTCACGGTTTTGAGAAATCGATTGCTACGATACTATCCAATTCTAAATTCAAACTTCAATGTAAACAACTAAACGGTTGGCACTTGATGCTGAAATTGCTCTTGTAAAGTCAACATAATCGTTAACGCCCTACCGAGTTCACATCTATTAAAGACGTCGCAAAAACATTCTTTATGCGATGGTGACAGCGGAAAATTGTAAAATTGTTATTCTAACCATGCTGAAGTACTCGTCCGGAATTACAAAAATTGTAGGTATCATAGATAAAAATGTATCCGCACTTGTCGAAATCACTGGATTATGCTATCGATTTAATATTATTTTTATGTGTACAGAGTCGCTTTATAATAGCAATATTTTTATATTTTCATCATTTTCAACTTAGCTAACTTTATTAACAAAAGTTAAAAAACTTTTAGAAGGTTAAACGTAGGTACCTGTTTAGTCTTGTGTACATCTAAGCGTTCTGCGGTGGCGATCAGTGAAATGCTATCCAATATCAATGTCCATATTTGGCAGCGTTACACTGATCACCACCACACAAGGCCAAAAATGTCTCATGCTATTTGCATGAGAAATGTCTCATGCACTGCTAGGTCAGCTTTTTTTCATAGACTTTTAAACTCTGCTTGAAATGATTTACTTTTTAAATTTTATGCGTTCAAGAATTATTGTAAGAATCCAAAAGAAGTAAGATGATGATAATAATGATGACGTTAACTTACGTAAGTTTAAATACAAAATCTTTGAACGCTGAAAACCCGGTATCTTCTGAACCCAACACCAAAGAAAGTCGGATGAATTCTAAAGACTTAAGTACGTTAAAGGATTCACTGCTCGACTCGTTGCATACTGTACTGGAGTATCCACCTAGGGAATAACACTGCTTCTACAAGATTTCCAAAATAACGGCAACTATCTTAAGACGGCCGTCAAAGCCAAGCTCTTGTAACTTATACATAAATAATATATCAGAAAGTCAGTTTATAAAAGTAAGGACATTACCTACTACATTTATAAACTGCATAATTTGTATTACAACATTTTTAGGACATTACAAAAATATTTCTAAATCTTAATAATGTTGTATGTATTGTCCAAAATTGTTTTTTTTTTTACGGTTCATAGCTTATGACTTAGGACACTATACAATTAATAAAAAGAGTCACTATTTGTTTTTTTTTTCTTCAAAATGATGGTCTACACTGGCAAATTAAATCGAATCATCAATTATTCCAATTCAATTAAAAAAAATACCAAGCGAGTATGTAAATCATACGCATAAATCTTGAGAAATCTTATAAAATTAAGAAAATACTGAATCTTAGCCTAAGGTATTAGGTGAGTAGCCTACGCTACTTGTGGAAAAACCCGAGGCTTAAACTAATTTGAATAATACAACACAAGCTTTAATAATGAATGTAACATGAGCATTATGTCTGTCGGCTGAGAAAATGAGTAGCTTCAAAACTCTGTTTATCTTGTTTTACAGAATTAATTGGCAAACTCCACCAATGTTAACATAAGGTACGAGGTACTAACTTTACTGGGTTTACAAGGTTTTTATGCGGAGTGCACTGGTGGCCTAGTTGTAGTAACCCCATTTTCCGATCCTAAGGTCGGGAGTTCGAATCCAATCGTGTACCTATGGATTTTTCTCATCAAAACATGTAATAGTACTTTTTAAATTAACGCAATCGTTATGCATAACGTCGGGAATTAATAAAGGTAATCGCGATTAAAAACCCGCTTGTTCCATATAATTAAAACATGTAATACACAATTCTCTCTCAAGCGGTAAAGGAAAAGAGAACCCATGGTTTAGTCAGCTCTGCGCGTATTGACCATGTCTTTCTTGTGAATTATGCCAATTAAGCTGTCAGAATGGTGGTGATGGGAAGATATATAGATATATTCCCCCTAAATTCCTATTCTTTCTAAAAACCTACCCCAGGCCCTATAGCGTCCCACAAGTAGGGCTTGAGTAATCACCAGTTGCCCCCGACGCTATATAAATCATCAACAAAAGATGCAAAGGCCTGTTTACTTTTATATGCGGATTATACAAAACCACTTTTGTATAGTAAGTACACACCTCCCAGTTAATGAAAATGACGTGCCTTTTGAAAGCAGCTAAATATAAGCACCAATCTGAATTAACTAAGTAAGCGCTCCCTCTGTTATCATGGGTATTTGTCTTAGCATCTAGCTTTATGTCCAAACGCTTTGCTAGCCAGAAAGCGTCAGTAAATATTATGAAAGTTGGTGACTACCGGCGGCGTGGACTCAGCAGATAGTGCAAATTAGGGAGTTTCCACGATTTTAATTCAGCATTTACTGTAAAAGTTAGCTCGTGTTTATGTAGAAATCTGGAAAACCACCGGCAAACCGGACGCGCTCTGTTTGAATCCGGTGGCATACACATTTCATCATCATCATCATTATCAGCCTGAAGAAGTCCACTGCTGGACATAGGCCTCCCCTGCTCGTTTCCAGGAAGAACGATTCTGAGCCCTTTCCATCCATCGACTTCCCGCGATCTTAACAATGTCGTCGGTCCATCTGGTGGGTGGGCGCCCAACGCTTCGTCTTCCGGTTCGTGGTCGCCATTCGAGAACCTTTATTCCCCAACGGTTGTCGGTTCTTCGAGCTATATGGCCTGCCCATTGCCACTTCAACTTACTAACTCTACGAGCTATGTCGGTGACCTTGGTTCTTCTACGGATATCCTCATTTCTGATTCTATCACGTAGTGAAACTCCCAGCATAGCTCTCTCCATAGCTCGTTGCGCGACTTTGAGCTTGTGCACGAGGCCTATAGTTAGCGACCACGTCTCAGTTCCGTATGTCATCACTGGCAACACGCACTGATTAAAGACTTTTGTCTTGAGGCTCTGTGGTATCTGTGACGAGAAGATGTGACGCAGTTTCCCGAACGCTGCCCATCCGAGTTGGATTCGTCGGCTGACCTCTTCGTCGAAGTTGGCTCTACCTAATTGGATCGTTTGACCCAAATAAACATAGTGGTCCACAACTTCGATGATATCGCTCCCAACATGTACCGGCGCGGGTGTGACATGAGCATTAGACATGATTTTTGTCTTGCTCATGTTCATATTAAGACCCACCTGTTGGGAGACAATATTGAGGTCTCTGAGCATTGTGCCTAAGTCTTCCAGTGACTCCGCCATTATGACTATGTCGTCGGCAAATCGAAGGTGAGTGATGTATTCGCCGTTGATGTTGATGCCATACCTTGTCCAGGACACGAGCTTGAAAATATCCTCCAGTGCCGAGGTGAACAGTTTCGGAGATATTACATCTCCCTGTCTCACCCCTTTTTGCATGTGGATTGGATTTGTACTCTGGTCCTGAAGTCGAATAGACATTGTGGCATTCCTGTAGAGACATTTCAACACTTCGATATACCGATAGTCAATTTGACACCGCTGGAGCGACTGTAGCACTGCCCAGGTTTCGACTGAATCGAAGGCTTTCTCATAGTCCACAAACGCTAAGCAAAGTGGCCGATTATACTCCTCGGTCTTCTGTATAACCTGCCGTAGCGTGTGGATGTGGTCTATGGTACTGAAGCCTTTCCGGAACCCGGCTTGTTCGGGAGGCTGAAAGTCGTCGAACCTACGAGCGAGACGATTAGTAACTACTCTCGAAAACAGCTTATAGACGTGGCTAAGCAAGGAGATCGGCCTATAATTTTTCAAGAGAGTGTTATCACCCTTCTTGAAAAAGAGCACCACTACGCTCCTGCCCCACGCCTCAGGCGTCGTACCCTCGAGGATGACAGAATTAAATAGCTTCTGAAGGACCTTAAGTATCGGCGTTCCGCCCGCTTTCAGAAGCTCTGTCGTTATTCCGTCTTCCCCCGGTGCCTTATTACTCTTAAGCTGCTTGAGAGCCGTTCGAATCTCGTATAGGCTGACGTCCGGGATATCTTCCGTGTAGTGTCGAGTTAAACGAGCTCTTGCATCGCTAGTCGTGCTTGTAGCAGGACTTTGCGATGAGGTGTACAGTTGTCCATAGAACTTCTCGAGCTCTCTTAAAATTTCCGGCTTCGAGGAAACGATGCTGCCGCTATCGGTCTTTAGTTTCGTCAACTGACTTTGCCCAATAGACAGATCTCTAGCGAACACTTTCGAGCCTTTATTCCGCTCTATTGCCTTTTTAATACAATTAGTATTAAAAAGGCGAAGATCGTGTCGCATGGACTTCGAGATCTGTTTATTGAGCAAGCCGTATTTCGACCTGTCCACTGAAGACTGCAACCTCATTTCACTGCGGTCTGCCAGAAGTTTAAGAGTATGCTCAGAGAGTTTCTGAGTTCTATTTTTGCGTTGGGTCTTATAGAACTCTGACCCTACCGCTTGGACAACTTCCACCAGCCCGTTGTTTAGTTCGTCCACTGTTTCGCAATCGGTGAGGCATTGGAAGCGATTTTCGAGCTCCAACTGAAAGTTCTCGGGGTTTTGAATTTGGGCAGGACTTGGGCGAAGAGTAGATTTCACCAAACGAGACCTTTCAAGCTTGACGTTGAGATTCAATGTGCCTCTTACCATGCGGTGATCACTGCCGGTTTTCACCCTGTTGATCACGGAGACATCATTGAATATATGCTTTTTCGTCGTTAAAATGAAATCTATCTCGCGTTTGTGTCCACCGGGGTGCAGCCACGTCCATTTCCTGGACGACCGCTTTTTGAAGAAGGAGTTCATCATGAAGAGTCCCTCCTTCTCCATGAAGTCGGCCAGTCGCTGACCTCGGTGGTTCCGCTGTCCAAATCCGAATTGCCCCACTCTCAGTTCATCGCCGATCCTCACGCCTAACCGCGCGTTGAAGTCCCCCATCACCACCGTAAAGTGTGTTTTCGAAGCTTGCATGGCGATTGAAATATCGTCATACATTGCCTCCACTTCATCGTCCGGGCGTTTCGAGTGAGGGGCGTATACCTGTATGACCTTCAGCGAATACCGACTGGTGATTCTGAGTATAAGGTATATCACTCTGTTCGAAACGCTTTCGATCTTTACGATGTTATTGACGAGGGACTTATGGACGAGAAACCCGACACCATGTTGGGATTGCTGGTCTCCCTCCCGGTAGTAGAGCAAGTTGCCGGAATTTAGGATTATCGTGTCCTCCCCCTCTCTTCGGACTTCTGATAATCCTATCACATCCCAGCGCAACTTACTGACTACTTCTTCCAGCTCAATCAGCTTCTCATCGGTCCTCAGTGTGCGTGCGTTGTAGGTTGCCAGGGCCAAGGGTCTTTGTTGGGATTGGTGGCTGGATCTCTGCCGGAGATTCTTCGCACCCCTTGTTCTGCCGTTACCGTGGCCGCCACCTGCGCCAGGAATAGCAGAACTGCCGGGGACTAGGGGCCGTCTCGTATTCGTGTTCATCATGGGGGGGGGGTTTGCCATAGTCACCACGCTTGGCAGACGGATTGGTGACCGCAGTGTTGGTGTTATGTACATTTAGGAAATGCTGCTGCCCATTTCCCAGTTGTGTTCCCTTAGTCGCCTTTTACGACATCCACGGGAGGTGATGGAGAGGTCCTATTCTTTGCCGGAACCCCACGGACCGTACATACACATTTGGTATCACTTATTTGTGGACATTTTCATACAGATTTTAAGCCCAAAGCACCCAAAGGAAAGCTTGTACTATGGAAGAGAGCTTACTGATAGAATAATACACTTTACAGGTGCCTATTGGGGAGTTATCGTTTCCGACCACAATTACCCACTAGGCACCTGTAAGTGTCGTATCATACCGTACTATATGTGCACTATGCCAGTATTCTCAAACGGTGAAGGAAAACATCGTGAAAAAACCGGCATAACGTAGAATCTAAAATTTCAAAAACCTATGTTTGCACGAAAGGTGCCCTTTCTCACTTTAAATACTTTCACCACACTGACTGGTTTGAATGAACCAGTGACATGATAAGAAGAATAAGAAGTCGATTCTACGAGCCATATGGCACATTGCGATTTGAACTTGTGCGAAATTTATTTATAATATGCGTTTTTCCATAGAGGCAAAAGATATAAAAATAGGAACCTCTTTATAACTTCAAACCTAATCATTATCTTTATATGCAAACTGTTCAAACTTTGTTCGGTATTTTTAACTGTAACCAGTTTTCTGTGTAAATGTGTACTAAAAGTAACCTATATTATTTATACCTAACTTATCAGAACGTTGGTGCACCTGCTTGGTTTATTTAATTAGTGCAAAGGCGGAAAAGAGCTGAAAAATGGTGTATGCCTTTCATTGCTCACTATTCCATGCTGTTTGTTAGTTGATGCTTTGTAACCTACTACACACTTATTTTTTACATACATATTTTTAACTGACACCAAAAAAGTCTTTTTTTTTTAGTATCTTTTTTTCGGACAGGAAGTCGGTTAGTCAAGGTTTTTAAGTTATGCGATGACAAACATAAAAAGAACTGTACAACTAGTACGATAGGTTTCAAGTTTCAGGGGTATAAAAAGGAGGAAAAGATAAGCAAAGCCCGGAGTTGATACTTTAGTTCCAGATTTATTTTCTGAACAGCCTGTTAACATTCCGACGAGTACATTTGCACACTTTCTTTAAAAACTAAATTTACAATGTACAGAAACGGTGCGGGCTTTCGTCAGCGCGATCCAGGATCTTATGGAGGATTACATTTATACTAGCGCCCTCTAGTGCTGACTATAGTAAGTTTAACAAGTAGGTACAACCAAATTAAGAACCTCCCTTTTATTTGAAGTCTGTTAAAAAAGGTTATGTTTGTATTAGTTCATGACCAGATCAGTACCTATATTATATTTCTGTGTAACGTGAAAACAAGGCGAGCGGAAATGTATTCATAAAATGTAAATTTTCAAGCAAAACACCGACCCAAACTATCAGCGAGGGTTGTTTAAAATCAGAACTTGTTGCGACTCGCCCGGAGATAGAGGATCTAGCTAAGAGGCTTACAACTCCGTGTCCATCCTACTTTGAGAGCTCCAAGTTTTATGACTTGATAATGAGAAGGGGTATTTTTATTCTTATTCTATAGGATTTGAATTTAAAGAAGTTATTACAGTTTTTTGCGATGGTTGTTTGGACACGAAATGTATTTCTTCCCGACACAGAGAACTTCGTGTTTTCATAAAAAAAAATACGAGCTCCATCTCGCATGCTGGTTTGGTGTTTAATGTAGTAACAAAATTGTATTTTATTAGACAACGCATATTTATTTAAAACACTCAGGCTGTGGAATGATCTCCCTGCGGAAGTTTTCCCTTAGGACAATAGCATGGGGATCTTCAAAAAAGGCGTTTTAAAAGTTTTAAAGGGTCGGCGACGCGCTTGTGATGCATCTAGTATTGCAGGTGTCCATAGGCTACGGTAACCGCTTCCCATCAGGTGGGCCGTATGCTTGTTTGTCAATTTAGTTGTATAAAAAAAAATTCAAAATAACCTGATACAGACAAAGACAATATACAGATATTATACAATATACAGATATTTCCATACAAACTTCCATACAAATATTACGCAAATCACATTCCATTTTCGTTTATTATAAAAGTATTTAGGTTCTTTATTTTTGTACGGCTCTTTCTACCAAAAGATTCTACCTATTTTGATATCGGTTAAGGCAGCGAAAATTTTACCCCATTCAAGGGTCTTCACAGGAGCGTGAAAATTTTTGTTTTAAAATAAATTCACGAAAGTTGTTTTAGTATCCGGGATATTATTATTTTCTAGTCTTCGGTTTATTTACACAGTGATTTCATAATTTTTCTTCTTCTTTCGTGTCGATGTTTATAAAGCCACTTCGACCAGTAGGTGGCTACATCCACGGCATTGACCGAGCGAGTCATGAGATCACCCATTGTGAGGTGGGGCATAGACTGCTTCTGAGCACAACACTGGCATTGCGCTAAAATTATAATGCATGCTGCTAAAAGTTACTTCGCATCAGGACACCAGTTATCAGATGCCGGTATTCTGCAAGGAATAAGCGGTTTTCGCTTACCGCGTCACTGCGGTAAAACTGTCATGGCGGCGCTTTTTGGTATTTAGCACTACAAAAAATCAACCACTATTGAACATTTTTATACAACGTAGGTACTTGTTTATTACTTCATGATTTACCGTATTTTTCAAACAAGTGTACATGGACCTAGTGCATTATGAAGCTTTTATTATATTATAATTATAAGCTATATATATTGTAAGCTATGTTATCCATTCATTATTTTCTGTTGATCAAATGGCATCAATAACAGAAGTTACAAAGCCATATTTGAACAGTAATTTTAATTTACAAGTTTTGGCATCTCATCTTCTACAAATTCTACAAAGGGTGGTGGGTCTTGCATTTCAAGTTTCAGAGCTAATATAGAAACAATGCTGCCAGTGTCGCACGGCATCTTATAAAGTTGGACTTCACTTTATGCGAGAAACTTCGTCTTGTTTTCTAGAGAGCAGAAGACAGGCAAAACCTATAGTGTCTTGTTGGTGTTGCTCCAAGCTAATCAATAATGCATGCACTCGCTTCATGGAGCTGTAGGATATGGAACTGGAATATAAGTGCCTCTAAACAGTTTGCTTAGTAAAGTTTGAAAAATAAATAAATAATATAGTAGCGCTGTAGCTTTGGAAAATTCGTGATAAGTGAGTGGATTTTCTCCTTTATTAACCCGCCAACGGTGACGTCAATTTGACTTACATCTTCGGTGACCCCGGTCTCACGCACCGGGGTTTTCAATGGAAGATTTTTCAGAATCTAATACTAACTGACAACTTTTTTTATTAATTATAAATTATTTATCAATAAAACAACCATACTTTATGAATCACAGCCTCGTTTATTCACTTTTTCTTATGATTAGACAACTTCACATAGAACCTATCAAATTTGTTAGTTTGACACATTATCGCTTTCTAAACATTTGAAAACACAACAATCAACATATTTATGAAATTTTTCAGCTTTTTCAGTTTCTAGACACTCTAAACTTACTTAAAATAAACAAAAAAACAACAAAAAACTTTTATGAAAATCACTTTTTTTCAGTCAAGCAAATACTGCAATAAGGCACTATATTATGCTCAAGACACAAATCTTTCTTGCTCTTGTGGCAAGTGATGATGAAGGTGAAGTCAATGACAGTCTGTTGTCATCAAGCAGTTCATGGAGAAGTGATTCTAAACGATTCTGTTCCCCTTCGTACAACATGCTGTATCAAAGTTTATATTTTAATCAGGATGAAGAAAAATTTTGTGTATTACGATAAAATTGATAAAATCAAGGAATAAACTTACTGATTATAAAATAATGCAATGACACGATAACAAAAGTAAGCAAAAAATGTACATACACCAGACAAAAAACTAAAAATCAATAATTCAACTCCGCATGTTTTACTTACATATTCGGTGACCCCGGTCTACCGCACCGGGTTGGCATCAAAACTCAGGAACTTGCGCCCACTCCGATTTCATGGGCTGATCTAACGGTGGGGGAAGGGAAATCAGGCAGCTACTCAAAATCGCGACAAAAATCGGCGGCGGGGGAAAAAGTTATTCGAATTTTTCAAGTCACCCGGTCTCACAGACATATAGGACACCGTTCCCGGGTTAAGTAAAACCCCTTCTTTAATATTGCCGGACACTATTAACGCCTCGCCAAAAGTCACTCGTTACTGTTACTTTCACATCAACAAATAGAGATGGCAACAGACTTATCGGTTTACTTATAGGACCATTATAAATACACCCGTTGAAACGAAAAAAAAAAACAAAATAATAATAGTGTAAATAAAGCCCGACTTGTCTATTGTCTGATTTGACTATAAACTATTTTATTTGTGTTATATTATCCTCTATTTAAGAGAGAAAAGATTCTTTAGCATTTTTTCAAGAACTAATTCAACAGTTAATTATAAAAGTACTACATCAAAGCACAAGCAATTCGATTCCACCTTACCAATAAACTATTTTAGTGTACTTACCAACAGATGGCGAATGTTCCAAGTTCTTATATAAATCAAACCCTTTAATGTTCCGATAGCTTTGGGTCAAGTAAGTGATTTAGGGGCCATAAAGACAGCCCAGAAATCAGCTATATTGCTCTTGTCAGCACCCTTCAAAGGGCTGGCGAGGACAAGTTGCGACTTGTCACCTTGTAATGACATGAAAAGTTGTGCGATTGGGTTTTACGAGCTCGATCAATTGAATAGTTTTGGTTTGGGACCAACTGGATATGTTACGGGGTCTGCTTTTGGCATATCAGCTGTTTAAGAATAGCGAGTGCGTAGCAGTTCGAAGATATTTTCTTTTTTCTTTGAAAGAAGGAAAGAAAACCAATTTATTTGCAGCCTGTTAGCATTTAAGGTAACTAAAGGTACACGAAAAATGGTCCCTGACTTAGCATGAAGTTAGTTGGTTAGCATCTCACGCTTGTCTTCCGTCTGGAGCGCGCTGTAATACCACGGACAATCTAAACCACATCATACAATTATAACCATTGATTTATTTATGTAGTAGTTTTGATTGCAAAAATGACTTAAAATAAGTACGTTGTTTTACATCAAATCATCGTAAATAAGCTGGAATAGTACATATAACTTTTATGCGACTGAGTGCAGCCGCAGGAACAAGCTAATAAATAAATGAATATTGTGGACAATCCACACAACGCTATCTAGCCCAATTTAGCAAAGCTTGTACTATGGGCACTAGATAGCTGATAATACAATACAATATAACACCCAGGCAAAGGACACACATCTGTGTTACGCACACAAATATATTTGTTCTCGGTGGGGATCAGATCCAGCCCTCCAGCGCAGAAGGCAAAGGCTAAATGAGCCATGAAGGCTGTCGTATTAATATGTTGTATGTGGCGTATTAGTATGTTACAAGCAAAATGGTTAACCACAATCCCACTAGATATTAAGCCTAAGCAATGGTGCGGTTGGTGGTGTGAGTCTGCGAGGATAAGGGTTTTAACTTTAGTATTTTCGAGCAAGTGAAGCGAGCGAAGCGTCTCAGTTTCAAGAATGGCCAGAAAGCCAGAAAAAAGCATTTTTAAAAATGCGACCCTTAGGCGAGAACGTTCTCGCCTACGGGTCACATTTTATATAATAGAGACCGATATGGTCGAAACTTGGCACACATTGGTAATATGACTATAATAGATTTTTCTGTCGTCGGAGTTTTTTGTAGGAGCCCTTCTAAATAAATTATAGTTTAAAAAACTAAAAAAAAACGCTTTTATAACTAATTGAACTAAAAAGTTAAAAATAAAACTGTAATAATCAATTGAAAATTTATATTATTGTACAAAAGCGTGGGGTGCTTTTTATAATAACTTCAGATATAATAAACTATTGATAAAATATTTACAACAATCAAAATCAAGCCCCCCACGCTTTTTGTACAATAATATAAATTTTCAGTTGATTATTACAGTTTTATTTTTAACTTTTTAGTTCAATTAGTTATAAAAGCGTTTTTTTTTAGTTTTTTAAACTATAATTTATTTTATACTTTTTAGTTTTTTTTTTTTTTTTAATGTATTTTTTTTTCATATTATTGCATTGTCATCGACCTTTGACAGATGTGCAAAGTTTGAATCAAATCTGATCGTTCAAAGTAGGTTTTTTTTAATTTATTTTTATTTCTTTTCATTTTTTTTATTTTTTTTTTCATATTATTGCATTGTCATCGACCTTTGACAGGTGTGCAAAGTTTGAATCAAATCTGATAGTTCAAAGTAGGTTTTTTAAAAAAAAAAAATATTTCTTTTCATTTTTTTTTATTTTTTTTTTCATATTATTGCATTGTCATCGATCTTTGACAGGTGTGCAAAGTTTGAATCAAATCTGATCGTTCAAAGTAGGACAAAATCGAGCTCAAAGGGGTCGGTTACATACATACATACATACAGGTGAAGCTAATAAAAGCGTTATAAAAATGGCAAAAAGGGCGCTACAGAAAAATCTCGCGTTGCATGAGATCTGATTTTGATATTATTGTTCTTTTTTATTTGAAAAACTGGGTGCGGCATGAACTTATTCATAGTTTTTAACATCATTTGTTTGAAGAACTTTTTTTACGTAGCCTAAGTAAGTAATATTAATAATATTAGTTGTCGCAACCCCGCCAGGGGCACTCATCGTTTTTCCATAAAAAAACAGGGCTAACGACTACGCTAACGATAAGCCATGTTGCGTTAAACTAATGACAAAATGATGTTAAAAGTCAGAATCAGCTTACAGAATAGTTTTTCAAAATACCTAGTAACTAGTAAATTGCTCATTTTTGGTATGCTAAATACGTCTACCAGTTCACAGAGCCACTAATATATTTAACAAGAAAGAAAGACGACAAAAAATAAAAAGGAGATAATCCTTTCACCACACTACTGGTTCGAAAGAGGAAGAAGGAAATAATGGGAATTTAATTGAAATACAACACAGCAGCCAGCAACAACTGAAAACTATTTCAATGTAAACTCCTAAGTCGAACGATCCGACAATATCCCAAACTTGCTCTCAGTGACTTCGTAAAGTCGCAAAGTTGATTATGTGGTCATTTGAGAGGGCCGTGCTTAGTATTGAGGGCGGGTTAGCTAAGTTACCAACCCTTTTGTGAACTTGAGAATGTGTGGCCTTAATACTTGCCACTTTGACAGGGTTATTTAAGCTTTATAATGAGTTTGAGGCATATTTTTAGAATATGAGACTGAATTGAAGAGTTACAAACGATCTAGAGATAGCTCAAGTGATCCAAATCAGTAACAGTTAGATTTATATTTCTGTGGTCCTATCAGTGGTAATACAATTTTTATATTGTGTTCAACACAGGCAAAGAATTTCTAAAAGATTATTTTTTTGTAGCTTGGGAAAATATCTTCGTCCCCAAGGAGAAAACGAACGAAGCTTGTAACAAAATATTATTAAAGATAGATGATAGATAACACGTTAGTTTACACACAGATTGTCATGAATCTGTAACTCAATAAAGTAATGGGCAGCTGTGATTTCTCCCAGGCAACTTTATCATCGCCTAAGTGCAATGGTGATCAGTGAAACGTTATCAAATATCGCTGTAATATTTGACAGCGCTTCACTGATCGCCATCGCGCTAGATGTGTACTGTTGAATTTATATGTTTTTTTAAGACTGCTTAGTAACTTTTTTTTTATACAACAAAGTAGATAAACAAGCATACAGCCCACCTGATGGGAAGCGGTTACCGTAGCTTTATCTACGCCTGCAATATCAGAGGCATCACAGGTAATAACTAAGAAGTTATGCACTATAGAATGTACCTATACAATTCGTAATTTTCTAGGTAGTAGGTATCAAAGCATAGCAAACAAAATATGAGGTAATAACTTCTTCTTCTTCTTATCGTGTCACTGATTCTTTCGAACCAAGTGTGGTGAAAGGATTTTAAGTGCGCCTCGAAGGGGCTCCTTTCGTGCACTTGACACATATTTTCGAACTTTTTAAGTTCTAAGATATGCCGGTTTCCTCACGATGTTTTCCTTCACCGTTTGAGAGCACTGGCATAGTGTACATAAATTTTTGGGCAGAAAAACTCTGGTACACGACTGGATTCGAACCCACGACCTTAGGATCGGAAGGCGGGGCCGCTACCACTAGGCCACCAGCGCTCTCAAATAACTCAGGTAATAACTGAATTACGGTAATAAGTTCTAATATTCTAATATAAATACATTGCAACCTGCCACACTTACAAAAATGACTACATTTTAGATTCCTGTATTCCTACCACAAGCTCAGTCTGGCTCTGGCTCTGGTTTTGAGTCTGAGCAAATGCTGACTAAATAAATCCTACGTCCAAACGTCACGCACACAGTATAATACACTGGTCAAAACTCACACACACTCAAAACCAGAGCCAGAAACAGAGGCCAGACAAAACTTATGGTAGGCCTACAGTTGACTGACATTTACAATTTACGTAAACTCGTATAACTAATTTTGTACTAAAATGAGCTTAGTAATTTTGATTTAACCTTTATTTGCTTATGAAAATTATTTTTAGGCTAATTACAAGAGCTACCTTTTGTCCTTGCCCAGATAGACGACCTTGGGAGCTGGTAGATTTGTAGCTAAATATAGATTGAATGGAAAAATATGGGTAATTTTGTAAAGGTGATTCATGAAAATAATTATTATTTATTTTAGCCTGGGTCGTCCCACTGCAGGGCAAAGGCGTCCCTCCCCTTCTTCCACACCTCTCGATCTTTGGCAACAGTGCGCAGTGGGCCAGTCGTTATGACAACGCGCGACATGACACTTAGTAGATAGTGCAATTCACGAAGACGCGCCCCTCGCGGGGTGCGGGGAGTTTGCTCCGAGCGGCAGTCGCGAATCGTAGTCTATTCATTGTAGTGTGCGTGTGCACTCATAGGTAATTAGTGTGTACCGATAACACTCAAACATTGACGGAAGCTTGCACACATATACTATAAACGGTTAGGAGGAATAGTGGGGCGCGCTTTCGTGGATTGCACTATCTACGAGTATATAAGAAATATCAAGGTTGCAGATATTCAGTGACCCAAATGCATAGCTTGCATGTTAGTTTACTGCATTTTTCTTTCTTAAATATCGAAGATCTGGGGGGATGTTTACTGTACCTGTTGTAATTACTTGTCTGAGTCGTATATACAACTTCGTACAAAAAAATATTTAAAAAGAAAAAGAATTTAAAAAAAATATGTTTACATGAATGAGGCGACGCATGTCGCGAACTGAAGCAAAAATCAAACTTCGCTATTTTTTGTTCTAATGAAAGCGTAAAAAGTCTAGAAAAATCAAAACATTTATTCGAAAGCACAAAAAATTACTCAGATTCTAACCGCAATCTCTGAATCATTCATAGAATAATATTTCTTAAAACAAATGTCCCTTCTTGTTTCATAATCGAAATTCTGAAGGAAAAAGCAATAAGAGTTGGGCAAAGTTTCCTATACTTACATAATATTATAGGTAGAGATACAATAGGTAATTCTCAGAGGGTCCGTTCACTTCGTTTACTTAGTATTAGAGAAGTTTGCTTAGGCAAGGCCACTACACAAGATAATAGCGAAATATAAATATTTCACCGATAAATCAAAACTGGTGACACACGAAAACTATTCACTCGTAAAGACCACTCTTTGGTCTCCTTTTTTATGGGACAAAGGAATTTTAGGTGTTCTTGTCATCATAATATTATTGTTTTTTTGGGTAGAATTCCAAAAAATAAATGAATATAAAACAAGCTTACTACGTAAAATCCCCAGGCACGATAGACTTAAAACCCTTTCCGCGTTTCAACCTCAAACCTCAAAGAATTAAAAAATTTAAATATTTTTTTTAATTCTTTGTTTTAATTTGATTTCGTAAATTTAATTTATTTTTATAATTAAAATTTAAATCAAAACTCAAAGAATTTAATCTAAAATAGAATAAAAAAACGAACCCTAAAAATCATAAAATCATTCATCAACCTTCAACAAATTCCGCAGTGTTGCTTAGTTTTGGTTTGAAGGGTATGAGTGCCGGTAAAATTACAGTTACCTACTATTTACGCCTCAAGTTGATGGACACAGGGCTAGGCATCGTAGGATAATCCCTAAAATTTACATGAGCTGCTTTTACCTTTTGCTTCAAAAGGTAAAAGGTTGGTGGCCACGTGTTTGTTCCAAAAGATGGTATTATAAAAAAAAATGCAAATAGTAAGGCGTAATGGAAACCAACCATCATCTCCACATTTATTACAAGTAATTCTACGATTATAAGGCCGACTTAAATGAGATAGTGTTATAGTTCCCAGGCAAGGCAAGCCTACTGTATACCTAAAACTATGTCTTAGTTCCAGAGTGCCCTAAATAGAGGCCGAAAATGAAGCAACACGGAGATGCATAAAATTACGCTTTTTTAGCTTGAGTGGTATGCAGAGACCACAGATTTATACTAGCCACGATCCCTAATAAAAAAAATCTTCGGTTTAGTAACTTATCTAGCCTAAAGTGGAATTGGGCTGGCTATGTCTGCCGTATGTCAAACGATCTTTGAGCCAAAATAACAACTGAATGGGCCCCCAACAATGGGAGACGACCTCGCGGCAGACCAAGACTCAGATGGCGGGACGATCTTGACTTGGAAAACTGGGCATCCACAGCACAGGACTATGAGGAGTGGAAGGGGGTTAGGTTAGGTTAGGTTAGTTTGCCCTGCAGTGGGACGATGCAGGCTTAAAATAATAATAATAATATATTAGTATTATAACGATTTTTGAAATCAGATAAATAGTAACAGATGTTTTAATAACCAACTAATAACTTGCGTCCCTATTTGATTAATAGTGCTAACAGATTTCGGTAATGCTTAATTATAATACCCTCTAACTCGTAGAAGGCAATCTGAAGTTATTCGCATAGTGCTGTACCCTGGAACTCGTCGAGTATCGATTGAGCAAGTAAATAGTGTTGGTGTGCGGTTGTCTGACGTAATGTTGCCACTTGCATAGTTCAGCTGACAAGTGAAGGTAAAAAAACTTGAAGCTTCATGGTGACTGCTGAGGCGAGTTTGATAAAATTTCTACCAGCTAACAAGTGAATTATGAAAAACTTGAGAAACTGACTTTATGGCCAAACTGCGGAACAGATTTTGATACAAACTGCGGGACCAATCAAAGGAAATATTTATTACCTTCCAGTTTTTTTTTAATTTGTTCAATAATGATGAAATTATGCAATAACCTTATCCTTTTTTAATCCTTTTTTATTTAAAGTCAGTTAAAAATCAGCGTTGGATATGTCGTTACGTTCGATTGGTTGGTCAGTTTGATTGGACAGGACCTGCAGTTAACACTTTGTACTGCACTGAAACCATTTGACTCAACACAAACTAGGTATCTTTTTTACACCATGTTCCAGATTAGGAACCCATGTGGGCATAGTATTTTTGACGTGACAAACGTCTTATAATTCAATGGTGCCAGCTGCACGCACGAAAAAACATGACTCATGCGGCATTACCTCGCTCTGAGGCGTTCCATTTAAGGCTTGAAGTGCAAGCGAGACCGCGGAACGAGCGACAAAGAAGCACAATCGGCCTCCGCGTTCGGAATCATTCGACATCTGTCTCTCTCCTACAGCTATGCGTCCGCCTGGACAGCTGTATGACGTTGTCACGTTCAACTATCGTCAGTAAACCGACTTTACAGACAATCGTTTTTTTTCCAAATAATTAACAACATTACTTGGTCAATCGATACTTGGCTATAGTTTTTCTCTACTATTTACGACGAGCAAACGCTGCAGGGCGCAATATTATTAGAAAAGTTACAGATGGTAAAACCAATAGTGAAAACCAAAAGCCTAGGGCTTATTATTGAGCCTAAAATGGTAGACCTGATAATCTTGTGAAAAATAATATCTGGAAGTTGAATCTGGAGTACTTTCAGATTGGTTCCTTAATTTTTTTATCAAAATCGTTTCAGCAGTCATGAAGTCGGTTTCTCAAGTTCTTTAAACTTGTTAAGCAGTCAATAATGTTAAATTGTGATCTTATTTTAAAGTTCTGTCTACTATTGCTGTGATGATCATATTGTAGTAATGATTAGGCATCAAGCAATGCTGATGAGGAGTGTGTTTTTATTTTTAATAAATCGATTGAACATAGTAACTTTCACGTACAACACTACTGTACTAGTTACAATATTTACCCACGCCAAGGAACTAAATAGATTGAGCTGCATCGCTCCAATGTTTAATTTCCGCTAAAAATCCATTATTGGCGAGTGCTGAAATTGCGAAACTTTCCACCATCAAAGCTTACGTGAGTTCGGCTTGATTTATTGTCTTTAATAAAACGTGATTCATTTCAGCGACTTTTGAAACTGACAACACCCCCAGGCCAAATACAACAGAGCTTTTGTGATACAAATTCATCATAAATTAAGTTTTATTTGTAAAGTTAAACCTCATTAATAGATTCAGGCGTGACTTTGAGGAATTCCATTGTTAAACATAAATTAAGTAGAACAAACCTCAGCTTAATATTAAATCATAATTCTAAGTTTTATTACATATGGAACTGAGACGTGGTCGCTCTCATACACAAGGTCAAAGTCGCACAGCTTGCTATGGAGAAAGCTACACTGGAAGTTTCACTACGTGATAGAATCAGAAATAAGGATATCCGTAGAAAAACCAAGGTCACCAACATAGCTCGTAGAATTAGTAAGTAGAAGTGGCAGAAAAATCGCGAGCAACTATCTTGTGTGCAATCCGATTGCACAGAGTTTAGCAAAACATATACCTATTTTATCCCACTTAACTATTTAGAAATTTGACCTTTCAAAAGGTCAAGGTGTGTGAGGGAGAAATTGTGTCACTGTTTTCATCGTCTGTGATTATAAAAAAAGTTATTTCAGTAAGAAACGCCTTAGCCCGAGTTTTAAGTGCAAAAAATAGAATTATTCCTTTTTTAGCTTAATTTACAAACATCAACTTTTACACTTTGTAAGTTTTCAATGATGAAGATGAAGGCAGAATCAAGAGGAAGCCAAAACAAAGGAATAAAAACTTTTGCAGTGGAATTCATCAACTCTAAATTAACTTGAAAATTTGAATTGGTAATTTATTTGGCGCACCTCTTGCCCGGCTAATTATGGTGACAGCATTCGGCTACGATGTGAAATGACTTTGAGGCTTTATCGGTAACCCAAGCCTTGGCTTGAGTTTTTATTACCCTTGAGGCGGTGCGCGGTTTCCAAATACTGTTATTTGGACGCTAAGTACCTTTCTACTAAGGAGACTTTGAATTCTGTTTTTTTTGTAAGAGAATATCAAAACTTTTGGGTATCTACGTTTTTATGTTATTTATATTTTAATGTTTAAAATTTTTGTTTTCAATTAGCTGTGCTCAATATTTATGATCATCTGTCTTTGTGTGTGTACATTAACACACACATAGACAGACATTCACAATTTTTATAGTGAATTGCAAGCGTGTAAAAGCTCGCTTACAGTCTTCATTTATTTTTATGTTTGGGCTCATTCTCTATATGCTACGGCGTAGCGCTACGGTGGCGTAGAGCCTACCACCATCGTAGAAATTGTCGAATATCAAATTATAACACACGCGACTGACTGGATTTCTGTGTCTGCATTTTTAAATATCTTTATGTACGAGTAGATGGGTAACCTTTGCTTTTCCTATAAACTGTAGAACATTTTCAATTATGACCATGTTCTATAGTTACACATTTTCTTCTATGATCCTTGCCTTTCTCTCTCTCTCTCTCTCTCTCTTGCCTGTAAACTAGTCACAGAAACCCAATAGAGGGTATCCGTCCAGTCAGTATAATAATATGCCGCATAATTTTACGATCATAGAACAGCTAGTCAGATCTAATTGTACATACATTGTTCAATGTTAAGCCTTATCGTTTTTGGTATGGATTAATGTATTATGTATTTATTGTTTAAGATTGCCTGTTAAAGACTGTTAACGATATGGCTGGCCATACACAATCAAAAGTCAAATAATATATTTCTGCAGTAGTATCACAGGGTTCACTTTGAAACGTCTTAAAGCTAGGTGAGTCTAGGTGCCAGTTCCACGTGACCAAGCCTAGAAGAATAGGCAACAAACTACGGCTTGGTTCCCACCGTTTTTTTGTATTATCCTTTTACAGGTACTGTAGCGTCCCATAAGTAAGGGCAACCATGCGACGCCAAAAAAAAAAAAGCAAAGGCATGAGTAATCAACAATAGATAAAAAGGCCTGTTTACTTTTTACAAAACAAATATTCACAATGATTACTATATTTTTTATTTCAACGCAAGGTTTATCTATTCAATTACCGTGAAATAAGTCTTACTTATTACATATACGATGCGAATTTTCCAATATTGAAAGTAAATTAGTAATGCACCGAGTAAGCACTCAGCTCAGTGCAAACGCTTCTAGAATGTAACAAGTTCCTCCAAGTTAAGTTTGATGAACTCAAATTTAAATTTCAAATTGCTGGAATAAATTTGCAACCTATAACCTTTGGAGTCGTATGATACTTGATTTACATGTAAGATTTTGTCGAGAATAAAAATGATGAGGGACTGAAAGGTTCATTAGCAGGGCATTGATCATTTTTCGACTCGTTTAAATACAGGGCATTATACTCCCAAAAAGGAAGTACCTATCTCTACAAAGGAAAAATGCTGGGGTCTTTTGGAAAAATGGTTTAAAAAGTAAAACTACAAAAATATGCTGTTATATACATTTTCACTGGCCTTTCAGGTCAGTTGATAACAGTTCTGCCATCTGCGCCGTAGGTCGTGGGTTTGAACCCCACCGAGAACAAGTATTTGTGTGGTGAACGCAGATGTTTGTTCTCTGTCTGGGTGTTATAATTGTTGGGTCTGTGTGGATTGTTTAAAATATATTGGTATTTATTTTATTTATACATTTTTTAGAAGAAATAAGCTTATAATACTAGGTCTGTTATATTAACTAAAAACATTCACATTTGTATAATATACATATAGATTTATATTATTTGAGGAAATATTATTTCTTCACAAATGTTTCCTCACAGTTTGAGCTGAAACGTCCGTATCAGTCTCATTGCATTTGATATTGATTACCCACATACTAACGCCTGTGTGATATGTGGCAGGGACTCTGTCAGAGGCTTTGATCTATTATCGAGACGAATCGTGCGTCAAGATACTACTGTGGTAAGCCTATATTAATTGCAGGTAGAGAGACAAAGTTATAAATTGACAGCCAGTTAGTTGTACCTTAAGGCGAAGACAATCGTCGACACATTTTAAACATATGAAAGATACAAAATCACTGAGCTTATTAATAAAATCACTATCTATTGTAACACAGTTTTTTTTTAACTAAAACAGGAAGCAGAGTCGGCTTTAAGTTTGTACACATGTTTTTTGGAAATACATATATTTGTACTTTTTGATAATTCGTACTTGGGTAAACTTTAAACGGTATCTCTTCTGCGCTATTATAGCTTGTTGGTTTGATTATTTGCGAAGACCATAAAAATAAAGGTTGTTCCTTTGTCTGTGTATCATGAGTATTTCGTTGTCGTTATTATATTATTTCATCAAAGTTGTAACAATATTCGGATATTAAGGAAATTTTCTTAATTTGCCACTAATACCTATTAGTTATGTTAAAAGAACAAAACAAACAAAGATTTAACATTTTTATGGTTATGGTTTTGTACCGCTAAGTGTCAATCAGTCATGATTACAACCGAATCACTAGCATATTATAATGTCTAAGTGGCACCTGATTTTCCACTAAGTGGCCTAAGACGTGTCAGCATACCAAGATGCTGGTATTCCTGGACCTACTCCCATGTATATTTAATAGATAGGTATCTATGGAATGGGGCTTTCATCCTGGACATTTGGCACGTATCTCCAAAAATCAAAGCCTTTCCGCGGAACCTTAAAATAACAATTTAAGTTTTCTTTTTTTGCTATCGAAAGCAGTTGAGTTTTGTCTTTATTACAATTGATAGGCTAAAGCTTGATCGCAATCTCACCTTACCTTTATGATAATTACTTTATTTGCAGTAAAAAATAATAAAAACTAACATAATTAATAATTATTTCTTGCGGAATCCACACCTTCGTTGTGAAGAGACGAGCTCTTTTCTTTTGCATTTTGTTAAGCTAAGTTTGTTTAAGACAGTACTGTAGTAACTGCCTTATGATCGAATAGTACATGAAATTAATAAGACTTGATGTAATTACAGGGGGTTGCGAATTAAATAAGGGAACCATTAGCGCCTCGCTCCCTGAAGATTATCAAAATTATTTCAGAAATGTCGCCTTAAAAGGTTGACGGAAAATTCAATGGAAAATTATAATCGGTGTCTTAATAGAATTGAGCAGCTCAGCTACTTTTGCACGACTCAGGTATATCAACTTACGAACTTCGCGAAGAAATTGAGTACTTAATATTATTGGTTATCAAGAATTGGATCCCTGATGTGTGATTATACAGCAGGTGAGATTGTGATGGAAAATATAATGTATTACGAGAAATATATAAAAAGGTAAAAGAAAGCGGCACAAAAAATCCATCGGATAAAAAAAAACTGCCTACCATGAATAAATACAATTTTTTTGATAGAAAATTATCAGGTCGCCCACCCGATCCTCAGAATATTTCATCCTCTAAAGAAATACTAAAAAAAAAAAAAAAAGTAAAAAGGATTTATTTTCTTTCACAATGCTTAAGTCAATGGTGTAATGGCTTTACAAACAAAGATAAGTATGCCTGCATTGTGAAAGACTGGTGCCTGAGGTAAGTTCGTATTAAGAACCTGTATTACAGGTCACCAGGCCCCACTCTGCGAACAATTCTGGTCTTGTTATGAAGAACAATTAGCAATAATTTAAGCAACAGTAAGAGTTACAAGTGCAGTAGATATTGGTGATAAGAGAAATAAAACGTAAAATACAATAAAAAGTACGAAAACAAGATTAAAAATAAAATACATTAAAGAACAGCTTAAAACTATGCTAAAGATCATAGGTAGTAAATATCTTGCTACCTAATAGCATATATATAAAGAAGAAGGAAGGATGAATGAAATTATGAGTGATAGGTAGTGGATAAATTTGTGTGGGTGAGTGAATACTATACAAAGCACTAAAACCAATTGTTAAAGCCTCAAAAAAATTGTTTCATTCTTATAATGAATATCCACAAACCACTACAAAATTAGACAAACTGAAATTCTGGCATGCGTCCGCGGATTTAATACAGCCAATCTCAATTAATTAGGACACGGCAATCCGTTGATTATAGAGGATTAATCAAACAAAGCACTATACCTATCGACCGCCGAATATTAATGCCAAAATACAGGATGAACTGTATATTATTCCCTATATGGATGTTGAACGATAAGCTGTGGTTGACAATCGCCATAACGTCCATGTTGCAATCGTTTATTGTCGAAGATGGTTTCAATTGCAATGCGCATTTGATTGTAATCAAAGCTACTACGTGATCGCAAATTTGAGAATCTGAGTAGGAACTCAGACTTTTTCAGTGCAATTAGTAGTTGCATTTTTCTATGTTTATATTTCTATAGCAGTTGCATAATTACTTCTTTATACAACTGCTTTGCATGTTTCCGAATTCCATTTGCCCAAACCGAGCAGTTGGTGAATACAACACTCTCGTCACCTAATGATGTATATTTAATAAACATCAATGCAATACTGAAAGCTATAATAGTAGCATTATCATGTATAATTTGCTAAATGTGCTTAGGAAGTATGCATTTTCTATAGGTTTATGAATTTACTATCTTTACCATGACTACGGGGTTGTCAAATGACTCAAGGCTTTGTTATAATGCGTCTTTATCCAATTATTTCTCACCACTATTAAATCAATAAATAAATGATTTATCAATTTGATATATTATCTTAAGTTTTGTCATGTTAGTTAAGTATACCAAAATTATAAGTAAATCTACCGTCGCATAATTTTATCGTTTCTTTTACAAAGTTTTGTACATTTGCTGAGGATAATATAAAAATTTCGACAGAACAAATTGAGTGGCCCTACGGCAAAACAGGAAAACAATAAAAAATGTTTTTACTCGCATTTGTCACTAAAATGTCTCTATATAACAATAAGAGCCGACACACATGACGTGATTTTATACAGGTTTTCAACACAAAACACGCTACACTCGTAAACTGGTATACACTGAAAAATATTTAGAGAACAGAAAAATATTTAGAGAAGGAAACAGCAACATCAGTTTGTTAGTTGCCATTAGATTAGCTCAAAGCTGATCTTCAGATGAAGTTCAAAACTTTCTTTACTTTCTTTGAAAAGCTTTGCTCAACTAACCAAAGAGATTCATGCGACTTTGTCAATGACTGCAGTTTTGTATAGATTTGTATATTCTTACAATAGATTTAAGATTCAAGTTTTTTTTTTGTGTTTTATAAATTTTAGACCTCGTTAGAATAGTTACTAAGCCTAAAACTAGCTTTGACTGTAGACAAAAATAAGTACTAATCGTCCGGTACTGAAACAAATATCGAATTTGTTGAGTTGGCAATTTTTAAAGCCTTAAGGCCTGCGCACACCTAGTTTGCTGGCGGTAGCGATCAGTGAAACGCTGTCAAATATCGCTGTCAGATTTGAGATTTGACAGCGATATTTGACAGCGTTTCACTGATCGCCGACGCGAGCGGCCTAGGTGTGCGCAGGCCTTTACATTTTGCACGCACATTTTAACAGCGCGTTAAAAAAATAAGCTGCGTGAATAGGCGTTTCTAAGTACCTCAGATACTTCGCCAGAACGCAATACTCTATTCATTGATAGCACTTGAGTTTGTAAGACATTGTGATGTTGTCAGAGATTTTCTCGTAAAAGAAGTGTAATCCAAATTCACATCGCTCCATTAACCTGTTCACCAGCTAGCACTAAGTCGGCACTTCATGCGAGCGGCCTTTGTCTCACAAATTGAATCATGGGGCTGCTGCTTTAATAAATTAATCGCTAAGTAGACCTGTCTCCCTTTCCGAACAGAGTGTCTTTAGCAGTGATTCATTTTCATACAAATTGTTCAACTTCTGTGATTTATATAATAATAATTAAAACATAACAAAAGAAATAAATATCTGAATAACAATTAAATTCATAAAGTATTTATTTTAATTTTATAATATTTAACTATTCTGGCAACTGTGAAGTCCATAGTGTTTGTAGCAAACAAAAAAAGTAGGCTAGTAAATTATAACTAGTAATGATTTAGTCCACTGGATGAGTTTCCATACCAGAGGACAATTTTGTTTTAACGAAAACGCCTTTAGGATGCTCAACAACACACATGAATTTACAATTAACGTTTTTGTTAGTTAAACCAAAAAAACACCAGTAAAATTTGGCAAAAACTATGTTATTCAACTCAAATGTTTCGTGTAATAATTTTACGCTTTACACAGTGGTGCGGACAATGGTCTGACATGGTATAGAACGTGTTAAATATTGATCAGCAGAAAAGCCTATCCTATAAATTGTGGTTTAATTAATTCAAATTCAAAAATAAATAAAATTAAAATACTTTATTCAATTGTATCATAGCATCACCTGTCTGGTGTCGTTGAATCAACGTAAATCTACCTATATAGGATGCAAAAATAAAATAAAACGATTAAAATTAAATTATATTAAACGAAACTTAGGTATAAAATATATCTATAGAGCAGGCAAGGCTAGCTTTTTGTTTTTAAAGTGAATAGAAGGTTTTAAGCCCACTAGCCACCAACTTTCCACGATATGCACAATACGTCGGTCTATCGGCCGTTCGCTTCGTTTTCCAATTCTTTGTTCGCCATTCGTAAACATTTTATCCCCCAGAGAGCAATTAGAGGTACAATGCGTTTTTGGTGGTATCGTTGATACATCGTTCTGAGAACTAATTAATGTAAAAGAACATTGTGGAAACCACTGCTCAATCACTTATCTTCACTATTTCACTTACAACCAGTGCGGACACAATGAAAGTTGTTTCTTGTAAAAAAGTGATAAATGTGATCATGTTTTGAGAAGGTTTTTAGGTAACCTAAAGAAGCAAGATGAGTGCATTGGTGGCCCAGTGGTAGTAACTTCATTTTCCGATCCTAAGGTCGCGGGTTCAAATCCAGTCGCGTACTTATGGATTTTTCTGTTCGAAAAATGTATGTAGGGTATACAATGCACAGTGCTCTCAAACGGTGAAGGAAAACATTGTCAGAAACCCCATAGCTTAGTCAGCTCTGCACGTATTGACCTTGCTTTCCTGTGGATTAGGCAGACTCAGCTATATGTAACTTAACTACAAGAACCTACTTAGCTAAAAATAAATAAATTCCAATAGGACAATGCACTTAAATTATTTATAACCAATGTTCCATAGTTTTAATCCTCTAGGTTAGGTAAGCCAGGTTAGGTTGTCTGGAAGAAATCATTTTTGGCGATAAGACCGCGCATTGTACATTTAGTTGATAATATTTTGGTCAAATCTCTTTTAATTTCATTTGTATGGTGTACAATAAAGAGTTTTCCTACGCAAGAATAAAAAAACTAAAATGTCATTCTTCTGTGCGTACATACATACGTACATGCATACATTTTTTGAATCACCGTGTAGAAACAGGAGCCTTTTACACACTGGTTAAGTTGTACTATGCCCTTAGACCCACGTACTTGAAGACTGAGAGAATAATTCAATATGCCTTACGCTCACAGTGAGGTAATAACCTCAATTACTTACAGTGGGGGTTGAAATTACCCCTGTTATTGAATTAACTTACATTGTGGGCGATATTGTTGAGTATTACTTTTGAGGTCAGCGTGCGGAAACTGGTATGTTGTAGAAGCTAAAAAGTTCAAAAACGTGTGTCAAGTGAACGAAAGGAGCCTCATTAATTTGTATGGTGTATTTATTTGTAATGAGTTTTCTATATATCTAAACCTAAACCATAAAAATAAACAAAAATTTAATTCTTCCTTGCGTATTGAATATCTAAGCCCTTTTTTGGATACATAAATAAATAAATCATAATTGATTCACACTGGCATCAGTGACACAAAATATTCCAAATAGCCTTAGGTAGCGTTATGCTAAAATAATGAAACAGGCAACTTCTCGGATGATCTCTAGGGGTCTTATTAATGATCCTGGCGTAGCGTTGGACTAGTTGATCCGTGTTTTGTCTCTTGCATTGACATGCAATTGTCAACTCGAACAAATGTGACAAAACACGATTTAACTACTCCAGCGTTGCGCCAGGATTATTAATAACACCCTAGATGTTTACTAAAGCCTTGCGCATATCTAATTTTTCTGCGGTGGCGATCAGTAAAACGGTATCAAATATCACTGTCATATTTGACAGCGTTTCACTGATCGCCACCGTAGAACGCTTAAATATGCGCAAGGCTGAAACCAGAACTAAGTTTCTAAAGTTCACTGAAATATCATAAATTGGGTTACTCGCTATTTTACCATCGATAACAGTAACTAATATTCAGAGGCTAAATTAATTCGAGCATGAAGTTTATAATTATACCGTCTACTCATACCAGTTTAGTTAGACGTAACATAATTATATAATCTATACATACAAGAGTTTATGAAGCGCACTTAAATCCTTTCACCACACATGGTTCGAAAGAATCAGTGACACGATAAGAAGAAGAAGAATTTTATCTATAATGATCACTCGCAGTCCAACTTAACCCACTGCTGGGCATAGACCTATCTTTCCTCTTGCCATTCACCACCATCTTGGGCTACTCTCATCCATCTGCGGCCTACGACGCTGACAATATTGTTAACCCGTCGTGCTACTGGATGTCCAACGCTTCTTTACCCACTCCTCAGCCACCAATCTGTCAACTTTTTATTTATTTGTAGAAAATAATAGCTCTAATCAACTCTAAAACTCACGACGTATCACGATGTAGGGTGAAGAGTAATTTTACACAAACTTAAATTTCCATTCTAGTGTATTATATAACATCCCTCGAGAAACAACCTCCAGTAGGCCTAACACAAGCTCTGTCTGGTGTCTGTGTCTGTGACTGGTTTTGAGTCTGTGTGAGTGCTCACCAGTTTATTATCCAGTGTGTGTGACGTTTCAACGTACGATTTATTTAGTCTACACTCACACAGACTCAAAAGCAGAGCCAGAAACAGAGCCAGCTTGTGGAAGGCGTCAGGCCTCGAACTTTAGCCTTAGCAAGAACTACCCTAATTTAAAATAATAATCTAGCCACCTCTAAACTTCCAATAAATAAAACAATAATCCACGTATAAAAATATTTCCAATACAAAGAGCTCAGGTGCGGTCGATCGATCACTGAATTGAATAAAGTGTGTGCGGAATAAACTTGCTCAGTATTAATTTATGGCCAGTAGGTATTGGGAAAACTTTTGTGGCAGCTTACCCGTAAAAATAATAATTACTTACTTACCTGCGGGTTTACTGAGAGTTTTTCCAGATTTTACTCGCTCAGCGACGCGGGTATTACGGTCTATTTCTTATTTTGTGACTTAAGTAAAAAAATATTTTCATTATCAAGCTATATCAGTCGCTCTTGGAAACTTTAAAAACTGGGTCAGTCCCGTCCCGTGCAGAATGATACAAATATAAAATATAATATTGTGTCAAATATGCCCGAACTTAGCTTTTTTTTTATAATTAATAGACTATCCTTTGGACACGATCTCACCTGATGGTAAGCAACGATGTAGCAGGACAGTCTGGAAGAAACCTATTCAAGAGGCCCAGATTGTATTTGTCAGGAAAAACAGACGACGGCAGTGAGCTTTTTGATGCCTGATATGGCAGTAACTATGCCAATCCGTGCTGGTTTCCGGCATGAAATAGGATAAAGGCTAAAATTGATATTGGTCATGCATGAGGATGAAAAAATCCACTGCTGCCATCCGGTAGTGGATAAAATACATATTTCAGGATTCGCGGAACACCAAAATTGCTTCAGCAACAGTCCCTGTTGCCGCTGTTTGAACTTTGGCTTTATACTTTTAAGTGAGGTCAGCAACTGTCAAAATAAAGGCCGTAATAAAGCGGTGATACAGCAAACGTCACATGTTTGATGAAAATGCGCTCACCTAATTATTACGGTCGTCAAAATATTTATGAGGGTCGACGTAGGTAGTAATTTAGGGGTTTTCACGTCATCATCATCAACAGCTTGCTAACTTTGTACTTTGGCAGCTACATTCAGGCCTTTAATAGACTGGTTTTGTCTATCTGTCATCATCATCAGCCTGAAGAAGTCCACTGCTGGACATAGGCCTCCGTTACACATTTCCAGGAAGAACGATTCTGAGCCCTTTCCATCCACCGTTTTCCCGCGATCTAAACAATGTCGTCGGTCCTTCTGGTGGATGGGCGCCCTACGTTTTGTCTTCCGGTTCGTGGTCGCCATTCGAAAACCTTTATTCCCCAACGGTTGTCTATCTGTATGATCATCAAATCACTGCAGCAATGCATTTAATGATTAAAAGGAATGAATGGCAATTTGATGCTATACCAAAATGGAATGTTAGTTAATCCTATTTCGTATTAGCCGTAATTGTTTTGTTTCTATTTAAAGGGTGTGGGTGCCGATCAAATTACTGTCACGTGGGGCTGATCATCTGTAAGCCTCAAGTTGATGGACGTAGGGAAGTACATCATTGGGCACGTTTTTGACGTGCGTGACCTACGAGGCAATGCTTTGTTATAGGTGATGGTTACCACTTAACATCACGTGGGCCATATGCATTTGTATTATATTATAATACAAATAGTGTATATTTATATTAAATTTGTTAATAAATACCCTTTTTTATCATTATAAACTAAACCTGCTTACAATCTGCGTGATTATAATCATATCGGTCCGCTTTTACTGTATTGCAACACCCTTACCTACCTGTAATGACCTATGCTGCCGAAACGTGGACACTAACAGTAGGGTCGGTCCACAAACTGAAAGTCGCTCAGCGAGCTATGGAAAGGGCTATGCTCGGAGTCTCTCTGAAGGATAAAATCCGGAACGAGGTTATCCGACAGAGAACCAAGGTGGTCGACATAGCTCAAAGGATTAGTAAGCTGAAGTGGCAGTGGGCCGGTCATGTTTGCCGTAGAACTGACAATCGTTGGAGCAAACGAATACTAGAGTGGAGACCGCGTTTAGGTAAGCGTAGTGTAGGACGCCCTCCGGCAAGGTGGGGCGACGATCTGCGAAATGTAGCTGGCAAGCACTGGAGGAGAAGAGCCGAAGACCGGGCTCAGTGGCGCGTCTTGGGAGAGACCTACGTCCAGCAGTGGACTAATATAGGTTGATGATGATGAACACCCTTACAGGGTTAAATTATGTATTGATTCAAAAACTAGTTCTAAGATCTGACACTGTTAAATTTATAAACATAATAAGGTAATAAATATACTGAATACTGAAAATAAAAAATGCGTGGGGAGCCGTTTCATTGCCCGCAAGTATAAATAACTGGTATTAAAACAACGTTCGACTTATTTCTGGGAACGTAAAACATTTCAGTTATTTACTTTATCACAAGGTTATGCAGATTAACGTCAACGTTCATAATTACTTTTTCAACTTCCAAATCCTTGCCGCCATTCCTCTCCGTTAAAAAATGTTTTACGGCCTTTAAGTGTATTTATTCAAGTTGAATTGTATTTCTTGAGAGTTGTAAGGCATAATCTGAAGTTCTTTCGACTGCTTTCACACCAGAGGGCTTAGTCCAAGTTTGGTATCTTAATATGGTTATTAATCACTCTTTTAATGTACCAAAATATCTTGATTTAGGTTGAAATGAAATGAAATGAAATGAAATTAAATGAAATGAAATGAAATGAAATGAAATGAAATGAAATGAAATGAAATGAAATGAAATGAAATGAAATGAAATGAAATGAAATGAAATGAAATGAAATGAAATGAAATGAAATGAAATGAAATGAAATGAAATGAAATGAAATGAAATGAAATGAAATGAAATGAAATGAAATGAAATGAAATGAAATGAAATGAAATGAAATGAAATGAAATGAAATGAAATGAAATGAAATGATTTATTGTTTGCTTGAAGTATGGTTGAGTACAGATCTTATAACTAATTGAGTTCACACACTTCACCGTTTAACTCGGCATGCAAAAAAGAAATAAAATAATTTGGTAAGTACATAATAAAATCAAAAAAAATCGGTTGTCTGTAAAGTCGGTTTACTGACGATAGTTGAACGTGATAACGTCATAAGAAAATACTGATGGAATGGTTGCATTTTTTCAAAAGAATTTTAATTAATATTTGTTTGATAGATATTTTGTATGGATATAATATAGATAAGGAGGTAAATGGAAATCACAATTGAATCGATCAAGTTACATTAATTTGTATTATAAGACGTTGTTTTATAATAATAAGTACATTTTGTATTGACATTATTTCTTTCAGCAAGTAAACTGAAAAAAACCTTAGCGGACCCGACTCGGACTCGCGGACTCGAGGACTCGCGGACTCGCGGACTCGCAGACTCGCGGACTCACGGACTCGAACTCGGACTAGGACTCGGACTCGAACTCTCGGACCCGGACCCGGAACCCGACCGAACCCTTACCGTCATTTACCCTTACCCTCATTTACCCTTACCCATTACCCGACCCGGGCTCGGGCTCAGGTAAATGGAACGACGAAACGACGTAACGACGCATGAGTCATGTTTTTTCGTGCGTGCAGCCGGCTCCATCGATTTATAAGACGTTATCACGTCAAAAATAAAAATTGGATGGTAGGTATGTCAATAAATAATTAAGTATTATCTTATTATCTTAGACTCGTAGGTTGATGCAACATCCCCATTATGTTAAGTGGTTATTCTCTGCCTGTTCAATTTGATTTATTTATAAGAAATGCTCTTAGACTCGTAGGCAGAAAAATGCTTGAGTCTGAGTCGAGACTCAAGTTTGGTTTCTTTGACGGTTCTCCATTAAAAAGCTTAAAAAAACAATAACTAGGTAGTCTAAGTGATATATTTTGATTTGTTTTTTAATATAAATTTTCGTTAAATTCCGCTCATACATAAATGTATTTTGTTATTTTGGACTAAATTAATATGAATATTTGGATGCAGCGATGGGCTTGCAACTATTAACGCAAAAGCCGTAATTTTTCCCCTGTTATTTTTCAGTAAAATAAAGTAGTAAGGCCCATGGTGTGACTGAGGCCTTCGAAATCAACGTTTACGGATGTAAAACTTTTGCGACGTCGAAAATTGTTGCAGGAACAGTTTTATTCTCATCCGACGATGTAGACTCAAGATGAATTTTACAGTCCATTTACCAAGTTTCCTACAGTTTAAATGAACCCTAACTACCCACTGTATTATCACGAAACTTGCGTACGCCAATTCTCTTGTTGGGATTTTCGGAATCTTGGTAGGTATAACTTTTGTTCCAGAATGTTCCTCATTGGAGGAGTGCGATAAATAAACGTTTTTTCTTGGGCAACAATGTCAGTTTTTTTTTTTAATATAAGTTTGTAAACTTGAGATACCTACCGACTTCATGGCCAAACTGATGTACCAATTTTTAAAGAGTTTTTTTTTTCTAAGATTTAATTGGTCTCATAGCAATTTCAAAAAAATGTATTAGCTTTTTGGCCATGAAATATGTTTCTCAATTTTTTTATTATTTGAAGTTGGTTATAAAGCAGATTAATACCATGATAATATTAGTTGTAGAGACGCAATTTTTTTAATAAACCTTTTTTAACCTGTATTTAAAAAAGCTATTTTAACAAAAGTAGTACCTACCTAACTTATAATACTTATGTGAAACTGGACCACTTTATTTTATCCATCTGTATTTCAGACTTCTGACTCGTTTTTGCAGTTTTGCTTAAGTATGAAACTCATTTGTTCCTAAATGAGTCTGTGGGGAGTTAAATTAAAAGGATACGAAATGAATTTTACCTTAGTTTTATTTTGTATTTTACATTAAATAATGAAGTACATTGAAGTACTTTGTTAAGTTGATTATGGAATAAGATCACGTTTTATAAAATATTCACCAATATGTTTCTACTCAACATACGTAGATGATTAATTGTAGATGATTTTTATAGCGTCAGGGGTAACTAGTAATTTTTCATGCTCGTGCTTACAGGACGCTACAGTGACTGGGGATTTCAGATGGAATAGGCGTAGGCGTGCCCAGCACCTATACCATCCTGACAGTTTAGTTGGCTTAATCCACAGGAGAGATTATAATCAACTCTATGTGCTAAAGCAGTTAAAAAAACTGAGGCTTGATTTTAAAATGGAGAAATAAAAATAACGTGTTGCTATACAGGGTTATTCATAATTAGCTGCAAATACTCAGGAATTAGGTTCAACAAATAAAATAAAAAATATTTATGAAATGATTATTTTTAAGTTTTGTTATGAAAATCCTGAGAAAATCGACAAAGAATATCCTTTGGAATCATTGGCGTAAAGAAATTAATAAAAATAAAATTTTGATACAAAAACTTAAATCAAAATTAAAAAAAAATAATTACATATATATTTTTTATTTTATTTGTTGAACCTAATTCCTGAGTATTTGCAGCTAATTATGAATAACCCTGTATAGCAACACGTTATTTTTCTTTCTCCATTTTAAAATCAAGCCTCAGTTTTTTAATAAAAAAACATATATAATAAAAATACTTATTAGTATCTATAAAAGCTTGTCAGTGTTTACAGACATTTAGATTACCAGCCACGGTTTTTTTTACTATAGTATATTCCTTAAACAAATTTATCTCAAGGAACCCCAAAGTAGAAACTTCGTTCATATTGAAATCGAATACCACACCTTTGGAAGAACTTTCTCTTCAACTTTTTCAATCATTCTAGAGTTGAGAACTACAGGCTCATCGAATCACATCTAAATAAATACGGCTGATCAAACAGAAGGAGTTTGAGTACTACAACTTAACTCTAGATATTATTAATCACTGTTTGATTTGTTAGCTCTAGAATAGTAGAGTTGGTGGTCCTAGTCATAGTCATATTATTTATATACCATTTGGAACACAGGGGAGACTTGGTTTTGTAATAACAATGTACTTTAGCAGCTGTACATAGGCCTTGTCATTTATAGTAGGTAAGAAAAATAAAAAGTGAATAATCAAAGAAACCTTCTCAAAAGGAAGACGGATCATGGAGACTTCGAAATAACAAGAGGTTGAAGATCTAGTGGCTGAGCCTAACATCGTAGAAGTGACTAAAGCCGCAAGACTCCGATGGCTCGAGCACGTAGGTACTCCGTATGGGAGACGACCAAGTCATAAAGAATCTGCAAGAACTTGGAGCCAGCAACTACGCGGAAGCCTGTATGGACAGAGAAGCCTGGCGGCCTCTTGTGCCGGAGGCCAAAATCCACTTTGGGTGATTGCGCCACAGCAGTAGTAGCGAATCATAGAGTTATAAATAAATTAGCGGCTATAAAAAGAGGCCTTGTCAGACAGAGTCAATTTCAAACAAATAATAACAGTGCTAAATAATAACATACATTTTCTAATTCAAGTTGGTGGTAGTCAAGCTTATTGTGCATTCGTACGGGAAAGTACTACCACTGTACTTATTTCTGCCGCCAAGCAGTAATGCTCAAATTGCATTTCTGTGTTCCAACTTCATAGGTATTGTGGCCGGTGAAATTACAGGTACTAATAGGAACCTACCTGTAATTTGTAGTTACCTACAAAGACTTGCCTTTTTACCTGTAATTTAACCTTGCTTTTTTCACCCATATTTTTCTAATAAAAACCATTGTCATTTTTGATAAGGTTTACGGATAAATTTTAGAAATTACTTTATGAGTCTAGTTATTAGTAATAAAAGATTATATGCATACAATGATGATGACGTAGTTAGTGGGTTTGATCCCACAGAGGACAAAATATATTTGTATCGTAAACACAAATATTTTTTCTCTTCTGGGTGTTATAAGTAACATAAAAATGTAAATAAATATTATATAAACCATCTGGTTCCCATCGTACAAGCTCCACTTAGTTTAGGGCTAGGCAATTCTGTGTGGATTGTTCAGAATATGATTCATTTTATTTTGAAGTAAATATTTATTCAGATAACCAAGCACTTAATTAAAGAAGTCAATATTTACTGACTATGTTTTATTGGATATGGGGATAGCTAGTCTCTTGTTATTTTTAACACAGATGTTCTGGCTGAAAGGTGTCGTGCTCAGAAAGTGCAGTGGAACCCTATGCCCATATTGAGGGAGTTGTAAAAAATATGTAATCCGCCATTTTGTGGCAGCGGCCATCTTGGACCGATTTTCATAAATCATAGCCAAGAACTCTCCCGACTAATTCACCTTTAAAATTTAAAACAAAATACTGACACACAAACCCTCGCACACACACACACTCAGTCACGTCAAACTTATAATACCCTATCGTTTGTGCGTCGGGGTTTAATAATGATGTTGAGATGTTGAGTTTATAGTATAATGATAAATTTGCTGCCTCTACCTGTTTCATCATAAAAAAGAAGAATTATATCTGCCGAGTGAAACTCTGAATGATCCAATTCACAAGAAAATAATATTAAAAAGAAAGCTAGCAGAGAAAATTGGTCCTATTCACAATCGATCGCAAACACGAACAAAATGGTAGAAGGCAATTTAAATGCATTCACTGGCCACCTCCTCCAGTAACAATAGTGAATTCTTCCTTGCGGCGGGATTATTACCTAAAAATAAGCCGCAGCGATAGCAGTAACAGACAAATATCACCGCTATGTGTAATATATAACAACACATAGCTAGTAGTAAAGAGCTCTTTGTGAAGGTCCAGGGAAGTACTACCAACATGTGTAATTCTGCCGTGAAGCAGCATTGCTGTGTTTCGGTTTGAAGGGTATGGATGCCGGTGAAATTACTGGCACGTGAAGCTGAATATCTGTATGCCTCCTGTTGATGTACGCAGAGCAGAGCATCATAGGGCACGTTCCTGACGTGCGTGACCTACGAGACAATGCTTTGTAATAGGCGATGGTTACCACTTTACACCAGGCGCGCCTTTGCTTGTTCTATCAGCTAGTTGACCCACTAATACCTGTTTTTCTGATAAATTTATTTTACGACAGAGAGCAAGTTGCACCTATTACTGATATAGTGCTACTTCTTCCGTAATCGTCGCTATCTATTGCTACTTCTTCTGTAATCGTCGTGCTGGTTTTAAAAGGCCACGCTCATTACTGTTTACTGACGGATAGGCGTAGGTATAATATATGACACCGCAAATCCAAATTTGTACTGCGCTAAATAGGTAATCTGTCATGTTTTGATACATGGCTTTCCCGTATGAAGCCGTGTTCTGTGCTAAAGAATATTAAATATCAAATGAAAGAGCTTGACTAGTAAAATATTAAGTTCTATAATAAATTACAATGTTCACCACCAAAAAATTGGAATTGCATCTTTTTTTCCACAACTCCATCAGGACATAGTCGGGAGTTTTTTTGGTTAATTAAGTTAATTTCTATAAAATTAACGTGTAGTAGGTACCTATACTAAAACATAGGAGAAACCGTTTGCATACAAAGACAAATTTTATATTTTTACCCCAAATAGAAATAACTTCACGCAAAAGAAATCACGCGATTACACTAGTTATAATGTTAAATTAATTCTTCACATGCATGGCTTACAAAAGCATTATTTCACTACTTTTATCATAATGGGTACAATAAAAAGATTTTATAACAACGATGCTGACAACTGGTACCATTTAAACAAACAACATTATGAATAATTCATGCAATGTTAATTTCTTCGCGTTCTCATATGAATTTATTTTAGAAACGCTATTACCACCAACGTCCCTTGAAAACAATAAAATGTTGTAAAGAAAAAAGCTCGTATAGAACAGAAAAAATTAAGTGGATATGGTTGCTATTTGGGATTAGAAAAATACATTCTGTATTATATTAGTACAAACGGTTTAAGTTACTTAAAAAAATTGACGTACCTACTGACCACTAAAAAACAAAAAATATTCAAGCAAAAAAAAAGTGTTTTCCAGTGTAAGTCCAATTTCTGAGTCAAAGAAGATATTTTAGATATTTTTTTGTATAATGAGAGGTAAGCATAGCTCTTAGTAGTGCCAGAACTCAGTTCTTCCTGTATATATGATGATGCCCATTTTAAACTGTCAAAATTTAGCTATTTTGTCTCTTGATACGACGTTGGTGTGGTAGGCGTAGAGGCTCTACGTCGTCTATCTACGGCGTAGATGGCGTAGACTCTACGCCATTCATCGACTACGTCATAAGTCACTCCAAAACTAAACCACGACTCATGTCCAGACTTACCACTTCTTTATAATCACTCTCTTAAAGTTCTTCTTACATGCTCGTCTGTTTCGGGTGCTCTAGACCTAGCCATTTTTTTAAACTTTTAGTTTTTTTCTGATGGCAAGAGTGGCCTCTTTTTCAAACTTCATTCCTCCCACCGTTCGGCTTTCAATTATATTTTCCCCCAGTAATAAACTAGCAACTGTAAGTTTTTGTTTGCTCCCTTGCCCCCATATATCAAAATCCTGACCCAAAACATATAAGTTTTCTTTTTATAATCTGTCCCATTTCTTCGCCGCCAATAGATCATGCCACACTTTATGTGGATAGGATCATACTCAGAGATATAAAAGTGTATAGAGAACAAAGTATTTGGTATTTATCACTAAATTGGACAACAATTTTTTAGGCTACTTTGTTTTTTTACAAATATTATGTCAACAACAAAAGATGAGAACTTGTTACTTCACTGTTTACTTTTTTTTTATTACAGACTGTTTACTTTTTACTTTATTATATTAAACTTTTTTTATTATCTTCTAGTAAGTAAAGTAGAATATAAATTCCTAACAAATCGGCTTCCTTGCTACATTACTGTTTACTTTTTTTTTACAGACTGTTGATGATTTTTAACTTTTTTACAATCTTGTAGCAAGTAAAGTAGAATATAAATTCCTAACAAAACGTTTTTCTTGTTACTTTACTGTTTACTTTTTTTATTCAGACTAATTTATTGATATAGAGTCGTTTCTCTTGTTACTTTACTGTTTACTTTTCTTTATTACAGACAGACTTATTTATTCATAGTTGACTGTGCCAAAAGAAGGTGCTTTATACACCTCTTATTACTTCAAGGAAGGAATAGTTTTTTCTGTTGACATAAATCGTTTGCCCTATGGGAATGGGAAGCTTCCCGGAAACGCTCGGCAGAAGGCTCGCTTCTGTAATATATGTATCTGTATGCAATACTGTATGATGAACTGCACGATAGTGTAAATAGATGTAAATGTCATGACTTGAGATTGATGGCCTCATCCAATCGTGATCTTCAGAATGCGAAGAGAAGTCACACAAACTTGAACCTTACGGTATAGGCTTTTCAGTACAGAGAAGAGCGATTTTTAGTCGTCTCCATCCAATTTTCCGTGATTTTTACAATGCTGTGGCTCAATATACACACTACGCGCACCAGATTTTTATAAAGCGATTACTCACGATATTACTGTTTTCATGAAAATGGTAATAGTATAACTGCAGGCCTACCACAAGCTTCGTCTGTCTCTAACTCCGGCTCCGGTTTTGAGTATGTGTGAGTGTTAACTAAATAAATCCTACGTTGAAACGTCACACAGTATAATACACTGGTGAGCTCACACAGACTCAAAACCAGAGCCAAACAGAGCTTGTGGTAGGTCTACTGGTTAAGCAACCCAAAAATAGAAACTGCAAGCATCAAATGCACACTGCTAACAGTCTTTTTTTCCGTTTTACTCGCGAAAGTAATTATTTCCCAGAATTTCACTTCACTCCGCGGTTTTCCAACTCAAAGTTTGTAATCACCAAGCTTGTCTAAAATTATAATATCCGCTGGCTATGAATAGCATCAAAATTATTTCACAAACTAACGAATCTGTTCAACCTCAAGCTCTGTCTGGCTCTGGTTTTGAGTCTGTATGAGTTCTCACCAGTGTATAATGTGTGACGTTTCGACGTAGGATTTATTTAGTCAGCACTCACACTCAGACTGCTTTTGAACTGATTTAAAATCTCTGCAAAGGCTATTACAAAATTGCTTCATTTTTAATGTCTTAATCCCATCCTGTGTCAACTCTTCTAACCAAAGAATTTATATTCTATAAACATTTCCCTTACATCATCGCGTAAACAAAATTTTGTAGAAACATAAATTTCGCGTGCCTTATTTCTGAAAACACTCCCTGTTGTAGGTAACACACAAGTTTTATATCGATTTTATAAAGAAAACACGAAAGCATCTTACGAGGCTAGTCCCTACATCCAGAGACACAACTAGGATAGATGAAGGTAGCAAGAGTGTAAAGTAGAAGAGAAAAAGTAGAAGTACATTTATGACAGAGCTTGCAGAAGGATTGGCCTCTCAAACTCAGTTGGTAGTAGCTCTGCCTTCTGCGTCGTAGGTCGTGGGTCCCCCATCGAGAACATACTATAATGTATTTGTGAGGTGAACACGGATGTTTGTTTTCTGTCTGGGTGTTTTACTGTATTCTTAGTACGTATTTACAAAAAATACAAGTGTTATATCAGCTATCTGGTTCCGATGGTATAAGCTCTGATTATTTTGGGGCTTGATAGTGTTGCGTCGATTGTCCAAATTATTTATAAAAAAAAATATTTACGGATAAAATATAATTAAGGTTTTTTAATTTAAATCAGGTTCTACTTTAAGGCTAGTCCGCTTAGACGCGATAATACACGAAGTCCATATCAAGCACACAGAATCGCTAAGGAGAGAGTGTTCCCAAGGACAAAGTACGCCAAGACAAGCCCAAAGTACGTGCACACTGACAGGGCAACTTGGTTAAGCATGCTTAGGGCACGTACACGCTGGTCCAGTTTCTGCCTCGCGAAGCAGTATTGCCAGTCCGTGCGCTCACTTTGAACAAGTTATACGTGATTATCAACAATATCGCACGTAATAACGCTCATGCGTGGAAGAGCCTTTACAATAACTAGCACGTAAGCATGACTTGAAACTTTACAGAGTACGTTGCAAGTTTAGTGCTGTCATCCTTTGAGCAATAATAAACCTTTGATGGAGAAATGATGGCCTGAGATTGACCTAAATATGACAGGATCGGATCTCTCGCTCACTTTCAATACAAAAGACCCTGCAACCCATTTCAATGTTAAACTTTTTTTAAAATAACAATGTGTTTGATTTTGTTGGGTTTGTGAAAATGTTCAACCCCTTTATAAGACTATGTACGGCCCTGACAGGTAGGTATATCACCCTCGGGACAATACATCTAACGTTTTCCCGCGATAAGTAGCTCATACAAGATATACTGATTTATATGGGGCGAAAAAATATTGCCGCCGATATAGAAATCAGAGGTCGTAATACTCGAGGCGTGAATGAATTGAAAAATTTATCTAGTCTAGCGATAGGGATTCGTACTTGTTTATTTATTTATGCGACGGATCTCGTGTATTGAATTCTCGAGGTATTGAAAGAGTTTGGTTCTTTGATTTATTTATTACTCTAAGTAAAATACTTTTGCGTTTATTTTTAACTGCTGCTGCTGATTTTGAATCTGTGTGAGTGCTCACCAATGTATTATCCTGTGTGTGTGACGTTTCGGCGTAGGATTTATTAAGTCAACACTCACACAAACTCAAAATTGGAGCCAGAAACAGAGCCAGACAGAGCTTGTGGTAGGCCTATTGATAATGATTGATAGAGTTACGGAGGGGTTCGAATCCAACTTGTACCTAGAAGTTTTTTGACGTGATAACGTCTTATAAATCGATGGAGCCGGCTGCACGCACGAAAAAACATGACTCATGCGTCGTTACGTCGTTTCGTCGTTCCATTTACCTGAGCCCGAGCCCGGGTCGGGTTAATGGGTAAGGGTAAATGAGGGTAAGGGTAAATGAGGGTAAGGGTAAGGATTCGGTCGGGTTCCGGGTCCGGGTCCGAGAGTTTGAGTCCGAGTCCGAGTCCGAGTCCGAGTCCGCGAGTCCGCGAGTCACAAATATTAATTAAAATTCTTTTGAAAAATGCAACCATTCCATCAGTATTTTCTTATGACGTTATCACGTTCAACTATCGTCAGTAAACCGACTTTACAGACAACCGATTTTTTTATTATATACAAGCACTATCGTTCCTTTTCTGTTCGGTTCTTTTTTAATCGCATCACTGGCTTTTTTCAAAACAAGTTTGGTGTAAGGATTTAAGTGCGCCTCAAAGAGGCTCCTTTCGTACGTCTTTTTGCTAACACATGTTTTCGAAGTTTTTAGGTTCTAAGACATGCCTACGAAATTGAAAGTACTGGCATATTGAACATACATTTTTGGACAGAAAATTCATTTGTACACGACTGGATTTGAACCCGCGACCTTAAGATTGAAAGGCGAGGCTGCTACCACAAGGCCACCAGTACTCTATGCTCTCAGTACTCTGCGCTCTGTTCTCTGCTCTTTCTCTATAGTCAGTGAATGACTTGGTATCTGAAATTTCAGTGTATTGTATTATAATAATATTATAAGACCTATTATAATTTGTTCTTTCATGTCGCTTCCTCCTTAATATAAACCTTATTAAGCCTTGCACGCATATAATCGTTCTACGTTGGCGATCATTGAAACGCTGTCAAATTTCACATTTGACAGCGTTTCAATTAGGTGTGCGCATGGTTTTATTCATAACGAAATTAATGAATACTTTATCGCAATACAAACAATTATTGCGTCTCTGCTACAATTTGTAAGCTTGTCTCCATTTGTTAGATTTGAGCAACCGTGTATTATAATTTACCCTATACTCGCTCTACAGTGTGTCCCGCGGCCATGCTCTGAGGAATACATTACTATGTACTTTATAGGGAATAGGATATTTTTGATGAATTTATTGAATAATAATTATTATTACTTTACAGTTATTACTATTATTAATTTAATAATGAATTTTTGTGTATTCTAATTATATTGAATTTAATCGAATATGTTTTTATTAATTTACCTAGGTACAATTTGTAACGCTCTACGTTTTTTTACTTTAATGTTATGTTTTTCCTATCAATTTACCAATAAAGGCATAAGTACTAAAGTTCCTTTAATTTCAGGTGCTTACTATTTTTCCTTTTTTATTTGAGTCCTAAGAAAGTGTTATATTTTTTAATCTTTGTAGGTATACATACCCTATAAAACAAAACCAAGTCGTAATGAAGTAAACAGTCAAAGTCGAAAGGAATTTGGTCAATTGAATCAACAACCATATGGCCCACCTACTGTTGGTCCTAATGCTTATTGAAGCAAGTGGCAACCATCGCCTTACACAGCCGCATACAAATCACTCGTAGGTCACGAACGTTGCCTTAGGTTGCGTTTGAGAACATGCCTTACGATACACTGCCCTGCGTCTATCAACTTGAGGCGCACAAGAGAAGTAAATTACCAAATGTAAATAAACTTTAGTCACCCATTCCACTTAGTAAATTATAGCCCATACTTCTAAAAAATGAAATTAAACATTATCCCCATGACTTACAAGCGTTTTTCAAAACATAATTCAGTGTTACGCAACTGTCATCTCTTACCATCTGGTAATGTCAAAAAGCGACAGGGCAAAATTTAAGCCAGTGCGTCACACCTAAGTAACGTTTGTAAGTAAGGCCAAATGCCAAATATGATTATTGAAAAATAAGATCAACTTGCTAACGTAGGTACAGACATTCAGCCTTACGTGCCAGTAATTTCACAAGTTTTACACAACTCAGCCCAGATGAATAAAAATAAAAATAAATAAGTTGTCCTCTAGCCGGCCGTGAGACCCTGTATATCCACTACTTCCCCTTACATTGGCCAGTCGCTTAATCACTGTTACTGTAGCTAATGTGCCACATTATTTTGGAGGAAGAAAGCAAGCAGAAATACAGCCAAGATGCGAACTAATACAAAATATTACACTATTAGTTTTATGCCCTGCGCACATCTAAGCTTTTTGCGGTGGCGGTCAGTGAAACGCTGTCAAGTATGACAGCAATATTTGATAGCGTTTCACAGACTCGCCACGAGTTACTAAAGCCTAGCACACAATATCCACGCTAACGTCTAGCGTTTTGCGGTGATGGCAGTGAAAGACTGTCAAATACAAAATGACAGCGATATATGAGAGCGTTTCACTGACTCACCACGAGTTACTTAAACCTTGCGCACATTGAAGCGTTCTGCGGTGGCGGTGAGTAAAACACTCTCAAATATGACAGCGATATTTGACAGCATTTTACTGACCCGCCACCGCAGGACGCTTAGATGTGCGCATGGCTTTAGTAAGTCGTCGGAGGTTGGGAGTGATACGCTAAAACCACAATTTGTCTATCGGTTTTGTGTCTGGTTTGGCTTTTATATATACAAAGCTCAAACAATAAGAGGCTTAATAGAAGGGATTTTGTATCGTACTAAGGGCGAATTTTACCATGGAGTAACGATATTCATTAGCTGAAAATAATTTTGTGAAAAAAGTAGAGGCGGAAATTATTTCAACGGACATTTTTTGAAGGAAAACCATGTCGTAAATGCTGAGATAGTCCAACCCACTCCAAAAATTATAAACTCTCAGCTGAAATAATAATATACAGTGATGAAAATCTATGCTTGTTTACATACAGTCAAAACTAATTTTGAAAATTTGAGCAAAGCCTTTTGTATCTGCAAGCGTTAGCGTTAAAAAGCAAAGCTTGTCGTTACTGAGTCTCAGCCCAAATCATTTTTCAGTGCAGTATACCTACTACGTAATTTTTAAGCTTTTGCGATCATAACACATATTGAAACTATTACACGGCTATCTATCGGGCATATTACCTTATTTTAGCACACCTATATATGTAGTGAGTACGTAATAGCACATTACTGCAGGCGCCAGAAAAAGAGGCATTTATAGACGTTCGTTCAATTGTGTAAACCTACGTAAGTCCATCAATGCCAAGTTGTGGCCAAGTTTTGTATAGTTATTTTCAAATAAGTAATGCGAGGAAATGTAAACTAAGTAGTACAACTTCTACTCATTTTATCAAATACAATTACGATAAACAACGAACAATACAATTTTATCTCGCGTTGTTCGTTTGTTTTTTTTATCAATAAACATAATTAAATTTTGTAAGCCAGTTCGAAATTTAAATAAAAACTTGTTGTTGTTGTCCTTGGTTGCCATGTTTCGGAGAAAATATTGTTCCCTTTTTTAATCACGACATATTTGATATTACTATGAATAATACCCGGTTTACATTATTCCAGTCCAGCAATCCAGTCCAGTGCTGGATTGCTTACTGGAAAAATGTAAACCAGCACTGGAATGAACTGAATCCAGTAATACTGGATTCAGAATGTAAGCCAGCACTGGAATGAACTGAATCCAGTAATACTGGATTCAGAATGTAAACCAGCACTGGAATGAACTGAATCCAGTAATACTGGATTCAGAATGTAAACCAGCACTGGAATGATTCTAGTTGGAATCATTCCAGTGCTGGTTTACAATAATGAAAACCGGGTATTATACTATATCTGGCCGCTAAATATGATAGTAATAGATTTTCATACAAATTATACTGGCCGCTGTTCGCGTGTACCTGGCCAGTACGGCAATTTCGGTTTATGTCGTAGAATGTTGTCAAAATAATGCTCAAATTCCCAAGCATGTTTGAGAAAACTATATTAACCAGCCAAAGAGCCGATGATTCAATGTACAAAGCGTAAATCAATGTTTATGAAAACCTCGGAGATAGCGCCTCGACCATGCCAAAGCCGGTTCGTTGTTCGTTTGAACATTAATTACGTCACAGGGAGCTGTCCCGTGAAATATGAACCTGCACCGATACCCCATTGCATTGATGCTTTTGAATTATTTATGTACATAACTGTACTGTAGCGGCACGGAATGAGAACGAAACCTGGGTTTCATTATACGTTGATTGCATATATGCAACGTTTCAGACGTTATTTGGCAAACATTTTTAACCCTGATTGAAACGGGAGTTAAGAGGGAATCACACAGGCGACTCTCCATACAAACGTAGTCCCCTATTTCCTTCCAGGATGATGCCTCTAGAGTAACCATTTTGTCTCATAAAATCCAGATCTATATACGTGCTCGTATGTTTTTCTTTTTTTCAGAAACTATCACCTCCAATTCATATTTCATATAAATCATATGAGGGTCATTGTATGGAGAGTCGCCTGTGTGATTCCCTCTTAAGAAAAGAAAGAAAGAAAATACATTTATTTTACATTTAATTATAATAAACAGATAAAAAATACAATATACATAGTTAAGAGAAATAGAGGTACCTTCTATAAGTTTGAGGTCTAAGGCCCGTATTCCAAAACAGTGCTTGAGTCTAAGTCGAGCCTCAAGCACGTATTTTGTACAGTTTTCAATGGAAAACTGTCATAAAATCTATGCAATTTTTTTTTTCTGCCATCACTCACAGTCGATAACTAACCCAAAATGGTAGTTTATTGCCTCACTGCACTTTGCACAAATGATAAAATACGGGATCGAGTGCCAGCACTGCATATCGATTTTTCATATTTAATATACAGAACGCCATGAAAATGTTCTTCCAATCAAACTTTATCGACTTGTTTCGGGAAAATACGACCGATAAAAAAATGAATGTTTCGTTAACCTTACTGATACTCGTAATAGCAGCTCCATAAAGTAAAAAGTTTCTGGGTTATCCTGATTAGCGACCCGCCTGGCTTCGTACTTCTATCATATCGGTAGCTAAAAGCTTATCGATGGTGTCCATAAAAAAATTGAACTGCTATTTAGGGCGATGCAGTAGCGTCTTGGGACACTTCCGAACGAAAACAACTCAACTGTTTCTGGTTTTTTTTACGAGTATTTTATGAGAATATATGCATACTATGATGGAGAAATCTCATGACCTTTTGGATGTTATGTGCTGTTTCATACAAGAAGCAAAGCAGCCTATAGCAAATCATCCATAATACTTCACTACAATGTACCTACCTTACAGAGCATGCCTACTGCGTCCAACAGTCTAAAGACGTGAAGGCGTAATATTTCAAAAATTAATAATAATAATAATAAGGCTATGGTACCGTCATCAGTGACGACACAAGAGACCCAGGTAGATCCTGAAGTTGACGAGGAAGATTCAACGAGTATGGGCGTAAGTAGCCAGGTGAGTGAGCAATTGAGGAGGGCTTTGGAGGACGCCGTTGAACGGTATCGCTTTGCATTTGACTGTAGACCACGATTACCACGTTTGCCTACCCACAGACGCAATCTAGCGTTAATGGGAGCCCTGAATACTTTGCTAATCCCGTACATACAAGATAGCGAAAATTTAATTGATACCCACTCGATTATGTATTGCGGCGCTATCGCGGCGTGCCGCGTTGCTCATGTCAAGTTTCCGGATACTGACCGATCAACGCGTCCCGTCGGGGTTGCGCCTGCATGGCAAGTGCGGATTGAGCGGCGTATCAACTCATTCAGGACTCTCATTGCTAAGCTTATCTGCTTTAGCCGGGGCAATAGTCACCCCCGAGTCATGCGTTTTGTGACACAAGCTTTTGCCGGGACCAATATCCGGCCCCAGGATTATATGGCTTGTGTCACAGATCGCATTGACTATCTGAAGCAGAAGGTCTGTGCTTGGGCAAGCCGTATTCGTCGCTATAGGAAACGTGTAGATCGATATTGGCAAAACCGCGTTTTCCAGAGTGATCAAAGGAAGGTGTACCGGAGATGGGAGGGCTCTGACCAACGTGTTAGTGACGGGCAGGTACCAGATGCCAATGTGATGACTGATTTTTGGCGGCGTATCTGGTCGGTACCTGTCGAACACACCGAGGGTGACTGGATGAATGTTGTCGAGCGGGAATGCGAGAACATCGAATGCATGGAGTCTATTAGCATAGAACCCGAAGACGTTAGTTGTGCGATCCGTAAGGCTCAAAACTGGAAAAGTCCTGGGCCAGACGGATTGCATAACTTCTGGATAAAATGGATTCGGTGTTCACATTACCGCTTGGCGACACAATTCCAAGAAGCTCTCGAGCTTGGATCCCTTCCTTCTTTTATGACCACAGGTGTCACCTTTCTGCTCCACAAGTCCGGTAGTGCCACGGACCCAAAGAATTACAGACCTATTACGTGCTTGCCTACCATCTACAAGCTCCTTACATCCATTCTAACTACAAAAATTAATACGCACATTGTTTTGAACAATATTTTAGCCCCTACTCAAAATGGATGTAGGGTTGGGTCCCGTGGCACTAAGGAGCTCCTCCTCATAGACATGACCATTAGCCAACAAGTTCGACGGAGTAGGAGGGCTCTTTCTGTTGCCTGGATTGACTATAAGAAGGCCTATGATTCGGTGCCTCATTCATGGCTGGAGAGGATCTTAGAGCTGTATAAAATTGATGCAGCTCTGAAATCATTTTTAAGCTCATGCATGAGACAGTGGACCACAGTTCTTCGTCAACCAGGTGATGGCAACAGCTCTCCTGATCCGATGAACTTTATAAGGATTGAGCGAGGCATTTTCCAGGGTGACAGTCTGAGTCCACTGTGGTTCTGCCTAGCACTGAATCCTCTCAGCACATTGCTGAAGGATTCAGGGTTAAGCTACAGGCTTCGGAGGGGAGGTGAGCTTATAAGTCATCTGTTGTACATGGATGATCTCAAGTTATTTGCACCGAAGCGCCAAGACTTGATGGAGCTACTAAAAACCACTCAGATGTTTAGTAGTGCCATCAGGATGGAGTTTGGTGTAGATAAGTGTGCGGTCTTACATGTAGAGCGGGGGAGAGTTGTAAATTCTCCGAATTTGCAGCTCTCTGAAACAGTAATGCTCAAATCTCTTTCCGAGACCGAAACCTATAAGTACCTTGGTATGTCAGAGTCGTTGGGTGTTTCAGTAGATGACATCAAGAAATCGGTGAAAGAGCGTTTCTTTGGTCGGCTGACAAAAGTACTTAACAGTCTTTTGTCTGGCGGCAATAAGGCGCGCGCTTTCAACGGTTGGGTGATGCCTCTATTGATATACTCCTTTGGCATACTAAGATGGAGTCAGACAGAGCTAGACGCCCTGGATAGGAGGGTGCGTCAACAGCTCACGTTGAATCGCATGTTGCACCCACGCTCATCTGTTATGAGACTGTACATTCCACGGAAAGAGGGGGGTCGTGGCTTTTTAAATGCCAAGAACCTCCACAACCGTGAAATGTGCAGTCTTAGGGATTATTTCCTCAACAATGGGAGTGGGATGCATCGCGATGTGGTGGCAGTTGACAAAGGCCTCACACCGCTCTCCTTGGCGAACGAGAACTGGCGTAAACCCGTAGTACTGAGCGCTGAAAACCGTAAGGACGTATGGAAGAGCAAGGAGCTACATGGGAGGTTCTATCGCGCCTTAACAGGGCCTGATGTGAACCTCCTAGCTTCTGTAAACTGGCTACGTTTTGGGGACCTCTTTGGGGAAACCGAAGGTTTTGCCTGTGCAATTGCAGACGAAGTAATGATGACGAACAACTATCGAAAGTATATCCTGAAGGACGGTACGGTCGACATTTGTCGGGCATGCCGCCGTCCTGGAGAGTCGCTCAGGCATATAATTTCGGGTTGTTCGCATCTTGCTAACGGCGAGTATTTGCACAGGCACAATCTAGTGGCCAGAATCATCCATCAACAACTTGCTCTTCGGTACGATCTTGTGGAGTCTGAGGTGCCGTACTATCAGTACGCCCCGGTGCCAGTTCTTGAAAATGGTCGTGCATTGCTCTACTGGGATCGCTCTATCATCACGGATAGGACTATTGTTTGCAATAAGCCTGATATCGTGTTGGTCGACCGATCTCAGCGGCGGGCAATGCTCGTGGACATCACCATTCCGCATGACGAAAACCTCGTGAAGGCCGAGAAGGAAAAGCTCAGCAAGTACCTAGACTTAGCCCACGAGGTAACTACCATGTGGAATGTTGATTCCACGATCATTGTCCCGATAGTCGTTTCGGCGAACGGCCTAATAGCGAAGAGCCTCGACCAACATCTCAAGAGGCTCTCGCTGGATGGTTGGCTCAAGGGTCAGATGCAGAAGGCGGTGATCCTGGACACAGCACGCATTGTCCGGAGATTCCTCTCTCTGCAGCCTTGACCACCGGTAGCTTGGGCCTAGCCCCGTTGTTGGTGGCGCACTAGTTTTTAAGTTTTTTATAATTATGTTTTTTATTTAAATAATTATACCTATATTGTAAAAAACTTAAAAATTAAGAAAATAAATTAAATATCTGAATAATAATAAATATTGTGGACAATTCACACAACACTACCCAGCCCCAAACTAAGCAGAGCTTGTAATATGGGAACCAGATAGCCGATATAATACTTGAATACATTTTTTTTTTTGTAAATACATACTTAGAATACAATATAACACCCAGACAGAGAACAAACATTTATGTTCACCACACAAATATTTGTTCTCGGTGGGGCTCGAACCCACGACCTACGGCGCAGAAGGCAGAGCTACTACCAACTGAGCTAGAGGCCAGTCTAGATATAATAAATAACTAAATAACTTAGTAATTACTGAAAACCGAAAATAGCTATAAAATAAATGAAACTAAAATACCTATAAAAACTCATGTATTAACGCCGTCAGATTTAATATAAATATAATTGTGTCAATTCTAATAGCAGAAACGGGCTTGCAAGCTGGATTATTAATTACTGAATTCTGTTATGTCCTCACAATCATGGTACTTATGTTAAGCCTTGCGCACACCTAAGCGTTATGCGGTGGTGATCAGCTGTCATATTTCACAGCGTTTCACTGATCGCCACTGCAGATCGCTTAGATTGAAACAGTATATTCTAAGTTACAATCAAATACCATCAGAATGATCTAACCGATTTATTAAATTTCTTCCGAGTGAAATGCGATCCTCATTAATCTTTACAGATTAAATCAAGCCTACATGTTCATTATCAAAGTGTGCGTTGCGAAATCTCACCTAATAACTAACGGAGCTATCAAAAGAGAAAATCTTATAAGGATTACCGTTGCCTTAGCGCACAGCTAAAATACATCGGCTAAATCACTCCCCAACAATACCCAACAATCAATATTATATGTAAGAAACGGGTATTTATCGCAATTACCTTTATTATTTCCTGACGTTTCGACCGTGTTGCAACCGCCGTGGCCGCGGGTAGACTGGGTTCATTGGAGTTACCGTCGAGAAGCGGAGGCAGTCGCAGTTGCAACTACCCTCACTTGGTCTTCAGAATTAGAAATGTCCGCGTTCATGCATAACGATCGCATTAATTAAAAAAGTGCTAACATTATGCCATACATACTACCACTCTACTACTATTTTTCACTGTATGTACAAATACAAATATTTTACAAATATTTTTTATTAGGTCACAACTTTTAGGTACACGTAAGAATTCATTAAAAATTACACAAAGGATGCCATACAATATACAGGTTACATAAAAAGAAGCTATAACTTATTAGATAATAAGCTACGTCTTTACTTGTAAGTAGGTATTTTGTGCATGCAATTATAAAACAGTAATAAATCCTACGAATATTTTGGTGCGCTAAAAGCCGGACTAGATTGTCTGTGTCCCGGCTTCCAGTGCCCCCCAGCGGACAATGATATATATATGATTGTGTATAAGTAAATTATGGTAGATGACGTTTACAAACATGACTATAAATGAAGATAAATATGATTTTAAGTATAAGTAAATGGTAAGTAATTGACGTTTACAAACATGACAGAAATTTAGGCAAGTAGAAGAACTACAGTGAGGGTGTTTGCGTGTGTATTATGTGGAAAGGATATGTGTGATTGAAATAGTGAGCCATCCTACTACTACCAGCCTCTTAAGAGTCTGGGTATCATAGGGTGGCTCACTTGTGGTGTTTATGCGTGTACGAGCTTGAGGCTGTTTGCCTGAAAGTGTGCGAATATGTGTAGGTGTGCGTGTTAAAGTGGGCCATCCTACTACTACCAGTCTCTTAAGAGTCTGGGTATCATAGGATGGCTCACTATGGGTGCATGGGAGTATGTGTGTATGTGCGCATGGTTAAGTTTGAGAAAGTTGATGAGAGAATTATTACTCATCATGCTGTATATTCTGGGGTGTGAGAGTGTATGTCAGTAGAGTGTGGGTGCAAGTAGTAGTGGGCCATCCTATTACTACCAGTCTCTTAAGAGTCTGGGTATCATAGGATGGCCCACCTGAAAGAGTGTGTGTATATTTGAGGGCGAGTGTATTGCTATAAACATAGAGGCTAATTTTCATGTGGTTTACCTGAGAGTTCCCAAAAGACTCTCAGTGCTTTCATATGTAAGATCTTGGAGCCACTTCTTTAGTGTCACCTTGCAGTTATTCAAATTAAGCGTATGTAAGGATAATATTTTATTTAGATTTTTGTATAGATGGGTAGCCAAAAAGTCAAATTGGTGATGCATGAAGTATGTTCTGTGTATTATGTGTTGTATATTGTATCTTCTTCGTGTATGAGATGGGTGTAATGGAATTTTTTTGTGTGCTCTTAATGTGATGCAGAGTATGTATAGTTGCCGAACTGTAAGCACCTGGGTGCTTTCATAAAGGTCTTTGGTTGGATAACGGTATCTTTTAAACGTCATAGTCTTTAAAACAGATCTTTGGGCTCTTTCCAAAATAATCATGTGACTTTTATAAGCACCACCCCATACTGGTATACAGTAGATTAAGACTGATTGGCATATTGCAGTGTATATAGATGTAAGCATGGTTTGGTCAACAATATGTCTTAACTTTTTAAAGATCCATATGAGTTTGCGAATACGGCATGACAGGAGTGTAATATGTGGACGCCACGTAAGATGTTGATCGAGCAGTACCCCAAGATACTTGATAGAGGACGTGTTTGCGATTAGAGGACAATTGCAATTGGACGTATTCAAACATGAGTGCGCTTTGAGCTGTTGATACAGTGATGGTGAACTGATTGGTCGTATCGTAAAGTTAATAAATTTTGTCTTGTCTATGTTTAGTGTAAGGAGGTTGGAATTTAACCATTTAATGACCCTAGCCATTCCGCTCTCTGCTACAGCGAAAACTTTGTTCCAAGTCTCCTCTCTGAAAACAATCGCTGTATCATCCGCGTATGTAAAAATTTTAGCGTTAGGGATTGCCATATTGCAGAGATCATTGACGTAAATTAAGAAGAGACTTGGACCGAGGATACTTCCCTGGGGAACACCATGTGTGATAGCTGCTTCTGAGCTAAGTAGGCTACCTATCTTAACTCTTTGCGTCCTATGACTGAGGAAGTCTTTAAAAAGTTTCAAGCAGTTTCCCCTTATTCCCAGCCGATCCAGCTTGTCCACAAGGATAGGGACTGATACAGTATCGAAAGCCTTGGCCAAGTCTAGGAAGATTCCAATGCATTTCTGCTTCTCGTCCAAGGCTTCCGATACTGCTTGAGTTAATTTAATTACAGCGTCTTCTGTTGATCTACCAGCTCTAAAGCCAAACTGTTCATTTGCTAGAAGATTGTGTGCGTTGAGAAAAGACATCAGTCTGGAGTTCAACAACTTTTCAAAAATTTTCGATAAGGCTGGTAGAATCGAGATTGGCCTGTAGTTGCTGACTACGTGTTTGTCTCCACTCTTGTGGATTGGATGAATTAATGATTTTTTTAACGCTTTTGGAAAGGTACCAGTATCTATGCAAAGGTTAAATATTCTAGTCAATGAAGGAACCAAAATGTGTCGGGCCTCTTTTAAAAACTTTGAGGAAATTCCATCCCAGCCAGTTGCAGAATCCGACTTTAGGCCTAAGATTAAGTTTTCTATTTCTGCATGGTCAGTTGGTAAAATAACCATTGAGTTTGGGGTGGAGCTTATAATAGAAGTTGTATGTTGGGTTGTGGTATTTGTAATTTGGCTGGACAACCGTTGACCAATGGATGCGAAAAATTGGTTGACAGATTCAATGGATTCTTGAGGAGTTGATTTTGTTTCAAGTAACTCATGAGGAGCATTTTCTTTTTTTGATGTATATGTGATTTCTTTTATAGACTTCCAAGTACTTTTAGGAGAATGTAAGTTTTTTACTAATTTGTTTTGGTCATACGTGTTTTTTAATGAGAATATTAAATTTGAGCAATAGGTTTTATATCTTAAATAGGTTGTTTTGATTGTATAATTATTTGGGTTTTTTTTATAGTTACTATGAAGTTTGTCCTTGTTTCGGATACATCTTAGAACTCCTGGTGTTATCCAAGGCTTGATAGTTCTATTTTTCTTAGGTATTAGTATTTTATTTGTGTTGTTATTTATGGAACTTGAAATTATGGAAATAAATTTATTCGTTATGTCTTCTACATCGTTGCTGTTTATTATATATTCGAAGTCAATTTCTTTAAGTTGTGTAAGTACTGCAGGCCAGTTTGTTTTAGTGCGATATTTGGGTGCTTTAGTTTTACTTATTAGTTTATTCATAGATAAAACCACAGGTCGATGATCTGTTATATTCGTGTCAACGACTACGATGTATGATGGCATATTAGTTTTGAGTAGGACATGGTCAAGGCAGTTGTCTTCTCGAGTTTGGAGTGAGTGACCCGGTAAAAGACCTAGCTCAGCTGTTAGATTTAGATAACGGTTTACATTGCTGTCTAGAGTGTTATTTCTAATGTCCAAGTTTATGTCACCTAAAACTGCTATGTTTCGGAATAATTTAAGTTGAATTATAATTTCTTCTAAAGTCGATAAAAAGCCATCGATTTGTTTGTATGAGGGCGATCTATAAATACAGACAATAGCTGTTTCTGAATTTATTTTAACGACTAGGAAGTTTCCACTACTTGAGATGGGCTCCTCTACAGTGTGGTAGATTTCTTTGGATATATAAACGACTACACCATCGTTCTGTAGGGGGCAGTGGTTCGTAAAGGACATGTCATAGCCATCTAATGTAGGAACATTTTTTTCACCATTTATCCAGCATTCTGTAAGTATGATAACATCAAATTTTAGTTTTAATCTTGTTAATAATATTTCAAATTCCGTTAGATTTTTGTAAATGCTTCGAATATTCATAGATATAATTTTAATACTATTATTTACGTCACCAATGCTTGATTTACAATTTTCGACCTCACAAATAGTTGCTGAGGCTAGCGCAAGGGCGTCAAGATCTTGATAAATTTCATTAAACGAAAGCATTAATAACAGTAAAGCTAAATAGGTGTAGGTATAGGGTGCAGTGGAAATAACATTCAATATATTTGACTGCACATTGAATAGTGCCAATTCGAGAAACTACAAGCCGTTGATGAAAAGATACAGTAAAATAAATAAACAAACATGTGTAAAGGCCGTTGTTTGTAGTATGTGCGTGGTGGCAACGATTTATTATTTTGTATTTAAAGTTATTAAATATATTTATTATTCTATGTATTTTTAGTCTTAGTTTTGGGTATTTATTTGTAAATAGTTGAACAGTTTTACTATAGTTTCCACGGTTGTAGGTATAACATATTATTAGACGACACCAACCTTGATAACGGCACCAGCAACCGACCGACTATATAAAGCGCGCCGCTGCCACCGCGCGCTCATTGCTTTTCGAGACTTTGTGCTATGCAGACGTTTTTGTGTTCAATTAGTGTTCTTTTGTGATTGTAATTCGTATGAACCATTTGATGTTAATTTCAATGTAAAAATAAATAGTTAGGTATTTCAAGAATTGTTTTTAAAAAAAAGTGTTTTTCTGCTTCTCTCCCAAAATCATTCGTGGGATAGATTCTCACTCCCACAGTAAAATCAGTTGTTTTTCAATCATTTTACTAAAGTTCCATTCGGTTATCTGGTTTTGATAAAACGTCCGCAAAGTACAAATTCAACTACCCTCTTTTTGCTGTTTTTTTTCGTGAAGGTTGTGTTTGTGGTTTTATATCGTGTTTTTGTGGTTTTATATCGTGTTTTTTTGAAGCAATCTTGGTGAAAATGGATAGATCGTCTCGATCTCGTTCTCGTCACCATCGCTCCCGCAGCCCGCGATCTAGGCGTTCGGACAGCAGGCATTCGCGAAGGCGCCGCTCGCGCAGTTCTTCGCGAGGGTACACCCCGCGACGTACACTACGTTCTAGCCGTAGTCCGAGCCGCCGCAACGCTGCTAGCCGTGCTGACGGTGAACGAAGGCGATCGCGAGGGCATACGCCTCGACGAGAAACACGGTATCGTAGTCCAAGTTCAAGCTATACTCATGTAAGTAGCCCTGACACAATGTATGACCGCGACCGACGCCGTCATCGTAGCTATCGAAGCCAGAGCCGTCGTCACGGTCGACATAGCCACGAGTCCTGGGGTACCATCATGTCTCGGTTACATGCTTTAGAGACTCGCGCGCAACCGGTTGATTCTGCTGGGCCCTCCTTAGGGACCGGTACCGAGCAAATAGTGGAGGCTATACAATCGCTAAAATCGGTGAGTACACGTAGCTATTACGTCTCAAATTTCGATCCTAATATTCACGAGGTAGACGCGTGGTTTGCTGAGGTAGATAGGGCTAAGGTGAGCAACCACTGGGATGATCACGAGTGCCTGTCTCGCATCGGAAGTTGTTTGAAAGGTGACGCAAAATCATGGTTAGACGAGTGGGTTACTAGTGACCGCTCTTGGAGTAATTTTAAAAATGATTTTAAATGCTTGTGCATAAATAAAATAGACACTGCCAACATTCTATTCGAGGTGATGTCAACCGATTCAAACAAATTTCGTACCTACGCGGAATATGCCCGAAAATCTTTGCTCCGCTTACGTATTGTTAAGGGTCTCAGTGACGAGCTTATCACATCTATTGTACTGCGTGGTATTAAAGATCCACACGTGAAAGCCACTGCAACAAACGCGAAGCTAGTTCCAAATGATCTAGTCAACTACCTATCTACGTTTTCGAAACCTGGGAAGGAGGTGGTCGCCGATGGCCAAGGTACACGTCACACAGGGTCTCGTAATGACGGTAGCGGCAAGACGCAAAGCAACAAGCGTCCTTTTCGGTCGTCTCACCCCAATCCCAGTTGCTATACATGCGGTGAGCCGGGGCATAAGGCGGCGACCTGTTCTAAAAAGCAAAAATCTACTGATACAGGTAAAGATAGTGAACCCAAGTCTGCCGATAACCAGAAATCTGGCTCACCATGTGCCTACTGTAAGAAGACGGGCCACCACATCAGTAGATGTTTTGCGAAACAACGGACTGAACAACGCAACAAAAGTAACGTTAACTTTTGTTCGACCCCTGTGCAAAAAGGTACCGATGTAGTAGTAGGTGTCATTGAAGGTATACCTGTCGACATTCTGATAGATAGCGGCGCGATAGATGTTTCGCTTATTTCTTCATCAGTGGTGAACCATTTCTCGTGTCGACAAAAGCCGATAAAACGTCAAATTAAAGGAGTAGGTGAATCTGTGACTTCTGTACACTCATACGTCACCCTTGTCATCGAGCTAGACGGCATATCATTGGAAGTTGACTTATTGGTGGTACCTAGTGAGTGCATGAATGCCCCAATTATAATAGGTACGGATGTGCTGAATCGTGATGGTGTGACATACGTTAGAACGAAAAATTCTCAGCGCATAACACGTGACGTCACGCACCTAGTGGCATCTGCTGTGGAGACAGACGAGCAGCGTTCTATCAAGACGTCGGTGACAGGTGACGACTTGAACGAGCTAACTGCTATCTTGGATGAATATGCTGAATTTATGATCTCAGGTACAGCCACTTCTACGGTCACTACAGGTTCTATGCACATTCAAGTAAATAGCGATAAGCCGGTGTACTATCGCCCTTACAAGATGTCACACGATGAGAAATTAAAGGTACGTGACATTACAAAGGATCTTCTTGCCAAAGGTATCATACGTGAGTCGGAGTCTCCCTACTCGAGCCCAATTTTACTAGTGAAAAAGAAGGATGGCTCCGACCGCATGTGCGTTGATTTCCGTGCTTTGAATCGAATAACAGTTAAGGATCGATACCCGCTACCTCTAATTGATGACCATATTGACCGGTTAGGTAAAGCCAAATATTTTTCGACCTTGGACATGGCTACTGGCTTTCACCAGATTTGCCTTGATGAGTCTTCCATTCCCTTGACTGGTTTCGTAACCCCGGAAGCTCATTACGAGTATTTAAAGATGCCATACGGCTTAGCCAATGCTCCTATTGTCTATCAACGGATAATAAGTAAAACATTGCGTGACTTAATAACAGAAGGTAAGGTATTGGTGTACATTGACGATTGCTTGATACTCACTTCTTCAATTAAGGAAGGTTTGGAAGTGTTGCGTAACGTGCTTTCAGTATTAACAAATGCAGGCTTCTCCATTAATTTGAAAAAGTGTTCCTTCTTGTGCACTGAGATCGAGTACTTGGGTCGCGTTATATCAAACGGTGAAGTGCGGCCAGCCACAAGTAAAGTTCAGGCTCTGGCCGACTCTGCCGTGCCAGTAAATGTCAAGCAGGTTCGACAATTTTTGGGGCTAGCCGGGTACTTTAGGAAATACATTCCTAACTATTCTACCAGGACTGCTTGTATTGCGCGTCTCACTTGTAAGGATGTTGAGTTTTGTTGGGGCACTGAACAAGAACTTGTTCGCCAAGAGATTATCACCATCCTAACCAGTGCACCTGTACTGGCAATATTCGACCCAGACTTGCCTGCGGAGGTTCACACAGATGCAAGTAGTCTTGGATATGGCGCAATTTTACACCAAGTTCATAAGGATGGTAGCAGACGTGTGGTGGCTTACTATAGCCAGGTTACGAAGGGTGCTGAGGCAAAATACCATTCTTATGAATTAGAAACCCTAGCCGTGGTCAAAGCTTTAAAACATTTCAGGCATTATCTGATAGGCGTACAATTCACTGTAATTACTGATTGTAACGCCCTGAAGGCGACACAAAACAAGAGAGACTTGTTACCGCGTGTGGCAAGATGGTGGATCTTTCTACAAGATTATGATTTTCAGATAACGTATAGGAAAGGAGCCATGATGCCACACGCGGATTATCTGAGCCGCAACCCATGTGTTAATAATATTGACCGTCCTCGTAATTGGGCTCAAATTGCCCAAGCAGGTGATGAGGAGACTCAAGCTATGATGCAGTCGTTGGAACAGGGTCAGTTGAACCCATCAAAATATGTGAAACAAAATGACATCCTCTATTACCGTTACACGGCAACGGGTGAAGAACCAAGGCTTCTTTGCTACATACCTAAGGGTCATCGCTTGAGCCTCCTCCGCATCTTCCACGACGAGCATGGTCACATTAGTGCGGATAAAGTAGTAGATTTGATCTTAAGACATTTCTGGTTTCCTGGTCTTAGACCATTTGTTGTAAAATACACGGCTCACTGTTTGACATGTATCGCCCACAAGCGTGTACCACGCGCACCGTTGCAGCCTATCACTTCTTGGAACAAACCTGATGTTCCATTTGATACACTACATGTAGATGTTTTGGGACCTCTCCCCGTGTCAAAAGGTTACAAGTATGTCATGCTTGTGGTCGATGCATTCACAAAATTCTGTTTGTTAATGCCTTTAAATCGTCAGGATGTTGACGAACTTAAGCGTGTATTTAAGTTAGTGATGTCATTGTTTGGTACACCTAAGCTAATTGTATCGGATAGGGGACGTATGTTTGAGTCAGCGGGCTTCACATCTTGGATGCAAGTTTTGGGCGTGCAGTTACATTGCATTACACCAGAAATGCATCACGCTAACGGTCAGGTCGAGCGTTATGTCCGTACGGTTCTAAATATGCTGCGAATCGTTGCCAGTCAACAAAAGAACGAGTGGGCTGATGAATTATGGCAGTTGCAGCTTATTCTAAACTTGACAAAGCAGAAAACCACACAGACATCTGCCTTAAACCTGTTGGTCGGTCACGAAAGTGCTACGCCTGCGATACGATCCCTGATAAGAGACATTGCTATTAACCAAGGAGCAGTCAATCGAGAGTCTAGACGAGAGATGCTCAGACAGAGGACGGCCGAACGGTTGGTGAGAAACCAAGCTCAGCAAGATGCGGTTGTCAATGAAGACAGGCGTCCACCTCGAGTATTTCAAGTAAATGACACGGTTTTTGTCATCAAGTATGCTCAGTCCCAAGGAAAGCTGGACCCTGGTATGAGAGGACCCTACCGAGTTGTTAAGGTCCTTTCTAATGACCGATATGAACTGAAGTTACTTGCTGGAGCGTATGGGAAGACTTCCTATGCGGCTGCTCAGTTCATGGTGCCTTGGAGAGGAGAGTGGACTCCTGAAACGTGTGCTGCCTTTTTTGAAGGTGGGCTTGAAGTCTATGTGGTATGCAAACTTTAAAGAGCCTATGCCTGTAGCCACCGTGAGGTACGCGAACTGTCTGGAGCCTATGCCTTATTGATACGGTGCGAAAGCTTTTCGGTATGCGAACTGTTTAGAGCCTATGCCGGAGAGTCGCTGAGTGGCAAGCAAACTTTAAAGCGCCTCTGCCGTGTGAGTGCTCAGTGTTCGTCATTTTTCTTACTGGTCAACCTTACAGTATGTGCGTACCGTACATATTGGTTGACCTTATACTTTTCCTAAGTGCGTACCGTACATACTGGGCAACCTTACATTATGTGCGTACCGTACATATTGGTTGCCCTTGTAGGTACTTTTCTTATGCGCGTGCCATACATACTGGCCGACCTTATACTATGTGCGTACCGTACATACTGGTCGACCTTATACTTTTCTTAGGCGCGTACCGTACACACTGGTCGACCTTATAATTTTCTTAAGTGCATGTATTACATACATGCTAGTCGACCCTATATTTTTTATTTTGATTAGGGACTGTTGGTTTGTGGTTCACAAGGATTATAAATCAACACTTTCCTAATTACTTCATTCTGCCTGGTGTTAGGTGATGGTGTTCTTAATTTTGACTAATAGCCTAACCTAACTAACATGGTCAAGAACAAGTTGTATGCTTGGCAATCTGGTAACATTGTGAAACTCATTTCAGATGCAACCGATGATTCGGACTGTCCAGATGATGTAGTAGATGATCAGCTTGCAGACTCGCCTAGACCAGAAGCTAACCAGCCAGGGCCCTCATCGCGGCCAGATGAGACTGAACCAGGGCCATCGTGTAGATCTCTCCCTGTACTCGACGCTGACTTATTAGCAGAGCCTGACAGGGACGTCAGGGTGTCAGGAGAGGCCGTATTAGACGACACCAACCTTGATAACGGCACCAGCAACCGACCGACTATATAAAGCGCGCCGCTGCCACCGCGCGCTCATTGCTTTTCGAGACTTTGTGCTATGCAGACGTTTTTGTGTTCAATTAGTGTTCTTTTGTGATTGTAATTCGTATGAACCATTTGATGTTAATTTCAATGTAAAAATAAATAGTTAGGTATTTCAAGAATTGTTTTAAAAAAAAAGTGTTTTTCTGCTTCTCTCCCAAAAATATTTTAAATAGAAATTCATTTGTATAAATTGTTAAAATGTTGTCAGGCAGTCCTGACAGCATAGTGTGCAATTGGCAAAACGCTACGTTTCTATAGCTCATTAGCTGAAGTAGATAAATAGCTGTTATTATGGAACGAGTTTTGATTTCGCAGCGGTTTAGGAATAACAATGAAACACCAATTTTTATAAGCGTTAGGTAAATACAACACAATTTTACACAAAAAAGAACTGTCTCGTTTGAGCACTTAGATAGCCACAGTAGGCAGATTAGGCAGGCATTTGCATTCATAGTTACTGTGCTTGTTATTATTAGGTTTTTATAGGTTGTGGTTTGTATGTATCGGTATTTAGTCTCAGACCGGTGTATGTGTAATAAAGTTAACGCAAGCGATAGTATTGTGTTTGAAGTGGTGTAGTGCGCATCTAAATTAAACTTAAAAACATTATGCTTTTTTAATGTCATGTTTTGTTGAATCATATGTGTAATAATAGTGCTTTTTGTGTATCTGAAAATAGATAAATAGTTGAGTGATAGTGTTTGTGAAGTGAAGTGTGAAAAGTACTCACAGTTAGACTTGAATGGAATGTTTAGGTTACAAACAATTGGTAAGTTATTACTTTTACGATTTATGTGGTGAGAAATATAGGGTTGAGAGAATAAATAGTTTATAGCTAGGATCGTGAGTCAGCACAGGTTTTGAAGGACCTCGATCTGGCCTTCATCCTTGAGAAGTATTGCGGGCGAACCTTCGGTCTTCCGAATGTAGACCCGGCCGTTAGCGGTCCAGCAGAATTTGTAGGATTTGGTCTTCATTAACTGCCTTCCCAGGAAATAAAGGCGCCTGGCTTTGTTCGTCAAATGTTCACCAATAAAAATAGGCCCAGATTGATCAGTAAGACCCAGATGGTGGCAGCTCAGCTTGTTTCGGGGCTGGTTTAGGTTATGTGTCTTGGCAGCTTTTAGTAGGTTATGTTTACTCACTACATTGTTTAGCTCTGCGACAATCGTCTGCTGGCCTTCTTATACTATATGAAGTATGTAGAAATGTATTCTAAATCCCAATTAACCTAAAAACTATCATAGGTGGTAGGTAGTTGCTTTTTAAGATAGTTTTAAGGTTGTATTGTAAATTAAGCTATTTTTTTTATATGTTATAGACCATCCTTTGGCTACAATCTCACCTGATGGTGGGCGAAAATGTAGCCAACGGTGAAACATGATGGTCTAGAAGACATTAATTCACTCTTTGCCTTGAAGAGGCCCAGATCGTTGTGGTCAGGAGAAACTGCCGACCGCAATGAGTGCCATTCCTTGGAGGTTTCTGTTCAGTTAAACGATTAAGTATTTTGTATTGCATACCCGGTTAAGACGTTTCAAAAACAAGACTAGCCGTTTTTCAATAACTATGCGTCTGATATCGGCTCAAACAAGTCTCGCAACTCCAGGAGCAGAGATTAACGGAATAGAGTTGGCCACGATTACGAAGGGGATCAGCAGAGTATCAAAACTTTGAACTTTAACACGTGGTGCCAAAGTTCAAAGTTACGGCCCACGTACGAGTTGCTGAGTTCGACGCCTCGGGCGAGCCGATATTAGCTCAAGAACATAGACGTGTCTTATAAAATCTTTATAAGTATTGGCTTCTTCAAAACGGTTTATGATGTGATTTAGCGGAGATACATGTAACGTAAACAAAGGGCTTTTTCAAACATAAAAAATGCCATCACTTTATATCAATATTAAAGGGCGGCTCATTCAAGCACAAACACGCGCAAGCGCTTTTTCAACAAACAAAGATGTCAACACCAACACTGACAATAACACGTCAATTGACTATAGAATGTCAAATAACGACAGCGGTGATATTTTTTTACCAACAGGCAAATACTCTTTTGCGATTGCTTGATTTTAGATTAAAACGCTAAGGACTGCAGTACGACGACATAAATTGAATCTGTCAAACGGAAACAGTTCAGAGAAGTGAATCGCAATAATACTTTATAAAACGACCTTAGAGGATTCCCAATCCACTGGGAATCCTACTAGTTTAATAAAATAAGGATTTACTACGGTAAAACGGCTACCTAGCTAGACAGATACTAAAACGTTACAAGGAAAGCTAACATCTAACCTCACCAAGCCTACTTTTTTCTAGCTAAAAACAAACCGCTGTCGTTTTTCTTAGGCCTACAACGCACTAGGCGGCTGGCCGCAATGCTGTTTGCCGTTCCGGCTGGCCGCACTTCGATTTTTACATAAACCCGCATGATATCAACACGATGATTTGCGGCCAGTTTCATATAAAAATCTGTTTATTCCTAAACACTTATTTTATGTCTATGCTAGTGAGAAAGTGTCAAAATGAAATTAATGTTTGGAAATTATCTGCATTGAGATATCTTCAAGAATCTTGAGCAGCAAAAAGTCTAAAAGTCTAAGCCTAAAATTGTCTACCATGCAAGTGCATTATAGTCGTGAGGGTTTCTCTTTAATTTTATTTATCATCTCATTAGTCTAAAATTGTCTACCATGCAAGTGCATTATAATCGTGAGGGTTTCTCTTTAATTTTATTTATCATCTCATTTTTAACATCATCATAGAAGTTAAATGCCGCAGCTTCGGTCAGACACTGCACTTTGTAAAGTCTAGCAAAGCCTTCTCCAGCTATTCCAGTAACTAACATCATAATAAAAGTCTACTATCACGGCTTTAAGTGGAACGTACTGGGCTTTTTGCAGCGACGCGTAATGGGCGTTCTGCTATAATGTTTTTGAATCTCAGTAAAAGTGAATTTCCATCAAAGTCGAAAAATTCGCTTACGGGCCTTTTAAGCTTAAGATATACTTTGTGACGTGTCTGTGTATCGATGTATCGACTTTTTAAACAGAATAAATTGGCTAACGATAAGGGAGATGATTTTCAAATAAAGTGTACTTTTAAATTATATAAATTCCAGATTTTCAGTAAAACGATTATTAAACTCTATTAAGATGCGAAATACAACGCTGTTACAAAACGTTGAATGTGCCGACAGACATAAATACTCGGTTTTGTAACCAAGCACAAATCAATGTGTGTTGATAGGATGCGGTTATTTGAATGCTATCTCTGCGAGAGACTCTGTGTGCTATTCATTCGGGTGCCGTTTGTTTGATCGCGGAAGCCGATGTGAGGGTACAAACGTAATAATCGATTGCATTAACTAAGACACCGCTACGAGTAGGTCTGAACATAACACCGTATCAACAATGAATAATAAAAACAAGAACAACTTCGCCAAAACATATTTTAAAACTTGTTCTCCAACAAGGAAGAAAACTTCCCGTTTACACAAACACCTAATTTACCAATAAGTGTTTCGGAAGGAAAGTTGGAAATTTTTGCCATTTATATCTGCGCAAAAGTTCCCGGGGCATTTTCATTAGGTGAAGTTGTAAAACGTATATAAATTTTAATGATTTCAACAACTTTAGGGAGTAATGAGTTTTCGGATCGGTTCCATGCCCCTTCCAGGCTCATGAACGATGTGAAAACTCGACGAACTTTGGAGTGACGAATTACCCGGACCCATAAATATTGGGTGCGATAATGAGTCTTGTAAAAATGCCTTTATTATTACCTTTCACTACTCTTTTTGTAACACTAAATAAGATTGGCAAAAACAAATTAGATTAAAGCTAAATTTTACTCTTTTTACCCGTATAACGAACGTCTCTTAAAAAAGCTTAATAAAACTCAACACAATGAGCATATCAGACTACTAGCTTAAATGCATCTAGTAAATGCTACGAATAATAGCCACATTCTAAACAACAAATAATAACGTAGAATCATTTACAATATATGCCCCCATCGTAAAATATGTAAACTAAACAATTCAACGGAGCGAGAACAATAAAATATTTTCCGTATTTCTAAACGGGCCACTGTGTTTGTTGTACCGCAGAAAAATATATCACAACGTCCCTCTGAGCGTCGCTTGGCTTCAGAAACCAGAGCTATATAACATTTCATTAGCGGTCAGCCGCGACGTTCCGGTTACACAGACAATAAATTTTCATTTTTGCTAGAGCACAAGTGAAAGAAAAAGACAGATAGTGAGGGCCTTATAGTAGCTCTTTACAGATCACATTCTAGCTTAGATGTCTTAAAGGCTCTCTTTTTTTGAGACCAAGCCGGTTCAATCCGATTAGTTATTCTCTATCTAAAGTATAATAATAGGTATAACCAGTACTACAATAATATATCATAATACGTTCCCAAATTTACATTTTGTGCGATAATAAACAATATTACTTCATTTACTATGTAAAAACTTATGAATGTATAATGTAAATATTTCAAACTATTTAAAGAATGGAAGAACTATGCCTATTTTTCTATGGACGAGGGCTTTGATGTCTGCGACCCAGTTTTTTAACATCTAAAGATGCTTTCGTTTTTCTATAAATTAATTACGTACTAACTGGTTTTTGCTCCTATTAAAGCATAATCTTATTTTTGGATGTTTGGGTAGAGGTAGGCCAAAGAAAAGATGGATGGACAGTGTGAAGGATGACAGTGAGATGGATAAGAAGGAAGTGAATACAGAGATGACGGCTGATAGAGGAGAATGGAAGAGAAGAACATGTTGTGCCGACCCCGCATAAAGTGGGATAAGGGCAGGAAGAAGAAGATCCTGTCACTTTTTTATTTATAGTGTGACGCCGTGCTGACGTAACTGCGTGGGCGTGCAGGGCGGTGAAGTTTTTGGCAGGCGTCGTCATTGTCACAACGGCCGGGCTGTCAGAGCTACGACTGCAAAGCAGACGACGCGAGTTCGAGCCCGGTCCAGCTATGAAGATTTTTGTTCGACATTTTAATGTTACCAGAAAGTTCTAGTAGCGGCGAGTGCCTTCTTTAAGGAATTCAAATAAAGAACCGAAAGTTCTGGACTAAAACAAGAAATGATGTAAGAAGGAAAAGACGATCGGAATCCAACAGAAGAAAACGAAAAGACTAACGAAATTCAATAAATGACGATCGAAATCCAATAAATGACAATCGAAATTCCGGGTATATAAGGAGCTGCAAGCGCGCCTACGGGCAGTTCAGTGGAAAGTGATCTGAAGAAAGGAACAAGAAGAAAAAGTGAAAAGTGGAAAAAGTGAACAGTGAAAGTGAATAGTGAAGTAAACAGTGAATAGTGAAGTGAAGTGCAAAGTGGTGAAGTGCTCCCAGTGGACTGTCAGTGTTCGGAGCACAGCGTTGAACCGTGTAACGCATAGTGCGCGGGGACAGTGTCGGACAGTGCTACGCGTTCAGTACAGTGTTACGTGTTCGTAGTGCGAATAAATCGCTACTTTCGGTAAAACGCTCGTTTCCTTCCAATCCCTGTACCCACTTCCGTAACATTTGGTGTCAGAAGTGGGATTGGAAGGTAAAATGCCTGTCATGCCGAGGGAAGGCGTGAGCACTCGCGCTAAGACTGGCTCGCAGCGAGCCAGTGGCTCTGGCGCCGAGGTTGCTGAAGAAGAAACCCCTGGACGCCAAGACAACTCCGGAGGGGCAACTACTGCAAGTGCGTCGACGAGGACCCAGGTTGGACCAGACCTGGGCGCCTTGTTTGAGCAACTGCGCGCCATGCAGGAAGAGCAAGCTCGCCGGCAGGAAGAGCAGCTGCGCGCCATCCAGGAGGAGCAGGCTCGCCGCCAAGAGGAGCAGCTGCGCGCCATCCAGGAGGAGCAGGCGCGCCGCCAGGAAGAACAAGCCCGCCGGCAGGAGGAGCAGCTGCGCGCAATCCAGGAGGAGCAGGCTCGCCGCCAAGAGGAGCAGCTGCGCGCCATCCAGGAGGAGCAGGCGCGCCGCCAGGAAGAGGATGCACACCGCCAGGAAGAACAAGCCCGCCGGCAGGAAGAGCAGCTGCGCGCCATCCAGGAAGAACAGACTCACCGGCAAGAGGAACAGTTGTGCGCATTGCAGAAAAATCTTTTGACCGCTATCACCGACAGCATGCGGAGGGTAGAGGCGGTAGAAGAAACTGTACAACAACACGGAAACCGCCTCAACTCCATCGAGGAAGACGTCAAGAAGCTCAAAATAAATGGGATCCCGGCCTCAGCGACCGTAGTAAGTGCATCAACAGCAGGCGGAAATTTCAAAGTCCCGCCTTTCGATGGAACCTCTTCCTGGGCGGCTTACAAGCTACAGTTTGAGGCTGTGATGAACCTGAATGGGTGGACCAAGAGCCAGGCTAAAACCGCGCTTACTTTGGGACTACGAGACAAGGCTTTGACCGTGCTGGAGGCCTTGGGAAGTGATGCAACCTACGAGCAGTTGCTGGAAGCCTTAGAATCGCGCTACGGGGACTCGCACCTGGAGCATGTTTTCCGCGCTCAACTCCGTGATCGATGCCAACGAGCGAACGAGTCATTGCAACAGTGGTCCCTGGAGGTAGAAAAGTTGGTCCGGAAGGCGTACCAAACATCGCCGGCATCGGTCATTGACAGCATGCTTTTGCAGTCGTTTGTCGACGGTATTTTCGACGCGGAAGTAAGAGCTGCCGTGCGCTTGGGTCATCACGGTCACATCAAGGAAGCCGTCGCGCATGCGCTTGAAGTAGAAGCCGTCCGACGAGACCCAAGGAGTGGACGTCTGAGGGAGATTAATTCCACGGAAGTGGAGCGGGTAAACCAACGTAGAGCTTTCATCCCTAGATGCTACAACTGTGGGGAACGGGGACATCTGAGAAGCGGCTGCCCGAATCGGATTACAGAGAGACGAGGGACCGATGCTTGTGTACAAGCGTCGGAGAACCAGGAAAACTAATTCCAGCCAGGGCTGAGGGGTGGGCGCTGGCCGGTAGACATGAAGCCCCGAAAATCAAGATTCATCAGAGCACAGATGGCAACAGTTTAACTGTTAATGGATCAGTAAATGGAATTTCGTGCTCATTGACTTTGGATACTGGAGCGTCACGTACGGTAATTGGGACACAGCTGATAAGAAGAAACGGAAAGATCAACGTTCAGAAGGGAGCTTACCAGCTAACAACGGCTACCGGCCAGCGCATACCAGTATCAGGTGAACAGAAAGTGGCTATCAAGATTGGTCATAAACTTTACTGGCAACAGGCGGTAGTAGCTGACATTGTGGATGACTGCATTATTGGCCTGGACTTCTTGAAGGAACATCGGTGCAAGCTCGACATTCACTCCGGCGTCCTCAAGTGTGGAGAAGACGAAATACCGATGAGAGGTGGTGGTGAAGGCAAGGTGTACTGCATTAAGAACACTAAACTATTGCCAAGATCACAGACGCTAGTTCCAGTAATTTTTCCTGGAAGTAAAAGTTTGAAACAGCGACGGTGGACAATACTAGAAAAAGCGGATAACGAGTCATCGTGGTTGCCAGCACGTACGGTCGTCAATTCATCCGCAGAAACAGTGGTACCTGTGCTAAATTTGAGCAATGAAGAACAGGTGTTAAAGAAGGGCACCCTAATGGGACAGAGCGAAGAAATCGTGTGGTTGCGGAATTGTCAAGAAACCAAAAAGACGGATGCAAGTTCAATCGACGTCAACAGTATACTGGAAGAATGTAAGCAAGATTTGACAAGTATTGAATTGCTCAAGGCAAAGAATTTGCTACGTCGGTACTCCGATATATTTTCGAAAAATGATGGTGATATCGGAAGGACGAGTATGGTTCAGCATAAAATCAATACTGGAAATGAACAACCAATACGACAACGACCTCGCCGAATTCCTTTTGCCAGAGAAAAGGAAGTGGACGACATGATTCAAGACATGAAGGATAATGAAGTAATTGAACCATCGTCTAGTCCGTGGTGCTCACCAGTGGTTTTGGTGAAGAAAAAGGATGGGTCAACGAGGTTCTGTATTGACTATCGCCGACTAAACGACGTGACCAAGAAGGACAGTTATCCATTACCAAGGATAGACGACACTTTGAATACTCTCGACGGCATGAAATGGTTTTCTACGCTGGACCTTAAAAGTGGATATTGGCAAGTGGAGTTGGATCCTAAGGATAAGGAGAAGACCGCGTTCTCCACAGGAAAGGGCCTCTGGCAGTTCAGAGTGATGCCGTTTGGGCTGTGCAACGCCCCGGCTACTTTCGAGAGGTTAATGGAACGTGTCCTTGCTGGGTTGCTGGGAGAAACCTGCTTGGTGTATCTCGATGACATTATAATAGTGGGGCGAGAATTTGATGACCATTTGAAGAAGCTGGAGTCCGTATTTAACAAGTTGAGAAGTGCAAATCTGAAACTAAGCCAGAAGAAGTGCTCATTCTTCAAACGGCAGGTGAACTATTTGGGACACGTTATTTCGGAAAGCGGCGTTGAAACGGATCCATCAAAAATTTCGGCGGTTAAAGATTGGCCTGTGCCTGCGGACAAAACACAAGTACGGGCGTTTATGGGACTTTGCTCTTATTACCGTCGTTTTGTCCAGAGTTTTTCGGATATAGCGAAGCCATTGCATAGACTAACAGAAGAAAAACGGCCTTTCGTCTGGGACCAACAATGCCAGGCGGCTTTCGAGGAACTTAAGAGCCGGTTATGTGAAACACCAGTACTCGGATATCCGGATCAGTGCAATGAATTTGTAGTTGACACAGATGCAAGTAATACAGGGATAGGAGGAACACTCTCACAAAGAAAAGGAGACCAAGAAGTTGTGATAGCTTATTACAGTAAATCCCTGTCAAAACCAGAGCGGAATTATTGTGTCACTCGAAGGGAGCTACTTGCAGTTGTCAAAACACTTCAGCATTTTAAGAAGTATTTATTGGGTCGGAAATTTCTAGTCAGAACAGATCATGCAGCCTTGAAGTGGCTACTGCAGTTCAAGAATCCTGAAGGACAAGTTGCGCGATGGATTGAACAACTACAGGAGTACGACTTTGTAGTAGAGCATCGCAGTGGAAAGTCTCATGGGAATGCTGATGCTTTGTCAAGACGGCCGTGTTCTGAAGACTGCAAGCACTGTGTGAAACAGGAAGATAAAGAAAAATCTATGGTCCGAGTTATAAAAACTGATACAGTAAATGATGATTGGAGCAGCGATGCCATGCGTAAACTACAAGAAGAAGATGAAGACCTTAGACCAATACTCAATTGGGTGAGAGATGGATCCGCACGCCCAGGATGGAGTGAAGTTGCTGGAATGAGTGCAGTAACGAAGAGCTATTGGGCACAATGGAATAGCCTGCTCTTACACAATGGTCTTTTATGTCGAAAATGGGAGAGTGCATCAGGACAAGACAATCATCTTCAGACAGTTGTGCCGAAGTCAAAGATTTCTGATATACTGCGAGCGTATCACGACGGAACATCAGGCGGTCATCTCGGTGTGAAGAGAACTTTGGTGAAAATTCGTCAACGTTATTACTGGTTGCACTGCAAGGAAGATGTTGAAGACTGGTGCAAGAAATGTACGAGTTGTTCCTCTGTCAAAGGACCACAAACAAGAAGTCGGGGACCGTTGAAGTTATACAACGTGGGTGCTCCTTGGGAACGAATAGCTTTGGATGTGGCCGGGCCGTTTCCAATGACGAATAGTGGAAATCGTTACATTTTGGTAATAATGGATTACTTCACAAAGTGGCCAGAAGCGTTTGCATTACCAAATCAAGAAGCTGTTACTGTGGCTAGCAAACTGGTGAATGAAGTTTTCTGCCGATTTGGACTACCCCTTGAAATCCATAGTGACCAAGGCAGGAATTTCGAGTCGCAAGTCTTTCAGGAAACATGCAAGATTATGGGGATACACAAAACTCGGACTACGCCGTATCATCCGCAATCTGATGGAATGGTGGAGAGGTTCAACCAAACTCTAGAGCGGCATCTGGCAAAAGTTGTTGAAAGTCATCAGAACAATTGGGACGAGTACATTTCTCTGTTCCTTCTGTCGTATAGAACTGCGGTTCATGAGAGTACCTCTACTACACCGGCTCGAGCGAACTTTGGTAGAGAGCTTCGACTTCCAGCGGATCTTCTCGCGGGTTGTCCTCCAGATACGCCTAGCTGTATTTCGGAATACGCGGAAGATTTGAGAAGGAAAATGGAGGAAGTTCACGGGCATATGAGGGAAGAGAATCTGCGTGCTAGTGAGCGAATGAAAACGCGATACGACAGAAGCGTCAACTCCAAGTCCTTTGAAGAAGGTTCTGCTGTTTGGCTTCACAACCCCGTTCGAAGGAAAGGAAAATCTCCAAAACTACAACCGAGTTGGGAAGGCCCTTTTCAAGTAATTACGAGGATCAATGATGTCACATATAGAATTCGGAAAACGCCAAGAAGTCCAGCGAAAGTGGTTCATGTGGACAGGTTGGCACGGTACTACGGCTCTAACGATGCTCGGGACGAGCACGTCTAAGGAGGGGGTAGTGTGACGCCGTGCTGACGTAACTGCGTGGGCGTGCAGGGCGGTGAAGTTTTTGGCAGGCGTCGTCATTGTCACAACGGCCGGGCTGTCAGAGCTACGACTGCAAAGCAGACGACGCGAGTTCGAGCCCGGTCCAGCTATGAAGATTTTTGTTCGACATTTTAATGTTACCAGAAAGTTCTAGTAGCGGCGAGTGCCTTCTTTAAGGAATTCAAATAAAGAACCGAAAGTTCTGGACTAAAACAAGAAATGATGTAAGAAGGAAAAGACGATCGGAATCCAACAGAAGAAAACGAAAAGACTAACGAAATTCAATAAATGACGATCGAAATCCAATAAATGACAATCGAAATTCCGGGTATATAAGGAGCTGCAAGCGCGCCTACGGGCAGTTCAGTGGAAAGTGATCTGAAGAAAGGAACAAGAAGAAAAAGTGAAAAGTGGAAAAAGTGAACAGTGAAAGTGAATAGTGAAGTAAACAGTGAATAGTGAAGTGAAGTGCAAAGTGGTGAAGTGCTCCCAGTGGACTGTCAGTGTTCGGAGCACAGCGTTGAACCGTGTAACGCATAGTGCGCGGGGACAGTGTCGGACAGTGCTACGCGTTCAGTACAGTGTTACGTGTTCGTAGTGCGAATAAATCGCTACTTTCGGTAAAACGCTCGTTTCCTTCCAATCCCTGTACCCACTTCCGTAACAATATATTGCTTGACGATTTTATTATAGTTCATGCGTCAGTTATTTTATTATCTGTGGGTAGATTTGCCTCAGGCTCACATAACTATTCACAGCACACGTCGACCTCTGTAAGGACGAAATATTTGATTAAAAAGAATGCGGCCAAAAACGAACCAAGTAAACATAGACAGTCGTATTGAAGCTATTCATTTGAGGTTGAGTTTCGCAAAAACGTTATCTACAGTTGTTTTAGTAACCGTATATTATTGTACCTAATATTGACTTGGATCTCTTAGTTTTGATTGATTATAAGCACTTTTACTTTGATAACTACGATGTTCTTTAAAAACACTTCGTCTTCTTCTTATCGTGTCACTGGTTCTCTAGAATTAAATGTGGTGAAAGGATTTTAAGTGCAACTCAAAGAGGCTCCTTTCGTGCACTTGACACATATTTTCGAACTTTTTACGTTCTACCACATGCCCGGTTTCCTCACAATGTAAAACACTAAATAATTTATTTGGAAATAATTTGTTTGTAAGTAAGTATAATTCAACGAATACCTAATCAGATTAATTTTTGATCCTAAAATAAATAGGTTGTTCAGCTGCTAAGAACTAAGCCAATCAGAACCTTGTCAACGCCACAATTTGCCTTATTGCCCCACATCTGCTCCTAACCCTCACACATCCATTAGGGTAGGAGGAAAGCCTGTAATTACATAGAAGTTTAATTATATTTCATCACAGATACCGCAAATCCTTTGAATGAAAAGTTAGCCGCAGACCAAGTTTTATGACGTTATGTACCGCCCGAGGCTGTGATGAAGGATTACTCCACAACTTGCTACCGTCTAAGATTAGTTACAACCTCTGGTTACTGCTTTATTTTCTAGAGCGATAAATTGGCATCTACTATGTAGGTAATAAGTGCTAACTTGTAATAGTTTGTTATCGTTTATTTTCACGATTTACGAGCTTATTCTATTTTACGAAATTGAACTTTAGAACTTAGGGAATAAAGGACTGCAGTGAATTGGCAATTTACCACGGACATTTGTGGCTATAGAATCCGGATCGTGAAACATTTAAACCTATAGCAGGAATTGGTCTGCAGCCAATAATAATCGTCGGGCGAAAAATCATCCATGCTTATAAGAACATTATTTGAAAATCAACCTTAGCAAGATTAATATTTAGTTGAGTAAAGTCACTTTTTAAACGATCATGGTGTTTAACACTATTTTTATGAACTACAGGATATTTAACATTATTAAATTTTGGGAGTTTTGACTCCCGATATTTAGGCACAATTTGTTTGCGCCATGATCACACAGTTGAATTGAAATACAGGGTTATTCATTATTAGCTGCAAATACTCAGGAATTAGGTTCAACAAATAAAATAAAAAATATTTATAAAATGTTTTTTTTTAAGTTTTGTTATGAAAATCCCGAGAAAATCAATAAAGGAATCATTGGCGCCTGACCTATTTTGACCTTTGATCCGCGCCCGCGCGCCGTGAGTGACACTCTGCGTTCAGTCACCGCCTGGGTGGGTCATCGTCCTGTTCTCCGTGGCAATCATTATGCAATAGCCGTAAAGAAATTAATAAAAATAAAATTTTGATACAAAAACTTGAAAAAATTTTTGATCAAATTTAAAAAAAATAATTTCATAAATATTTTTTATTCTATTTGTTGAACCTAATTCCTGAGTATTTGCAGTTAATAATGAATAACCCTGTATAGTAAAAAAAATATATTTGCAGACTAATCGATCTACCCTCTTTCGCACTCTTTTATAGTTTCAACACTTACAATCATGGTTAATATCCCGTTGTTCGTAAAAATCTATATATCTTAAGAGCGCATCGTGCGAAAATTTGAGATTTAAAAAAAAAAATTCATAACTAAATAACTAAGTGACATTTTAAAAATCGCAAAAGGACTAATTGTAGACTATACATTTGAGATTAATTCGAATTTAAGTGTGGTAAAAAAATATACTATTTAACATGACATTCTATTTAACGCTAATGAAAATCGTATGTCAGCTGTAATCTCAAATGTATAGTCTACAATTAGTCCTTTTGCGATTTTTAAAATGTCACTTAGTTATTTAGTTATGATTTTTTTTTTTTTAAATCTCAAATTTTCGCACGATGCGCTCTTAAAAAAAATTGGAAAGTCGTATTAATCACACTATTCATAACTCAAGAACGGCTGAACCGATTTGGCTGAAAATGTATGGGGAGGCAGCTTTGAACCGGGAGAAGGACAAAGAATACTTTTTATCCCAAAAAAATAAACGGGAACGGGCGAGCGAAGCCGCGGGCGACCGCTAGTAGTTAATAAAGTCAGTTTTGTAATGCTCATAGAGGAGTAAAAATAACAAAGTATTCGGAATAAGTACAAGAATCTACATTTTAATAACTTTATAAAGTTCATTCTGTGGAGCTCTGGCGCTGTAACCGTCCCTGAAGTCGTTCAAGTTTTATTGCTGCGTGTCATCAAAGAGATAGCGGGTGGGCAATCCTCTTAGGATTTACATCCCTGACAACCTATCGGCTTTGAGGTATCAAGTTGGCCAGCAGTACATTGCTGGTAGGTACCGAAAACAGAATAAATATTACCTTGAAGAACATTTTTGTTGACCGCACATTTATTTGCTAAATAAACCTTTATTACAACTGTAGGCCTACCAGGAGCTCTGTCTGGCTCTGTCTCTCGTTCTGGTTTTGAGTGTGTGTGAGTGTTGACTTAATAAATCTTACGTCAAAACGTCACTCACACAGAGCCAGACACAGCTCATTGTGTCTCTTGTGTATTTTGTAAATATTTATTGTTAATTTGTAAGTTTTTTTTGTGTAAATAAACAAAGTTTATTTGCAAATAAACTTATACTCTTCTTCTTCTTATCAAATCACTGTTTCCTTAGAACCATGTGTGGTGAAAGAAAAATAAAATCATTTTTATCTAAAAGGGAAGGGAGATTGGTCCCATACAAATTTCATCTTTATATTAAGTCTGTTTCTCAAATTTTTAAACATAGATTACTTCAGCGTCAACAAACTACCTGAACATCACTCACCTATATGGAACCCTTCGTACCACAGTGGTCAGAACCCTTTTCAAGGCCGTGTCTTAATGGTTACCGCTGACATTTAGAAAAGGGTCACTAATTTATCTAAACAGAGTTGGTTACAGTTTCCTTAATTATAGTTTAACTTATTTGCGGCGCAGCTGCCCCCATTCACTCATTACTCAGAGTAGTACTTAAACAAGTATGAAGCTAATTGCAGCGTTGGTATGCTTAGCTTTTATGAGTTGGTACAGCATCGGTGGATCTAGTTACGTAACGACTTAAAGAGAGTCATAATTGAATCTATCACCTTCTCAGTCTTCTCCTTTATCCTAACGTTCTAAGTTTGAATATAATACGATTTTCAAACCTATTTAAGAAAGTTTGCGCCAGTGACTGGCGTGTGTAACTTGAAATACAACATTAAAATTAAATCAAAAACATAATACCTACAATATTTGAAGATAAGGTTAGATTATTAGAAAAAAAAACTTGAAAACCTATAAAACCCGTATTTTATAACAACTTGGTATACTGATAGAAGAAGCATTAATGCAATAATATCGTTACAATAATAGGTTTATTTGAAGTCCAGCTATTACTGAATGACTGATTCCAACCAAATCACCAAAAACATTAGGGGCGGTTTAATGGATACTAATCGGCCGATCAAATATTTGACAGCTGTTTATATAAAACTTTGCAATCAAACATTTGACTTGTACACTAATATAATTATCAAATATTTGACTATTCGATTCTTCTTCTTCTTATCGTGCCACTGGTTTCTTCGAACCAAGTGTGATGAATAGATTTTAGGTCTGGACTGTAGTGTGGTAATCCATGAAAACAGTGAAGCTAGCTCTTATAGTAATTTGATATCTTATACATCAATCAATATTTTTTTTATTTATTTTTTTGTGAATTATGATAAAGCTTCATACACATTCTTCATGATTTACATTCGTATTCTTGATTTACTCCGAGTGTCATCCACTCTAGGATAAATTACGTAGAATTTCAATGTTTATATCAATGACTGGCCTCTCAGCTCAGTTGGTAGTAGCTCTACCTTCTGACCCGTAGGTCGTGGGTTCGATCCCCACCGAGAACAAATATTTGTGTGGTGAATACAGATGTTTGTTCTTTGTCTGGGTATTGTTTTGTATTGTATTCTTTATAGGCATGTACTTATTTACAAAAATATAAATGTATATAAATATATATCAGGTATCTGGTTCCCATAGTACAAGCTCTGCTTAGTTTGGGGCTTTATGATGTGTGAATTGTCTATGATATTTAATATTTATTTATATTGTTTATAGTTGAATGGATGTCAAAACTGTTCTGCCCCTAATTGCGTTTCATGGGTCATTTCAAATCGTTGACTTGGATTTCTTTATTTTAATGAGATAAAAGGTTTACGCCGTTGGCTACGAAACTAATTTATCTACCTAGTGAATAATGCAAATTTTTTGTTGTTCTAATTAAGTAAGATTTACATAAATACCCGTAGCTAAAAATAAGTTAGCTGACCGCATCCGAGGTACTACACTGCACTCTAAGACCAAAATCTCTTGGGGAAAAAGCTGCAAAGTTGAAATGGGACTGATCCGGCTTTTGGCGCATGCCTGATGTGCTACAGGCCAAAATTACCACATTGCGGAGCCCTGAGACTGTAAGGAACGGTAGACCACGCAGGCGATGTCGGGACGAGCAGGACGCCTTTGAGAGAGACTGCCAACTGGTGGCACAAGGTCGTGGAAACTGACGACATTAGGGGGAGACTTTTGCCCAACAAAAGCATGATGCGAGCTAATAGTCAAATAAATAAATATGTTGGACAAACCACACTACACTAGCCCCAAATTAAGCAGAGCTTGTACTATGGGAAAGTTAGCTGAAATAAAACTTATAAACTCATTTTTTGTAAATACATATTTTCTAAATATGTATTTACAAAAAATGAGTTTATAAATTTTATTTCAGACAACTTCTGTAATTATGTATTAATCTAGCTTTTGTGCTGTTTGTAAGCATTATTTTGGCCTATATTAAGCTATGCTAAGCTATGCTTATCTGTGCCATAGATCGTGGGTTAGATCCCCACCAAAAACCAATATTTGTATGGTGAACGCAAATGTTTGTTATCTGTCTGTGGTTGTTATATTGTATAGAATACCTTGGCTTGCCTTTAGTAATCGAGCACATCCGGTAGTGCAAATGGTTTCTCATGAATTTCCGAAATACAATTCACGGCCATTTAATTTTGAATACAGCTGGAAATCACAGGCATTTTATACCGAGCTTCCACAGTGAAATCGTAATAATACATCAGCATACGAATTTCCCGGGAAATAGGCCGATACAAATTTCCCCTGAAGCAACATTTCCGAAGCATTTGTACCTTTATACATGCCATCTGGAGCTGTTTATTCCTGATTACGGAACAGGACGAAAAAATAATAGAATTGGGTATCACAAAATGAGATCTTTCCGCGATATAATTTCACATTTTACTTTTACAAAGAGTTTTTTACTCAAGGGGTTCGCATTCTTGGTCACTTTTAAAAGTTCTGTGCCCAAAGGGTGCTTATCTTAGCGTATGTTGTCATCAATCGCAACATTCACTCTTTGCAGTAGGTAATTATTATTAAACATGAAGAAGACCTATTAAAGCTTGTAGAATAGAATAGAATAGAGAATTAATTATTCACTACATGAAAGGTTGCAAAGACATAGCCACTGCAGTAGCTAGTCAAATTCCTATTGTATTCAATAATAATAAGTTTAAAAACTTAAGAAGCCCACTTCATGTTTCAGGCCAAACTGTTAAACCAATATTGATGAAATGTCAATGTAACCAATTGGTAAGTATTACCTTTTATTATGCAATAACATAAATAAAAAAATCAACACCCTAACTTGAGAACATCTATTTTTATTTGAAGTCGGTTAAAACTATATTTTATTAGCCGCTTACATTTGGATCAGTTGAGTTACCTCTAGTTCGTTGGTCGGTCTGCAGATAGCTTCTTATAGGTATATTTTGTAAGTACTTGTATTTAATGAAAGTTTATTTGTGTGATAAGGTACTAACTATCTCAAGTAACAGAATGCTAACAGATTTTGTTCAATAAAACTAGTATTATTTGGCGCTAACGTGGTCAAAAGGTAAAAGCCTTGCAGTAAATGCGGGATAAAACCACGGTCGAAAGGGTTAGCGCAGCGAACATCGCAAACAATCGGCCTCCGGGGGCGGATGGCGCAAGGCGTCAAGCCTTACCTTCCCATAAAACGGTCACCATCAGAATACGGCACGGTAAAATACGACATGGTAACATACTGCTCAAAATACGGCATTAACTTTGAGCGTTTTACACAAGCGTATGTCGTCTCGGAAGTGTGTTCCATTTTTCTCTACCTTCTTTGTGTCTTTGTTTTCAAATGCTTTGTGTGTGCTTCTGTTGTAAAATGACTTGGTTAGGTTACTTTACATTATGTTTATTCCTATCAATATTCATAGCAGTCAAGTTCCAATGTGGTGCCACTCTAACTAAGCACGCTTGGTTTTCAAATTTTGCGATGACATTTCATGACGTCTTAATAGACAAGCAATGCTCAAGATTGTAGTAGTGTAGTATTGAAGATGCCCCTTAAAATAACTCGTACAAGAGTCTTTTGGATCAGCAAAAAAAGACTGATAATGCCTGTAAATTTCTAAGAACTGTTGCTTAACCGGAACCTAATCCGATATTTTACACGTTGCTGAGAACCTTTAATGTCGTTGGGAAAACGGCGAAGCAATCGGGGAGATATTTAACCTACTTTACTAAATAATAGTTCTAAAGACACACAATCAGCGACAAACGTGGACCATCACTTGTTTTACGGCCTGCGCTCATCTAGGCGATGGCGATGGCGATCAGCTGAAACGCTGTCAAATAGCGATTCTAAGTATGTATTTACAAAAAACGCCTATAATATAAGTATTGTATCAGCTACCTAATAGTTGGCATAGTATGTACCTACAAGCTCAGCTTAAGGCTAGCTAGGTAGTGTTTTGTGGATTAGTATTTATTTATTTGGTAAAAACAATAGGGCTACTTATGTAAACAAAAAATAAACTAACAAGTTAAAATTCTATTTCAGGGAGTAATAAGCCTGTAAATCAGTTTCTCCATTTTAGTTACCGCAATACATATAGCCTGGAGGTACGTTCTTTGTTACAAATTACTTATCCGCTCCCAACCGATGAAGAAACTTCCCAGAATCGAAATTAAATTGCTAATTTTGGTACTAAACCACAGATAAAGTAATAGTATGAATAAACCCCAGAAAGTTATCGATCCCTTCTCTAGAAAGTTCTTCTCAATTCTCAATGAGAGTAGAATTAATTTGAATTTGTCCGAACATTTTACGTAACGGTTATTTTTATTCGACGCTTGAAAAGGAACGCTGTATCAACGTGAAATACTTCGCTAGCCTTTTTTTCAAAGGATTAATTTTGGTAGGAGTAAGCAAGAGTTTAAATCACTTTGGAGGGTTCTTAAAGCTGGATTATCTCTTCTTTCGTTATCATCGTTACCAGCCTGAAGAAGTCCACTGCTGGACTAAACCTTACTCTGCAGTTTTATTTAGATTTAGTAATTACTTTTTTTAAACAACAATGTAGACAAACAAGCACGCTGGGAAGCGGGTACCGCAGCTTATAAGCAATACCAGAGACATCGCAAGCGCGTTGCCGACCCTTTAAACTTTTAAAATACCTTTTTTGAAGAACCCCATGTTATAGTCCTTAAGGAAAGCCTCAGCAGGGAGATAATTCCACAGTCTGAGTGTTCGTGGGAGAAAGTTCCCCTGAAACCGAACGGTGCGCGGCCACTTAGGCTCCAAGGTATGAGGATGAACTCTCTATCTATGGCAAACAGTGCGATGGTAGAATGAGGCTGACTATTACTACTATTACTTCTACTAGATACTGTTGATACTTGTAGAAATTATGTTTTCGAATTCTGACCGTGGTGTTCTTTTTAGTTCTGTGTCCTGACTGTAGTCATCGGCTCCCTGCCTTCTTCATCTTGATGTCTGTCCAACGTATGAGGACCTGGTTCTTCGTTTCGCTCTTTGCGAACTTTTATTCTCCAGCAGTTTTTAGTTCCATGACCTGTATTGCCTGCATATTCCCTCTGCAATGTAATAGCTCTGCGAGCTATGTCGGCTCTTTTTATCCTCGTTCATAACTTTCATCATTTTGTTTGAAAAAACGGCTCGTATCGGCTTATAATAAGGGAAAGTTTTCGGAACGGTTAAATTTCAAATCCAATATAATGTCGGCACCCGGCAACTTTGTCGTGTGTACTTATCTGGGAAGTTTTGGCAGTGTCGCGTCATGATCCACTTTAGATCATTACAATTTTGTGGCGCCGTAGTCAGGATTGGTCAATTATGTTGTTTTATTAAAGCCTGCGCACATCTAGGCGATGGCGATGGCGATTAGCTGAAATGCTGTCAAATATCGCTAACATATTTGTCAGCGTTTCAGCTGATCGCCATCGCCATCGCCTAGGTGTGCGCAGGAACTTGTCAGCACTAAAATCTTGCCGTCTCTTTCTTTTAAACTAGAACAACAATGACAAACTATTAAAGAGAAATGTGGACAGCTACTCAGATATCTTATACCATAATTCAGGAAAAAGGGTGTCTAAGAGGTTTAGTCAGAGAATCAGATCCCAAACACAATATTTCAAAGATGCCCATATTTTTCCCATACCTCTTAATTTCTGTAAGACAGAAACCCAAATAAATTCTGCTAGAGCGAGTAAAACATACACACTGTGTGCCTTAGGGTGGGGTCAGCTTTAGGCTGTGTCCTCATTAGGCAAACAGTGAGCGGCTGACTGCTTACTGACTGGCTGAGTGTCGAATCAGTCGAACACAATATCGAGTGAGTGAGCCCCTGCAAACAAAACGCCGTAATCTGCGTACAATGACACCAACTTATCTTTTCAAACTATAAGCTACTTACACACATTGTTTAATGATTTACAATAGTAGCACTCCTTTAAATAAAGAACACGCTGCATGGACACTCGATTAAAATATATAGGGTAGAGAACTGGAGGCAAGCAGTGAGTCGCTCACTGTTTGCCTAATATGGACACAGCCTTAGAGATATTTCAGTGACGGGCTCCGCGTTGGGCACGTGACATGACTTACGAGGTCATAAGACCGACGCCTATTACATGCAACACATGTAGAAGGCGGAGACTCGAGTCTCTTCAGCCATCTGTCAAAAAAATGGATTTAAATTAAGAACGCACGCGACTGGCCTGCTTTAATAGTACCTATACCTACCTGTGCTTTTTGCGCTTCCGTTGTTTTTCTTTTAATTTTATTCTTGCGATGGAAACATAGTCTTTTTGCCAAGTTCTATTTGTTTGCTTCCGTTGATGGGTTCCAATGCTGCCATTGTTGATTTTAATAAGACAATTAAAAGGTATCATTACAGCTTATTAAAAAAGTTTATAAAAGTACCCAATAGGTGACGTTAGTAAGTAATTAAATGACAAAAACCCACCCAGCCAACTGCGATCAAGTCATGTTACTATCATCTTCCTCTTTGACTGTACTGGAATGTTAAGATACATCTTGATAATATAACGTGGATTTTTTACACAAATAAGTTTAATGTGATCTATCATTTAGCGTTCCCACAGTACCAGCTTTGCTTTGCTTAGGGCAAGATGGATGTGGTGCGAAATGCCGCCAATAGCATAAAATAGTCCTAAAGATTTTGATATCCGAAAAGTTATGAGTCGGATTCGAACCCACGCGTGCATTATTCTGTTCCGCCTTAGTACTTAGAGTACTCAATCAACTACAGTAAGCACACCGGATTTTTATCCCTTTGAAGTTAGGCACCAAAAACAATTGCGCATGGTATCTACTGATGGAAAAATGACAAACTGTAAGCCTACCACAAGCTCTGTCTGGCTCTGTCTCTGGCTCTAGTTTTGAGCCTGTGTGAGTGTTGTCTAAATAAATCCTACGTCGAAACGTCACACACACAGTATAATGCACTGTTGAGCATTCACACAGACTCAAAACCGTATCAACCGTATCAACCGTATCAATTTGATACTCAAAACCAGAGACAGAGCCCAGACAGAGCTCGCAAGCTCTGTCTGGGCTCTGTCTCTGGTTTTGAGTCTGTGTGAGTGCTAACCAGTGCATTATAAACTGTGTGTGTGACGTTTCGACGTAAGATTTATTTAGACAACACTCACACAGGCTGCCTGACCCTCAAAAATAGAGTACTTAATCAATAAAGATTCAGTGCGCGTACGGTTTTTCATTTGATTTTATTTATTACCATATTTAGTAGATACACTCTCGGATTATTGGTTTTGGTTTGGTCTTTATACGGAAACTCGTATTAAATGGCATTATTCTGCGTAAGATCGATAGGTACATCTGAAAGCCACTGACTAATCCTATGAAGCTGGGCCCTGTATCTCACTGCCTACACTATATCCCTGAATAATAAAGATACTGACAAACATGCAGTTTCTGTTTCGTTCACACATCTTCTAAATATATAAAATTCTTACGTTACTGACTGACTGACAATCAACGTTCAGCCTAAACCGTAAGTCCTAGAAGCATGAAACTTGGAAAGTTTGAACTTGTTCCTTTTTTCCATAAGCGGAGAAAAAGAGGAAAAACTTTAAAAATAAAAAATCAACGTGCGCAACATCAACGGGGCGAGTGAAGTCGCGGGCGGCCGCTAGTTCTATATAAAAGATTCATGAAAAATTGCAATAAAAACAAGCTAAGGAGACCACAGGTTCAACATAAGTATTTCATTAAAATTAGTTTACAGAACTAAAAAAAAACTTTCATTTTCAAATCGGCTTTTAGTAATAAAAAAATTAACTATAACAAAAAAATTACAACTGAATTAAGAACCTCCTTTGAAGTCGGTTAAGTATAATAATAATTTTAAATTTTTAGGTACGAACACAGAATTTATTACATTTCACGATTGGCTCCTTGGAAGTACGGAGGCGACCACTTAGTTGAGAGGGCAACACCGAACACCTTTTCTCCAAGCAACTAAAGGCACTTTCAGGTCCTATAACTTCGTTACGGATGCAAAAGCAGGTGCCCCGTCTGTAACTAAAAATTTAATTATTATCAACTTACAACGGTAAATGCCATTGCTAAGTGCTAGGCAAGTAACTATACACTTGCGAGCTTTAAATTGGAATCGCATAAAGACAATTTTAGGTAGGAAATTTTTAATTATTTTTAAATTTACTTGATATCACTTGAAAGCTAACCAAATTACTTTTCAAATGATATACTTCCCACAATTCTTAGTTCATAGGTAGCATATGAACTACGCATAGAAATTGTGCATAAATTAATCCTGAAAACTTGCCATGAAGCGATTCCAGTTTAAAGCTTGCAAGCGTAGATTTTTTAGGAATAAATCGCAATAAATGATAACATGATTTGCATGAGTTTTGGAATCGTATTCTGTGTGATATGGAGAGAGCTTTGTCAGGCTTATGATAATGATGCTGATGATGGCAGTCCGCATCATATTAATGTCACAAATCTTCAATGCAAATGGATAAAATCAAACTATAATTGTCATGCCGTACTCTAATCCATTACTAGAGTGGAAACCGCGTCTAAGAAGCGTAGTGTAGGACGCCCTCCGGCAAGGTGGGCCGACGATCTGCGAAATGTAACAAGCACTGGAGGAGAACAGCCGAAGACCGAGCTCAGTGGCACGTCTTGGAAGAGACCTACGTCCAGCAGTGGGCTTATATACCTATATTGATGATGATGATGACTCTAATCCATTGATGGATTTTATTTCACACTTTGTAGAACTTAATCCTTTCCCGCGCTTGATTAAATTCCACAGTTTTGTTCTGACATTATAAAATAGTGTAAATGCAATTTCATGGTACAGGGGCCGATGTAACGTAGTTTCAGCGGATAACGCCTCGCCATTAGGCGCGTGTCGTTGAGATGGGTCAGCGGTCCCCGAAGGGCTCAGCACAGAACACTCACTTCATCGTCTTTTGAACTAAGCCGTGTCTTTGTTAGCCTGCAAAGTAGCATTTGATAGAGGGTTCATTGAAGTTTAACGGGATGCTAGTTGTTTTGAAATTGTGGGCCTTTTGCAATGACGCTTTGATCATTGAGTAGGTATTTTTTAATACAGTTGCTCAAAAAGTGGCGTATTGCAGGGACGTATAGCGTTTGGGATGTGGGCTATTACACACGCGTGCTTTTTTACCTTTCCCGCACTAGTGTTTTTTCTTTCCCAACTGTCAAAATAATATCTAAAAAGAAAAACCAACCATGAAGTTTTTACAAAAAAAATTCATCGAAGATTTTATGATTCATGCAAATACGTATTATTTCTAATTGCAACTTGTTCCGACTGTCCACCCACGCCTTCGGGTCGGGTAGACATTTGTCGGAACTCTTTGCAATGACAGCTTTTCCGCACTTGTAATGAAATATACTATTTCGACATTATTGTACTAGCGTTAGCCTATGGTGGATATGTATGGATATAGGTAAACAGCTCTTTGCATCTAACGTGGATGATTTATATAGCGTCAAGGGCAACTAGTGTTTACTTCTACCCCTACTTACGGGACGCTACAGTGCCCGGGACCGGATTTAAGACGGAACAGGCTTGATAAAAAGTGGGTTTCACATCCTTTAATTGGTTAGTTGAAGTCAAGCACCCATACCGACTCTTACTGCCCACTTCATTGGACTTATGCCTACCATTTTGAAGAGTTTCACGCAAATTTTAATAATTCATCAGCATTAATACACTAGATAAAGTTACTGCTAGACATAAGCTAAGCATCCTTCATATTCTCTACTATCTCATTTAGAAGCTACATTTTCCAAGCAAATTATTATCAGGGAATATTCCCATCCTGATTCAGTTCATATCTTTTAAATTATGCAAACTCGAATAGAATATTCTTATACAATGTCCGTTGTATAAATGGGTGTTTACCCGCTAATCCTCACTACACAACAAAGCATCAAAACATAAAATATAGTAACTACATTCAGTGAATCATCTCCATACTAATATCATCCAACTTACGCACACTGAGAAATAAAGATGGTTGAATCCATTTCTATTATTTCATTTCAAAGATATTTCTTTTCTGCCTGGGTGTTATATTAAGTATGTATTTAAAAAAATATATAAGTATTATATCAGCTGGTTCTGGTTCCCATAGTACAAGCTCTGCTTAGTTTGGGGCCAAATAGTGTTGTGTGGATTGTCCACAACATACAGAGTCTGGCTACTGGAATGAACCAAAAATATGGTTTGGGTTCCATTTGTTAGGACTATTCATTAGTTCTAGTCAGATATCGACACAGACGAACGACTCAAATAAAAACCCACTCAAAAACGGGCGTCAGTGAGAGTAAGCTCAGAAAAGACACTGGACTCTCTGAGCTTTAGTAAGGCTTTTCCCGAAACTATAACTTTTTTATTTGGCTTACTAAATTGAAAGCAATAAATAAAAACATAAAAAATATAGTGCGTTCACGCTACAACTTTTGTGAAATACAAGACGTCCGTGCCGTGTGTTTTGAGCAGGTTTTGTTGATATTTCTTTTAACAACGACTCTACTTTTTGACGGAACAACCAACCAACAAGCTTTGTAGAATCTACCGACACAAAGATTTATATAATGTCCTAAAAGTTATGAGCCGAGCGGGATATGAACCTGCGACCTTCACCTTGGTCGAGGCTGCGCTGGCTGACCGCTGCGCCATCGGATCCTAATCACACTCGACGAATAACTCTAAGGGACTGTTCGGCACTAACGCGATCGTGGCTCTTAACTTTTGGGACATTATAAAAGTCTTTGGGATCTCATAAAAAGCTACCAGCATTATTTTGGTTTTGATTCCGAATTATCAAGTTGCAGCACTATTAACAGGTTTTTCATTGTCATGAGCGCGGCACGCGGCATAATCACCAACGCTTTACTCAGAATACATTAATTGATAGCGCTGGATCCCGACGAGCGCCATAACTCACTAAAAACACTCATATTTCATCGTCGGAGAAGTTTCATTAAACGTGGTTACAAAGCACAGGTTAATTTCGCATTTTGTCGTATGTGTACGAAGCAAACTTTAATTCACAGCTCACGTAGGAGGGATCGCTCGTTCACTTTATTCGTTTAGCATTAGCACAAGTGTATTGGGTCCAATCCACGCACCATTCACAGCTTATAATAATAACAGTCCTTGATGCCGATATATTTTACAAAACTTACAACCTTGGCTAGGTCAAGTCTATAAGAAAAATATTAGGCTAGGTAGTGCCTTAAATTTTTGTAAGTAAATTGTTTTTGAAGGCTGTAGTATTATTCTTTATGCTGTGTATCACTCACAAGTGATTGTATAAATGTAACAGTCGTGGTAAAAACAGTACATTTTTAATTTTTTCATTACTCATACTCTGAAAGTAGGTCTGAAGTTGCCTGAGGGGCCTAATAGAAAGTAAAACTTTCAGCCCTAGGGAGAATCGCTTTCTACTGACAGCTGTCAAATTATAAAAAAAAAAACAAGTTCTATTTTATTCAACCATGTTCCAACTTTCTAAAGTCTTTCTAACTGCAAGGAGGTCGTTGAACCAAATTCCAACTTTTTATTCAGCAAGTAGGTTGGAAACCCATTACAACCTTAGACAATTTAACCTGTCTAAGATTACAACGGTAAGAAGTTTAAAAAGTCTAATTAGAGCGCAATGTAAAATTTAAATTTTAATAACATAAAGATAGTATTAAATAAATAATATATCTTCTAAATTACTTGATTAATATATAGCTTCAACTATTTATTTAAAATAACATAAATTTGAGCAAACAATTTACCATTTTTTAAATTATGAAAATGAAAATAATGGCTGAATAATGCTGGCGAGCCGTAGCCGAAGGCCCGCCAGAGAAAAAGAAAAAAAAACCGGGAAGGCGGCAATTCAATCTTCATTTTCACAAATTTTTATTTCATGTTTTTATTTTTACTTTCCTTGTATTCGTAATGAAAAGCACAGTGTTTACCTCGGATGAAAGTCTTTTAAGTCCCTCAAGCTCCATTGGCGCCCTCGCTACGCTCTGGCGCCAAACCCGTCTCGGGACTCAAAAAACGTGACTTTCAACACTCAGGTAACAATGTACTATTGTTGTCTTTGAGTACTTTAGAATTTGGACCGAACAAATGAAGAAACATAATGCGAATTGTTTCAAAAAAATAAAACTACCATGGATGCGGTTCTCAGAGCAGCGTGGTTTTGAGCCAACTGTTCTATTATATTCTGTGACTGTGTGTGCTTTTCACAGAATATGTTTACTCGAAATATGTTTTAATCCTATTCCTGCTTCTTGTTTACTGCGCATAATTTCAGTGTTCGTCTACCAACGCGACATTCCAAATTTCAGGCGTAGTTTAGTTTATGGCCTACCAATTAAGACTACGGTTTTAATTACAGTTGTTATTAATTATGGATACATTGATTTAGAGAGGCCAATAAATTGTTTTGATCGGGATTTCAGATTATGTAGTAATTAAATTGATATACACGACCCGCTATTATTTCAATCTAAGCTATATCAATTACTAGCGGTCGCCCGCGGCTTCGCTCGCCCCGTTCCCGTTACTGCTTCGGGATAAAAAGAATCCCATGTCCTTCTCCTGGTTCTAAGCTACCTCCGCACCAATTTTCAGCCAAATCCGTTCTTGAGTTATAAATAGTGTAACTAATACAACTTTCTTTTATATATATAGATTATACCTATACCTATAATCATCATCGTTTTAGTAGTAGTAGAGCTCTTTGTGTGTGGCTTATCAGGGGAAGTACTACCACCATGCCTTTTTAAGGCGGGTGCCGGTGAAATTACTGGCACGTGAGGTTGAACATGCCTCAAATTGATGGACGCAGGTAGGTGCATCGTAGGGCACGTTCACTCAACATCAGATGGGCCATATTCTTGTTCCATGAGCTAACTGTATAAAAATAAAGGCTAATATATAGGTAGATACTAACCTATCTATGAACAAACTTTTCTATCAAATTCATGGAATTGACTTGGTACTAAAAGTGCTATTGAACAAAATGGGCTGATTTTCCCGTTATTCGTTCTACCATGGAACATAAATTATGAAAAAGTGGTAGCAGTTCTATGACGTTATAGTCCAATAAAACAAATGGGACTTAGTTTATTTCTTGAAACAAAGTAAAATTAATGCTAATTCATAATACAAAAACTAAGTTATACCTATAGCATAAATTAAGTCGGAGAATTACATACAAAGGCCACTTAACCTGATGACAAATAATAGGCACCCGAGTTACGGATCTGGGGCGAATATAAATCTAAATGAGTATGAATCGCAAACAAACTGGGAGCAAAAGACTTAATATTTCACTTGATATTCCCACTGCAAAAGTAATAAGCACGGAACCACAAAACGTTGCATGAGTTGCACGTCCCCTTTCGTAAACAAACAATGAATCGCTGTATGACAAAATACCCGCCAAGGAAGATTGGGTGCGAAACGGCACGAAAGATCAACACCTACTCGTAACTCTTAGGGCGTTTTCATATAAAGCTCAGTTCACACGCTCAAGCTGCCCTCAAAGAATCACAAAAGCTCAAGTTTGCTGCCCGTTAGTATACAAAGTTAGGTTACAAGGTGTGCAAGTGGCGTGCATCAAGAGTACTTACGGGAAATTCTCCAGTCTCTGTACTTCACTGATGTGTACACACGCCTTTACAAACACAGATTAGGCAATAGTGACTACGTAATCTCTCTGTGTGAACCGAAATATACGAGCTTAATATTCCGAAACACTTCCTATCATTTTATTGGAGACCCAACCCTTCTTAGCGTTGTTATGACGGAAGTTTAATGAAATTATTTATAATTATAAGATTCCGTGTATGTTAAAGCTCTTACTAATTAGAAGTAGAGAGGCACTTTTAAATTGGCTATGTTTATATAGTATTTCATAAAATTAATTGTTATTATTATAAGATCATTGTTTTGATAATAAAATTGTGTTGACAAAGCCGCGGCCATCTTTACGATATTTTGCGCTGGCATTCCTTTTAGAGATTACGTACTAGACTAAAGATGACATCCACGTGGCTGTAATGGTTCAAATGACTAGCCTCTCAGCTCAGTTGGTAGTAGCTCTGCCTTCTGCGCCGTAGGTCGTGGGTTCGATCCTCACCGAGAACAAATATTTGTGTGGTACTATCAACTGAGCTGAGAGAATAAGATCAACTTCTCTAAGAAGAAAGACTTCATTACGAAGCCAAAACTATCATCATCATCAGCCTGAAGAAGTCCACTGCTGGACATAGGCCTCCCCATACACATTTCCAGGAAGAACGATTCTGAGCCCTTTCTGTCCATCGACTTCCCGCGATCTTAACAATGTTGTCGGTCCATCAGGTGGGTGGGTGGGTGCCCTACGCTTCTTCTTCCGGTTCATGGTCACCATTCGAGAACCTTTATCCCCCAAAGGTTGTTGGTTCTCTGAGCTATATAGCCTCTACATTGTCACTCCAACTTACTAATTCAACGAGCTATGTTGGTGAAAACTATCATACGAAACTTTAATTCATGGAAATTCTCTTTTGATGTATGGTTTTACCCAACAACCCTTTGATCAGATCCTTTCTTACCAATTAACTACAAATGTAATTACTCTGTGAGTTTATTTAGAACGTCTCATGATAGTGATCCTTTACGCCGAAATTTGTCCCCTCTATTTATTTTCAATCAACGGTGTTATTATATAGGAGTAGCTGCCGCCCGCAGCTTTGCACGCAAAGTGAAAATAATTGCTAAAATAACATTTATAGCATTTAATCCCTCGGACCCTTTATAAGTAAAAATATGTGATTTTAGAATGGAAATTTAGATTTAATTAAAATAAAAAAAATAAAAATACAGCGGACAACCAGATGGGAACCAGATAGCTGATACAATACTTAAATATTTTTTTAAATTATATCTATTCAAAATAACATTACCTGCTCATTTTATTAAAATTCTTGTACTGGCTTATTTTCCCTGTAAAATAATAAATATAATAAGGAAAAATTATGGAAAACAAGTTTTCTTTTCTTCTTTTCCTTATAATATTTTAATTTGAGTTACGGAAATGCGTCTTCCTTATTCATAAAAGTCAACTTACCATGGCCTTATACGAGTATATTTTGTCTCTAGTTTCATCTAAATTGATAAACTTTCTTGGATGTAAAGATCGAGGGATGTTAGTGGATGGAAACAGCTCAAAATAGTTATTTCTGGATAAAGTGAGAGAAACTTTTATTTCTGAACTTCTTCAGATTGCTGATGATGATAGTTACATGACAGCGTCTGAGAGATAAGAACTCGTATACATAACAATAATCATTAAGCTAGAACTGTCCTCGAAAACCCCATATTTTCAACTTTAAAACCAACCCGAGCGTCCCGAGCTTAAATATAAACAACTACACATAATGAGAGCATAGTGTGAACACGACCACTGGTCCACTCTTTAGCTGACGTGGCAAACTATTTTGGATTTGGCAAATAGTGTATGGATGTAACTCTTGAGTAACCCTTTAAAGGCCCGACCACATCAAGGCGATGCGCCTCGATGTCGACTCGGCCTCTCAGCTCAGTTGGTAGTAGCTCTGCCTTCTGATTTTTGGTGGGTCAAATATTTGTGTGGTGAATACAGACTGTCTGGGAACTCTGTCTGGATGTTGTATTGTATTCTGAAATAATATTTATAAAAAAAAATGCATAGAAGTATAACAGCTATCTGGTTCCCATAGCTTTGCTTAATTTGGGGCTAGATAGTGTTATGTGGACAATATCATTATTATAGTGTTGTTATCACAGATCGCTGTGTTATCGCCTTGATGTGGCCGGGCATTAAGCCATTTTGAGTAGACGGCAATAATGTCTATCCTGCCTGGGGAATAACAGTTTTATTTGCAATACAGTTCAACACTTGTAGAGTTCAACATCGTTCGCGACTATAATAACGTGTTCTTTTATTTCCCAAATAAACAAATTTCATTTGAGTCGTGGTATTGCATTTTTAATTAGTGCCCACTATCAATTCTTCGGAAGTTTATTCTGAGGATGGATAAACTTCCAAATTAGGGTCAATCGATGCAAGTTTCGCCTTTTTACAAAATACCATAGCAATTTGTGAAATGATTTGGAACTATCTCATTAGGACGATAGGTCTGTCGCAGCTTGAGTAAACCAACCATCCCAAGTTTAGACTGTTGTCGAGGGCAACGTGTGTTCAAAGTAAATTGAATCTAGCTGCCGATAGTCGGAAGTCCCTCATTTCCTTGCAATTGTTGTCACCCCGTCTCTAGGCATTAAATTTTCTTCAGCGTCCCATCGTATTCCCGTTTCCTGGTATGGTGTCCGGTTCGAACCGGTTCACAAAAGTGAATTCAGTCTGTACCCTTCCCATTGACCTTTACAGCCTCGTTATAGAAAATCGATACAACTAGTTACCGGCAATTGAACGGCCGCGCACGGAAAGACTCGCTACAATCACGTTTTATGCCAGTTTCCTTAGCTTAGTCTTTTTAAGTCGATCTTTGTAGGCTTTGTGCCGATACTGTAATGTGCCATGAACAAAACATTAAGTTACTATAAAATTGAATGAGATTCAGTTGATATTTGTGTAGTAGTAGAATAAAGCTCTTTGTGTGTGGCTCGTCCGGGGAAGTACTACCACCATGCCTATTTCTGCCGTGAATCCGCATTGCTGTGTTTCGGTTTGAAGGGTGTGGATGCCGGTGAAATATAATACTGGACGCAGGGCAGTGCATCGTAGGGCACGTTCCTGAAGTTCGTGACCTACGAGGCAATGCTTTGTTATAGGCGATGGTTACCACTTAACATCATGTGTCTGTACTACTGTACGTGTACCTACAAGTAGGTATAGATCTACCAATATATCTGTACAAGAGCAAGCATTTTGTCTAAAGTTACTTGTACAGCACTAAGCATGTAATACAAGGAGCTATATTTCTCAGCAGGGTCATTCCCAGTCTTCATCCTTATACGTTGGCGCAATAACTAACTGTGGAACTGCTACACTGATTTATCTAGATTTGGTGCCACACTGATAAAGGCGCGGCCCCACTATGCAAATACTCTAACGCTATTTTCCAGGCTGCGGCCACGTGGTACGGCTGCACAGTTCGATTCATTGGATTATGTGTGTTTTTTCCCAGTTGATTTGTTTAACTGACTATTGACTTTTAGAATCCTCGGTTTTATCAATCGAACCATCAAATGCTATCACAGAAAAATCTTTATCGTTTATAGTAAAACAATAAGTAGTTTCAAAAGTTATGAGAAGCCGCTTTAGTTATAAGTTAAGTTTTATATCTAAATGGATGAATTTCTTTATTTAAACGGAATACTGTTTTATTTCAGTTATATTTACATATGTTCAGTTACATTACGACACCCAAAACATAGGCATCTGTGTACAGCGCGATTTGTAGCGTCATTACGAACACGAAGTATGCGACAAACTCGTTGGGTAGTCAGTAAATAGCAGTGACAATTGCTTATATGTATATAGGTAGATACATATTTAGTTGACCAATGACAACCCAATGCCATTTCATTTAGCTTCACTTAAATTGGTATCTTTTGTTTCACAATTTTCATTGGCGGCGCATCTGACAGCTGAACCGATAAATTGGAAACACTAAACCTAAGTTAGTGAAATTTCGCCCTTCATCATCAACATTATCAGCCTGACGAAGTCCACTGCTGGACATAAGCCTCCCCTACACATTTCCAGGAAGAACGATTCTGGCCCTTTCCATCCATCGACTTCCTGCAATGTCGTGGATCCATCTGGTGGGTGGGCGCGCTACGCTTCGTCTTCCGGTTCGTGGTCACCATTCGAGAACCTTTATTCCCCAACCCCCATAGAGCACTGGTGGTCTAGTGGTAGCGGCCCTGCCTTCCGATTCAAAGGTCCTGGGTTCAAATCCAGTCGTGTACCAATGAGTTTTTCTGTCGAGGCGTGTTGTAGAACCTCAAAAGGTTCGAGCAACATGTGTCAAGCGTCACGTAAAAAGTGCCCACCAGTGACCTAATTGCGAATTTGCCCCAACCCCCAGTTCCTAGTTTCGTCCTTAAACGAACATAATATGAAAAAGAACAGATGCTAATTCAGATCATGATTCAAAAAGAAATCACAGAACTAATTCAGGTGCTTAAAGTATCCGATAGCCATCCCCAAGGTGCCAATAACTGAAGGACATCGAACTAGGCCCAGGGGATGATGATAACGATGAAAACGGTTTATAACACCCTTAAATAAAGTTAATAGCTGCCGGGAAGTTTTCGCCGGTACCCCTTAGAACCATTACGCAGTGTAACGGTACGATTTATTCTAAGTTTGTAGTATTAGGGAGGTATTGTTGTGAACTAAAAAGCGAGCTACAAATGTTTTCAAGACAAATTTAATAGTCAAAATCTAATTTGTATAACAGTTTATTTTATAAGTCTGTGGTGGTGATCAGTGAAACGCTGTCAAATATAGCTGTCATATTTGACAGCGTGTGACTGATCACCACCGCCTGCAATAGACACCTGCCAATAGACACATTCTCAATTATAATTTCTTCTATAAAATTAGGTTGAGTTAAAATTGCTCATAAAATAGAATAGAATATAACCACCAAAGTAAAACAAGGACTAAAAGAGTACTTGAAAACTACCTAACGCTAGATCGTAAAAAAAATACGAAATGCATTTACTCATCACTTTGAACCATCCATAAAATGTGAATCTAGATGCCAGTTCTACTTGACGCCTACAATATTATTACACAATAAACGACTTGGTTGCATACTAAGATGAAGCGAAAGGGTTCTTTACGTCTCGCTATAGAATGATAGACGCAGTGCATCAAATAGGGCACGTTCTCCGAAGACGTGCTTGCTCAGTAATGAAATCGGTACAAAGATATCGGTACATCGACATAACTACTCAACACTTATTGCTCGTTCCATCACTTTTTCGTCTAGATAAAAAATGTACATAAGAGCTAAGTTTATTAAGTTTGTGGGTTACCTGTATGCCTACCGTAAGCTCTGTCTGTCTCCGGCTCTGGTTTGAGTCTGTGTGAGTGCTGACTAGATAAATCCTTCGTCAAAACGTCACACATTGCACACAGTATAATACACTGGTGAGCACTCACACATCGCTTTGCATTTTTTATAGTTGAAAATGTGTTTAAAATCCAACCTAGTTACATGCATCACATTTTAAATTTATTTCATTTCATTTATTTATTTCATTAACAATTATACATTTGTAAAACTAACCTGCATTGCATTATTATTATTATTTTTTGTGTATTGCATTTTCTTTGTGAATAACTCGTCCAGGAAAGTACTACCATCATGCCTATTTCTGCCGTGAAGCAGCATTGCTGTTTCAGTTTGAAGCGTGTGGGTGCCGGTGACATTTCTGGCACGTGAGGTTGTACATCTGTATGCCTCAAGCTGATGGAAGCAGGGCAGTAGTGCAGGCACGTTCCTGATGTGCGTGACCTTGCTTTGTTTGCAATTACTACCACTTACCATCTGGCGGACCAAATGCTTGTTTCATTAGATGATTGTATATAAAAAAAAACAAAACTAAACAGCTGCGTCGATTTCAATATGGCACAGAGATAGCTTGCATGCGAGAGACGGACAGACTACTTTAAAATGCGGGAAAATGTCTTAGTCCCACAGGAAAACAGAAGTGGTCGGATTTGCCGCTGACTTAAGCATCCTCGACCAGAGTGCTCAGAGATTTATGAGGCGATTTACGATACATGGTGATTTCCATTTAAATGGAAAGCTACTTCCAATTCTAGAACACTCCAAAACAATTTCTACAGTTTGAATAAGGAACATTCTCAAAAACTATTTCATCAATTCTTAGAATAGTGTAACGAGTGTAACGAAAAGGACATTCGTTTTCTAGTTTTCTCCCTTTCTCGCTCAATTAATCGCTCCTTTTCTCGCACAAATAACATGATAAAGCGCATTTAATATTTTAATTCTGTTGGGAGAATTATTACATGAATACACGGCTAAATATTTCCATAAAGAATATATTTACGTGTTATTCAAAAGCTTTTCGTCATATGTACCTATATCTTTTTTTTTAAATCAGAAGTTGCTTCGTCTTTTAACATAAGGCAACCCTAAAACGGCCACGGATCTTGCCTCATAGTATTTAGGTGTCAAATGGAGTTGTACGAGGTCGATTTAGAAGGAAGATAAGAGAGCCGCGGTGGGGGATTTTTCTTCGATATGGTTTGTTTTAATATTTTGGGTAGATTTTGGTTTTGTTATTATTTTGTTCTAGCTAGGTTATTGCTTTTGAACATAAAATAAAGGAAAAAGGGCTAAAAATATAAATATAAGCTACTTGCATCTTAGAGTCAGTTTAACGATGATAAAACTTTCCGTTGGTCCCATTACACAGGGGGGAGTACCCCTTTTGATTTTAAAAGATAACGTACGTATCTTACTAGCCTTCTGCGCAATATATATTATTAATGTACACAAGGATACGCATCAGACTATACACTGCTAGCTCTTATGTCCTTGCAGTAAGAGTCATTTTTCTTCCCTGGCTAGCTGGCTGAATGGCTATCTGGTTCCCAGAGTACAAGCTCTGCTTAGTTTAGGGCTAGATAGTGTTGTGTGGATTGTCCACGATATTTATTTATTTATTTTCATGTTACATCTAATAACCCGTTTTTCATACAAAGTACAAAACCGTCAACACAGCTTGCATTTTGACGGAGCTCGGATTTTAATAGTTAAACTCGTGCAAAGTCACAGAACGTTTGACCGCAACGTAGTGGCTATAAAATATTCACAATACGCCATGCATAAACTGTGATACGCACAGAACAAAGTAGAACGGCCATGTGGCCGGAAAAGTGTCGCCAAAATACATGAGCATTATGCTCCTTTCCCCATACAAATTCTACAGTTTTTTAAACGACAAAATAAAACATGGAAACACTTTTTAACCTCTTCCTTCCTTCCTTTTTTAGATGTGATAACTTCTTATAATTCGATGGAGCCGGCTGCACGCTCGAAAAAACATGACCCATGCGGCGTTCGCGCGTATGCTCGCTCTGAGGCGTTCCATTTAAGGCTTGAAGTGCAAGCGAGAGCGCGGAACGAGCGACAAAGAGACACAATCGGCCTCCGCGTTCGGCAGCGTTCGACATCTGTCTCTTTCCTACTTGAGTGAGCGATGCGTCCGCGTGGACAGCTGTAAGACGTTGCTCCGTTCAACTATCGTCAGTAAACCGACTTTACAGATCCCGATTTTTTTAGAATCCTCATATTTAGTGATATTTTACATAATATACGTAATAGTGGAAATGTAAAACTGGCGAAATCGGCTTCCATAAAAACGGTGCATGATCGCCTCTCTACTGTATTCTGTATTCTTCTGTATTTTAGAATCCTCATATTTAGTGATATTTTACATAATATACGTAATAGTGGAAATGTAAAACTGGCGAAATCGGCTTCCATAAAAACGGTGCATGATCGCCTCTCTACTGTATTCTGTATTCTGTGGTGATACGAGTGTGTCAATCAAGTAATCTCAGGTGAAATGTTAATGTCATGGAATCATGTTAACTAATTGGGCAATCACTTTCCAATCACAGACGGATATGTCACCCTCTGATGCATTAATTATTATTATGCAACATCCCGGATGCACCTACGCGTTTAATATAAGTTTAAAAAACTTGTAAAACCCAACTTCATGGTCTTCATGGCTGAACCGACTTGGATAAAATTTCTATGAGACCAATCTGGAACTATATTAGCCTCTCAGATAAAAAAAATGCAATCCTTTACATAACAAGGAACAAAATAATAAATAATAAACATTTATATTTCAGCACACACAGTGTGCCCTTCAGTAAATTCGAACTTGCTCACCTCGGGCAACATTATTATGATACCAGATTAAAAAACCATCTCCTATCAATCACCTCCTAAACAAACCGGCATATCATCATCTATTTACACCTAAACTTTCCGGATCCTGTATCACTCTAACTTAAAATCCACTATCAGAGAAAAATGAACTCTATTTGGGTAGCGTAAGAATATGTTTCACCCTGAACAGCTAAATGCGCCTATTCAAATATCGAACACGAAACCCCGTGGTGACTTTCAAAGAGTTACTGTTAAGTTTTCAATGAGGGACAGAACTACTCCACAGATTGACAATATTCGCAGTGGCTACGGTCTGGGTGCACGATTCTACTATTGGTATTTGGTATCGTAATTCTGCTATGGTCATGCAGTTTCAGAAAGTGTTTTATTTTACTTTTGAAACTGTCATAATTTTGACCCCTATTTTTATAAACTACGGAATATTTAGCGAAATACAAATCGTGGTAATTATCTCATCTATACTAATATTTTAGAGAGGAAAGATTTGTATTTTTGTGTGTATGTTTGTAATGACTAAACTCAAAAACTACTGTGCCTACTATATTCATATGTTTAAAAAATAAAAATCTACCCGTGCAAAGCCGGTACAGCAGGGCTACCACGAGCTCAATATAGTTATGGCTATGGCTGTCAAATTGTGCATAGATAGGCTGACCCACAAATTCATTTTCTTCTTGGGTTTGAATGTGTTGACACTGTTGACACAATTTTGACAGCCATAACCATAACCATATGGAGCTGGTGGTAGGCCAGCAGGCCGCTAGTTGTTTATAAAAATAGAGATAGCTTTGATAACTTATAAGAAAACGAAATAGATATATGAAACCAAATGATACGAGTGGGTAAGGCAGATAGTAAAAAATATAGGATAAAGTTGCAGTGAAACTTCTGTTTCATAGTATATTTGTTATTCTGTGCCTATATCTCTGAAATATTAAGGGTCCATACACACGTGATCATCAGTTGGTCGTTAGTTGAGTGCGGATAAGGGTGAGCCTAGGGACGTTCAGATTTGAGCCCCATTCATGCCGTCACGCGAAGTCACGGCTTGATAATAGATATATTTAAAATAAAATTCTAGTACAGTCAGGGTCATAAGAACATTAACGAATTTGTATTTATGAAAAAAAAATACTTAGACTTTATTCAAAATTTTGGAAATACAAATGAAATAGTTAAGACAACTTAAGAGTAGTAAACTTATTACTCAAGTCACTAATACATCGTTAGTAATTTGTTTAAATACATTTTAATTGATTTTATACACACTTAAGCCTTGCGCACTCTAAGCGTTCTGCGGTGGTGTGATGGCTATCAGACCGCACTGACTGATCGCCACCGCGGAAGGCAAGGCTTTTACTTAAGGATATTATAAAACTATCGTGGTTAGCTAAGTAACTAAAATCTTTAAAAAACTTTACATTTTTACCAGCTAAAATGTAAACAATTTTTTTATTTTTTTTACGTTTTCTTTACCTAATGTTTATTCTGTCAATGCGTATATTGCACCATCTATTAAAAAAGTTTATGAAAAGCAATGAGGAATAAACTTTGCCACGTAATACTAAATGACTAAAATATGAAAGAGGTGTTGAAAGGTGCATTACTCGAGGTTAACCTGGAAAAGGGGTGCACAAACTATTTACCTTCTTTGGCAGACGAGCCAAGACGCTATTTCCCGTATTACCGCCAGTACCTACCTTACTCGTAAACGACAGAATTACGGGAAAATTGAGTCTGCTCAGCGAAAGTTCAACTATTATTACACACAAATGGTGAAGGAAAACATGGTCTGGAACTTAAGTATTCTACTAGAAAATATTACTTAGGGTTAGGTGATAGACGGAATATCATGGATTTTGAGTCGGTATGCCGCCAGTTGCTAATGTCTCATAAGCATTAGCATCTGATGGAAAGTCCGACATACCCCTTCCACTCTCCCCGAGCTGGAAGAGATGCTTATTTCATGCATTTTGTCTCAAACACGCTCGGAAATTTAATTATTATTTTGTCAACCTTCTGTGCTAGCCAAATATAATTATGCGAGCAGCGGCTGGCAAAAGTTGTACGAAAACCCATTAAGGCTCGAACACACCTAGTTCGCTGGCGGTAGCGATCAGTGAAACGCTGTCAAATATTCGCTGTCAAATCTCAAATCTGACAGCGATATTTGACAGCGTTTCACTGATCGCTACCGCCAGCGAACTAGGTGTGTTCGGGCCATTATCGTGTCTAGCGGCCAGATAAATTACATAATAATGAACTCAATTCTGTCGTGTAATTTAATAAATTATAGTTTAAAAAACTAAAAAAAAACGCTTTTTTAACTAATTGAACTAAAAAGTTAAAAATAAAACTGTAATAATCAATTGAAATATTATATTATTGTACAAAAAGCGTGGCGTGCTTTTTATAATAACTTCAGATATAATAAACTATTGATAAAATATTTACAACAATCAAAATCAAGCCCCCCACGCTTTTTGTACAATAATATAAAATTTCAATTGATTATTACAGTTTTATTTTTAACTTTTTAGTTCAATTAGTTAAAAAAGCGTTTTTTTTTAGTTTTTTAAACTATAATTTATTTTTTACTTTTTAGTTTTTTTTTTATACTATTTTTTTTTTCATATTATTGCATTGTCATTGACCTTTGACAGGTGTGCAAAGTTTGAAACAAATCTGATAGTTCAAAGTAGGTTTTTTTTATTTTTTTTATTTTTTTTTCATATTATTGCATTGTCATGGACCTTTGACAGGTGTGCAAAGTTTGAATTAAATCTGATCGTTCAAAGTAGGTTTTTTTTATTTTTTTTTTATTTCTTTTCATTTTTTTTTATTTTTTTTTCATATTATTGCATTGTCATCGACCTTTGACAGGTGTGCAAAGTTTGAATCAAATCTGATCGTTCAAAGTAGGACAAAATCGAGCTCAAAGGGGTCGGTTACATACATACATACATACATACAGGTGAAGCTAATAAAAGCGTTATAAAAATAGAACGATCTTTTCTCCGGAACATGGCAACCAAGGAGGTAACTTATCAAAAGTTTTATTTAAATTTCGAACTGACTGCTGGAATGCTGTATAAAAAAAACAAATGAACACTTCAATGCGAGAAAAAATAGTGTTGTTCGTTATTTGTCGTAATTGTATTTGACAAAATGAGTTCAAGTAATACTAGGTACTTAGTTTTAATTTCCTCGAATTATTTGAGAAAAGTAATATACAAGCCTTGGCCACAACTAAGCATAGATGGACTTATGTACGTGCACACATTTACACGTGCATGTACATGTGAAAATACATCTTTCATAAGCTTGCTCAGTTTATCTGATTCGCTCTAAATACAAAGAGTTAGCGGCAAAATATGCCCCATTAATTAGAAAAAACTTCTGATTTACACCAGTAAGTCCATCTCAATCAGAGTATGAGAAATGGGCTGACAAAGGCCCTTTACGAATGCCAGTGTCGACTCTTAAAAAACCGACGACCTACAACTTTCCCGATTTCATTACGCGTTTTCTGAAAACTTCCAACTTTTGATGACTCCGTCCATGTTTTTTGAAGTGGATTGATGTTAAATTTAGCATGAGTAATAAATATTTATTACGGCAATCAAAAAACAGACAGCGTAAATATAATCTGGGGAGTTCATGGCTGTCGATAAATTAAGTGACGGTTAAGATTGTGGGTCTTTTCGATCGGACATTTTGCTGTGAAATGGCGAGAACACTGATAATGAGACTTTCAAACCTCTTTTATTTCATGAAATGCCTAGCTCGTGAATGAGTTTAAAAAAGCAAGCAAAAAGCAGTGAAACTACTATATCTATTCTAATACGATGTTTTGATAATATAATTACTAGCAGTTGGTAACCGAGCTTCGCTCGGATTTTTTTTCGTTAATTTGTATTTTTAAGAAATCATAAGAGTCATATTATCATTTTTACTGGTTTATTATTACTGAACAACTCCATCTGGTGGACATGCTTGCAGTTAGTTGCTCACAATCGTCAATAGATGGCAGGAGCAGTCACATATTCAGTTTATGTTTAATTATTGAACTCTGAAAGAAATAATCATTTTCTTAAAATGAATCCTAGCTAGATCGATTTATCGCCCCCGAAAACCCTTGTATACTTAATTTCATGAAAATCGTTGGCTCAGTTTCCGAGATCCTAAATATATATATATATACATATATATATACAAGATTTTCTCGTTTAAAGGTATAAGATTTTAGAGTCCGCTGTTACAAAGTGGCAACTATAACCGGCTAAGCTTAAAGAGAAGCGGGTTTGACTCTCATTGCGGGGCATGATCTGCCATCATCATCATCATGATCATCTTCAACCTTCTGCAGTCCACTGCTAGACATAGACCCAGATCTCTACTCCAGAACTCGTTTATCCCAGCAATTATCCTTCATGGGATCTGCCAATCATGTCCCAAAATGGATGAGACTTATTTTATCTTAGCCCTAAAATAGGCTCGATAGAATTAACGCTACTCGATACGAACTCAGAACTATGTACGTTATGCAGATTGAGACAAAAAAAACTTATCTATAAGCCCCTAAGCCTATAAACCGTAGTATACCATCATGATTTCTGAGTATCAAAAACACTGGTCACTTATAGGGACCCGCAATTTCAATCCGCCCAACTCCATTACTATTCCAGTGGTCAGCATCCTTAAACCTGAATGTACGAGCGCATTTATCATGACGTCACCTGGTCCGTACGTGAGCCGACTCGGAAAAAATATGTTGTCCAATTAATAAGGCACTTTGAATGGATTCCGTTTCTGTTATAGGACGGAGAATTAGCCGGGCTGGATCGATTGTACGGGGTTGCCGATTGGGACAAGGGTACGGGAAAAATACACTTCGTGATTTTTTCTCGGTTTTTATTCCGTTATTGATTGTTGAGTTGGTTGATGTATGTGATACTTTGTTAGGACTGTGCTGATTTTCTTTAACAATTTGCTGATATAACAAGCATTTGGCCCGTCTGATTTTAAGTGGTAACCACCGCCTATAACAAAGCATTGTCTTTTAAGTGACGCACGTCAGGAACGTTCCCTACGATGCAACCTTGCGTCCATCAACTTGAGGCATAAAGATGTTTAGATTCACGTGCCAGTAATTTCACTGGCACCCCCTTGAAACCAAAACCCAGCGATGCTTATTTGCAGCGACTTTTCTGAAGAAGTCGTACTTAGCAGTACCCAGTATACCCTATTTTCTGTATTCTGTGATTACACCCATTGTGCTTAGTAGAGATGTATTTTCTTTTGCATAAAATAAAGTGTTTATCTACTGATAACCGCTTCCCTTGCAGAGGGAAATCCCTATTCGGTCTGGAACTACGCGTCACATCTCTAGTCTGGGACTCGAGAGAATATGAAAATGGTGGATAACTGCGTAGAGTTAGTGCTCTCTTTATTATAATTATTATCTGAGTTCTGGGTGGGTTCAATGGTTAAATCTCATCCCAACACAGGCCTAGCGATTTCAATCTTATTGTTCCGGTCAAACACATTAAACCCCCCATTCTTAACTGTTAAAGAGACTATCTATCTGTACGTAAAACGAGCATGCCAACTACTTAAAGTCACATTAACATCCCTGCATACATCTCAGAGATATTGCGGTAAGCATTTCACAACTTTGCAGAGCACTTACCCACTTGCTAAAGTTGAACGTGACTGTTGACAACTGAAGTTGCCTTTATATCTCGCAGCAATCCATTTTTTGTCCAACATTAGGGAAATCCTCACAAGCCCTATTTAGGAAATTGCCTACTTTTATCGCGCTTGTGGCGCAGGCTCAACCTCCATTTTTGTGGGCCCTTTTTAACCGACAAAGTTTAGTGACCTTTTACGAGCCTACTTGTTCACTACAAAATGTTAATTTGTGAGAGACTATTTTGGTTTTACGCAGGTACAAGTACTCCTTAAACTGTGGCGTAGGTAAGGCCGACCGTATTTTGTTTTGTAGCTCAATGAAAAAAAATATCCTCAGTGGATTTGAGGGAGCAGAATAATTTTCAATTAGTTTGGGATAGTATTGTGTGAATTGTCCACAATATTAATTTATTATAATTTGATCAAACCTCTTAACGGATTTAGGTGAATAAAAAAGTTTTCAGTAGCGCATTTAGTCATAGCATTTTTTGAACAATTAATTAAAAATAATCTTAGGAATAGCTCAATAAACTTTAATGCGGCTTATGGATCTATCGCACGGCCCCAAAATATTCCAACCCAAAATAACGTTTACAAATAATTTTAATAAGGTGCTTATTTTAAGTTGTCCTGATTACATTTGGAACCAGCGATATTTTAATTTCATTCTCGAAATCAATTTTCAGTGCAAAATTAGTGATATTTTCCCCAGAAAAGCTGATAAAGGAATATGTACATACAATAAAATGATGATTAGACGTAAAGCTGTACATTATAGCTGAAAACGTTGTCTTCAAAAAGTTAGGAAGATTCATTACCAAATACACATAACCTTACTAAAAATAGAGTGGGTGGGTAGTTCAATGCACAATAAAAGCAAAGAAAGGAAAAGAAAAAAAAACTGCAGACAATATTTAAGAAATGAGAACTGGTTTTCAATCTCAGAAAAACGCAATCCATCAGATAAAAATATTATCCCTCTTTGTTTTTCACAAGTCTGAAGTAGAGAAGGTAGTATTTTTATCTGACAGTAAATAAAATAAATAAATAATGTGGACAATTCACACAACACTATCTAGCCCTAAACTAAGCAGAGCTTGTACTTTGAAACCAGATAGCTGATATAATACATGCATAATACATTTTTTTTTTTAAACTTACTAAGAATGCAATATAACGCCCAGACAGACAAAAATCATCTGTGTTCACCACACAAATATTAGTTCTCCGTGGGGATCGAACCCACGACCTGTTGCGGCCGAGAAAGCAGAGCTACTACCAACTCAGCTGAGAGGACAGTCTCTATGAAAATAGTGTTACTCTGAAAAATTCAACCAGTAAGGGTGGTTACCCTTACTTGTGCAAGTAAAACCACACAGGTTTGTTAGTAAAGGAATAATCCAATGAAATAATAATTAGTGCATGCAAGCGATGGCGGAAAAACAATTTATGGCTGTTTGGTTCGCACTCAGCGTATTTTGTTTTCAGAAATATATAGCCGGCTTACTTGCTATTGATGAATGGCCGCTATCGTTTTGTCTGAATAGTTGGTTTATTTATATTTAGTGCACTTATGGCCATTTTATGGTTGGAGCTCGAACATTTTAAACTGGGATTTATTCAGTAATATTTTACCAAACTATCTAACAAACCGATATGTTTTATAAGGAAATTGGATATAAGCTAGTTATAAACATAACAGTCTGATTATGTATTATGATTTATGGCCATCTTTTAGTAAAAGCTAGGGACAGTAAAGGCTGAATAACAATAAATCCCTAGCAAAACATCAAATACGAAAGTTTATACTTCAGTCATATTTTTTGTCCCGGCTACAAACGACATCGACCTAGATTTGACGCACACTTGCTTTCACGCGCAGCTAGACTTGTGAGATGATCAAATTAAAAAAAATGTTTTCACACCATTATAATGCTTGTGAGTAGGTATATTCTTCTTTTATCTCAATCACATACTAATTGTTGACAATAGTTGCCTTTCACTGATATTCGTGGAAGGTAGGTGTATATTAGCACCGTAATAGACTCGTTTTTTTACTGGCACGGGCTTATACTCATACTAGCAGAATCTTTTACAGAATTCACACCCTTCTATACAAAATGAAGCCGGTCAAAATTCCGGCATGATGTATTGTATAGCTGTGTAAGTTTCCTTCAGAAAAGGTTTGAGCCAAACGCATTACGTGCCGACCTAAATCTGAAATCGCGCAATCTAATCTACACGACAAAATACATCGAGATCCGACGATTCGACTGAAAAGATTTTTCTAGAAAATATTTTTTCACCCCGACTGGCCCACAGACAAAATATAATTAAGGGAAAACTTGTTCAATAGTATTGCAAAAGAGCGATGCGAGAAAAAATTACGAAAATCAAAGGATTCTGTATTCTTTTTGTTTTTATTTCTTTATCTTTGTCGTATTGATTTTATTCTAAACACAAGCCCACAATGTTAAGATTATGAATGAACGTTCTGGCGAATTTTTAACATTTATCATAGCAAACATTAAAAATACCCTTTACTGAAACCAGAACATTATTTTTATATGATAAGCCACATCAACCGAATTTGTCTCAGTCGGTTATCAATAACAAAGCAGGCGTTTGTCTCCAGTACCTCGGATCCCTAAAAAGAAAGTGTATATCTTTTGTAGGGTCCCGTCTAGCGGGTATAACGCGGGGGGCACGTTCAATTGGATTGAAACGTTGGCAAGCGGAGTGCTCTTAGGCAAAGGGTCCATAATAGCATTTTTGTAGTGAAGCTAAGAAGCTGAGAAAAATGAAGAACTACGGGTAGTGTCAGTATTTGATCATCGATAAATACACAATACGCATATCGCCTATGAATTTTTGCAACAAAATATTACAATGTGCCCTCAAATTATTGTTTGCTAGATGTACAACAGATAGTGGATCATGAGATAAGAAAAGCACAAACATTTTTGTTAAAAAAAATATGAAGGTCGAAAATCTAAGCAAAATATTCAGATGAGGAAAATGGTTAACTTATAAAATACACAATATACAAAAATTGGATTGAGTTTTAGTTTTTAAATATTTTAAACAATGCTAGATTAAACAGATGACTTTTTGTGTTTGCTTTTATTTAAAAAAATAAAAAATAAAATAAATATTTGTACAATCCACACAACACTATCTAGCCCCAAATTAAGCTGAGCTTGTGTTATGGGAACCAGATAGCTGATATAATAATTATATAATTTTTTTTTGTAAATAAATACTTAGAGTACATTATAACACCCAGACAGAGAACAAACATCTGCGTTCACCACACAAATATTTGTTCTCGGTGGGGATCGAACCCACGACCTACGGCGCAGAAGGCAGAGCTACTACCAACTGAGCTGAGAGGCTAGCTATTTAGATTGCTATACACCCACTTTCCGAAGGTACCATATCTATGGAATTATTTGTCCCGAATTGCGTGAAGTCATGAAGGGCGCTGCGAAAAAATGTTTTTCTCGAACGAAAGCTATTTATCTGCGATTACTATTGTATTGATTAAATGAATGGAGGAATGCGATTGATAAATTCCTTGCCGGCGCGGAGCGAGAATGGCGAGAATACTAGGGCGTTCGCATTACATTCTGTCGATGGCGGTCTTAAATTCTATATCAAATTAACAGTTTTACAAGCATTTTATGGCAGTTTGTAAGTATCTGAGAGAAAATAAATTCATGCATTTGGGCAAATTTATCCTAATCCGGATAAATTTCTCTGTCAGATTAAAATGTATTAATCTCTTGTTTAGTTTTGTCAAAAACCTACATTTTTTTATTCAATGAAGGGCGTTTTTTTGTGGATGGAAAAGTCAGCTCCTCAACGTTTGTCATCCAATTTCACCAGGACTGTCGATATCAGATTGTATGCACTTAGCATGGGTATTAATGCAAACATGGTATAAAAATAATAGCACTACTGCCAAAATATAATTATGCTCAGAGCATTCTTCCAAACAATGATAATATTGCAAGGTGTCACTATTCACTAATCGTTACAACCCAATCGCAAATTTAGTAAGAAACAAACTTCAAATAAATAAGATGTCCCAGAAACCTACGTGACGCGTAATAATGGTGCTCATTGGTTTTTACACCTCGAAAATTCTCAAGTCTCAAGAAATTTTAACTTCAATAAAACATATTTTTAGTAGAATCAAAATAACCATTTTAAAACTATGCGTAGGTATGTAATATTAATATGGTGTACATTTTCTCTTAACTTCTCCTTTAAACTTCTGTAAGTTGCTCTAAAAATTACATTCCCACCGCGTTCGCTACAGATAATGGGGGAAAATTAAGATTTACATAACCAAAAACTTGTGAAAACACAATTACAGAAGTTTTAACATGGAGCCTGTAAGCGTAGGTAATCACATTTGTCGGAGCTCCAAGGAGAAAATTGTCTTCGGTCGTAACAAGGTTGGGCCCCGACCCTCACCACTTTCTTACGGGTTATTCCTAACAATACTCTACACTTTACTAAAAACAATTACTCCTGTTGTGGCCCACTGCTGCACAAGAGATTTTCCAAATCATCTTAACGGGAGCTCCTCCAGGCGTCTGTTTGAAACTGACTGAAGAAATGAATGTGTGGATCAGCTGATCTATACACAATTAGACAGCAATCTTATTTTTTATTTGATAGCCTACAACCTACAACCATTATAGAACTCCCGGTTGTCCTACTGATATTTGGTGACATCACACAAATCCTTCTATTTAACGCCCTTTAAACTGAAACATAGCAATGCTGCTTCAAGGCAGAAATAGGCATGGTGGTAGTAATTCCCCGGACAAGCCCTTCCCAAGGAGCTCTACTACTACTTTTTCTTGAGATCGTCTTTTTAGCCAGCCTAGTTGTCATCTCCTGTCCACCGTCTCGTGATGATGTTGCTTCGAGTACTATCAGCCATAGAGTACACTTACTTCATCATCATCATCAGTCTACACGAGTCTACCACTAGTCTTAATGAACACAAGAACAAAGTGTCATCTTAAATAAATAGAGACTGTAAGAATAGTGCCAAAAGACACATTCTTAATCATTTCCATAAAACTAAGTTATAGCTAAATTGCTCATTAGCCTAGTTGGCTAGAACGTAATCATAATATATTAATTAAGGTACGGCATCAATGTGGTACACTAATTGAGTTAACAAAAAAACTTAGATATAGCCCCATTTAGGTATTTTATACCTATCTACTCAGTGTTTTGTATTCTCACCTTGTTTGTCTAATCTCAGCCATCTCAAAGTAGTCTATTTTTAAACGGCTAGGGCAAGATTACGGTTGGGTTAAGAGCAAACCTCTTTACTAGTACTAATTGGAAGACGAGACGGTCTGAATGCTGTGAATTCTTTGTCTCCTCGCTGCACTCTGAACTGAAGAAATAAATTATTGTCTCATATTTAAAAGAAATATAAATTTACATTTTCAAAAGCCTTGCGGCGTAGTGGCTTAGTTATTGTTAGTGGTGTAGATCTTTTGATATTGCGTCTTTTGATCCTACAAAAGAGAGAATATTCTAATTTATTATGATGAAGTAGTGAAATCCCGCGCAACTTTGTTGCACCATAGAAGCAGTCGTCTTTGTGAAGGGCTCGTCCGGGGAAGTACTACCACCATGCCTATTTCTGCCGTGAAGCAGCATCGCTGTGTTTGGGTTAGAAGGGGGTGGGTGCCGGTGAAATTACTAGCACGTGAGGCTGAACATCTGTATGCCTCAAGTTGATGGACGCAAGGCAGTGCATCGTAGGGCACGTTCCGGACGTGCGTGAACTACGAGGCAATGCTTTGTTATAGGCGATGGTTACCACTTAACATTATAGGTGAGCCATATGCTTGTTCCACCGAGAACAAAAATTGGTGTGCTGAACGCAGATGTTTCTTCTCTGTCTAGGTGTTATATTATATTCTAAGCATGTCATTACTAAAGATAAAAATATACAGGTTTTATATTAGTCGTCTGGTTCTCATAGTATACAAGCTTTGCTTTATTTGGGGCTAGATAAGTGTTGTGTGGATTATTCACAATATGCATTTACTTTTTATTTATTTATTAAGATCAGGTGGATCTTTGCTTGTCCTATTACACCTTAGATAACATAGAGAACCTATAAAATACATCGGTCTAAAATTAATGCGCATAATGCAGTGAGGAAACTGACATTTCTGAGAACCAAAGTCTTAATTATTCGAAGCTCAAAGCCTTCGGAAATAAACTGAATCCTCACTCTGTACTAACCTAATAATGAGGCTACGAAATTAATAGTCAATTTAATAGACCCATACCTCGCTAATAGATTTTCCCCTCAACACAGGTAAAGAAGAACAGCTAGGTAACACCTTCATTCAAAGTCAAATATATTTATTCAGTAGTATCACAAGGATCACTTTGAAACGTCTTAAAGCTAGGTGCTAGTTCCACGCGACCAAGCCTAGAAGAACAGGCAACAAACTACGGCTTGGTTCCTACCATCATGATCATACCAAGCAGAAATATCCTGCTTTATAAATACACTTGTGCTAACTGTTGTGTGGCATAAAATAAATAGATTTTGATTTTCAAATAACAGCAGCGGTAATATGAGGTGATATTTGTTTTCTGATAAGAAGACAGCCATTGTTGTCCATTCCTTGTCCTTTATGAGCGGGTCGTGCGAACCAGGCGGACGGAAAATAGGTATTTACTGCGGCTCGCTAGTTGTGTGCGTACTCACGCACACAATGATAGGTTCGCTCGACGCCGTTTACACCTAGTGTGGCAAAAGTAGACAACCATGATTTATGGAATAGAGATTTATTGGAATAGTATATTAGTTCCCGTGGTGTGTATACAATTTTTCTGCTCGAGGACGGCAGAAAGGGGCAACTTTGATTCGTGCAGCAGGCCGAAAGTTACCACTTTCCACCCGGTGAGCTGAAAATTTGTTTTTTGACAATACAGCAATTGACTAGTACGTCAGACTTTGCTACTTATTTTCGATGCTCGCTGTTGCCTATTTTTAGCGTAAAATCCACGATGTTCAAAGTGAACTAGCCATCTTACCAAAACTGTGCGTTCAGTCTGTCTCGAATACTTTGACACCCCCGACCCGTGAACGCTTTAGCAATTAAGTACCCACTCATGCAACCTGCCTGCCTACAACACGGCGCTAACAGCAAAATAATAGGTGAACACTGCGCAGGCATAGTTTGATTGAGCTGTAACGTGAAAATGGTGCTCAGATAAATCATGTGAGATTAGCACTGGTGCTGACGTCAAACTATACCGAATTAGGCACAATAAGATTTATTTCAATGGATGAACTGTGTGAAAGATGACATGGATAAGAGAGGAGTGAATGCAGAAATGACGGCTGACAGAGGGGAATGGAGGAAGAAGACATGTTGTACCGACCCCACATAAAGTGGGATAAGGAAGAAGGAGAAGATGTATTTCAAGCACGCACTCCTCTGACCTCTGTAACCCAAGGCGTAACTTAACGAACCCCCAGTTTTTGACAGCTGCTGTACTTTGGAAAGCACAAGTTAAGTTTTAAGTTGGCAGACCCAGCTCTAGTCCCTTATGCCATAGCATGGCTAAAACTCCGCCATCAGAGTTGTTCATGAGCTCATTCTTTTGGAAAATTTTAGGAATTCTTCTTCTTCTTGCATTTATCCCATTTAATGTGAGGTCGGCACAACATGGCTTCCTCTCTGTCAGTCAATTTTGAATACAACAGCGGTATTTACCTAGATAGCATAATAAGATCAGAAAACCAAGGACCGATTTCATTTTCTTTCCTGCCAAAGCATCGTTAAGTACATGGACAACCATCTGTTTAAGCCATTCTAGCCAAACTAAGCTATCCCGGTTTAAAGCCACTTCTAAAAACTAGCAGCTCGTAAAGGTAATATGATCCGATACCCCAGTTTTATGAGGAAAATAAAATTCTGTAAGCACTAATATTGTCAGGTATCAGTGCAGTAACTTCGTGGTTCGCATGCCAATAACGTTCGCAAGCTTTCTTTACGTATGAAGCAGATTTTATCCCCTGTCTATCTTCAACGCCACATCTACAGAAATAGTCGTGATAAACTGGATTTGATTCCCCCATCTCCATTCCGTCATCGAATCTTTTCCTATCGAATAGCGTTTACGCTGAGTGGCGGCCAATTTTTGTCACCGTTATTTTTATTCACTCTTATTGGATCCTTGTTTATTTGTGGCATAATAAATAATTTATTTTGGATTTGATTTTATTTGAACCACTAAAAGAGACGTGGCTATCATTTTTTTCATAAGCCGATTTCAGAACAAAGACCTCAGAACTTCGCTTGATGAATCAATTCATGAAAAACTGAATTTGAGAATTCTTTTTTTACTTTCAGAACCCACAGATATTTCATCAAAATTGGTTAGCTAATTAACTTAATTTTATTATCATTCTAAATTCATGATGTTTAGGTTGATCCATCAAGCAAGCTCAACTATTTCAAATTTCAGCTGTCTCTCGCTGTAATTTATTAGCCCTTGACGGACTGACAGACATCGGAGTGAGACAAAGGTTTCGTTTTTCCAAAACCAGACGCAACAAGAAAAAACACCACGGTGTCACTGGCCGAAAAAGCGTTCGTAAAAATATAAATAGTATAGAACTGATTTGAAAAAACTCGTTCTTTTTTTGAAATCAGTTAGAACTTGATCAGTGTGTGCACGCCCTGGTTGCACGCAATAGTCGCGTACTGAAACTCTGGTAACCGGTTCTCACCGTAAATGCGTCTTTACACCAGCAATATTAGATTATACGCGGTACGAATCATAACGAGCTGACTTCTAACTGGATTATGCTGATGAGAATGTATCGCCTTCTGAGCCGAGAACTTGCGTTTTGTCTGAATTATTTTTAGAAAGCTGAGAGGAGTTCAAGCTACTGTGCACATTAAATTTAAAGTAAGCCGCTGTAGCTGCATTGTTCTGAACTAACTTAATTTGAGTAAAAATATAGCCCATTTATTTCAGAAAGACACGGTTACATTTTAATACGAAAGTAGATATTTTTAGGTAAGTAAATCGACTCATTTTAAATAAGACTTTGGTGACAAAATAATCAAGCAATCTGAAAGGTTCAAAAGGCAATTCCAGTTGTTTGTTTCAAACAATACTCTAATTCCAACACAAAGAAACATCTCTCAGAAAATAGTGCCCGAAGAACGCAAAACTTTTCAGAAGATTTCTCTAAAATCCTATGAATAATGCATTCACCTTATGAATTTCAGTTTCAGCGAAACAAAGTTACCTAAGCCATTCTCACTTCACTCTGTCTCGTTTGAGCAAAACCTCTGCTCGTAACTTGATTAAGCATGTTGAAAATCTGATGAAAATTGCGCTGAAATTAATTTGTGAAATGTGAAAACAGAAGTTGAGAAAAATATGATGTGTGTTCATGAACACTTTATGACTACTAAGTGGTTATTACTTGGATAGTTTTCGGTGCCTAGCAAACAATTTTAAAGGACTTGCTTCTGGTACAGGGTCCATGTGATACTGACTTATAATTAAGAACTATGTATGTACCTAAATTAAACCATGTGTATGCAAGAAATATATTGATTATGAGTAACCTTATAGTAGAGCTTTTCGTGAAGGGCTAGTCCGGGGAGGTAATACCACCATGCCTATTTCTGCCATGCAAAGAAGCACAGCACCGCAGTTGCACAAAGAAAGACAGAAATAAGAAATAAAGGAAATTTATTTATTTGTCATATCAGAACATACACAGAACGGCTTAGACATATATAGTAAATACTGTTAGCATAATGTAGTAACACTTTTATATCATTGTTGTTTGTTATCAAATAAATATTTTTAAATCTCAAATCTCATAAATGCAAGCATAGTTCCTTAGGCAAAAAAGAAAAAAAGCAGCCAAGTGCGAGTTGGACTCGCCCATGAAGGGTTCCGTAGCATTAATTAACATAATATAAAGGTTTTTGTAGTTCGTCGAAAGGTAAATTGCGGTTTACGATTTATGACGAATAAAAAAAAAACTACTGACTAGATCTCGTTCAAGCCAAATATCGTTGGAAGTTTGCATAGTAATGTACAACATATATTTTTTTTGGATTTATATTTCTCTTATTTTAGAAGTTAGAGGGGGGGGACCAACTTTTTTTCACTTTGGAAGTGTCTCTCGCGCAAACTATTCAGTTTAGAAAAAAACGATATTAGAAACCTCAACATCATTTTTGAAGACCTATCCATAAATACCCCACACGTATGGGTTCGATGAAAAAAAATTTTTTGAGTTTCAGTTTCAAGTATGGAGACCCCCAAAATTTATAGTTTTTTTTCTATTTTTGTGTAAAAACCTTAATGCGGTTTACAGAATACATCTACTCACCAAGTTTCATCAGTCTAGCTCTTATGGTTTCGGAGAAAAATGGCTGTGACACGGCCGGACAGACAGACAGACAGACAGACAGACAGACATGACGAATCTATAAGGGTTCCGTTTTTGCCATTTGGCTACGGAACCCTAAAAAGCAAACTTAATAGTAAAAATGTACCTAAAAACAAATCAATACTATGTATCATTCCCAAAACGCGTCTGCCCGCGCCTTCTCTTTTCATTTAGTATTTGCCAGCTACATTTCGCAGATCATCGCACCTAGCCAGAGGGCGTCCTACAATACGCATACTCATATAATAATTAATCGTAGTTACGTGATCTCTACTCAAGGTTGTGTAAAACAAGACTATAAAGCTGATGACTTCTGTGCACTGGTGAAGTAAATTTAACTGAGAATCCTTGCCAAGCCTGCCCCTACGGAAAACACGCGTGAGTTTATGTACTCGTAAGTAGGTAGCCAATAAAACTAGAGAACCAGTAAAGGTTCCCAACAAAGCGTAGATAGTTATTTAAGTACCGAAACCAGAGAAGCGAATGGAACATCAATTATTTTCTTTTACAGAAGGCTGAACATCGTCGAAATGAAACTGAAATGGGGATGACGTCAAGTATTTGACGTGTGAAGTAGGTAATTGCTGAAATGCCAAAGTACTTATATAATACCAAACGAAGACTGGTTTAAACTATGGTAGTTATTCGGTACTGCTATACACACACACACCTTGCTACTCATTAGATATTACAGTCCAACGCTGATCGAATGAGTTTCATCAAACTTAATAAATAATAGATTTAATAGTAGGCAACAAATATTGCACATCGGCTAATTTCGGCTTCATAGAGCGTAGTGAGTGTTAGAAAGAGATAGCACTCTACAAATCCGAAAAGCTGATGTGCAATATTTATTGCCTACAATCGGACCTATGTAATCATACTAAAAACACTAGAGGAAACCTAGATTTAAGTTCTACGATGCTGATTCATAGGAATTTGTGAGAAGTTTTGAATTATTTTATTTTTGACTTTTATGAAGCAATATAAAAATATAATACGATAACGGCAGTCAAATAATGATTGCTGCTTGTTGAAAAACCAAAGCTTAGTTTAACATGTTTACATTTGTTATTGAAAACGTTCGAGAAGATTCTCGTGCCAAATGTTACAATTCGAGTATATTTCCGCCCCATGGAATAATATAAGAAAGTAAATATTACAATATAAAATAACCTTTGGCTTACTTGCAGATGTATATGTATAATTACAAGAAACCCTTCAAAAACTGTCATGAAAACCTGATATTTATAAGAATATGTACACAATGTGGGTGTAGCCGCTATAGTATTAGATAGATATTTTGTAGCCAAACATTTTTGAACAATCATGTCGGTTAAACAAAAACAGATTGCCTTCAGATCCATCAAATTCTCCAAACCAATAAAACAACGATATGGCATTGTCTGCGTTCACAGTAAACTTATTCACAGTAGATGTAGACGTTTTGTCTTGCTGCAATGATAAATATGCTTGGCTATAGTTACTATTGTAATTCACATATTTCTCAAAAGAATAACAATAGATTTGAATATTTATAAGTAACCACTTCTTCTTCTTCAAAACCACTTAAAAACGTAAACAATGTAAACTTAAAACATAGGTAAGTAGTACATTTTGTAGCTAATTTTTAAAGGACACACGCTTATGACAAAGTATTAGGCCTGTATAGCTGATTCGGCTTAGATATAGCTAGAAAAAGTGACAGTAATAAAGAAATACTAAATTGGTGAAGGGTTAAAATCATGTCCAACGTCATCCTACATAGAATTTGAAACTCCTTACTTTCTCAGAATTATTATGAAGCCACCTAATATTGCTTTGTCTTTGTGAATTAAAACTTCGTCTTATATTGTTCTCGTTGAACCATTCTGCTGATACTCGTAGGTACCTCGTACAGACGAACACAAACATTTATTATTGGATCCGCGAACACTTCGAACACGATATTGGATTGAGATGGAAAGATTGCAGTGATGTGGGGTGACGTGATATGATGGATGATGCCAATCCTTTCTAGATTCATCTCGTTCATGCCGCTCATGCAACGTACATATTTCCAAACGTCAAGCGTATTAATAATATGTTAATCGAAGTTTCAGCAGTTTTTTAAACTTCCAGATATAATTTATTTACAGACACATAACGTCAAATTGTATGATTGTATAATTGAATGCTACCATACCAATCTTATGAAATCTTATCTAGAAATCTAACTATAGTTTGAGTGATATTCTTCTACTACTTAGTTATAGATTGTCATTCAGCCACTACAACTTCGCCATCTTAATAACACTGACTCATACAAAAATGACCGACTGTTTTCGAGTTCAATTTTATAACTGCGTTACCGCTTTAAAAGCCCTTGTCCCTACTTAAAATAACTCTAAAATACCACTCTACCTCTCAGTTTGCAAGATACTTAATCAAAGCTCGTTCTAGACGCAGAAACTGGTAATATCCTTTCCTTTACGAGAGATTCACCTTTCATTACCTACAGCGAAGACGACGCCCGTGTTGAATTACAGACTGTGACTTGGCGCTTTCACACTTCGTCGGAAATGTGGCGAAACTATGTTGCTTGTTATGTACGTAGGTCGGTCTACATTGTTTAGCAACTGTTTATTGATACGAAATTATGTACCCACTGGGATCAAATATGTGGGTTCAAAGTTACAAGCAAGAACAGTTTTGAAAGCAGCACGACTGATTTAAAATGCCATATATTGTCGGAGATTTAAAACACACAAAAATATGTTTTCAAACTAATTCTACCGGTATTCCAATCAAAATGTTCATGCTTTTATATAGCTTGTAATTAATTACAAGTGCTCATAAAAATCAACACACTTTTCTCAAAACATATTCAGCTCTTAGCAAACCGCATAAAAAAATGTGCGGCGGCCATACGCGGCCCTAAACAAATATTTCTCGACGGGTAGAAGCTCCATTTTATGTTCCACTACTCCCGTGCCACTCTGAAATAGTTGCCAATTAAAATTGAGTTTTACTGCTCTAGTTTACGGTCGAATAACGATCATGAGTGAGATAATCTCGGCGTTTTCAAGCTATGAAGTGGTATATTTCTAAGTTGTGCCTAAAGTTTCTTCTGTGGTTATGGAATAACATTGAGCTTCAAGTGGGTTTCTATATTGTTGGCTAATTTAATTACTTAAGCTCAAAGGTGAGTAGGTCCTACCTTTTAGAGTGAGGTATTTTAAATAGATAAACAAACACCCAGGTAGTCACAAATAAAGTGGTTTCCCAGAGGGTTCCCTGTGTAATATTTGATAGCTATTTAAAATGAGTGACGATGTTTTCACAACTTCCAGACCCGGAACTTTAGTAGGTATTATTCTGGGCCCAGAACAAATATATTGATACATGTGTGAGTTTAAGCAGCGGTCTTCAGAATCAAACCCCACAAAAAATAGTAATGCAATAGCATGAAGTCATCATACTGAACTTGCATATTTTTTACCCATCTTAATCATCTAACTAAAGGGTAATTTCGCTAAATTAAACCGCAGCCAAACCGTCATGTCTAGACTCAATATTGTTATAAGTCAACATTAGGGTGTGTCCTGACAAACCGTATTAAATGAGAAGATAAATTTATTTTATATCCTTATTTAATAATATTGGCCACCTGGGGCTTTGCTAGCCTCGTTCACTATACACCCCGCTCCCGTAAAATTTTCGGGATAAATAGTACATGTCCATGTCCTGGTTCTAAGCTATCTCCCCACCAATTTTCAGACAAATTCCAGGCGTTCTTTAGCTATAAACAGTGTAACTAACACGACTTTTTTTACAATAACATAGATTTAGATTTGTCATGTGGTTCATATTTGAGACTCAATAGCGCAATTTGCCTCCTAGTTTTCTGATAAAATAAAGTTTCTGGCAGAATAGAGTATAGATAAAAATAAATTATTGGCCACAGCCGTGCTCATATTGAAACAAAATTGTATTAAAAAGCCCAAAACGGGTTCGCACGTACCGGCTGTTCGTTTGTGACGCATTGTGATTTTTTCGATCTGTCGCCAACGAATGTACAATTTTTTGTTAATCTTTACAACCTACACAAATAAAATACTAAATTCCCTAGCTATAGAAATGCCAAAACCTCGCTAAAGTTAGAACAAACGCTTTTATCCAGAAAGAGGCAAGGCAGAGCTATTACCGGGCGTAGAAAATTTTAACCACGGTTCTATAATTATATCCAAATAAGTATACACAATTCAATTAAGAATTTAAAATGGTTCACCTCATTCATAAAGTGAAGAACATGGTGGGGGAAACCCATTTTTATGATGTGGTGAACAATGGCTACAATAGGACGCGCTGGAGACAGGCCGTCTATATACTCTGTACAAAAAGGGACATCCTAGTGATCACGATCTTCAATCATGAAGTGCCGACTATAGAAAAGCTACAATATGATAATTATGTGTGTGTTGTAGGTATATGTACATCAAGCTGTTCTGGCAACAGTGGATTCCTATCTAAGAACTTGAGTACACAGAATAGGCACCAACTAAAAAACAATTTTAGAAACATTTTCACTCCAAGAGGAATTACGCCCACGCAAACAAAATCACATGGACTTCCACTAGCTTTTTACAAAATAACATGTTTTTCCCGCTGTACACAGGGCGAGCAAATAAGTTAACTGCAGTAATCCCACAAAGGGCTAGCAGAAAGAATAATATTCACTCAAGTGTTTGCGTAGGCCACACAGCGGTGTTTACCTTCGCGGTGAGCGGGAAAGATGAATGGTGTATGCTCTTTTACAAGCTTTCAGTGGCCTTTTTAATTTACTTAGCTGTATCATTACTCGTGTGGTATTTGTTCCTTACAATATAGAAATGCGAAGGCTTAGATGTTTGTGGCTCATTCAAACCCATCATGACGTGGTACTGTACCTACTGACTTAAAAGAAACTTAAAATATAGATAATTATAATTTGTAATCTTGATTAGCATGTAATATAAATTTTATCCCAAAACAAGGAATTGGGTATAAAAAACGATCAACGAATCGAATCCAAAAAAAAGCAGATAAAAAATACTTAAAGGTACTAATTCGAGCGACAACCTTCTTCGAGATAAATTTAAAATTGGAACGATCTTTTACTCCGTAACGTGGCAACCAAAGTGGTAAGATATAAAAGGTTTTATTTGCAAATAAAAAGTCCTGCTTAGTTTTAATTTCCACAACTACGCATTGATTATTATTTGTGCCTCGGATTCGCGTCGGTCCACATTTATAAGTTCGTCCACCAAATCCACTGCAGTAAAGAACGAAATTAAGGGCTGCGCACTTCTAGGCGATGGCAATCAGCTGATGGCCGCCTTCAGCCGTTTCAGTTTTTTTTTCCGTGGCGAGATTGCATCTCATATTAAAGTTTGTGTAATGAAGATTCGAGTAATTTCCTAGTGCAACCAGCTAAGTGATACTTTACTAACGATATTACACATCCCCGACATTATAATGCTACGCTGAGGTGGTTGAGGACTAGAGTTGCTTGACACCCGATATAATATTATCGTAGTAGAGTAAAAGTTTATTTTCATCTCAAATAAAAATAGTTTTATTGGTAAGCGCGTAAACTTTCGTAGCGCATCGCTACGCGCGTAGTGGTGCAGCTACGTGCGTAGCATTCAAAAACGATGGAAATTAACTGACCGAAGTGTGTGACGACGAATTTTTTTTAATGTTTTTTCACATTATTTTTTGTGCAATGATGAGCATTATTTCTTTTTTTTAAGTTTCAACCAACATCCGAATTGCATATTTCAATAGATACAACCGAAAAAAACATATTTTTTGGAAAAAATACTACATAAAAATCAAGTGTAAACAAACTAAAGGTATTCTTGAAAGAAAATTGTCCTACCACATACAATTTCCTACACTCGCTTCCCCGTTTCTTGCCGGGAATGTCGAGAGGCGCATAGTTGTCATAGTTACAATTTCCCTGCAACCGTGGGCAAAACCTTGTTATGTTATGCCTTCCGTATCTTTGAACTAGCAATTTCTGCAGCCAAAAGATACTTAGACGAGATTAGTTTAATGAAATGCCTTCGAATGCGGATGTGGTTGGATGCAGGCTGCGAGTGGCACTTGGATTAGCATGCAATTTTCCATATTTTGAACACATTTAATCCGATATTACATTTCGCGGTGGGCTTGCTTCCCCAATTCTGAGCTCGATGCAGCGGATATTTGCTTACAAACATGTTATTGAAATATATGACACAGATTTTAGAGATTTTATTTTTTTCATAATTCGCCTCATACGTGAGTGGTAATTTTTGTTTTTATTGGTGGTAGTTTTTGTTTTTTGTTTTAATTTTTGTTTTTTTATCGAAGCGACGCGTGACCCAAGAGCTGGTGGGTATCTGGCGCAGCGTATAAGCATTGCTATTCAGCTTGGCAATGCCACCAGCGTTTTGGGGACGCTTCCGTCAGGCACTGATTTGGATCAGTTGAGCTATCTCTAGATCGTTTGTAACGATCTGCAGATAGCTCAACTGTTTCTTGTGTATTTTGTACATTTTGTAAATATTTTGTTTAATTGTAAGTTTCTTTGTTTAATTGTTATATTTTAGTGAATAAAAACAAAATAATAGAAAAATATTTCAGCAAACTCTGAGGGCAAGAAAATTTAAATTAATTAAGAATTATGGAAAACTTGTGATCCAGAGATATTGACAAAAATCTCCAACACGATCGATCTGCTCAGTAAGTTAGCTCTGTTTTCGTATTAAAAAAAACGAGCGATTGTTCCATTACTGCATTACTGCGTTATTACTGCGTTTTAATGCATTGCTGCATTAAAACGCAGACTTTGCATTTCCATTATTTTTAATGTAAAGAATTCTAACCTTCTATCCTAACATTTAGAATGTAAAAGCTTACAAGTGTTTACTTTTATTATTAAATGCGATATACTTTATCTATAAATTAACCTATGCCATGCTGTACAAATACCTTAAAATCATATCTCTCCGCCTACATTTAGAAAAACGCTGCAGAATTTCAATTAATTTCTTACATTTCTGTACGAAAAGTGTCAAGATTTTCCATTTGATTCAAAATAAACGCAAGCAGAAAAAGGGCACTCCATACCCACTAATTAAATTTAATCGGGTCGTATTTCACGCCAAGTCAAACCGACAACGGACGGCTGCCGTGTTTTTCTAAAATGGCACCCGTTCAATTAAAGTCAAGGGTCACTAGACGACATGCTGGCTTATGGACCACTTAGAGCCTCGACTTCGCATAAACTGAGCGATCAGAATAGTGGCAAAATTAAATCGTTTCATCATCCATTATAAATAAAGAGGCAGACTACCCGCCCGTTGGTTGAACGACATTGTTGGGAGTGGTTGGAAATGAGTGGATGACACTCGCGAGAGACCGGAAAGAGTGGCGCAATAAAGAGGAGGCCTATACTCAGCAGTGGGTGCAAACGGGCTGAGATGTTGATACTGATCTAATACCATGATCAACTATGAATAGTAAGTCTAAACAAAATGTGAGCGGAAGTGTTAGTTTCCGCAACTATAGACTTGGTACGCTGTAATTTCACGACAGGAAGTGGTTTAAAAGTGAAAAGGGTCAAACGATCTCGTAATATTATGGATTGGAGGTTCTTGCCCGTAACCCTCAGGGCACGGTCTCTGTGACATGTGTAAGTACAGTTTCACTGACAACAAATAAAATAAATAAATATTTTGTTGAATACTTTTCTTCAAAACAAACAATCTCTCTAACGGCATATAATAGAAAATAAAACATAGTTTGGATAGTGTAGAATACAGAAAAACTGAACCACAGTTATCAATTATCAACCGAGTAGGTACACCAGTAGTGCACTGTTGCTTTGCTGAAGGTATACATAAACCTCGCCACTTAATTAATATACCAAAATAATAATGTAATTTGATTTATACCTCCTTATTTACAAAACCAGATCATATTATATTGTCATTTACATTTTATTTTTGCATAAAATAATCCTGCAATCAGACATTAATTGTATTTGTTCCACATGTTGAAATAACCATCCACGCTTCACTTGTAAATGTTGCCACCCGTTTCCAGAACCATATTATTCCACCCAAGTACTTCCACCATACAATAGCAAAGGCCAGTCAACCGATTATCGACTTGATGGCAGGACAATACTACGATAATTACTCAATTTGTTTCCCTTATTCCCCTTCAGATAAAATGTCATCCATTTAACCTTACCCCTTCTGGCCCTTTGATTATTGCCATCGTTCAACCTTTAAGTGTGAAATTGAAGGTGAAATGATTAAGTAAATTACGTTTGCATAAGTTATTCCAAGTCAAGCCTTGTTAATAGGCAGGAATAATTTGAATAGACGGATTTCTACTTAAAATAATACGGCTCATTCAACGATACAACAAAAGACGATTATTGGAACCGTTAGCACAAGAAAATACTTGGCAGAAAGAAACAGAAAAGTAGGTCAAGGTACATGTAACACAACACCCTCCTTAGTAAGGTATCAGCTCACCATTAACTCCTCACCGCAGGCCTCAAGCACCGTTTGTTTTTGCCTAATGAATGTAAGACGACTTAAAGACTTGCCTCGAGTTTGAGGTTCCTAATTATAAGTTTCATAAGTCTTCACCTACAGCTACACCCTTGTATCAAAGGATATTGTATACAGAAAGCTTATAAGGCAGTGTATATCAGTGTTAAATTCATCATTTACATTATTAGACGGGTAAACCCTTGGCTGGGCTGGCATGTTACAATAAAATACCTCTGTCTACGCGAGACCCCTCGTCAAGAGGCCAAGTCTAATGAAACTATATTTTGCGCTCAATAGCTACTCCACAAGCTAAACAACTTGAATTAATTTTGTATTTTATCGAAATGGTTTTGGGAATTTGTGATTTCGCAATTCTGGTAAACAAATCATTAGTTGGATCATTAAAATCAGGTTTTATATTTATGAATTAAGCACGTGTAATAAACATTATGTAACATTTAAATCACTAGGCAAAGTAAGTTCACTTTATTTGTATCAATCAATCAATCAAACAAAATTTTCTTTATTCAGTTCAATTACAAGAATCACTTTGAAACGTCTTAAAGCTAGGTGAGTCTAGGTGCCAGTTCCACGCAACCAAGCCTAGAAGTTATATGTAGTAATGAACAGTGTCATTTTCAACGTAGTTTTTTCTGTATTCATTTTGTCTTTTCTAAATAGACCTCGAATTTCCCCAACGTAAACGATACGGTTTGAAACAATTCGTTTACTTAACAGGCACTCAGCAGAAGTCTATAGCCGCTCCAAGCGTTTTCCGATGCGAAACGCATCTACCTAATTGTGGAAAGCCAAGACATAAGAGGGCCATCATTATCTGTCAGGGTTACAAATGATCTGAAAGCACCCATCAATTTAGTCACGACGATATTATAACAATAGCACCTAGTAGGCGTAGGAAGGATGTGGTCAGTCGGGGCTTGTAACTTCTTCTAATGTTTTTTCTAAACCCCAAAAATTCTTTAAAATTGTCTTGATAGACCGTTTTATGTACCTTTTTCTAATTAGCCTAATTAATAAAAATTTTGGTGGTAATTTCACACAGTGCCATGTAAGTTTTAAACTAAGCAAAGCTTCTTTATGAACCAGATAAGTAACTGATATCTTATTGGCCTTTCTTATACACTATACATATATTTATAAAAACAGGGCCTTCTTCAAATTTTATTGCATGTATACCCTGTTTGCAAGTGTTTGTCCTTGGTGGGCATCATACTCACAATAAAGCTAACTTTTGGGCAAAAAATAAGAAATAATCAGCGTTTCCTTTACATTTTGAATCACGTGACTCCGTAGCACGTGACAATTTTAACTCTAATTCAACGGCATTAGCCAGCTATTCATTTATTTTGGGGATGTGTGCCGCCTAAGGAAAAATCGCGCGCGACGAAATTAAGCGCGAGGACTTTTTATTAGCCATTTTGTACGGCCAGATATGGCACATGCAGTACATTTACTTGTCACGGGAAAATGGAATTCCACACGCGAATCCTGACGTGAAATTCTCACCAGATTTGTATCCCGGGCCTGGTTGGCTGTGAGACTATAGTTTATACCTTGCTCCCGAATTTTAGTAAGTAAGCAGTGTTAGGAGTAGTTCTTACGTTTCTTGATTACGTACGTTATTTTAAATAGGTAACGGTCGAAAGACGGAAGTAACTGTGACAGTAGTTTGACGTTTTAAAACAATCCGTCTTTTGTGCCTTGCGCAAATCTAAGCGTTTGTAAAGCTATGTCAAGCACCGCTGTCATATAGCAGGACGGATATTCTTTTTTTTATTGATACTTATATTTGGTGTTCTAGTACCAAAATTTGTAAAACGAGAACGTAGTCTTTTATTAGATTGGCCTCAGCTCAGTTGGTAGTACTCGTAGCTCTGCCTTCTGCGCTGTATAGGTTGTGGGTTCAATCCCTCCGAAGACAAATATTTGTGTGGTGAACGTAGATATTTGTTTTCTGACTGGGTGTTATATTGTACTCTAAGGCCCGTATTCCGAAACAGCGCTTGAGTCTGAGTCGAGCCTCAAGCATAGATTTTATGACAGTTCTCCATTGAAAAGTGTCAAAAATCTGTGCTTGAGGCTCGACTCAGACTCAAGTACTGTTTCAGAATACGGGCCTAAGTATGTATTTACAACAAAAAATCTATGTACGTATTATATTAGCTATCTGGTTCTTATAGTACAAGCTCTGCTTAGTTTGGGGCCAGTGTGGATTGTAGACAGTATTTATTTATTTATTTTAAACGTAGTATATGTTTGCTGACCGAACCCTAAAAATAAGGTTTTTCTTTCTATATTTATGGGTTTTCTTGCTGTCCCTTGATACGCCCTCATGACCTACACAAACAAATAAAAGGCAAAGGCAAGACTGAAATCATGACTAATGTTGCAGACAAACGTAGGCGCCGTGAAAAAGTGATGCCACAGGAGATTGATGAAGCGCAATAAGGAAGCTTGCGTTTGCATTTCATTACAGATTTCATCACTGGTATGGGTGACCAAGAATGAACTAGTGACTAAAAGCTAAAAACGACCTCCTCGGTACATTAAGCTATAGCTTATTTTATAAATATTATGTGCATAATGCCATTACCGACTCTCAAAAGAATAAAGCATAATTAAGTATTATATCATCTATCCCCATGGTACAAACGCTATTTAATTTGGAGCTAGATAATGTTGTGTGAATTGTCCAGAATAATATTTATTTTATTTATTTCAGTCTACGACCTTTTTCTTTCACTCTCAAACAGTGAAGGAAAAAGGTCGTAGAGGAAACCAGCATGTACAAAATCGAACAGCAGGCCTACCACAAGTTCTGTCTGGCTCTGTCTCTGGCTCTCGTTTTGAGACTGTGTGAGTGTTTACTAAATAAATTTTACGTCAAAACGTCACACACACACAGTTTATTACACAGACTCAAAACCAGAGCCTGAGACAGAGCCAGACAGAGTTTGTGGTACTCCTGTTTGAGTACAGGCAGCCTGTTTTGTTTTATTTTAATTTCTTTATTAAAAACTTTTCAAGTAGAATCCTAGTGAATATTCGTACTGCATGTACTCTCCGAGATTTCACGAGTAACTAGACAGAACAGCTAGATTACACTTAGTGCCACGTTTTTAGTAATACCTTCTGGTTAGTGTGCTCTCTCTCAGAGGGTGATAAACTTTGATGTTTTTGACTGCAGTGTTTTATGAAAATAACTAGGTTTGGTGCTTTTGTTTATGGAAGCTACTTTGGCCATTGTGTGTAGTGGGTGTGGTTGATAGATTTTTTAAATACCAGTTTTAGCTTCGTCTCACCCAGAAAATTTGCTTAGAAAAATCTAGTCACAAATATTATCTATTTGAAGTTTCATCCAATCCGAATTGGTTTAACTATTCATAACAATGAGATAAGTCTCCAAATTTTTGTATTTTAGTTTAATTTAAATAAATAAATATTGTAAACAATCTACACAACACTATCTAGTCCCCTTTTTTAGAATACCATATAACACCCCGACAGTGTTTGTTCTCTGTCACCACACAAATATTAGCTTTCGCTGGGGGTCAAACCCACGACCTACGGCGCAGAAAGCTTAACATCAGGTGTGCCATACGCTTGTTCCATCAGCTAGTCGTATAAAAATAAAGATGTTCTACGAACTGAGCTAAGAAGCCAGTCAGAATATGAATAAAAAAGTAGGGTAGAACATTTTTCACACTTTCCACATTCATAAAGTTGCAATAATAAAAAATGCCGAACACCAAGCCCATTATTTGAACCATAATACTACTATGGATGAGCACGTATGAAAGCCGCATTGTAGAGCATTTTGGCAGACATCAAAGGAAAACATTGTATACATTACCACCGAGCTTTGCAATACTGCATTGTGGATTTAGGTGTGATATTGGACTCTAATGAATTATGAATTCGATTCCTGGGAGCGTTGTCGTAACTTGCTTTTGTAATCAGCAACGTGGGATATTTTTTACACCAATTTTGCTCTGAATTGCGCTGTTCGGAGAGGAAGTAATGTCTTTTTATAGATAACCCGAGGTAACATTCGATTTATGAGGCGTAGTTTTACATTAGCTCTGTCAGTTTTTGAAAATTTCACATTAACTGTAAACTTAATCTATGAATGTATCTTATATTATTATAATGTTAATCTATGTGTGTAGTATGTAGTAGTATAGTATAATTTAATAATTTTGTAATTTTGTTACAAAATTATTAAATTATAATTACTAATGTTGTCATACTCACTAATTTTGAAAAAACACTTAATTTTTTAAATTATAATCACTAATTTTGTCGCATAATTTAATAATTTTGTCACACAAATAAAACTGCCCAAATATAAGGAAGGAAACCACACATGAGTTTTGACTTTTTGTTTGTTATGCACTATTCCATTGTTCCATTATATTAATAACTTAACTCATGTACATCTTTCATTTATCTTTTTTTCAGTATCCGAAATTGACCCAAAATAATATAAATAATAAATAAATACTGTGGACAACCCACAGAACACTATCGAACACCACCGTCAAGACATCTGTGGTTTCATTTTGGCACTATCGTTAAAAAATGGCTCTCAGCGTACGAGTTCGATTTACACTTTGCCGTTATTTTACTGTTTACACGGACGAGAGCTTGAACGGGTATTTGATTTTTGTTAGCGCTCGTCCCTTGCATCGATCAAACACAGCTGTAGGCCTACCACAAGCTCTGTCTGTCTGGTTTTGAGTATGTGTGAGCTCACCAGTGTATTACACTGACTGGCCTCAGTTGGCAGTAGCTCTGCCTTCTGCGCCGTAGGTCGTGGGTTCTCTATCTGGGTTTCATATTGTATTCTATGTACGTATTTACAAAAAAAAGTAATTAAATATTATCATTAGCTATCTGGTTCCCATAGTACAAGCTCTGCTTAGTTTGGGGCTAGATAGTGTTGCGTGAATTGTCCGCATTTTTTTTTACTGTGTATGTGACGTTTCGACGTAGTATTTATTTAGACAGCACTCACACAGAACCAAACCCAGAAACAGAACCAGACAGAGCTTGTGGTAGGCCTCTGCACGTAAATCTCTTGAATTAAAGCTTTGAGTACACGAGCTCACACGATATTGCTAAAAGAGTATTTTTATCAGATTATTTTATCCACGGGATAGTTGATTATGTTTTTTAATTAGCAACATCGCTTCAAAGCTTTGCAAGGGAATAATCATGTTTCAAATTATTAGAATCTATAGAAAGAAGAAATGGGCTTACAGGGCCGTTATACCAGACCTACTTTGATCACTGTCAATATTTACTATTAGCAAACAACTGTCACTTAGATTCAAATAAGTGTAAGTGGGCATATCTGAATTGAATGCTCATGTTTACGTATATGTTAGTTTTTTTTTGATGATGAGTAATAGAGAAGAAATAGAAATAATTTATTTTGCGTCAGCTTAAAATTTATAGGTACAGTTCAACTTAAATGTAATGAAAGCAAAAAATAGTAAACCACTCAGCATAGCTACAAGGGCACGGTAGCCCTTGCAGCGCTGGTTTTCAGTGGCTGTATTGATGCAATGACAGAGTACTAGAAGAAGATTGCTGCATTTCGATAGCTAGACTATAAGCTTGACAAAGGGTGGCCTGTCGTGCCACGTTCTGCTATCAATCTGGTGACCGACTCCATTTTATACAGAACCAGAAATTCACAAGCTTTACCCACCACGTCGATTTCTCAACAAGTTTCAGACAGATTTAAAAAGAGCGCTATCAGTCTCTTGATCAAATCAAATGTATGAGTCTTCGAACCGAGTTTACAGTGTTACATTATGCATGCATTATTCAATATCATATTTCATATCATGCTATGCTAATGTGCTAATGCTATGCTATTTCATATCATGCTATGATAGTGTTTTGCGGTGGTAATCAGTGAAACGTAGTCAAACATCACTGTCTTAATATATGCCACCGCAGAACGCTCAAACGTACGCGAGGCTTAACGCCCGTGGCACACTTCCACTGCGGAACTGTTAAAGTGGCACCGCTAGTTGAATTTCGTTGCGATCAGTATTAAAAAATCGTCAGCCAGAGCGCGTAATTGTGGCTGGCGTCGGAGCAGATCGACGAAACCGCGCGGAGAAAGCGATGGAATCTAGTCATATCTACGCCATAGAACAGGCAGTCAAGCATCCAATGAATAAAGAAATTGAATTTTATATTATAAGAACGATTTTACTACCTATATTATTATGCAAATAAATAAAAAGACAACAGGCAATTTCGCTAGTGATCCGCATCACCTACACTGGACTAGACATGACAAAATTTCTGCGGTACCACTGTAACGGTTCCGCAGCGGAGATGTGTTACGGTCATGATGGAGGACTTTATAAGGTTACACAGGTTCTAGTTGCTGATTTGACTACAAGTTCCACATAGAAAATGTAAATTCATTAATTTAAAAAGTGAAAACGCACCCAGTTGCTATAATTGATCGTTATTTTCAATTCAGTGTTAGAATGTGTCCATTCGGTCCGAGCCTTACTATTATGCATCGTGATAGCGAGGGCACAGATGGCATCTCTTTTTATGTGCACTCACACGGACACTTGGACTTTTATTGAACATGTAGAAATGCGAACACATTTTTATTAGGTCGATCTCTGAACTAAGATCACGGTATTAAAAACGGTGAGGCAATAAATTTTGTTGGGTTAAATGGAGTCGGATGGGAAAGAACTCGTTTAAAGTGATGATCGTATTTTATAGAAATAGCTAAAATAAAAGGCAATCAAAATTTAATTTACTAATAACTGTAAATTAAATTTTGATTGCCTTACATTTTTCTATCTAATTGAATTAGATATTTGCGTTTAAACTCTTTTAACGGTTTTTATTCAATTAGGATTACTTTGAAACGTGTTAGTGAGAAACATAACATCATCATCAGCCTGAAGAACCACTGCTGGACATAATTAGGCTGTTTTTTTATTTTATTTTGGCTTATACCCCAAAACTAGATCTTTTGAGTAACTAAGAGATCTAAGAACCACATGCACTGAGATTAACAATCCCAATACACGCGTATATCTTACAATGGATCAATACTTTCTGAGATCTAGTGTCGATCAGACCACCCACGCGTGGGTCGGATAGTGACATTGTAGTTGGGCAGCAATGGCGAAGACTGTCACAGGACCGAAGAGAGTGGGTGTAGTAAGAAGGAGACCTAATATACCCAGTAAAGCAGCAGAAGGCTAAATAGATAGATAAATAATGTCGAGCCTCAAATCTCCGAATTTACCTTGGTAAGCTGTTGTAATTGTTCAGATTGAAAACTAAAATGATAACTCGCCACAATAATGCCTAAACAAGCTTTCTTACTTCTACACCAAACTTCAAAGATGAATAAATTAAAATAACAGGAGGTAACAATTCTCAGCTCTTAAACCAAAGGTCAGGTCAAAGTACACGAGCGCCAAATATAAAAGCTTTTGCGCAAATGTATTTCAAAAGGTCCCTTCGAAATTAGATTTCGTAGGACCAGCCACTTATATGGCAGGAAATTGAGCTATCCATTAGGGAAAATCTAGTTCTATGAGAACAAAGTGAATATTTATAAGCGGTTTTTCGAGACTTCGGCTGCGTGGAGCTCGTGTCAAAAAGAACTATGAATACTCTAATAAATAAATATTATGAACAATCTGACCAACACTATCTAGCCCTAAATTTAGCAGAGCTTGTAGGTACTATGGGAACCAAATAGTGTAATATTTACATTTTTTTTTTGTATATACTTACTGAGAATACGATAATATAACACCCAGACAGAGAACAAACATCTGCGTTCAACACACAAATATTTGTTTTCATTAGGGATCGAGCCCACGACCTACGGCGCAGAAGTCAAAACTACTACTAACTGAGCTGAGATATGCCAGTCAACTCTGCCTATACATTATTATAACGTTTGCATTGCCTTACAGAGCACGTCCACCGGCGACGAGTGTTTTGACTACATTGAGCATTTTAAATAGTTGCTCAACAAGACACTACAGTCTGTGTACAAACTTAAACTCCGTTCACGTACCAGCTGGCACTGCACTAACTTGCAAGGAGATCGAACAGTGATCTAAAGATGCACACTAAGGTTTTTCCCGGCGCAGCTGCGAACACTTCGCAACTATGATCAATGTAGCTTTAAGTTTATAAAGTCGGTGACTTCAGACAGGCTTGAAGTAAACAGAAAGAGCTTTCTCATTCGAAGGAAACTTGGGAGTATTATGGTGTTTATTGAATAATATTTTTCAGCTTGATTTTTTACTACGTGGTAAACAATTATTCAAAATTTGGATTAAATTAGGGTCTGAATATTGACTAATTGGTGTTTTCGTCGAAAGCGATACTATAACTTGAGATGTTCATAAATAAAGCCTTAAAGTTTATTTTATATAAAAGATAGATGAGTAAATATAAATTCAAAGCAATTTACATAGGCTTTGTCAAAATTATATCATCCAACTTTGCAGACCGAGCACGGGTTAAACTCTGAAAATAACTAACTCTGGGTCGCTAAATCCGTGCTAGACTATATGCTATGTGTCTCAATCTGCACTATAAAGCTAAAGTAATGAACGCTATGCAATATCCCATAGGCTAACTGAAAGTATGGTGTCTTCTTCTTAGCATTAAATTTAGGTATCACTCTTGACAGAGTGATACTACCACCACCACTCAACTTCTCTCGCACAGCTGTTCTTCTGACGCATTCGTTGTAAGTATAATGTATCTATAGATAAATGCAAAAATAATGACATTACATAATAAAATGCATAAAAAAGTGTTCCTTTATCTATACTTCTATACTATCTATACTAATATTTGAAAAGGAAAGATTTGTATTTTTGTGTGTTTGTTTATATGAATAAACTCAAAAACTACTGTTATGATTTCAGAAAATATTTTACCATTGGAAAGCTACATTCACCCTGAGTTCTCTTCGAGTTTCCAACTGGCAAAAGGTGGCGCAGGAGAGAGACCGGTGGCGTTTAATTGTGTCGGAGGCCAAGACCCACTTCGGGGTTGATGCGCCGGGATAGTAAGTAGTAGTAAGTAACCGTGCAAAGCCAGGACAGGCCGCTAGTTAAAAATAAAATTATTATAACATAAAAAAATATTAATCGCTTACGCTGTTTCATTTTGGTTTGCTTATGAAAAGGTGTATTCAAAAACACTTTTTAAATTAACGCAATCGTTATGCACAATTATATATTCAAAAAGCGATTGCTTAGTCTTAGCTTAGTCCAAACTCTAGGTATACTTGAGATAGTAGTTTGATCAATTCAGCGGACGATATAACATGCATTAAAATGCACATGTGATCATAAAACTGATGCATAGCAATGAAGCTGAACTCATGAATCATTGCTTAGGTCTACTTGTGCATGTTTAACAATTTGCACGCAAACCTCGAGAATAATAGAAAGGTAGATAGAAAATGCTTTATTGCACGCAACAAATTATAAAAGTTTAGGTACAAAAAAAACACTTAAGAGCGGGTCGTGCGAAAATTTGAGATTTGTTGTTAAAAAATTCATAACTAAATAACTAAGTGACATTTTAAAAATCGCAATAGGACTAATTGTAGACTATACATTTGAGATTAATTCGAATTTAAGTGTGTTAAAAAAATATACTATTTAACATGACATTCTATTTAACGCTGACATACGATTTTCATTAGCGTTAAATAGATAGATAGATAGATAACTCTTTATTGATTACTATGACACATATAGGAATACAGTATTTTGCTTAAAAATAAAAATTCACAGTAAAACAATGGGCGGCCTTATCGCTAACAGCGATCTCTACCAGGCATAATAGAATGTCATGTTAAATAGTATATATATATATATATTTTTTTTTTTTTTTTTAACCTGCACTCTCCCACTGTTAGTTAGCGAGCTTCGAAAACAGGCAGGACAAAGAACTCGATCGTCGTATCGAGAACGCCTGGAAGAGCTACTGGTCCATGAAAGAACACATGAAAGGCGACCTCCCCTTATCGCTTAAGCGCCAACTCATCGACATGTGTATTCTGCCTATCCTAACCTACGGTGCCCAGACTTGGTCACTGACTGAGTTACAGAAGTCTAGACTGCAAATTTGCCAGAGGGCAATGGAACGCAGCATTCTCGGCCTTAAACGCATCGACCGGGTGTGAAATACAATGCTGCGTTCAATGACTGGCATTGCCGATGTAGGGAGCAAAACAGCGAAGCTCAAGTGGGAGTGGGCGGGCCACGTCAGCAGGATGGACCCTAAAAAGTGGGCAAACATAATGACTCATTGGGTGCCAGAGGACGGAAGGCGACGGCGTGGCCGCCCAAAAAGACGATGGCGAGACGACCTGGAAGCTCTGGAGAAGGATTGGTGGGAAGTCGCCAAAGATCGTGATGGTTGGAAGATTTTGGGGGAGACCTTTGCCCAGCAGTGGGACAGTGCAGGTTAATATTTTTTTAACACACTTAAATTCGAATTAATCTCAAATGTATAGTCTACAATTAGTCCTTTTGCGATTTTTAAAATGTCACCTAGTTATTTCGTTATGAATTTTTAAAATCAAATCTCAAATTTTCGCACGACCCCCTCTTAAAACTATTTGCCTCATACAATGGGCGGTCTTATCGCTAAACAGCGATCTCTACCAGACAACCTTTGGATGGAATGGACTTATGATTTACAAGGGGACTGTGTGCGAAGAAAGAATAAATAAATAAGAGCCTAAAATTTAATAGTATTTTGATATGGAAGAAACAGGTATTTGTCGTTTTAAATAGTGCTAATAGTATTTTATTTTTATTTAGGCTAAATTATATCATCAAAGAAAGGAAAGTTAATTTATTTCACATTGCAAAAATTTCTAATTACACACGCTAATTGGTAGGCCTACCACAAGCTCTGTCTGGCTCTTGTTCTGGTTTTGAGTCTGTACTAAATAAATCCTATGGCGAAACGTCACACACACATTATAATACACTGGTGAGCACTCACACATAATCAAAACCAGTGCCCGAGAGAGAGCTTGTGGTAGGCCTACTGAAGAGATGATAAAATTAAACCATTGTTGAATAAATAAACAAACAAACGTGTTAGATGATGGTTCTAAAAGGAAAGGTGAATTGACATTAGGCACTGATTAAATATTTATTCACACCATTGTTTATTCGCTGCTCTCATTGAATTAAGGGAAGTTCGCGAGAAATTACATTAGAACAAAGAGGTCGAGAAGCGTTTTAACTTAATGGCTGACGCCAGACATGTCCCCAGCCGTCACTTAGCGAGCGGACTATAAAAGAAATTGTGGGCATGTTGCTGGATTACTGTCTAAACGGGCATTTGAAAATAAGCCTAGCTTCATGAAACTTCAAACTGCCCGCAGGAAATCCTCACGAGGGCAAATGATCACCGCTCTACAACTTGTACGGCTCCCGGGAGTGTGAACCAGTTTGTGAGGCTGTGTTTGTAGGTATCTGATACGTTTCTGCTACAACAAAAGTTTATTTTACGGGGAAAACTATCGTCGAAAACATTCTTGCGAAAATTTACAAAATTTGGGATTCTGAAAGCTTATTAAACAAAAAACAAACCATTGAAATAAAACGGCTAAACTGTTTTTGATGAAATTCCAATGGGACCAATCTGGAATCTGGAGAAAGATAAGATTTCTTCAAATTGGCTCATAAATGAGGAAGTAAAGGCCTGCGCACATCAAGACGATGGCGATCAGCTGAAACGCTGTCTGTCAAATCATCATCATCGTCATCAGCCTGAAGAAGACCACTGCTGGACATAGGCCTCCCCTACACATTTCCAGGAAGAACGATTCTGAGCCCTTTACATCCACCGACTTCCTGCGATCTTAATAATGTCGTCGGTCCATCTGGTGGTGGTGGCTGTCAAATATCACTGTCATATTTGTCAGCGTTTCAGCTGATTGCCATCGCCTAGATGCACGTTTTATGCAATAAAAAGCATTTAAAAAATACAACCGTGAGAACCTTTACTCATTTTTATTTTAAGTCGGTTCAAAAAGTAGGTTTTAGCACTTTTTAGATTAACTCGATCTTTATGTTATAATACTTTGCAGGCTAACTTATTTTGCCAGGATTATTAAAAATATCCGGTTTTAATAGTAAAGCCGTGACAATCCTAATGCACTCAACACTAGATGCTCCTTCAGTACAATTTTGTGGAACGAATAAAGCTGAGGTTTGAGACATAGCTAAAGTGGAGACAAGAAGCTGTAACTACACTTACAGTTTGAGTAAAAAGTTTGCATCAAACTTTAAGATAAGATAAGATAAGATAATCATTTATTTCACTGAAGCACACACTTCTACTTATAATAAACAATACAAAAAGGCGGCAATGGCTTATATACTTTGTGGTTCATGACAGAACCTACACTAAGTCGGTAAAGACTTGTGTTGTAGGTTCTGCATCCTTCCAGGGGAGCTAAAGTTGCGCCATTACTACAATTTACTATTAGTGTAAAATATTAATTTATCATAATTATGTATCATAATATGTTTTAAAAAATATAATTTTGATTATTACTTAAATTATACATAATAAATGAATTAAATTAAATTATATTATACATTTTAATTAATAAATTAATTAATTTATAAACATGTTCATCAATTCATTCGTTAATCAGATATACATCAATATGCAATGTATGTTGGAGAGTAAGTACATAGAGAAGTTACTGAGTTGAGCTATCTCCTGATCGCTATTAGCGGTCTGCAGGTAGCCCAACTGTTTCTAGAGTAGGTAATTTGTACATTTTGTGAATACTCAGTATTATAAATTTTTTAATTTTTTTGTTTTATTATTATTATTATGTGACCTTATTATTGACATTGAGATTACATAATTATTATTAAACTTATGTTAAGCATGCAGTTATTTTAATATTTTAAGGAAATCTTCTGTTTTCTCGTAGTTTATCGACATTAACCATTTTAGCAGTAGTTGTTTACACTCTCTTTTATTTAAGCACACTAGTATCTGGATATGTTTATTTGCTTTGTTGTAGAGATATGGTGCCAAAAAGATTAGTTGACGATGTGCTGACGATGTGGTACATTTTGGGACTAAAGCTACTTTGTCCTTTCTTCTTCTTCCTATCACTATGTTGTAGTGTACACTGGTTTTGTGTTGATGCATTATTATGTTAAATATATATAACTGTCGCACTGTAAGGACCTTGCATTCATTATACAGATCTGTGGTTGGAAACCTGTAGGGCTTAGACATGGCCACTTTCAATACCGCTCTTTGCGCACGTTCTAACTGCAGCATGTAAGTACCACAACTATAAAATATAAGTTTATTTCTATAGTTTGTTTTTTTCTATTATCTTATCTTATCTTATACCTTTAAACGAGAAAATCTTGTATATATATATATATATATATTTGAGATCTCGGAAACTGAGCCAACAATTTTCACGAAATTTACTATACAAGGGTTTTCGGGGGCGATAATTCGATCTAGCTAGGATTCATTTTTAGAAAATGACGAGAAGTTGGTGTTTTGCAATAATTAAACATAAACTCAATATACGACTGTTCCTGCCATCTATTGGCGATTGTGAGCAACTAACTGCAAGCTAGAAGGCGTTGTTAATTAAAAATAAGCCAATAAAGATACGACTCTTCCTGACATCTATTGGCAAATAATAATACTATTTTTTTTAAACCCGAGCGAAGCTCGGTCATACCGGCTCGTACCTTTAAACGAGAAAATCTTGTATATATATATATATTTATATATTTAGGATCTAGGAAACTGAGCCAACGATTTTCATGAAATTAAGTATACAGAGGGTTTCGGGGGCGATAAATCGATCTAGCTAGGATTCATTTTCAGAAAATGAGTCTGTTCGTTAAAAAAAACTAAAAACCTAACCTGAATATGTGACTGCTCCTGCCATCTATTGACGATTGTGAGCAACTTATTGCAAGCATGTCCAGCAAATGGCGTGGTTCAGTAAGAATAAACCAGTAAAGATAATAATATGACTCTTATGATTTATTAAAAATATAAATTAACGAAATAAATTCCGAGCGAAGCTCGGTTACCAATACTTATGTAATAAACACTTGGTATCATAATTTTCATCATGCAAAAATACAATTAGTGGTACATAGGTAATTCTTAAACAAGTATTAGCAATTTTTTATCCAATTACCCAACCTTAGTGGTCTAGTGGTAGCAATCCCGCCTTCCGATGCTAAGGTGGGTTCAAATCCGGTACACCTATGAATTTTTCTCTTCGAAAAATGTATGTGCGTAATACTAGTGCTCTCAACGGTGAAGGAAAACATCGTGAGGAAACCCGTGGCTAAGTCAGCTCCGTATTCACCATGCTTTTCATGTGGATTAGGCTGATTAAGCTGTCAGGAGGTCTAAGTCTAGGTGTGGTATAAGTCTAGGCTAAGTCTAGGTGCTGGGCAAACCTACTTTATCTAAAAATCCTGTTCCAGACACGCTATATAAATCATCTGGAATGGATCATTCATGGTAGATATTCCACATTCCACTTTTATAGTAACGTTATGATTGAGGATTATGGCTGAGCATGCTCTATCATAGGCTGCATCCTCACTTTCCATCAGGTGTCATGGCAGCCAAATGCGGTACTATCTATATTTAAAAAAAATGCAAAGGCCTCCATTTCCCTTCCCTTATTTCTCTCCTAAAAACATGTCCAAAGTCAATGATCAATCCATCAAACTATCGCAGGATGCCGTGAACAGCCACTGAAAACAATAACCGCCAGGTTTCGGAACACGATTAGCGTGTATACCAGAATATTCATCGGTCACACAGATCCACAAAAACTGTAGACAGAGACAGCTCTCTCAAAGAAATAACGAAAACCTGACTTCGTTCTTGTAAAACTTTTTTTTATATAAATGGCATCGTTTTTCAAACCCTTGGAGTTTTGAAAAATCGTTTATTAGTGAGCTCTTAGAACTTTTAAGACTTTCATATTTTCGCTATTTCTAATGTCTTATTTGCGAATAACAGGGCTGTTGTTTAATGTTTATACTCAAGAACTATTACTACTACTATTACCTGCTCATTTTTTAGGGTTCCGTAGCCAAATGGCAAAAACGGAATCCTTATAGATTCGTCATGTCTGTCTGTCTGTCCGTCCGTAAGTCACAGCCATTTTTCTCCGAAACCGTAAGAGCAAGACTGATGAAACTTGGCTAGTAGATGTAGTAGACACTTCCAAAGTGGAAAAAAGTTAGAGGGGCCTCTAACTTCTAAAATAAGAGAATGATAAAACTAAAAAAAATATATCTTGTACATTACTATGCAAACTTCCAACGATATTTGGTTTAAATATGTGAGTGCAATAATTGTTTTTTGTCCGAAATCAAAACAATAACAAAACAAAAATAAAAATAAACTATATTAAATAAGCATGTTTATATAAGAGATCATAATTGACAGGGAAAAAAGTGAGCTGACATATTCTTTACATGTCTAGATTCTATGTTCTGAAATCACTTTTACCACAATATTGAGACGGACGATTTATTATATTTCAGTCAAAAATTATTGACCAACCTATAATGTCTGAAAAAAAAGCGAGATAGCTACACTTCACAAACGTGACTCACGATTTCAAATAAATGCCAGCTCTATAGAATTTATGCTCTTTGGTATAGCGTGAATATTCATTGTACAGATGTTCGCGTCCGAATGGAGTTGCAACGATACGCCCTATTGAGCTGTACGACTCTCATGAGGGTACTCTGTACACAAGTTCCGTCAATCGTACAGACATTGCATAGACCACGATCATTGCATGAACTGCGCTAAATTACCAAACAACAATAAAAAACCAAAATGATCCCTTTTCAAATGACAGAAAATAACAGTAAAAAACTAAAATGATCCGCTTTCAAATGGCTAACATAGCTACCACTGCCCTGTTTCATGTGAGTTTTATTGACAGGTTGCGAGAAGCGTAAATTGGAAATAATTGCTATCAAAACTCACTTTCTACTATACCTGCTAGAAAAATTGTGTACCTTGTGAGTCAAATATGACAGCGATATTAACATTGACAGCGTTTCGTTGATCACCACCGCAGAAAGCTTATAGATATGCGCAAGATTTCAGCGTTTTTTGAATCGAAACGAACCGAAAACCAATTTGTCGGTAGTTTTTTTCTTAATAATCAAGTAGGTACATGTGTTCCGTATTTTATTTTATTTGAAGATTCACCTTTTTAGGTTTATTTTGGAGCATAATAATAATAAAGTTTTATATAAATATCTAACTCTCTCTAACTTAACATGAATATGCATGGTCTGTTCAAGTTCCGTCTAGTCTCAGGGATTGAGTTTCGACAGGGGCTCCTATGCTGGTACTTAGTATGGATTACCATTCTACCAACTTCGATTTTGGATTAATGATTGCTTCACTGAGAAAAGCGCGCTGTGGAATAGATGAGTTAAACCAGTTACCCAATTCGACAACTTCTCTAATAGTCTATCGCTCCTTACTTATAAAAAACGTGGCAGTCCGGGAATGCTGACAAAAATGAAAATATTAACTATAACCCCCCCTTGACTTTCCCCTCTCCGACTTTTGGCGAATTATAACGATATTTGCCGAAGAGGTGTGGTTTATGTGACAGGTGACGTGACAGCGTCGCGAGTTCACTGATTTTTTCCCACCTCTAAAGGCCTGCGCACACCTAGTTCGCTGGCGGTAGCGATCAGTGAAACGCTGTCAAATATCGCTGTCAGATTTGAGATTTGACAGCGATATTTGACAGCGTTTCACTGATTGCTACCGCCAGCGAACTAGGTGTGCGCAGGCCTTAAATATGCTCGAGCCCGACGTAAAGAAGATTTCACTTCAAAAAAAAATTGCAAAATGTATAGAAACTAAACATGATGAGTTGAATATGGATGGAAATGAATGGATGTTTGGGTAGAGGCAGGCTTAAGAAAAGATAAATGGACAGTGTAAAGGATGCCATGGATAAGAGGGAAGTGAATGCAGAGATGAAGGCTGATAGAGGAGAGTGGAAGAGGAGAACATGTTATGCCGACCCTACATAAAGTGGGATAAGGGCAGGAAGAAGAAGAAGAAGAGTTTATAAACTAAAAATACTCGTAGCTATGCACAAAATTAGGTACAGTTATACATTTTGTTAGGCAAAACCTTTTCCCGACCACAGTCCAGTCTCATATTTCGCTTGCGTAAATCCGTTCATGTTCCCAACTCAACATCGAACGTATTATCCAGAAGCACAGGAGTCGACACATACAGTCGGCTGCACATGTCGACGCCTGTATTGCAATTTTCGAATTGTATACATTCTATGTATACAATTCGAAAACGTTGTAAACGTCGCACTCCACAATGCTGTGGATATTCACAGAGCAACAAGTTATTACAAAAAAATATGCATCCGTTAAAATAGGCAGAACAAAGATACCTACGGCTTTTACCAACATAGCTAAGAAGTATATGTATTTTAGTACTACATACTATACTATAGGTAGTGCAATTCACGAAGACGCGCCTCTTGCGGGGTGCGGGGAGTTTGCTCCGAGAGGCAGTCGCGAACCGTAGTCTATTAATTGTAGTGTGCGTGTGCACTCATAGGTAATTAGTGTGTACCGATAACACTCAAACATTGACGGAAGCTTTCACACATATACTGTACGGTCCACATACCGTACAGTTTTGCTTACACTGCATTTTCATGCAAATGCGTGGAATCCGAGCGGGCGCGGTCAGTCTTTCAACAACCCGCGACTCATCAACACCTTTTGTAAAACAATAAATAAACGTGTGTCAAATTAAACTACTTCTATTCTTGATGTCCCGTACATCAATGGTCCTTCGAGCCTCCGAAGGCGGGTCCAAAAAACGTGAAAAGCATTTTGTGTTTTATGTGCCCAGTCTGGATTACCACAGGACATAGCATTGCTCTGTAGGTGAGAAAGCAGTCTTCGGTGAGTTAGTATTTCGCTACTCTCTACAAGCTATCAATACCATCGCTACAAGATGGATGATCTCATAGCAAATCAACAGCAAGTCATGGCAGGAATGGAACAGGTCCTGACCAACTTTAAAAAGGATGGTCCTGAGCGCAGGACCTCAGCGAACGTCAATAGAAAGCTGAGCTCTTTAGAAACTTATTGGCAAGAATTTCAGTGCAACCACAGCAAATTGTGCGAATTTGATGATAAAACTGGAGATTACTTTGTAACTGACGCATATAAGCGTACTTCAGATTTTTACGTTGATACACGTTCATATTTACAAAAGTATTTGTCATCTGACGCAAAAGCAGACGATAAACACCTTCTGCGTCTGGCTACACCTCTAGCAACAGGAGGGCAATCCAGGGCCGAGACACCAGAAGCAAGGCAGCAGCCTCTGGAGTCCAGTTTCCAAATGCCACGCAGCAGCAGCGGGCAGGGAACGCTTCAGCGTCCGGCTGCCCCTCTAGCAACAGGAGGGCAATCCAGGGCCGAGACACCAGAAGCAAGGCAACAGCCTCCGGAGTCCAGCTTCGAAATGCCACGCAGCAGCAGCGGGCAAGGAACGTCCCAGCGTCCGGCCACACCTCTAGCAACAGGAGGGCAAACCAGGGCTGAGACACCAGAAGCAAGGCAACAGCTTCCGGAGTCCAGCTTCCAAATGCCACGCAGCAGCAGTGGGCAAGGAACATTCCGGCGTCCGGCTACACCTCTAGCAACAGGAGGGCAAACGAGAGCCGAGACGCAAGATGCAAGGCAGCAACCGCATCAACAAGAGTCCGGTTTCCAAGTTCCACGCAGCAGCAGTGGGCAAGGAACTAGCAGCAAGCTAGATGAAATGCTAAGGAAGCAGCAAAGTAACTTCAAGGCATTCATCAGGACGTTACATTCAGTAAACATCGAAAACCTCTCTAGCAAATGGGAGTTCGAGGATACATTAAAGTCAGTACAGAACCGCTGGTCAGTTATTGACTCCCTGCATTGGGAAATTGATGGAGAGCTCTACGAGGATGATTTCGAGTATGAGCAAACCTATAATAGGTATGAACGACAGTATAATAACATCAAAAAGTCACTCAATGAAAAAATGTGGTCTCAGCATCATAGAGAAAACTCAACGCCACAGATGGATATACCTACCTTCAGCGGGAACTATCAACATTGGGTGTCCTTCAAGGATTTATTCGTAGAGGCGGTGCACAATAATATGTCTTTATCGAACGCCCAAAAAATGCAGTTCCTCAAGAGCAAGCTCAAGGGCGAAGCAGAAAAATTGGTGCAGCATTTACTAATTACCTCTGATAACTATGAAGTGAGTTGGAATATACTCCTACGTCGCTACAATAATTTAAAGTTAATATTCAACAGCCATATGAATACCTTAACTAACTTACCTACATTGCAGCAGCAATAGGCAGCAGCCATTAAAAAGATCTATGATACCACTAACGAGTGCCTTAACGCAATAAAGGCCCTAGGAATCGACATAAGTACCTGGGACCCAATCGTCGTATACATCATTTCCAACAAATTGGATGCGGACACGCATATAGATTACGTCGAGTCATTAAAAAATCCAAAAGAGCTACCTACTCTTTCAGATCTATTAGATTTTCTTGAATTAAAATTTTCTTCGCTAGAAACTTCTAGGCGCAAGCCCGAAGCAAAAACTCAGCAGCAGGAGTCGTCAACAAACAAGAAAACTCATTTTTTCAAATCTTTTACCAGTCATAAATTCAATCAAGATCAAGGTTATCAAAACTCAAACGATAATTTCCAGAATAAAGTTACGAAATGCGCAGTTTGTAACATGAACGATCATAACAGGCTATATCATTGCGAAACATTCCTTGAAATGCCGCCCTACATGAGACAGAAGACTGTCGAAAAATTATCCTTTTGCAAAAACTGCCTTATGTCACATAGCAATAAGAAATGTTTCTCTAAAAAAAGATGCCAAGAGTGCGAAGGAGAACACAATACCCTATTGCACAACGCATCGACAAGCAGAGTTCAAATTTCATCGCGAACACAATATGAAGCCGACAATTCCCAGCAAAGTCAGCAGAGGGGTAATGCCCATGTTTTACAGGGAGAGGCAGGGGAAATCCTTCTAGCAACAGCGTTAGTGAACGTGACCAAGGCTGACGGCACCAATCTTACTTTACGAGCGTTGATCGATCAAGGATCACAAACATCCTTGATCACCGAAAATGCAGCACAAATTTTAGGTATGAAACGCAAAAAATGCCAAAGAATAATAGTTGGAGTAGGAGCCAAAGAAATGATCTGCAAAGGGATCATTGGGATTTCTCTATCATCGCTATACATTGATTACCAAATCAACACTGAGGTATTTGTCATGAAACATGTAGTCAACAATTTACCTAACCAAACATTCGCACAACCAACATGGCCTCATTTGGAGAATATTCAGTTAGCAGATCCGGAGTTCTTCAGAAGCCGATCCGTAGACCTTCTACTAGGTGCAGACGTCTACGCGGAAATAATTTTAGGTGGTGTCATCAGACAAAATCCATCCATGCCAATAGCTCAACAGACGCGTTTTGGCTGGATCTTATGCGGCAGTCACAAAATCGTATCACTGCAACGTGGTTTTGACCGAGGAAAATGACCTACACAGATTTTGGTCAATCGAAGATATTGCCGATCAAACCAAAATGTCTACAAAAGACTTGAAATGCTTACAGCTGTACAAACAGACAACAGAGCGAGAAGCAGATGGTAGACACATCGTTCAACTACCACTACATTCCGTCGCAGATGACATGTTAGAAAAATCAAGGCCAAAAGCATTGGCACAGTTCTATCAAATAGAACGAAAAATTAAAAATTGCGAAAACGTTCCAAATGCATATAAATCATTTGTGCATGAATACCAAGAATTAGGTCACATGCACACATCAACAGGTGACGGTAACAAAACACCCGGTAACAACATGCCGCATCATAGTGTGCACCGCGCTGACTCGACTACAACTGCGTTGAGAGTTGTATTTAATGCATCAGGAATGACGTCACGTGGGTACAGTTTGAATGATGTTATGTACAGGAGCCCGAACTTGCAGAAGGACCTTCTTTGTTTGGTACTCAAATGGAGACAGTACAAATATGCATACGTTGCAGACATTGAAAAAATGTTTCGCCAAATTCAGGTTCACAAGGACCACCAGCGATACCAGAAGGTGGTTTGGCGTGACTCTGAAAGCCAAGCAGTTCAGGATTTTTGTCTTCAAACCGCAACATATGGTACAAAGGCAGCTCCATTTCAAGCCATGATGACTCTTAAGCAGCTAGCAAGCGACGAGGGTCATAAATTCCCTGCAGCAGCAAGAGTCCTGGAGGAGCAGTTCTACATAGACGACCTGATCAGTGGAAGCCACCAAATTCAATCAGCACAGGAACTGAAGTTTCAACTTACTGCACTTTTAAAGCAAGGTGGATTCAATTTACGCAAATGGTGCTCCAACGAGCTATCTTTGATAAGCAATGATAACGCAGTCTCAAAACCTCATGACACCTTCGATTTTCGTCATCGAGAGTCTACTACAACATTGGGACTCCTCTGGAAAGCTAAGGAAGATGTTGTCTCATACAAATGCAAAATGCATCGACCTACCTGGTTAAAGTCATTCAAAGAAGATGATGAAAGCGTAAAAATCGATACTGACTTAGAAATAAAGACATCAAAACAATCAGTCAACACAGCACAAGTTGAAAGTACACACATAAGTACAAATCTAAGTATAGTTGAATGTTTGCTAAGCAAGCACAGCAGTTTAATACGAGTGACGCGCGTCCTTGCCTGGATTATGCGAGCAATAACGCATCCAAAGGAAGTGAGCAGCTCAGCAGAGCAAACACGTAAGAAGAATACAGTCACTACGTCATGCATCAATTTAATGACTATGATCTTCATGTTGATAATGTTATGTTCTACTACTGCAGTCCAAAGCACATACAACATCACAGCAATGCAAAGTAACAACAGCATTTACTTTGACAAGGTTTCAGACATGCGAATAATTCAAGACAACTGGAAACTCGTCGTCTACTATAACATGAAACCATACTGGAAAGGCACTAATTTACTAACTGCATACAAAAAGCACTTAGAAGGATTGTGCTCAAAGTTCGAAGGAAGGGAATCCCACTGCGACATCATGCTACTGCAATTACGTCACGGATTCTCAGAACTACAGTACTATAACGATATACTACAGCAAAGCAATAAGCACGCGCGCAAGAGACGAGGAATTATAGACGGCGTGGGAAATATTGCAAACAGCCTGTTCGGTGTTTTAGACAGCCGCTTTGCGGAGCAATACGAGGCCGATATTACCAAAGTTAGGCAAGACCAGAAACATCTAGTAACGTTGTGGAAAAATCAGACCTCGGTAATTGAAGCGGAGAATAATCTACTTAAAAGAGTTGAAGCATCAATGGAAGAACAGCATAAGGTATTTAGCAAGCACTTGAATGAATTGGAGCAGACAACAGTCAAGCTGAACGATGCCATTGTCAAGATAGACAACATCAACGAGTTCATAATGTCTAGTATGATCGCCAATAACATACTAAACAGCCTCAAAAACATTCAAGACACTTTGTTAGAGACCATCACGAACTATAAAGAGTTCAACGTCCATCTACTTACACCAATGCAGCTTCGTGTCGAACTCAACATCATTTCTGGACAATTATCTAAGGACTTATCGTTGCCTATAAATAACATCCAGACAGATCTAGCAAAGATCTACAAAGTTCTGAAGGTTAGAGCCAGAATGTCTTCGCAATACTTTATCTTCGAAATACAGATTCCTTTAGTCAATAGGGATAATTACGAATTGTATAAAACGTATCCAGTCCCTCAGCGAACACAAAACGCCATCGTAAGCATAACACCGATTGCAACGTTTTTAGCAATCAACATTGAAAAGGATACCTACATACCGATTTCAGATATCGAATTATTGCAGAGATGTTATAAGCTGGAGAAAACTTTACACATATGCGAGTTACAGAAGCCGGTGTACCAGAAAGCATCTGGAGAAAATCTTTGCGTCAGAGGTTATAACAACACTCAATGTATAACTACCGTAAGCACGTGTCAACCTACCTGGACAGAGCTTATAAACGTTAACAATTTCATGATCACCTGTTGCGGTCAATGCACTGCGAGATTTATCTGTGGATATCATGTTACACAGGAACAACTAACAGGTGTCAACATTATCGCACTAGGAAATGACTGCGTCATCAAGGGCGAGTCATTCACTATAACGCCACATAAGCAACACGCTAGCACTTTGAATACAGAGCCAGACATACTTTCTATAGAGATTGCACCCGTCAACAACATCATAAATATTACGATACCGATCACCCACTTTAATGAGAACAACAACGACATTAAAGGCTCGATCGAGAGTATCAACAAACGAATCGCCGAGATCAAAGAAGCAGCAGATCACTTTGAACAAAACGACGAGATGTCCCCTCACGACGTTCATCAATACGTCGCTATCTACGCAGTGGCAGCAGCAGCGTTGGTGTGCGCCGCGATCGTCTGGTGGCGAGCGCGCGGTGCCCCCGCCTTTCCGGGCAGCAGCACGGTGCGGGCTACGTCCAGGACGTGCGCTCCGCCCGTGCCGCCGGTGGGCACGCAGCCCATACCCTCGAATCGTGCGGCAGTCTCATCGGTAGTCGGTAATAGTGTTGTGTGTGATGAAAGTGAAAGTGCGTGTAATGTACAATCTTACAGTGTGAAGTGCGAAAGGTCCAGCAAAGACTCAGCTACATCGCCGACTTTCAGTAAAATAAGGTTTATAAGTGATCGCGATTAATGTCGGTATCATGCTGCGTTTACTAACATAATATTGTTTCATCCTCTTGTATCATGATACCATAATCGCATACTAACCAAACCATCTCACTTCATACTCATTCTCTCGCGCCCCCCGGAACATGTACGGTCCACATACCGTACAGTTTTGCTTACACTGCATTTTCATGCAAATGCGTGGAATCCGAGCGGGCGCGGTCAGTCTTTGAACAACCCGCGACTCATCAACACCTTTTGTAAAGCATTAAATAAACGTGTGTCAAATTAAACTACTCTTCTATTCTTGATGTCCCGTACATATACTATAAACGGTTAGGAGGAATAGTGGGGCGCGCCTTCGTGGATTACACTATCTATACTACAGCTAACATTTAGCGTAGCGTATTCTGTTTTTGAAAATTTTGCTTTTGTATTATCATCTACGTCTCACTAAGTTGGAGTGGCACCACACTGGAACTTCATAGCTATCATTATTTTTGTTTTGTAAAAGTATCATACAAAAAAATGGTAGGAACCAAACCGTAGTTGGCTGTTCTTCTAGGTTTGGTTGCTTGGAACTGGCACTTAAACTCAAGCTTTAAGATACTTCAAAGTGATCTATGTGATACTATTGAATAAAAACATATTTGACTTTGACTTGATTTAAAACAGCATTCAAATTGGAACTAAAGAATCACAGAAGATTTTTTCAGATTTTCGGATTATTCATCGTTAAGCGGTTCAATGCCTCAAACATATTAAAGCATCTCTCTTTTCGGGTGGGGGTTAAACTTAAATTCGATGAAATCTGTCGATAAAGACACTTATTTTGAGCATTGTTTTTTTCATTTGAACCTTTTGGTCTTTTTGGATTGCAATGAACGTTCCATTTTAATGCTGCGATATTTACGAATTTTAATGCAGCAGACTGTACCCCGTGGTTATCGATGCACAGCCTCTCCGTCTAGATTAAATACAATCTCTGGTAAACTTGCAACCGGATACGCAAATATGCTTAACCATAATACGCTAGCACTGCTTCCTGGAATTTCAGCTTTCTCGCTGAGTAACTTATCAAAATCAAAGTCAGAACGGTCTGTATTCAGTACAAACAATGGTGTTTTTTACACATAATTTGTTGTGTATGATTCTTTTTACAACTGTATAATGAATAATAGTTTATGAAATGAAGTTTTAATACTTTGCTATTTAATTGGTTCAATTAAAATATTTGGTTTCACAATCTGATGATGATGACGCCCTGAACTGATAGGTTATTGGTACTTCCATACTTTTGTAAAATCCCAATATAAAACTAGAAAATCTCTATAAATATACTTAGGGTGATGTTTTCAGAATCGTATGTTGAGAGCAATAAAGACGTTTATGGCGTATTTCCGCTATACCACGACCGTAGCATAATAAAACGGAAATCAGTTATACGAAGTACTATTAAATCGGCGACCGTAGTGATATTCGGCATATTTGAGAAATCGAGTATAATACGAGCTCACCTAAAGAATTTTACAATAAGCGAATCAAGGTTAGGAATGCTCAATAAAAACAAGAATTTATTGAAATCGAATCTCGGAAACGCTTAGGGAGCGTTGCTGGTCTGGCTTACATTCATAGTACAGTCGGCTACACATCAGGCTATACACACACAAACTACACATACCTACAATGCAGAGATTAGAGGGTGATAGAAAAAAAAACGCGCTGTGGCACTGCATGTGAGGCAAACGCAATAACAAAAACATAATATATCGAACACTCTCGGTCTTGTTAAAAAAATATTCTTTCGCCATATTCTACTCTAGTGGCTAAATCGAACAAAAAATCTGGCTCTTTTTGTGATCTCTGGTTGGTTTGTGTCTTGCAGTAGTAGAGCTCTTTGTGAAGGGCTCATCTGCGAGAAGTAACATGCCTATTTCTGCCGTGAAGCAGCATTGCTGTGTTTCGGTTTGAAGGGTGTGGGTGCCGTTAAATTACTGGCACGTGAGGCTGAGCATTTATATGCCTCAAGTTGATGGACGCGGGGCAATGCTTTGTTATATGTGATGGTTACCATCTAACATAATATGCTTGTTTCACTATCTAGTAGTATAAAAAGAGTAGTAATATAATATAGTGTAAAAATAACAGCAGTAGTTATAGCTATAAACGTAACGTTATAACCATAAGAGTATATTGACCTCTTACTTAGAATTTAGAAATCTAATTCAAATTTTACCCGCAGACTTTTAGGTACGCTTTGTTTGTAATAAGATCAGAGAGTACTTATCTCATTAGCGAGCATGACGTGAAAGTAAACAACCATATTCGAAATTTAAGTGTACAAAGAAGCTTGAAATACTCGTAATATTATTATGTGGAAAGTAGTTCAGTCAGAAATGTACCAGTATTTTATTTTATTAGATTAGAAAATTATACGTAGATGCTTATTTAGCCTGTAGAGTGGTATTATAGTACTCCATAGTAGGTACTGAACGCCAAACGGAAACAAGGCTATTCTATTTTCAGAAAATAAATGTTATGTTATGATCGGCAAGACGTGCTCAAACTCTGTCAGAGACGCTTATTGTAAGACACTCACTTGCTATTTTGTTTACAGCGATAGATAATCTGCAAAATCTGCTACGCTGTAGTAACCTGCTACGCCGTAGCAACTAGCTACGTTAAAAAATAATCCAATTCTGCAAATAAGTACAATACTTATGTGAAAACTTTGCCGTCCGGGTTGTAATAAAAAATAAACACTGATGAAAATGGTCAACAAACTTTAACTACTTTGAGATGAAAAAGAAAGAAAGTATTATTATACCCCGGTGAAAAGTTATCTTACCCATAAATTAAGTTTGCACGTAATAAAAACTTCCCTTCTCAGTCCAGACACTTATCTATGTACTTTATAACAATTTTTCTTGCCGAAGTTCATGGAAAACTACGAAAGTTGTAGGCACCAACAAATTGATTGTCGGTATCTACTCAGTAAGGTCTAACAACTAGTTGGTATAATAAATTATAGTTGCGTCGCTGCTTTTGCTACAACAAAAAATTACGTGCAATAAAATTGTATCAGTTTCGAAAGTTGAATCCTCGTTAATAGGCTTTGGCAAAAGAGCCATGTTTCCAGCGCCAGTAAAAAAAATTAAATGTATTTACTTCCTCCTATTACCAGATGTAAATACGGAAACATTTTGAAAATTGCAAAAGTGAAGCCATCTTAATGGTACGCACAAAACTGTACAGTATAGGTAGTTACTATCATTAATTCTGTGGTACAGTCGGGGCTATTAAAAATATGCGGTGAGGAAAAGTTTTATTTCGTTCTCGGAATTTTATATGTCTAAGGATTCAAAAATAATTGGTTCTTGAAACATATTTATTTACTACGTCCCAAATTTTTTACACAACGTTAGAACCAGCAGTGAACGCAAATAATACATGGAAGCATCCTGCCAATCCAAATAGATGAAGAATGTGGTAGTTAAAAAAAAGTAAACTTCATCAGAACCTTGTCATAAATGTTTAGGCATAAATTTTTAGGTCACCTAAGAATCTTATGATATTTCTTATTACTTCTGGCAAACCATGCCCTGGCTTCTTTTTTATAGAGGTAAGAATGGTTTAACCCCTACGCAAAAACAACGGGATGTTATAAGTTTGACGTGTCTGTGTGTCTGTCAGCGACATTGATAGCTCCCGAACCGATAAACCGATTTTGATTTTTTGTTCTTATATTATCGATTCAAGATGGCTGCCGCCACAAAATTACGGATTGCATGGTTTTTCACAAACCTCCTCAATTTGGGTATCAAATGAAAGAGCTACTCTAGTAGAATAATGTCCATATTGAAAGAGAATGACGAATTTGTGTTAGGGTTTTTTTTTATTTATAACTTAATTTACTTGCGGTCACTGGATCCAACACCAAAACAAAGCACATTTGAAGTCTGCTGTTTTGTTGTTTTTGCTTCGCTGCCATTATTTGAGCATAATTTGTCTTTTCACTCACCATTCAGTTTAACCACCACACACGATTAGAGGGTAACCTTACATAAATTTTACCAGTAACTCGTACATACTAAATACGTTGCTGTCGTGAATCTTTGTCGTGTGGTGTATGGCAGTATCATTTCGCATAATGAGGACATTATTCAAAGTTATTGTTACCCTAAAAGGTATCCTAGATGCTGGGTGCGGGTGGTAGGATTGGTAGGACTGTATCTCTGTATTATGTTATCTGTGCCAATGCACGAATGAAAAAAAAAAACATTAGGTTTTTTTGTACTAGCTCAGCGGGATTTATCGCCAACAACCATCGAGATATAAATACTACGTACTAGAGAAGCTACGTCAAATAACTGAATTGTCCTATTCTTCGTAATTTGTTCTCGGCAAAAAGGTCTTAAGCGCCATGTAAATCATTTACGGCACTTACGCGTTTTCGAGAGAGAGCGACTGAGGCGACTGAGTGAGGTTGCGGCGCGATCGCCGCAGTTGAACGGGACAAAGTAGGAATTTACGGTGTCTTCTCTAGTACGTAGTACTTATATCTCGATGCCAACAACAAAGCATCTAGGTATCGATTTACAACATAATACTTTCAAACTCCTTGCTGCCGCAGAAAAGAGCTTATACGACTTTTTTGATAATATAAGACTCATATTTTGTATGAAAAAATCTGCCAGGAAGATAGTTGACCGATCGATGTATATTCGGTAAACAGAGGCCTAACACGTAACCTACCTAATGTAATAAGAGCTTACTCTGGCTCTGGGTTCTCTGTGAGCTTATCTACTGTTTGTCGGCTATTACGTCGTCATCCTTGACCTCGAGACAAATTGGATTTATTTAGCTTAGTCTGTCTTTTTTCATCTTAGCCCCGGGTCAAAAAGAAGAGTGTTATAAGTTTGTAGCCTTAGGCTTCGTTCACACGGCATTGTCCTGCACGTTTTTTTCGTATTCGTTTTTTTAACGTACAATAATCCGAGTCTTCACACGGTAAATTATCATTCGTGTAAAAGACGAATAGCCGCAGTCTTCACATAGTTGTCACAGCGAGTAGACGTCACTGATGGATCCACGCGTTAAAGTTCATTCGATTTGCTTGACAAGTCCGTTGAGTATGCGTTTAAACGTATAAGCGGTACACGTTTTTTTGCAGTACAATCGACGTGTGAATGGATATATGTACGTTGTATGGTCACTATTTATACGTTAAGACGTATACTGCAAAAAAACGTGCAGGACAATGCCGTGTGAACGAAGCCTTAGGCTTCGTTCACACGGCATTGTCCTTCTTAACGTATAAATAGTGACCATACAATATACATATATCCATTCACACGTCGATTGTACTGCAAAAAAACGTGTACCGCTTATACGTTTAAACGCATACTCAACGGACTTGTCAAGCAAATCGAATGAACTTTGACGTATTCGGTTCGCAGTGGCACATAATATAGCTCTGTCTCGTTCACACGGCACGATATTCACACGTTTTAATTACGAGTTAATAACTTTTCAAAACTTTCAACAGACATTCAAAAGTAATTAAAAAACTTTTTTTCATCGTTTCTAAGATTTTCGAATAATTTTTCAAATGTGATCGTTCGCACACATTAATAGGATGTACCCAAAACCTTCTGTTTTGTCGGCGGCGAGACCGTTGGCGCCTACGATACCAATATAAAAGTACAACCACGCGTGGATCCATCAGTGACGTCTACTCGCTGTGACAACTGTGTGAAGACTGCGGCTATTCGTCTTTTACACGAATGATAATTTACCGTGTGAAGACCCGGATGATTGTACGTTAAAAAAACGAATACGAAAAAAACGTGCAGGACAATGCCGTGTGAACGAAGCCTTAGGGCCGGTTTCACGGATGACTAATTGACTAATCAAATATTTGACAGTTTTAGTGTTTGCAAAATTAGAAACTACTGTAGTACTTGTGTACCGTTAGTAATTGTCTATGTTTTGTCTGCAGTCTCGTAGCTTATAGCAAATGTTTTTTAACGAAAGCTGCCAAATATTTTATAGTTTTGAGATGGTAAATTTTTTGTTTACACCTTAGGATCTCTTCAGATTCATAGTACTTAATATTCACTTTCCTTATTACCTAGCTGTAAGCTTTCCCAAATTTACAAAAATAAAATAATATGAAAATAACAATAAAAGTTCTTCAGTAAATTATAACAAAAGCCAAACAGATAAACATAAACTCTGTAAGTAAATATTTTTCTCCCAGTTCAAGTAACAAATTGCTCTTTTCTACACTAATTGGTGACAGCTAATTGGTAGTCGCTTCAGAAAAATTACTTTCATCAACGGACGAAGAGTTCCATAATTACGGCAATTAAGGGCCGTTTCGTTTTGTTGGAATATAAAAGAACGTGTCGTGTTTACAAATATTAAATACCTATTTAATTTATACGTGACATTCCCAGCCGTTTATCAGATGAATCATTTTATAAACTTTTTTAAATTTAAGAAGGTAGGTAACTCTCATAATAACAAGCGGCTGTACCTAATACTATAGTTTTTGAGACTAATTATGCAGGGAGTACTAGGACGGGTTAAAAATAATGTGCCACCGTTGAGTACTAACAAAATGTTCTATAACTTTTCAGCAAAACTGTGCCAAAAAAACATGTTTTTTTGGTTTGGTTTACCGCCTCCATTCCTTTCACCATTGGGAGTAGTTTTATTACACCTTGTATGTATATCAATTCAGTATCAGTCTTGAAGATTTATTATTTGTGAACTATGAATCCCTGATCAAACTAAACTCAGATGAAATCGGGTTTTAGTTGAAATATATGACTGGGAAATACTACTTTGAAGATGATCGAATTTCATCCTGCTTCACTGTTTTTGCAGTTTTTCTTTATTTATCAAGGTAAACACTCTGAGATTAAAATTTTGATCAGGAGAGTGATGAATATTAATGTAAATACAAATAAAAAGACGAATTTATTTATTTAAAAATTAATTATTATGTTTGAATTATTTTTTATGAGTGAAATAGATAGATAGATAGATAGAAAATTATTTATTGTACACCTTACAAACTAACAAAAGAGAATTTAACACATAAATACTATTATCTAAATGTACAATGGGCGGTCTTATCGCTATAAAGTGATTTCTTCCAGACAACCTTTGGATGGAGAGGAATTAAAAACTATGGAAGATTGGCTGGGTGCACTTGAAAACATAGTTACTCAAGTTACGTCGTTTTAGCCGAATTAAAGAAGTAATCGCACCTATTACGTGATAGATTCGAGTTTAGACGCATTACCTTGTAAACATCTTCTTGAGACGTGTTAGGTTTTATTGTTTATTTATTTACATAAAGAACATACCAGGTTTACTTAAATTACTGGGGGTTACCCCGCATTAGGATACTAGGATGTAGATGGGTAAGGGTAGGCCAAAGAAAAGATGGATGAATAGCGTGAAAATTTACTTGAATAAGAAAGAAGTGAATGCGGAGATGACGGCTGATGGAGGCTGTAAGAGGAGAACGTGTTGTGACGACCACACATAAAGTGGGATAGGGGCAGAAAGAAGAGGAAGAATGGAAATACAGGTAGGAATACATAAAGCTAAGTATTATGATTGAATCAACAAACCTAAGCTTAAAATAAATAAGAATTTAGAACACATTTTCAAGTGAGCCGAGATAAAGTAAATACCGGAAAAGGTATATTCTTACCTTCAAAAGATTATGTCGATTTTCCGAACGCTCAACTTTTGGCACTCGACATCCGCAAACACTTGGGAAAAAAACCGTTTTATCGTATGTTATTATACGTTCTCATTCTTGAGGACAGTAAAGTTTAGATGCAGAGAACATAATTTAGAGTCTCGAGTCTGGGCTTGTCACTTTCGTAACTCACCTAAAAACAAATATACCAAGGTATAGCGTTATAGAGTAGGAGTAAACCAAGTATTTTCTTAGGTGCAACGCCGTTATAATGCGGTCGTCTTAATATTAGTTCTTATTCTAGTCACCAGTTGAAGTAAAGTTGTTTGAGTTAATTGCTGAAATACATACATTCTAAAACTTTATATAAAACTTTGCGTCAAGTCCAGTTATTTTGTAACTATCCCTATTTTAAAACAGATCTGTACAATAAAAACAATTCATGAGTTGTGAAGGTAGGTAGTCTAATTAGGTATGTATCTTGATCTATCTCACCAAATAAACGATTATTTTCATCGTCCAACTCCTTTGTCAGATTAATTTGCATAAGTACTTACTTACCGACTCTACAAGGCACACTAGTTACCTAAGAGATTTTCTATTTACCTAGGAATACGCTAAGTAAGCAAACCCAGTTTCTACGGTAATGGATTCCGTCACGGAAATGCAGTTGAATTTACCTCATAAATAGAAAATGCCTTAAACCATCGCACCTTAAACAACCCAAAAACATTATCTATTCAAAAGCGTGTGATCGGTTTACGTCTTCACTCATTTTGAGTTAACCACGAAGAATGACGTCATGAAATATGGAGAGCCACGTTGAATAATAAATAAGTCTCATATTGGATCCTGTGTGTCATCATCCTGGTCTCGTAGTGCGTACTAGAATACAAAAGGGAGAGCCTACCGTAATGGTTTTTAAAGCCTTATTTCCATTCCCCTTCTTCAGATCGATTACTTTCAACCCTTTGGAAGTTTAAGGGATTGCGAAGTTGATTTTTAATCGGGGAAAATTTACGCTGAATTTGATCTTGGTAAGCTGGTATTGTTGACGGTAATCGCTTCAGAGTTCTGATGAATAGGATTATAATTTTAATTTCTGTGAAGGGTGAGTTAAAGAAAAGGTGCCAAAGTTCAACCAAAAATTAATGTGATTACGATTATCTTTTGAAGTCGACTTTCAAAAGCTTCAAGAATATTCGCAAACAAAAATACCTATACACAATTCACTCAGCATAGTTGCATAAAAAGGTTACCTCACATTTCCTTCCTTTTTGGCACATTTTCCATATCAGTCGGACGAGCTGAAAGCAAATGGATTAGCGGCTTCTAACCAACAAACAGAGAACCACAGGATATACAGAACGTGAGTGTTGTTTATCATTTGACTTATCATTTTTAGGAAATTGAAATAACGTTACTCTGAAGAGATTGAATGAAATGTGGGTTTATATTAATGTTATTTTACCTTTACCCTGCCTGTTTACCTGAGTTTAGTTGAGTACGTGGTTCTGACATTGATAAACCTAGTAAATAAACTTGTTTAAAGTAATTAAAAAAGTATCTTACGGGTAATTCAATAAATGAACATCTATATATTATTATGCTCACATTCACAGAAGAGCAAAAACGCTTTTGCTTTCAGTATTCTGTGCTCACATTTGACACAGCGCCATCTAGTCGTACAGTTTTTACAAGAACTTACGTATGGAAAGCAGTACACTCACTTGACAAAATAAAAATGAATCGCTACGGAACATGGTACGAGATAAGCCCGCGTAACTATAGCCAAATACAGGAAAATAAAACCAGGTAAGCTCCTATGTCACACAGCAAAGGCAAATCCAAAGAAATGCCAATATCCAAAAGAGCGAATCAGCTTTTGTAACGAGAATCCTGACAGAGCTGCCATCCATATAAGGGTTTCTAATAAACAGCCCCTTTCGACTATCTGGGTCAAAGTTTATTTTTCACTCAATTTGAGATCAGGTTTACCGTACGTTGCTCCTTTCTTCAACAATAAATAAATGGGGAATTCTCTTCCACAAGAAAATTAACTAACTCAGATAATGAAAATACATGAAATCAGTATCTATTATAATATCAGCTATCTGGGTCGTAAGACCCAGAAAAAAATTATAGTACTTCGTTGTTTTATTAGTTTCTATCCAGCCATTTTTTTTATCGCTGAAGTTTTATTAAAGCAAACAAATCCCTGCTATTTCAAATTCAGATCATATTACACAGATATATTTAGACATGTGTCACACCTCCAGTGAACATGACTAATGATGAGGGGAAGTACGTGATGTTTTGAGGACAGGACGCGTACCAAAGAAAGTACCTATGAGGGCCCCCTTACACTCTCCGCCAAAGTTGCTAAAAACGACACCCCCTCTGTTGTTAAGTACTCTAAGAAGGGTAATCAGAGAGCCGTCCAAACTTAGTATTTGGTACATGGCCGAATGTCGTTACTAATACATGGTAGCTACGTGACAGATTGCTAGCCCATTAGAGTTCGTACAAGTTAGTGGCCAACTCCGATGATGAAGTTTTGTCGTAGGAACAAATGATTCTTATCATTCTGAATAAATCGTTTTAGACTTTGATATATGGTTTCTGTGACATAGCCTGTAGTTTTTTTTTAAATGGACAAAAGCAAAGCAATACCAACAAACTCTAATTTTGAACGACCAAAGTTTAGTAGTTTATTTGTAGCGGCCATGCTATAAGCGTTAAAATTAAGAGACATGAGCTATGCAGAACATTCTAGGGCAGCGCGAGCACGGGCCAACTATAGTGGAAACTAAAACTAACTTAGTACATGCAGAGCTAAACATAACATAAATGCTGTTACTGCTTGGACTAACTCGATAATACTTGAGATGCATTTATAAGCACAGAAAATTAATAAAACACAACACAATTTGGTTTACGTTTAGTTGTGCCTAAAAATACTTGAATATTTTTTTACAGTAAAAAAATATGTTCAGGACATCCCAAAACTTGCCTGTACGGAACGTATTAGTTTAATAGCCACATATTGCTGCATTGTGCGAGAGCACTGGTGGTCTAGTGGTAGCGGCCCCGCCTTCCGATCCTAAGGTCGTGGGTTCAAACCCAGTCGTGTACCAATGAGTTTTTCTGCGGAAAAATTTAAGTACACAATGCTAGTGCTCTCAAACGGTGAAGGAAAACATCGTGAGGAAACCCGTGGCTTAGTCAGCTCCGCACGTATTGACCATGTCTTTCCTGTGGATTAGGCCGACTAAGCTGTCAGGATGGTATAGGTGCTGGGCAAGCCTATCCCATCTAAAATCCTGTCCCAGGCACTATAGCGTCCCGTAAGTAGGGGCATGAGTAATCACCAGTTGCCCCTGACGCTATATAAATCATCTACAATAGATGCAAAGGCCTGTTTACTTTATTGCTGCATAATAGCTCAACTTGGGGTTTTTTGTACTGCCCCATTATCGAAATGGGCTCCAAGATATGCTAGATTTTCACAAGTATATACCATTTTATTAAAGTTAGGAAGCAGACAATACAGCAAAATACAATAAAAATATATAGCATTCTCGGGTAATAAACTCCAGTATTTCAGCGTCTTCAATCATAACAGAGAGAAAGCTCATCGGACGGTTTGTTTTGTTTAGAAACTACTTGGAGCTGCACTGCTATTTCGCATTGCTCCGAGTGTGTTTGTATCTAGCCATCTATCTACAATATTTATACATAGTGCTTGCAATCAGTCTAGAAGCGTGGCGCACCGCCACAATTTGCGATGCTGCGGATGCATAAAAGCCACTCCTGCTCCACCCCTCTGAAGGAGACGCAGACAAGTTTCAGAGGAACACGAAGCTAACTAGCCCCGCTGTGTAACTGTAGATAATGTACCCAATTCGTCTTGTATTCAAACCCAACTCAAAGCGAAGCCTCGGTTAATGCTCAAAATAAACTTAAGTCCATTGTTTATTTACAATTGTTCGTTCTAAGTACGCGATACATTATTCAGTTCGCTCACCCAATCTTGAGAGTTCATTTACAAACGGTTGGGAACTATCAAAGACTTGGCTAAACAAAAAGTCGGGTTATATAGTGCACGGCTCCGAACGGCTGCTATTACAGTGAGTAAGTGGAGCCGTCGTTCCGAAAGCCAACTTTAGGTAGAGGTGAGTAAAGTCTATCCATCGATAGATATTATTTCCTCCTCGGTCGGTGTAGGGGCCTGGTGGCTGCGGAATGCGGAGTACCTACACCGTTTGGCGAAGCAAACTGAATTAGGAACGTTTTTCTCCATTTTATATCTCTCGCCCTCTAAGGAGCGACGAAGTGTTGAATTATTGGACTTACTTTATTTTATAAAACGATTTCGCTGGGGATTTTTGTTTACTTTGCCGCGAAGTGTTTCTCAAGATTTTCTTTGGTATTCTATTGATGCGAAATTCGACGATAAGCCATCTTCAGTTCCCTTTTAAAATTTATTTAGTTTGTAACTTTTATAATAATTTGGTTTGGCGTTATTTACTTACTTTACGAATGAATTATGGCTGGTATTTTCTATGTGTTAGTGGAGGAGTTTGGTGACTTTGTTTACCTACTTGTTTGAAACGCAACTTTGTTTTGCTTTTGCTGACAAGTTAGAAATTCATATACTACGATATTTGCGCACTAAAATCAAAGGGCTTGTGTGTCAAAAGTAATAATGGTGTTTGTTCGTCCGTAGCGAGCCGTAGCGTAGACGCTACGTAGATGCTACAGCCTCTACGGCGTAGGCTATTGTGGAAAGAATAGAAATTCTGCCTATCTAAAGTTGTCTTTTTAGATTTAAATGTTTTAAAGTGGCCTTTTTTAAAAGTCTGGTTTCATTGCATTTCTACTTTTACTGTAAACTCGAAAACAGTAACGTAAAAATCCGGAGCAACGCTCTTAATTCTAAACAGGCATGTTTCGGCATCCAGCACGCATCCGGGTGGTTTCCGGCACAGCCCATTCACAGAGGTAGGAACTTAGGATTTTTTTCTTACATGTACCCCGGCATTTCAGCTGGTGTTTCCTTTTCATTAAGTTGCCACGCACAATATTGCTGGCTGGTCGTAAACTCGGACCGAGGTGGTCGTTTACACCGAAACGCAAGTTGCCCAATAGGTGTAGCTACAGCTCGCTCGAAGTAATAAGACTTCAGGAAAAATTATAGGTATGTTTAATGAAACGAGAAGAACTTCACTTTCATTTAGTCTACGGATGAGGAAAACGAATTAGATGCTCGCAGTTACATCCAATTTGGTAGACAAGTTACTGTATCTATCTGATTAGTATCTATCTGATTAGCATCAATTGATAAGCTCAGTGCTAACCCAAATAGCTTACCTTGATTTGATTGGGATTTCCTTACAAAATATCCACAGCCTGTTTTATTCAAAAATAACCAGATTCGATCGTTGTAGCATCAGACATCACAAATAAAAAGCGGAAATATGAAATGAGCAAACAAGACTCGACGTCTGTTTCAAAAAGTACCCCGCCTGCTCCAAATAACTCCGGAGAATTACTCTTTACACCCCATATCTCAGTTTTATTTTGCAGTTGAGCGCAATAGCGATGTTTTAGCGCATTTTTATAACGAATATAAGAGGAATAACTGAGCCGGGAGCCTCACAGGGTGGCGAGTGAATTAAAACTAATGGAACGGTTAATTTCTCATGAGAATAAAAGCTACGTCCGCAGCAAGCTTCTCCTCTGATTTTGTTGCTATTTTTCAGTTTATTTTTTGTGGAAAATATTGATCAATCGCTTGTAATAACACTGTGACCACGGGGAATGCGAATCGTTCAATAAATTGTATGGCTTAATACGGTTGTTGGGTATGGATAGGTAGTTATTGTATGTACGCAGGTCAATGTAATCATACATTCGATGCTATTGTAGGTAAATTTGTTTAAGCGTTTGTTGGTCGTAACGATATCCACTGTAAATAATGTTTAGTACACAAAAACGTGCCTAGATAACTGTATCTAGGCACGTTTTCACTGGGTAGGTACCAATCCTGCTGTACCTACTGAGGTACAGCAGGATTGGTACCTACCCAGGTAAGCAGTGTATCTACAGTAAGTATACCTACAGTATTCACAGTAGGTAGGTACAGCCAGCGGAGTAGATATAGTTATTTGTTATACAAGAGTGCAAAGCTGCTTTTTAACCGCGTGCTCAATTTTGATGACTGAGCAAGCGCAGGATTCTAAAGTTTAACCACGAGCGTAGCGAGTGGTTTCAGAGTTTGTAAAAGGAACAAAGCAAACTAGCTTTATTTTTTCTGCCCGGCCTAGCCCGAGTTTTTTGGCACACGTGTATCGTGATGGCGTAACTAGCACGCATTTTTGTATGGAAACACAAAAAGCACCATTCTTTGCCGACATGACAATGAACGAACTTCGTCTTGCTATAAAAAATGCATGTCAGGCAAGCAGGTAAGTAGGTTCACCACCACCACTTAGTTATGATTGCGTTCAATGTCCTAAAACCATTGCACTTTGGGAATGCTGACAGAAGTCAACAGTTGAATAAACTACCCCTTGACCCCGACATAAGACAAAGTTGGTCGATCTTTGCCGAAGAGGCGTCGCGTGACGTGGGACGGCGAAGAGTTTACTGCGTTTTTCTCACCTCACAAAAATTACCTGTACCTACTATGGATTAGGGCCTTCAGGATTTCCTTTTTTTTATGCCGTAGCTGGCAAACGAGCAGACGGGCCACCTGATGGAAAGTAGTCACCGTCGTCCATAGACAATTGGCGGCAATTACATAATAATATCTAATCATAATCATAATTCGTTTATTGCGAAAATGGGTTGATCAGCTATATTTAAAGCATGCAATAGTTTACAAAATATAACACAGAAAAATAAAAAATGTCAAAGAATATAAAATTACGAAAAAAATATGCATACTTAGGTACTAGCTTATTATAATCAAAATTGTCACATAAATAGGTAATCATCAATAGAATAGTAAGCTTTTTGTAAAAGCATACTTTTAACTCTGTTTTTAAAGACTTGTAGGGGGTCTAGTTCGAGAATGTTTCTGGGTAACAAAATAATATAGGTACCTCATACATAATTTAGATTCAAAAATGTATGTCTTGTTAGTAGGTTACCTACATACCTAGTTACACACGTACAAATTATAGCAACTGCATAAAGCCAGTGGCTCAAATAAACAGTTGCTTCAAAGTTCGATGCAGGCTCTCCGACGTTTTCCATTCTCCGCTCCACTGGACACAGGACTTGGATGTTGGATGTTCCAACTAACTTGTTTACCTACTTCAAAGGAAACGTCGAGGGCGTGCTGAAGTTTTATTAAAGTAGGTTCAATGGACAACCTATCTACCTAGATACTTAGGTAACTTACTTGAAACTGTAGGTAGCCATAACCTAAGTTAGCAAGTTTTGTGCCTCCCTAAAGATTTTTGTGTAATAATAATGTATCTACTCGTAGGTACTGGCTTAATTCTATAATTAGGTACATATTTAAGTAGGTACTCGCCACATAATATTAAAAAAACTGTCATCGATGTGCAAGATAAGGCCTAGACGTAGATGTTTGGGACTAAAGAATCCGTAGAATGTGGCTGTTTGGCATATAGGGTACAAGGGACTATTTGGGACACTCTGAATTAAGTAAGTACCTATAAGTTTTAATCACTAAGTAATAATATAGGTAAGTAAATTGAGATGATAAGTAGGTATAGGTAATTATGATGCCCCCAAATAACCCCAGTCTACTTTTCTCGAATGGCGACCACAAACCGGAAGACGAAACGTTTATAAGGTCCAGCATCGATAACATTGCTAAGTATATTACAGGATCGCGCGAAGTCCGTGAACGAAAAGGGGTCAGAATATCTTTTCCTGGAAATGCATGTCCAGCAGTGGACTTTTTCAGGCTGATGATCAGGTACCATGATGAAATAGTATATTTCATTACCAGTGCGGAAAGGCTGTCATTGCAAAGAGTTCCGACAAATGTTTACCCGAGCCGAAGGCGAGGGTTGACAGTCGGAATAAGTTGCAATGACGGTTCCGCACGTGTACTGAACGACTATTTTTAATACAGTTGCGAAAAAATTAAGCAATTAAATAAAATAATAAAAATACCATTTGCTTTTTTCTCTTCTCTCCACGCAATAAGTTCGTCGTATGTAGCGACTTTTTACTTTTCCGGTAAAATGTTCTCCGAAGCATTTTGTGCAATTATACTGAGTTCCGGTGGTGTTAATTCAAAAAAACTAGGGTCGAAATTACTCATTTTGTGCAACAAACAAATAAACTCGCAAAGAAAATTTCTGAAAAATGGCGCCAACGCCAACCGTAAAATATAAGCAGAGATTTTTTTTTTTCTTCACCCATTCTGAAAGGCAAAGGGAACTATACCCATACAGCCAAGTCTTCAGTAGATTTATTTTATTGATATGAATTGAAAATGAAATTTAATGAGATGAAATGAAATGAAACCTAACATAACTCATTCAATCAAATCATTAAATCTGTTAATGAAACAAATTAGTAGCTTCTTTTTAGAAATAATACGTATTTGCATGAATCATAAAAACTTCGATGAATTTTTTTAGTGAAAACTTCATGGTTGGTTTTTCTTTTTAGACATTATTTTGACAGTTGGGAAAGAAAAAGCACTAGTGCGGGAATGGTAAAAAAAAGCACGCGTGTGTAATAGCCCACATCCCGAACGCTATACGTCCCTGCAATACGCCACTTTTTGAGCAACTGTATTAAAAAGATAATTTCAATAGGATTATAAAGATTAATACTCCTTGCTAATGATAAACCCCCGCATTCATAATGCCTGTCAATTTTTAACGGCTCGCATAAATGAAGTAGTACCTATCTTGTGAATCTTGTGATGGTCACATAAAATCAACAAAAAGGGATAACAGACCTATCAGGACTTAGTGGCCTGCTAGTTAGGCTAAATTACTGCTTTAGGACTGTTTAGATTAAATATGAACTTATGGAAACAAACGGGTTTTTTATTTTCAGTTATTCGTATTCAGAGCGTAGGCCCCCTCCTTAACTATACTCTTTGGCGTAGGCCTTGAACGCTCACTCGCTCGAGTCTGACCGGGCGCCGGAGAAAATGTCATTGGTTGACATTGATTGATATGATTTTTGCTACGGAACTTCAAAGACTTCAAGTTCGCGGAAAAATAGGCGGAAAAGATGTGTTGTGTTGCCGTTTTAATAAGTTTTTTTAGATGTGGGGGCGTTTCGTCAACATTGTTAAAACCGTGTATAATAAATTAGACCTTAATATTTTTTTTTACTTAAAGCATTCGTTGCAATGCTTCATGTTTGTTCAATGCTATCGCAAAAAGCACTAATATTGTTAAAGAATGACCTCACGTTTTGGACTAAGGGGATTTATTTTACTTATGCGGCAACACTATACCATCGTCGCATCTGTCAGCCGCTGTCAGTCATGTCATGTCATGTTACTTTCCCGTCAGTTATTATATTGTGGATTTGTTGTGCTGAGATTTTGATCCGATTTTCATTAATTATTTTGTAGCGAATGATTGACCTTGTTATTCTTATAAAATATAGTGTACGATCCCTCATTTTGTGGTGCTAAAATCTCTGCAGAAGGTAAGCGTAATTGTACTATTGCTAATACCATCTAGATCTCAATTCAAACTTGTGCTAAATTACAGAGCGAGTTGGTACAATATGTACGTAATATGAATATTTCCTTGTGCGATCTTCCAAGGATCAACCAGCCAGTGAACGAGGCGTTTTCCATTCCCAGTCGTCTAACTTCGTCATCATGACGATGACGACCTAGGTACCTAGACAATGTATCACCATACTTTCTAATTAATAATATTTGTAGTTCTGCTAAATAGTAGTATTCCAGGTACCTAAGCAGGTAGGTAGGTAGATGACTTCTTTTAGAATCCCAGGAAATATGTTTGTAAACTACATCAATTATTGAGCTGACCTTTACTGTAGCTACAAAAACTAAACTGGATTTTTCTTATCACAATAACAACTTAGTCGTTAAAAAACTATTGAATCCGACAAAGAAGGCAAGACTTTCTTGAGTATTTTAAGAAGTTCTATATTTACACCTACAATTTCTATGAATATGACCTCTCCGAGGTAAAAGTCATACCAATAAGTTCAAGGGTGCTCTTTAAATAACAGTAAGTACCTATGTCTCGTGTAGCAAATTGTCGAGTAACAAATTGAAAGCATCCTGTGGTTTTCTGTCTAGGTTTAAACAATCTAGATTTTTATTTGCATATGCGCACTGGAAGTTTAGTCGTGGAGTGTCATTTTAAACCGGAGGCATACAAGAGTTGAAGGGCCTTCAAGCACAGTTGGCACCGTAGTACCTGGTGAGTGGACTCATATCCGGGATTATTCATAGGCGGTGGGTTTGATCCCCACGGAGAACAAATATTTGTGTGATGAACACAGATGTTTGTTCTTTGTCAGGGTGTTATATTGTACTTTAGGTATGTATTTACTAAAAACTGCTATCTGGTTCCCATAGTAGTTCCCTGCTTAGTTTGGGGCTAGATAGTGTTGTGTGATTGACCACAATATTTTATTTAAAAGTGGTATTTATTAAATATTTAATCATATAACTGTCATAACTTTGTAGTTTCAAAGTGGTATTTTCCGACTACAGCTCATTGAAGGCTTTACCACTAAAGTGGCAATGAGTAACATAGTCTTGGTCTATTAATTGTTTCCTTCATACTTAAGGAAAATAAATTGTTTTGTTGAGCCAGTTATTGCTGAAGTTGGTTTTTATTGCATTAATTAAAAAAAAAAACAATAGCTTTTTTACTCATTTGATAATAATTATGATGCACACTTTCTTAGATACAATCTTCAATTTCTAACTGCGTAGCTTGATACCGTCAATAAAAAATAATGCAATATGTACTATAATTTAAATCCTCATTTTAGTTTGATATTATTATTGTTTGATAATATTTTTCAGATGGTTTATTTTTACGTATTTCGGTACCTTTCGTACCCCTCTATGCTCAAGATACATTCATTAATACCTAATCAAACATTTACAAAATCAACAAAACCTTGCAAATCTTACTGAATTACCTAGGTAAGAGTTTGGCTAAGAGTTTATATTTACGTTTTTGCAGTGAGTATGCAACAAAACTGTATGTACAATCACTTTATTCACTTCGTAACATAGTTGCAATGCAATCCAGTACCGCAGTACAACTTGGTCCATTCCATAAACACATCAATTTTGTTAAGGAACACTTCGACTCCTCGGAAGGCCCAGTGGGACCGCTGCCGCCATTATGGCGATATGCCAACAGCCTCCTAATATCCGTGCAGAATAGCGTGTGCATAAGTCACGTTCTACCAGAATGTACAAAATCCCATCCAATATTCTATACAAGTGGGCTCCGCGGCTTCGTTTGCTTCCCAATTATCACCTCTGCGAATACTGTGATGGCATTGAAGTTGAAATTACCTTGCTCTGTCCGAGTACTAAAGATGGCGGTTATGTTAAGCAAAAGCCCATAAAAAGTAGATTTCTGAAAAATCTAGGAGGGCATGCTCGCGATTAGTAAAAAGGAGTGTACGCCCAAACATGTTTTATTATTCAGAAAGTTTTTTTAAGAACTTAGGAATTCCTTCAGTAAAGGGCATTTTTTGATTGACACGTCTTGTACCTAAGTATATCTAGGAGCTTCGCGACTAAGCGTACCTATCGAATGTGTATCATCATTATCCCCAATACCGTCTTTACCATAAGGGCACACGGGGCCCGTGCCCAGGGCCCCCATTCTCAGGGGGCCCCGAACGACCGACAATTTCTCACACATTTATTCTCAAAAATTTTTTTTCGGGCACATTTCATTTTTTCACAAATCAGTAAGCTTATCATAAGGTATCAAGGCATATACTACACCATTATAATTCGCTTTTTTTACTTTCCAAATGGGCCCCAAATTCTTGTGTGCCCAAGGGCCCCGGCTTAGTTTAAGACGGCCTTGATTATCCCATGCTCTTAGGACCTATCGTTGAGTTAAAGCTGTGTGTTGAAAGACAGTCAGTCACAATACGTATAGATATAGACTGAAGGTACATGGGTTGAAATTGAAACGATTGGTGTGGGACGGACGGAAGTTTATACTTTATTGCGGGAACGTTGAGATCGGGAACGTGTATTTTTACAACGTCCCTGTATCATGATCGGAATTATTGAGATTGAGACGAATTATTACGATACCTTCCTACTGTACCAAGATTGTTCCGAAGTTTGTGAATTGCTATAAAGTCATTTCCATAATTCGAGCAACGGTAGGTACTTCAGTTCAGTTATTTTAGCGAAGCTAGGTTTTGCATTGAATTATGATTAAATCATCGAACACGACTTCTTGAAATGCATGAACTATACCAAACTATCTAAGTACCATCAAATTGACAAAATTCTTGTACAATTTTTTTTTTAAATGAAATTCCTCAGTTCTTGATATTGAAACCCATATCACATACACAACACAATACACCCCATCAAGGGACGTCAGTGCAGATCTTATTCCACCCACTTCAAATTAGAATATTGGAACCACCTACCGATTATATTTAAACATCAAAACGATTTTATTCCATTTCCTTCATGTGCCCAAGCAGGTAATAAAGCCGTCATAGCCTTTTTTGATCATTTTAAAGTATGAATATGTAATGTAGACAACATAACAATTTCATATCTACATTAGCTTTAGGCTAGGTTTATATTGTAGAACACCAAAGTTTATAGCTTTAACCGGATATTCATACCAAAAGTTTATGTTTGCAAGATAAGTAGTTGAGTAGAAGTATCAGCCTAATTAATGCGGATACACGACTATGGCCTTATCGTAAGAACATAGATTTCTGACCGTATGCATAGATAGTTTTGTTACGAGTAGCTTGAGCAAGTGTAGCGTGGCAATAATAATTAATCTATAGGCACAAGTACCTATACAATACCTAGATAATATCCTAAAAGACCTAGCTTACGACCGAGCCCACGACGTTGATATCAGTTGTAAATACATCAGGAAATAATAACTTAATCAGTAAGAATTTGTTTCACCGCGAGAATTTTCAATCACTAAAGCGTTTAAAGAAAAATTTCATGTTGAAAAATAATGTGTCTAGCAGTGAACTTTTCTGGCTGATTATCATGATATTGACTGTGTTGACTACATTAGTTACGCACCAGGTAAACACTTTGGTCTAAACTCTGAATTTTTCTTTGTTGATTCCGGACGAATCTATTTTTACACTTCAATAAAATCGCACATGCGGGAATCCACGAAGAGTATTTTTTTACGTAGGCGGCTGAGGCCCAAGGGCAATCTTTTGGGCAAGTGACGTCACTGGCAGACTGCCTGTCAGGTGTTTGCCCTAATAGTAACACTCAGAAGATTCGAACTGACTCGAATTAAATTCATGAGCTGCTGTCCAGTTTGTCTGTCGCCCGAAATCCGCAAAGGACCAACCACTCTGGGTTCTCAGACCCGTAATGAACACGCAAGCGATGACGCGGACAACGGTTGATTTTGTTTAAGTATAAATTAATTAAACAAATGGTGGCCTCTGTTTACTGATAACAACTATAATTCCTCGTAAGGAATGTGCACCCAAGTCCGGGACATCCTACGTAACAATGCACGTAAATTGTCCTTAAATCCCCTTAAACTGGTAATATCTAGTTTAGTTAGGTACTAGTTGTATAAGTATTGCCTACGCCGAATACAAAACAACGATGAGTACCAAGTACCAAGCCGTTCTTGCCTTTTTTATGGCTTGGTGTCGTGGAACTGAGAAACGCCTTTGAATTCAGATCTTCAAATTTCAAAGTGGTTCCTGAAATTTAACTTGTTCGGAAGCCATTTATTTTCTGTCAATATCTTAATATCAAATTTTATAAAACCTGGGCCGGTAACGTTTAGGTAAACATGGTAGATCCAAACATGAAAAGACTACATTCATAGAATACAATCGCGTTTTTATCCCAGCGTTGATATGACCGATCTCAAGGATGTTTACATCATCGCTTTGTAAACAACCGGTTATTCTCACGTTCTCAAAAAATTGTGGACCAATTAAGTAAACTAAAACATAAACTGGCCAAGTGCTAGTATGACTTACTCACTGAAGAATCCGTTCTACCTCACAAAATATATAAGTAAATAAAAAACTGTAAATGAGAATTAAAAGTGGTGACAGTTTTTGTTGATCATGATGATGAAGTAGTGTAAGGTTCTTACCTAATACTACTTCATGCAGGAAGACGCATTACTTGGGTTCTTTCTTACCCAAGTAATGCGTGTTCCTGCATGATGGCCAAAATTAACACCTCAACGCGTGCAATTTTTATTAGAGATCCATGTACCACTAACAGACAGAAAATCTATTTTTGTGAACAACACGGCCGTGTACTTTTATACAAATTAGAAGACTGCTCACTCACTTTGTAAAACATTTTTATAGATTCATCTGATGCTTATCTTCAGCGTAAATCTTAATTCCCCCGGATTCCGTAATCAGTAATCACAGATTTAACCGGAGTAAAAGAGGCTTAACGTAGCTTACTCTACGTAACATGCTGCCCGTGAGGAGACAGATCATTAATTTGCTATTTGGCGAATTTCCGCTCTAATCTGTGTTCGACTGGTAATAAAATGTACTCTAGGTAGTGTTTTAAATAGTTGAGAATAACATTGTTTGAAAAAGCCGTCGTAATTAATAAACCAGACCAACGCGCCATAAAGGTCATCTAAATTATCTATTCGCTCCCGAAACTTGATCGCAATAGGTCAATCGTTGTTCGTTCTTCGTAGATTGTAGAATCACTACGTCAATAATAAACAATAATATCGTTGATGTTCATTGGCTCACGTCCAACAAAATTACCAACTGATCTTTTAAAACAATCATACCGTTCATTTCTTCTATTCCCTTCGATTTGTTTATTATTTATGTTGATTCTCTCACGCCCCTGACTTCTCCAACTTTTGTACTTTCGATAATTTTCCCCGGTTTACCGAATATTCGTTCGTTTAGAAATTTTAGAACATGATTCAATGGGTAAAGTTTGGACAGTAATTGCGATACTTCCATTGGCTATAGGACGTATACTTACACGAATACAGTTGAAACAAGTGCCTCTAACAATGTATTGTTTACTACAAAAGAGCGAGTCAGTCCCAGAGAAGAGGAAAAGTGTTATTACAAAATATTGTTCTGAAAGTTACGCATCGATTGGCTGTGATTTATTACCTTATTATTAAAGTATGATCTCATTATAAAATTACCAAGCGTTATCACTGCGGGTAATGTTTTAACCACATGTTAATGCATGAAGCCGCACTTTAGGGTTCGTAAGTGTATGAATGAACGTCTTTACTTTAATTACTTCTAATGCTGGCTATAGACTAAGCATAATAGACGACTGCGAGCGTATCGCACACGCTGTTATTTTTTTCTTGCTTTGGTTTGAGATTATTAAAATGGAAAGGGAATCTTAGAGACGATTGCATGCGGTTATATGGAGTCGACTCTTAGTTCACAATCCTCCTCAGTAGCACGTTTAATTTTGCTATCACTGGACAAGTTTACGCGCAGTATATGGTGAAATTAGTGAAATAAAGTTAGATACTTGTTAATACGCAAACAAACAGCTAATTTACCTACCAAGAGTTACCAAGTAAGTTTCAAGGAAATACGCCATGTATGTTTGTGTTCTCATTGAGTCATAAAGTTGTAGGTTTCTGTCGTTTGTTAAGCTTAAAATTCAGAGCTCGTTGCGTTGCTCGTAGGTTGCATAAGTCGATTTGTCGCCAGTGAGCTTAGTTGTTGGCTGAGGAAATCCGCGCAGACCGTACACCATTCTACCAGGCATTTTCACATGGCGTTCGCAAGCACGAAGTGTGAACACGACGGAGATTTCCGCCGATATAAATCCAGGTATGCGACACCCAGCTTTGCGCCCGTCGCATCCTTGAATTTGTAGAGTGGAAAGGAAGCCTGGGGAGGCTCCAATGCATTGCGCCTGGGATTCGAAGGCGCCAAATCTTGCGAACTTTCAACCAACAAACTACAGTCCGTGACGCCACTCCTCACGTACATTTTATACGGTTTGACACTTGGCTCTGTCACGTTCAACTTGTTTGAAACCCGGTAAACATGTTCAGCTACTTTTCGTATTTCGGGATCTGCCTACATGATTTATGTTTATTTTGGTGTATACTTCCTCCACCAAAATAAAAACCTACCTAAGTAAATCGTGAATTTTATGTAGGTTTTCTATTGAACACCGCTAAGATAACTAATGCTTCATCATCATTTGGTGTGTTTCCGTTTCTCGGGAGGTCAACCTAAACTGGACTAGATGGATAGAGAGTCGTTTAGTAGGAAAAATAGAGCTAGAGTGGACGCTGGTTGACAGCGGAGGTGACACTCAGTCAGCCCGTTAGCGCGGCCGTTACAGCCTCAAGTGATATATGGGCTGCGAAGTGGCTCGGTGCCGCTGTCACTTCGCGTTTCGCGTTCGCGCCGCAAAAAGATAAAAAGGATTCCGAAATACGATTCACAAGTGGCCTGCCGGAAATGGGTAGAAAGTTACCGACCTCGGCTTTATGTCTGGCAATATATCTCTCGTATCGCTATCCAATTTCTGCTCTATGGCATGTAATGTCCCTCCAGGGATCCTTTTAATTTGGACTCTTTTTAATCAGCACCATTAATTCCTTACATGATTACAGGCTCAGGAGAATTGTGATAAGTTCTAACACTATCTTTGAGATTTATGAGCTTTTCGGATCCCAGGCTCTGGGTATTAAAGATTGATTTATTGGGTAGAACCAGATTTTTCAAATGGTAGCCAAGTCACACTTAAAAGTACAACCGAACTGAGAAACTCCTCCTTTTTTTGAAGTCCATTAACAACCTCGTTCATGAATATATAAATCAATGCTAGTATAATTACGTACTTATAAAAGAACTGCCCTAAAGTTGCGTGACTGCCCGACCTTTGCTATTCGACCTTCATTGACCCTCGCCCCGGGTTCGCACCTTCGAACCATCACTTCGCTCACTTTTATTTCCATTCGTACTCGCGGTGAAAAACTTACTCCAGTTTTATTCATTTCTTTTCGTATTAGAGTTATTTGGGGTATCTTTGACTGATAAGTTATTAATCAAACTTTTGAAAATGTGTTAATCAGTGTAAATAACTGTTATGGACCTTTGATTGTATTTTGAGTGGGAATTGCCAATCTCAGTTTCCGTATCAGATGCTGACGTCACATCAGTAATTGCAATGAATGGGAACGTGTTCAACGTCCTGCGAAGATCTAAACCATTTGATTGCTCCTGAACTGAAGCTATTGTGGGTGGTACTAGTACGTCGTATTTCTGTGCTATTGTGTAGTTATTGGCGTTGGGTCGTCGTGAAAATTGACCGCCCGTGAATTCAGTCTAGCCTCGCTTGAGAGCGTGTCTTCTTTGTAATCAGAAACGTGTACGTTAGTGATTTTCTGAGAAGTTGATGTTTGTGAAACGTTATCTAACAAAACTAATAAACGGGTGTTGGTGGAGTGTTGGCCAAAGGAAATTTTTCGCGAGACTAATTTTAGAAATAATAATACTCCTACTGTTGGTCCGACCGATACTTTGGAAGAAGTACCCCGGCTACGTTATTAGATAAAAACTGAACAAAATACTCTTAGATTTCTATAGCGTGCCGTAAAGTTCTTATAGTGTTCGTTTAAAATTATCATAACCAAAACACACGAGACAGTTCTCGCGTTTTCAATAAAGAGAAACAACTTGTGTCGTATCCGCAAACGTTTACTTACTTGCATAGTAGCAGAGCAGTAGTTGGTAACGAGGTTATACGAAACAGTTTCGGGCGAAATTGCTTGGGGAATGTAGCTAGTGTCATAAAGTTTGAGCAAAGCTGTTGGACAGACGTGTGCAGCTTTAGAATATTACACGTGTTGGCGACCAAACATTTCATCTCGCGTGCACTTCACGCGAAACTTTGTCGGTCTTTGCAGTCTGCACATTGTTACCGAGCGAGGTTCATATGAGCAGTCATAAAAGTCCTTCGTCTATATACTAGCTCTGTACCACTGGTATTGCTACTACTCGTGTAGACAAAATAATCTTGCAAGGCTAAATTGAAACCGAGTAGTTCTATACACTTAAAGAAGTATCTACCTATGGTATTACGCCACTGTGTATTACTATTTCATTCATTAAGAATTGTCTTTTACAGATTCATCATGGACTGGAGAACAGCTTTGATAACGCTCGCCTTAGCATTTTACGCTGATGGATACTCAAGTAAGCTCTCAAATGTTTATTCTACTCTTAGCTTTGTCGAGGTTGCATTTCCCGCTAAGTCTAACAACGAAGCTCGTACTACTTTGTCGTTTTACTACGACTAATGTAGTTCAAGCATAGAGCTGCATTTACTATGTTCTGCTTCGGCTATAGATCAACATCAGGGGCATATATCGTACGCGGCCCACCCTCAAACTGCCAAAAGATATGGCGCGAATCCATTACCTAATGCTCGCATAAAATGAACATCACGCCTTCAGAGTAACAAACCAACGAGTTATGATCCGACCTCATATTATTATGATGCTCTTTTTATTTGTTTTTATGACCACTAAAATCGCACTTGCCGCATTCGCCAATTCTTTGTCACCTAAGAATTTGACGGGCCTTTGGTTAAAGTGTTCTCGGTTTATGTTTCCCCTATTGTCGGATAGGTTTTATTGCTTTTGTCTGCTCGCGATGTGAAAAGTACCTACATTATACTAGCTTCTTAGTTGATATATTTAATGAGTTCAATAATCGGAATTATTCTGCATCATTATAAAGTTCAGTTTCACAACATTTTAGGTGATTGTATATCCTGTTTGCGTCTTTGCTATGGTCATCATTAATGTTGGCGATTTTTTTTAATTACTTTTGAATATAACTGAACTTTGGATTTAATTCCTTCAATTTTTTTTGTTTACATTGATCTATCTATCTTTACAATCTACGTCAATGGTTTTACCTTCTCTCTTCTCTTCCTTACGATATGGCGCAATGCTAGAGCGCTGTTAAGCAATAAAAGAAAACATCGTGAGTAACGTTAGTATTGGCTGTATGCGCAAGAGTATGCTTGCGCTTGCCTCCTGTCCCCTTTGCAAATAGTACCTATACCTACAAATAATGCCTAATCAAAAGTGGTCGTGCTTCTAAATCCCCTTAATAAAATAAAATATTAATAGCCTTTATTCCACCGACCTTAAAATAACTGTACCCTAGTGCATAACTTATATTATGTGCGTTAGTCTTTCTGGCTACTCTTAGTAATCCTTAGAAAATGTTGGGTAACAAGTGATTTGAGGATAGTCTAAGATACGTGATATACCTACTACTGCAGTATCGTGACTTGAACCTACACATTAAACACAGAAAATGGTAGATACTCAACTGGGGTTAAATGATTATTTTTGCGAAACATCGAAATCTTTGTGCATGGGCCCAGTTAGTAGCTTAACTCTTCTCTTCCGCTTCTCTACGACTCTACATCAATCTTAAGATAAACTTCCATTAAAGTTTGCGTATTTTGTAGTTGAAAATTTATCGTCTGTCTCTCGGGCACAGCTTCGCCGAATGTAGGTATTGTAATAACGATTGTTCTGTGAATTATAGAGACGTAAAGTGCTGAGCTGGCTTTACTACGACCGTTTAAATACATCATTATCTCACCGCTAGATAGCTTTATTGCCGGTTCTGCACCTCAGCATTGCTTTCCACTTTTGAATACAATTGGTACAACATACCTTCATAGATTTCGAATTTAATTTACATAGACACCAGTCTTGAGATCTTCAAAATCAATATATAGGTCTGTTGATAAAATATTCCTGGTTATCAAGATTTTGGTGTCAGAAAAGTTCACAAGATGCCAATCATCTTCTGAACGAGTTTGCTTTATATTGTAGGCCTGATAAATGATTACATCTCAAGGCGAGCAAATCAATCAATTTCCGAACGTAAACCCATCTATTACAAAAAATAGCATCCTTATCGTCGTGCTCGATTTGTATTATTACCCTGCAAAAATTTGATGATGGTAACTAATAGTCAGCCTCTTAAAATATTCTACAAGGCACGTTAGGTAGATACAAGAGCATTTTCACATTCTTTTGTGAATAAAGGTTTAAACTTTCTGAATAGAAAAGTTACCCACCGTTCCCCCAATAAATATCAAAAAACTTGTACCTGTTCGCGGAACCTATTACAAAGAGGGTATTATGATAGATAAGCGCACGAACTCTATGTAGTGGAAAACAATTCTGCGGAAAAAAGTTTTTCGCTTCGGTAGGCCTTTATTACGTGTGATATTGACTCTCGAGCGAGACCCGCCTCGGGAATCCCAATCTAAGTATATAATCTTGTATATGCAAATGATCCCTATTCCCTTACAACCAAATTCTTCCCGGCCATGGCGCGTGCGGGTTATAAAAGGGTAAAATTCTCGAAGACACAGCGGAATAAAATATATTCATAATATGACTTTTTTTCATTTTGGTACACGTTTTAACCACTCAAATCCCTTTTATTATTCCGGTGGAACGGCCACGAAACGATTGTTGCGCTTGTGGTGTCTGCAGATAATACCTCTATCTAAGTATCCGAAAATGATTTATGCCGTTGCTAAATTGTGCTGCTTCCGCCTCACGAATTTCAATGGGAGAGGCGGGCTTTTGATTTTCAACCTTTTGCTCCTGTTTTGTGGGTTTCTGTCCGTATCTTTGAGCGGTTTTCGTGTTTTTTGGTTTATTTTCTTGGCAAGTTGCAAACGGTCACTGTTTTCTAGCGACGCAATGAAATTATATTCTGTCCACTCACACCACTATGTGCACAGTAATCATAATTTTACCGTCTACACAGGATCTAGCGTGTTTATATCCATAACCATTAGTAGGTTATGTATCTATTGCTCACATGGCGTTTGTTTTGTAAGTACCCCAATTAAAGTTGAGAGTTTGTTACAGAATATGGCCGCACTTGCAGGGACATTGGGTGCTTGAACAGTCAGGTGTGCGTACTTGCCGAAGACCCTTGCAGTTTTGGGCATGCCAGCGACTGCGGGACTTACCCCACGTGCAAAAAGAAGTCAGATGTAGCAGGTATGAACATCAATCGCTTCTCCTTTCTTAACAATTTAAGCCATACGAGTTTAGTATTCAAAATTGAAATTTAATTCAACAAATTAGTAGATATTTGTGTTTCTCAATTCTCTTAAAAGTCGTGGTTACCTAATACCTACATTTAGGCAAAAACGAACTATAACCAACTTTTGTTATATTTTCAGGTTCTAATGCTGAGCCATCTGCTCCCAAACCTGCGCTACCAAAGCCACATACCCCCGACTTTGACAGCGCACCCAATTACAGCCCACCGGCTCCACCTCCTGGTGGAAACTCCCCATATGGTGGTAGCTCGCCTTATGGTGGGAACTCGCATGGTGGAAGTGCACCATATGGAGGTGGTTCGCCATATGGCGGTAGCTCAAATGGCGGCGGCGGTGGCGGTGCACCTTACGGCGGCAGTTCGCCCTACGGAGGCAGTTCTCCTTATGGTGGAAACTCAAATGGAGGTGGATCTGCGTACGGAGGCAACTCTCCCTATGGCGGAAGCGGTGGATACAACAACCCAAGCTCCGGAGGCAACGCCCCGTACGGCGGCAGCTCACCTTACGGCGGTTCCGGAGGTCATTCCACCTACGGCGGTGGATCGAACACTGGCGGTTCGGGTGGTACAGGCAATAAGAGCCCTCTAGATACAATCTTCAATACACTGAACAAGTACGCGGGAGGCGCCGGCGGCGGCGGCCAGGGAGGCTCGGGCGGCAGCGGACTGTCCAACATCTTCGGTAATGTCTTGGGAAATCTCTCCAAGAACGGACTCGGCAACTTGTTTACCAACACGCGACCAATACAAGAGAACCCGAACTATTCCTCCTACAGTTCCAACTCAAGGAGTTCTAATCCCCAAAATTATCCATCAGGGTATATCCAGAATCAGGCGCCTAACCAGAACAAGAATTATGGACAGGCATATGCGAGCCATAATGGTGCTACGACGCGTAAGCCTTACCAGGCTTACGGCTGGAACGTTAGGTAAACCTTCAAAATTATGCTCGAATCGGTGTTGGCACTCCAAATTAGCTTACATAGGCACGCCTGATTTCTTTGCGTATTCATATTATTAAAAGCTATGTGCACTATTTACTCTGCTTAGGACAAAATTTATACCTCTAAAACGTATAATCCTAAATCCTAATAATTCTATTGGCGTCCGTGAATTTTGTTTATTTTTACTCAAAATTAATTACTTTACTAACGGGTAATACTATATACTTCAAAAAATACTCACTCAAATTAAGTAATTAAGTGGGGTGTTACGAATGGAACTGTTGAAAAATAATTGCATGAGGAAAACTAAAGACCTGGCATTTAAAATCAGCTCATTTCTATCACCGGAGCGTAAATATCGCACTAATATGAGAAACCGTAATTTTTTTTTAACAAAAATTGTATCGTGATATTTTGTGCGGTAGGTACTGCCATTTAGTAGTAAAAAAAAATTAAGCAATTTTCAGTCCGTGTAGAAGATCACTAGCACCTTGATTCATTTATTATTCGTACATACACTTGCACTATTTATAAGGGACATTTTATTGATTGCATCGCAAAATAAAAACTACCGCTCTAGACAACCTGTAGGGTGATTGCGAATCTTTTGTTGCAATCAAAATCTGTCACATCTGTCAGTTTTGACATTCGTTTGAGCTATTTGAGTAAGTATTGCAATATAAAACTAAATGAAACATTATTTATCTTTGACAAGGAACACTAACACAAGACTGAATGTTGACGTAATAAACATGAGATAGCGAATAAGAACTTTGCTTTGTAAAACTATTATGGCAACAGATAGATGTCGAAAATAATAGCAACAAGATTATGTGATCGCTGTTCCTTGTTAGTATAATTTATTTGTGAATTCACGTTTTGATTGCACCAAACAATCGCATAGCTGAAACTAATACGGATTATGGAAATACTTGCTTATTATCTTTACTGAGTTACTGTGAAAAGTCTTATAAAAGACAAGCAATGCTCTGACTATCGCCATCTCTTACCAATTGGTAGTAACAAACAGTGACCGGGCTAATTTTAAGCAATATTTTAACCGCTACTTATATGAAAGATATTTCTTACAAGATTCCAGATCTGGGGCCTAATTCTCGGGCCGACCGAGGTTATCGAAGTGATTATTTTATTTTTGGCGTTGCACAACCCCGCACTTTTTCTACGTTTTCCGTATATCGTAGCTGTCGAGGCTTCTACGGTGAGGTCGTCGATGAATTACTCAAGGCAATCATTCATTCTCTTTTCGAAAAGAAGCAATAAAATAAAATTGCAAAATGATCGAGATCGGCCCGAGAATTAGGCTCCAGAGCTATGAATCTTCAATGTTTATTTCCTGCATGCATTTAAGCCTCTGTAAATATTATTTTGTGCCACATATTGGTTTGTAATTTAATTTTGCTAATTATATTTTGTATTTTTTTAATTTAAGAGATCTGATTATTCCATCTACGGTATAAAGCTTTTATTTGAATAAAACATGTAAGTCCTTGATTAGTCTAATCTAAACTAGCCTTGCGTACCTATACGCGTTCTGCGGTAGCGATCAGTGAAACACTGTCAAATATCGCTGTCATATTTAAAATATATTATTATTAAATAAAAAAATAAATTTAATTATATACTTATCTTACTTATTGCTTGTTAAAATACTTAGGAACCCTTTCATATTTTTTGTACAGTTAAGTATGTCAAAATTACACAACTCGAGAATTCTCTCTAGCATCAAGTTCGCCTATGTACAGTGGGATACAGCTCAAGTTACCTAAAAACGAAGAATAATGACGCTTACTGCAAGGACATAAGAGCAAGCAGTGTAGTCTGATGTGTATCCTTGTGTACAATACAATTTGTTGTTGATGTTTTAGTAAATAAGGATTTCATGCGACGCCAAAAAAAAAAAAAAAAAAAAAAAAAATAAGGATTTATTGCACTAAAACATCAATTTTTATTTCACTGATCGCTACCGTAGAAAGCTTAGATGTGCACAAGGCTTGACAGATAAATTGATCTGTAGATTGAACAATTAGCCCTAAGACGCATTAAGCTTGTCGTTTTAAAATTTAAACAAATGCCATTATGAGTGCTATAGAAAGATAATGTTCCTACTATTTTTCAAGCGCGTTATGCTGTCATGTAGTATTTGCAAATTATAATACTCTTTTGTTTATAGTGATTTTGTATTAATAAGTGTGCCATTTTATTAATTCTGTATTAATGTATTTTTATTTCAGCGTGACAATGATCATGACGTACCTCATACATCGGTATGTGCAGAATGTGATACATACATAAATATTAGTTACTTATTATATTTATATGCATACCGGAACTAAGTTATTTTAAGAGTTCGATAACAATTCTAACTGTTGGTTACCTCTAACTGTAAGATTAATGTTGGTTAAACCATTAAATATTTAATTTTTAAAAGTTTTTGTTGCATTGTACAAGCTTTACTTATAATACTAATAAAAAAATCAAAACGTATTCGGTAAACGAATCTATTTATTTCTAGGTCAAAAATAATAATAAAATAAATTAACAACATAAAAGTAGCTCAGTTATCATAATTTCCAAACATTTTTTTAACATTAACAGCTTGAGCAAATAAATAATTCAGAACCTCAACTATTAAAAAAATATGTATACCTACAATAAAGTGTATATTATGTCTACATAGACAATCAAATAAATTTATTTGCTTCTTAGCCAACAAGACATGAATGGATTAAAAAACAATTATCAATAAGTAATAACAATGATAAAAACAGAAGGATAGATGGTATTTCCTGAGGCACTGGTCCATCCGCCGACGAGCAGCGAGTAGGTACAGTTATAAACAAGTTGGCGAGTAGCAACTGTGTAGTTCTATACCTTGTCGCTGGGTTATAAAATTCTGTAATATTTTTTTGTGTCTCTGTAGACAGCGTTCGTATTACGATCGCGTCGGGGTCACCAAATGTAAAATAAACCTCTTTAAATATTCCCAGATCGTCTTATTTTCAATATAAATAAATAAATAAATATGCGTCTTTTTTATTAACACAGAACCTATTTTGTTTCTTCGTTGTTTTTTAAACGAGACAATAAGTGATAACTAATCGCTGCTCACCGGGGGCGGTATGAAAGTGTTTTCGTGTCGGATTTTCTAATAATATCCATGTTATAACTTGGATGTTCTTAAGCATGCGTGCTGCACTTTGACTGCTTCGTCGCTTAAATTTAGATGAGATTGCGATTTGCTTATAGGTAACTTGTTAAAAAAAACACCAAAATATGGAAGTCAACCCGGCATCTCATGACTTTCACCTCGTAATCGCTACAGCTAATAAACTACATACTAATAATATCATCACAATGTCTAGCTTCATCTACTACTAAAATTATTTAAAACCATCTATTAATATTTTAGAACCTACCTAAAATTACGTTACCCACGCCAATAAAGAATATGTTACCTCAATTACTATTAAAACAAGGTTTTTTTTTTATTAAAAACTCCCAAAGCAATTTTTTTTCTAATAATTTCACCAGGTTTAATATCCTTACCAAGACAATAGGAATTCTACTGTTTGAAATCGACATATTCCAGGGACCATGGTTTAGCAGACATTATAATATAGACTTTAAAATGTTTTTGTTTTTTTCCTTATCAGCGTTGGCTAGGTAATTGTGTAAGATTAGGAAGATAAAAGGCTTTCTTGCGTCTAAAATAACATTAGGTGTCAATATTCTATCAGTTACTTTGAACTTCTTTCTTACTTTCATTCAAGTGTTTCAATATTCTATCAGTTACTTTGAACATCTTTCTTACTTTCATTCAAGTGTTTCAATATTCTATCAGTTACTTTGAACATCTTTCTTAAAAGTGTCAATATTCTATCAGTTAGTATGAACTTCTTTCTTACTATCATTCAAGTGTCACTATTCTATCAGTTATTTTAAACTTCTTACTATCAATCAGGTGTATCAATATTCTATCAGTTACTTTGAACTTCTTTCTTACTATCATTCAAGTGCCAATATTCTATCAGTTACTTTGAACTTCTTTCTTACTATCATTCAAGTGTCAATATTCTATCAGTTAGTTTGAACTTCTTTCTTACTATCATTCAAGTGTCACTATTCTATCAGTTATTTTAAACTTCTTACTATCAATCAGGTGTATCAATATTCTATCAGTTACTTTGAACTTCTTTCTTACTATCATTCAAGTGCCAATATTCTATCAGTTACTTTGAACTTCTTTCTTACTATCAATCAGGTGTATCAATGTTCTATCAGTTATTTTAAACTTCTTTCTTACTTTCATTCAAGTATGTCAATATCCTATCAGTTACTTTGAACTTCTTTTTTACTATCATTCAAGTGCCAATATTCTATCAGTTACTTTGAACTTCTTTCTTACTATCATTCAAGTGGCAATATTTTATCAGTTACTTTTAACTTCTTTCTTACTTTCATTTAAGTCTTTCACCTTAGGCCGGTTAGCTCGATGTACTTGGTTCAGCACAAGACCAAGAATAAGGAATGTTAGCCACACTCCGTACCAATAGTGGTAAACAGAGGAGTAGTAGATCCAAATACGATCGAATGTAAGAAGTAGGAAAGCTGCACCCTGGTACGACTCGGAGTGGGAGCGAAGAAACCACATCACGAACCCTACTATCTTCTTTTTCTGGAAATAAAAAAAATCATGTTTGAAAGATTTGATGTACCTACTTTAATAGAAATCAATAACCAAGCAATGAGAATCAAATAACTAGTAGAATATTTATAAAAATGAATCCCTATTTCACGGCTTCATTGAACGGCTAGACCGATTTGACTGAAATAGTTGGGGAGGTAGCTTAGAACCAGGAGACGGACATAATGATACTTTTTATCCCGAAAAAGAAACGGGAACGGGGCGAGCGAAAAAATATAAATAATACTTTTTTGTCAAGACTAAAATAATCCCAAGGTTTTTTGGGGATCCACAACATACAACGCTGAAGGCAGAACCAACTGAACTGTGAGACATGTCTAAAACTCGCCACTTTGACTGTGGTTTTTTTTTTAAGAAACAGCGTTTTCGTTTACGTACCATTCCCGTAGCATCTTTGTAGTACAACTTGTAGTAGATATCCTCAGCCATCAGATAGAAAGGACAGGCGTAAATGCAGAAGAAATAGCCGGCATGGTAGCCGTGCCACAACACCGACACGAAGAGAGCTGCGTGAATTCTGAAAATAACAGAAGCGTGTATTAGTAGTCGCAACAAAATAAAAGTAGAATTTACGAAAATTAAAAAAGCTCCACTGAGTTGATGAATATCTTCAGAACAAGGAAATGAAATGCACTAACTTACCCACCCCTCATTTCGATCAATTCAATTCTTTATTTCATTGACCCGTGTGTGGTCCTGTACAGGGATACAGGACCACAATACACAGGATTAGACTAGGGAGTTTGAATTTTAATGGATCAGTTTACAACAACTCTTTTTGCCTACGTATCCCTCTTTTGTATGGACAAATGATGAGACAACAACTGGTTTCGGTCGTTTCTACGTAACATATTGTTTATTGTATCATCATTTCTCTCTTACAAAAGAGAGACACGTAGGCGAAACTGCAGGCGCCCTACAGAACTGTCTTCAGAAGCGTGTCCGAGAAGTGTGTAGGCAAGATTGGGGAATGACATCGCCCAAAGTCCCGTAATCATAGGTCTCAGGAACACTTAGATGGAGAGATATTCAAAAAGTTCCTACTTCAAAGGCTTGATCGGGAAGCGCTTATAGACGACCATAGCCACCCAGTACTGCACAGCCTTGTTCCACACTTTCATAGATTCTCGCAGAGTGACCACTGACTCGACGCCCCACACGTCCATAGAATCTACCGTGTTGAAGTCGTATTGCGCGAGTTTGGCTTCCTCTTCAGTCCTGAAGAAGCACAAAATAATATAGTCAATGGGCGTACGCATAGTCTAGTAGGTGATTCTGACATAGGGCAGGACAAGTAGGTACGGTTGTAGGCAGTTATTGCACATCGGCTTTTCTGCTTTCGTAGAGCGCTATCTCTTTCTGACGCACACTACGCTAGGAAGCCGAAATTAACCGATGTGCAATATTTGTTGCATACTACTTATAATTAAGTTTACCTACCGGTCAAGACTTGGAAGTTATAGCCTGGGGTTTTTTAAACAATGCGCTTGTGATACCTTTGGTATTGCAGGCGTCCATAGGCATAGGCGGTAACCGCTTCCCATCAGGTGGGAGGGTGATTAGAGATCGGAATCATATCCATCGTCTATAGGGATTAAAGTGAGCCTTTCTCTTATTTTTGTGAACTGTTGCAAGTTCTAATAAGTGTTCACAAATCCCTTATAAGGGTAGGTACCTATTTACTAAGGAATTATCTTTCTCACATAATTTGATTATGGCGGTCACTGCGTGTAGTTGACAGTGCTGTTACCACAGATATGTAAATAGTATACTAGGCTGTTACGAAATAGAATAATTATGTAGACAGTAAACTGGTTTTATTCAAGGCTGCGTACCTGATTATAGCAATATACGGTACACGTTACGCTTAGGTCGGTACAATAATGTATGCCCACCTGATGGGATAAGCGGTTGAGGTACAATAAATTATTGTACCTAACCGAGCCTGTATGGTCACCGGCGCCTGCACCATTCAAACCAAAACATAGCAACGTTGCTTGGCGGGAGAAATAGGCATGGTGGTATTACTTCTCCGGACAAGCCCTCCACAAAGAGCTTTAATAGAAGAATACTAAAGTGAAACTTACATTGCTTTAAGTTTTGAGTATTGCGCGGTAGGTCCATGACCACTTCTGTTCTTGCCATCTACAGGGTAGGCTCCTAGGCCAGCCGAGGTACAAACACTTTCAGCTAATGTCATGCCTGCGTAGATCCGCTGTCGAAACGCAGCGAACACCGCCCATGGATACATCATCCTGTATACGAAATTCCTGTTGTTGTGGTCATCTGATAGAATATACTGGAAAACACAAGATAATTTAATTTGAATCTTCATCATGTTTTATAGAGATCATCCTTAGTAAGATTCCTTACATAGTACAAAATAAAGTCGCTTTCTGCGTTTGTCTGTATTTTCGCTAGATTCTATACCACACAACAGATTTAGATGCTGTTTCCACCATCAGTTAGATAATTTTCCACAGGAGGTTTAAATATATACATGTAAAATAAATGTATATAACACAGCTAACGAAAGCTAAAACGCTTCATATTTTTCACCTCGTGTTTTATCTAAATTAGGCCCGTGCGAAGCTGGGACGGGTCACTAGCAAAAGTATTATAAACAGCAAAGATTTGTTTATTTGTAAGAAACTCAAAACTACTGGACCAGAAGCCAGGGCCGGTCGTTAGTAGGTCATAATTTTAGTGTGAACTGATTGGTATGGTATTTTAAACTTACCTCTAAAGGCCAAAGATTGGAGATAGCCAAATACAGAGATATGTACAAAGGCACCATCCTCAAGGCGTTTATTGTGAAACCAAGACAATCAACATATTTACTGTACGGCAAGAAGAAATAGTCATTGTATGTTCTGTATCTGTAGTAGGGACCTGTAAAAAATATTTTTAAGTTGTTATTTTGGATGTTTTTCATGAATGGCCGTATACTAATAATATTTAACTTGAAATATATATTTTATACCATATTTAACATGGTCCCAAAACAGAGAAGGATTTAAGCCAACAACCTTACCATGATATGAGGATGCTCTAAATAAGTGCACCATCGGAGCTCAAGGCTACTCAACTTTAGTAATAAAAAGCGGCCAAGTGCGAGTCGGACTCGCCCATGAAGGGTTCCGTAGCAGTAAGTAATATAACATAGAGTTCTAGAAGTTCTAGTAGTTCGTCGAAAGGTAAATTGCGGTTTACGATTTATGACGTATAAAAAAAAACTACTGACTAGATCTCGTTCAAACCAAATATCGTTGGAAGTTTTCATAGTAATGTACAACATATATTTTTTTTAGCTTTATCAGTCACTTATTTTAAAAGTTAGAGGGGGGGGACCAACTTTTTTCCACTTTGGAAGTGTCTCTCGCGCAAACTATTCAGTTTAGAAAAAAACAATATTAGAAACCTCAACATAATTTTTGAAGACCTATTCATAGATAACCCAAACGTATGGGTTTGATGAAAAAAAAATTTTTAGTTTTTTTTCTATTTTTGTGTAAAAATCTTAATGCGGTTCACAGAATACATCTACTTGCCAAGTTTCATTAGTCTAGCTTTTACGGTTTCGGAGAAAAATGGCTGTGACATACGGACGGACAGACAGACAGACAGACAGACAGACAGACAGACAGACAGACATGACGAATCTATAAGGGTTCCGTTTTTGCCATTTGGCTACGGAACCCTAAAAAGAGGGACAGTGGCTTGTGGCATGAGTTTGGGAATAATGCATTATAAGCAAGCACTATTAGCAAATTCATCATCGGCACTTGGTGTGCGGACTGGTTACCGCAAGTAGGCCGCTGGCGGGGTCTTTTTGCGTGACGCTTGACACGTTTTGCTTGAATACTTTCATTTTCCTCACGATGTTTTCCTTCACCGTTTGAGAGTAATGGCTCATAAGTACACAACTGGATTTGAACCCATGACCTTAGGATCGGAAGGCGGGGTCTCCACAAAGCAAAGACCACCAGTGCTCTTAAGCAAGCAATATAAAAACTATTAAAGTATTTAACTTACCTGTCAATAAACCAATATAACAATATGTATAGTGGAACATCTCCATAAAACTAGGGTTTACAAACTCTGTAAAATCAGGGTCTTTATCCTTCTTTACTTCTAGTGGTTTATCATCTTTCTTAGCCTTGACATTCGTTAACCAGGACCCGTTGATTTCAAAGGCAATCCCAACAACTCGTAGAACTATTATCATTTCAATGAGATTTGATTGGCCTGTTGGCAGTGCTAGACCAAACTTATCAGCAAGGCGGAAGAAGAATAGATATCCGAACATAAAAAGAAATGTTGCAATATGGCAGTATCTGGAAAATTTAAAAAACATTGAAATTTGCAAATCTAGGTATATTGTTGTAGGACATAAAGTGCTCTTGTTATTTTAGTAGTTGTGATTGAAGTGGTCTAATTTTTAAGTGCATTTAACCCATCCTAAGAAATAATACTAACATAGAAATTTTAAGTCTTTTTTTTTTTTAGATGCTAATGCTGATCTGCCAATGTGGCAGATCATCACCACTAATGTGATGAAATAGTAGTACCATTCGAATTTATTAAAAGGTCTAATAGGTTTCCAGTCGCCGATAGCCAATATTATACGTAAGCACTATTAAATAATAGAGTGCCTTCTCGTAGAATTACATCTGTATAAGTTGTTCTGAAATAAAAATACATTTTTTATCGACTTACCTGACTGTAGCTGCTTTTATTGTAATCATACCGAGGAATGCTGATAATATAGGATGAAATGCGTTAGATCCAGATACGAAAACAATAAGTGTAAGCCCAAAAAATGAGCCGACCCATTTTTTTATGTTTACATCACTTATTCTTCGGTAATATGGCCCGACTGCAACACTAAGCAGCAGCAGCGACAAATAAATAATATCATTTTTATTTTTGGCGATAAACGAAAGCATCTTCTATAATAAAACTTGAAAAACATACACGACACGAGCCGCTACCACTCCAAAACAATTTACAAAATCAATTCTCTTCTCGTCTCGCTCAGTGCAGTGGTGCCAGATTGTGGTTTCACAATTTTCACATTCTCCCCAAATCTTACCAAAAATCTCCCCTAAGCTCGGGCTTTAAAGAAAAAAAACCCCCCACAAAATGCAGAATCTAAATTAAATACAATCAATTTCGGTATCGGTATAATATTCGGTAAATAGTTATTTTTTAGAGTTTATTTTATTTTAAAGTAATTTTATTTAAAACACAAACTTAAGACAAAAAAATAACAGTATCAACTTAAATAAATAAGTAACTTAATTTAATGATAATATCTTTTATTTTATATTATTATAGCATTAACCTCCATTGTTTTAACATCTTCACATCTGTCATGGGCAGTCCCATTCATTTTTTCAGAGTAATACTTGTTTAGCATTCACAAGGTAGGTATAAAATGAATGCATCCATCTATACAGGGTGTGGCGTAAAGAGTGGATAATCCTTTACCTACGGGTCGGGGGCATCACAACTGTTCAGAAAATAAAAACATGTACCCAGTAAAAGTCCCACGGTTTTCGAGTTATTAAACATTTTCGAAATGTTCATTATTTTGTACTTCTGTCCATACTTTTCGATGCCAAGATCACAAATCAAGGAATTTTCTCCATCTGTTTTTTTTATAGCATTCTTAGATAACTGTTCTATCAAATGATAACTGCCATTGGTATGTCAAAGGTACAGTTTTTTTTTAGGAATTTTTTTTTGAAATAAAAATGTGATTTGCCAATTTTTTCTAAAAGTTTGACCTCCTGTGGTTTAAAAAAAATGTATGGTCACCCTGAGTGACCAACTAATAAATAACTTGCCTACTTCATTGAGATTCCGAAATGCTATAGCACTTGCTAGTTCCAACTTTCAATGCAAAGAATATTTGTGTTAAAAAAGGGTAAGGGTCATTTTTCAAATTACAAGTAAGATTTTACATAGCAATCGAATTTACTAAAAACAGAAAATAAAACAAATTAGATATTTAAAATACATTTATTTCATTAAAATTTCTTACAACAAGTGCTCAAAATGGCTCAAAATGCTCAAAATGCGCGCAAGTTAGAGCGTTCTTTTATAAGAAGATGCAGGGCTTGCATAAGAGCCATCCATTTCGGAATCTCAATGAATTAGGCAAGTTATTTATTAGTTGGTCACTCAGGGTGACCATACATTTTTTTTAAACCACAAGAGGTCAAACTTTTGGAAAAAATTGGCAAATCACATTTTTATTTCTAAAAAAAATTCTAAAAAAAAACTGTACCTTTGACATACCAATGGCAGTTATCATTTGATAGAACAGTTATCTAAGAATGCTATAAAAAAAACAGATGGAGAAAATTCCTTGATTTGTGATCTTGGCATCGAAAAGTATGGACAGAAGTACAAAATAATGAAAATTTCGAAAATGTTTAATAACTCGAAAACCGTGGGTCTTTTACTGGGTACATGTTTTTATTTTCTGAACAGTTGTGATGCCCCCGATCTGTAGGTAAAGGATTATCCACTCTTTACGCCACACCCTGTATAATGTTTACCTTATTTTTAAAATGGATTCGGCAAAAATTCGACTAAACTCACTCGGTTAGCATCATGGTTAGGATTGTGCATTGCTAGCGAATCGTGCGTGAAAAATTTAGCCTACGAAGTTATTGTACTGAATAAACATCCCCCCAAAAATATTGTCCCCCCATAGCTATGAAAACTCCAATGTTTGGGGGGATTACCCCCCCACTGTTCTCAATTCTTCCATCTCCTTGTTTGTCCGCCACGCGTCATTTGGACAGTGATTGAGTCTAACATTTTGTCAATGTCAAGATAGCTATTAAATACCTACGTTCTTTCTATGGTCTGTCTGTCATTTGTTTTGACGTTAGCAGTATCAAGATTGTATGCTGAAATGACAGTGTTAAGCAAAGTACAGCAACTCTTGTCCGTCATTTCGACATTCAGTCTTGAATTTGCCAATGTCAAGATAGTGAGGAAAAACGTCAAGTTGAGCTTGTTGTCATTTGACGTTGACCGTTGGAGTGACAGTTGACAGAATCTGACAGATCATCAAAAAATAAGAAATATTTCAAGAATGAAAATAATCTGGAAAATTCGCTTTTCCAGATAAATGTTCTGATTTAAATATATAAATAAATCATTACGAGAAGAAGAATGCAAGAAGAGTTGAGAGTCTAAGGACATACATACATAATTGACTTATTTTCGTATTCTCGATAATAATCGTCATCTATAAGAAAATGAGTAATTTAGAGTTAGATGAAGACACGAAAAAAAAATTCGCCGGCGAAATAAATCTTAAGATCGGCAATGATATCAATAATTTATCAAACGTTGATGATTTATCTAAGGAGTGGGTGCAAAAGAAGAAACAAATTGAAATCTGTGTGAGTAGCTCAACATACTCGACTCCATACTCAACTTTATTCCTCTAAAAAGTCCAAGTCTAAAAAGAATCTTGTAGTAAGAGACCTAGGCACCTACATAAGTGCCCTAGTGGCATTGCATGGCGTGCGTACATCCACCGCTTTGATATTATAATATAAAGGTGGTCTTACGTGGCCTTCAAATCGAAACAGCAATACAATTTATCATTGCTCTTTCTACTTTGGTGCTTATGCCCAAAGAAGTCAAAGAACATCTTGAGGTCCAGTGTTTCACTATGTACTGGAGACCTGTGCAGCCACATCGACTATCTTTCTCATTCTGTTTGGACCAGAGAAAGACAAAAACTCAATATAGTGTACTGTTATTAATATAGTTTAGTCTGCAATAAGATACACTTCTATACAAAATATATTAGACTGATGGGCTTCCAAGGCATCGAAGCACAGGGGAGTGGCTTAACTTGTAATCTAAGCTACCAATCCATATAACAAAAAAAAACTACCATTCCAAACCCTAGTAAAAAAATAATAATAAAAGCTATACTTTTTATTCTTGTTTTATTTCTTCTCATTTATTTTGTAAGCACATAATATTTGTCACTTCATGCCGATTTATATTGCAGCTGATCCGCGCTCAACATCAAGTCCCGAAGTTAATATCAACAGCCATCAAGAAGGCGCAAGTTAACTCTCAGCAAATAAGCAGTCTCAAGGAAAGAAGTGAAGTTTTGAAGGGTAAAGTGGAAGTGTTACTCGAGAAAACTGAACCCCTCAGTGAAGGCCTGGAAAAACGATTTAATGCCATCAACAAGCTAGAACAAGTGCTTGAGTACCTGAGATCTTTTGAAAAGATAGAAGAACTAAGGTAAACTGTCATTCTTGTAAATTCCTAGGTAATACAAAAAATATTGGTAATGTGTTCTATTTTGATTACTGGCTGTCATTTACACAATGGAAATTAACCCAAGAACGAAGGCATCTTATTACTACATGGGAACCAGTTAATTGAATTTTATAGAAAAATATAACATGGCATAAAACATTGGTAAAGATTTTATAATGTCCCAAACATTAAACAATACGGGCAGGTTATTTCGCTTTTAAGACTTAAGAATCAATAAAAGTTGAATATGAAGTTACAAGAGAAAGGGAGCGCTGTGCTCCAATTGATTGTGGATAAAAAAGCAAAAAAATGTGTTAAAAGTATAGCTTTACCAACTAAGCATATAAGGCCAGGCTATGCAAATTGTATCTTTACTCTAATGGTGTCATAGAATATGGCATCCTAATCTTTGTATAATTAATTTCAGCCGACAAATGAAACAGACTAATGACGATGAGCAGCTCGTCTTATTGTACCAAGAACTGAGACTCCTATGCAAAGAGCACCAGGGGGGACATCGAGGGACTTACCTGAGAGAGAACACACACTATTGGCATAATGTGCTCAAGGATAAAATTACTAAGTAAATCTTACCAATCCTGTCCTTCTTGCTTTTATCCTGTCCTTCTTTGGCACTTGTCACACCGCCGGCGACAAGCGAGAAGCGAGTGTTTATTTATATGATTTTGTCGCTGGCTTATCGCCGGCAGTGTGACAAGTGCCTTAGGCCCGTATTCATTATTTTTCAATGGAGAACTGACAAAAAATCTATGCTTGAGGCTAGACTCAAGCACTATTGTCCAATAGTGCTTGAGTCTAGCCTCAGCATAGCAAGCAATTTAGACAATATTTTCAATAAATATGTCTTGGAAAAATTCAAGGGAATTAAGTTACTTTTTAGGAATAAAAAGTATCCTATGTCCGTCTCCTAGTTCTAAGCTACCTCCCCACCAATTTTCAGCCAAACTGGTCTAACCATTCACGCGTAACGGAGTGACCAAGGGACCAATAAATTAAATGACTAGTCTATTTTATCTGTATTTTTTAATCACATGGAAAATACTTTCATTCACAGACATTATGAAGATGTGCTGAAACAGCTGAAGTGGCCACTGACATTGCCCATAGAACCAATACCCAAAGAAGTTACAGCTAAATTTTGTAATCTCACTCGATATCTGTTCCTAATTCAAGAGCCAGAAGATCTTATAAACTCTGCAACTGCTTTAGAAGACTTTGATCCAGGTGAGTTTCACTATGTGATAGAATCAGAAATGAGGATATCCGGAGAAGAACCAAGGTCACTGACATAGCTCTTAGAATTAGTAAGTTGAAGTGGCAATGGGCAGGTCATGCAGCTCGAAGAACCGACAACCGTTGGGGAATAAAGGATCTCGGATGGCGACCACGAACCGGAAGACGAAAAGTAGTGCGCCCACCCATCAGATGGACCGACGACATTGTTAAGATAGCGGGAAGACGGTGGATGGAAAGAGCTCAGAATCGTTCTTCCTGGAAATGTGTAGAGGAGGCCTATGTCCAGCAGTGGACTTCTTTAGGCTGATGATGATGTCCAAAAGTTAAGAGCCGACCGAGATTTGAACCCGTGACATTCCCCTTAGTACGGGGCTGCGCTGACCGTTGCGCCATCGGATCCTAATCACATTTAACAAATAACTCTTAGGAACTGTTCGGCACTAACGCGACCCTCTTAACTTTTAGGACATTATACAAATCTGAAATTTCTCTATGGGTAGTAAACATACTATAAAATCAATAATAAAAAAAACAATCTATATACAGACCAAGAACCATGCCTACCCGTCAAGATTCTTCTCCGGCCGTTGAAAAAGCGATTTGCGTTCCACTTCACCGGGTCGCGTCAGACGGCGCGTATAGACCGACCCGAATGGTTCCTCACTCAAACTCTCACTTGGATCAAGGTCCACCAGGAGTTTATAAGGAATCACGTCCAGTCTGTGGCTAACAAGCTTGAGCTGAAAAATGTTCGCGCTGTGGTAAGTCTCACAAAAATAACTTAATTAAAATAATTTATTGCACTTATGTTAGACTAGCAGCAACTCCCCGCGTAACCCGGGCATTCCAAAATGTTATTGACTAAATCTAGAATTTATAGAAAAGTCTTACGTGATAGAAAAGGATAGACATAGATTTTTCCAACATTTTTCATTCATGCTGTTCCTTTTAGTCGTAGCGTGATGTTATATAGCTTATAACCTTCTTCGATTAATGGACTATCCGGTTTCGCACGGGTGGGCATTTTTTGAACACACAAATATACTCAGGGTGAATGCAGCTTTCTAATGGTGAAATAATTTTTGAAATCGGCACAGTAATAATGAGTTTATTCATTACAAACATGCAAAAATACAAATATTTCCTCTTTCTAATATTAGTTTAAATAGTTTTTTTTCATAGTACCTACTACTTACTTACTGGAATGTCTGTAATCCTTATACTAGCAAATCTGTGATGTAATTTTTGGGTGTCATTGATTTTTTAGGACGAATTCAACGCTGGCCTAATAGCACTGGCAGCAGAACGCCTCCATACAGTACTAGCCACCTACCAAAGCTCCAAAGGCGAGATCGTTGACGTAGACGCGGCGTTCGCCCACGCAGTAGACGAGACTTTAGGATTCAATAGAGAACTGACGGTGATCACTGGCAAGGAGGTCAATAGTGTGCTGTCGGTGTTGACTCGAGCTGAGACTATGCTGCGGTGGCTATCTGTTGAGAAGAAATGTAAGTGCTGAATACATACATCTTCTACTATATAAAAATAAGTCGGGTTTTCCTTCCTGACGCTATAACTCGATAACGGCTGGACCGACTTGGCTGATTTTGGTCTTCTATAAAAATAAGTCGGGTTTTCCTTCCTGACGCTATAACTCGATAACGGCTGGACCGACTTGGCTGATTTTTTGAATGAATTGTCACAAAAGCGCGACAATTCCACAATTTTGTTGCTTTGTGACATATAATGTCGAGTTGTCAGCTTTATTATTCAGGGGCCTGGTGGGCCATATGCTTGTTATATCAATAAGAACTATAAAAAAATGAAAAAAGCACATTCACGACTAAATCACACAACTCAAATTTTAGACGCCCTTGCAAAAATGGACGAAACTCTACAAAGCGAGTATTGGAGCGAGCCAGTCGCAGGTGGCGCCAGTTCAGCCGTTGGTGCTTTGCTATGGGTCCCTCGGAGCGCTGATTGGTTTGTCACACTACTGAAAACTATAGAAGAGCGATATGCGATGTTGCCGCAACCCGGACATAGGTAATTTACTTTCATGGTCATTTCCTCTTTTCCTTCTTCATAATTTTATAACCTAGCTTACTCACATTCAATCCTAAGCGACTTTGTTTCTTCAGTTAAAATAAAAAGTTTCTAACGAGATACGAAAACTAAACAAGCATTATATTAGCGTAGCATTTTGTATTATTACTCTATATTATGTACGCTGTTAATTTAATTAGTGAAATTGAAATAGGAGCGTCTTGATTAACCACGTGACTAAAATTAAATAGCAAATTCAAAAATATCTTATTTCAATGGTATAACAAGGATCATTTTGAAACGTCTTGAAGTTAAGTGAGTCTAGGTGCCAGTTCCACGTAACCAAGCTTATCAAAACAGGTAAAAAACGGCTTGGTTCCTACCGATTTTTGTATGATCCTTTCACAACGTTTACATGCATTCATACTTTTGGGCCTTTCTACTAATTCTATTGAATGAATATTTATTTCAATGCGACCTAAGAGGTACTGATGACGCAATCTTTTCACCTACGAAATAATATTGTTATTCCTTTGTGTATAATAAATAGTAAAGCGATGCTGATTGCAAGTTCTCATATTTCAGATTACAATTCCTAGATCTTCAGCTGGAGATGATTGAAGAATGGCGGATACGTCTGACTCAGCTCCTCAGTGCTGCTACGGAGTCATTGACCGTTGACTCGTTTATGAATATGGGGTTGACTTCCACTCCTCATCCGCTGATCGCGGTTGTGAATGCGGCGCATCACACTCATACTGTGCTATTGCAATGGGCACACTCACTTGTAAGTTTTAAACAAATATCTATGTTCGTCAAAGTGCAAAATTACATGTACAGGGCTGATAACAGAAATTATTTTAATATCCTGTGTAGTTCTGACTTAAAAAAATACTAAATTAATGAAATACTTACAATTATTATTAAATACACAGAAAGATGCACGTTAAAAATGCAAATAATAATAAAAATATGCATAAATTAACTACCAAATAATCATAATGTTTGACAGTAGGTCATCAGTAGGCCTACCACAAGCTCTGTCTGGCTTTGTCTCTGGCTCTGGGTTTGAGTCTGTGTGAGTGCTCACCAGTGTAGAGTACTTTGTGTGTGACGTTTCAACGTAGGATTTATTTAGACAGCACTCACACAGACTCAAACCAGAGCCAGAGACAGAACCAGGAAAGAGTTTGTAGTACATTTAGATGCCTACAGGTGGGAGCTGTTCTAAATAATTATAATAATAATAATACAATAACATTTATTTTTCACAAAAAGGTTTATTAAAGTATAGTTATTTTAATAAATCAGTTAAAGTACACAGAAAAGTATAATAATAAGTAGGTTTCTAATTAGTTATTTAGGTGCACCTTAAAATACAAAAAAAGATAAAACTAGTGTTTAGTCTATACATTGACTACTCGCTCTAACTAAGTATGAAACTTGTGTTTAGACGCGAGGGATCCGTGTTTTCTTAAAACTGATTCTCAATTCCTTATTTCACAGCACTACCTACAACTGCATTACTACAAACGGCAGTTCCAGCATTACACGCAATTGCAGCATCATGACCAGGAGGAATCAAGTTCTTCGTCGAGCTCGTCTTCTGCAGACAGCTACACCAAACTGATGCGTGGTAACTAAACTACATCTGGCTACCCACACACATACCCTTTAACGACTCTCATACATAAAATCACGCTTGCTCCCCATAGTAACCAAACCCCCTACCTCCATGGTGCTTTACCCTATACACAGGGTCCATGTGATACTGACTTACACCTAAGAACTAACCGACGACATTGTTAGGATCGCGGGAAGTCGATGGATAGAAAGGGCTCAGAATCGTTCTTCCTGAAAATGTGTAGGGGAGGCCTATGTCCAGCAGTGGACTTCTTCAAGCTGATAATGATGATGGTGACCTAAGAACTATGTTCCTATGTACCTTAACTAAACCATGTGTATGCAATAAATATATTGAGTAACTATTACACGGGTATTTATCGCGTTAATTACCTTATTTTATTTATTTTCCCGACGTTTCGGCTATGTTGCAATAACCGTGGTCGCGGGCTGACTGGAGCATTGACATGAGTGCTACCGTGGCTGAGAAGTGGAGGCAGTATCACTAACTACCCTCACTTGATCTTCTTTTTTCGTAATGTCCGTGCACGCACTACGACACACAACACTAATAGTATCTACGCACTGTGGTAAGGTATCGCGACGCACACACCTACCAATGACGGGATTCCACGATTGTGAAAGTCTGTAACCATCTTCACGATTGAAATTAGGATACTTACTGATTTCAATCGCTTCACGTACCAGCCTTTTATGGTAGTGCCGTTCATTGGCTAGCACCTTGGGATCATGTAGTTCAATCCAGTGATTAGGGCCTGAATCCACAAGGTGCTCTGCTATAGCTGATTTTGTTACCTGGCGGTTTTTAACTGCAGCAATGTGTTCTTTTACCCGCTCTGCTATTGTGCGCTTAGTTTGGCCAATGTAGGCACGGCCACAACTGCAGTCCACCTTATACACACCAGGTATTTGCAACGGTATGCTGTCCTTTGGTGTCCGCAGCAGCTTCGCCATCTTCGTGAGGGGAGTAAAAACGACCTTGATGGAATACTTATTCAACACGTTTCCTACTCTGTCTGTTACTCCCTTCAAATACGGCAAATACACTGGCTGTCTGCTCACACCAACTGGCTTTCCTCTGCTCGTGCGTGTCTGGTTGCTTCTTTTTCCATTCCCATATCCATTGCGTTTCAGAACCTCCTGAACATGTGCCAACTCTTCGTCTAGATGTTCAGGGTCACAGTATGTGTTATGATCGCGAAAGTTTAAAAAGTACTATATTGAGTAACCTCAGTGAGAATCTTCTGCTTTTTTTGAAGTGTGGTAATAATCATCGTGAGTTTGTCGATGAATTTGCAATTTTAATTTTAGTTCCACATTCATTTTTTAGTTACTAACTAGTTGGTAACCGAGCTTCGCTCGGAATTTTTTTCGTTATTTTGTATTTTTAAGAAATCATAAGAAGCATATTATTATCTTTACTGGTTTATTCTTACTGAACAACGCCATCTACTGGACATGCTTGCAGTTAGTTGCTCACAATCGTCAATAGATGGCAGGAGCAGTCACATATTCAGTTTATGTTTTTAGTTTTTTTTAACGAACAGACTCATTTTCTGAAAATAAATCCTAGCTAGATCGTTTTATCGTCCCCGAAAACCCCTGTATACTTAATTTCATGAAAATTGTTGGCTCAGTTTCCGAGATCCTAAATATATATATATATATATATACAAGATTTTCTCGTTTAAAGGTATAAGATAAAAATGTGGATATTGTTATCTATTAAAACTCATCAACATTGTCTAGGGATATTCAACATTTTGTTGATTATCACAAAAAATGAAAATAGTTTTTTTAGAAAACTAGGTATGGCAAGAATATTTATTTTGTGTTGTTTATTAATAATAATAAAATACAACTGTTTGATATTATTTTCTAATAAAATCAGTAAATCAATTCGAAATGGAATATCCCTAGACAATGTTGATGTGTGAATATAAAAATGAATCCCTATTTCCCTTGGTCAAGCCATCACGCGTGATCGGCAGTACTGATTTGTCCGAAAATTTGTGGGGAGGTAGCAAGTTTCGGCAAGTTTTTATCATCCGCACATGATGTGCGGGCAGGTTTTTCCGCAAGTAGGCCACTGGTGGGCCCTTTTTGCGTGACCTTTGACACGTGTTGCTCGAAATTTTTTAGGTTCTACAACACGCCGGTTTCCTCACGATGTTTTCCTTCACCGTTTTGAGAGTACTGGCATAGTGCACATACATTTTTCGACAGAAAAACTCATTGGTACGCGAGTGGATTTGAATCCTCGACCTTCGGATCGGAAGGCGGGGCCACCACCACTAGACCACCAGTGCTCTCGTGGGGAGGTAGCTTAGAACCAGGAGACAGACATAGGATTTGCTTTTTATCCTGAAATAGTAACGGGTACGGGCAAGCGAAGCCGCGGGCGACCGTAGTCAAAATTAAATATCTTCACATTATGCAATGTGACTTTTGTTTCAGAGTACGAAATGGAAGCAGAAGGCACATCGCTGGAGCAAATAAAGTTGGAATCGAAGAAGCAAGCGGAAACGGAGATTGCTCGCAGATCTTTTAGTTTCCTCGATATTGTGAGTGTTGCTATCTATAATCCTAGTAGTAATACAATACAAAAGTGTATAGGTATGTGAGTAGTAGAGCTCTTTGCGAAGGGCATGCCTATTTTTGCTGTGTTTCGGTTTGAAGGGAACTGGTGAAATGACTGGCACGCGAGCTTGAACATCTGTATGCCTCAAACTGATGGACGCAAGGCAGTGCATGGTATGGCACGTTCCTGACATGCGTGACCTACGAGGCAATGCTTTATTGAAGGTGATGGTGCCAGTTAACATCAGGTGGGCCATGTGCTTGTTCCATCAGGTAGTTGTATAAATAATATGTGACTAATTTACGCCCTTACTGGACCGATTCACTTGTCTTTTCATTCATCCAACATTCGTTTAATTGTGTCTTTGTGTAAATAAATATGCATTTACATTATTTAATAATGTATCGACATGCTTGATAACGAAGTGTTTCATTAAATATAATTTCAGACGAGACCCATAGCAAATCCAGCTGTCGCCGATCACTTAGACGGCGACCAAGAAGCAGAAGACGCGGGAGTGTTCTTAGACGCGCCCGCTTTACTCGCTCATTTGAGGGACTCCGGTCTGACGTCACTGGCCGACCATATTGTGCTGGAGTTCAAAGCTGGCCTGAGGGATTATAAGCGGCTAAAGTAAGTATGTGTGTATGTAAAATTCAACGAATAAGGTTAATAAGGAGACGAAAATCCGTATGACGCGTGTCGGCGACAAACATGCTAACCGTATTGACGCGACATGGCGATCGCGGGAGGGGAGCGGGGAAGTGGGTGGGGCGTCACATTCCAGCGAGTTGCAAACTTAGCTTGGTGGAGTAGTAGTTGATTTTTTTATGTATCGCAGGTGGCACGCGATGCCGATGGTGGCTGTGAAGGAGGTTTGCGTGTCCCCCGCACTATGCGCGCCTCTCTCCGGGCTGTGCATCCGGCTCGCGACCGCCTGCGCGCGTCTCGCGCCGCCCCTTTCCGCGCGGCTGCGCACCCAGCTAGCCAGCGTGCTCGACGAACATATCTTCCAGGCGAGTGTGGATCTATTGCAGGTGGCACGCGATGGCGGTTTGCAGGTCACTATGCTCCCCCCTAAGTATCGGGAGCTTTAGAGAGCACTGGTGGCCTTTTGCGCATCTCGCTAGCCAACGTGCTCGACGAACATAATTATCTTCCAGGCGAGTGTGGATCTATTGCAGGTGGCACGCGATGCCGATGGCGGCTGTGAAGGAGGTCTGCGTCTTGCCTTTATTGACTGCTGTTAGTCTGTCCCAAATATTTCCATAATAAGATAACGATACATCTTTATAAATCTACTGAGAAGTTATATAATTTACACTTACAAGAAACTGTCTTCTGTAGGAGGTGGTGCTTGAAAACTGGTTCAACCTTGGCGGTACGCTGCAGTTAGTTCACGATGTAATGAGGAACTTGGTGCCTGCCTTCTCAACTCCCAACAAATCGGCCTCACAGATCAAGCAGTTGCCCAAGTAAGTAAAAAATATTTTTTAAGTTTCTTCGTATTTCAGATTTTGGCGTTGGAGCAATGGAGATTTTCGTAAATAGGACATTCTTCAAGGAATATTTTGAACTGTGGTTGAAATACAGTCAAGTACGTACAGACCAATGATACCATAATATAATATATATTTTGGTATCATCGGTCATATCATAATAATATGATAGTAAAAAGTTTTTTTTTTAATTATGGACAATCACTATATTCTGGCCCCAAACTAAGCAGAGCTTGTATTATGGGAACCAGGTAGCTGATATAATACTTAAATGCATTTTTTTTTAATTAAAATTTTTAAATATACAATAAAACACCCTGACCGAGAACAAACATTTCTGTTCACCACAAAAATATTTGTTCTCGGTGGGGATCGAACCCACGACCTACAGCGCAGAAGGCAGAGCTACTACCAACAAAGTTGAGAGGTATCTTTGGAATAACGAAACACGCTTTAAATCTGTCTGATTGTGTATAACAACATTTTAAAATAGTTATAAACTGTTCAGCTTTTCTTAACTATATATAATTTTATCCCAGACTGATCGAATCGTGCAAGCTACTCAACCTCGACTATGAAGACGCCCGTCGCCTGCGCTCCTACTTGACCAAAAACCCGTCAGCAGCTGAAGAAAGTCTTCGTAACATGGACATCACTCACATTTTTCCAAAGCTTGCACGGTTTATCCTCGGCCGTAGAAACGACCTCAATGAATCACCCAGACCATCGTCTGTTTTGGAACTGTTCTGAGGGTTTTAAGGCCATGTTATTTTTTTTATACAAATGACAGTCAAACGGGCTTACCGCCCACCTGATGGTAAGTGGTCACCGTCGCCCATAGACCCCAACAACACCAGGGTTGCTGTCGTTGCGTTGCCTACCCTGAAGGAAGGATTCTTGATCAGGGCTTCCCATAACTTGCCCTTTTATTGCTCGCTGAGCTCTAATAAAAGGGCTAGAGCTAATAAATAATGAGTCGCTAGGCGTTTTAATAACATAAAATTATCAATAAGTTTATTGCTATTTATTTTTAACACCTAACGAAAAGAAGGGTGCTTTAGTAGAAGGGTGCTTTAGTAGAAGAGGGCTTTAGTAGAAGGGGGCTTTAGTAAGTCTCTTTGTCTGTCTACGGACAGACCGGCCAGACCCAACAGACGCACACTAGAGTCCGCGGTAGATAGCTCTGCGCGTGACAGATGGCGGAAAATGTAGAAAACTCTTGACTGGACTGGACGAGAAATAATCACTGAATCACTAACATGAACTTGCATTAAATGCATTGCAAGTTCGATTTCCACTTTCATGCTTGTGATGGGAAGATATATATTTATTGTCCTTTATTCACGTTTTTCGCTATTTCTCACTCGCAGAGTTATTTTGCGCGAGGTCTGAATGCGTTTTTGTTAGTCAGAACGAAGTGAACGTGGGAATATCATTCCATTATTTCTAAAGACCTATTTTTACAGGACTTAGGGCGGATTATACCAACTCAGAGTAACGCTATCCTTAAATGCTATATAATAAAATATTCCCTTCGTTGTTTTAGTCCATTTTAAATGATATAGGTATATTTTTATCTGACAGATATTTTACTCAAGCAATACGTTCGTTCCTTGCAAAGGTTGTCTGGAAGAGATTGCTCTTAGCTATAAAACCGCCTATTGTACCGTATTATGCATAGGTTTTTTTAAGTATTCTTGTTTTTTTTGTATTCTTTTACTTTGGTGTACTATAAAGTTGTATTCTATTTTGTTTATTTACTCTCTGATGGCGAAACCTGCCCTTAAAATGCAAGAAAAATTGCTTTTGTTCAATGTTTTTCCAATTATGTAATGTATATTTAAATATATAAACTGTCGACATTATATATTTTGTCGACAGTTGCATAGGCAGTGTAGGGTTATTATTTATTTGTGCTATAAGTGTAGAATGAAAACATTGGAAAAGTTTAATTTCTAGTTTATAAGTTCAATTTAATAGAACTATTACTAATAGTAATAATAATGTTGTGTTTGTAATTTGACACTCCGTTTTAAAATAATGTTGTAAGATGAATAATTAATATATTTTTGTTATTTTTATATTTTAAGTATCTTGCAAATATATTGTTTTTATTTTTTTAATGAAACCAACTTGCTGATTTTCGATGTTTTATTTAACAAAATATACAAGGGCATTGTACAAACTTTAAACTACTTAGGTTCGGTTAAGCATATATTTTTTTAACCAAACATTTTAGTTAAACAATATTTGATTGGTCGATTAGTCATCCGTACCGTCCGGAATCGGGCCTTAGTATCACTAATGCTTAAATTATCTTAATTATGTTAAATACTATTATGCTACATTTAAATTATTACGAACAGTATGCGTCGCATAACTATGCACGAGTTCAAATCAAAAATGCGCAAAATCTTTATTGTCAAGAATTACATAATAATTAACATATTATATGCATTGTACGTTAGTACATAATACTATTAGATAGTGCATCCATGACATTTTTTCCAAAGTTTGTTGCTTAGGTTTGATAAACTCGCGTGCATAGTTACGCTTCGCACATTACAGATCTTAAATGGCACTTTTTAGCACCCTGATTAAATTGAACTGAAATATAAATACAATTTGTTCACAGCCTCTCTTGTTTCATTCTACATTTTACAAAAATATGTGAACGATGAAATGATGGCGTCACACGGAACGTATTTTACAAAAGCTTTCTGCCTGCAACACGGCTCGTTCAAGTCATCGCTAAAAACGCGTTCGATTTTCAAAATTTAAAAAAACAAAAGTAGAAAACAGCGGATTCAGCGATCGTCTGAACGAATTGTGTTTCGGGAATAGACCCGTTGTCTCCGCTGTAATTTTAGTTTTCACTGTTGTACTAATAAATTACCCATGATATGTTAACAATTTACTAAAATGTAATTGGATGGATAAGGATTACACGTTCACAGTCACCAAACAATGCTATTATCGCCACCAGTATAACTTGATCCAATGAATATTTAAAGAAGTTAGAGTAGAAATTAGAGTAGATGGATACAAAAGAGGGGTACGGATTTGCGAGTGAATTTGACCATGAACTCACTATGGGGTCAATAGACTGTGAACGTGTTTAAAAAACAAGTGCTTGTGAGTGATGAACACCAAAACATTGATAAAGATAACTACTACCAACTATGTTTCTTTAAATAATCACTGCTGGAAATAGGCGTCCCTTTACAGGAAGAACGATTCTGAGCCATCCATGGACTTCCCGCGATCTTAACAATATTGCTGGTCCATAGAGACGTAGGATGACCACCCCACATCCTATGTTTCGTATTGAATAATTAACGAGCAGGAATAATAATCACCTGCTATTTTGTCAATCATATACGCAGTGCCGGATTAGCCACGTAGCAAGAGTAGCAAATGCTACGGGCCCCGCGATTTTGGGGGCCCCGCGCTCTCCAACGCCTAAATAAATGACGGTAATTCAATCAAAAAATATTAATTAAGATACGAATGTACAATATCTTGCATGCCATATACACGAAGCGCTTAGGCTATGTTTCACTTCCACTTGAAAATCTGAAACTTGATGTACCTATAGCATTTACCTTTGGCACAACGTTAAAAACTTTTAAAAGCACTGTAGATGTGAGGCATTTTTGAAAAAAGTGGTTTTGACTTTGCTTCGGAAACTGTTTTCGTACGTGACGTAGCGCTGTGTGCAACTCACGTGTGCACTGTGTTTTATTGAGAATCTAAAGAAAACTAAGGGCCCCTTGACAGAATTTGCTACAGGCCCCGCGCTGGCTTAATCCGGCACTGCATATACGACGCTCTTTGCCACCGGAACGCCTGCTACTTGTTATTTTTGAACGAGCTCATTGTCATTCATCACACGCAAGCTAAATAGCAGAGTATAACATTAATTTGATGGCATCACGCGTGCAAAAGAGATTAATTATCACTAAAAAACTTATGAGTGATAATAAATCTTATTCGTAATGCAATTAGAACTTGATTTGCATGAAGTTTTTATTTGGATAAATTACTCAATGAGGTGATAAATAACCTCAAGTAAGATTGAATCTTATTCTTAGCAAGGTAAAGCTTTGATCAGAGGGTACATGTGCATTAATGAAAATATTTAAATCACGAAAAAATATCAGTTCCATTATTGTTATTATGATGAAACGTCTGTTTAAGCAGAGCCATGTAGAGTCTCTACATGCTTAAACAAAGAGAACAATACTGTTTGGAAACTATGGTGAGACTGCTGTTTCCTCATTAGATTCAAATTGAACATAAAGTTGACGAAAACTAATCTAAACTAAATAACTTACTATCACATAACACTGGCTCCAGAATCTGTAGATTGAGAATCGCCATCATAAAGGAATACTATTTGTACTGTACGTATCCTATTGAATTATTGGCTAAGCAAAATTATTTAGGTAGGACAACTTTCTAAGCGTTGACAGGTTGCATAATGGATCTCTCTCTAATAGACGCTTCTGTATTTGAAGACCTACAATGCGTTTGTCTTCACTTTTAACCGCTAGTGCTACCGTCGCCATTTTGAGGATTTGACAATCACTGACACGTAAAGTCACTAACCGGTAAAAACGCCTTGATGCACTTCCATACCAAACACAAAACTCCGTAAAAGCACCGTGGTGCATTTCCATACCAAAAAAAAGTTTCGCGCCAAGCGTTGAGACATCTGTCTGACTCGCTTTTTCTACTACAATGCCCGTAAGGAACGAAACACCATCCTTTTCGCACTAATTTGAGCTTTGTAAATATGTAGGTCAACTTCAAAACAGTTACCTAGACGTCAACAACACAAAAATTCAAAATCAGTCTTACGGAACCACGCGCGCGGGCATTGTTTACGTGTGAATTTTTGTGTTTTTGCTATTTTGCAAGTGTTTTGTGTTGTTTAGTGTTTAAATATCGCAATAATAACTCAATAAGTAGTTATTAACGATATAGTTTTGTGTAAGCAGTGATTGAATTCGTTAAAATCGACTAAAATAACCAGCACATTCTTGAAATTTTTTCGCAAGAAATTTTTTTCAAGCCACTTTTTTATGTAAGTATTAAAAATTATTAGTATGACAAATTATGATAAATGCAACTAAACCCTTGCTTCAGGGCTGAAATAAGCTTTCAGGGGATACTATTTTTTGAACTATAATTACAAGTAGGACTTTTCTAGAAATTAAATATTATTATGATCCGCCTGCGCACCTAGATGCAAAAAAAATATTGCTATTATTTTCTTAAAAGCAGGTACCTAAAAAAATATTTTTAAAATGTTTTTTATACTACGGACTGTTGTGTTTTTATATATTTATGCTCAGATTGAATATAATATCACATATAAAACATTTTAATCGCTTTATTTTTAAGTTAATTTAAATTAATGCTTCGAGTACTGTCAAAGTTTTTGAGTTAGTCAAAATTTTTGATTCGGAACTGTTTACTGTAGTATTAGGCCAGCAAACTTATCAAAATTCTAAATGCAATTCATCATGCCATTATGCTCGAATACAAGAGATGGTTACAAGACGGGAGTTCCAAGAACATAAACACACATCTGGCGTTTCAAGTGGGTCGCGCGCGACGGGGCGTCTTGGCGCCTAAACATATGCTAGCGTCGGTGATTCAGCCTCGAGGTCGCGTGACGTCACACGTTTACCCAACTATTTTTTTTTGGTTGCGATGTGCACCACGAGGCTTTGACGGAAATTTGTCGTGGTATGGAAGGGCGCTGCTCCATCTCAAGGTCGTAAAATCGAAAAAACCTTTTCTAACTGCAGAGCCCTCAAGTTAATACCTACTGCATAAGAGCGTCCAAATGTTCCAAAATGACAAGATGAAAATTCATTCAAAAAACCTAAAATAGCAGCATCAAAAAGTTCAATCCAGCTGATCTACCTACAATATAAATAAGAACCAGTACAAAACACAACCATTCAAAAAACATAGCTCTTCAGCTACCTGCCTAATCCTAATCAAAGATCTACAAAAAATCATGTTCTCATACAGGAAAATGCGCTACGGATATTTCCCAAAAAGATCATAATCAGATCTTGACCTCGGCATTGACCGAGCGGTTCGCTTCGAGTTCTTGGTCCTTTGCTTGCTGCCTGGGGTCTGTTGACGTGTGGTTCCACCATTGTTCGTCGCCCGAGGCCCAAGCGACGAACACCAAGTTTGTAACTATGAATACTGCCAGCGTTATCCAGAATACCAGACGCCATTGTACTAACGTACTCTGAAATAGAAAAAAAGACGTTTATTGCTTTAGTTTTGATACTTAGGTCCACGAAATTCGTAGATTTTTTGTTGCAATAAATGCAGATCAAGGTCGGATCTGGGTGACTTGCGACTGCGAAACTCTGTTCAATTATTTCGATAATTTGTAAGTCTAAATTGTCCGAGTTATTTAAAGCTGTTTAGATATCATTGGTAGGTAAATGGACACAGAAAATAATTGATATACCATAGGAACTAACTACCTAACCAATCGTTTTTGGCAAAGTAAAGTTCACGTCAGGTCAAGTCGCCAGGTTATGGTAGGTATCAAATTTAACCATTCCGTCGGAGTTGTGCATAGCATAGTACCTACTTTTGATTCTATATGTTGATAAATAGTGTTAGTTACGCCAGAGAGGCCGATATAAATATGCATGCAATTTTCTATTTCGCTGCGTCCATGTCATCTGCCAAAGGGCAAGCAGACGTGACCAGCTGACTTGTTCCGACTAGGCGTTGAATTTGCAAAACTGCAACCTCGCTTGTCATCCGTTACGACATCAAAACTATGCATTATACTGTCTGGTCCTACCAGTCAGACCTCGTCAAACATAATCACTCAGGTATTCAGTTGAGCTCAAGTTATTAAAATCACTTATTATGTCACTTCCCATAGTGAAGGAAGACTTCCTTATTTATATAATGATGTAGGTGTTAGAACGAACCTTGTTACAACTACCGAAATGTCGGTTAAACATAAAAAAATAACTCTGTTTCCTTTATAAATCTCTTCCGCTAAAAGTCAATGCCATTTTACTTATCAGTAGGCTTCCGAGATGGGTTAAAGTACTTACGTCAGGAGTAAGCAGTCCGACTAAGTAGGGCGCTATAATTCCAGTTATCGCTCCTATTCCATTCACAATGGCCATTATGGTCCCAGCATAGTTCCCGCTGAGGTCCAAAGCATTTACTTTCATTCCGGGGTAGAATGCACCCATCAAGCCCATGGATGCAGTGAATAATATGACGACAGTTTGCGTGTCGCAGCCTGAGTATGACGCAAGGATCATGCATATGCCTGGTCCGACGGACGCTAAAATAAATAAAATGACTTGTTAATTTTATTGCTGAATAGATACATTCGGATACTTTGTTTCAAGTGCAAAAACAGTGGTATCGATCTAAGTTTGGTGCAGGATTTTTTTTTAAAGTTAATAAAGCATAACTTGTCAAACAATAGGCAAGAAACATGTTTAGTGAACTCTGTTTCCACCTGCAGGTATTACTTAATTGTAATACCTAGTTAATTTATTATTAAAGTTGTGTTACAGTGAATCTATGAAACGGTTTATGTTTTGTATAGATTAGCCAAGATTGACAAAGCTTCTAAAATTATTCATTTGCTTGTTGACACAGCTGATTATAACTGTGCTCATTCTCATACACCTTACCCTTCACGATCAATAACCCTTTCAACTATTGCATACAAATACCTACACCTAGATCTACTGGTACTGGTACTGGTGAATGTACTGGTTTTTAATCTTTATTCTGTTTGTGGTGTAGGGTCAAAGTCAAAGTCAATAATTTTTTATTCAGTACGATGCAAGAATCACTTTGAAACGTCTTAAAGCTAGGTGAGTCTAGGTGCCAGTTCCACGCGACCAAGCGTAGAAGGGTGGTTTATTGTATCGTAAATGTTTTATTTTTAGTGCTACTCACCAATGGTAGTAAAGGTTTTTCTAGCATTTGTAACAGTCATCCAGTTCATCTTCACAATTTTGTCGCACATCCACCCGAAAATTATCGAGCTGATCCACATAACGGCATACGGCAGTGCAGCTAGGGTTCCCGTCCTGTGTATATTGAATTTGAGAACACCTGTCATGTACTTCGGCAGGTCAGTCACCATTGTGAAATAGCCGTAATCATGACCGATCTGTAAGGAAAATTAAGTGTTACGTTGATTATAGGACTTCTTCGGGCTTCATGTCTCGGTGCAAGAAAGGAAATTCAAGAAATGTTGAAACTTGTTGCCGTTGCATCAGTTTTGCAACATGAAATCAGCAGTTAAAATTCTTTATTTGGTTTGGCTATCAAGGTGTAGCTCAAAACATGTTTTTGTTTACCTGTAGGTACCTATACGAATGATGAACTGTATTATTTGAGGTTACCAATTGTATAGTGCCTTCGTGAATTTATATTGTCAACAACCTAAGTATTGTAAATACTTGTCTTAAGCTTCCTTGTTACTTATTTGCTAATCTCTATTTGATTGTTAGCACCAATTGGCAAGTGAATCTAATTTAGCTGAATATTACTTACAACCATAGGTATAAGAAGTTAATTGGTGGTGCGTGTGGCAATATTTAGAGGAAACTTGTTACAAGTCGCAAGTTAAGTCATGACTTGTTCATTTGAAAATCCATGAATGGAATGTGCACTTCAGTTTTTCTCACATCAATACTATGTATGTCAATTCTATTAGGATCGGAATTTTTATGAGAATTATGTAGGAACATAATGATATTGTTATTATTGAAAACAACACGTGAGCGTTTCTTGGGTTATAATTTATTGTAACATGCTAAGGTCTTAATCTTAGCATGCATGGTTGGTATGTAAAGGCAACCATCGAAATAAGAAGCGGAATCTGCAGATATGATAAAAGTAATATAGCAGATTAATATCAAGAGATCCTCTGTATTTACCTGTGCACAAACCAAGGCCCATAACGGTACGGACATGAAGATGCCTTTCCAGGGTATGGCAGATGGCTGGCTGGTAGTGTGTCTTCCGAGTGCTTCTTCCAAATATTTCTTCTCTTCGTCGGATATGTATGGATGAGATTCTGGATCATTGTAACAAAGGAGTGCCTAAAACAAAAGATAATACGTTCCATATCGGCAAATAGCATCCCTCCAGCGCTAACAGCACTCCCTTGGACGTAATCAAATCCTTTCAAATTTATTTGCATTTGGTCTATCCATCAGCATTGAATATTAAATCTTTTTTTACCACTGGACGAATGCTTACCCATAAAATAAACCACAAGATGCCAACAGCTCCGAACAAGTAAAACACTGATGGCCAGTCGCCGGATTCCTTCATAATCAATCCGGAGAAATAGGTCCCAGCGATGTTACCGATCTGAGATCCACCGAAGACTAAAGAACCCATCCGTCCTCGTTCGGAGACTGGAGCCCATCTGGCTAACATGGCGTTTAGAGCTGGGAATGTGGTACCCTGAAAAGAAAAACCATTTAATAAATTTATAGAGAAGGCAGTCAAGAGTGACAGACGAGAGGTCTAGTTATCTAGTTTTTTATGAAAGAACAGGATTCACATACCTCGCCAAGTCCTTCCAATACCCTGAGTATAATCAGTCCTGTAGCACCACCAACTTTGACGGTCCACGGTGTTAGTAGTGTAAACACAGCTGTACTGAGCACTCCAAAACCAAGTGAGTACTTTCCTCCAAACCGCTCAGCCAACATGCCTCCAGGTAAATGCGTGAGTATGTAACCATAGTAAAACGCACTGAGGATGATTCCTTGCGTTTCTTCGTCCCAATCGAAGCCAGCTAGCTCCTGAAAGAAAGAAACAAACCATCATAATTACAATCCCTTTGTTTTGAGGACTACCAACTTTCATATATGACAACTGTGCATAAGATCACACTAGCAGTTGGTGCCCGAGCTTCGCTCGGTATTTTTTTTTTGGTAAATTGTTGTTGTGAATTATATTGAAATACGAATAACTTACATACTGATTAAATATTAATATTTTCCGATCTTACCGACATATTTATAAACTCCACTACTCGTCAATAGATGGCGTTCTCTGTCCCACTAACTCATGACTTAATCAATAGATGGCGCTAGGAGTTATGGTTTTATGATAAAGCTGATTATTTACTGTACGATATGGGGGACATTTTCTAAAAATGAATCCTAGCTAGATCGTTTTATCGTCCCCGAAAACCCCTGTATACTTAATTTCATGAAAATCGTTGGCTCAGTTTCCGAGATCCTAAATATATATATATATATATATATACAAGATTTTCTCATTTAAAGGTATAAGATAATCTCCATCAATCAAAACACGAGAAGCTCGCCTTCATTACTGGGTCATTTGGTAATTTGATTTTATAATATAACACGACGATAAATCTCTTCGAAGTTTGATGATGAGGAAATTTACGTACCGATGGATCAGACATGTCCTCTTCAGCATCTCCAGCTGGGCATGAACCACTGTCGAGTGGCGAAGCGGCTTTCCGCCTCACCATCTGAGTTATCGCAATGTTGAGGCACACTCGCATCGTGTAAGCATTTGCCACCGCCAGGAACCCCATGATTGCCATCACCCATCTTTGTGGTATGAAGAAAACTGTAACAAACGAAAGAAAAAATTAATGACAGTAATTTGAGATCGATACGCTAATTTTGAGACAACCATGCAGATTTTTGCAATCAAGAATTTACTGATGGATAGAATATTTTTTACACAATAACGGTTTTTTGTCCCCATATTTCAAAAGCTAGAAATAAAGTGACAATCAACTTTTACCACAGACGTCTAGGAAAACAATACCTAGCGGTGTTTTAATTGTTACTAAGTACCTATTCCTAGGTAACAGCAATCGTTTACGGACCATTGTCTTCTCTTGACCATTCAATTTTTACTTTATACCTAGTATTTCTTACATATCTTATTGACTATGCAAGAGATCATTCTCATCTCTTCTCGTGTATTTGTTTATTCATATGGAAATAACATTAGCAGGAGTTATTTCATGCTGGTCTAGTCTATTAATTTGCTACGGCGATGAATGCAATGGATTTCAATAGAATGCAAGTACTTAGTTTAGATAATAATTATTATATACCTATACTTAGGTTCCCACTGCAGTATTTCAATGTCAGCAGTAGGTAAGCTAAACTATAGTAAAGTACAACAGTGTGATTGATCATAGAACTCAGTAGGACTCTCAATAGGATTGGAAGAGAATAGGTAGTGAGTCCAGTCAAGCACATCGGAATTCGGTATTCAGTAGTTACTTTTGGTAGACCTACCTACTGGTATTCTGATTGCGCGAGAACGTCATTGACCGTGATCTCATCTGTCTCATCAAAACATAACTGCACATTCAATAAAAATACCTAACGCTGGGATCAAAATCTATTACTACAACATTGAACCGTAGCGTGTGCTGTCTTTGAAGCTTTTGTATTGCCTACGTTTGGTGAACCTACAGTTGGAGTGGCACCACACTGGATTTACTATTTTTGCTTTTGTTTTGTAAAAGGACCATGCAAAAAAAATGCTAGGAACTAAGCCGTATTTTGCTCCCTGTCTTCTAGGCTTGGTCGCTTAGAACTGGCATCTAGACTCACCTAGCGGTAAAACGTTTCAGTGTGAACCTTAAGATACAACTGAACAAAAAAAATCACAACCCGTCTGCAGCAGCCTTTTTGTCCATTCGTCCCGCCTCTCTTGGAAGTAGTACTACAACTACCAAGATCATCTAAAAATTCCCAAGCATTTTTCGTGCTAGTTCTATAAAATTCCAGTCAACGAATTCACGTGAATTAGTCACGTTGGTTATAAATATAATCTAATAGACAGGAAACAATATCTACTATTCTTTCAGGCTGATTGTAAAACCATACATTGAGATGACAAAGATAATTGCTTGTATTCAGCGTCACTGCTTGGACAATAGGCATAACATGATATCAAGTTTAGATACCAAGTGATACTTATCAAGTTTTTAGTTTAGTAGGTACCTAGACCAACACATACAATTATAACTCAGAAAATACTACGTTGCATGCCAGTGACCCTACAAACACCAGTAGAATAAATACAGTTCTTCCTGGCTGAGTCAGGTCCTGATCCTAACTCCATTATATGGAATATCTGGCATATAACTTTTATAGTCCTGCATAAACCCACACTAGAGTTCCATGTGTCGACAGCTCCGTCAGTGTAGGGAGGAACTAATAGTAGAACTTATATGCTATAGTACCTTATCACATGACTATTTAAAAAGAACATGCTGCAATTTTTGGACGCAAGGCGAAATGCTCTACTTAATTGTGTTTGCACATGGCAGCATAATCGTCAAAGTTAATTTCGGCTTTATTTGATAAATACCGGTTAATAGTTACACATCTGACTACATATTTTTTATTGTTCCTTTGTTATGTTCACTCTTATGTGGATTCAACGGAGCAGAACCTGGGAGTGTAGATGTAATGGACTTTTATTAATGTGGATCTACTTCGGGGTTATTACTCGTGTTTGGTCTGAAAACTTCAATCAAAAAGTATCTTGTTCTTGTAAGTTCATAACGCTTTTTTGCCTAATTGGAAGCTACACGAAATGAAATTGCCAGTTTATTCTAAATGCAGAAACTGCAATACCTACCGGGATAAACGTTTTAACAATTTTCAGGGAACTATCACGTAAAGAGATCCGAGAAATGAGCAGATAGACATCATAAGAAGTTCTTGATTGCTATTCGGGTTATCCCAGAGCAACCAAATTTTTCTACGAACTGAACCAATGGCCCGGCACGCGTTCGCCTGATTTATTTTGTAATTATCAGCTACCATTACAAATCAACAATCAATCTTCATTCTCCATTGAGCGTAAACTCACAGTGAAGTGTGAGAGATTACGCTGTTGGCTAAACGAGTTTCTATTGACACACTAATTGTTAATTGCCGCTAAGCGACGCGCTTTTAGAATGCGAGGACATGCGATTTTCACCTGCGCGCATTCAATAAATGCACTTTAGGATTTCTAAGGTCTCGTCATCCGTCATTCACTATGAGGGATTTTACTTTCGGAATGTTTACCGACATTGAAAGAAAGTTTGTTTATCTGATTACAGTTTCTTATTATCTTCCTGCCCTCATTGAGGTTTTCTTCTTCAACTCTTCTATCATTGATCTCGATGCTCACTCCGTTCGTACTCATGATGACCATTTCTCTATTTTGAAAATAATTTGACACAGCATTACGTTTACCTATCCAAAATCCAATTCCCCAGATATAAGTTGGTATCGACACTCGAGAGCCTAATAACACTTTCATTAAGTTCCGGGAAAGTTATATAGAAAATAAGTAAGAAATAATAATAAACACAAAGAAACTTACAATTAAACAAATATTTACAAAATGTACAAAATACACAAGAAACCGTTGAGCTATCTGCAGGTCGTTACAAACGATCTAGAGATAGCTCAACTGATCCAAATCAGTGCCAGACGGAAGCGTCCCCAAGACGCTGGCGGCATTGGCACGCTGAATTGCAAATTCAATAAGAAATTGAATCGCGAAATTGAATTAAATCTTACAATTACATATTTAGGTACCTACATCAGTTGAAGCAAGAATTAATGAAATATAGGTACGACTGCTAACAAAATATGATAGGTGACACGACTAGGCACACTACAGGACAAAAGATAATGCTATTTATTATACATCAGCTAAGGTGTATCTAGGAGCCATGTCAGTTCCACGTGTGCGATACAAAATATTATGATCGAGCAAGCAAATTATGTGAGATTTCTTAGAATTTCACGTCACTGGGTGTTTTTATTGCTCCATTAAAGATTGGTTAGATAGTTCGGCTTTTATGGATTCGTTAGTTCACTGAAAATTTGATTAGTATCTGGGTACTACTTGCCTGCTAATCGAATTTAACTTGTGACAATTGGTAGGTTTTTTAGTGTCAACAATGCAACAGGGTTTTTTTGCTAAATAATATCATGTGAAAACTTTATAAAACGGACAATGGTCGATAAAGGCGAGCCTACGTTGCAACCATTTTAATTTAGTTCTCCTAAAATGGTTCATTGGTCGTGATATTTATATTGTTTCCGGTTCTTTCCCATTGTTTGAATTCAGATCAGAGCAAACCCGTTAAAGTTGCCGTTGGCGATCAATACTTATAAAATCAATGTTCATCGCAGTGTCGTCTAACTACCTACCTATAAAAAAAATCATAAAACTTGAATTAGCTAAGTAGGCAATGTATTTACATGGTTGCCACCATTCGTTTGGCGTTGAACAAGTTTGGACTAAAATGTCATGCCACAAATTCTATCTTGTAAAGATATGCAGTTCCCTTGGGATACCCAGAAGGAATCATTACAAAATTCTCGCAGGCAAAGCCAGATTGCATTATAAAGGGGCCTGGCTGCGTTCTTGTCAAGTTGCCCAACTTGGCATTGGAATTGAGAAACTCGTTAGAAGTTAGTTTTTGCATCGATCAGATTTCTATCGAACGAGACGAATTGCATTCCGCTGCCGATGTCGTTCGATCCTCGGCGGCCAATGGCTGTCTTGGTAGACAGGCTGGCAGCTTACACTCGATACTGCGGGTACTGACCAACGTTACGCGGTGTTAACATTCGCAACGAGCATGTTACGCATTGAGCATGTTCTAAAAATCGGCGTAACATGCTCGTCAAAACTCTGTGCTTGTTCCATATTCGCCAACCACTCTATGTCAAGATGGCCGACATCGAGGATGTTTTTTTTTATGTAACTAGCTAATGGAACAAGCATATGGGCCCACCTGATGTTAAGTGGTAACCATCGCCTGTAACAAAGCAATGCCTCGTAGGTCACGCACGTCAGGAACGTGCCCTACGATGCACTGCCCTGCGTCCATCAACTGGAGGCATACTGATATTCAGCCTCACGTGCCAGTAATTTCACCGGCACCCACACCCTATGGATGTGTTGGGATCTTTGATTCTCCTAAATTCCAAATTATTAAGAAGAAGAAAAAACGTTACTGGACATCAAACTTATTTAAAAATAGAGACATTAACTTCTCTTTATTAATGAGGGCAAGCCTAAATAGCCTTAGTAGAGAAGAATAGTACATTTTTTAATGCCTTCTCTACGCTAGCTTAAATTTGTAAACAGTTGATAACGTTGGAGTCAATGGAATAATTTCGACAACTTGTTTTAGGTATAAATGCTATTATTATAATAAGTATAACATTTTAATAAATCGCAGCACAAGTTTAGTATTTTATATAATTCGCATAAATAAATCATCTACATTAAAGATGTCAAGGCTGGTTTTTATGCCATTTTTAAGACCACACTGTTACCTACCTACCTACAAGGCACTGGTGTATCTAGTTTCTCTAGCTTTAAGCAATAAATTAGCCATATTCTCTACTAAGTTTCGATGTCGCAATAAAAACACCGATAAATGAATACGTCACTAGTATTTAACCCTCTGGGACTGACGTGGTAGTCTGTCAGACACCGCAAAATCTAAAATAGTTTGTAATTTCGGTAATTTTTAAATTACAACCACCACGTTCTCAGTACCTTCCAAGCGCGCGCGTAGGCTTTGTTCAGTGACCTGCGGGCAGTCGCGGGGTGCGTATGCGTCACGCTACGAGGGAAGGTGTCTACGAAACAACCACGTCAGCGTTAAGGTATGTGTCTGTGAAACAACCATCTCAGTAAAATCGTTATATTTTCATAGTGTTTCCTAGACTACACGTCAGCATAATTGTTTTTGTTACTTGAATTTTTTTGTTTGTTTGAGACTTTATACCTTCCTAATTTATTCCAAACATGTTTTCTGAGTTTTGCTTAAAATTATTGTTTGATTTTAGGATGGCTGAGTCAAGTAAATCTCGCAGATCTAAAAAAAAGGCCTTCTGGGGCTTTTATAAGCCATAATGAGATGATGGGAGAGTGGTTGAATGTAGAAAGCGAACATGAGTTCAGTTTCATGGTGAATATGGCAAGAAAATTGGTGCTAGATCACTTGAAAGCTCGCTTATACAATGAGAGATTACCAAGAGAACTGCGAATGACGATAAGTAGAGTTGTGGGTAAAAATTTACCCCGTCCACCTCCAAAAACTACACTAAATCCACCAAGTGGAAGAAAATTGTGCCATTTTGTCCAACTAAAATAAAAAGACAGGCAAAATACCGATGCTGTGATTGTGAGAAGCCCATTTGTCTTTAATGTTCGAAGCAACTTTGTGAAAATTGCCAAAAAAAATTGTAATAGTTTGTTGTCATATCAATGTTTATTGAACCATTGAATGTTGCTCATTTTTTATATTTTATATGATAAAACTGTTGTCTTGCATAAACAATTAATGTTCTTATTAGAAGTACTCATTTTGTATTTATTTTTTATTTTTTTGTAGATGTGTATGTTCTGAGGCTGATTTAGACGTACTTAATAAATGTTTATAAATATCATCTTGTTTATTTTTCTCGAACTTAGTACTAAATTTAAACAATGAAAAAAACCGTAACATTTACATAAAAATCATTTAATCAATTTTTTACAAAAAAACTACAAAGTTATGAGTAGTTAAAGTGGTGTCTGGTGTACTACCACGTCAGCAGATTCGTGACAGTTAAGGCACGTCAGTCCCAGAGGGTTAAATGAGGTAAAAATAATCGTTAATAAAAAATGATTGCGGTTTGCAAATCATTAATTTCATGCCTGAATCACTTTTATATAGGTAGGTATTATCTTAATTAATTATTTGTTTTGTAATGCCAAGTTCAATGTCGGTATTGCGCTACGCTACTGTTTGTTACAATTATTTAATTAATCTGGAATCAGTGTATAATTAACAATGATGTTTCATTATCTGTAAGTACAATAAATTACTTACTCGTCACAAAATCGCTTTTGTAATTTTAGCTTGAAACCAAACCTTTTATAAGAAAGTATAAAACGAAAAAAGGTCAATGTTTTCGTGTTTTTGGCTTTCGTTTTGAAAACACGGATTATTTAATTTTAGCAGTTTAAACAGGTATCAATAAAAAAACAATTATACTGAACTAGCAGTGCCCGCGACTTCGTCCGTAGCATTTTTAATATGCAGCGGATAAATCAGTATTTGCATACGAGTGGCATCTGCGTGAATCAACAGCCTAAAAACAAATTTTCAAGTTTCTAGCTCTAAAAAAAACGATACTTATAACCAACTTATCATCTCCCTTTTCAAACCTCGTACCTACACCAATTTTTCCGCATTAAAAAGTAGCCTACGTCCTTTCTCAGGCTAGACTATTTGTGTTCCAATTTCATTTTTATTGGTTCAGTAGTTTTGGCGTGAAAGCAAGACAGACAGACAGACTTACTTTCGCATAATAATATTAGTAAGGATAAGCTGAATACCTACGTTATATAGACTTGCCCATCTAGCTATACTAAATGCTACTAGTAAGTAGTGCTACAATAATTGAAATGGATTAAAATATATGCAATCAATTACAATAAAAATGTAGTTAACTTAATTAACGGTTAACTGTTCACATTCTGCGGTGGCGCCCATGCAACGGCTTTTATAAAATCAGCAGCTCTCTAACTCTACAAAAAAAACTCTATTACCATTTGGGATTTGGTTTGGCACTAACTACCTCTGCCTTATAAAATATGTAGGTATATTTTTACGGAATCTATGTAGGTAAATGTTTTTTTTTTTACCATTCAATAAATAACTTAACTAAAAGATCAAGAAAGGAGCTCTTGAGCTGCATTAAAGTAGTGAGTAAGTACTTCGCTTTGTTACGATTGCTAGTGTAGGTAGGTAAGGTAATCAAGCAGTGGACCAACTGTTCTGTTTTACCTGCGTGCACGTGTTCCAGCACGGTTGTAACGACACGTGCCCACTCAATGAACATCAGTGGGCAATTAAACAGCCGATTATCAATTTACAACGTTACGGGCCAGTACGCATGTATTCGCACTATATAGCTCCTACCTAAGTATCTTGGATAATGCCGGAATTTTTGTCGCACGTTAGCTTGTTTAGTCAAACAAACACCTCGATTTATAAAGATTTAATTTTTATGTCAAATTTTATCATTAGTACCCGGTCTTGTAGGTACCCGGTACATTCATTTTCAAAGCTTCTCCGAGCGTAGATCACACTTTGTTAGAATAAATGCCTGGCAGTCTTCTTAGATATCTCAAAAGCATTTGACACAGTCTCCATCCCACTGCTGCTTAATAAAATGTCTCATTTGGGAATCAGAGGACTGGCCCTAGATATGTTCAATAGCTACCTAATGAATCGAAAACAATTAGTCAAACTCTGTGCGTACACTAGTGACGAGGTTTCTCTTGAATACGGCGTACCCCAGGGGAGTATTCTAGGCCCAACGCTATTCCAAATCTATCTCAATGAACTATGCGACCTTTGCCTACCAAACTGCCAATTGTACTGTTATGCTGATGATACCGCCATATTTATACATGGAAGTAACTGGGATGAGGTCAAGCATACCGCGGAATCTGCAATGGCTACTATAATGTCATGGCTTAACAGAAATCTACTTACACTTAACGTAGACAAATCAAAATACCTCACCTTTTCGCTAACATCTGACGGCCAACCCTCAACTTCCTTCAACATCAAAAGTCACAAATGTTCAGACCCAACGATTAGCTGTCCCTGCCCTTATCTCACTCGAACTGACAATATCAAATATCTTGGTGTGTACATCGACCAATATTTAAAATGGAGTGTTCATATCGATAGCTTGACAACCCGTATGCGAAAGCTCATCTTTGTGTTCAAAAACCTTAGATCTTGTGCTAACCTTCAAACTCTAAAATTAGTATACTCCACACTCGGTGAATCTATCCTTCGATATTGCATTTCGGTATGGGGCGGCTCTGCAAAAACAAAAATGCTGCAACTGGAAAGAGCACAAAGAGCTGTGCTTAAGGTGATGCTTAAAAAACCTTTCCGCTATCCCACAATCTCTTTATACTCCGACTCCAAAGTACTAACCGTCAGACAGCTCTTTGTGCTTCAAACCATACTGCGCATGCATTCCTCTATACCATTTGAACCAAAGACCACAGAAAAAAAGCGCAAGCCTAATCGCGTCTGCGCAATAACAAGACACAGAACCTCAGCATTCGGTCGTTTCTTCCCCATCATAGGCCCTCTTCTATATAATCGTGCCAACAAAATTATTAACATCTATGGTCTGAATAAATACAATTTGAAAAATGAACTGACCAAGTGGCTTCTGCAATTTAATTACCAAACCACTGAAGATCTACTTCAGGTTCAACATTAACCTTCTTGCCATAACCATCCTTTTAAACTGCTTTAACCCCTCATCATCATCTTCATCATCATCTATAGCCAGGGCAATCTTGCGATGCCCAGACTCTCATGAGACTGGTAGTAGCAAGAGAGCTACTCATCCACTGCACGTCACCCAAATCACTTTTACTTTTACTTTCACCCTCGTATAATATTAAATACCTACACAGACACACTATACTACATACTTCTCTCACTCATCCACACACACACACACACACGCACGCCCAACACCCACACGCACGCTTCTCGACGTTGTAGCTGGACGCAGAAGGTGGAAACTGATCCCTGAGACACAGTTCTATACTAGTTCAGAGGTCAGAATATACCCAATCCGTACAGCTACTTCGGATATTATTATTAGATTTACAAAAGGCACACATAAAGTACACTTACATATTATTATAATATACAAGAGCATAGGACTATTTCAAATTTGCACTTGTCATTTCAAGTCTTTAGCTTTAAGTTAGCTTTAAGCAAAGGTCGTCTGTAAGAAATCGCCCCGAGCGATAAGACCGCCCATTGCAGGATAATCTATTCTTTTCTTGAATGTACTAGTTATTAAGTTACTTTAAGTTGTCCGCAATAAAGCTTTTATTATTATTATTATTATTATTTGTTTTTTTTTTGTAAATATTAATCGTTGGATTTGAATCGGTACTAATCGATTACTATTTCCCAGCTTGGTTTCAGTGCATAAGATTTTATTTCGTAAACGATTGACGATGAAGTGGTGTGTATGCGGGTTCCGTATTGAAACAGTCGTCAAATAACTCGTTCAACACTTTTTTTAGGATGTAAGTTTTTCCTTAGAGATTATAGCATTTTATTTGAATATAGTCTATTTTCTATAATAGTTGTTATAGTCTACCCATAAGTAGATAAGTAAAATGGTTCAATTAGTATTAGAATTCAGCAAATTAGATGTGTATACGCCGGTAAGTAAAATAAAATGAGTTATTAGAATAGAGGAAGTAACACATATTCCCTTTTGTATGCAATTGAAAGTAAACTAATTTAGGTACGTAGGTAGGTACTTTAAATATAATTTCAGTAAATTGAGTCTGAAGGTTGTTCAGACACTGCCTTACGGAATTGAAAACAAATCTTTATTATTTTTGTGGTGTTCAGTTAAAAGATTGATTGTTACTAATTTTAGTACGTTACGGAACATTATCTTACACTTGCATTTTATTGTAAGAATAAATGAAACCTTGGCATGAATTTACCAAAAGTAACCTGTAAAAAGGCCGTGGCAAATTTATTGTTGTAGAGATGATATTGGCACTTTTGGTTACTTGGTGTACATGTCGAAAGATGGTCAAATAAGTTAGGGCGAAGATTATTGAGAAAAAGATTTGGTTGTGCCTTAGCGAAGGAATCAAGAGCACGATGGGAAAAATCTTTGCACTAGAGTGCAACACGTAACTTTTCATCCCACCTCAGCGAGGAAATGACTAGGAACAATGCGCACGTAAAGAAAATTAAAATAAAAGTACACACCAAGAAGGTTCCGAGCCTGAGCTTTTAACAAATTAAAAAAGGTTGTATGATAAGTTCGGCACCATGGAGGTAGAAGTAAATAGGTTTAATGATGTTTTTAATTAGTGCACAGGAAGTTCTAAATTAAATTTTACTTTAGCGGATAAAAGTGGCTTTCAAACTCAGATATCGAAGAGAAAAAATACCTACACTTTCCGAGATGGGGGATGACAATTCTAAATAAAGAAGAGATGGGAATATTTTGAATTTACGGTTATCCGTACGTTTCGATAGCGTTCCTCTCAGATACCAAAATCTGCCATTAGAGGTGCATGTCAGTAACCTAGGGGCCGAGAAACAATGCTTGAATATAGATTTTTGACACTTCAATGGGGAACTGCCAAAAAATCTATGCTTGAGGATCGACTCAAGCATTGTTTCTGTATACGGGCCTAGGTCTGAAATTGAACGAATCATATCTATGTATTTTTTCTTCAGTGTACGTAAGCACTAAATTCTACCACACCAATAAATTGATGCAATTGAAAGTTCATGTCAGCTTTTAGCGTGGAAATAGTCGCAACAATAAGTTGCACAAGAAAACGATCGGTATGTAAGGTCAAGTTTAAAACAAAACTCAATGAGTGAATGCATGACGGATGCACTAATTATTGCTTTGATGAAACTTCCTGGGATCAAAATAGGACAATGAGCGACTTTGAGTTCATTTTTTTAATGAACCTTGAAGGAAAGCTTAATCTCCTCTGCAAAAACTACATCCGTTGCATAAACATTCCTATATTGCACTTCTTCATAGTCGTATCACCCTTTAAGATTGGTTCGTTGAAAATTTTCCGCCACTCCTCTCGCACCAACTATGCTCTTCTGGAGCATTCGTTGAGAGTGACATCTATGACTGCCTTGATTTGGTTCGTCTAACTCATGGGTGACTTGCCGCCAGCTCTTTTGCCTTCAAACTTCCCCTGCATGCACCATCAGGTGTATGGAGACCTCTTCACGAGGCAACACGTGCCCAAATAAGACACACTCACTCAATACAAATTTAAATTATACTCAGTTTATCCAAACATTACTAAGCGTATATTTTTTTGCCAAATAAAAGCCTACATAATCCTCTTATTATTTTATAAACGTAGGCACCAGAATCATTATTTTCGTTGGGGGGATAAATGTAAAAAAAATGTAATAAATGTAAGTAGGTACAGGGCTACCGGTTAGGCGTAATCCAATGTCGCAATTTTTACGCATTACGATAAATGCATTAAGTAAAATGCATAACTTCAAATTGCGGTAAAAATTCGTCACGGGCTAGGTTTACCAAATCGCAATTGTTTGTGGTTTGTAACAAAAAATAACTACAATTGCTAATGTTTGACAAAAAACCGTCGTAACAACCTTTGTAGGTACTTAATATACCTGCACATAATTATTTAATTAGAGATTGCTAAAATTGGCTCGGCGGATCAAACAAAATAATTATCTCCTATACCACCTTATACACGCATATTATTTCTTCTGTGCCTTGTCAATTCGTAATGATTTTGAAAGAAAGGTACCTACGTTATTATTTCTAAGTTATAATTACCAATGTGATAAAAAAGAGCAGTCCGTGTCAAAAGCTTGTATTTTTATATGGCTGGGTATTGTTAAAACTAAACTGTCCAAACAATACGAATTAAGATTACAATAAATACCACAAATTACTTACACTTTGATAAAATCAACTGCCAACCGGACAACATCTTGAATTCGTTCGAATCACCATCAACACTAAAAAACTTTGTTGTCCAACTTTTTCACAACAGTTTACACTGAAATTCACTTTCAAGTCTTACAAAAAGTTTGCTCTAGATTTTTATGTTTTTTAATATTTCCTTTATTTTTAAACTTCGAATTCAATGTGCAAAGAGTTTTATAAGGTGCGGTTTCGTACGGATGATATCCCTTGCGGTTTATGTCATGCGCGCATTGAAATACAACCTACAATAGGCGCTCGCGCACCATTCCTGCCTCTATATACCTCAGCGATCCGAAGCATCCGAGAGCTGTGGCCCAGCGAGAACCATCTGCCTTCTCGTTCAAAAGTTGTAGGTTTGAATCGAGGAGTTTTGGTGATATTCGTTTCATAAGGATTTAGCTTAGTCCACCTTTTCTCGGTAAAGCTTATTTTTTTTTATAATAGGAGCTCAAGTTTTAATATTATAATAATATACTAGTGGGGTCAAAAGTTTAGGTAAAGTTTTTACATGCGCTGACTGAAATATGTTTGAAAACATAATCGTTTCTTTTAAATGTAGAAAATATTATTGAAATTGAAGTGACACGATTGAATGTGGCATTGTAACCAAAAACAGGGTATTCAACTCGATCGTTGTAGTAGGTTAGGCGTACCTAACTGACACCTGCAAGATAGTAAGTATACTTAAGTGCCAGACGTGAATACAAAATGAAAAATTATCTAGTGTTTAAGTCTTAGCGCAAGTGGCTGTATGCCTATGACTACGAGTGTACAGTATGTTATGAGTTGAGTTCTAAAACTAGAACTTCCAAATCTTACACTTGAAATTCTAGAGTTGTCTTGTTCAACAAAAAACTAGGTACCTGATATTACTTATCATTTCAACACTAACTCAATAGCCCCGTAATACTTTACCCGGATTACGGCACAACATTCCGAAATCGGAACCTGTTTTCGTAATCGATCAAGTTCAATGCGAATGTCAATTTGCCAAATCTTAATAAAATCAAATGGCAACAGCAAACTTTTAAGTAATTGCGTAAATATTTGGTTTGCTTAATACATATCATACCTACGCACCTCTACTACGTATACAATTTAACAAATACCCAATTCTTTCATTGTGAAGTTTGAAGTTCCTATGTCATGACATTTTAAACATTTATGAAGTGGTGTTTCTACAAATAAATATCACAATATACTCACATTTTTAGTTTATTTGAGTATTTTAAGAATACCAAACTCTACCACAAAATGGTACGTATCTTCTATCTTCTATCTTGAATGTTTTTATTTATGAGGTACCTAATGGTTTTGTTTGCTACATTTTAAGTGACAATATAAAAAAACAAACAACTCTACTGTATGTTTATGTATGGATGTGTATGTTTGTGCAAGAACAACCTCACCGCACCTCTATGCCCCTTTCGAATGAAAATGTCCCTATCTCAAAAGAGGTTCATGACAGTTTCGAAATAGTCCTTACGTTCGAAACATTGGTATATATTCAGATGAGAAGAGAAATCAGAAATCCTGCATGGTACCGCCGAAATAAACCCTAAAATACAATTCAACCTACCCGGTTCATGAGTTTCAGACAGAATACTAACAATTGCCCTCCTCTTCCATTCTGATCACGTTGTGAAGCATCTCAGTGGTACGGAAATTTGGTCGATTAGGATGGATGGATTAGGCTGAGCAATTAGCAGGTGCTTAGCTCACTTTCCTGCCACGTGCCATTGAATAAACATTATATCTGCAGTAGTGAAACTCAAGACATGCGCTAAATACATCGACGACGCACCTACTCCTACAGAATCTTCGGTTGTCATGCACGTGTTTGCGAACAAAGGTTTTCCCCAGAACGGTGACCGTTATTAAACTACTGTCGTCTTTCTCATAGACCACTTTCAAAATTTTGCTGGTCCCGGTGGACCTGCCCTGCTGAATATATATAATGCTGAATGTATATTCCCAGTCATCAAAAAAGTATGGAGATTAGATCTAACTATGGACTGCGTTGCGGCTGAGTTTTCGTAAAAAAAGTGAGAATTTATTGGTTAATTAATTAATGTATAGGTGAAGCCAATATTTTAGTTCTACACTATCGAAACCAGATAAATTTTCGTAGCTTACAAATTGTGACCCCCCATTTGGTCACGCTTTCGTAGACCCCCGTTGAGTTCTTTGTACCTGGACTACGTTGGGAATCAATGGTCTAACTGAATGCGCGAAAAAAACTGAAGAATCCCGATATATGTTTGCGTCTTATTTATTATCGAGGTTTTCCTACTCTAAGGTACTTTTGAAAGGAGAATTGTAAAGAGTAGAGGTACCTAGGTTTTCCTATGAATGACACACTTTCGCGTGATATTTTGTATCGGTATAGGTATCGACGGTAAAGCTATTAGTAACTCTATAGTTATAGTGACGTCTTTATCATAGTGTTGTAAATAATATTGTTGCGGCAATCAATCTGTTGTTCTTATGGTCTTGCGATGTTTGGCATTGAATTCAGATGATCAGCATCAATTTATTTTTGCGTCAAAGAAGGCTTGTCAATTTAGAATAGTGCGTAGTCTATGAAGCAAAGAAATCTGTGACAGAAGCTTCCTAATTAATCAATTTATTGCCAAGTCAGCAATAAATTGATTAATTAGGAAGCTCCTACCGTGGGTTGTGGGTTCGACCAGCTCAAATTGCTCAGCGCTCAAACTTCGGATTGCTCAAAGTTATATTATCATCATCAACCTACATCAGTCTACTGCTGGACGTAGGTCTTTGCCAAGACGAGCCTCAGAGCCCGGTCTTCAGCTCTTTTCCTGCATTGCTTGCCAGCGCAGATCGTTGCCCCACCTTGCCGGAGGGCGTCCTACACTACACTACGCTTACATAAACGCGGTCTCCACTCAAAGTAGTATTCGTTTGATTTCCAACGAATCTCCGTCACTACCACTTCAGCTTGCTAATCCTATGATCAATGGATAGTATCCGCAAGTTTAAAATACTTCCGTCACTTTTTTAGACTTTACAGAAGTCAAAAATACGTATTTCATAATCATATTAATTATTTATTCATGTCGCAAATATTCATAATATCAATCATTTATCGCAAATATTTATTTGCAGGTACATGACGGATAACGTTACTCTGAGTTCAATAAACTTCATTCAAACTTACTAAAGCTAATAGCTACGAAATAAATGATAGCTTCCAGGTTGTTCATGACTTTTGATTTAAAATAAAGCTAGCTAGTGAAAAAAAAGTCTAATTTACTGTCAAATTTCATGCTCACTCCACCAGATAAATCAGAATTAATTTGGGGAACTACTAGTAATTGTTTCAATTTATTTTTGCGTCAGCAAAAGGAGGCGCGTCAATTTAGAATACTTACCTATATTACGCATATTACGCTGCGAGTAGACAGCTCCCATTCTGTATTAATGTTTTCCTAATAACCACTCAAGAACAACGTCTAATACGATGGGGAAAATCGGTCTCGTTTGGACGGGTCTAAATGATGCTCAACTATTTTCTTTATTTTCTGCATAAGCCTTGGACTTGTCATAAACAAAAGAAGAAATATTTTGATCGGAAGTATGACAGCGTCTTGCTAGACATGGTGAAACACCTAAGCCTCCTGAGTTTTTGGCTCTCACTCACTGTAGGTATATTTCAAAACTTTCATATTTTATGGGAAATGTCAGAATTTATTTTCAAAATGAAATAAAGACTAGGATTTCCTATGTGATAACGGATATGTGTTTACCTGCAAGACTTCAATATTGAAAATGTATCAAAACCAATAATGAAGTAAAATACAATGTAATCTGTTCATTTAGTTTGCTGTTGTAGGCATACAGGGTTATTCATTATTAGCTGCAAATACTCAGGAATTAGGTTCAACAAATAAAATAAAAAATATTTATGAAATGATTTTTTTAAGTTTTGTTATGAAAATCCCGAGAAAATCGATAAAGGAATCATTGGCGCCTGACCTATTTTGACCTTTGATCCGCGCCCGCGCGCCGTGAGCGACACTCTGCGTTCAGTCACCGCCTGGGTGGGTCATCGCCCTGTTCTCCATGGTAATCATTATGCGATAGCCGTAAAGAAATTAATAAAAATAAAATTTTGATACAAAAACTGAAATCAAAATTAAAAAAAAACATTTCATAAATATATTTTATTTTATTTGTTGAACCTAATTCCTGAGTATTTGCAGCTAATAATGAATAACCCTGTATACCTTCAAGTGGGTTTCCAGCTCTAAATTTTCTCTCCGAGAGGACATTGTGAAAAGTCGTAGGTACTAATGGTTTAGTATTATTGTTACTTTGTTTTTCATACCTATGTGACAAAAACTCTAGTTATGTATAAGAGTCTGAATCCTGTTTCTAAGTGATTCTAGTGATTTTATTCAATAAATAAAATAATTTTATTTATCTTTAGCGCACAGATGCTTGCTAGTTTCTATGTTGTACAGTCTAGGTACTTACATTCTCTAGCCGCAACAAAACACTTAACTAGAAATTCCTTCCATATTATTTTGAAGTTTAGGTGTTATAATAAACCCACGATGAGATCACCTTATTTACTTAAATTGTTAAACAAATAGATACCGATTGGTGTGTGTTTTGGTTCACTGTATGTTCAGTAGAACTTCTGCGAAAACTCATACTTAGATACCTACTACCTCTCACGAGAATAAGAAAAACATGATCGCTATCAGCCTGAAAAAGTCTACTGCCTGGATATTTTATAGGCCTAATGCACTCTTTGACCCACGTGTCCGCAACAAAGAAATATATTATTAAGAATAACATATAGGTATATATTATTTGCAGAAGGATTTTGGTAAACGGAGCTTTGTCGAAACCTAATCTTCTGTTGCGATCCCATATAGCAAGAATTATGTCAAACACTGGATCTTTTCATGATGCTGATGATCATGATTTTAAAATTCCATTCAATACAAAAGCAAAACAATGTCAGCATCTAACCAAACAGAATAGTTGCTACATTTTTTGCGAGAAAAAAATATGTAGTGTTGATGCAACCGAGGTATATCTACATACCTGCCTCTCATGTTTTATGTGCTAATGACCGATAATTAAATACACAATACCTGAAGCCAAAAATAAATACAATACAATCTGAAGTATGTGCTTGCAAAATAAAGGAAATCTAAAGAAGGATTACTATAGACATACTTTGTCGTGGAGACAAAAACATCTTTAAGGACGGAGACGGGACGGTTTTTTTAAACAACTATCTGATGGAACAACTTTTGGCCCACCTGATGTTAAGTGGTAACCACCGCCCATAACAAAACATTTCCTCGCAGGCCACGGCTATCAGGAACATGCCCTATGATGCACTGGCCTGCATCTATCAACTTGAGGTATTTCAAATGTTCAGCCTCACTTGCAGTTATTTCACCGGCACCCACACTCTTCAAACCGAAACACAGCAATGCTGCTTCACGGCAGAAATAGGCATGGTGGTAGTATTAGGTACTTCTCTGGACGAACCCTTTACAAAGAGCTCTACTACTACTTATATCATGATGAAAAAAATAATAAAAAAACCTCGGCAACGGTGACGCGAATTCATTGGATTTTTCCCATCTCAACAAATTCTTTACTTCAAAAATCCTTTCAAATCTTTGGTGGTAATCGGTCCAGAAGTATGACCCACCCCTATGACCCGTTAAGTTTTCGGGAGTAGTCTTTTTACAACCACTTTTACGCAGCTGCAAACTTCAAACCTTAGTCTATAGATCCGGTACGCGAACTGACATTAAATTATACGCAGGTAATGAAATTTAAAAGTCTTCCTTGCCTAGATTATTATTCTATCAGCATTTTTTTATATCGAGCAATAAATTCGGCGCTTTACCGGAATTTAACTTGTGCATTTTTTCCTCAGACCAAGTAAAACGGTATTCTAATATTAGATTCAACCAGGGTCGCAGCCTCGCTCGCTGAAAGGAAATCGGAGACAATCCAAGTCTATTGTGACACTCTTTCCTCATAAAACTACAATGATCTCTCTGGATCATTGTTGTTGATATTTTATATACTATTATGACTGCTTTATGATGAAAGATTATGAAAAACAATATTATGCTCACTCTTTAATAGTTGAAGAATATTTTGATTTCAAGAACCTCATAACATGTATATTGGACAATAAAAATGCATGTTTTATTATAATGTATATCGAAGCGGAATTGGAGACGCTTTTTTTTTGGACGCTGTTTTTAGCATGCGTTGCACAACGCTCGTGTTTTGACCCTCACCAATAAAGCTCGGGTGATGTTTCGGGCATTGACTGCACTTGTCATGAACTAATGACCTTAGTGTATCGTTGGATCCGATTCGCACAAAGTTGAAATGAGTATGTTTATATAACTATTGAATAGAATACATTTAAAGGACTTGGAGGTGACCCTAAAATGTGGTGTTCTATAACCAAATTTATAAAAAAAAAGAGTTTAAGTATTTATAAATAAAATCTGCAAATTAATAAGTAATCTAAATTTAATTCTAAATGTAGTTATAGATAAATAAAAAAAAAGCGGCCAAGTGCTAGTCGGACTCGCCCATGAAGGGTTCCGTAGCAGTAAAAGTAGTATAATAAAGAAGTTAATAGTTAATATAATAGTTTTGTAGTTCGTCGAAAGGTTGCGGTTACTACTAACTACTAACTAGATTTCGTTCAAAGCAAATATCGTTGGAAGTTTACATAGTAATGTACATCATAATTATATTTTTTTAGTTTTATCATTCTCTTATTTTAGAAGTTACAGGGGGGGGGGACCAACATTTTACCACTTTAGAAGTGTCTCTCGCAAAAACTATTAAGTTTAGAAAAAAAAACGATATAAGAAACCTCAACATCATTTTTAAAGACCTATTCATAAATACCCCACACTTTGATGAAAATCTGATTAATCTGATGAATTTCAGTTCTAAGTATGGGGACCCCCAAAATTTATTGTTTATTTTTATGTTTGTGAGAAAATCTTAATACGGTTCACAGAATACATCTACTTACCAAGTTTCATCAGTGTAGCTCTTACAGTTTCGGAGAAAATTGGCTGTGACATACGGACGGACAGACATACAGGCAGAACGAATCTATAAGGGTTCCGTTTTGCCATTTGGCTACGGAACCCTAAAAACCGAGAACATGGAAATAAAATAGAAGATAATAATAATCTTCAGATAAAAATAAAAATTTGCTGAATAATTATTCTGTTATGTTAAATTATAAGATTTGGGTAATAAAGTTTACGTGATAACATGTTGCAAAGACGTCTCTTCATAAACAGGTTTTACAACTTAAAGATCCCAAACCGATTTAAGGACAACTTGCAAATTTTGAATAAAAAAAAATTGAATTTTTGAATTCTGGTACATAATAACAAATATGACAACAAAAAACTAGTTTTACTAAAGACAGTTATTAGGTACTACATACCTATACCTAGTGTACCCACTACCCAAGCTCTTTCATTCAAAAACTGGTGTTTAAAAAAAATACCGCCAATTTTTTTTATTGTTACCAGATTTTTTTTTAAGAAATAACTATAAATCGCCTCTATACCTACCGTATTTATAAATGTTTCATAACAAAATGGACTTGACTTTTTGTTCGAGTGATACCTAAAGCCCACTTTCCCGCAATTACAATAATTGGACAAATTATACCAGTTATTGAATCGTTTCTATTGGGCTCTTTTTTTGGGCAAAAACAAAATCAACCAACATTATGTTGATAATTTAGTAATACAGGGTGTAAAAAATCTGCTCCAGAAAACCTAACTAGAACATGTAGAATAATAAACTCGACCTCCAAAAAAAATGATGTTCTTAATACTTTTTTTAAGGTTCTGAATAGTTCTGATGTATCTAAAAAAATATGTCGTGAGATCATGATCTTACAGAAACTTTCGAGACTTAACTTAAATTGATCAGTTTCCTCAAACAAATCTAATGTTTTTTTTTTTTTTTTTTTTTTATTGTGGACAATTCACACAACACTACCCAGCCCCAAACTAAGCAGAGCTTGTAATATGGGAACCGGATAGCTGATATAATACTTGAATATATATTTTTTTGTAAATACATACTTAGAATACAATATAACACCCAGACAGAGAACAAACATTTATGTTCACCACACAAATATTTGTTCCCGGTGGGGATCGAACCCACGACCTGCGGCGCAGAAGGCAGAGCTACTACCAACTGAGCTAGAGGCCAGGCCAATGTTACCTATTCATTTTCGACACTTTAGTTTGCAACCTACCTATATTTTTTTTTTTTGCAATACCTACTACTAATACCGAACTTGCCTTGATCTCAATACGGGGAAGTCCAAGTTTCAGGTAGTTTACTAACCGTTTTCCTCTACTTCTTAAATGGGTAATTTCTTTATTTTCCTCAGTGCAAATAGTGTTTTCTCGTATAGCATGTGACTTGTATTGATGCAAACTTTATGATACAGATTATGAAAAAGACGCATCACTCGTTGTTGCATATACCTAAGCACTTTCTCAGATCATGGAAAACACGCACCACGCGACGTTGCCTGTAGGCACTTTTTCAGATCATGGAAAAGACGCACCACGTAAAGTTGCCTGTTTTATGTTTTAGTACCTTACCTACATACAAACGTAAGCAGCTATGGTGCCTTTCATCATTATAAGCAACTCGTATCTTACCTACGTACTAAGTTCAGTACTAACATAGCAAACATAAGCCTTGGTAGAAGCCGTCTTTTTTTTATACAACTTAGCTGATGAAACAAGCATATGGCCCACCTGATGTTAAGTGGTAACCATTGCCTATAATATAATAAATATAACATTGCCTCGTATGTCACGTACGTCAGGAACGTGCCTACGATGCACTTCCCTGCGTCCATCAACTTGAGGCATCGTGCCAGTAGTTTTGCCGTCTTGTCAGTTTTGGTCATTTTTAACCAACTTCTTTTAAAAAAGGAGGAGGTTCTCAATTCGGTTATATTCTTTTTTTTTATGTTTGTTACCGCATAACTTCGTCATTTGTGAGCCGATTTGAAAAAATATTTTTTTATCTGAATGGTAGGTAGGTACTGCTTTCAGATTGGTTCCATTTTAATTTTATTAAAATCGGTGTTGTAATTTTTTTTTAATGTTTGTAACTGCATGCCTCCGTCATTTATGAACCGATTAAGTAAATTATTTTTTTATTAGGTTATTCTTACGTCCAGATTGTCCCAAACAAATTTCATAGCCGTTTGGCAATGAAGTCGGTTTCTCTAGTTTTTTAAACTTATAATTATACATCCAGATCTTGACTGGCCTCTTAGCTCAGGCGGTAGTAGCTCTACCTTCTGCGTAGATCGTGGGTTGGACCACCGAGAAAAAATATTTTTGTAATGTAAAAAGATGTTTTTCTCTGTCTAGGTGTTTATTGAAGTATTCTAAATATGAATGTGATTTCCAAAAAAAATGTGTATGAGTATTATACCAGCTATCTGGTTCCCATAGTACAAGCTCTGCTTAATTTGGGGCTAGACGAAATGTGAATCGTCCTTCATATTTATTTGTTTATTATCTTTCCCTGTCAGAGCTACACCGCTTGCTATCAACAAATCTTCCAATGTAATGCCCTGCTCCACTTTAGTTTCGTAATGGGGTCTCCAATATCAACGACCTTCGTCCTACGTTAGATTTCCGATAGAAATACTGTGATTGACGCAGGTAGAGTAACAAATGTACCTATTGCCGTTTAGCTCTACAATAAAATATCTTTGTATAGGATTCTCAAACTTATCAAAAAAGAAGAAGGTTCTCGACATGAGTGTTTTTTTTATGTTTGTAACCAAATAACTCCGCCATTTATCAACCGATTCAAAAAACTCTTATTTTTATTTGAAAGGATGCGCCTCCAGATTGGTTTGATATACCTAAATTTCATCAAAATCGGTTCAGAAGTTTGGTTATGCAATCGGTTTTTCAAGTTTCTTAACCTTAATAATAAATAATAAAATAAATATTGTGGACAATTCACACAACACTACCCAGCCCCAAACTAAGCAGAGCTTGAAATATGGGAACCGGATAGCTGATATAATACTTGAATATTTTTTCTTTGTAAATACATACTTGGAATACAATATAACACCCAGACAGAGAACAAACATTTATGTTCACCACACAAATATTTGTTCTCGGTGGGGATCGAACCCACGACCTACGGCGCAGAAGGCAGAGCTACTACCAACTGAGCTAGAGGCCAGTCTACTTATTTTATAACAGCTTCAATCCTTAGACAATTTTCTCATCAGTTTCCCCAACATTTTTCATGACGCCCAATGATTAACAGCTACCGGTTAACTTGTAGCAATTTACTTGGCAAGTGAACTGTAATTGACGGGTTCACTACCGGTGCCACCGTGCCGCCGTAATGGCTGTAGGCGCGGCAGACTGCATGGCACTGCTACACAAGTACCCGCATAACTAGCCTAGTCAAACCACAGATTCAATTAAACGCATGTTGGTACAGACTGCTTCAAAAGTAGATGGTAATTAGTTACACCTATCATCTACATTGAAAATCAAAATTGTATTAATTCAGTTGTATCAAAAGAATCACTTTGTAGCTAGGTGAGTCAAGGTGCCAGTTCCACGTGACCAAGCCTAGAAAAACAGGCAGCAAACTACAACAAAAGCAATACAAAGAAATAGTTGCAAAGGCAGCACACGCTAAAACGCTTAATTATGGTCTTCATCATTATAGGCGTCTCGTACTAACCCACTGCTGGGCATAAGCCTCCTCCCTCAGACTTGTCCGACACTCGTTGGTTTTAGGCCTTTTGCCCACCGGGCTGGTCTTAATTCAGAAAAATTCATAATCTATTGAATCAACTATCACATCTTTTTAGCGAATAATGACTGAACTGAGTATAGTGAGTTCAATCAAACGAAAGACTATTGTTTTTTATTATGCTCATTTTAGAATGTATTTAAAGTAACATACAACGAACGCCTTAACCTTGTAAGTCCAAGAAATAAACTAAGTTGAGATCACATGGGAGAGATTCGCAATTATTATAGTGACTTTTTGAGGCATCTCATCAAAATATAGACCAGAGATTTGACCAAAATCTTCATGATTTTTTTTTTATTACTCAACCCTTGCTACCGACTGTAACGGTAATGTTACAACGATAGTGCCAACAAAATTTTAGATAAAGCTGGTATTTGGAGCGCAATTAGCATTTTTTGTGTCGTTGAGACCGTACTGTAACTTGAGCGAGCATGCCATTTGCCTAAAGTCAGTTTTAAAAACCAGATCAGATCGGTTTTAAAGGAAACTACATTACCTGCCTACCGATTTTAAATGGCCTCACCCAACAAGTAGACATTACTTAAACTCTCTTTCAAGCACACTTACAAAGGTACCTACACATACTGGTTTTATCCTGTGATACATGGACTCCTAGGAAGGTTGTGTAATCAGGAGAAACCAAACATACATACCACACCACACTCATACACTAAGGTTTAGACCCTACCTCACACAAGACATTTGCAGGCAGGCACACCGCACAAACACACTTCAACACATACCTACTTATACTTAGCTCTCTTTTTGTTTAGTAAGCCATTATACCCACTTAATACGGTTTAACGATACTAGTTTTCTTTTATCCGAAAAAATTTTATCCGCTATTGGCTGTAAATTGTTTTATAGGATTCGTTTTTTACACCTGTGGATTTTGTTAATAAAATAAAATATGTTTTTTTTATTTTGTAAGATTAGATTATCTACCAGAGATGATGATGAAACTGGGGACTTATTGTAAGTAATAAGCTAATAAGGTTCTTATGTAGGCCATAATCAAAGTGATGTTTAGAATGCAATAAAATAATAGGGAAATAAGTTTTTTTTATTCGTTTGGTCCTAGATCTTGATAGGTAGTTGAAACGAGTTGAAGCAAAAAGTAACTTCCTCATTCTAAACTTAGATCGATCATGATATCGTCATGGTATCGATTACTGAAAAACAGAGGCTGAATCTTATAGGTAGGTACGTTTATAAGAGCTCTTCAGCTCTTCAGATAATAATGTGATGTTCTGAAATCCTAAACGGGTTCATAAGACCGAGGACAGATTATGTGCTTCATTTTATCGTTTAGTTGTTGGTATTAATTGACCCGATTCCAAATTCGCTTTATAATTCTAAGCTAGAATTCCAAACTAAATGTATAGTATGTATTTTTGAATTACAAACGTCCTTCGAGCCGGATCGATACAGCGATCGGGACATTGGCACAGAAAATGAAATAAAACTACGCACACATCGGTACCTAGTAGGTAATTATCGCACTAAAATATCGACACTTTATTTTCTCAAGTAGGTCAAGTACTTCTAACTGTAACCTACATAAATATTAGATTAACCTAATAAATAAGTACAATTTAATTCACCATGTTTCTACTTGCCTAATTATTAGGAATATCAAACTGCATTTACCTAATATTTTTTAACGTTTAAATTGTAAAAATGCAAACCCGCGTTTCCATAATCTAACTTAGGTGAACAGGTGATTAGCTAGAAAATTTTCCTATTGAATTTTCCTACGACGACCGTCAAGCGTCAAGTGAGAGTAGTCTTTCAACGCAGTGGAACTTTTCGCGTGTCCCACTTTACTGGCGCGACCAGCGCTTATCGCCACTTATGTCCGTACTATAGATTCGATCACAGTAGCTGCATTGCTAAATAAAGTGCATACTGAATCTTTATAGACATTACATTAGATATTGATATTCGCATCTTTTGGTTTCTATGCGAAATTGTCGGCTAGCGTATGTATTGCTAACCACGGGAACTCCCCAAATCAAATCCCAAAATCTACCTAAGTTTTTTATGGAAATAACCCCTATAACCCTACCTTTAACTAAGATGTACCTACAAGAGGAGTGATTATGATTACAGATAGGTATAGTAGTAGGCAACAAGTATTGCACATCGGTTAATTTCGGCTTCATAGAGAGTATGCGTCAGAAAGAGATAGCGCTCTACGAAAGTAGAAGAGCCGATGTGCTATATTTATTGCCTGCAACCGTAAGCAAGATATAAAAAAGTGGTTTCATCAACATCATCATCACTAACCTGGATTAGAAGACTCTTTAGATTTCTGCAGCAAAGGCGTCCGTTCCAATCCACAACGTTTGCCAAGCGATACTGAGTCGAATGTAGTAGCGTTTAGCAATGCTTTTTCAAAAAGTGTCATCACCATAATAACTTCACTACACTTTCTTTTATGAAAAATTCACTGAACCCGAAATAGGAGATAACAGAAAATGGAACCGTCTGCTATGAGGTCTTTAAACTGTCTGTGGTCAGTTTAGTAATTATTTAATTAAATTGTTCATTGATAAGAGGGAAGTTACAGGAGAACAGGGTTATTCACACAATAATAGTATTATGTTATGACACGTATTTCGTAAACATCTTAGACGGATAGTAATTACAGGTATTTTACCTATACCTATTTATAAGTGTTTTCTGAATTATACTGGTTTTCTTTAATCAATTGTTAACCCTATTTTCCCAAAGCCTTGCACACATCTTAGCGTTCTACGGGACATCTGCTGTTCCATGTTGCATGACTACTGAATAAATCCTACGTCAAAACGTCACGCACACAGTATAATGCACTGGTGAGCACTCACACAGACTCAAAACCAGAGCCAGAGACTGAGCCAGACAGAGCTCATGGTAGGCCTATATACAGTGAATCGCTGTCAAATAAGACAGTGATATTTGATAGTGTTTCAGAAATCCTGCAGCTGTTATAAACAACATTTTCTTAGAATAATAGTTAGCCTTAATGTAATTGTTCAGACTAGTTTCCAATATAGGTAAAGAAGTAAGGTTATTAATATGGCAGTAAATATTAACGTAAAATAAGAAGAAATAGCAAAAAAAGTCAATAACTTTCTCTTAAGCCTAAGAAAAAACGATAAGCTACGTTAATGGAATAAGGGAGTTGTAGATACATTTTTGACTGGCCTTTTAGCTTAGTTAGTAGAAGCTCTAATTTCTATGCCATCGGTCGTAGGTTCAATCCCACCGAGAACAAAATATTTGTGAAGTGAACGCAGATGATTATTCTCTATCTGGGTGTTATACTTATTGTATTCTAAGTACGAAAAAAAAATTTTTTATACTTAGAATACAATAAGTATACGAAAAAGTTTACAAAAAAATATACTTATAGGTTTTTTATCAGCTTTCCGGTTCCCAAAGTACAAGCTTAATTTGGGGTTAGATAGTGGTGTGTGGATTGTCCACAATGTGTATTATTTATTAAATATATAATGAGGCTTAGCTCACGTGCATGGTGCTTATTTTATAAAATAATATATTTATACTCGTGGGTAAGTATTTGATTTGATCTCGGTACCTCATGAATAATGTAAAAACTTCCAAGATTTACACAATCAGTATAATTATGCTTGCATAAAATCATAGACGCATTTTATGAATAACCCAACGACATTGCGACTAGTTGTCACGGAAAATCACGCATATACCAATTAACTAAGTAGACACTTTACTGTTATAATCTTCTGTAGATATGTAATGTAAACAAAATAAACATTTACAACTAAAGATAATATCTTATTACAACTCATTAGTCTGAGGCGACCGACCCTTTAATCTTTCTATCACCATCCTATTATACCATACAAAGTGATATTAGCTCTTCACGGTCAATTCATCTTATTTTTGGCATATTTCAGATTCTATGCACGTCCATTTTACCCTTCGTCTCATACAAATACGGTCCTCAACTTGTCTGTTTCTGGCGCTACTTTAAAACTTCTACTATTATTTCAAGTTACTTTCTTTTGTTTTAGATGGGACAGTGACGTAATAGAACTTTTTTATCCTCTTATTTCTATTCTGCCGTCATACCAAGAAAGGTCTTAACTTACAGTTTTGTCAAAAATGAGTTAAACACAGATTTGGAATCAGCAAACAAAATGCTACCTTATGGGTTCACTTATAAAGCTGTAACTCTAATGAATTCAAAGATAACCTACAGATATTCGTCGTAACTACGTCAAAATTTGAGTCTTTTTTGTCTGAAAAGGCTTAATTTCAAAATTACGGCTTTTTGTTTAAGTATTCTCATCTTACTTGTCTGTAAGGCCGTTATTCCCTGATTTAAGGCCTTTTACATTGACACAACTTAAAATCACTTAGTGTTCGCTAACATGAAAAGCCTTAATTACCAAGATATCTCTAGTATCAGAATTCAAAAATCCACCCCACGAGCTTATTTCTACGTGATATGTATGTCTGAGATACGCTTTGAAAAAGGTATAGGCTCTTCAATGTTTTACAAAAACGAGTTCATTAGCCCAGATTATATACAGCTATAATGCATGAAATAAACCATCGGAAAGAAGGGTTTTTCTGCTCACGTACAAAAAACAAACCCAAAAAGAATAACGAGTGAGCGCAAAAATAATATCCTGCAAAAATTAGGCCAATTAATGCCAGCAAACCGAAAATTATTTAGGGAAAAATTGCATAAAAACAATGCTGCTGCAAACCTGGTGGTAGATAATGAAGACTGATCACCAAATAATAATTAAATGTTAGTAAAATATATTTTTGTTACATTAGAATTGTTTTTGTGTCATAATATAAGTCAAATGTAGTTGTCGCATTTGCGGGTAGAACCTTTCTTGTATAGCGGGAGTATAATTGATTCTGTCCAGTCTCTGGGCCAGTAGCTATGCTTCCAGATGTGATTACAGATCGTGTGTAAAACATCAATTCCGTTCTCGCCCAAGCACTTGATCACCTCCACCGTTATCTGGTCAGGCGCCTTCTTATCTTTGAGTCGTTTAATGGCGGTCTCAATCTCCACGTGCAGGGTTGAGGGTTCCTGTTCTAATAAGAGCCAGCCAAAAAACGGAGAGTCAGTTACGGGAAGTGCCTGGATATACAGCTGTTCACAGTACTCACGCCATGTATTTCCTATGGCCTCCAGGTCGTGGTTTGAGGTCCCATTCGTATCAACGTAAAATTCGTATGAACTAGCGTCTTATTTTCTTTACCTGACTATAGAAATCTATGCTTGATTGCTTGTCTCTGATTTCATACCCGATGTGATGATCATATAATTTTATACCTACTTAATCAAAGGCTTGGTTCTTCATTTCATTTCAGTGATTTTAATTTAAAATACCAGCCTTAAAAACTTTGTTTAGGTTAGTTTCCTGGCGAGAAAAGTCATAACTGAACAATTACGGCTTTACATGCATGTCGTTATTACATTCTATGAAATTAGGCCTTTTAAGTGAAGTATTGCTTATTAAATAATGATTTTTATGCTTAGTTAAAAAAGAAAAAATAAGATAAGGAAGTGAACGAAACTAAAAATCAAAACGAAATAGGATTCAAAACAAAGACATTTTTTTTTTACGTATTATAAAATAAAGTTCAATAACAAAAAACGTTTAGTAAATCGCCGGCCGTCATTTTGGACAAAACTTCGATTATCTCGAAATCAACTTTGACCAAGTTACGTCCTTTCTTAATATGACGGCAGTATTGTAGTCATGCTACTACTCTGTTTTTCTAGCCTCTGTTCCATGGAACCGTTAATTTAGGTACCTATTTATAAATAACTGATAAGTAGTTGCTAGTCGAACAAGGTTTCTTTCTTCGCAGAGCTCGTTTGCATAGAAATGGATTAAACCTTCCTAATACCTGCTATATTTGCAATGTTATCAATACATAAATAGAGAAAAGAAATAAAGCGATGGTGGCCTAGTGGAAGTGGCTCCGGCTTCTTCTGTTTTTTTTGTCCAAAAATGATGTGCACTGTGCTCTCAAACGGTTATGGAAAACATCGTGAGCAAACTGGGCGGCTTGTCGTAGAACCTCAAAAGTTTGAAAATTTTTCTCAAGTGCATGAAAGAAGCCTCTGTAATATATGAGGAGCACTTATAATCATTTCAATTTCATCACACTTTGAAACAAAGAATGGAGAAATAGACACTACGGGTATCTTATTGTTGTTTGTTTAGGAATATCAGAATTAAGTTCATAGATTAACATTCATCAGGAGGATCTTAGATACCTACTATTTATTTTGTATATTGTACTTAGTTGTACCTAATCGTATCAAACTGCGCCCTACTTTATATTTTAAAGATTGATAGACCAATTTCCGGTTTCATAGACATTTTCAAAGTAAACGGTAGTACTTTTGAAATCGTTTGATTTACTGTACAATTTTTAGAACAAACAATGCAAAAATATAAAACGGTGGTTTTTCGCGATTTGCGAATCATTTTTATCAGGAGCTTCTAGGTTTCTGTTGAAAAGATGAAAATAATATTGTTCTCGTTTTATTTTGCTGTAATAAATGCAGAAGTTCATTATGATACGATGATGATTGGTGATGTGGTACGGTCTATGGAGAAGCCATCTTGTGTGATATCGAAAGTCTGCTGGCCGTTTAGTAAGTAACCTATCTTCTAGACTTGTTAAACTTCATTATCAGCCTGAAGAAGTCCTCTGAAAACCAGCGCCGCACATTACCCACATGGGTTTTAAGCAGCATTAAGCTGAGACGGGACCCCTTTGCCCCACACAACACAGCTTGGATAGGTATTAGTGTAGCTACCTAACTACTTACTACCTGTCCAAGCAAATTTATGTTTATTTTTATATTTTTATGTTTTATGTTTAGTTTGTAGTTGTTTTTTTCTTCGTACTGTTACCTATACCTACTAATCTGTAAAACGTGTTTGTGGGTCAAATAAATAAGTTTTCTTTCTTTCTTTTTTTCTCTGCTGGACATAGGCCTCCCCTACACATTTCCAGCAAGAATAATTCTGAGCCCTTTCCATCCATCAACTTTCCGCGATCTTGACAATGTCGTCGGTCCATCTGGTGGGTATGTTACGTTACCCTACGTTTCGTCCGTACGTTCTTAATACCTACCACCTACGACCATATTTTGTCCCGCTGTATTATTGAGAAATTATGTTTATTTTACAGCCAAAAGAGTGAAACTCTATGCAACTCTGGCCGGAGAAAATGTGGCTCAAATAAGCATGATGCAGTTCCTTAGCTTCAATATGACTCCGAATTTACAAAGTCAAGAGCAAAACGTGGTGTTTTTGGCTGATCTCAACTGTCCAAACATTGTGAATTATTTAGAAGAGGTAATGCATGGTAGATATTCTTAGATTTCTGGGTAGGTTCAATGACAGACCCATTAGTAGCCCTAAAAAATATGCGTGGAGTGCCATTGAGATTTAGCAATTGGCTATCGATTGGTCTATGGTTCTGTAACACTGTTGAGTTATTGACTAACTTTGACGACCTACGGTTGCCATCTTGATGCGGTTTTTATAATGTTCTATGAAATTGATCGTTTTTTTTATAGAGCAGCTCTATGAACCTATTTCGATCACCGTTCCGGTGGGTCTTAGTCGGAGACTCCTTAAACGACTCCGAAACTAGCATTATACCTGATGCAATGTCTCATATCGCAATATTCCCTGATGCTGAAGTGGTTCTGGCACGACGGATAGACGACAATGTGTTTGATTTGCATTTCAGTAAGTATTTTTTCCGATTTATTCAATTTGTAATTCGTATCCTTTCATAACCACAAGCTTGAAATCAAGTAGCTAAAAGCACACCGTCCTCTACTTCTACATAATTCTTACAACAATCCAGATTTTTATAGGTAAATCTCGATGTCAAGAACGTTTTGTGTTCTAGTTTACAAAGTCAGTTCAGATGGCAAATGGAAAACAGAATATTACGGGCATTGGGACGAGACGAATAGGTTCAAGGAAGCTGATAACTTGACTGACTCTACCGCTTTGAGGAGACTGAACCTGGACGGTTTTCAGATCAAGATCTGCTATGTGCTTACTGATAATGATAGCATCAACCATTTGACGGATGAAGTGTAAGGGTTTTCTAAATTCTAACATACCTTTTATCTATACGTATCTAATGAAAAACTTGCTGCATGATTCACATTACCAAAATATAATGCCTTATATCTAACCAACGAGCTACTCATAGCCTCAAAGAAGAAACATATGTTTATACTTTTATCCTGTGCACCTTGAACTTCCTAAGTAATTTCATATTATGTATTTTCCAGAAACGACCACATAGACACGATCACCAAGGTGAATTTCCCTACGACGAATCATCTGCTTGACTTCCTCAATGCTGGTAGAAAATTTGTTTTTGCGAATACTTGGGGGTATAAAGTCAACGGGACGTGGAACGGCATGACGGGGTACTTGGTTAGACAAGAAGTGGAAATTGGAGGCAAGTAATTTTAGTTGTTTTTACGATATTTTGATCTAGTACTACATGATATTAGGATGCTGATATTTCAGGTACATTAAACCTTAATCTATTTGGTCCTATCTGTCTTTCAGGATCTCCAATGTTCTTTACGTCGGAAAGGATATCGATAGTTGAATACATAGCAAGCCCTACACCAACTCGTTCGAAATTCGTGTTCCAGCAACCCAAGCTATCGTATGAAAACAATCTATTCCTGCTTTCGTTCAGATGGACCGTCTGGTACAGCACTGTTGCACTGGTGTTTCTCTTGTTCTTGGCATTGCTGGTTGTTGCGATGTGGGAGTGGAAGAAAACTTCGAAAGAACGCATGGTAATGCTATTTTATATCATTACAAGTTTTTTTCATGTAACCTACACTATATTTTATTTGTAATAATAGTTATTGTTATCTAAAGAATTACAATTTCGTCATTACAAAGACGTGATATATTTTAAATCTATAGGTTTTATTAACCTTTCGGATTGAACAGAACTATGAGTTTTTTATTGCAGAAAGAAAATAATTCTGGAATTTTGAGAGCCAATGTAACCGATATTATCATATTGATATTCGGAGCTGCTTGCCAACAAGGAAGTCCAGTTGAACTCAAAGGTATGTTTCTTAATTTTATTTAGGATTTTGGGTAACTTGATAGGTGATTTCGCTTACCTGTTTATATTTTTTGTTTTCTTTTTAAATTTGCCACCATCTTTTGATGTTCAATCCGAATCCTAGGAGTTCAAATTCCTTTGTTAAGTCTACATTTTTATCTGATCAGAGTTCAAACTCGTCATATTTCCAGGATCTCTGGGCCGCATAGTCATGCTAGTCCTATTCCTGGCTCTCATGTTCCTCTACACATCGTACTCAGCTAACATTGTAGCTCTGCTGCAATCCAGTTCCTCGCAAATCAAGACGCTGGATGACCTTCTGCATTCTAGAATCGGCTTCGGAGTTCATGACACTGTCTTCAATCGATATTACTTTTCGGTTTGTATTTTCCTTATATATGTGTAGTGGTCGAATGTGGCAGTACTATTGCATGTATACGTACGAACCTATATTTATCAATTGTTGAATATTTTAAATCTTTGATTTATATAGTACTTAAAGTAGGTACATACTTTGACCAATAATAGTACCTGGTGATTTATGACCGAAGAGTAGATACGACTGATCGTTGCTCTAGGTATATCACTGAGTGTTTTTCTTGTAGACTGCAACAGAACCCGTGAGAAAAGCGATTTACGAGAAGAAAATAGCACCACCTGGAGTAGTACCTCGCTTCATGACGATGGAAGAAGGTGTCAAGAAAATACGGGAGGTACAATCACAAGCTTATTGACCTCAATGTCATCGACACTTTCATTCTTTATTCAAATATAGTCCCGTCGTCCCGTCACACATTTATCATGAGTTTTTTTTCATGCAGGGTTTATTTGCATTCCACATGGAGACTGGAGTGGGGTACAAGTTTGTTGGTAAATTCTTCCAAGAAGGACAGAAATGTGGATTGAAGGAGATCCAGTACCTACAAGTCATAGACCCTTGGCTGGCAGTGAGAAAGAACAGTCCTTACAAAGAGATGTTCAAGATTGGGTAATTTTCTGATGAAATTGTTCATCCATTTTTTTTAAGGAGTCCATTCTTCCTGTCCTATTCTTGTCTCATCTCGTTCTGTTTAATATTCATCTAAAAAACTTTAGTTCATTTTGTTCACGAAAAAGTCATTTACCTATATTTGAATGTTTTCAGAATGAAGCGTATTCAAGAGCATGGACTCCAGGGCAGGGAGAATAGACTGCTCTACGAAAAGCGTCCGAAATGCTCGGGAAGAGAGTCTAATTTCGTGTCGGTCAGCATGGTGGATTGCTATCCAGCTTTCCTTGTTCTGTCCTACGGAGCGCTTATCGCTTTGTGCATCACCATTTTGGAAAATCTTTCCTTTCGAAGGCATGGGCTAAAGCAGAAGATGAGCTGCGTGAAATGAAGTTGTCTACTATGGGAAAGGGGAACGGAACTTGTGTTTTAAAACTATTTTGGTTACCTAGCTAGTTTCTGGTTTCAACGAATCCTGAAAATTTTTCAAGTTAGTTGAATAAGTATTAGTTTTAGTTTATATGTGTAGAACTGTAGAATCTAAAAAAAATGTTAATTGAAAATTTCTAAAGATTCGTTAGAACTCTTATCGTTTCCTGTCGTTGGCTGAATAAAAAACATCGTTAAACAATCCAGTTTCATTTCTTCAACGAGCCTGTCCACATCACAAAAGTTTATTGCCGCGGACTCCCAGTAGCCAAGCAGTCTCCTCCACATTATTAAATCCCCGTTAAGGCTTGTGGAACCAGTTCAGTAAATTACAGGAATTGATTACTGCACCACCCAGTACGCAGGTAGGTGGCCAGAGAAATGGCAATTGCTCAGAGAAATTACCTACTAAATTCCATAAGGGCAATTAAGATAGCTAAGTGGCGCGGTACAGCTGCCTTGTTAAACAAACATTTGTTTTCTAAACTCTAATGAGAAGTAATGGAGCCATCGTCATGGAAAAATTTACATTGATAACGCCAAGTAAATTTAAAACTAAACAAATCCTGTATTACGTTTCGGCGTGGTAAACAATTTTGAGTTATCTATCTATCTATCTATAACTATCTATAGCTTCAACCTGGGGCGGTTTGAAAGCATTGATGTAAAATTGTAAATCAAACCAGTTACATAATCGTCAGTTAATGTAGGTCTATGCAAGTTAGTACATAAGGATAATTAGAGAATCAATATGGAACCTAAAATGTTTACGTTATAGACATAACAAACCTAGAACCCATAAGCAAAGTTGTAGGTAAAAATAAACTCCAAACAGAAAGGGGCATGTTCATCGTTGGATAATGATCGCTTAAGTAGGTATCTGTGATTTTAATCCAATGATAAGATATAGCTCCAATAATTTTGTACCGGAATTGATAACAACGTTATTCTACCAAGCTAGCTTCATGCAAGTTAAATTAATTGCAAATACATTCCAGGAAAGCGCTTTGTTTGTGAAATATGGATATGAAAATATTATTCATTTTAGTTTGTGCTCTTATTGGGAAAAGTGCTGGTAAGTAAATTTTTTTTTTTATGTACGAGAACGATTTAACTTCATAGGAACTCATAAACTTCATAGAGATTTTGCATTTATCTAGAAAGATCCTATATATACTCTCAATCTTCTAGTTAACTTGTCAGTAATAAATCCTCGCCGACTCAGATGAAGCAATTATTTGATACAAGTTGCAATGGAAAGTCCCCTTGCTTCCACCTCAGCCAAAGTAAAAGGAACCTAGGTGTGTGCAGATTCCTAGTAGAAAGTAGGTGGAACCCAAAGTTATAAACTCGAGATCAATGGACCCATAAAGCCTTTTTTGGAAAAAAAAATTGTAACATTAAACTGAACACCTAAAAAAACAAAAACAGCATCTAAAACAAGCGCTGCAAGGGCTACCGTGCCCTTGTAGCTAATGCTGAGTGGTTTTTCTTTTTTGCCGTCAGAACTGTACCTATTAATTTTAAGTTGACGCAAAATAAAATATTTATATTTCTATCTATTTCTACGACATTCCCAATTACTCCGCATAACTCCGTCATTTACTTGTATACCGAATTTTTATTTTAATGTTTGTTACCGCATAACTTCGTCATTTGTGAGCCGATTTGAAAATTTTTTTTTTTATCTGAAAGGTACTACTTCCAGATTGGTCCCATTTTAATTTTATTAAAATCAGTGTTGCCATTTTTTTTAAAATATTTTTTTTAATGTTTGTAACATGCAGTTACAAACATTTAATACAAGCCTCCGTCATTTATGAACCGATTTAGAAAATTATTTTTTTATTTGGAAGGTTACTTTTACGTCCAGACTTCATTCCCAAACAAATTTCATTAAAATCGGTTTAGCCGTTTGGCAATGAAGTCGGTTTCTCAAGTTTTTTAAACTTATAATTAATTATAACTTGTCTTATTAGCGGAGCAATTTCGATGTTACGCCTGCAGCTTTTCCTCATCGGACTCCGACCAGTCTTGCCTCACAATCACTGACACCACCAACATTGTGGAATGCCCGTTCACTTATTGTACGATATTCAGACAGGAGTTCTTGGTAAGAACCTTCTGTATTATTTAGGTACCTAGTTGTAGAGAGCAGAACAGACAGTCCTTGCTTTAGGAGAGACCATGTCCAGTAGAGGACTGTAATTAGGTGTAATATTAAAAAGGACTGTATACTGTGTTCTAATAAAAATAGGACTGTACTAAGAACCTAGTGTAATGATCGTTGGCAGCTATAAATTCTAGAATATGATAGCGTCATTTTTCGCTTCATTGCATGGCTAAGTTTCCAAAACAATACAAATAACATACAGTTTACCTACCTTGGTATTAGGTTACAACAACTGAAAGCACTAGACCCTATTATATATGCATGAGAAGGGGGACGTAAAGTGGTTCTTTAGACCGACCAAACCAAGGAGAAAAGCCTTTGCAAAGAAATTTGCTTGCATAGAATATTCAGGCGTTGAGACTTGCTGGCTTGCCTTGTGCAAACTTTGCACTGAAAAGTTATAAAAGCCCAGATTAAAAACTGTAAAATTAGAGTTCTATTCAAAATAAAAGCTTAGAAATTAAATTTTTCTCTGAGTGTAATAGTTATGGCGATTAAAACGGACGACCGTCTAAGCGCTTCCGTTTTCCTTTGGCTGCTTCTTTTCCGAAGGCCTTTCTGTTTCACAAAACAATACCTTACTAGTTCAGTTCTTACCGAGGAGCTAAGCTAATACTTTCTATCGGTATACATTTCAGGATCCCACGGGAGTGGTAGCCAGTTTCACTCGAGGCTGCGAGAGCGCGCCTGACTTCCTCAACCATGATATTACAGACCCCACATTCAGAACTTTCTACAGGGCCTGTACCAATGATCTTTGCAATATTGGTAAGGGTTTTACATTAAATACTTTTTAGGTAGGAACCTACATTTATTTTCCCTGGTCTACTAAATTCTACAATATTTTTCAAGAATATTATGTTGTTTTATCGTACAGGTAGGAAAGTGGCCGAGGCCGTATTAATGGCATGGTATGTAGATAGTGAGACGGGTGAGAGCATTAAATTAGGTACTTGACGCAGGTATTCGAAATATAAAAACAGGAGTTTGTAACCATTATAGCAGTACAGTGCGTTTACCGGATCTTAGCCCTTTGAAGTTAGGTAGGTAGGTACTAGAAGCAACCTGTACCTACTTACTTGTGAGCAATAACTATTAAATCCTTCAGACACCAGACTAAAGATCAGTCGTCGTGATACGTGGTACCTAGCTAAGGAGGCACTGCCTAGGAGAGCATTGGTGGTCTAGTGGTAATGGCCCCGCCTTCCGATCCGAAGGTCGTGGGTTCAAATCCACTCGTGTACCAATGAGTTTTTCTGTCGAAAAATTTATGTGCACTATGCCAGTACTCTCAAAACGGTGAAGGAAAACATCGTGAGGAAACCGGCGTGTTGTAGAACCTATTAAAGTTCGAGCAACACGTGTCAAGGTTCACGCAAAAAGGGCCCACCAGCGGCCTACTTGCGGAAAAACCTGCCCGCACATCAACGTGCGCATGATAAACTTGCCGAACTTACGTGGTACATAAAAGCACTTTTAATATTTACAGGTAACGGCATAGAATCAATATCTGGAGGCAGCCTGTCAGCGACTCCAGAATACAATGGAATAAACTTGTTAGTCCCTGGCACGACCAGTGGTGCTCGCTTTACGATAAGCATGTTTCTTATTTTTGTAAGTGTAGCTGTTGTTCTTATATAAATATAAATTACTTAACCATGCAGTTTTTTCAAAATATATGCTTACTACACAAATCTTTGGTTGGATATTTGATGGCCTGCGCGGATAGGTAGGTACAAATAAGCCCTAACTGTAGCCTCTGTGCAATTATTGTATGAATACTTAAAATAGATTAATAGATTAATACTTTATTGTACACAAAAGAATACATTTAAAAGAACCATTACAAATAAAGTTACAATGGGCGGCCTTATCGCTAAGAGCGATCTCTTCCAGACAACCTTTGGATGAAGAGGATTAACATACAAATTTATATAAACATAAAATTAGTCACGCCTCTTTACCATAATAATATGGGTAGGCAGAGATCACGGATTTCCATTTGCTACGATCCTGCCTGACATAATCGATACCTCTTGGCTCTTTCGATAGGTAGGTATATCGAGGAACAATATGTTTTGGATGTGGGATGATGACTTTTGTTTAGTGAATATTTTGGTTGTCATGGTAATACAATGCATTACATTGAATGTTAATTAATTTGCATTACGATAAAGTGAGCATTTTCGTTTTGAGTTGAGATATATTTTAATTTTTTTGATTGGTCCGCTTTTCCGAGAATGATAAGATTTTCGGTTTTCCGAACGCAATTCTATCTGCTGAAACTTTGACAGTTCATTGGTCGCAAAATGTCAAATCCGTTCTGTGTTGTTAGGGTTAGGTTTCCTCGAAATTATTAAAAATGTGATAAAATAACATAAATCATCAGTTTAACTGGTTCACTACCAACCATGACAACATCGCCTACCAGGACCAAGCAGAAGCTATCGCTTCGGAAGCGGCTGTTCGTTAAAAAGTCTCCAAAAGTGGGGTGCTATGTGGACACTGATTCGAACGATGAATTCAACCAGTGCTCATCGCGGCCGATATCGCCAGCGGATCCTTTCTTGGCTCATAGTGCGCACTACTCTGATGCCAACGCTGAAGTAGGTGATAGTCCTCGAAACTGCAGCGTTGAACCCATTATTAACAACGCAAGTCATAGCGCTGATCACACAATAAACGACGATGAAAACAATCCTAAATGCTGCCGAACCTTCTTCAGGCGATCTCGTCCTAAGAGTCTTGTTGACAACCACCTACCTAAAGAAGAAACACACTCCAGAGACTGCAGTCCGTGCAATAACTCAAATAGTTTGAGCGACCAAACCATATCTTGTTCTCAGTCAAAATCAGAAGAAATACCAAAGGCTACAATAAAATTCCCTAAGAACGACGATCCTAGAAAATGTTTTGAACACTCAGGTTCGTTTGAAGGTATTAAAACTAAAAATAAACTGTTTGTGAAACGTTTATCAGCTGATCATTTGATATCAACTGAAAGCAAGCCTTTATACCGCTCTTCATCTCCTGAAAGTGATAGAAGCAGTTCCCTAGACCGTAAAAGAAGGTAAGTTTTTATTCAAGCTAGTTACAAAGATGCTCAATGTAAATTGTTTGTTTTAACTCGGTGATGTCTGCTTGCTAGGACTAAGTCTACAATAGCACAGTCATCGTCCCGTGCTGGGAGCACTGATAGCTTGGCTCGCAACTCCCTGCTTGCTGCTCAGGTTTTGCGACTCATACCCACACAGGAGGCTCGGGAAAGGTGATTGTTACTCTCATAATATAATCAGCTTATTGTACAAACATGTTTTTGCTTATGGTTTGAAAGAATAATTTGTAGAAGGTAAGTGCTACTGATTTTCACTGAGTGTTCATTGCAAAATGCTTTCAATCAAAGTCATATTTCATCAAAACAATACAATACAAATATGAGAACGACATTTAATTAAAAATGCAGAAAAGAGAGTATTTTACATACATACTTAGCTGAAAGATAGATTGATTTAAATTAGTTAAAATCTTAGATGATGATTATGATTAGGTCTTAAAATCTAATAACAATAAATCTTAGATATCAGTGGTGTATGGTAAAATTTATTGAAGAGCAAGTGTTAAAAAAAATAAGAAGTATATAATTTTTTTTTAACCTTTTTAGCTTGTTCTTTGTTGTCAAAAAGTGTGTAAACTAAGCAGAAATTCATTAAAATTTGTTCATAATTTACAGAAACTACCTCTATGGAAGACTGGCATCCCATTCCTTACTCGGAGCAGCTGAACTAGAACATGTGTTTCCCGACAGAGAAGTCAAAGTGTTTGTTGGCACTTGGAATATGAACGGACAAGCCCCACCAAAGTAAACTTTACTATTTTCACTAGAGTAAGGTTAGATAGAACTAGTTACTACCACTAGACCACCAGTGCTCCACACTAAGTACTCTTAGTAGTGGGGTACTACGGGTACTAAAAGTACTGAGGGTATAGATCTACCTTAGTTAAAAATGTTTTTTTGTAGTCATGTATTTTTACTGACAGTTAAGCTCAATTTAAACCGCCGCAGAATGGAATGACAGGTAATTTTTTGCAACGAAATTGTATTACAGCATAAAATTAACTTTCCGCAGAATCCTCGCGCATTCTCGAGAATTTGACGGTGCCTAGTGCGGTAAATTCCTGCGTCATGATGCGAAATTGACAGTTCCATTCCGCGGCGGTGTAAATTGAGCCTTATAGTTTATTTTGTCATCAACAGTGATGATGTGATGATCAGAGTTAATCTATAATGTTCTATCAACAGAGAGTTAGCAGATTTCATATTCCCAAATCAAGTGAAGCATGTACCGGATATATTCGCGATAGGAACACAAGAATCATTTTCTGAACGAACGGAATGGGAGATCACCATACAAGAAGTGCTGGGACCATCACATCTTCTACTGCATTCATATTATTTAGGTAAGTTTTTAATTAAATACCCAGTAGTACAGTCAGCATCAAAGTGGATAGGTTATTAAATTCCAAGTTTCTTTTTCTCTGGATTTGTCAACTTCAGTTTACAAATAGTATAGGCTCAAAGTGGATCTTCAAATTTAAAACTTGAATCTAAAGTGAGCCGATGTAAAGAATATTCGAACTTTACGAATCAGAAATGCCTATCTACTTTGGATTCTAAGTGTACCTGTATGACTCAAATTGGACGCATGGCATGGCAAAACGTTAACACACGTTCTTGACGTGCGTGACCTACTAGGTAATGTGTTGTTGTTATGATACCTTATCCCATATAAGGGATGATTACCACTTAACATCAGATGGGTTGTATAAATGGTCCACTATTAAGTTTTGTAATTAAAAAAAAGGGGATTAAATAGGTATGTGTAGGTACATACTAATATGTATTGTAAACAAAGCAAAAATTTGAATGGTATCAAACTAAGTAGGAAAAAAAGTATACAGGCCTTTGCATCTATTGTAGATGATTTATATAGCGTCAGGGGCTTACTCATGCCCCTACTTACGGGACGCTATAGTGCATGGGACAGGATTTTAGATGGAATGGGGTCTCAATCAATTTTGGTCTATACCCTTTGGTATGTTCCATATTTTGATGATATAATTCTACTTCTAATTCTACTTAGTTTAATTTTTAAGTAGAAATGATGAATAGTAAAAATGGTTTCAGGTCATCGAGATATAAGTACTACGTACAAGAGAAGCTACGTCAAATAACTGAATTGTTCTATTCTTCGTAATTGATTTGCTGCGGAAGTGTATTTATTCTCGGCAAAAAGGTCTTAAGCGCCATGTAAATCACGGCACTTACGCGCGAGCTAGAGAGCGACTGAGTGAGGTGCGGCGCGATCGCCGCAGTTGAACGAGACAAAGTAGGAATTGACGGTGTCTTCTCTAGTACGTAGTACTTATATCTCGATGTTTCAGGTACAATCCACCTCGTAGTATTCATCCGAAGGGATCTCATCTGGTTCTGTTCACTTCCTGAAGACGCTTCGCTCTCCGTTCGGCCCGGTACAGCGTTCAGAACGAAAGGCGCAGTGGCTATATCGTTCGCGCTATTCGGCTCCACGTTTCTATTCGTGACGGCACATCTTACAGCGCACCAGGAGAAGGTCAAGGAAAGAGTTTCGGATATAAAAAGGATAATCAGATCTATAGATCTGCCTAAGAACTTGCCGTGTCGGCATAAAAGTAAAGGTACTTCTTTTTTTATTGATTTTATAGTATTTACTACACTTAAGGAAATCACAAAGGTTTTTATAGTGTCCCATAAGTTAAGAGCCTAGTGGGTACGGGGTTGGCGTTGATCGCTCTTAACTGTTGGGGTACTTCATTTAGAATGAGATTGTATTGGTTTGCTATAGCGTTGTATAGATAAGGATTTCGAACTATAGCAATTTCATTAGTTGAAATTATTGTGTACAATCAATGACGAAAGTACACTGACTGGCTTCTCAGCTCAGTTGGCAGTAGCTCTCCCTTCTGCGCCGTAGGTCGTGGGTTCGATCCCCACCGAGAACAAACATTTGTGTGGTCAACATAGATGTTTGTTCTCTGTCTGGGTGTTATATTGTATTCTATGTATGTATTACCAAAAAAAAAGTATTTACGTATAATATCAGCTACCTGGTTTCCATAATACAAGCTCTGCTTAGTTTGGGGCTAGATGGGGAGTGTTGTGTGGATTGTCCGCAATAATTATTATTGATTTATTTAATTATTTGTTTTTTTTTTTATCCAAATTCACGCCCACTTGATCAAAATATTGAATGTCATTTGAAAATTCGCCATGACCTAGAAATGGCAAACTAAGCAGTTTATATTTATTTCGATTTAAATTAAATTATGTTAATTGATTTCAGATGTAACAAGTAATTTTGACTATGTATTCTGGTGCGGTGACTTGAACTTTAGACTTGGTGAACCAAGAGCGGCTGTGATGCGATGGATTGAGCAAACTAAGGTACGCACTCAGTAAAGCATGCACACATCTTTATCACTAACAACCTGAAGAGTTACTTACTGGATGTAGGCGTCCATAGAGTTCCAGGACGAACAATATTAGACAGGCGGAGAAAAACGAGATATTAGACTGGCCGCTCACCTCAGGTGGTAGTAGCTCTGCCTTCTGTGCCGTGTGTGGGCTCGATCGCCTCCGAGACCAATATTTGTGTAGTGAACACAGATGTCTGTTCTCTGTCTGAGTGTTATACCTATTGTATTCTAATCGCACGTGGTATTAAGTTCAGTTCCCTCTGCCTTATAACTTACCCCATTAAAGTTTTTGTATTAATTTCAGTTTTCTCTGCCCCATAACTTACCCCATTAAAGTTTTTGTATTAATTTCAGTTCCCTCTGCCCCATAACTATACCCCATTAAAGTTTTTGTATTGAGCTCAGTTTCCTCTGCCCCATAGCTTACCCCATTAACGTTATTGTATGAATTTCAGTTTCCTCTGCCCCATAACGTACCCCATTATAGTTTTTGTATTCATTTCAGTTTCCGCTGCCCCATATACCTACCCCGTTAAAGTTTTTGTATTTCAGTTTCCTCTGCCCCGTAACTTACCCCATTAAAGTTTTTGTATTTCAGTTTCCTCTGCCCCGTAATTTACCCCATTAAGGTTTTTGTATTTCAGTTTCCTGTGCCCCATAACTTACCCCATTAATGTTTTTGTATTGATTTCAGTTTCCTCTGCCCCATAACTTACCCCATTAAAGTTTTTGTATTAATTGCATTCAGTTTCCTCTGCCCCATAACTTACCCCAGTTTTTGTATTGATTTCAGTTTCCTCTGCCCCATAACTTACCCCACGGTCTCCTGCACGCAGACCAGTTGACCGCCGTGCTAGAAGATGGTGCTGCCTTCAGGGACTTCAGAGAAGCTCCCATTACTTTTCTCCCTACTTATAAGGTAAGGATAAAATAAAGTGATTTATTAGGCCCGCTTCCTCTCCAAATATTGATATGCCCTAAACTAAAACAACTATTGTGTATTCACCTTTTTAAACTTTAAGACCTCACCATGTAACATAATATTTGCAATAAATAATAATTGAGTATTTGCAAAGTAAATTATAGCCAAGGTACTCAATGTGACTTCAGCCGTAGTACTGTATCCACTATTATAATAATAAGCCATTTATTCGGAACTTTGAGTTTACATGGTTTTGGTAGAAGTTCAATAATTATAGGATGTTCAATAATAAGAGGCACACCGAATTGTGGTTTCAAATCCAGTCGTGTACCAATGAGTTTTTCTATCGAAAAATGAATGTGCACTATGCCAGTACTCTCAAACTGGGAAGGCAAACAGCGTGAGGAAACCGGCATATCGTAAGACCTAAAAAGTTCGAAAACATGTGTGATTTGCCAGAAAAGAGCCTCTCTGAGGCGCACAAATTCTTTCAACACATCAATTCATATAAGAAGAAATTTTCCATTGGGTTCTGTAGTGTGCTGCTCTTCTCCACAGTGATGTCTACTGTATCCAAAATAATAAAATAAATAAAAAAGCCTTTATTTCTAGTATGTTCTACCAACTTATTTACAATCTTACATGGTTTTGGTAAGTTCAATAATTATATGATGTCACGAAGTTTGTTGTGCCTCTTAGCATAGGCCTCCTCCAACTTTTTACTTGCTATGCCACTGTATCCACTACCTAGAATTGAATAAATGGTTTTGTATTGTTAAAGTATGATCCCGGTAGCCAGCAATTCGATACGTCGAGCAAACAGAGGGCGCCCGCGTATACAGACAGAATACTTTACAAAGCGAAATGTATGTCTAGTAACTCCACCTCGGCTTTTGCAGGTGAGTACCATTACAGATATAAATTTTATTAGATATACGCTATACTGACTGGGTATTCACTACGTGATAGAATCAGAAATGAGGATATCCGTAGAAGAACCAAGGTCACTGACAGCTCTTAGAATTAGTTAGATGAAGTGGCAATGGGCAGGTCATATAGCTCGAAGAACCGACAGCGGTTGGGGAATAAAGGTTCTTGAATGGCGACCACGAACCGGAAGACGAAAGTAGGGCGCCCACCCCTACCACCAGATGGACCGACGACATTGAGATGATTGATTAAGATCGCAGGAAGTCGGTGAATGGAACCAGTTTTACAACTGTTATCCCCAGTCACGATAGAGATCCTTTCATATTTCTTAGTACCAAGTACCAACGCCAAATGTAATATTTAAATATTTCTCCTTATCCTCAAAAGAAAGTACCCTATTACTTTGAGATAAAGTTGATTGTGCCTTCGCAGGTCTGCGTCGAATCAGCTCAGTGCCGGTAGCGACTGGTATGAAATGCCTCGCGTACAACTCTGTGCAGTCGATATGCACAAGCGATCACAAACCGGTGTGGGGTCTATTCTCTACCACCTTACGACCTGGGACCGATGTGTGAGTAAAACCTATAAAGAAGACTTTAACCTATACTTAAAGAAGATAACTTTCAATATGTTATAGACTTCCGTTACCTTCAATCTGACCCGAGTAGCCAAGCCAACGATGGAGCAGGGACAGAAGACACCGATTCACTTAAAATTGTATATTATGCTTTGCTTTAGTATGCAGGAAAAATCGGCAATAAAATTAGTTCCACTACTTAGGGTTTGGTGCCGATTATATTACAGGCAGAATGACTTCACCATTGCGCTTTAGAGCGCAATGTCATTTAGGTGTCGTGCAGAGCGCAATGTCTATCTTGAGTGGGATTGGATTGGGGGTGATGGCGTGACCAAGGGAAATATTGTCCAATAGACCAACGGATTCATCTATAATAATATTTTAAAGAGGAAATATTTGTATTTTTTGTGTGTTGTTATGAAATATTTGAGAAGAATTTTTGAAATCGGCACAGTAGTTTTTGAGTTTATTCATGTAATGAACCTGCAGTTGCCTGTCCCATTCTGCCGACAACTACTGTGACGATTTCAAAAAATATTTCACCATTAGAAAGCTACATTCATCCTGAGTAACATAGGCTATATTTATGTGTTTAAAAATAAATGTCCACCCGTGCGAAGCCGGGATAGGCAGCTAGTTGTTAGATTTAGAGATGATTATCATAAAGCAACTTCTTTCCAGAGTGCCTCTGGCGGCTGGTCTATTCAACCGGGAGGTGTACCTGGAAGGCATCAAGCGAAGACATGCGTTGCTGGATCACGCGCCCGGCACTTCAGCGGTATGCACACTACAATAATATATAAAATATATAGATACATATAGGAATTTCATATTCAATGGTCGAAAGAGGTGAATATTTGCTGATATCTGTCATAACTTTGCGTCCATTTTGGCAGATTGAAGTGTATATTCACATTCAGATATCTAAATTTATCTAATTATTCACAATTAAAAATCGAAATTTGGGGTGTTAAGGGGGTACGATTTCCATACAAACTTAATTTACACAACTATGGGCGAATAAAGTATTAATGTACACTGAAATAGCTGTAATAGGCTTTTACAGTGATCCTTATTACCGGCCAGTTATATAAAGTTGGAGTGTCAGCCGTTGGTCGTGGCAGTCGGGGCTTCAGAAAAAGAACTAACAGACTTTTTTAATACAGTTGCTCAAAAAGTGGCGTATTGCAGGGACGTATAGCGTTCGGGATGTGGGCTATTACACACGCGTGCTTTTTTTTTACCTTTCCCACACTAGTGCTTTTTCTTTCCCAACTGTCAAAATAATGTCTAAAAAGAAAAACCAACCATGAAGTTTTTACTAAAAAAATTCATCGAAGTTTTTATGATTCATGCAAATACGTATTATTTCTAAAAAGAAGCTACTAATTTGTTTCATTAACAGATTTTATGATTTGATTGAATGATTTATGTTAGGTTTCATTTCATTTCATCTCATTAAATTTCATTTTCAATTCATATCAATAAAAAAAGTCTACTGAAGACTTGGCTGTATGGGTATAGTTCCCTTTGCCTTCCAGAATGGGTGAAGAAAAAAAAAAATCTCTGCTTATATTTTACGGTTGGCGCTTGGCGCCATTTTTCAGAAATTTTCTTTGCGAGTTTATTTGTTTGTTGCACAAAATGAGTAATTTCGACCCTAGTTTTTTTGAATTAACACCACCGGAACTCAGTATAATTGCACAAAATGCTTCGGAGAACATTTTACCGGAAAAGTCAAAAAGTCGCTACATGCATACATACGACGAACTTATTGCGTGGAGAGAAGAGATAAAAGCAAATGGTATTTTTATTATTTTATTAAATTGCTTAATTTTTTCGCAACTGTATTAAAAATAGTCGTTCAGTACACGTGCGGAACCGTCATTGCAACTTGTTCCGACTGTCAACCCTCGCCTTCGGCTCGGGTAGACATTTGTCGGAACTCTTTGCAATGACAGCCTTCCCGCACTTGTAATGAAATATACTATTACGACTATTTTGAGACATATGTTTTAAGCTCATTCACGTATTCAATGCCGAGTACCCGTTAGAAAGAATGACGAAAAAATTACTTTTTTGGTTTTTTATTAATATTTCTGTTATCCTACAGTTTTCTCCAACTTTATATAACTGGCCGGCAATAAAGACCACTGTAAAGTTCTATTACAGCTATTTCAGTGTACATTTACACTTTGTTTGCCCATAGTTGTGTAAATTCAGTTTGTATCGGAATCGAACAACCTTAAACGTTCCTAGGGCATAGTTTATGTCAATTATGGCAGATGGAAGCATACATTCACGTTCAAAAATCTAAATTTGGGGTGACATTAGCTTTTATCTGTCATAATTTACGTCAATTTTGGCAGATGGAAGTGTACATTTACAATAAGAGCCCTAACATCAGACAAGTTGAATGTTTCTGTTTGACAGTCATGATTATGATTAAATATTTACTGAGGCTTTTTGATACAGTACATTATCAAAAGCCTAGCCCAGCCTAGTTTATTAGGTACTTCATGCAAATTCCTCTTTTCAAATTATATTTCATTCTTGTACAACATTTGAATACATTTGCACTTTATCAGTCTTTTTGCTTCAACTTATTATGCCTGGTTTACATGAGTACAGTAGCGAGTTCAGATACACCTCAATGTCAACGTCAAAATTCATTTATTCACTTGTATTGCAAGGATCTCTTTGAAACGTCTAAAGGCTCGAACACACCTAGTTCGCTGGCGGTAGCGAACAGTGAAACGCTGTCAAGATCGCTGACAGCGATATTTGACAGCTAGCTATTCACTGTTCGCTACCGCCAGCGAACTAGGTGTGCGCAGGCCATTAATTAAGCTAGGTGCTAGCTCGGAGTCTAGGTGCTATAGTTCCTCAACCACCTTAGTAAATATAGGTGGAATTCTATAAATAATTAATTATTTATTTTATTTCAATCAAATAAAATCTTAGACCACTAGTTTCCAATGGCCCTAACTTGTCCTGTACTTGCTTGCTTTCATAAGTAAACCAGACATACAGGGTGTAATCGTTAAGTGTGCACAGGCGATTATTCCGTAACTATTGCAGATATCAAAAAACTTTAAACTGATATCGAAAGTACTTTACCTAATGAGTAAAATGACATTGATTGCTTTTTAAAAATAAAACGAGATATATCCAAAAAAATTACATTAATCACTCCCATACATTTAGTATGAGATAGTAGAAAGGTTTTTCAAATTGAAAAATACAATAAATTGGCGGGAACGAGAACCCGCGATAAAGAATTTGAATTTAGAACGAACACCAAAGAGTATCTTTCTTTTTGTTTTTATTTAGTATGTTGCTTTTCAGCTAGTTCAAATCAATACAATATTGAAACAAGGTTTATTATAAATTTGAAGTGGTAAGATAATTAATCTACACGTGTATCTACTTGAAATTCATTAATACCTTCATATCGTACATAATTATAAAATGACAAGGGTAAAATGAGTAGGTACTATTCCACTTAAAATAAGGAAACTAAAACCTTTCTACTATCTCATACTAAATGTATGGGAGTGATTAATGTAATTTTTTTGGATATTTCTCGTTTTATTTTTAAAAAGTTATTAATGTCATTTTACTCATTAGGTAAAGTACTTTCGATATCAGTTTAAAGTTTTTTGATATCTGCAATAGTTACGGAATAATCGCCTGTGCACACTTAACGATTACACCCTGTATATTGAAAGATGATTTTGTAGATTAAATCTAATTACTTGAAAACGGTTTTAAAATAATTTTAGTGTCATGCTTTTTGTTGTGATGTATTGTTTTTTTATTTTTAGTGCTTAATGTACTTTGTTTTATATTTTGCTAACTTTATTTATTTCTTCGTTGTGTTGTGTTTATTTATTTTTGTTGTATATTAAATTAATTAATGACAAAGACTTTTTTATACTGTACTTAATGAGTATTATGAAGTAGTTAAGTCTTTTATTTAATATAATTTAATACTTAAATACGCTTTATAAGGTATATGTGTTTCCAAAGATTAGTTTTATGTTGCTATATATTTTTAATACCTATGCATATTTTTTTTATTACAGAGCAGTGTATTGAAAAATCTTCTTAAGTGACGACCTACTTGCTTACTTTAAAAGACAAAACGGCCATTTAGAGCATATAAAAGACAAAAAAGTTCCAAAGCTTCTTGGTATAGTTTAAGTAACATTTCAATTTGCTATTTTATTTATTTTTGTGTATGTACTTATGTAGTTGTATAATTTGCTCATTGTGTTAAAAAGACAGATCTAGTCAATAACAAAAAATTTAAATAATAGTAGAATCTTATTTAAATAATTTATTTTACAATTTAAATTATTAATATTTTTTATTAACTTTAAATTATTGTATTCATTATTATAGTTATTGTTTAATTTGGTCGCAATAATTTATATAGCTTGGATACCTCCCGTATTAGTTATCAAATGTTAGTCCTTCTAATTTTTGTCAGTATTATGTTCATTTGAAAAAAAAAAGATATTGCGTGCGTGACCTACGAAGCAATGCTTTGTTATTGGCGATGGTTGCCACTTTACATCAGGTGGGCCATATTATTGTTCCATCAGCTAGTTCTGTAAAAACAATTGCTATAACGTCTGATAACTATACTAAGTCGTTATCAAGTAATAAAAATAAGAGGTATTACAGATTGGATGAAATTTCGCCGCGTTTGAGCTCTTATTTTATCACGTGAAGCGAACGCGCGTTTTAAACTCACGAAAATAACCTCAAAACCAAAGAATCGAAATCTAGGCGCCAGTTCAACGCGGCCAAACAGTGAACGAATATTAGCCGCTTTTACGCTTGCAAACGCTTGCGTTTATAAACGAGGCGAAAATACGCCCAATCTGTAATCACCCTAATGCGGTTAGTTTTGCGTGTTTTTAGTACAAAAGCTTATATTTAAACAATTGTGATGTTTTGCTTTATTGTTATTATTTAATTATATTCAAAGGCATCGATTCATCCCACCATATTGTTAGTAGAAATTATGTTTATCATCTCATTAAATGTGTTTTATAATTCATTAGGAAAGTAGTTATATATCAATACTAGTCGAGCTTTTACTATTAATATAACTATTATGTTTCGTTCGACAAGAATTAAGGAACTTATGTGTGACACAAGCAAGTGGAACTTTTTGAAACTAGTCGTACAGACGTCGGAATTAAATATGAATAAAATAGTATCTAATAAAAAGCTAGATACTATTTCGTTGAAATCGTACTTCAATTATCTTATCAGAGATCTACTTATTTGTTAGAAAGTAGTATTACTCCTGTTTCAACTCATTCGTTCAATAAAAAACTACCTTAGCAAAGGAAAACTATGAACGTCATGTATACGTTTAAATTGGTCAAACATATTACGACCATTAAAATATTTGTCGTTGTGTTTCAAATAATGAATAGCATAATTATGTGTATTAGGGCGGATGTTATAAACGTTCAAAAATATAAGTACTAACTTTAGCCGCTGTGATTAAAGCTCTAGCTAGTCTGAAGACCATTCCATTGAAAATCATGTGAAGAGATATATATTTTTATTTATTCTAAAATGTATAATTGTAAAGATCATTCGTCCATTTGCGTATCATCGTTTTTGTTTTGAAGAAGCCGGTTTATAAGGTTTTCAAGCTACTAAGATTAATTGTAAATTACGTGTCTTGAAGTCCTCAGAAGAAACTCGGTTGCAAACCTGCCCCAAATAAATCTAAGAAACGTTTGGTTTTGTTTATCCTTTGGGCATCAAAATCACTAGAACAAACATAATTAATATGTAAAAAAAACCATTTAATTAGTATTTAAATAAAGTCAATAAAAAATAGGTAGAAAGTATATTTTTTTATCTAGAGGCCCTAAAATAATTTTACTTACTGAGGTCCTAAAAGTAAAAATTACTAATTAAACTTATTGCTAGACCCCACGCAAGATAAATCAGGGCGTGACTGACGGCGGAAAACATTAAGAAAATGGAATGGAAATATATTTTCTGGATGGAGAAATCGAACTTGCATTGCGTTTAATGTAATTTCATTTGTTATTGGGAGATTATTTCCAGGCAGGTTTTTTATATGTTTCGCCATTAGTCACGTGCAAAGTTATTTTCTGCGGACTCTAAATAGGTTCTTTTGATACCTATTACAGTAGTACAGTAAACCAATTGCTTACCATGCTTAAGACACAAAAAAAACTGCCGTCTATAAATTAAACGCTTTACCTAGTACATTTTAGCAAACCATGGCTGCTTATTATATTTATTTAGAAGAATTAGTTCCATCGTTTGTTATATGAAATTAATCTTAATTAAATTGCGGCACCTATTATACGGCTTAGAATATGACTAATACAATTATTGTAGTTATAAACTAAAAACTAGTTAATAGTTTGTTTTTTCCAGTATTAAATAAGGAAGCAAAATACATGTATTCTAAAACATATTTATTTTGACAGTGCTAATAATAACCATTTGTTGTTTGAGTAAGAACAATGTATGGCAACACTTTTAGTGCTGTCAGATTAAACTATAGTTGACACCAATAAAAATGTTGCTATCTTCTAACTTTTTTAGGATAATGTAACTACAAAATCGGCGGAATTATTACTTATAATTAGGTACCTATATCAAAAAATGCGACACCAAATAATTATTGTTAACTATTTACGCTATTGAAGGCTATTATGAATAAGGTACAAAATAGTCAAATTACATATTATTAATGTAACTGTCATTCTGTCCCACAGTTAACTGTCAATTAAAATAACCCAGACTAACAATTCCGTCAAGTCCAACAAACATTTGTTTGGGCCTAGAATTGCTGTAAATTAATTTGGAAATAGCTAAGTATATACATAATAGAACTATGAAATACAAACACATCGGTCTTATATTACTCAAATAATGCATATATGACTTGCTACAATATGAATCTAGCGACGCGACATATTTTTGATAGTGGGGGGTAGGTATTTTTTTAGTTTCTGGTTTTCTGTATTGCCAGTTTTGTATGCAGACGCATGAGTTCTCAGCATGCCCAATCGCATCTCCATACAAAAGTCGGGAAAAAACGGAAACAAAATATGGTAGACGACATTATGGTAACCGTACTTGGAAATGGGGTACTGTAGTTTGAAAATAGCTCCAAGCTACGACACTATCTTTTCTTCTTGGCTACCCCGTTTAGAAATTCTTGGTCTTTATTACTAAGGTCCGTATTAAGAAAGTCTGAGTTGAGCCTCAAGCATAGATTTTTGATACTTTTCAATGGAGAACTGTCAAAAATCTATGCTTAAGGTGAGGTTCGACTCAGACTCAAGCATCGTTTCTAAATACGGGCATATGATCTGAGATGTTTACATGCCTAGGGATTGAACCGTAAGCCATCTTTTTTGTAATCAGTCAGTCTAATGCACTCTTAGGTTTTTATATAGCTGTAAATGTATAACACATGCTAAAAACACTATGAATTCATGAATGTCCAATTTGATTTCTTATCTTTGTCAGATACTGAAGAAACTTATCCCGCTCTGGTTGCAAGGAACTCCTACAGAATATTACTCATAGTACAGTATGTATTGTAACTGCGGGCCAACCGCAAATTCCAACTTAAGAAATCCAACAAGTACAAGTAGTCCATACAAAATCATATTTTCTAAACTTTTTAATAACAGTTATCACCATTCACTACTCACAGCTGCACGTAACTAAAATATTTGACATGTACGCTCGTAATTTCCCTTATTTTGTAAAGTATTTTGAATCCATGCTAGTGCCTTGCTACAACTTCATAGTTTCGCCCGCAGTTATGAAACATACTGTATTATTTGCTAGTCATTTCTCCTTGCGTTTTGATTCTGATTCAATGCATTGTTTATTCCCACTTGTTCCTTGACGCCAACAGAGATGCTGACTCGTTTTGACTAGCTTCCACCCACGGCTTCGCTTGCGAGGTACCTGGATAAAAAGTAGATTAGTGACTATTTCAGAAGGGCAAGTCGCAGTTTCACTCGATCAGTTCAATTGAACGAATTGTTCAATCTGAACGAGTAAAACTCAGACTAGGGGTACAGTTCAAGAACTATGTCTGTTTATAGTATATTACTATTGACTAATAGAAAAATGAATTGCACATCGGCCGCGCCTCGCTAGGCTTATAACCACCAACTTTATTCTACATTATTATCTTTCACTGCAAATTCCAATCATTATTTTTAACCTTATTTTGAAATCACCTATCATAAAAGCTTTGTTTAGCCATGTGAAGTCGAAAGACCATTAAACATTTTGGCCTGGTACACCTACGGTCCGGCATTTTTGAAAATGGCGGATGGAATAGGTATGTCAAAATGTTGAATGCCCTTTCAAGTATAGGTAGAGAAAGTAAATGAATTTAAAATTAAGTGTTATCTTATTAGGAAAACGGTGAGTATGAAATAAAATAAATAAAATGAACGCTACATTTGTTAATCTGAATTATAATCATGTTTAATTAAATTAATTGGCTTCCATGTTTTATATTTAGCTTTCAATTATATTGATGTACTTACTTACGAAAAATTTCTGCTGTTTTGGAACAAATATTTACCAAAAATAATTGTTTAGCTATACTTGTGTAGTTACTAATAATTTAATTGTGATTGTACTTAATTTGTGTATTAAAAACTAAATTATTCTTCGTGATGCGTGCATAACATTATCACTTCCTTCGGCTTTGTTTAATACTTATATCCGCAAAAGTATTAGTAATAGATATAAATTCGCACAATTAATGTACTTAACCCATTTTATATTTTCAAATATTATTGTACATAATCAAATATTTACACTGTTGTATTGTTTAGGAACTCTTATGTACTTGTGTACTAATAGTTGAGGCTGCTAAGGAAACTTTAAACTTTTGAAAGTACAATTTTATAGCTCTATCTGTTACGAAAATTTAGGTTCATAAAATTGTGAAATTACAATTTTTGAATATAATAAAATTACCGAGTTTTCGTCGACTTCTGTCGGCTGTCGAAGATGCCAAATACATTAAAACTAATCAGCATCATTCGTTAAAAATCATTTATGAAGTATTGGTAAAATAAGGCATCAAAATAATAAAAAATAATGCATTAAAATGTGCATATCTGAGGGTGACAAGGGTTTTTGGTTATTTTTGATATTATAAATAGGTTGTCATCCTCCAAATTCGATAAATTCACAAGGTGTTTTTGGTATAATAATTGTATATTTAAAGTTATGTTATTGTGAAGTAGGGTAAGAGCTCGTGACTAATCGATCAATCAAATATTAGACAGCTGTTTTTTTTGTTATTAACATTAATGACAGCTGTGTTAGTCCAATTTTGTCAGCAATAATTTGACATAAACAAGTGTCAAAAATTTGATTTGTCGATGAGTCATCCGTAAAACCGACCCTAATTCTAAGTTATCTCCGAAATTAGACAATATATTAAAAACTTTGAACTGCATTAGAATATGCCTTTGTGAGAGGAACAGTCGCCCAAAAGTTAGTTTACTTCCATGTCGAATTTACTTGTCGATTTGACGTAGAGCGTTTTTCCTTTATAAAATAGAATAGGAAAATAACGCTCTGTCAATGTCTTTTTTATTCTTATTGAAAACTACTTTGTTATAAAGTAAATTATTCATTTTGGCGACTGTAACCTCAAATATTTAGGTATCTTTGAAGCTTTAAAATTTGCAGAACTATTTTCTATCACGAATTTGCGATTATAAACAGGATAATCGTCAATAGGCAACTAGTGCTGGTCAAATTACATATTTTCGTTCAAATCAGAATATCACATAATACACTTTCATTCCAACTGCTAACACTTTGAGCTAAGACCTCAAGTAATATTGGTTAAAATACCACCGAAATTACACAGCAGAACTCAAAATAATACCAGAAAAATAATTAAAATGAAAAAGCTATGTGACATCCCAAAATGACAGAAATTGAATCGTTTAATATTTTAGTTGCATGTCTACTTATAGATAGTGCAATCAACGAAGGCGCGCCCCACTATTCCTCTTAACCGTTTATAGTATACATATGTGTGCAAGCTTCCGTCAATGTTTGAGTGTTATCGGTACACACTAATTATAATTACCTATGAGTGCACACGCACACTACAATGAATAGACTACGGTTCGCGACTGCCGCTCGGAGCAAGCTCCCCGCAACCCGCGAGGGGCGCGTCTTCGTGAATTGCACTATCTATAACTGACTTTTGACAGCCAGTGATTGTATATTGACATTTGTCACAGACTTCGCGAGTTTCGCAATTAATAGGGGGTCGAAACACTGTAAAGAGTAGTATATTCATAGATATATTTTTCTACTTCGTCCCCAAATATTGCTAACTTCAGAGATACCTAGATAAATAAGGCAGTAGCTAACGCAGTTACCTGTGATAAAGGATTCTTTAGCAGGAATTGTCAACCAAAAAGTATTTTTCCTAGTCCATGTTTATAGAATAAGTTACATGAAGTACTTAAGTTGAACGGATGTTATGCTAAATATAGTTATATTTCCCCTCAATTTTGTTTTATTTTCATAATTCCTGACAAGTTTTTAAAAGTATAAGAAGCTGGTGCAAGAGACACACGTGACTTAACTGAGTTATGGAAGCAGTATAGTCCAGGATCAAAAGTAGATTGGCGATTTATTCATTTATTTCACCAAAAACAAGTTTGTATGTACAATACGAGAGCTAGACAGCATTTCAGCTAGTAAATTTCTCTTTTCTCTGGATTTGTCAAAATTATGAAAATATGTAGTTGAGACTTACCTAAAGCGGATCTTCAAAAGAAATTCAAAATTGCAATCTAAAGTGAGTAGGTTCAAGAGAAATATTTGAACTTTACAAATTAGAAATGCCAAATATCTACTTTTGACGACAACTGGACGAGGAAGTGACCTTTGTGTTGGACAAAGGTCACTTCCTCGTTTCCTCTGACGTAAAAAAAACAGGCCTGAGCATCTATTATAGATGATTTGTACAGCGTCAGGGGCAACTGGTGATTACCCAAACCCTCTATAATTATGTAATTGCGAGACTGCGAGACACTATAGTGCCTGGGACAGGACTTTAGACGAGGATTTCTGTGACGTACCCAATGCAAACTACTACAGACTCAAGTGACCTGTCAACATTAGATGCTGTCACTAGGCACTATAATAAATAACAAACAAAATATTTCTACATAATTTATTAAAACTAACTTGCACGTAAATTAATAAATACACATCCATCCGTCACAAACAGTCTAGCTAGCTTGTACATTATTGTACTGCCATTCAACACATGCCTTTCCTTTGACACCGTTCACGACAACACTCGACCATCGCTCGTAGAATTTTGATTCTCTCTCCTTGCCAATGTAGAATGTCTCTTCGTCTTCTACTTTCACGCCAACCGTAAAGTGTTCACCACCTGTAATACAATAACAGGAACATGAGACTAGGAGTTTTGATGGCTCAGAATAATGGCGCATTGCAATGGCATTATGGACCTGAAGAAGTCCACTGCTAGACATTAGCTTCCCCTATATATTTCCAATATAATTTACTCTTTTCCCACGGTTTCTATAGAGACAAAGCGCCCCTGGCGGGCGTGTTGAGGAGTCTCGCATCTCCAAGCACAGAAGAGAAAAAACTCTTTTTGTTTTGTGTCGATTTGAAGTTCACATTGTGATGAGATGTGAACTGCACAACCTTGAGCTGAGTCTTCTGCTTCACGACCTTTTCGAATAGGGGAGCAGGGTAGACCCAATGATGACACGAGCAGTTTTTTCGAGTGGCAACATCTAGTTCTGTTTACCGTAAACTACATATTATGTTTTGAACGCGATTGATTCTTTCTGTGCGATTCAATTGCTTACCAGCTCTGAACGGTGAACAGGGTAGACCCAATGATAGTACGAGCATTTTTTTCCTGTAGCGACATCTAGTTCTGTTTACCGTAAGCTATTATGTTTTGAACGTGATTGATTCTTTCTGCACCTTTAGTACTTACCAGCTCTGAACGAGAACGCGTAGTCTTTCGGCAGAACTTGGTTCTCGCCGTGCTGGTACAATTGGAAGTCGCAGCCTTCCACTGGAACCACTGTGGCGTGGTCGGATTGCCGGCATAGATACCCGATTGTTATACTGTGGAAACAATGCATCTTTGATTATAATAATAGGCATTTGAGAGACACAAAAATCATCGTCCGCCTTAAAAGTCTACTGTTGGAAATAGGCCTTTTCTACAGATATTTTTGAAAATGATAAATATGCAGTTCATATTTTCTTATAAATCGAGGGCATGACTTTTTTCACGACTTTTCCCTAACTCTCCTGGTTTCAGACTTTGCCATCACCGCCCTTCTCAAAAAAACACCCTGTAATATTTGGGAGATGGTCGTAGTTACCAAGTGTGGTAGGCGGATGTGTGACCGCAGTAGTGTACTCAGGAGATGCCTATCCCCAAGAGCACATCTTAAGAAATGCAAGGGAAATTATGATGGATCATGTTCCATACTGAGATTAACCATAAACAGCTTATCCTTATTAATATTATAAATGTGTTTGTAACTCTGTCTGTCTGTGTGGTTTTCACGCCAAAACTACTGAACCGATTGAAATGAAATTTGGTACACAGATAGTTGAGGGCCTGAGGAAGGACATAGGCATACTTTTTATTGCGAAAAAAGGGTTGTAAGGGGTTGAAAATAGGGGTTGAAAGTTGTATGGAAGTATCGTAATTTTTAGAGCTAGAAACTTAAAACTTATTTTGTAGTCTGTTGCGCGGGGGGAGTGTGGAGGGGAGGTGCGGGGGGAGTGTGGAGGGGAGTACAGGAGGAGTGTGGAGGGGAGGTGCGGGGGAAGTGTGGAGGGGAGTACAGGGGGGAGTGTGGAGGGGAGGTGCGGGGGGAGTGTGGAGGGGAGTACAGGGGGGAGTGTGGAGGGGAGGTGCGGGGGGAGTGTGGAGGGGAGGTGCGGGGGGAGTGTGGAGGGGAGGTGCGGGGGGAGTGTGGAGGGGAGTACAGGGGGAGTGTGGAGGGGAGGTGCGGGGGGAGTGTGGAGGGGAGTACAGGGGGGAGTGTGGAGGGGAGGTGCGGGGGGAGTACAGGGGGATTGTGGAGGGGTCTGGGGGGAGTGCGGAGGGAATGTGGGGGGTGTTGAGGAGAGTGGGGGAGTTTGGAGAGGAATGCGGGGGGATGAAAGTGTGGCGTAGTACGACGCCATATGTCTAAGTTTAGTAAGAGGGCAGACGACTGTGTCACGTGCACGCGAATATGACGTTGTTATTTAATTACTGATTTCTTCCGCTGCAAATTAAAAATGCGGGTAGCATTATAGACACTATTATAGACACTATACCATGCGGACGAAGTCGCGGGCACAGCTAGTACAAAATAAGCCAAAGACAATATTTATCTACGCATTTATAAAAGAATCTTTCCCTTTGTTACGCCATCACGCGTGTTCAGGCGTTGCTGGACCGTTTTGGATGAAAATTGGTGGGGAGGTAGCTTAGAACCAAAAGACGGATATAATGATACTTTTTATTCCGTAAAAGAAACCAACGGAACGGGGCGAGTGAAACCGCGGGCGGCCGCCAGTTTAACATATCAAACATCACACTGAATCGTCTTCGCGCTATCGGTAAATCGCGTTGCCAGCCGTTAGCCTTTCTAAAATGGGTGCATATAACAATACAACAATAACACTAACAATGGGTACATATAAATAGACTTACTGTGACATCATGACAGGCTGTGAAACCGATCCAACGGCCATGCAGTCTCCATTGTCGAGGAAAATGAAATGGAGCACATAGCGGTGGAAGGTACGCCAATCTCTATGTTTTCCTGAAAACAATGCATTGATGCAATATAAAGTTTGGTTTTAAATAGTCACTTAGGTCTGCTCCTCTCTAAAATTACTTAAAATGTTTTTTTATACAACTCGCTGATGGAACAAGCAACCACCTGATGTTAAGGTAACCATCGCCAATGACAAAGCATTGCCTCGTAGATCACGCACATCAGCAACACTCATGAGGTCACAACTTGAGTTATGACTCAAGTTGATGAACTCAGGGCAGTGCTGAGTGCAGAGATTCAGCCTCATGTGCCAGTAATTTCACCGGCACCCACATATCCTTCAAACCGAAACACGATGCTGCTTACACGACAGAAATTAATAGGCATGGCGGTAAAACTTCCCCAGACGAACTCTTTACAAGGAAATAGATAGATAGATAACACTTTATTGTACACCACAAGAATAGGACATTACACATAGCGAAAAACTAATATAGCTCTACAACGTACTACTTTGATCAGTCAGTTGATCTTTTTTTTTACTCATAAGTATTTAGTTCTTACCAAAACTGTGATCTCTGACGCAAGGCATCTTCACATTCTGTTCTTTGCCATCAATCGTAACAGTTCCTTTTAGCAAGCCCATTTGCTCGTAATGAGTTTGGTGGAACCTGAAACGATACAGTTTTTAATTTTCTATTATCTTCCTGCAGATTTTCGCTTGAGAGATTTAGATATATGTACTGATCTTCTGAAGTGGTCAAGCTCATAACCTATTTATATCCATAGTTCTAATGATAACTTATTTCTTTTTGAACATATTAAACTTACTTTTTTTGTAGCTTGAAGAAGTCTAATGACCAGATTTCGCGCGCCATATCCTTAGCCAAGCAGTGAAGCGACATCTGGTAGTCGTAGTTGAAGGGTGACCAGAGCGCACTCCAGATTAAATCTGCTTCTACCTTCACTGTCTTTGCCGGGTCTGTTCGGGATCTAGTAAATAACAAAATGTTGTTTGCTAAATAGTGATCAAAATAGCAAGAGTTCTAATAGAAGGGCTCTTTGTGAATGGCTCGTTCGGGGAAGTACCTACTACCGCTACTATACTAATAGATACGAGTCGATCTGATTTCCGAATGACCTCTGTGCGGATGGATACGAATAGATTCTGTTACCTATCACAATCAATAGTCAATAAAAATAAATCTAGCTAGGTATGACAATTTTATTTGCGATATAATATTATACACAGTGCATCGGGTTTGTGAGACAGTAATCCATCAATATAAATAGCTTCACCAAATATAGTGTTTCGAAATCCGATATAAAAAATCAATACCCAGATAGTTTCGATTGAATGTTTCTAAAAAGCTATATTACCCACTCCTTAGTGGTTACCATTTCATATCTGCTTGTTTTCATCATCCGAATTCCACAGATGTGGTAAATAAAACGATTAAACTTTAGAGAGCCACAAACAGTTATTTGTAAATAAATATCTTACTTCATCTCCCCATTGTAAGTGAGTTTCCAGGCCCGCATAGGCATCAGGCTGTCAATCCGTAACCCTTGGATATTGTACTCTCCAATCTCGCCGCCTACTTGCACTAAATGTGTGTCTGGTAAGCTCGGGGTAAGGTACACATCGTCTCCATTGAGCTGTAAATAGACACGTGATTTTTAGGGCTGTATTTTTCCATCTGGCAGACGAAAAACAAATAGCAAATTGGCTCGATCTAGCACTGGACCGGGGCAACAGCTGCAATATCATAATAAGTAGCATTTCATCATCATCATCAGCCTGAAGAAGTCCACTGCTGGACATAGGCCTCCCCTACACATTTCCAGGAAGAACGATTCTGATTTCCATCCATCGACTTCCCGCGATCTTAACAATGTCGTCGGTCTATCTGGTGGGTGGTCGCCCGACGCTTCGTCTTCCGGTTCGTGGTCGCCATTCGAGAACCTTTATTCCCCAACGGTTGTCGGTTCTTCGAGCTATATGGCCTGCCCATTGCCACTTCAACTTACTAAGCATTTACTGAGTTCATAATACTCGTACTAATACTGCCAAATGTGTTGACCGCGGAAAAACTACTCAAAATGTGATAGGCCTATGACTAGAAGACTAGTGAGTAAATTTACTATCACAATCGCAAAAAAATTGATTCCATTCTCATTTCAATTAGACAGCATAGCTCAAGCTATGCCTTCTGCGCTAGAGGGCGTGGGTTCGACCCTCACTGAGAACATATTTGTGTGGTGAACGCATGTTTGTTCTCTGTATGGGAGTGTTATATCTATACTAATATTATAAAGAGGAAAGATTTGTACCTATTTTTGTATGTTTGTAATAAATAGGCTCAAAAAGTACTGGGCCGATTTAAAAAATTCTTTCACCAATAGAATGCTACATTCTTCCAATTTGACATACCTACATTTCATTTTGAAAAAAATTAGGGGTCCTTGGTAAAATTTTAACAATGTAACCGAAGGTGTAGAAAAATAATGTCTTTCGTCGAATGCGCTGCCGAAACTATTAGCGATGGAACAAAATAATGTACAACAATATTGTCTACCCCGTGCGAAGCCGGGACGGGCTGCTAGTTTAATTATAAGAATGACTATAAAAAAATAGCATTAAATCAGCTATCTGGTTCTTATTCTACAAGTTTTGCTGAATTTGGGGTTAGATAGTGCTGCCTGCAATATCCAGAATATTTATTTATTTATTGCTGAGTCTAAGATATTATCACAAGATTGATGCAGTAAAGCCTACATAATATAACTTAAACTAGCATGATAAGATTGGGACTACTGTTACACTCCGTGCACTCGGTAGGTACTCCGTCTTTTCGCATTTCAGCCACGTGTTTAGAAAGTGCATGCAATACTCACACAGTAGCCTGTTCGTTAGCAAAAACATTACAAATAAATACTACTATAGTAACATCGTGCGAAAGTTTGAGATTTAAAAAAAAAATTCTAATGAAAATCGTATGTCAGCGTTAAATAGAATGTCATGTTAAATAGTATATTTTTTTAACACACTTAAATTCGAATTAATCTCAAATGTATAGTCTACAATTAGTCCTTTTGCGATTTTTAAAATGTCACTTAGTTATTTAGTTATGATTTTTTTTTTTAAATCTCAAATTTTCGCACGAGCTTTTCGACGAGATACAGTGAATCCAGAGCGGGATACGGGCGGTTGATGGAAAAAGCTCAGAATCGATCTTCCAAACATAGGAATATTATTATGTTCTATGTTCAGCAGTGGACTTCTTTGATAACGAAGCTTGACTCATTAACAGAACTAACCTTGATATACATAAACGCATCGACTGCTTGCCTGGGTCTGCGAGCCAACCCACAGATGACAGCGGTTCCATCTGCTGATATACCATTGTAGTAAACAGCATCGACGCTCTGCAAAACATGAAAAATAAATTTTATCATCTCGTAGGCTTTCGATTTTTTATTTTCCGGGACTTGGTTGTTGCGATTTATATTTCATAATTTTTGTTTTCACGTAAATTATTTAAATCTAAAAAAAAATATACCTGATTCAACTTTTTTTAATACAACTAGCTTATGGAACAAGCATATAGCCCACCTGATGTTATGTGGTAACCAACGCCTATAACAAAGCATTGGCTCGCAGGTCACGCATGCCCTATGATACACTGCCCTGCTTTCATGATCATAAACCATACCGATGTTATGCCTCACGTGCCAGAAATTCCACCAGCACACACCCTTCAAATCGAAACAGCGACGCTGCTTAGGTAGAAATAGGCATGGTGGTAGTTCCAAGGGCTCCCTTCACGACGAGATATACTACTACTCATTGACTCACATGATCGTAGTCCCCGATATAAAACTTGTTTTCCATATGCGCGTCTTCTTCGTGTACGTGAATAGTTCCATCATCACTTCTTCCGATATCCACTGCGTAAGCTCTTCTAGCTCTTGTGGTCCACTGCAACAAGGCTCAAAATACTTTGAAACTAATATCGACTTTACGGACGTTCTATAATTTCGATTTTGGCGAGTCAACCACGACGAGATAACATGACAGATTTTGGGAATATTTCCCCATCTGTCCCCTTTGATTTGATGAAGATTTGACTTATTTAGTAGAATTTTAAGAAAATTATAGTCAGTAACCTAAATTAGCCTAATTCTATATTTTTTTTAGGTAACACGTAAAAGTATGCTGGCAAAATATGCAACAATTGAAATTTATACAAATATTTATAAACTTACCTTTCTCACAGATAGAACCACATACATAAACACATATTTGAACCAATAATACTTATTCTTCTGCTGATAAACGCCGAAAATTGGCGGTTTATGATACCTATTTATAAATCTAAACACTACGACTAAACTAAAAGAAATTATAATAGAAATAAATAAAGTTAACATTTTGATAAAAATTCTAGACTGATTCGAATGACATTGGCTGACCAAAGAACGATTATACACCTATTTTAGAGATATCTTATCACTTCTATTGATATCATCTTTCTGTGATTATGCGTATAATTGGTTTTACTAGTATCGCTTGGAGAATGGCCTCTACTGAAATTTAAACTTTACATATTCGAGTTTTATGATGATATTGCAATGGCATCATCCATCTCATTTACTGATCATAATGATCTTTATGTCGCTGATTTTAAATATTATTTTTGAATAGCAACATTATTTCCTAAGTCCTATTGGTCTGAAAATTAACTTATTGGATTTCAATGACTTAAAAAACTGAAAATCTTATGGAAATATTTATTTTAAATACAAACCAATATGTTATAATTCATTAATATTAAGAATCATTCGTGATCCAAGTTAGTCTACGTACATAACGCATGGAAATGCTTTATCAGCCGAATTGAAGACAATAATTAGAACGAACTTATTCATAACTGCTTGATAAATTTGATTCAATTAACATACGTTTACTGACGCCTTTTCAAAGTGTACGAGTTTTTAGTTATAAGGCTTAGGTTTGTTTTAATAGTGAAAGGAGGAAGAATTCTGTAAACGTTTGTTATTTAACAGGGTATCAATCAGACCCCCCGAATACTGAAACGCAATTCAGATTTAAGCACGTCTCAAGCGACGAATATTTGACAGATTTTCATTGAAAACTGTCAAATATTCGTCGCTTGAGACGTGCTTAAATCTGAGTTGCGTTTCAGTATTCGGGGGTAAAGGAATATATATAAGTATAGTTTAAGCTTCAGTGGGCTTCGCTAGCAAATGTTTATGTACACATTCCTCCTTGTTGATCAGATGTGTGGTTTTGTTGACAAGTTGCATGAGAGTGTTAAGATTGCTTGACCATTCGTTCAGTCGATCTGACGCGTCCATGTTCAAACTGAAACAAGAAAACAATTAAGTTATGAAAACTAAAATTGAGATATTTTCTGCATTTTGAGGAGCTGTTCTGCTCATCATACCAAAGGTTCGCATCAGATCTTTTCCAACTTTTTATGAGACAAACTTATCTTCTCCAAATTTAAAAATTTCTCAAACTTATGTATTCTCATTTGTATTTTATGTTGGTCCAGCGGCGTCTTTACCTATTGTGCAGGGTGTGCGGTGCACACGGGCGCAGCGTTCCTAGAGGGCGCCGAGCGCCGCGGCGGCGGGGCGCTCGGCCACTATCAGCAGGCGCGTTGGCCGGACGCCGCACTTTCAAAGACCAACGTAAAAAGGGTTCCGCTCTGCGTTCGGTGCCCCCTAGGACCGGTACGGAGCTCAACTTGGCGGGCGCGTTGGACGGGTGCCGCTCTTTCAATGATCAACGTAAAAAGCGCTCCGCTCTGCGTTCGGCGCCCCCTAGGACCGCTACGGAGCTCAACTTGGCGGGCGCGTTGGACGGGTGCCGCACTTTCAATTACCAACGTAAAAAGCGCTCCGCTCTGCGTTCGGCGCTCCCTAGGGCCGCTACGGAGCTCAACTTGGCGGGCGCGTTGGCCAGGCGCCGCACTTTCAATGACCAACGTAAAAACCGCTCCGCTCTGCGTTTGGCGCCCCTTAGGACCGTTAAGGAGCTCAACTTGGCGGGCGCGTTGGCCGGGCGCCGCACTTTCAATGACCAACGTAAAAAAAGCTCCGCTCTGCATAGATTTTGTATAGCATCTTGAGCTCTTCTAATATTTGATGAATAACATCATAGGGGCTGACGAGCGCCGCTGGCACTCGGCGCCCTCCCCCCCCCCTTTTTTCTCCACATAAAGAAAGAATTTTCAAATTTTCTTTCTAAATGCATTTCTAAGCTATAATAGAAACACACCCTCCAAGTTTCATGCTTCTAGAACTTACGGTTTAGGCTGTGCGTTGATTTTTTTTAAACCATTTTCCCCCTTTTTCTCTAAGTTCTTTTTCGATAAGTTTTGGCTTGTACACCAGAACACCTTGCATAATAATTCTAAATATAGTCAACAGGACATTGTGGTAACCAAACTGCATTTCTTCTTAAAAATCTCCAAGCAATAGAGTTAATTACCCATTGGGGAAATTTGACAGTTTGTTGTAACTTGATGTGCTGTTACTTGTACTTTGTATCCATTCCATTTTGAACGCGCACTAACGCACTTACTAGGGGGCGCTTGGGTAATGTTTGCACACGGGCGCTACATGGGCTAGAGACGCCTCTGTGTTGGTCTCATATTTTGTTGTACTTTTAAATAGAAATAATCATCGTTATCGGATCTCATTCAGTAGAGATATCCAGTAATCTTCTTTTCTGCCCTATTTTGAGAGGAAGTGCCCCTCCAATCTAAAAACTCCGACAGCAAAAAAAACTCTATAAAGTCATATAGACCTGTGAACCAAGTTTCGTCCAGTTCTTCTAAATTCTAAATAAATGCAACCTTCAAGCGAGAACAGACAAACAGCCGGACAAAAGCATGTTTAGCTCGCTTGGTCAATTACGTTGACAAACACATTCCTTAGGTTCAAAATAAAATAAATATTGTAAACAAATCACACAACATTATCTAGCCCCAAATTAAGCAGAGCTTGTATTATGGGATATAATGTGTTGTCAAAGTATGCTACTACCAAAAATACTGTCTACCAAAAATGTATTTTTGTTCCTCAACAAAGATTTTCTGTTCTATTAGCTTACCTAAAGTGTACAACTCCAGCTGGCCTGTCAATCTTGGCTCGCACCACGCTGCTAACAACGAGCGCGCTTAGAGCATCTTCCGTCTCTGTCTCGCTCAGGCCGAGTAGCTCGCTCATTCGCTTCACCGTAATCCGAGTGTAGTACATCGACATTATGCGGATATTCTGCAAGAAAAACGATTCGTTAGGAATTTATATTCACCACTACTTTACAAATAAGAAGATATTAAAAAGTTGAATATAACACAGTAAGAAGTAAACAGGCCTTTGCATCTATAGTTGGTCCAAGCTAACTCTGCCAATTATTTTCACTGGTATCCCCAAAAAGATTTGTACATGGTATTATTTTTATCAGTCACTTTGATAGTGTATGAGCTGTCTAACGATTGCGCCGCGGATATTTTTCTAAAAATATTCATCTTAAAGATGGATAAACCAATATAAGGTGAATTGCTGACCTATGATACCTATGATATAATATGCTTAATAGATATAAGGAAGTACAGGAACAAAACGAGGTTGTCTTTAGACAAAAACAAAAATAACATTGTAAGTACTACTACATATTATCAATTTGAGAAAAATAAAGAAATTTAAATGCAATTAGAATGCAAAAAAAAACTTCAGGGTTAAGCTCGCCTAAAACATGTCTTAATTATGTTTATGTTTTCGAAATGTATGTGTGCAATAAATAAACTTACATGTTCCACAACTCGATTCTTCAAATCGTTCCAGCGCTCTACGCCTTTTTCTTCAGCAAGGTTGAAGTAGGGAGTAGCACGGAGCATCTTCTCATATGTGGAGCAGAGGATGTTCCATCTAATGATCTCCGGGTTGATGAAGAGGCCCAGCAACTGTCTGGAAGTGGGTAATACTTGATCGTACGAACAAACTAAGCGATTGCGTCGCACTATATAAAATACAAGAATAACTTTAGAATGTTCCAAATGAAGCTCGCAAGTCATAGAGCACAGTAGAAATTCGTTTATTTTATAAGTAGGTACATGAAGTCCAAAAGGATTTTGATATATTTTTTCAATATCAACTCTTCAGAGTCGCTCTAACTCATAAAGACTTATAACTTTTGTATGCGTCATGCTTACAAAAGTGGGCTGTGAAAAAATGCAGAACACAGCAAATCTCTTTTTGCTTATGTTTTCATGTTAAAACAGATTTTTATCAAAACCGTGGCTGAAACGTGAAACGAGCCTTGCGTCCGTCAACTTGAGGAAAAAAAAATTGTAAAATGCTGTCAAACTCACTTGTATTCCGGAAACTTTTCCAATTCCTTATCCAAGTTGACTCTGTGTGTCAGATCAGACTGTTCATTGTCGTATGGCGCGAGTATCAGGAAGACAATACTACCGACCAGAGCATCTGTTCCCGCTTCTTGGCCTAAAGCTCGGAAATGACGGCAGACCGATAGGTAGGCGCTGTTGTGTTGGTCCACGGCTATCATTAGCCGGTAGAACTTTTCTTTTAACTCCTGGAATTGAGGCGATTATTTCAAGGCTATTTGATGCGTTTTGAAGGCGCGTTTGTAGATTTATAACGTCATGAATAAGAGTGATAAGGACGCAAAATGAACAGGAAGCGGAAACAGGAGTTCTTTACAAGAAGTGACCAGTATATTTTGGGTTTAAAGGGGGTTATATAGTACAAGCTCTGCTTAGTTTGGGGCTAGATAGTGTTGTGTGGATTGTCTATAATATTTATTTATTATCTGTGTTCATTACACAAGACATATCTTGCAGACTTATTAACTGAGCTGAGAGACCAGTCAATATAGTATAGGGTTAGTGTTTAGTCATCCTACCTTTGTATTCTCTTCCTCAAAGAACTTAGTATTAATTTTCTTTGATATGATCTGTGTTCGGACATAATCCTTGATCGCAAGACATAGCCTCATTTGCTCCAAGATCAGTTCAACTTTCTCTCTCTTGTCCATCGATCCATAAGTCTCTACTTGGAGTTCTTGGATAATTTTAGCAGCTTCTGCTACATTATTCTCTTCTTCCCTCATTTTAGCCAAAATGTGAGTTAATCTTGCTCTCTCTACCTCAACATAGATTTTACCCTCAGTTATGGTTCGAAGAGTTTCAATAAGTTTGATCTTTGTTTCCTTATCGGGTGTTTTATCAACATAAGTGCAGCATTCTTGCACCATTTTGACAACAGCTTGTTTGAGCTGCGACCTGAAATTAAAATAATTTGACTCAATCTGGCTTTATCTAGTAGCATGACCATATTAGATTCTAGAGGTCTAAAATGGTCAAAATATCTCTGGCATTTTAACTGCATGCGGCCCATAGTCTTGCAAGGAAGCTATCACACCAAACTGTTATTCATGGCATTATTTATAGTGTTGAAGTTTATAGGGATTTCGCTAAATCATAACTTATAACAGTTGGATTGAAATGTAAACTGATCTAAAATATTACAGCAAATAACATATTTTCAACACTTAGGTTTTTAATTCTCTCACCTTCTCTTGGCCAGCAGCACAATATGATCATTCAAAGCCGACCAATTCTTAGCTTCGTAGCAAATCTGTACTATTGCAACTAAAATTCTAGCAGTGGAGACCATGTCAGCTCCCTGTAACACAATATGTATGAATTAATACATGCTACAATTTTTACCTATTAAACAAAAGAAGAGATCAGTATTACTTTTGAATTGCGGATTAATGCAGCATCACTTCAAAGAATTAAAAAATTAATAAAGCGATAACTAAGTCAGGGACAGTCTCTGTTATCTCGGTGCCCTTAAATCTATTTTCTGTCCCTAATTCTAATTGAGTTGGGGGAATAAGATATGCACTAACGTCCGGTTATGGGGTGTATTTTGCATTGTCCCCCTGCCAACCTCACCCCAACCCCAGCCAGCCCAACTTTTCTGTCCCTTTTTTAAGATGGCCAAGGGGTGAGTCCCGAATTATCCAAATTCAAAATTGAGTAGAATGGGAACGCCACATTATTGGTATTGAGTGGTGAGTGGACACCTTTTTTAGGTGGACCAGCCTTCAATCAAGTTTGGGAGCCACAGCCCTAGATCATTGAGAAGATAGATAAAGAGTCATGTTCAAATCATACACACTAAAGAGCAGATACAAATAACGGTACTTACAGTTCTGGTTTGCTTTTCAAGTGCCAACAGCTGGTCAATAGCTTCTTGAATTTTACCGTCAGATGCCCATGACTTCCACATAGGGATCTTTTCATCGCAGGAGGTACTGTAATCCACCTAAAATGAGACAGGAGTTTTAACAGATGGATAGATAACAAATACAGATTTAGAAGTAAAATGTATTTTATAGGTAGGTACAGAAGTTCAATAAATGACTTGGCAGGTGCTATGCAGGGTAATCCAAGATAATAAAGCTGTCATGTTTACAACTTCGGATAGCAAAATCTGCCGTGTATACCTTTCAATACAGGGGGGTTTAAGCAGCCTAGAAAGTGTTACAAAACATTGAACAAAGCGTTGAATGATGATGCATTGGGTCTTATTTTTCATTTGTGGCATGTACCCTATAAGGAGCCATCTATAGCTGGTTATAAAAGCAAACAATAGCAAATAATTTGTACTCACTTCCATTTTTACGATCTTGCCACTGGCATCCAGGGAACCGATATCGCCGTTCGTCGTCATTTTCCTAAATTAACACTTTAACGTGTTACAGATATTAAGTTGAATTATTGGCAAGTTATTTATGTAAGTCAATGCTTACTCAATACTCTTTTCTTTGACCCAACAAAATATTTTTCAAAATTACACTTATTTTGCTAACTCACCGCAATGCAAGCAAAAGAATGAATGAATGAATGAACAAAAATCTTATTTTGCAATCCATGACCGAATGATCCAGCAAAAAAAATTTGACAGCTGCAAACTACCTAGTCAACTGTTTTATGTGCTTTTTCCCTAGGTACTCCAGTAAAAGGAATGAATAAACTACAGCCCTGGGTGGTATTGGGTGTCTGGTAGAGAGGCGGGGCATCGTGGTGCAATGTTTTCATATATTTTGCTTATTTATTGATGCTTGCTTCGAACTGCTTGCTTAAGTACTATTAGTCTGTACTTTACCTATGGCATAGACAACATCTATTTATTCTGTGGTGAGGAGTGAATGAATGAATGGTTGATTTATTTTGACAGTGTGCGTGCGTGCGTGATTATATTTTTCTGTGTGTGTGAAGTGCTAATATGGCGTAGTTGTGTCGTTTGAGTTATTTTTACATTTTGTAATGTAAATTGTATTATTTTGACGCTAATCTCATGAGATTTCAGCTCCTTATTTTAAGCTTAGTTTAGTTTTACGTCTGGGTTATCTTGACGCGCAGTGGTACTCAACACTGTTAGTCCAATTTCCTTTGTTTTTTTTTCAACATATGTTGGACTACTTTCTTTTTCTACAAAAATAGCTCGATAGCGATAAACAGAATGAGCTTGTCGAGGGATTTCGACGATGTAGAGATAATTCGCTGCAGAGGAACAAGAAGTCATTCAGCCCAAGGTCTTGCGCCTACTATTTCCAGCCCTGCAATGAAAATACCACTTCCTCCACGGATGTGGATTACGGGTAAATATTTGCATTTTCGATAAAAAATGTTCAACTTGGTGGTCGTAATATCTAAGACTCACACGTAGAATGACCTGGTTTTTTACATACTGATTGATAGCTGTTCTTGTTTTGGAGTTCATTAATTGGGAACTGGAATCGAAAATCAGCTGTAAACCTAAAACATTTAACTTTATAATAATAGCAAATGTATCCATTGCCTTACCATCTCAAGACTAACATAGACACATACCAAGTTTTTGAAGGACATGTAACAATAAATAAACCAACTATGCCAGTACTCAAAAGTAAGAGTGGCCAGTGATAGAGTTTTTAGGTTGTAATAAGAATTCTGTCACAACTTAACTGAAAGTGCTCAGATGTATATACCACTAGCTATTCTAATGGTGACACCTCACACTATTACTTAATTTACTCTATTGCTTCTTCTTGTTGTATCACTAGCACTTTCAAAACAGTGTGGTGAAAGAATATTAAGCCACAAAGAGGCTCACACTCAATTGGTTATGGACTGTTTTTAATGGTAGTAGTCACTATCCAGTAGTCAGCCAATAAGTCCTAACATGCTGCAATTGTTACACACATGAATTAACTCAAGTTGTACAAGATGGTAACATGTTGTGTAATTTTAACTTTATACTTTTCTGCTATCTTACCACACTTTTTTGCTGTCATGGCTTCAACAAAACAACACAGATAGTGGCATATTTTGTAATATAGTACATAATTAACAAAAAGTCTAGTTTTTGTTAAACATCACTTTTATGACCGTTCCAGCTTTGTACCGCTGGAAAAATAACACCCACGAGATGGCAGGATAGGTTTCTAGTATATAATCATGTTATGCAGCAATAAAGTACTTATCTAATGAATTTTTAGAATTAGGCAGTCGTTTTTGAGTTTATTTGTTACATATAAACCATTTCTCTTTATAATGTTAGTGTGGATTGATAAAGCTAAATCTGATAGTTCATTGACTGATAAAAAACTATGTATCAATTTTTATTTTATTTATAACATAGCAGAAGCTATTAGCAGTAAAAAGTCCATGTATGTAGTGTTGTTTCTTGGCATGGAACTCTAAAAATAGCATTACACCTGGGCCTTTATTTTTCTCTTTGGCAGACTGAGAAAGATACTATTTATAATATCTATTTCTGAAGCTCTTTCTATTTTTAGATGAGACTATTCTAGTCGATACATTTTCAGTATAATAATATAATTGCCTCTGTATCTATAGTGTATCTAATGTATTTGGATCATCTACAATAGATGAAAATACCTGTTTACTTTGGTAAACTTTTTTTGTATGGACAAAGCTATGCTTAAAAATGTTGAAACAACATGTCATTCTTACTATAATCTTTTAGATAGCACACATGGTCTAGTGGTAGCAGCCCCGTCTTCCGATCCTAAGGTCGTGGATTCAAATCCAGTTGTGTACCAATGAGTTTTTCTGTCGAAAAATGTGTGTTCACTATGCCAGTACTCTCAAAACGGTGAAGGAAAACGTTGTGAGGAAACCAGCGTGTCGTAGAACCAAAAAAAGTTCAAGCAACACATGTCGCAAAAAGGGCTCGCCTGCGGAAACCAGTCTGCACACCAAGTGCGGATGATGAATTTACCAATTTTTTTTATAATCTTTGCATGGCTCATATTTCACAATATTATAATTTTGTAGATATTGAAGATGAATCATCAGATGAAGCTTGTGGTAGTGTGAATGATGATGGAGTTATGCATGAGCGGCCTAGAGTAAGATCAAGATTCCGACACCACAAATCAAGGTCCAGCAGTGTGCCTATTGGCATATTCTGGGATATAGAAAATTGTCAGGTAATTTTCAATGCTGTTATTATTCTCAAAATACTACAATATAACACCTAGACAGAACACAATGTCTATGTTTACATATTTGCTCTCGGTGGGGATCGAACCCACACCTGCTATCATCTTTAAACTTGAAATCTATTATCCAGGTGCCCAGAGGTTGTTCAGCAATAGATGTAGTAGCAGCTATCCGTGCCAAATTCCTACCAGGACGCAGGGAAGCGGATTTTGTGGTTGTTTGTGATGTACGAAAGGAGGTTTCTTATAGACTTCAGGAATTAAATGATGCTCAAGTAAGTTTAAACAATTCAAATACTAATAATGTTCTACTGAAGATAAGCCTCCCCAGTATAAATATATGTTTATTCAGTAGTATCAAAAGGATCACTTTGAAACGTCTTAAAGCTAGGTGAGTCTAGGTGCTGGTTCCACGACGTAGTCTAGTCGAGTAGCATTTTACACCTCATTATCTTGCCCAAAACTAAGCAATGCTTGTACTATGGGAATTCATTCATAGACAGGATCAAACATTGTAATTTTTTATAATTTTGTCAACATTATGTAATTGTTATTAATCATCTACCACGCTTAATACTGTTTAAATAAATGTTATTATCAGTTATTGTTGACGCCCAAGCCACTGCCTCCTACCATATTGTTATTGTAATATTGGAAGCTGATAATGTTATTGATATCATTTATTGTATCAATATTTATGCAAAAAAATATGCAAATGTAAATACTCTCAAACGGGGAATGAAAACATCATGGGGCAGCTTCAAACGTAGTGACCATGTACTTCCCGTGGATTTAGCAGAGTAAGCTGTGAGGATATGTGGTGATAGAACCTACAACCAAAAGGCTGTTCCAGAACCTATACCTAGCGTTCCGTAAATTGGGGTATTAGTGAAAAGTGGCAAAGGCATGTTTACTTAGATAGATGGAAAACTCGTTATTGCACAATTAAAATGTACTGTACACAGGCGAGCTTAATGCTGGATAGCATTATCTACCAGCTCACCTTTACTTAGTTGAGCGTCTGGCTGTGACCCTACTAAAAACCATTGGTGCCATGCCTTTTTATATGCTGAAGCCCTTTCTGACATCACATTGTCTTTACAAAATCTTTGTCAACAGATAAGTTTGATACATGTGTGTGGAACACAGAAGAATGCAGCTGATGAGAAACTGAGGCAATGTATGAGGAGATTTGGTGAATTGCATACAGCCCCAGCCTCCTTACTATTGATCTCAGGCGATATTAACTTTGCCGCTGACCTCAGTGACTTTAGACATAGGTATTGATTCTTTTATACATTATTCAATATTAACCTTGAAGGTAAAAACTTCAGACAATTCTGTATGCATGCTATGTCTTCGCTATGAACTTTGTATTCACGATAGACTCGTTGTACTACTTGGTATAAACAAAGCTATTTTATCATGGATTTTACATGAGAATGGTATTAATTTTAAAAAGTTTGACTATTGTTCTTGTAGATGCTCTACTAATGAAAAGTGGAAAAAATAAGAAGCATAGGTTATAGCCAATTAGCTATTTTTAACTCATACTAACATATTCTTTAGAACGTTAATTAAACTTAACCCTGTTGCAATCAAAAATAGCAATAGCTTAAACATTAATAACGCTTGACAGACTTTTATTAGTAATCCAATTTATGTTCTAAAACTTGTGTTTATTCAATAGGAAAAATATGGAAGTAATATTGGTGCATAAACAGAACACGTCATCAGCGCTAATCGCGTGCGCGTCTTCACATTACTCTTACAATCAATTGACCGCTGCACTACCAAGGAATCCAAAGGTACAATATGATCCCATATCTCTTACGGCACTGGTGTTGCAAGCGTCCATAACCAACGGTGAAAAGTGCACATACAGGCGCGTTGCAACAACATATAAACATTTTAAAACGCCCTTTTTAAGAACCCCATGGTATAGTCTCGGAAACACCAGCAGGAAGATCATTCCAACACCTTATAGTCTGCGGAAGGAAGTTCCTCTGAAACGGTTTGCGACCAGCTGCTTCCTAAGTGGCCCTTTGGCAATAACTATTTGATGCATGTCTCTTTCAAGTTAGGTACACACCGGATGACCTAATTTAGCGCAGATGAAGGCAGAAGGTTCAAACTAAAATCGTGTGCCAGCTTGTTAATCGCCAGTTCCATACAAAAAAAACTTTTTTTTACAACTGCAAGCTAATGGAACAAGCATATGGCCCACCTGATGTTAAGTGGTAACCATCGCCTTTAACAAAGCATTGCCTAACAAACGATGCACTATTCTGCGTCCATCAACTTGAAGCATACAGATGTTCAGTCTCACTGTCATTTATTTTACCGGCACCCACATCCTTTAAACCGAAACACAGTAATGCTGCTTCACAGCAGAAATAGGCATGAGACAAAATGATGAAAGAAGAATAACTAAGGCAGTTTTTTCGCACAATGATTTTAAACATTAAGCAGTTCAAATTTCCAGGTGTGCTTTACGCAAGCCAGACGTCATGCATTGTTATCGATCGATAGTAGCTGTGTAAAACAAAAACCTTGCTATTGTATTGCGATACAGATTGCGTACAAACGATACTATAGAACTTCTGATATTTGATTACGACAGGGTCAGAACAAATATTGTTTACAGCCCCATCTGGGCATACTTATACAGTTTTAAAATTTAAATACATTTATATTTACATGAGTATTATTCTGTGATGGTTTCATGTTTTTCAAGTTTTGAATTTAAAGTGTTATCTGTAGTTAAGCGGATAATATCACCATACACACACATACATACCTACATATAAAACCTTGACGCTATCAAGATGGTCTGATTTTAACTGCCTGGATGTCTGATGTTTGATCTTGTTTCAATCGAATTTGTTGAAAACCCAGACAGAACCTTATTAGAAAGCTTAGATGGCTTGAACCCTATACATAACATTATAATATAGTTTAGAGATGAAAAAAAATGAAACATATTTTATTTCTGTAGCCAAAATAATGAGCAGAAATTCACAATGTGGAGGCCCTCTGTTAAGTAAGAAAATACTTGTGTTAGAGGACCTCGCTCTGAGAGATGGCTTGAAAAAAAACATAGGTATGGTGCTCTTAAACGCTAAAGGAAAATATCGTGAGGAACCCGTGGGTTAGTCACCTCCACATGATTTGACGTGAGGCTGAACATCTGTCTCAAGTTGATGGACGCAAGGAAGTGCATCGTAGGGACGTTCCTGAAGTGCATGACCTACGAGGCAATGCTTTGTTATAGGCGGTGGTTACCACTCGACATCAGGTGGGCCATAATGCTTGTTCCGTCAGCTAGATTTATTAAAAAAACATGCCAAAAAGTATGGAAATGTTCTAAAGCTCCAGTTGCCATAGTACAAGCTTTGCTTAGTTTGGACTAGAAGATACTGTTAATAAGAGCTGTTATTATTATGAGTGAAGATACTGTTAACATGTATTTATTATAGGCACAAGATTTTACTTACACGCCAAGTGGAAATGGGCGGAGGTCATAACCATCAATAGAACACTATGGGAATATAGTAAAAAATAAAATAAAAAAATGACATTAATTTATTTCCAACAGTCTCTTAGCCAATCAAACGACGATGATGAAGAACCCATGTGCGAGATGGAAGTGTTGAACTTACCATTTAACCAGCCGACAGAGAAAATAAAAATACGATTGAAAAGACTCTCTGATAACTGCGGAGGGAAGGTGCTTCGGATTGTAGCGAATAAGGCCACGCTGCGGTTTCCTACGCCGGATCATGCTTCGAGGTAAGAATATATAATACAAGCGGCCTGTCCCGGCTTTGCACGGGTGGACATTTATTTTTTAGACATGAATATAGCCTATGTTACTCAGGGTGAATGTAGCTTTCCAATGGTGAAAGAATTTTGGAAATCGGTGCAGTAGTTTATGAGTTTATTCATTACAAACATACACACAAAAATACAAATCTTTCCTCTATTAGACACACTTTCAATACGTACTTTACAATATCTATAGATATTGTAAAACGTATTGAAAGTGTGTAGGGAATGCAGGACTCCCCCCAACCGATGCACCGACGAAGTTGAAAGGAAATGTATGGGCCTATGTCCATGACTGGACTTCTCCAGGCTGATGATGATAAAAAAAGTATCCTATAAATATTTATAAGTATTCTCTTTTAAAAATGTTGTTGGAAAAAAAGACTTAGGGATTTGTTTTTTTATAGTTTGAAAAAAAACTAGTTCTAAAGTATATCAGGATCCAAACCACAAATTATTTGTAAATCATGCAAGCATACACCGCGGGAATAAAAGCTGTACGGGGCTGCGGGCTTGTAGGTATGTCTCGGCCGTTTAGTCGCCCGCTGAGCCAGAGACATCCTAATTCTGTATGTTCTGAAATTATTTTTCCACTCGTCATGGCTGATATTAATAATCAAAAAATATCCTGTGTTGTTACTTGCACTAAGACACATACGGTCGTTTGTCAATCAATACAATCGCGTCTACACTACGGCAATTAACTGTGAAACTATAGCATAGATAGACTACCCTACTGACCTAGATGGGGAAGGGTCGTCAATGTTTCTAGTCAGAAGTCTTAAACCTTTAACATTACACTCCTGTGTTCTGTGAAATGCGATTCATATGAGAGAAAGATTTCGGAAAAGAGTGTCCTCAATTATTTTCGCTACCGTTATCATATAAACTTACGTCACTTTGTTTTTTTCGATGTGTTTGTTGATACATACAGCGGGATAAAATTAAAAGCTCTCCTTCAAAAGTAACGCAAATTCTCAAAAAACGTATCAAAAAAACTAAGCAAGAACTAAGGACTTCGCGGCTCAATAATCAAATCCTTGAAGCAAATGAATAAGCTTTCATTCATTTTTATGTTTCGACATGATTTCTGAACGAAATGTTTAACGAACAAAAAAACGTACTACGCGAGGGTAGTTGTGAAACTACGCGAGGTGAATGAACTTTATGATTCCCTTCGATTCAATATTTTGTCTAAATACCATCTTTTTGATGTTTTTTTACCGGGATTCGATCAGTTACAAGTTCAAACGGTCATTGCACATCCAGGCACAAGATAGAACACAGTGATTTTCATTTTATTGAAAGTGTAACGGTTTTTACAATACACTGTGATTTTTTTCAAACAATTAATGGTTTTGGGAGTTATAAACTTAGTTCAAAATGTTACTAGCAAGGTAAGAGCTTCTTTATTTTATACAATTCAGCTGTTTTATAGTTTTCTTTCCCGATTTGAAAAAATCTTAGGAAATCGGGAGATTATTTGGTTTAAAAACAGATGTGTTCATTGCGTTATTTCGTAGTAAATATTAGATAATTATTCGAATTGGGTCATCGCAACTGCGCACATATTTTACTTATCATGTACTGTTCGTCTGTTAACATAATTAGTTTTTAAACCAACCTAATTGTTCTCTAATAGAAAATCGTATTTGTTCTAGAAGCTAAGTCGTTGCGTTGCGTTCGCAATCAGCTGTTCCATTCATTTGAATTGAACAGCTGTTCTCTTGTATACCGACAAAAAAATACCTGTTACTGTACATTCTCTGTAGTGTCAAGAAAAATGCGCCAAGTCATTCACTACATAGCGACTTTTGGCGCGAATTATAGACCACAAAATTACATGACTATTTCGAAAACCTCATTTTGTAACGGATTTCGGGATGAATCATCTTTGACGGTTAGGTACCGTGTAAAATTTTAAATAGAAATAGTGTTTAGTTTCTCATCTCTGAATTTAAAAAAAGGGTGTTTTATGTTAAAAAAAAAAGTTGTGGACAATCAACACAACGCTATCTAGCTCTAAATTAAGCACAGCTTGTACTATGGGAACCAGATAGCTGATATAATACATAATATGTATTTTTCATAAATACATACTTGGAATACAATATAACACGCAGACAGAGAACAAACACCTGCGTTCACCACACAAATATTTTTTCTCGTGGGGATCGAACCCACGGCCTACGTCGTATCAATTAAGCCAGTCGAAGAAGCCAGTTTGATGTTATTTGTTTCCATTGTTTGTTTCCGCGTTATGATGGAATTACAATTTCCAATTTCAATGGTACTTTTTAAAAACTAGCTGATGATTTGTACAATTTTTACTGAAATAGCTTTACACGAGATCGAAATTGCTCGGGATTTCGATGGTATTTTGACAAATCTTTAGTTTTAATTATTTTGTTTTAGGGCTATGAAGCGCATGGACGGAGAGGATGTTTTTGGACGTAAAATAAGCACACGGTACGCCCGAGGCATCCAGCCGACGTACTCAAGCGATGAGGGGTATAGCACCGCGCCTCCCAATATCCCACCGAGACTTAACTTCTTGCAGCCGACACATCAGGTATGAACACTCACCAGTATGAACATGAATATGTTTGCATAAAAGTGCCCTCATTATTATTCTACTAATACAAGAGAAAGATTTTCAGTAAGTAGGTGTTTGTGCCCAATGCTTGTTGGTTAAAAGGGTGAATTTTCGTATGAATGTTAATTGTTTATCACTTAATTTTTGTCCTTGTTGGAACTGGAAACCTATAGCGTAGAGGACAGAGCTATTTAACTGAGTGACTGATTCAAATTATCCATAGGACTAAACAAAAAATAAAAAATGAGGGATTGTAAAACAAATAATCATCATCATCATCCGCCTGAAGAGGTCCGCTGCTGGATATAGGCCTCCCAAGCACTGGTGGTCTAGTGATAGAGGACCTGCCTTCCGATCCTAAGGTTGTGGATTCGAATACAGTAGTCGTGTACCAATGAGTTTTTCGAAAAATGTACACTTCAACTTAATAATTCCATGCTTGATGAATTTGCTAATTTTTTGGCCAATATATTTGTAGGGAGATAGATTCTGAACCCTCTCCATCGACCGAATTCCTGCGTCTGAAAATATAAAAATCTCAGATACCAATCATCAGCCTGAAGAAGTCCACTGCTGGAGTCAATACCAATGCCACAGTATAATACAATAGAAATGGTTTAGGTGTGTGAACCACCGCCGCCGCTGCCGGTGGAAACCGTCAACAACGCTAAGGAATGGGCGCTGGCGTTGCAGCAACTACCGACTTGTACTCCGCCGCCGTTGGAGTTCTGCCCGCCGGCCGCGCCTAAACCTAGGAAGATCAGGGGCACCCATGGTGAGTTACCCTGTCTATTGTGTGCATAGCTGTACTGTACTGTGCGTAGCTGTGTGTACTGTACTATATGGCACATGCCTGCCTACCTGTTTTTTTATTGTTTTTTTTCTAGTTTGTAGGCTTTTTTGTTTTAGGCTGGCAGTACCCATTGTAATTAGTTCTTAATTGTTTTTCTTTCTTTCTTTCATAGCTAGAAGGCGCGTGAAAGCATGCCATCTCGCTCACACTTATTGCACATTTTTACTACCTACTCTTTTTAGCAGCTATGCTGTTTCAGTTTGACGGGTGCGGGTGAAATTACTGGCACGTGAGGCTGAATGTTTGTTTGCCTCAAGTTGATGGACGCAGGGCAGTGCATCGTAGGGCACGTTCCTGACGTGCGTGACCTACGAGGCAAAGCTTTGTTATAGGCGATGGTAACATTAGGCAGGCTATATGCTCGTTCCATCAGCTTCATCATCATCAGTTCCATTTGCTTGATTTATTATAAAAAAAAACTTGCCGGTGCCACGTAGAGTACAAACAAACCTCTTTGCAGCAATTTTTCCCATCTTTTTTTATATTTTTTACATAAATCTTCTCGTCTGAGCACATTCGTGTTTTGGTGGTGCATCGCTCCTAGCTAAAACGGACGTCTTCTTCTTCTTCTTCTTGACGTGTCGTGTCACTAGTTATTTCAGACCAGTGTGGTGAAAGGATTTTAAGTTCACCTCAAAGAGACTCCTTTCGTACACTGGACACAATGTTTTCGAACTTTGTAAGAACTTTTAGAAACTAGGTGTAATGGGGCTAAATGCTAGCTCATACAAAATAGACCTCCAGGGTAGGCAACGCAACGACAGCACCCTTGGTGTTGTTGGTGTCTATGGGCGACGGTGACCGCTTACCATCAGGTGGGCGGTATGCTCGTTTGTCTAACTTTTACATAAAACAACTTTATTATAACATGCCGTTGTTTCCAGGCTCTGTGAATTTAGATCGATCGGGCTGCTCATCCAGCAACAGCGGCGACGACAGCCGCCTTCGCGCCGTATCGCCGTGGAACTCCTCGGCGAGCTTCAGCGAGCAGAGCGAGGGAGAGGAATCTGCTGCGGAGCTAACTGTCGGCAATCTGCCGCCGTTTGAACCGGCTGTATTGCAGGTAAGTTCTGTTTTAGGGCATTTTATATCATGCATGAAACCCGAGGTTCCCAACCTTTTTTTTTCATAGACCACTTTCAAAATTTTGCTGGTTCCGGTGGACCCCCTGACCTGCAGCTATATTTTTACTATATTCCCAGACGACAAAAATATTATGGAGATTAGATCTAACTATGGACATTTGTGATGCGGCTGAGTTCCTACCTATAAAAAATTTAAAATTTTACGATATCTGAAGAATCAGCCTCATGCATATTTTATTATTATTCGTCAAAGATTAATCAGTTCCCTGAATATCACTATGTAAGGGCTGATTGTTCCATCTACGGAATAACGTGTTTCGTTGAGTAAAAAATGATAGTCCTTGTTTTTTTAATAAACCTAAAAAAGATATATTTTTATCTGACGGATAAGTTTTTTCTGTAGACTGAAAAATCAGCTCTAAATAAACCTAAGTCTACACAGTTTAGTTAAACTGTCTCAATCGAAGACATAGCTCAGTATTCATGTTTCCATGCATGAATATTATAGTGGGGCCGGCTCGGCGGTTTATCGATTATTCGATTTAGCTGAACTTATGTACGGAATACAAGATTGTTTACGCTCAGTGTTGGTTCTGTTGAAAAAGTTGCCTATCTTAGTACTTTGCATACAGATGTTTAGCTTCACGTGCCAGTAATTTCAGGGGCACCCACACCCTTCATACCGAAACACAGCAATGCTGAAAAGCAGAAATAGGTATGGTGGTAGTATTTCCCCGGATGAGCCTTATACAAAGAGCTCATCTACTACTACTACTTGCTACTATCGCGATCGTACGAGAGAACGAAAGATGCAATTTTTCCCGTGCTTAGACGATGATTTGAAGGCTTCAATTAGGACACACTTAAAAGATTCGTGTATTTAATTTCGTTGTGTGATTAAATCGCATCTCGTACGATTGTAGCCAATCAGAGAGACTCATCATCATCAACCTATTTCAATCCACTGCTAGACATAGAACTCTCCCATGGCGCGCTACTGAGCTCGGTCTTTGGCTCTCTAATCAGAGAAACTACAGTTCCCAATTCCAATCCAAATCTCTATTTGGTTAAACCTTTGACAAAACGACCTATTAAAAATGTATTTTTCTCAGGAAATGTTGACGAGCTTGTTCAACCAACACGTACCAGTTATCCGTGTGTCGGTGTGGGCGGCCAGCGATGGTCCGCTCGCGACTGTTTACTTGCGGACAGAGTGGGACGCAAGACTGGCTATCGCACGCGTTCATAAGCGGCGGTTAGACCACCATTGGGCAGGTAATATTATATAGGTTGTAGGGTTGGCAACGTAACGACAGCACCCTTGGTGTTGCTGGTGTCTATGTGCGACGGTGACCGCTTTTTTTTTTTTTTTTTTTTTTTACATAAAATAGAACATCCTTTGGCTACAATCTCACCTGATGGTAAGCGACGATGTAGCCGACGATGAAGCAGGATGGTCTAGAAGACACCTATTCACTCTTGCCTTGAAGAGGCCCAGATTGTAGTTGTCAGGAAAAACAGCCGTCGGCAATGAGTTCCATTCCCTGGAGGTTCGCATAATGAAGGTGGAGCTAAAACGCTTAGTGCGAATGGGTGGTATGCTAACCAGGTATGGATGGTACTGAGCCGTGCGTCTGCTAGTCCTATAGTGGAAGGGAGATGGTGGTATGAAATCGTGCAGTTCCTGACTACATTCCCCAGAATGTAACCTATAGAAGATCGATAGGCAAGCAACTTTGCGACGGTGCGCCAGACTCTGGATCTGTGCCTGCGCCATGTGCTGCTCGCCTATCAGCCTAAAAGCTATTCGTTCAATTGAGTCTAGGGCAGCGAGTTGGTGTTTGGCAGAGCCGTCCCACAGGTGACAGCAGTACTCCATACCAGACCGGACTCACCATCAGGTGGGCCGCAAGCCCGTTTGTCTATCATTTGCATAAAAAAAAGGTAAATGGTTCAGTTTGGTTACCACAATGCTAGAAACCGCCTTACTCGCCTTTGATTAGAAATGGACTGTTAGATGTAACAACGCAACGCGCCAATGGCAATGGTTCGGAAGGATAATCTTTATCGATTTTCTCGGGATTTTCGTAACAAAACTTCAAAAAATCATTTCGTAAATATTTGTTGTAGAGACACAGCGCACTGATTACTATACTTATATGATTGTCTAGTTATATGTGATTTCTCTGTTGGATGCCCTAAATAAATAAAATAAAAATATTTCCTCATCATCAGGTCGCAGGCTCGAGCTAGCCCTTGGACGTCCGTCCCCGGCTCCGAACCTAGACATTCTGCGAGCCCGTCTGCGCGCCATTCTTCTTGACCAGAAGAGCCATTCGTTGCCGCTGCTACGTCTGCGTGACGCCTATGCCAGCCGCCATTGTTGCGCGCTTACTACCTCCGATATCGCCAAAGTGAAGGATACTGTGCTTATACACGAAGGTAACTATAGCTATGTATAGTGATAAGTACACAGTATTTGTACAGGTTGTAGGAATTATATAAATTCTGTAGCTTTATTTTGTTTTTTTACCGAATTCATATAAAAAAAGAAGTAGATCTCAATTTTGTGTAATGTTTGTCGCATAACTTCATATTGAATAATTATTTTTTATCTGAAAGCGCATGTCTGATGTCTGTGTCAGTGTAGTCTCATAGAAGTTTCATCAAAAGCAGTTTGGCTATAGTCGGTTTCTCAAGTTTTTTGAACTTGTATTAGTATCGAAAAAAGTGAAGGCACATGAACATCTGATCTGTCATCGTGCTCTGTGCTTCTATTGTAGCCAGCTACAATAAAAGGATTACATCACAGAGTACGTCCGTCAAAAGCGTGCCCTATGTAGCATTGCACTGCGTTCATCGCTCTGACTAAAAACACTTAATTTGTCCAGGTTTCGGTCGCATGGTCCAACTGGTTGACCTAACGCCAGTGTCAAGCTCCGAAATGGAAGAGGCGCCATGGAAGTGCCACATGCATACATCACTAGGCATGGGCCAGGAAGACGGCAGTCGGATTCTACAGCCCGTCTGTATGGAAGTCGCTGTGTTAGCGCGTAACACTCATCTGCTGTTAGAAAACCATGCGGGAATCTTGCCACTGCTAAGGTAGGCGTCAAGAGTAAACAGGTGGATTATGGCTAAGCATGCTCCATTTTATGGTTTGATGGTAGCCAAATGCTTAGCTATCTATCATCATCTAGGTATATGTGAAATTGTATAGTATGTAATATAATATTCTATGGATAATATAAGTATTTTCAGACTCCTTATGTATTAACTTTATTTTGTGTGTATGTAGCTAGCTACACATCAAAAAATTTTAAAGCACTTTTTTATTTATTCTTTCGTTGCACACAGTCCCCTTGTGAATATCTTGAGTCCATTCCATCCAAAGGATGTCTGGTAGAGATCGCTCGTTTAGCGATAAGACCGCCCATTGTATGAGGCAAATAGTTTTAAGTATTTTTATGTACCTGTACTTTTATAATTTTTTGTGTGCAATAAAGCATTTTCTATCTATCTATCTATCTATCATCACCAGCCCGTTTGCACCCACTGCTGAGGGTGCAAACGGCCTGTAAGCTATCTATACAAAAAAAAATACTAGCATCTTCTCATGCAGTAGGGTTCTGTTGCATGATCCTGTTGGTCCACCTAACGCCAGTATCGTATAGTAAATAGAAATAGCGCCGTGAAAATGGTGTGAGCATAGTAAAATCTGAAATTATAAAAAAACTTTTCACTTGAGAAAGAAATGCTATTTTGCTCATTTCTTTCATACAATGGTCTTGTTGGGCAAGAGGAGTAAGAAAATATTTATTGTTATTTCCCCACAGTTTTGTTGAATGCTACGAAGCGACCTTCCCACCACTATACCCGGACCCCCGTCGCGGCGTGCCTCTAGAACTGTTGCTACGTAACGCGCCCAATCTGGAGGTCAAAGATATCCCGTCGAGGCATCTTACTTGGCGCACCGAAACCGACTCACCACCCTCTTGTAACCAGAGTAAGTACATGCTTACTTTAAGTTTGCGTCAAAAACAGTAAAGGAACTACAATTTAAAGGAATAACTAAAATAGTTTTATTCTATGTAATCGCAAGCACTAATTAAATCGTTACGCTCAAATTCTAGTCCTATCTTAACCTAAGATGAATTTGACGTAATCCAAATTTTTCTTACGACTTTTTAGATATCAATTTAGAAAATATCGGTAAAGTTCTCCTCAAGATTTTACGTAGAACAAGCAAGATAAAACTGTTTTTTTTTTTATAACAAACGTCAAAAAAATAATTTAAATATTGCTATAATTCAAATTCAATTCAAATTCAATTCAAATTCAAATATGTAATTATTCAATAGTCACTTTGAAACGTCTTAAAGCTATGTGAGTCTAGGTGCCAGTTCCACGCGTCCAAGACTAGAAGAACAGGCAGCAAACTATTGGTTCCTACCGTTTTGTTCAATATCACCATGTTCACTTAGATTAATTCCATACCGTAACTAAGTCAAGGCCAGTCGATTGAGCCAGGGAATATCGATTCGATGTCTTGCAATCAACCCTTTAAATATTCAAAAGCTGTGTGAATGCTGAATAACTTGACCACTTGCATTCAAGGGGAAAGCAAACCACTTAGCAACCATTGTATCGGGTTTTATGTCTGAACAAATAATGAGATACCTTCATAACTAGCTTGCCTGCAACCTAGTTTTGGTTTACTTAGTTTTCGAATTTATTTATCTATAAGTTTTTGCAAAAAAAACTAAAAGAATTAATTTATTGATAAATTTGAGTTCAGTCTCGTTTGTCTGCTAGAATCTAGTGATCTAGAAGTAGTTATACTCATATTATTTAATGCAATTATTATGTTACATGGTGAGCTCATAAAGTAAAAAATTGTGAATACATAGGCCCTTAAAAAAATATAAAAAGATTTATTGAGCCTAAATGCCTATTTCACCATCTCTGAGTAACACTATCCGTCAAGAAGAAAATGACGCCATCTTTTTTTTAAATAATTTTTATCTGACGGATAGTCATCATCATCATCATTATCAGCATGAAGAAGTCCACTGCTGGTCATAGGCCTCCCCTACACATTTCCAGGAAGAACGATTCTGAGCCCTTTCCATCCATCGACTTCACGCGATCTTAACAATGTCGGCAATGGGTGGGCGTTCTAAGTTTCGTCTTCCGGTTCGTGGTCGCCATTCAAGAACCTTTATTCGGTTCTTCGAGATATACGACTATAGCTATAGCGACGGATAGTACTTTGGGTCTATTTCATAGCCGCTGAGGTGAATGCTATACGTACACATACTATACATGCGGGTAACAATATTTTTGTTTTGTTCTTAGGTGAGAGTTCAAGAACGAGTGGGGAAAGGCCGCGCACGGCTCCAGCTTTAGAACCCATGCTGGCTTTATTCGAACGGGAACTCATCGATTTACTACGAACAGCGCCTAAATGCTCCATACCTTTCAGCAAGTAAGTGTGAACACTAGTTTCACAACCATTACTATTAACCTGTCAATTATTGCATTATTATTACTTCAATATACGAAGAGGTTACTAAAAGGTTATCGGTCGTATTAACTGGTATTCTTGTTGCAGACTAATCCCCGCATTTCATCATCATTTCGGCCGCCAGTGCCGAGTCGCCGATTACGGCTTCACCAAGTTACCTGATCTCCTTTCGGCTTTGGGCAACACTATTGTTGTAAGTTACTTTATAAAATAAAACTATACAGGTTATGTGATGAGTTAGACGGTACTTCACGCCGGAACGGCTTCTGCTTCTATATGAAGCTCAAGTCGGATCGTGTATGGACTACTGTTGCCACCTATGTAACGGTTCTGCCAAGTATCAGCTCGAAAAAAAGAGGCAACCCCTTTTCGCCGACACAGCGTATCTGAAGTACATGACATGTTAAGGCTACTCCTAATCTTAGGCTCTGTTCAATCATTCAATGCATACTTGTCAAAAATGCATAGAGCATGTTTTTTAGCGCTACGGATTCTTTAATCTGTCCAAGGTTTCAGGAGTAAGTCGCATCATATTTTATGAGTACATATTTTATTGAATCATAAATTACATTTTATCTGTGGTTCATAAAGTAATCTATAAAAATCAATAATTGTATCCCAGGTACTCGGCTCAGGCTCATCGCGAGTAATAACGATATCGTGCGTCGCCCAAAGCCGCAGATGGACGTCCGATCTAGTCAAGCTACTCAAAGCCCAGCCCGGCCGAGCTATCTCACCCCACGATATACCTCAACTATACCAAATCACGTTCGGACGTGTGTTCACGCCTGTTGATTACGGCGTGTGTACGTTAACGGAGTTGATGGAGAGAGTGACACCTCAGTCGGTTGTTATGGCAAGCGACGGGACGATATCTTTGCCGAGACGGGAACCGACTGCGGAGGAACGGGCGCGTACTGTACAGTTTGCTATGCAGGTATGTGGCAGTATTTATGTTGTTTAAAGTATGATTCGGCAGCAAGCAGAACTGCAGAGTTCGGATCAACAAGTATGAAAAGGTGCGCACAGAATTTGTTCGGAAAAATCAGTATGACGCGCGATTATCTTTCTCTTACCTTGGTATTTTTGTGAAACCAATTTTTGGTCAAGTGTGAGTTGTCCTAAATACTGGAGGTAACTGATAAACTATGTTTCTTGTATGGATATTTTTAACTTCACTGCATGGCAACAGAAATTCATTGATGATGTTTTTCCTTGTACAGACTGTGGAACTCCTCTGCTACACTCCAAACCTTCGCATGGAATTCTCCCGCTTTGTCCCCGCGTACCACGCGCACTTCGGCCGTCAGCTCAGAGTCGCGCACTACGGCTGTGTGAAGCTAGTTGATCTATTCGAGCTCATTCCTGAGGCTGTGTCTATCTGCGCTGAGCTCAGTGGAGAGAGGGGAGTGAAACTGACGACCAAGACAGCAAGGCCGGTGGTCGCGCAGAGACTACGGTCGTTAGGCTCGGTGCCGCTGCAAGCGCTGCCCGTACAATACGCGAGGCAATTCGGCGCTCCACCGCTGGTAAGTTTTACATAGACTTTTTTGTCTTAATCTACGATTGTGGCTGCAGCCTGCGTGGCCTAATGTCAAGGTCACGTTACCCATCGGAAGCTAACATGTCAATTTGCAATGTCTGTTCCTACTATTTTCGTATCTTATTTTTATACGCTGTGTAGATACTTTTTTATTACTTTGAAGCGTAGTGTGTGCTGCCTTTGAAACTTTTGCTTTTATATTATTGCATACAAAAATACTAAGTAAAGTGCCACCACACTGGAACTTCGCTGCTATTATTTTTGATTTGTAAAGGATCATAATTATATAAAAACGGTAGGAACCGAGCCATAGTTTGTTGCCGGTTCTTCTAGGCTTAGTCGTGTGGAACTGGCACCTATGCTCACCTAATTATAAGGAAATAAACCCCTTCAATCTTTCCAGCCGGACATGCTCGAAGTATCTACTCTAGAAGACCTGATCTACGCCGTAGGGGGTTACATCGAAGGCGGTATGATGATAGCACCCGGCAATGCCTTCCGCTGGGCGGGCGCTGCACTAAGCGCTTGTGCCGCTTTATGCGGAGATCGTAGCGTCGCACGCGGTTCTACCAACGAATACTTCGCCGCCACCTACCGGCGGTTCACGTCAACTATGCCCGATCTACCGCAGCTGATAGCCGCGGGAATCATCCGTATTGAAGACACGCGGGTTATCTTAACTCCGGCTTGGCGCACGGTCTGGCGTCTGGCACAGATATTCGCGGATAGCAGTTTGCCGCTGACGGCGATGGAGGTTTACCTGGAGTATACGAATCGGTTCGAGCCGGTGTTTCCCGGAACTCAGGCTGGTGAGTAACGGATAACTAATTCGGAATGTAGTGAGTACGTTACAAACAATCATGTTCTTGCGGCTAAACTAAAATCTGAATAAACATTTTCAGTTAGTCGAATTTTTTTGGGTGATATTAGTTTTTTTTTCGATAGACGCTTTAGTTTAGCTGGGATGGATAAGTAAGTTTTTTTTGACGATACTCAAGCCCGACCATTTTAAAATGCGGATAACATTTTTAGTTATGGAGAATAATTTTAGTTTGTCTAAGCGTGCAGATATTTCCGAGATTAACTTTGTATCCTCTAAAATAAGGTTGAATTAGGTTCTAAACTTAATTATTGCTATGTCTAAGTTTAATAGCAATTTCTTGTCCACACAGGCGTAGACGGCGTTTCTGACTTCCTGCGTCAGTACAGCGAGATATTCTCAGACGCCGGCAGCAGTCGATTCGCTCTGTGCAGCGGAGTGGTAGTCCCGCGTGTGAGGGACATCCCCGCCGTGCATGAAGACTACTCTGTGCACGACACTCCGCCCGGACAGAAGGTAAACCTCCTATTTAATGCCTATAGAGAGACAGCAATTAAGTAGTAGTAATAGTAATAGAGACAGCAATCTCAGAGGTTGTATTAAACAATACCTAAAATGCATCTAAAATTCTGAACTTCCGCATTTTGTACCTTTGTTCACCTACATCTTTATAAAAAACCCAAGAGGTTTTAAAAACATATTATGTACTTATCTTATATCTTACGTATTTTTGTTTTGGTTTCAGGGTTCCCGTGTGTTTGAATCTCCAAAGCATAGCATTTGGTGCTCTCCTCCAGCCAGCGCTTTGCCTGTCCCGAATGCCTTGCTGACTCTCGAGAAACGTAAGTTTGCCACTTTTATTTTGAAAACATTATGTGGACCATGTACGAACTTCTCGTCAGTTTCGTCCAAATTTGCTCTAAGATACAATTGAATTATTTTCTTAAAAAGTTGGTCATATCATTGAAATTCAAGCATTATGTCGTGTCTTAGTAATTGCGAAACGGCCTAGTAATCTTTGCAAGGTATTTATCTTTTTTTTATTTGATTGGCTGTTGTTTTATGATTTTTTTAAGTTTTTATAGTTTAATCAGTTATTTAATGATTACTTGTTGTTTTTGAATAGGTCGCACTCGCCTAGCTGCGCAGTTCGATGCACCGTATTAATCCCACCTGTGCCACAACGAAAGCATTCCTCTTAAATTTAGATTGCGTGCGTGTGATTTATGCCGACCAAAACCATCTCAGGATTCTACCCAGGGTCGCAACGAATTTTAGACTAAAAGTGTCCTAAATATTGTGATGTATGTAACAATAATGTTTTAGATGGTGTATATTTTTGTGTGTTTTATTTAGATTAAGGTGTTTAAAGCATTCGTTGGATGTTATTGTGTATTGCAAACAATTATTTCAACCAAGATTATTATAGAATTTTCATCTCGTGTATACGAATGCATCGACGTCAAATACTTAAGTTTTAGAATTACGTTCACTTGTAAATTTATCTTACAACTTGACAAGTTAATTACTTTATTAGCCTGTAATAGTGTAATGCATTTATTGTTAGTCTCCTCATACATTTAAATGCTTGATTAGAGTTAATGTTACATCAAATCTAATCAATCGTTATTTTATTTTTACTTTTTGACATATTTATGTTAGTAATGAAAGGACCGATGAAAGAAAAGCTCCATATTATGTTAATAAAATTCTAAGGATGTTTCTTATGTAATCTACAATCGAAACCGTCTCTTTTGGTATGTTATTTATCAAATCAAAAGTAGGTATTTTTTTATACATTCTTAGAATGACTAAGGCGTACATATCATTACTATGGTTTGAGGCTCAAAGTTGTTAGGAATAGCACATAAGATTAATAGTAGCCACTAAAGAGTTTGTTAATACCTCTAACATTTTTCGAATGCCTACATAAAGTACAATAATAAAATGTGTTGATTTGTGTCTAAAAAAATTTATCCTCTGATATATGTGATCTCATTTTGTAATGCATGGTGTATGGCCCTGTTTTCATCATTTAAAATATTATCGAATTGTTACTGTACAGACATTACTTTGTCAATCGTATTATCACTTTCGAATTTATGTACATATTTTAGATATCATTTACATACGAAATCTATTTCTTGGAAACTGGATTTTCTAATGTGATGTGCTAACTGGCCCTATGGTTATAATCACAAAAATGTTGAGTCAATTAACACCTTCTAATATTTTATTATTGTTGAATCAAAATAAATGGATTAATAATTGTTTGTTAGAATATGCTTGTGCCTCTTGTGCAATAACTTTATTTATCAAAGCTGGAGTTCCACATTAATAGTAAATTGGATAATTGTATTTTTTTAAGCTAAGAAGAGTATAAACTTATTTTAAGAGAACTAAGAACATGAGACTGACTTGTCTGAAATATGTTTAAAAGACAGCCAGACGAACACTTATTGTTACTGTAATGTATGATAAAAGATTTAAACTTATTGAAAGCACAATAAACAGTTTTACGTTATGTTTATAGAGATATGGATTTATAGAATAATTTTATCTTTGTAAAATGTATTGTCGACCAAATACAGTGTTTAATCAGTTTTTAACTACTATGCTTCAATAAGTGGTTCAAAAATGGTTACCCACTGAATACTAGAATACATGGGCTAAGTGTTAAAATGCATTCTAGCTGTGATACTTCCGTACCAATAACTTAATGCCGTCAGTGAGACGATTGTTATTTCTGTAAATTATCAAATATTGCAAACTCTATTTGTAAACAAATGTGTATGTACTGCACTTGTACATAAAATCTCTTAACAAAATATTGGTACAAATGCATATAAGTACTTATTGTTGCCTAATGTAGTTATTATCTACTAATGTTAGGTATATCTACAAAATAGTTAAATTAGTGTGGAACTCTGTTTTTTTTTTAATAATCATGTTTATGGTTTATTTATATTATTGTTCGCATAAAATTGTAAGCAGGCCCTTGCATATTTTGTGTTGAATTGTTTGATTGCATTGTTTTATTTATATAAACACTGCCAGTCAGCATTTATCCAAATAGGCGATCACGTTCGTAACATCTTATGTTGAATTCTTTCTTATTGATTTTATATTTTGACCATAACAAGCTAATATTTGGTGCTGATTTTGAAGGCAGCAATATTCAAGATTAGCAGAAACTCTGTCCACTCAATGTAATAATTATTAGTTAAGTTTTTAAAATTGGATTCTTTAAGACTGTAGCAGATACATTTAAGTAATGTTTAAGTTATTTTACTTATGTGACCAATAATTTTATTACTCTAAGATAGAAGTAAGTATCTTTGCAAAGTACAGTAAGTGAAGATGGCTAAGATTAGTATTATTTTTTCTACATCTTCGTAATTCTGTGATCATTTATTTCTTGTTGTAGATCTTTCAATCAATATATGTATGGAAGTAGAATCTTGTCAGTATTGCATGAAAAATGAATGTAGTGTTCGAGAATAAATGTTATTTTTTTAATAATACTTGCGTATTTTATTTTGGACCTTTTAGAAGCAATCAATGCATATAGGTATAATCACAAACAGAAGTAGATGGTGGTTTTTATTCAATATAAAATATGGGATATCATTATTCTTTATGAAATCTGCTTACAATGCTGATTTGGCATATTATTATGTATAATGAATGCATTTTTCCCAAGGTAATAATATTTTGAGAGCAACCTCCTTGACTTCCATTGTTCTCTTAACCAGAAAAAAAATTAAGCCTGACTGGTATGCCAATATGTGCACTACCCAACCTATCTTCTTATTACCCCTAAAAAGGCTAGTTTGAAAATAATGCTATCTAGCCTGATGCTATCTCGTCTGTGTACAGTACCTACATGTTATTTATGTTTTCTTCTCTTATCTTTCCTTCGATTATATTTCTGATAAAGCTGTTCATAGTGTAAAAGATGGCCAGGCATCTTTCCTCTTCTATTTTTAACAACTTTTATGACTGCCCTTTTCTCGTCAACTCTTCTTAATACTTCTATGTAAGTTACTCTTTTTGAGCAACTGATCCTTTCCATTCTTCTCTTACACAACATTTCAAATGCTAATAAAAATTCTCGATCTTCTTGCATCATTTAAGAGTCAATAATTATGAAAGCTAAAGAGGTTTTATTGCTTATCCATAGAAAATTAGTATTGCATAATTTGTTTAATCTAAATTGATCGCTGACTGTTTCATGTAAATTGAAGAAGTAAATTGGACTAAATCATAATTTATTGCAATGGCATTTATTTAGCATCTACTTAATTTTAGGAAACAAGGTTATTCACTTGGTCTGCTCCGAAAGGTTACCATGACGCCTCTCCCAAATCATGCGATGTTTCTGTTTCATGTAAGCCTTCCTAGCATCGGCATAGGCTCCGAGATCACCATCTGTAAGATAAGTAAATTACTGCATGCATGTAGATTTTTACTGGTCATTTCTTGAACCAAGATATAATAAAATTCAGATTCATTGCCATTTTGTGTAAATATCTCACATCTCAGTCTAAATTCCTTGATCAAACTCAAAGATGTATTTATTAATTAGTATCACAGTAGGGATCACTTTGATATATGACAAATACATTTAACCAGTAGCTTAACATTTATCATAATAATAATGTTATTAAAATTTAAGTACACAATGCTAGTGCTCTCAAACGGTGAAGGAAAACATCGTGAGGAAACCCGTGGCTTAGTCAGCTCCGCACGTATTGACCATGTCTTTCCTGTGGATTAGGCCGACTAAGCTGTCAGGATGGTATAGGTGCTGGGCAAGCCTATCCCATCTAAAATCCTGTCCCAGGCACTATAGCGTCCCGTAAGTAGGGGCATGAGTAATCACCAGTTGCCCCTGACGCTATATAAATCATCTACAATAGATGCAAAGGCCTGTTTACTTACTTTACTTTTTTACTTAATGTTATTAGGCTTTTACATTAGCATATTTAGAATGTTTTTGAATATGGAAATGTCCAAATCTTCAGATACAAGATACACAATTTTTTACAGTAAACATAATTATCTAAAACTCACACTTGATGAACCAAGCTTCCTCAGCATCTTTATATTTATCAATGAGAGGTTTGCAGGCGGTCATATGATCAGGGCTCTCATACATCACACAATCTTCAAAGCGCTGACGTAGAATATTCAGGATTTCATTGTCTACAAGCCTGAAACAAGAAAAAAACGATAGAAGCTCAGTCACTTACGCGAGTGATGATCAAATACCTAAGTCAAGTTCTCACCTATCGCGTTTGAACTGACTGTTGGCTTCGAAATCACAGACCACATCATCATCGTAGCATTGGTCGATAGTTGGAACTCGGCGGAACTTCTGGTGATACCACGGATATTTCTTCTGGTTAGGTTCAACCACCTTTTCTGCGCCATAAAAATGATGGTTAGCATGTTTGCTTACATAACAAGACACAGCTCAAACTATGTGCACCCACCTCGGAACCATGTTACCGGTGAATCAACTGTGTTATACAAAGCTCGGGCAAAAGCCCGCACCAAATTATCGTCCGGTGGACAATTATCTTCCTGGGTCATTTTTACTGAGAAATAAATTGATTCGTTTCAAATCCAATGTCGTATGATTGAAAGAGAATGAAAATAAAAATTCGACGTCTAGCTAGCCGTCAAACAAACGTCAACCAACTATTTGACAATTCGTAGACCGACTAACAGTTGATTTTACTTGACATGACAGTGAAATAACAAACAACCTGACGAGACTGAGAGGACGAGAACACTGGTGGTCTAGTGGTATTAGTGGCCCGCCTTCCGATCCTAGGGTTGTGGGTTCAAACCCAATCGTGTACCAATGAGTTTTTCCGTCTAAAAATGTATGTACACAATGCTAGTGTTCTACAACCTCTCCAGTAGTGAGATTTTTTTTGATGAAAAAATAACGTTAGTTTAATATATATATGTCCACGACTGGAGATAGGGCTTCCTTAGATCATGAAGAACGAGCATTCTGCTTCTTCTTAAAAAAGCTTAAAAAAGGCTTTTAATAGTAGAGCTCTTTGTGAACAGCTCATCCGGGGAAGTACTAGCACAATGCCTATTTCTGTCGCCAAGCAGTGTTGTTGTGTTTCGGTTTGAAGGTTGTGGAGGCCGGGGAAATTACAGACACGTGTACCTAGGTACCTGCTTGCCCTAAGTTATTTCATGGACACAGGCAAAACATTATGACACATTCAACGCGCGTGAACTGCGAGGCAGACAATTATTTATTTAAATAAATGGTAACAAACAAATCACATTAATTAAATTATGGTCACAGGAAAATTAATCAGAAATCAATGTTAGAAATACCAGTGAATAAAAATAAAAAACTATAATCATCACAGATAGCAAATAAGGCCTAGGTACTTTGAATACGGCCTTCACAGCTCAGTTGGTAGTAGCCACATAGTACTTTGTATATACCTATACCTACTGGTAGTAGCTCTGCCTTCTACGCTGGAGGGCGTCGTGGGTTCGATCCCCACCGATAACAAATATTTGTGTGGTGAACACAGATTTTTGTTCTCTGTCGGGGTGTTATGTAGGTACCTAATAATCTATGTACCTACCTATGTAATTACAAAAAAAGTATTTAAGTATTGTAGGTACATTTAGTAGTCCCATCTGAGTCCCATAGTACAAATTCTGTTTAATTTGGGGCTAAATAGTGTTGTGTGGATTGTTATTTATGTAAGCAATGTTTACCACTTATCATCAGGTGGGCCATAATATGGCACTTGTTTTATCAAACTGCAAGTGGTGTGTTCACAAAGACTTTTTTTTATAGACCCTCCTGCATAGAGAAGGAAAACCTAACTTTTTGTACATTACCTACAACAACAGCTGATTTAATTTTATTATCACGTTTGTGTCTCCTAAAAGGAAAAGCTAGGTAACTATACTAGGTAACTATAGCGGTCATTGAGCGAAGGGCGGGCAGGAACACGCATGCGCCATTGCACTTCACTCGGATGTCGGGTTGCTAGTCACAACAAAGTGGAATCTTATAGGATCGCGTAATTGTGTAATGTTTCATTATACATTTCAATAAAAAGCCAAAATAATCAGGCTATTTCGGATAACACCGCCTCTGCTGTAACAGGAGCTTAAAGCTTTCTCCTGCCGTTGTTGATTTAGTTTAAGTTTCCTGTCGCTATAAATAGGATTTACAATTTACAGTTCTGAACCGACGCTGCCGAGAAAGCTCAACGAGCTTGCAACCCAGATGTTTCTGTCAATTTGCGGTTTAGCTCATCAGTGTGTGAGGAAGAGTGTTGTGATCGGTACGCGCGGTGTGCGGCGCAATGGTGCTCCGAATTCGGGCCTCCAGTGACTCAGTAGTAGTGAGGCAGCCGTGCTAGCGGCCTGTCCTCTCGGGCTCATGCGAGTGTTCTACCGGTATCGGTACCGGCACCGGCAGGATGAAGTGGCGAGCGCGCGGTGTCACTGCCCGCGCGAAGGACCGCGCTAACATGAGCTTCTTCATATTCATAATATTCTTCGTGGTGTTCGGTGTGATAGTTCTCACAGAGCTGGTGCTTTTGGAACGGCCGGCGGTTCCTGGGTCCGCGAGACGCTACAGTGATGAGCTTCAGGTGAATTAAACACGGAATAATAAAGGCACCCTACAAAAACAACGCTTCCTTTGTTGGTTGGTCTGCGTTTGTTTGATAAACAACATCTATGCCTATTAAAATTATTTCATTGTAAAACTCAATCAGTGAATGGTAAACTTTTGATGATAATAAAATCAGTTTCCTGTTTCGTTGAATTGTTATCGTTAGTCTCGTGGGAATGCTCCTATTGGTGATAAAGCTAAATAAATAGTAGGTAGTCTAAAATACCTCTACATGTGAAAAAAATTTTTTTGTCAACAAACAATATTAAATCTGTAAAAAACCACCTACATGTGAAAAAAGAGGTATAGGTACAGGTACAGGTACTTACAGGAGTGCATAACTGTACCAACTTACTAATGGATGACTCAACTCTAAAAAATATACCTATTAGGTATAGGAACTTAGCAATAAGAGCTGCCCCACATTACTTATTATTCTATCACAAAATGTAATCTATTTTAAAGCATTGTGGGAGGTCGTCCCACAAAGGTCCTTGTACCAAGAGAACTGCTATTATTAAACATCGATCCGTCACAATTTAGGAAGTAGCCTATAAACTTGTTGTCCTGACATTGGAAAAATAATGCTTTACATTCAAATTGTGATGTTTTGATTTCTTTAACGAGTGGTTCATATTACCTAGGAGGTACCTAAGTTATTGCAAACTCAAATTACCTAAACATAGGACCACTTTTACCAATACCGCCCAGTTTTTTTTGGACTATCAATGCCTAAATTATGCGCATTGTAGGAAAGGTTGAAGGCAAAGAGTATAGTTATGGAGGGGGTTGAAGGAAAGTTTAAACGAAAACGGGGAAGAGGAAGGCCAATTATTTATTTTTTGGTTGACATAATTATTATGATGATGATGATGATAAAAGTGACAGAGACCAGCGTTTTAGAGGGCCCTTGTGTCAAGCAAGCATTATAAATGAAGGAGAATATCTTCAAAATGATGGATTTATTATAACAGCGGCGCTTACTAGCGTAAAATCTTCAAAACCTAGGTACATTTTTTTCTAACATTTTTAAATTTATTTTGACGACGAAGGCATTCTGCTTAGTTTGATATTGCACTCGTCAAGGTGGTCATCTACCAGAACAACAGAGAACAGAACTACAGAGTGTAAAATAACAATACCGGCGAGTACAAGTGTCCCCCTCGTAAAATACGTGGTTGGCCAATTTGCAACTTCGTCTGTACCTAAGTAGTATGAATCCGGTTGTCCGACCTTGACTTCGCCAGGTCTGGTCATGGGTAGTCCGTACCTACTTTATGACTCCTGCGCAGTGACCAATGTGATCATCGGAAGATTTAAAATATTTGCCCAAATAAGTATTACAAAAATTCTTAGGATAGAAGGCACTGTGGATGCTTAGGACTCATTAACTTTTTTCAGTAGGTATATGTTTTAAGATAGCATCTTGTTTTTTTATTTTCAAGCCTATTAATATTTTTGTAAAAAAAATAACGTAGGTACTACTAACAACAACGAAATATCACGTTTAACTTCATAAACCACACGATTACCATGATTTTGTTTGGTCCTTTTATTTTATTGCAACTCCCTTACTGGCTAAATTATGTATTGACTCTAAAAACTAGGTAGGTAATGTCATAAAAGTTACAGGTATAATTTGAGTGCGCTGAGGTCGTTGTGATTTTTTACCATCGGTTTTAAATAGCTGACAAAAAGCAGGTATGAATTTAGCTTTTGTACCTATTAAATATTGATTTACGTAAAACAATAAACAAACACAAAAATATAGTAAAACAATAGTAATCATTATAATTATTTGTGAAATTTTTCGATATAGTATAGTCCCACTGCAGGGCTTACTAAAACAAGTATTCTTACTAAAGATCGTAAAGAGTTGGTGGACGGAAGAGGTCCGAAACCGTACTTCCTCATGCTGAAAACCGTAAAACAACTTGGTACAAAAACCACTATGCCAACTTTTGAGTAGGAAAACGTGCTAAGATCAACATTATTTTTTATTAAACTGAGTACAAACGGATTGCACTCAAGATAGTTGCTCCCGACTTTCGATAAATAAGTTTAGTGATTTTATATCTTCCAAAGGGACAAAATGGCGAAAAGTACATCGACGGTTGACTTCGCTATAAGTATGTACATTTATGAAGAGGCCTATGTTTAGCAGCTCCTCATCAAAATCGTCATAAGCCTGAAGAAGTTTCAGTTTCCATTGGTGACTTAGAAACGCTGTTTTGTGGATTTCGTCAACCGTTCGTTTTAAAGAGTATTGTGCCCTCTGTCAGACAGGAGCTAAGGACCAATCTTACGTCAGTATCGTTTACATATTTACCTACTACACGTATAGGTACATGGATCGTGCTACGTAGGTGGGGCCTGCCCAATGTCCATATTTGTTGTGCGTCTATTATGCAGATTTTTCTACGAATATCAAATTTTTAGTTAGGTACGTCAACGATTGATCACTTTATTTTGTAAAGTGGGAATAACAGTATGTAGTGAGTTTATTATTAAGTTTATGCCTGGCCTTTGTTGTAAAGGTAACTCGTAGCGTATTTGGGGAAACAATATTATTTGCGCAGAGTTCGGAACATCCTATACAAAAAAAGCAACATCTTTCTCTGAACTCCGACGATAATGAAATTCTTTCAGACAAACATTAATCAGTGGGCACTAGCTCAAACGAGAGCAAATTGAGAATTCTGTAATAAATACCCTTGGAAAAAAGTTAAACAGGCTTCTGCGTCGTTTTCAGTAAATAATAATAATTATGTTTAAATACATAAATAACATATTATTTTATTGTGCAGGCACATGTAAACAAAATTAAATACATATTAAAAGAGCCGTTGGTTTTTTATAATAATAATTCTTTCATAATTTAAAGTGTATATTCATATTATTCTCTAAAATCATTTGTTTCTACAGAACCACCTATACCTAAGCTTCGTAGCATCCAACATCAAATACCTGGACCTACGTGCTTTGTTTGCATAGTTAGTGGTGGCAAGCAAAGCACATTATAAAATCGTAAAGTTCTTGCTCAATGTAATCCGATATTTATTTCTACTGCGCAAGTATCTACCGATTAATTTATTATCCAGCCAAATATTGGAAGTGGGTAAAATTTACCGGCCAAGAAGCGGTCATTAATCTTCATTGCTGTCCTTTTTATAGGTACGATTTAAAATAAAAGTGCAAAAGTTGTTAATGTTACGCCTATAAAAGCTATTAATGAATATTTTCATCAAAACTTTGCAGTCTCTTCGTGTTATAATATAAACATAAAGGAATCTTTTTCATCACACTTTCTATATAAATTGAGTTACTTACTCGTTGTTTTACAAATAAACTGCAATTTTGCAAGTCGAATGAAAAGAAAGAGGCTGTACACTTGCAGAGAACACCTTTCCGATGAAGTTGAATTTAATTAATGCATCAAGTTGATGGACGAATCGTAGGGCACGTTAAAAAATACAAACACTTTTTTCCTTTAAAATCATCATCATTTTCTTGTCCTTGTCCTACTTTATGTGGAGTCGGCACAACAGGGTTTCGTTCACCACTCTCTTCTATTAGCCGTCATTTCATCAGTCACTTCTTTCTTACCCATGTCATCCTTCACACAATCCAACCAACTTTTCTTTGGCCTACCTCTACTTCTATAACCATCCACATTCACATCTAGCACTCTTCTTGTTAGATGACATTCTTCCCTTCGCATGACATGCCCGTACCATGCCTATTGCTCCTCATCTTTTCAGTCACTGGCGCCACTTTCAAACTGCCCATAATATACTAATTCTTATTTTCCTTTATAATCATAAGGTATTAATTTATGGTGTCTTTGTTTGCAGAGCTGGGAAGGCAAGACAGAAACGGGGGGCGGTGATAGCGGCGAGCCCTCGCCACCAGCGCACGCACCGCTCGATGCTGTCTGGCAGCCAGTGGCCGGCACTAAGTAAGTGCTTAGTTCACCATCATCATCATCTCAACTGCGGCTATAGGCCTCCTTTATTTTCTGCCAGCCTCCTCTGACAGGACCGCGTCACTTGTCTGTGGTACCTGCTCCTTTAACGATATCGTCGACGAATCGCGGTTTTTGAAGACCCAGATTTCTTCAGCTCTACTTCAGCCACCATGCACTCCGGCTGTATTCCACGGGCCAGTTACCACTTAGATAATATTATTTTAAGGCAGTAGCCAATACTGTGCTTATACTTTTATGAGGGCGTGTTTTACCGGCTCAGAGTAACGTCAGAGGGAAATATTTCCGTCTTTATTTTAAACAAATGTCATTATTTAGTGTTGGTTTAAAACAGATTTATATCGATATACCCCGTTACGAAGTTTTCATTGATACTTTTCTAAATCACGCGTTTTATTTTTTTTTTAAATAAAAAAGTTTATTATATTTAAAGCCTCAATGAAACCATCAGTAAAAACTGAGATTCAACATTACATACAATAGAACACGTTTTATCAATTTCTTCACAAATCAGCTTCCTTCGTGATTTTAGACAAAGAGCCGCACTACCACTTCCCTGACAAGATACTATAAAATATAGTTTGGAAGACCATGAGTTATATCGTAAAAGTGTTAATTTCTTTCTAAAACCTTGTTATAAACAGCACGTACCTAATTGTACGCATGTAAGACCTGTTTAACTCAAATGTTAAACAGAAAAAATTACAAATTGGCTCTAAGTTGTGCGATTGGCATACACATGCCAAACCATTTAATGATGCCAATTACTTAATAATTATGATCGATTAATCGATTTAATTCGCCGGTTAATTACTTATCGAATGAATCGGTGTCTGTGAACACCAAAGTCTGAACAAAGTATCTGTTGATTTTTCAGTGCAATTTTTTCTTGAAACTTATTATGCTAGAAATAACAGCTCAACTTTTGAGTAACAGATTTGTTTGCCACGAAGTGGTGAACGTGGGTATGGTATTTCAACGGTATTTTGAAATACCATACCTACTACTACTATGGTATTTTAACTTTACGACAATTTACTAGGAGGCATTATTGGATTAATGAAGGAAGGTTGGATCACATTTTTTTTCAGAAATTACATGTTGGGTCTGCGTAGTATTATCTTAGTTATTATTACATCTAAAATTGCCTTCGTTTCATTCCTATATGCTTGGGGTAGATATAATATTATTAAATAAGGATAGAGGAGTTTACTTAGATTGGACGCTTATCTTTGGTCTGTGGTCCATTACGGAAGAAAACATTTTATTTTCAGCATGCATAGGGTTTTCTTCTTCTTAATTTATGGCATCTGTCCATTTGGTCAATATTGCTAATGTCAATTGAGGATATTATTACATTAAATAAATAGTTTTTAGTCAAGTTAGGGGTTTGCAAACATATCCGCACACACTACCGGGAACTTTGACGGTGTGTTATTTGACAGCGATACGACACGACGACACGACAGCGATTTAGATGTGCGCAAGGCATAAAATATCGGTCTTCGGCATAAAATTCGGACGGTAGCTGCCTTGTTTTATTAGGCTTCTAGCAAAGTCTATCGTCACTATAAATATGAAAATCATGATGGAGGTTTTAATCAAATAATCAATAACGCAAAAATAGCCGAACTCGTTTGGAAAATAGGTTACTTACAATTTATCAAGCTAGCATCTCCAATGAATCATGACATCGCGAGTTCAATTTGCTAAAATATAGCCAATTTATTATTAAGGTCGGTAAGTCCCTTTATATTTTGCATGCACACTAAACTGACAGTCGAGTTGATAATTTCCTCTTTTTGAAGTTTTTTGAAAACAGTCAAACCATATACTTTTTAAACTCCTTGCTGTTTCAGGAAAGGCTTTCTATTTCTCTTCCTAGGGAAAGACAGATTTCTGAGCGTGTGGCGTAACTTGAACTAAGTGTTTTTGACATGTGAGATTTGACAGAAAGTTCTGGAACTTAGGCCCGTATTCTGAAACAGTGCTTAGGTCTGAGTCGAGCCTCAAGCACAGATTTTTGACACTTTTCAATGGAGAACTGTCATAAAATCTATGCTTGAGGCTCGACTCAGACTCAAGCACTGTTTCAGAATACGGGCCTAAGTGTCGAAAATCTATGAACCACCCTGAACCACCAGGAACCACCGAATAAATTCGACACGCGCTCATCCTAGGCAAACGAATGACATTTCTTCTCCATTGATAGACATAGACATAAGACGAGCATTTTATTGGTACATAAGCAGCACACACAATACGAATACAAACTATATTATTACTAACATAAAAAAAATAAAGAAGGACATCACAATATTAATAAAAACATACAAAAGAAATATAAGATGGGAAATATACATAATAACATTTATTATAAACAACAAAAATAAATTATAGTGTATGTGTGCTACTGAAGCAAATCGGCTCTGGTTCAGCATGATGATTGCAATGGGTTTCTAACCATAATATTTTATGACAAACATATTTCAATTAATAAACGTGTAGAACAATAAGTACCTACGTAGGTACTTCGGAAAATAAAATGCAGTTGGTAATATTTTTCTCGCTGGAGCGTTCAGCTGGAGAACTCTTTCAGTAAAATTCTGGTTGAAATTTTCAGTTGAATAATTGCCTTCAACAACGATTACCTACCAGTGGTGACGTAGGTACATTTTTTCAGAGAAATTTTGTTATATTTTTTTTTAATTTACAACTAATTTTAAGCAAGTTAAAAAAATGTAGGTACCCACCTAAGCTATAGTCCTTAGCATGGAGTTCTCGATTAAGATGATTAAAATTTCAATAGTTTTGTTCTTCATCTTATCGTGTCACTGGTTCTTTCGAAACAGTGCGGTGAAAGGGTTTTAAGTACGCCTCAAAGAGGCTCCTTTCGTGCATTACTTGTCGAGGGTCACCAATTCAGGGGATGAATTAAAAATGCCACTCCTAACTTCATAATCTACTTTCTGGTGGATGACGCAATATTGAAACTGCAATAAACCTGTTCTTACCGGTCAGTAGCACAGAAAAAAATAGTACTCGAACGCATAGTTTTTATGAAGTCTATAACTCACTTGTACGAACTATATAGTCTACACGAGCTAAGTAACAAATAAGATAATGGAAAAAACACACCTACTGAAACCACGCTACTAAAGACCAATCAAAGAATACATACTAGAATAGTATAGAAGATGATAGCTAAGCTACCTAGCAATTAATAAACTATTGGCGTCCGTTTTTCTCATTGTTTGTTGGTTCTCACGTATTTTCTGTTACATTTTGCTGTAGTCGGAAGGTATCGGAATAAAAACAAAACCAAGGGACAAACAATGAGCTTCTTACTTTAGCTAAGTATTACCGCGTACCATGTGGAATAGTCTGGAAACTTGCCAAGAAGTTGCGGACTTTTTATGAGTATAAACAATATATTGGTCAAGTATTGGCGTAATGTAAAGTAAAATTACGTAACCCATTTTGCAGTTTATTTTCTTTATTTGTTCATGTTTTCCTGATAAATCAATCACTTTACATACGTTTATTTTTACCAAGATTTGGGCTAATTTTTCCATCTACGGAGTAGTGTTACTTTTTAGATGGAAAAATGATTTTCATATACGAATTCTGTTACTTTTCTTCTATTCTTCTTCGAATAAAATAATTCAGTCCTTGTTTTTGACAACTTATTCTCAGTCAGTTATGTTTACGACCCTCGGGGTATGAGGGCTTTTGCATAGCCTCGAGTGTAGCGGGTGAACATTTCGTTACCCGTACGTAACATACCTTTACCCGAGAAGGGTCTGTACTAAAAATAATTTGGATGAGAATATACAAAAGATCATATAAAATATTATCATTAAATATATTAATTACTGTGCTGCAATTATTTTTATCAGATTACCGTATTTAACTGAATCTTTAAAATATTTTACATCATACATGCTCAGTAAATAGGATTTTCTTTAGCGCAAAGAGGCTGTGTAAGTAGGCGTGTGCAGCCCAGTGCATTGTAAATGCGTTCCATTTTCAAATCACTTATACCGTCACACTATGCTTGATACGTAATGGTTCATTACAGTTCAAGAGCTATGCAAACCTCCTTGGTGATGGTTCATTACAGTTCAAGAGCTATGCAGACCTCCTTGGTGAAACAATCTCTTTTCTTACAAAATGATATGAAAAGTTTTTACTGAAAAGATATAGTAGCTCACAGATAGGTAGGTATGTGCATAAGTCTACGACTGTTTTAGCAGATACCTACCGGTACAAATATTTTACTATTAATTTTAATAAAATTAATAGTATAATTATAATAATACTTACATTATTATTGTAATTTTATTTTTCTCAAATTAAAATTACATTTTGTCATACCCATATAAATGTTGTGTTATTGTTGTATTGTAAGCCTATTTCTGCCGAAAAGCAGTATTGCTGTGTTTCGAGTTGAAGCGTATAGGTGCCGGTGAAATCACAGACACGTGAGGCTGAACATCCGTATGCCTCAAGTTGATGGTCGTAGGGCAGTACATTGTAGGGCACGTTCCTGACGTGCTTGACCTACGAGAAAATGCTTTGCTATAGGCAATGGTTACCACTTAACATCAGGTGGGCCATATGTTTGTTCCATCAGCTAGTTAAAAATTTACCTCGCATGAATGATGTAAAGTAGAATGCTTACCTCGGGCATAAGTAGCTATTGCACCCTCGAACTATATTTGCCCTCGCTCGCTTTGCTCGCTCGGGCATCTAAATATCTCGGGTACACTCGATCCATTAGCGCCCTTTGCGAGCTGCGCTCGCACGGGCGCCAAAAAGGATCTTGTTCTGCAAAAGCTCACTTACTGCCCTTGTATAACAATCTACTATTAAAATGCATGATTTAGGCTGTTTTTTTTAATAAAACGGTAGTATTTGAGGTGACATTTGACATAAGTATCTATTATAAGTATCTAGTATAAGGCTATTAAGACCTCAGAAACGTTTTTTCTGTTCTGTGAAAGACAATGATTTACTAAGGCTTATAATTATGTATGCTTTTATACCTAACCATAGAATAATAGGCAGGTAAATACTAATAATACAGTATTCAGTCGATCAATGAGAAACGAATGCGGCCTTGATTTGTTATAGGTCAAAGTCGTAAGTGCAGGTCGGTAATTTGACTTAAAGACCTATGTCCCCGGACGGCAAGTATAGGTGGAATTACATACACATATAGTTAATCTTGTACGTTTGTGGTCAAAACTTAGTGATAAAGTAGTGAGATGCCACATGACTTTGCTCGTGTGATGCTATTTTCATTACTATGAGCCTTAATCATCCACAAACTTCGGAAGTTCGATCTCCGCCACACCCGGCTGCACTGCTATGAGTTAGAAAGAAAGAAATATACAAATGAAATAAAATACAATGTTAACATAATTTAACCTTTTGGATGCAAAACACGAATAGTAAAGCAGACTTATTTAAGTATTACTGACCATTACATAAGAAGTTATCGAAGCTGACACCAAAAAAATAGGCGTAAAAAACTTAAGAAACCAACTTAATGGCCAAACATCTGAACAGATTTTGGTGAAATGTCTATGTTACCAATATGAACGTACCTTTAGATATTTAAAAAAATTTAGAAGTTATGCGAAGACAAAAAACAATAACCCAATTAAGAATCTCCTCCTTTTTTATTTCATGACAGTTAAAACAGTTGAACAACTATGAAATCATTACTATTTATGTAGAGCTCTTTATGTAGAGCTCTTTATGTAGAGTTTCAGGGAACTTCAACCAGTTGCACTAGGTACCTACCTATGTTCTATGCACAATTCGTAAATTACGATTACACTACTAGTAAAATAAGAAATACAGAGAACCTAAATAAGTCTTCTACTTTCTTGATCGAAAGTAGAAGACTTATTTAGGTTAAAAAGATGACTGCCAACCTTTCAGTAGTGGAGAGGCACCCTAAGAAGAAGAAGACGAGTAAAATGTTTCAATTAAGAGCGGGTCGTGCGAAAATTTGAGATTTAAAAAAAAAAAACATAACTAAATAACTAAGTGACATTTAAAAAAATATACTATTTAACATGACATTCTATTTAACGCTGACATACGATTTTCATTAGCGTTAAATAGAATGTCATGTTAAATAGTATATTTTTTTAACACACTTAAATTCGAATTAATCTCAAATGTATATTCTACAATTAGTCCTTTTGCGATTTTTAAAATGACACTTAGTTATTTAGTTATGTTTTTTTTTTTTTAAATCTCAAATTTTCGCACGACCCGCTCTTAACAATTTAGTGCACCCGCATGATAAAACGTTGCTACTCGTACCAACTGTTCGTTTTTGCATATTAATTATTGATAACGCAGACCAAAGGTCACACCGATGGAGTTTTAGTGCGGGTGATAAAGGAAAAAATCCGTATCCAATTAGTAAAAAAATAGGCCGATTTATTTAGTATTATTTATAATGTCGTACATACATACAAAATGAAACCTTGGTCTGTCTCCTTATAGCTATTGTATTGTAAAACATTTTCTGGTGATATAAAAATTTGTTTGTCCTTTGTCTATTATATGTACCTATATATATTATGTGCATGGTGTTATATTTTATTCATAACAATAAAATATTTATAAGTTCCTATTTATATCAGCTATTTGGTTCCCATAGATCTCTGCTTAATTTTGTTGTGAGGTGGTTTGAATATTTCTTAATTTTTTTTATTCTTTACTGGAGGTAATAATACCTCTATATTATACTGAGATATTGTTATTGTAAAGCTTTATCAGCTATCTGGTTTCCATATTACAAGCTCTGCTTAGTTTGGGGCTTGATAGTGTTGTGTGGATTGTCAGCATTTTTTATTTATTTATCTTCAATCGGTGGCTTTTTCGTGAGTCAAAGTCAGTCAAGGTCATTCCTAAATTAGCAATGTAATTGATATTCCTAAAGCGGGTTCGTCGGAAACAAGTCGATAAAACAAGTGCCCCGGGCAAAATGTTATCAATTCCCCAAATTTATGCAATGAGTCATCTTACAGGATTCTGGTTTTGGTGGGAAATTAAATTAAATGAAATTGTTTATTGCAAAACTATAGTTTTACATCAGTTTAGTAATAGTGGGTACTAAAAAGAGCGCAACACATATACCTACAGGTGCTCGTCAAATGTAATAGTAAAAAGCATAATAATTATTCATAGGTTAAAAAATAATTAAATACATTGTGTAATTAATTGTGGCTGTAAAGAGGCCCGTCACTTATCATGCAAAATTAAACATTGGGACAACCAAATATTTTTTTTATAGTTTTAGCTGATGAAGCAACCAGTGGCATGTTGGAATTGCACTAAGCGTTCACCACTTCAATAGGAAAAGGTATCAAGAAAGACACTCGTACATTGTACTGTAGAGCACCTACATTATCGCAACAATTTGTAACACGGGTCATCACTTTTTTCTGTAGCACAAATGGTGCGCCGCGCGCCGTAGCACTTTCAGCATGCCTCAATTTTTTTTGGTAAATCTCTGTTTTTTTTAGGGTTCCGTAGCCAAATGGCAAAAACGGAACCCTTATAGATTCGTCATGTCTGTCTGTCTGTCTGTCTGTCTGTCCGGCCGTGTCACAGCCATTTTTCTCCGAAACCATAAGAGCTAGACTAATGAAACTTGGTGAGTAGATGTATTCTGTGAACCGCATTAAGGTTTTTACACAAAAATAGAAAAAAAACTATAATTTTTGGGGGTCCCCATACTTGAAACTGAAACTAAAAATTTTTTTTTTCATCGAACCCATACGTTTGGGGTATCTATGAATAGGTCTTCAAAAATGATGTTGAGGTTTCTAATATCGTTTTTTTCTAAACTGAATAGTTTGCGCGAGAGACACTTCCAAAGTGGAAAAAAGTTGGTCCCCCCCCTCTAACTTCTCAAATAAGAGAATGATAAATCCAAAAAATATATATGTTGTACATTACTATGCAAACTTTTAACGATATTTGGTTTGAACGAGATCTAGCCAGTAGTTTTTTTTTATACGTCATAAATCGTAAACCGCAATTTACCTTTCGACGAACTACAAGAACCTTTATATTATGTTACTTGATGCTACGGAACCCTTCATGGGCGAGTCCGACTCGCACTTGGCTGCTTTTTATTTTTGTAGAGTTGAAGGGAAGCAATTGCCCCGAGTGTAGTGGGTTCGATGAGGCCATCCACTTGATGGAGAGCCCTCGCGTCGGTCGTCCGTGCCACTCGGGCTTCCGTGTGTGTCAACGAGGGAAATAGTTCAATCATAACCTTTTTGTGTGCCTATGACAATTGCGGGAAAATTTCGATATTCATAATGTTAAGCTATGACGGAGTGCTCCGGGTGGCAAGTATTTTATACGTTTTTCCAAGGTCAAGAAACTAGGTACTTTGGGTTTAATTTCATCCGAATTAACACACTGGTTTTTTCAAAATAAGTGTGGTGAAAGGATTTTAAGTGCGCCTCAAATAGGCTCCTTTCGTGCTCGTACATATCACTAAAATACAGATTACCTCCGTTAATGGCACGAAAAAACCAAACGCTTTAAATGTTAACCAAGAGAATGTCAATAAAAACTGAGCTGGAAACCATCTTATTCGAATTTTTTATCATTTTCCTCGTTTTATACTTGCTTTCATCTATCATCATCGACGGTGCCAAGTCAGATGTGTAGATATTTTCCGATAGCGTTCTTCCTCAGTATCATAAGTTTATCAGATGGGATGTCAGCCAGCTTACGAGCCAGCTCCGTCACGTACTCGTTATAGCGAGACTAGAGATCACCCGCGACTTGTATATGAAACAATATAGGTATTTGCGTTCAGGTGCATATTTTTTTAACAGCACCGTTATTACAAAAAAAATTGCGGCACTCCGTGAATGACAGAAGTGGAAACAATTACCTCTCCCCGCCTCATCTGACTTTTCGCAAAGTTTGTCAATATTTGCCGAAGAGGTGGTTGCTGAAGACTTTCACTGGTTTTTTTCTAACCTCAAAAATGCTCAAGTCGAAGAAGTTTCCACTCCAAAAATACTACATGGAGTAGAGCTGACTTCGTTCGTTATTGCGTTAGATGGAACATACGGATAGTTTTTGCGTTTAGCGTCAACTTTTATATATGAGTATGAAAAGGAAAAGTCAGTGTAGATATTGACACCAATTTTTGATCTTTGATTCTTTCACCAAAGCCCGTGCTTCAGAGGACACGTTCAGTTCGTTAAGTCATAACGGAGGCCTTAGGGCGGTTTACACACTCCCCGTTACCAGAAATACTTACCTACTCCTACTACATTTAGGATAACTAAATAACGGAGTAGATAATATGTGTTGTGTTACTGCACAATATGTGTGTTAATATGTATTATGTGTGGCTGTACGTTGAGCTCGTGTAGAAACTTTAAATATGAAAACGAAAAGAAACGCGGAGAGTCTCCCGCGTTGCATGGGAGCAAGGGCGGATCCAGCTTTGGCGTCAGGAGGGGGTCACACATAGTCGTGGTCAAGTCAAGAACTTAGCTTCCAGAGAAACACTATCACGCACGGAATGAGGCAGCCTATATTTTATCTAAATATACAGGGTGGCCGGAACATTGACGTCCAAAATAAAAATTTTGGTCCCTCGTATCGTGGGGTATCCGAATCATCCCCATGTATGTTCCGCGATTTTGTATAGTTTTCGAGTTATGTATTTTTTTCTGAATTTATGAGAAATTTCGAAATGACCAGGTGACAGATGCTGCGGTAGCAAAATTTTTTATGACTGTTTTTTTGTGTATTTTTAAACCTTTATTTCGTGATTTTGTCTTAGTGGCTAAGTTGGGTTTGTGTATGCGTTGGTGTATAATTGAATCTGGTTTGTTTAGTTTGACATGACCAACTGTAAGAATTTCCTGGTTTTTTTTTCACACTGTGCTCCTACATATAATTATGTATTATTGGTTGTAACTTTGCTTTGATTTTTACAATCATCATTTTTCTTAAAACCATTTTTCCCCTTTTTCTGCTTTTAGCGAAATAATTTTCCGATTTCCTCTCTTAGTGAACCTCTAAACTATAAAAGGAACGGCCTAGGACTAACGGCCTAGGCTGTGCGTTGATTGTCAGTCAGTCAGTAGCGTAAGAGTTTCATATATTTAGATTAAAATAATTATATATTGAAGGTTTGTAGAAGGTAGTTACATAAAATCTGTATGGCAACATAATATACATACTATAATACAAAATCATTATGTACAATTAGTGGTCCACCTAAGTCCTGGAACCAGCTCAGGGGGGGGTCATGACCCCCATGACCCCCCCCCCCTGGATCCGCCCTTGCATGGGAGCTCAATAAATAATGAACTTCGCGTCAGCTGCCTTTCAAAACAGCTCTCATTCATATTTTATCCCAACTCTTCTCATATCACTCATGTGCGTACCTAAGGTGGGTGGACCATGGAAGGCCATGCTCCTTTGAAGGCCAACTATAAAAAAGTCATATTTATAGTCACGTGATGACAAATTCCTTCCAATCAAACAAAGCTGCATCAAAGTCAAGGACACAGACGCGGCGGCGAGTCGCTCGCGTTGCTATTTTGTCGGTGCGATCCCTCGCTTCGTAGACTTCGGTCGGCGACGTTAAAATTGTAATTCCCGCGCTCAGCTAAAGGTTAGTTTTTATGTGAATCACCTATTATTATCGTATTCTTCTTACTGTAAATTGTTATGTAAGGATTTATTGTGGTACTAAAGAAAAAATATAATAATTTTGCTACGATTTTAGGTAAAATATCGATAGTGTTCCTATGAAAGCCGGTGGTTCCTTATAAGGCCAATCAAATATTTGATTGGCCATTATAGGTAAAAAAAAATATTATAATTTCATTGTAAAACGCATTGGAAACCTATTTGTTATCGATATAACACTCATTACTATAATTTTTATATAATTTCCATTAATATATCCTTAGTTATACGATGGTGTTCAAGGAATATTCATTAATTTTTTTTAAAGAAGATTATAGTGTAATAGGCATTTATTTTTCATTTAAATGAAAGAGTTTTTTCTGTGGTTTTAGTAAAAGCGGATATTTTGATTATTACAATTCTAGTTTTAAGTTGAACGACTGTTTTATAATATTGGCCTTGTATGGAGCCTTATTCCTTACAAGGCCATTTAGAAGAGCTTTATAAAAGTTAAGTTTAAGAAATAGCGATTACATCTAGAATAAAAAAAAGAAGTTTGTATGATACTCAATAAAACAAAGTGTTAATTCACGATTAGTTTCTTTTATTTATCCAGTAAATTAACTAATAAAAACTGTTTATTCGTTAGAGTGGCCTTCCATGGTCCACCCACCTTATATCTTTTTTACTAACTGAAGGAAGACAAGAAACAATACGCTCTTTTTCGAAACTTATCTGAATTAGGTTTCCCTGTCTTCTGGACATTCGTAACTTTGATCGTGGGCCTGTTACCTGGGAAAAATATTTGTATCACCTTTCATTACATTGTTTTGCAATGTTTTTATTTTTTGTGGTGTTGGTTACCAACAGCATTAATATTCTTTTGTTTTTCAGCTTGTTAGTGGCTAGATCAAGTTAACTGTTCTGTGATTATTATTGTTCAATTGCTTCCAACTATATAACTAGGTATTTTACGTTTCATCAAATTAGTTCAGCGGTGACAGTGTAATTGAGTAACAAACCAGCAACACACGAACTCACATTTTCTTTTTTTTTACATTTTATAGGCTTGCGTTTGACCGCAATCTCACCTGTGCTGTTAAGTGATGATGACGTCGATGAAGTGATGATGATGTAGCACGCTTACCTACTTATTACATTCATAGACCAACAAATTTTAACTAACATTCACAATACCTATAATTTCACTTTTAACCTATTTTATCCTGAAAAATTAATCACGTCACGACAGTTTCGTCGCTGTAAGTAGTTTTAAATTAAAAAGATTCACCCGCTCGCAGTTGGTTGGAATTTAATTAGTGTCTCGGAATGTGAATTAAACTCCTTGATGAAGGTTGCCGCTTATGTTGGGCTATGACAAGAAATTGCCTCGCCTGCTTCGCGGCTGCCGCAAAATTAATGTTCCGGAATAAACTTTCTTGCAGCTATATTTGTTTATTCATTTCATTCGTAGAGTTTGAAACTCCTCTAAGATTTCATTACTCAATGCTTCTTCGGAGTTTTTAGTACGTAAGTTACAATTCGTATTTTTATTGAGCTGGTAAATAATTATATTACATTTTTAATTAGAATAAAAGACATTTCTGTGTTGGATATTATACATACATGGTAAAATATTATGGTACATGTACCTACTGTACCTATAGTAAGCTACTTAAGTTCGTAGGGTTGAACGTCAATTTAAAGAGTACTTTCTTATGCAGCATAAAGTATTCTACTATGTGAAGGTAAAGTTATTATACTTTAAAAACAATAATAAACTTAGGTACCTACCTACTTATATGTTTTGAAATTTAAGGTAGTTTTACAATACTTTATTATCGTTTATATTTGTTAGAGTTTTAACCTATGAAACACAAGTTGTAATAGAAAAGAAGGCATATTTTCGCATCGGATAAAGTTCATGATATATTATAAAATGTTTGTAAGCCTGTGTGATGAATACGTTTCTGTGAAATGTGCCCTCGGTTATCGGAAACCTGCTCATCTCGCAGCGAAAACAAGTCTTCCCACTTACTGGAACAACGTCTTGCACGTTCGATGCACGTCTTTATGGGAACTGGTTATTGGTACCACCGAATAAAACTTGTTATAGAAACTCGTTGCGTGCAGCTATTTGCATGCACCGATTTTAGTTTCAATTTTCGTGACAGAATACTTACGGTCGCCGGTTTCTGACAGCTTGAATCAACTTTTTGTCAGCTGACAGATCGTTTAAATTGGTAGGATTGTTAAATATAATTTGGTTGCAGATTGAGCAATTACTTTTAATTTTTAATTTTTTTTACACCAAGATACGTTCATTTCAGTTACCTTATGCCGGGTTTTCATTTCAGCAGACCCGTGTGTTGCTACAACGACTGTCCCTCTAATTAAGTATGAGACAAACAGAGTCAGAACAACAGTTGTTTTCTGTCTAAAATACCGTATAAATTTTACCTAACGAAAATCGCTAGAAACTATCTTGGTGCGTATAATAATATCTCAATGTGTGTGCGATCCAATTGCACACAGCAAAAAATAATTTTGATCCTATTAACACTGGCTTTCGTAGAAAGTTTACTTACGCGTAGGTATGTACGAAAACCAGTTGGGAAATCTTTTAAATAAATAAGTTCAGTGTTTACAGATCTTTCAAAAGGTCAAAGTGCGCGAGCGAAATGTGGTTTCACGGAATTCAGTTTGTTTTTTTTTTTAATCAAAATGGGTTTACAAATTAATACACGCGCAACCCTTACATCTAAGACATTTAATTAATAACAGTAAAAAATATCTGTGCAGTTTCTAAAAGCAGTGAACACAACCTTTTTCTTTTACCCGGACATATCTTTATCCACCTAATCCTTGACCCAGTTCCAGGAATTTCTCTAATAATCATAATATCGGGAATCGTATTAGAAAAAGGCGACCGACATTAGAGCCGGTGAAGCGTTGGAACAACATTAGTTTGTTCTTCTTTGTGTGAGATTGGTTTTCCTTTGAACAGATTCTTGACGTCCACAAATAGAAAATAAGCCTAATGTAAAAAAATTGGGTGGCATGGTACTGGGTATTACCACCGAGTCAACAGAAGTGAAAACCTGAACAACCTTGTTTTTCACAAATGTTATAATTATTGCATAACAATTGTGCAGTTCTGTAAAAGTGGTCAATACTCGTGCAGTCGTGCAGTTTTGAGTTTTTTTATTAAGAGCTTGGGCTAAAGTTGCTTATGGTATATTTTTTCACTTTATACAGAGCTGTCAAAAACGATGTAGGTAACTTTTTTTCCCATCTCAAAAAAATTAAAAACGCGCATAAAAGTTTTCACATAAAAAAATAGGCACCAAATTGTTTCAAAATGTTGTTTTCGTGTGAGCACGTGTCTCTCTTTTTTGTATGGAAATTGATAAGACAACAACTCGTTTCGTTATATACATACGTAATCGTTTCTATATAAGTAACGTATTTTTGCTGTCTCATATTTTCTCCATACACTAGAGAGAGACAAATAGGACAGAGTAGAGAATAATATGAGCTTACATTATGTGCGCACGTCGTTGGTCGCGGGACATCAAGCTGAAACGCTGAAACCCATTTGATACAGCCACCTGCAACTTAGCGCAGCCTAATTTAGGGTTTTCTCACTACTATTGACAAATTTTGCACCTTGTACCTTCGCAATAGGAATGATATTGCATCAAGCAAACTTTACTCTGATACGACACTCTCGAAACCCTAAAACTGTGGCTCATGCTCTCCTTATTACGAGTAGCGTTACTACTTAGACTTACCTAGTTTCTCAATGGCTTTTGTTCCACATAAAAAAACGCTATTTTATCTTCTCGACTTTAAAAGTAAAATCAGGCTTTTGAAAAGGGTTTTATTAAATAAAGACTGGTTTGTACTTGAGACTTGTGAAGCTTGTTATTGCTCGTATTTTGGCCAGTATGCTCTCAAATATAAACTGATAACTTGTACAACTTATCAGTTTAATTACAATTGACATTGTTAGCAGTCAATGGCAGCGCTTTTATCATTTCCGGCTTAAGCCTTGCGCACAAGCAGGTGATTAGCTGCGATCTGCGATGGTGATCAGTGTATCGCTGTGGTTTTAACCACATAAAGGCTTTAGCCTTGCGCATATCTAGGCGAATAGCTGCGATCTGAGATGGCAATCAGTGTATCGCTGTGATATTTGTGGCTTTAGACATCGGCACTGCTTAGAACAAAAGGTCAAAAGGCACCAAAACGGATAAACCATTTAAATAGAAGATTATGGTAAAAAATATTTTAAATTTCGAATAAAAATGTAATGTCATGAACAGCCGTGGTCGCGCTGGCGGCAGGCCTGGGGTGGCTGGCAATCACTTTAAAAGTATGACCGCACTGGGACATAAAAAATGCATATCGTTGAAATATTCTAAGAAACTTCTGTACAACTAAGTACGATAGGTCTCAAGAATGAGATGTCAAAAAAGGAGGTCAATCAAACACCGGAGTTGATACTTGAGTTCAAGGTTTATTCACTCATTAGGCTGATATCATTCCTGGTACAAAGCACACTTTCTTAAAAATTAAACTTACAATTTATAGAAACGCCGTGAGTTTTCGTCATCGCGATCTAGGAATGGTACATTTTACTAGCGCCCTCTAGTTCTGACTCTAGTAAGTTTAAGAAGGGGATTTCACGGCATAAACATCTGCTCGGCTTCTTAGGGTACCCAGTATTAATCTGATGCGATAGTTTTGCAATTTTTGTCCTATTTAGGAAATTTTGTCCCCTAATTAAAAGCTAATCGTATTTTTATACGTGTATCCTAAGTTATAGTAACTATTTTCTCAATGATAACCATGTATTTACTAATTATGTGTTCACAATGCGAAAGGCGGGCGATCGAATTTCAAAAATCGAACGACTTTATTGGTAAACCTAATGGCAAAATTCGATGTAGGTACCATTATCTATTTTACCGGCCCATTTTCTTTTTCGTTCAATAGTTGGCATTACTATGGCCAGACACCATGTAGAATATCCACAAAAATTAAAGGAATACGTAGGTATTGTGTTCACAGGCGATTTATTCGATAAAATAACAAGAATCACGTTGAAACTTATCCCCTTGTCACTGGTAACGGGCTTCAACCACGTGGGATTGCCATAAAGTTTGTGGTTTAGTTTTGTTCAGCTGTAGGGCTTCGTTTGTATACAAGAGCCGTATGTTTCCTACTAAGCACCCGTTTAAGTTAGGAACATGTTTGGATCATTGCCAAATTATCGCAGCATTTAGCGTGACTATCGGGTGCACGCGTTCAGTGTGTGTAGTGTTGTGATAATAGCCTACTTTATACATATAATTATAATAAATAGGTACTTCTCTTAGTTCAGATGTTTGAAGGATGTTTGCCGCTGAATCACACCACAAAAAATGAATATTACCTTCATATTACAACTCCAGGTCTCGTCTAAGCCTGCAAAGTCCCCAGGCCCAGGCTGCCTTTTGAGAAGGGTTAGGCTGGCTATAGATATAGCCATGCCAGAATATACATTCATCCTGACGTGTAATGGGCCGCCTTTGAGTCTAAATACGGACAAGAGTCCTTTTACAAGATACAAAATACCTACATATTATATTTCGCAAACCAAAGTAGCTTAAACAGAAAATGCTACTTTTTATCCCGAATATGAAAAGAAACAAAAACAAACGCGTGCTATAGATAGAAATGAATAAATATTGACTCAAGTTAATTACTGCCACCATCAGAGCAAAGCCTCAGGCAACAACCCTTATGTGAATGTTTGGATGTTGATGTTTGTGGCTCAAATAGATTTCAGTATTCAGTACATTCACTGCTTTATTATTCATGTAAATTTAACATTGATCTGACTATTTAGAATCAATAATTTACCCTGTAAGGGTGTTGCAATATAGTAGAAGTGGATCGATATTAATAATGTCGCAAATTGTAAGCAGGTTAATATAAAAGACTAGCAAACCCAGCGAACTCCGTTTCGCCACCAGATGGCTTCAAAATGTTGGTTTGTCCTGAATTTTCTTTCTATAAACCCGGAGCCCGAGACCTTTCCAACGAATACAAAACCGTGGATTCGTCGTTCTGGAGTTATAGCGTCAGGAAGGAAAACCCGACTTATTTTTATATAAAAAATATATTTATAATTAACGGGATTATTTTCATTCATCGTTAAAGAATTCATCCAGTGTATAGAACCTAAGTGTTTTGTAAGTATAGGTGCTCTCTTTTCTTGAAATTTGTTTATTTTTTACAATGAACCTTAAGGCAAGATACATTTTAGCTGACTCTCGGAACTTAAGGTTGATTTTGATATCGAAAAATAAACAAAAAAGGGTTGTAAAATAAACAACAAATGAGAGAAAACGTCTATGATGATATTAGTCATTACGGCACCCACGCGAGCGCGGCGGGGGAGCTAGTGCAAGAAAATCTTAGTGCAAGAATTTTAATAAGTTCACTTTTGCCGTATACCTACCATGAATGCTACAAATGAAAGAAATGGCGCGTGTGACGTCAAAGCACCTACAATGTATTGTGTAGCATACGAAATTATGTAGGTATACAATTTGTCAACTGCTAGGTTTGTTGATATAGGTATGCAAAAAAATCCAATCCAATCAGTACAAATCGCCAAAAGATACAAAATACTAGGTAACCACATCCAATCGTCACAATACGTTCAAACAATGCTTTAGCGTTTTGTTTTCTAAGAAGCGTCACCGTTTTTTACAGTTTATTATTAAAACACTCACTCTTTTACTCTCTTAAACTCTCTCTCTCTTAAACTTATCTGTTTCACTTATTTTTAAAAAATATTACTTATTATATATTTTTGCTTGTTTTGGCATGCATTCCAAAATGATTTTTATTCAAGGCTTTTGGGATATAACGAAATAGTAAAACAAGCCATTATTGCTATAGCCTATTTAATTTTGAAAAACCAATAAACACATTCAATAACTTCGTAAGAAAGAAAGAAAGAAAGAAAAACATTATAATGACCTTATGAAATAATTGCAATAATTCCGCCTTAAACATAAAACATCAAAAAACAAGTTATTAAAAAACAAAAACCCATACAAACTAAATAAACAATAAGAAACAGGAAGGCATGTGCCAGTGTCGTAGGTAATTTAGGTAAGATTGGATGTACGATGTTCAACAAAACACATTTATAACGTCATAAGAAATCTACAACTCCATAGAAAAGCAAAGTTTTACCGGAATACGTCAAACGAACAATTTCCTCCACGGCTTCAGCTGAAAACGAAGTGTTTTCCATTTCCCTGTTTCTATTCTGTCGCGTCGTCACTACCCTCATATCCTGTCTGCCCTGAATGCGCGTCGAGCGTGAAATCACCTACTTTATCTGTTACGAGATTGTACAATCTAACAACACCAGATGCTCTATCGAAAGTTTAGACAACCGTTATAGCTGTTAGCAAGTTGTATATTTTCATCGTTTTTATAAAGGGCTCTTTAGTTAACAGTTTAATTTATAGTGCTTGCTGAATTTAAGCTTAAAGGCCTGCGCACACCTAGTTCGCTGGCGGTAGCGATCAGCGAAACGCTGTCAAATATCGCTGTCAAATCTCAAATCTGACAGCGATATTTGACAGCGTTTCACTGATCGCTACCGCTAGCAAACTAGGTGTGCGCAGGCCTTTACGCACATCTAGATCGCTTGTGATAGCGATCAGTGTATCGCTGTCAGATATTGCACTGTCAAAGTTCGCAGCGTGTCCGGATGTATGCAAAACCCTATGGTGAAATTGATCGCCAACACAGATATTAGTTAATCGCCTAGATGTACGAGGCTTTATCAAAGATTTTTTAAATCATTCAAAAGTTAAGCCTCCGCTATACGCTGGTCTAAAAACAAAACACGACCGGAAAGTTGGAAAAATTTAAAATAAAGATGGCGTTGCCTGACCTGAGCTGTGAATTCATGTATTTGATACCAACTATTACTTATTCTGTGCTTGGGTCTGACATTTGTCACGACATTACAATGTGTTGACTAGAATACGCTTCGTTAGACAAAAACACAGACAGATATTCAGTAAATAAATATAACCCAATTGTTATGTTAGCTGATTCCCGTCGCAGAGTTTCCATTGCATATTTTTCATCCAGGATTGGTGATAACAATGGCAAGCTGTGCGGTATTTTTTAAACTACCACGAACGCTACATTTTAAATCTAACTTATATAGTAGTGTAGTAGTAGTAGTCTAATTTATATAGTATAACAAGCAAATAGCCCCAGATTTAATAAAAGAAACCTTCCACCAAGAGAGATTTTCCTCATATTATGCAAAACCAGAGTGAGTTGCAAGTTCATAAATGTCGGTAGTCGGTGAATGAACACTTGTATTTTTTAAAGGTAAAAAACGGAACCCTTATAAATTCGTCATGTCTGTCTGTCTGTCCATCCGTATGTCACAGTCACTTTTTTTCAAAAAAATGAAATGAAATGAAAAGAAATAATTTATTTGCTTGAAGTATGGTACTTACAAAACTGTAAAAGCTATATGTACTGATGAAACTTGGTAAATAGATGTATTCTGTAAACCGCATTATGATTTTTATACTTAGAACTGACACTCAAAAAATATTTTTTCATAAAACTTATGAGTTTTCTTAACATTAAGTAAAAGATTATTAAACCAGTTAAGTATTTACGACAGAGATGCGTTAACGTCATCGTAATTAGCCTTCTATCTATCGACTTTAAAAATTAATGAGGTATCGTCAGCAAATAGTACTGTTTCACATAGTTTTTTAACCAAAAAAGGAAGGTCATTTACGTACACTAGAAACAAGAAAGGACCTAATATCGAACCTTGTGGCACCCCTATGTCAATAACTGACCCAAAAGATCTCTCACCGCCCACATCAACTTTAAGGATTCTATCAGTCAAGTACGATTGTAATAAGTCAATGGAGCGATTTAGAATACCGTAATGTTTAAGTTTAGATATTAAGAGGGTGACGGACGCAGCTCGCAACTTCAATTCGAGGCGCGGGCAAAAATTGCTCCGAATATAGCTATCTCTATTCATTTGATGCGGGCGCCACGGAATATATAATAGTAGTATACACACACAGGCGCTCGTGTGACGCGCTACTTCTATACGTGAATCCAACCATAGTGCCGCGCTTGTGCGTGTGCGTCAGCCACTGATAACGATTTTTATGCATTGCCTAATTTCGTCAACGTTACTAACACCCGTTTTCACTAAACCTAGGCGACGCCTAAATCGGATGCCTAAATATTAACGGGCCGACGTACACAGCTCGCAACTTCAATTCGAGGCGTGAGCAAAAACTGCTCCGAATATAGCTATCTCTATTCATTTGATGCGGGCGCCACGGAATATATAATAGTAGTATACACACACAGGCGCGCGTGTGACGATCACACACACACAGCAATAAAAAACACGCAAAGCGGCTCACTTACCAAAGTACAGAAAGTCTAATAATGTGACTGCATTTAAAAATATACTTTATTCGTTGAGCAATTAGGTTGCTTTTATTCTGCTTATTTACATTCGCAAAACCAACGATTGCGAACATCGACCTACAATTACATGGACCTCGGCTTTCGCACAAAACTCGCGAAAAAAGTGTACCAAGCTAACCTACTATAGGTGGATACTTATATAATGATTATAAACAAACTGAAAAAAAAATTATTTATGTCTTATCACAATTACTATATAGAACTCAATTTTGATTGCATGAAGCAACTTCTAGTGAACGTTACAGAAATTTTTCCAAGTCTTTTTATCAATATTTCCACCAGACGTTGAGCAGTACTCTGTTTATTGAGCTCCAGTTATATAAAGAAAAACTATTTTGTTAAAGTATTTCTCAGTCTTTTTATCAATATTTCCACCGGACGTTGAGTGGTAGCAGTTTTTTGAGCTCAAAATAAATAAAGTTTTTTTTTTAATTTCTTAGTCGTTTTATCAATATTTCCACCTGACGTTGAGCTGTAGTTTATTTCTTGAGCTCCAGAAAAATAAAACAGAAATATGTTGTTCAAATTTTTACAAGTCTTTTTATCAATATTTCTACCTGACGTTGAGTGGTATCAGTTTTTTTAAGCCCCAGATAAATAAAGAATAAAAATATTTTGTAGCCATTTTTCTTAGTCCTTTTTTCAATATTATAACCTGACGTTGAGCGGTAGTCGGTTGTTTGAGATTCAGATAAATAAAGAAAAAAAATATTTTGCTGAAATTTTTCCAAGTCTTTTTATCAATATTTCCACCTGACGTTGAGTGGTAGCAGTTTTTTTAAGCCCCAGATAAATAAAGACTAAAAATATTTTGTGCCAATTTTTCTTAGTCCTTTCATCAATCTTTCCACCTGACGTTGAGCGGTAGTCGGTTTTTTGAGATCCAGATAAATAAAGAAAAAAATATTTTGCTGAAATTTTTCCAAGTCTTTTTATCAATATTTCCACCAGACGTTGAGCGGTACTCTGTTTATTGAGCTCCAGTTATATAAAAAAAAAACTATTTTGTTCAAGTATTTCTCAGTCCTTTTATCAATATTTCCACCGGACGTTGAGTGGTAGCAGTTTTTAGGGTTCCGTAGCCAAATGGCAAAAACGGAACCCTTATAGATTCGTCATGTCTGTCTGTCTGTCTGTCTGTCTGTCTGTCTGTCCGGCCGTGTCACAGCCATTTTTCTTCGAAACCATAAAAGCTAGACTAATGAAACTTGGTGAGTAGATGTATTCTGTGAACCGCATTAAGGTTTTTACACAAAAATAGAAAAAAATCTATAAATTTTGGGGGTCCCCATACTTGAAACTGAAACTCAAAAAATTTTTTTTCATCAAACCCATATGTGTGGGGTATCTATGGATAGGTCTTTAAAAATTATGTTGAGGTTTCTAATATCGTTTTTTTCTAAAACTATAAATTTGGGGGTCCCCATACTTGAAACTGAAACTCAAAATTTTTTTTTTCATCAAACCCATACGTGTGGGGTATCTATGGATAGGTCTTCAAAAATGATGTTGAAGTTTCTAATATCGTTTTTTTCTAAACAGAATAGTTTGCGCGAGAGACACTTCCAAAGTAGAAAAAAGTTGGCCCCCCCCCCTCTAACTTCTAAAATAAGAGAATGATAAATCCAAAAAAAATATATGTTGTACATTACTATGTAAACTTCCAACGATATTTAGTTTGAACGAGATCAAGTCAGTAGTTTTTTTTTATACGTCATAAATCGTAAACCGCAATTTACCTTTCGACGAACTACAAAAACCTTTATATTATGTTAATTGATGCTACGGAACCCTTCATGGGCGAGTCCGACTCGCACTTGGCTGCTTTGTTTGAACTACAAATAAATAAAGAAAAAAAATAATTTGTTGTAATTTTTCTTAGACCTTTTATCAATACTTCATATACAGGGTGGAATTTTGTAATGCCACCTGGAGGGAAAGTACTCTTAATACTCCAGATAGAAAATTTTACTCACAGGAAACATTCCTTTATTTTTGAATAGAAAGCAAACTGCATTCAAAGTTTTTCGAAAATTCTCTCACACCCGGGAATTGAACCGGCTAAAATCAGAAAAATTATACCTTGTACTTTTATTGCATCGATCGTTAGTCAATTATAAGGATGAAATCTCTCTAACAAACATGATAAATTAAATGAAAGAAAAACCAGGAAATCTTAAATTAATTTAATTATTTACAAAAAATGGATAACTAACTAGTTACTTGAAATTAGTTGCTTGAAATGGGCTCCATTCTCTTGGATACACAAATTTATTCTTTTAACGAATTCATTTCTTTAAAAGAATAAATTTATTCCTTTCAAAAAAAAAAATTAATTTAAAAATTATTTTATTTTTAATTTTAGAAATTGCTTTCTATCCAAAAATAAAGGAATGTTTCCTTTGAGTAAAATTTTCTATCTGCAGTATTAAGAGTACTTTCCCTCCAGGTGGCATTACAAAATTCCACCCTGTATAGAAATTAATGGTTCATAATTTGTTTTAGTCGAAATGTTGGCTTTTTTCGAAATTTCGGCAGACTTTTTGACCTAGTGCTGCACCTTAATTTCGTTTACCCAACCTACAACCTACCTAGGTACTTAGTATTTCCCATCTTCACTTAGTACCCTTCCTAAACTAACAATTATCAAATATCTAAGCATTATGTTTTATGCCAGTGTAGGTATTTAACTAGTCCGAAGTCCGAGCGATTCACACACACAACCGAAGTGTCCCGTGTGCTTCAAGCGTTTCCTCCCCCTGCACCCCGCCACCCGCACCGTGCGTGCGCGATAGCAATAGTAGCCGTTCGAAAATGCCATGAATTTGATCGTGTTCCGTAATACCAAAAATGATGACTGAAAACTTTTTGTATTCTTTACATAGTATTGTTATTCTGTAACTAGACAATATAAACTAGGTTCCTTAACAAAAAACACGTAAGATATTGTTGTTTTTAGTACGAAACCAATAGGTAGAAAACTTGATAAGTTTAGCATAAAAATGTGCAAAATGCGATTGGTGTTTATTTCATTTTAGGTAAGTAATTTGAAATAAAAACTGTTGAGGAACCTAGATAAATACTATGCAAATACAATTATTACAATAATATAGTGTAAATCTGTCTAAATTAGAAATCATTTTGGTATTCCGTTTGTATGAAAATTTTCCATACGTCAGCCCCTTAACTAGTTTTTTCGTGTGCGCGAGCTGCAAGCAGCTCGCGTGTCGGTGTGCTACTCCCAGTTTTACATTACACTTGCACTTGTAAAACCCCAAAAAGTAGTAAAGAAAGTCCTAAGTAACCCTAAAAGTCCATCAGTGAATCAAGTTCCTCAGTGTAGTAAAACCCCAATCAAAGTCCTAAAGAACCCTAAAATTGTTTACATAATCAAGGTCCTAAGTGAAGTAAAATTCCAATTAAAGGCCTAAGGAACCCTAAAAGTTGTTTATTTTATCAAGTTCCTCAATGTAGTAAAACCCCAATCAAAGTCCTAAGGAACCCTAAAAATGTTAACATTATCAAGCTCCTAAGTGTAGTTGAAACTCCAATCAAAGTCCTAAGGAACCCTAAAAGTCGAACACTTAATCAAATTGCTCAATGTAGTAAAACCCCAATCAAAACCTTATACGGAACCCTAAATTGTACGTCAAGCCAAAACCCTTAACGGGTCGAAACCGCTGGAAGAAACCCAAACGTTGACTACCGGGTCGCGTGCATCGCGAGCTGCAAGCAGCTCGCGTCCTCAATGCGTTCCCACAGGGGCGGAACCCTAAACCAAGTGAAGATCCAATCAAACACCTTAAAAAACCTAAAATTCAATCTCCAATCATAGTCCTCAGTCGAATGAACCGTTTGAACGACCTTAATCGGACGATTTTTGCAAAACCGGAAGTGGCACAGCCGCCATTTTGAATTTTGAACTCAGTCTAGTGAACATTTTTTCACACCCCTAAGACACCCTAAATTTCAGTAGGAGGGGGTTCTAAATTTCAGTAGGGTGGGCGTGGTCGCGTGGCGGCTCGCTTCGCTCGCCGCAACGTTCCCCCCGGGTTCAGGAGGAGGGGGTTCTGGGGGCTTGAGGGGGGGGTCACAGCACGGCTCGCTTCGCTCGCCGCGACGCTCCCCCCGGGTTCAGGAGGAGGGGGTTCTGGGGGGCTTCGGGGGGGGGGGGGGTCACAGCACGGCTCGCTTTGCTCGCCGCACTGTTCCCCATTCGCTCGCCGCAATGCTCCACTCGAAAAAAAGGGTCAAAAATAATAAAGGGGTCTAGAGGGGGGAGGGGGGCAAAATTTATTTTGCTTTCAAAATAATCTCACCTTCCCTACATGACCCAAAAAAAAAAGTCTTGCAAGTCACTCCGCTTGGAAGATACGAAAGGGGGGGGTGAAAAAAGGGGCAAGAGGGGGGTGTTTTTTTTATTTTTTCAATTCAGGAAGAAACCCTCTATACGAAACCCCAATCGAAAACCCCCTATCTCGACGGCATCCGGTAGCACTCACAAAAGGGGGGGTCCTGGGGGGCAAGGGGGGCAATTTTTTTGTACAATAACATTCTTATCTTTTTTCTTCTCTTTCGTCTTCTCCCTTTTAATCTTTTTTTTTCTGAAAAGTAATATTTCATCAAAATCGGCTTAGCCGTTTTGTTTTATTGTTTGTTACTGCATACCTTCGTCATTTAATTTTATGATCCAATTTAGTAATTTTTTCTTTTATCTAAAAGGTTATACTTCCAGATCTGTATGTAAATCTAGTAAGTATAACTTAGTGCATAGAATTCATGCCTATGGAAATAAATAATAATAATAATAATAATAATGCTGGACAATTCACACAACATGATCTAGCCCCAAGCTAAGCAAAGCTTGTGTTATGGGTGCTAGATAACTGATATACATAATACAATACATTACATGCATAGATAATTTTCATTTCAATTCATAAATGAATTGAAATGGAAATTATTTATGGGTGGCTTTAAGCTTTGCACTCATTTAGGCCTTCGGTGCTCATTGCGGTGGAGATCAGTGAAGCATTGTGAAATAACACTGTCTATTCGACTTATATTATTGTATTTTATCGGCATTTAAAAATATTAGGTATACCAAAGAGTTTCGACAACCCCAACTGACTCTTCAAAGTTCTGTCAAACGCAAAATCTTGGGAAACTCCTTGCTGCGTGTATAGAAATAGGCACATGTATTTTGGTATTTGGGTATTTGAGCGCACCGTGCATGAAGCCTTTGACAGAAAGTTCCAGAATTCGGGACATTACAGGCACCTCCAGATTTAAAAGACGGCAATCAAAAATACTCAAAACCCATGATATTATTGTTATGACTGGGCTCTCAGCTCATTTATTAGTAGCTCTGCCTTCTGCGCCATAGGTCGTGGGTTCGATCCCCACCGAGAACAAATATTTGTGTGGTGATCATAGATATTTGTTCTCCATCTGGATGTTATATTGTTTTCCAAGTACCTATGTATTTACAAACAAAATGTATTTAAGTATTACATCAGCTATCTGGTTCCCATAATACTAACTCTGCTTAGTTTAGGGCTAGATAGTGTAGTGTAGATTGTCCATAATATATATATATATATATATATATACTTCCTTTTCATTGTAATGGGCTCCCAAACTCTTTGCAAAATCGACACTATTTTTATAAAGGCCTAAAATCGGCTACTAGTTTTTGAGTCTTCTTCTTGTCATGTCAATAGAAAATTAAAGCTGGTGTGGTGGATTATGAATGTGCCTCAAAAGTTTTGCTACTTCACGTTGGTTTCATTTATTGTTTTCCTTCACCGTTAGAGTGTACTGACATAGTGCACATAGGTTTTTTGGCAGATAAACTAATTTGTGCATGACGGGGTTTGAACACACGCCTTTAGAATCAAAAAGCGGGTCGCTACGACAATATAACCGGTGCTAAGCAACCAGAGCGCCCCTCCACCTAATGGACCGATGACATTCTAAAGATCGTGGGAAATCGGCAAATTGTTTTTTCATGGAAATGTATAAAGGAGGTCTATATCTAGCAGTGGACTTCTACTTACTGATGATGATGACGGAAAGCACTGGGTAGATAGGAAGATAGCTACTTATGCAACTACAAAAATGGAGGTATTTAACAAAAGCATTGCGCTTCGCTGGTCACGCACGATAGGAACGTGCCCTAGAATGTACTTGATAAGTTATATGCTACATAAAATATATACTTCTACAGGCTGATGATGATGTGAATACAGGTTATCGATCATAATGTACGATGAAGATGGTTTTATGTCATTTCGTTATACTGTGACAGTTTGTTTTATGTTACACTGTGGCAAATTTATAGTACCAGTAGTAGCTATGATTTAATCTAGGGTATATTTTACGTAGTCAGAGATGAAATGTCATGTCACGAAATTTGACATAGGTCCAACCTTCTTGGCCGCTCGGGCTGTACTGAGAAGTAAGTACAGAAACCTATCTATTTATATTTTTGAAAATTTTATTTTTTTATAAAAACTACGGCAACTAAGAAAAATGCAATAACATCAGGTTTTTACGTATTTATTAAGGTAAACGGGAACAAAACTTTCATTGCAATGGCTCTAACAGCAACGGAAAAAAACCATTTCAAATCCAAAAAAAATTGAGAGTTTTTGGCAAACTTTGCGTTCAATTTTATCGAACCCTGTGAGTTGAGGAGAATTTCTAGCCTAATCATAATTTTTTTACACCATTTAATTGTAATATTTTACAAAAAAAATAAATGGATTCGTCCATACAACGAAAAAAAATGCTACTTTACATTTTCGGTTTCACCTCATGTAGGCCCTTAAGCTCTTAAAATTGTGGTTGTAATTGGGATCATTTAAATAATCTTGGTGAATTCAGTAGGTATTCTTATCAACATTTTACAATCAGAAAGGGCTTTTTAGTAAACTAAAAAGACGCAAAGTGAACATCTGGCGCACACGACCTCATTTTATGATCTTCGTACTTTGCAATTCTCAGCCTGACGTCAACCGATGGTATTTACAGTTTTACTTTTGAACACAAAGATACGCATCAGGCTTTCTCAATTATGTCCTTGCAGTAAGCGACATTATCTTTGCTTTTATGTAACTTGAGCTGAGCTGTATCCTATTCCTTACTGTACTATCATCCTATGTGCTTTAGTCGTGACGGATTGTTCAGTTCTTCAGGATTTTCCTACTAATCGGAGAAACTTAATAATATTTAAAAACGATGAGCAAAATTTTGGAATCCTGCAATTTCTTAGTGTAACCCTACGTTTCTACAAAGCTTTTCAAGTCAGTTGGATAATTTTTCATGGAAGTTTACGTGTGTGTTAGTAGTAATGTTAGTCAGTGACAAGATATATGATATTGGTTGTTAGAATATTAAATAACTGAATTTAATAAACCTTTAATTAAAATATAAACTTGATTACTTTGTAATCCTTCCAGTGTTGTGGTGTTAAGGGCCTACATGAGGTGAAACCGAAAATGTAAAGTAGCATTTTTTTTCGTTGTATGGACGAATCCATTTAATTTTTTTGTAAAATATAACAATTAAATGGTGTAAAAAAATTATGTTCCGGCTAGAAATTCTCTTTAACTCACTGGGTTCGATAAAATTGAACGCAAAGTTTGCCAAAAACTCTCAATTTTTTTTGGATTTGAAATGGTTTTTTTCCGTTGCTGTTAGAGCCATTGCAATGAAAGTTTTGTTCCCGTATACCTAAATAAATACGTAAAAACCCTATGTTATTGCACTTTTCTTAGTTGCCGTAGTTTTTATAAAAAAATAAAATTTTCAAAAATATATATAGGTAGGATTTCCTAGATACTTCTCAGTACAGCCCGCGCGGCCAACGAGGAGAGGTCCATGTCAAATTTCGCGACATGACATTTCATCTCTGACTACGTAAAATATACCCTAGATTAAATCATAGCTACTACTGGTACTATAAATTTGCCACAGTGTAACATAAAACAAATTGTCACAGTATAACGAAATGACATAATACCATCTTCATCATACATTATGATCGATAACCTGTATTCACATCATCATCAGCCTGTAGAAGTATATATTTTATGTAGCATATAACTTATCTAGTACATTCTAGGGCACGTTCCTATCGTGCGTGACCAGCGAAGCGCAATGCTTTTGTTAAATACCTCCATTTTTGTAGTTGCATAAGTAGCTATCTTCCTATCTACCCAGTGCTTTCCGTCATCATCATCAGTAAGTAGAAGTCCACTGCTAGATATAGACCTCCTTTATACATTTCCATGAAAAAACAATTTGCCGATTTCCCACGATCTTTAGAATGTCATCGGTCCATTAGGTGGAGGGGCGCTCTGGTTGCTTAGCACCGGTTATATTGTCGTAGCGACCCGCTTTTTGATTCTAAAGGCGTGTGTTCAAACCCCGTCATGCATAAATTAGTTTATCTGCCAAAAAACCTATGTGCACTATGTCAGTACACTCTAACGGTGAAGGAAAACAATAAATGAAACCAACGTGAAGTAGCAAAACTTTTGAGGCACATTCATAATCCACCACACCAGCTTTAATTTTCTATTGACATGACAAGACGAAGACTCAAAAACTAGTAGCCGATTTTAGGCCTTTATAAAAATAGTGTCGATTTTGCAAAGAGTTTGGGAGCCCATTACAATGAAAAGAAAGTATATATATATATATTATGGACAATCTACACTACACTATCTAGCCCTAAACTAAGCAGAGCTAGTATTATGGGAACCAGATAGCTGATGTAATACTTAAATACATTTTGTTTGTAAATACATACTTGGAAAACAATATAACATCCAGATGGAGAACAAATATCTATGATCACCACACAAATATTTGTTCTCGGTGGGGATCGAACCCACGACCTATGGCGCAGAAGGCAGAGCTACTAATAAATGAGCTGAGAGCCCAGTCATAACAATAGTATCATGGGTTTTGAGTATTTTTGATTGCCGTCTTTTAAATCTGGAGGTGTCTGTAATGTCCCGAATTCTGGAACTTTCTGTCAAAGGCTTCATGCACGGTGCGCTCAAATACCCAAATACCAAAATACATGTGCCTATTTCTATACACGCAGCAAGGAGTTTCCCAAGATTTTGCGTTTGACAGAACTTTGAAGAGTCAGTTGGGGTTGTCGAAACTCTTTGGTATACCTAATATTTTTAAATGCCGATTAAATACAATATTATAAGTCGAATAGACAGTGTTATTTCACAATGCTTCACTGATCTCCACCGCAATGAGCACCGAAGGCCTAAATGAGTGCAAAGCTTAAAGCCACCCATAAATAATTTTCATTTCAATTCATTTATTAATTGAAATGAAAATTATCTATGCATGTAATGTATTGTATTATGTATATCAGTTATCTAGCACCCATAACACAAGCTTTGCTTAGCTTGGGGCTAGATAATGTTGTGTGAATTGTCCAGCATTATTATTATTATTATTATTATTTATTTCCATAGGCATGAATTCTATGCACTAAGTTATACTTACTAGATTTACATACAGATCTGGAAGTATAACCTTTTAGATAAAAGAAAAATTTACTAAATTGGATCATAAAATTAAATGACGAAGGTATGCAGTAACAAACAATAAAACAAAACGGCTTAGCCGATTTTGATGAAATATTACTTTTCAGAAAAAAAAAGATTAAAAGGGAGAAGACGAAAGAGAAGAAAAAAGATAAGAATATTATTGTACAAAAAAAATTGCCCCCCTTGCCCCCCAGGACCCCCCCTTTTGTGAGTGCTACCGGATGCCGTCGAGATAGGGGGTTTTCGATTAGGGTTTCGTATAGAGGGTTTCTTCCTGAATTGAAAAAACAAAAAAAACACCCCCCTCTTGCCCCTTTTTTCACCCCCCCCTTTCGTATCTTCCAAGCGGAGTGACTTGCAAGACTTTTTTTTTTGGGTCATGTAGGGAAGGTGAGATTATTTTGAAAGCAAAATAAATTTTGCCCCCCTCCCCCCTCTAGACCCCTTTATTATTTTTGACCCTTTTTTTCGAGTGGAGCATTGCGACGAGCGAAGCGAGCCGCCATGCAACCATGGGGAACAGTGCGGCGAGCAAAGCGAGCCGTGCTGTGACCCCCCCCTCCCCCTAAGCCCCCCAGAACCCCCTCCTCCTGAACCCGGGGGGAGCGTCGCGGCGAGCGAAGCGAGCCGTGCTGTGACCCCCCCCTCAAGCCCCCAGAACCCCCTCCTCCTGAACCCGGGGGGAACGTTGCGGCGAGCGAAGCGAGCCGCCACGCGACCACGCCCACCCAACTGAAATTTAGGGAAATTTAGAACCCCCTCCTACTGAAATTTAGGGTGTCTTAGGGGTGTGAAAAAATGTTCACTAGACTGACAGTTCAAAATTCAAAATGGCGGCTGTGCCACTTCCGGTTTTGCAAACATCGTACGATTAAGGTCGTTCAAACGGTTCATTCGACTGAGGACTATGATTGGAGATTGAATTTTAGGTTTTTTAAGATGTTTGATTGGATCTTCACTTGGTTTAGGGTTCCGCCCCTGTGGGAACGCATTGAGGACGCGAGCTGCTTGCAGCTCGCGATGCACGCGACCCGGTAGTCAACGTTTGGGTTCCTTCCAGCGGTTTCGACCCGTTAAGGGTTTGGCTTGACGTACAATTTAGGTTTTGATTGGGGTTTTACTACATTGAGCAATTTGATTAAGTGTTCGACTTTTAGGGTTCCTTAGGACTTTGATTGGAGTTTCAACTACACTTAGGAGCTTGATAATGTTAACATTTTTAGGGTTCCTTAGGACTTTGATTGGGGTTTTACTACATTGAGGAACTTGATAAAATAAACAACTTTTAGGGTTCCTTAGGCCTTTAATTGGAATTTTACTTCACTTAGGACCTTGATTATGTAAACAATTTTAGGGTTCTTTAGGACTTTGATTGGGGTTTTACTACACTGAGGAACTTGATTCACTGATCGACTTGTAGGGTTACTTAGGACTTTCTTTACTACTTTTTGGGGTTTTACAAGTGCAAGTGTAATGTAAAACTGGGAGTAGCACACCGACACGCGAGCTGCTTGCAGCTCGCGCACACGAAAAAACTAGTTAAGGGGCTGACGTATGGAAAATTTTCATACAAACGGAATACCAAAATGATTTCTAATTTAGACAGATTTACACTATATTATTGTAATAATTGTTTTTGCATAGTATTTATCTAGGTTCCTCAACAGTTTTTATTTCAAATTACTTACCTAAAATGAAATAAACACCAATCGCATTTTGCACATTTTTATGCTAAACTTATCAAGTTTTCTACCTATTGGTTTCGTACTAAAAACAACAATATCTTACGTGTTTTTTGTTAAGGAACCTAGTTTATATTGTCTAGTTACAGAATAACAATACTATGTGAAGAATACAAAAAGTTTTCAGTCATCATTTTTGGTATTACGGAACACGATCAAATTCATGGCATTTTCGAACGGCTACTATTGCTATCGCGCACGCACGGTGCGGGTGGCGGGGGCAGGGAGAGGAAACGCTTGAAGCACACGGGACACTTCGGTTGTGTGTGTGAATCGCTCGGACTTCGGACTAGTTAAATACCTACACTGGCATAAAACATAATGCTTAGATATTTGATAATTGTTAGTTTAGGAAGGGTACTAAGTGAAGATGGGAAATACTAAGTACCTAGGTAGGTTGTAGGTTGGGTAAACGAAATCAAGGTGCAGCACTAGGTCAAAAAGTCTGCCGAAATTTCGAAAAAAGCCAACATTTCGACTAAAACAAATTCTGAACCATTAATTTCTATACAGGGTGGAATTTTGTAATGCCACCTGGAGGGAAAGTACTCTTAATACTGCAGATAGAAAATTTTACTCAAAGGAAACATTCCTTTATTTTTGGATAGAAAGCAATTTCTAAAATTAAAAATAAAATAATTTTTAAATTAATTTTTTTTTTGAAAGGAATAAATTTATTCTTTTATAGAAATGAATTCGTTAAAAGAATAAATTTGTGTATCCAAGAGAATGGAGCCCATTTCAAGCAACTAATTTCAAGTAACTAGTTAGTTATCCATTTTTTGTAAATAATTAAATTAATTTAAGATTTCCTGGTTTTTCTTTCATTTAATTTATCATGTTTGTTAGAGAGATTTCATCCTTATAATTGACTAACGATCGATGCAATAAAAGTACAAGGTATAATTTTTCTGATTTTAGCCGGTTCAATTCCCGGGTGTGAGAGAATTTTCGAAAAACTTTGAATGCAGTTTGCTTTCTATTCAAAAATAAAGGAATGTTTCCTGTGAGTAAAATTTTCTATCTGGAGTATTAAGAGTACTTTCCCTCCAGGTGGCATTACAAAATTCCACCCTGTATATGAAGTATTGATAAAAGGTCTAAGAAAAATTACAACAAATTATTTTTTTTCTTTATTTATTTGTAGTTCAAAAAACTGCTACCACTCAACGTCCGGTGGAAATATTGATAAAAGGACTGAGAAATACTTGAACAAAATAGTTTTTTTTTATATAACTGGAGCTCAATAAACAGAGTACTGCTCAACGTCTGGTGGAAATATTGATAAAAAGACTTGGAAAAATTTCTGTAACGTTCACTAGAAGTTGCTTCATGCAATCAAAATTGAGTTCTATATAGTAATTGTGATAAGACATAAATAATTTTTTTTTCAGTTTGTTTATAATCATTATATAAGTATCCACCTATAGTAGGTTAGCTTGGTACACTTTTTTCGCGAGTTTTGTGCGAAAGCCGAGGTCCATGTAATTGTAGGTCGATGTTCGCAATCGTTGGTTTTGCGAATGTAAATAAGCAGAATAAAAGCAACCTAATTGCTCAACGAATAAAGTATATTTTTAAATGCAGTCACATTATTAGACTTTCTGTACTTTGGTAAGTGAGCCGCTTTGCGTGTTTTTTATTGCTGTGTGTGTGTGATCGATGAGGTCTGGCGAACCACACCCCACCTGATGTTGAGCGGACCTCCACCCATGATCTTCAACTGTAACGTCATGACTGGTTTTGAACCCACGCCCCCCAACCGCTAGGCCGATGAGGTCTGGCGAACCACACCCCACCTGACGTAGAGCGGACCCCACCCATCATCTATTACTGTAACGTTATCACTGATTTTGAACCCGCACCCTCCAACCACTAGGCCAATGAGGTCAAGCAAACCACACCACACCTGATGTTGAGCGGACTCCCACCCATCATCCTCTACTGGAACGTCATCAACCACAACTCCATCGCTCCGCGCCGGGGTCAATGGCTCTCTCAACTCAACTCGGAGTCAATGGTTCTCTTTACTCTTCTTCAATTTGGTCCAGAACCCGCACAAACCCTACCTGATGAATAAACTCACTCGTATCATGTTAGAGAATTTCCTGGTGTCTTTTCTAAGTGCGTAAATAGCTACTCTGAAGGTTCTTTATCGGTTCAGGAATGTTGTTTTTTTTTCACTTTATTCTTGCATTCAGAGCATGACCAATCCTTGCTTATTGAATACTAGAAAAGCGAAACAAGCAAGCAATAAGCTTAGAGGGTTAGTCAGGTAATGCAGCCACAAAAAATAAAAACATAAAATTGTAGGGTGCAAAAAGTCAACTCTCTTTGACCAGATTTGAACTCCCGCCCACCTCGTCCTCTCAGTGTGAATCCGCACGCCCTAGCCACTAGCCTATCTGACGCTTAGTAACGTTGACGAAATTAGGCAATGCATAAAAATCGTTAGCAGTGGCTGACGCACACGCACAAGCGCGGCACTATGGTTGGATTCACGTATAGAAGTAGCGCGTCACACGAGCGCCTGTGTGTGTATACTACTATTATATATTCCGTGGCGCCCGCATCAAATGAATAGAGATAGCTATATTCGGAGCAGTTTTTGCTCACGCCTCGAATTGAAGTTGCGAGCTGTGTACGTCGGCCCGTTAATATTTTAGGCATCCGATTTAGGCGTCGCCTAGGTTAGTGAAAACGGGTGTTAGTAACGTTGACGAAATTAGGCAATGCATAAAAATTGTTATCAGTGGCTGACGCACACGCACAAGCGCGGCACTATGGTTGGATTCACGTATAGAAGTAGCGCGTCACACGAGCGCCTGTGTGTGTATACTACTATTATATATTCCGTGGCGCCCGCATCAAATGAATAGAGATAGCTATATTCGGAGCAATTTTTGCCCGCGCCTCGAATTGAAGTTGCGAGCTGCGTCCGTCACCCTCTTAATATCTAAACTTAAACATTACGGTATTCTAAATCGCTCCATTGACTTATTACAATCGTACTTGACTGATAGAATCCTTAAAGTTGATGTGGGCGGTGAGAGATCTTTTGGGTCAGTTATTGACATAGGGGTGCCACAAGGTTCGATATTAGGTCCTTTCTTGTTTCTAGTGTACGTAAATGACCTTCCTTTTTTGGTTAAAAAACTATGTGAAACAGTACTATTTGCTGACGATACCTCATTAATTTTTAAAGTCGATAGATAGAAGGCTAATTACGATGACGTTAACGCATCTCTGTCGTAAATACTTAACTGGTTTAATAATCTTTTACTTAATGTTAAGAAAACTCATAAGTTTTATGAAAAAATATTTTTTGAGTGTCAGTTCTAAGTATAAAAATCATAATGCGGTTTACAGAATACATCTATTTACCAAGTTTCATCAGTACATATAGCTTTTACAGTTTTGTAAGTACCATACTTCAAGCAAATAAATTATTTCTTTTCATTTCATTTCATTTTTTTGAAAAAAAGTGACTGTGACATACGGATGGACAGACAGACAGACATGACGAATTTATAAGGGTTCCGTTTTTTACCTTTAAAAAATACAAGTGTTCATTCACCGACTACCGACATTTATGAACTTGCAACTCACTCTGGTTTTGCATAATATGAGGAAAATCTCTCTTGGTGGAAGGTTTTTTTTATTAAATCTGGGGCTATTTGCTTGTTATACTATATAAATTAGACTACTACTACTACACTACTATATAAGTTAGATTTAAAATGTAGCGTTCGTGGTAGTTTAAAAAATACCGCACAGCTTGCCATTGTTATCACCAATCCTGGATGAAAAATATGCAATGGAAACTCTGCGACGGGAATCAGCTAACATAACAATTGGGTTATATTTATTTACTGAATATCTGTCTGTGTTTTTGTCTAACGAAGCGTATTCTAGTCAACACATTGTAATGTCGTGACAAATGTCAGACCCAAGCACAGAATAAGTAATAGTTGGTATCAAATACATGAATTCACAGCTCAGGTCAGGCAACGCCATCTTTATTTTAAATTTTTCCAACTTTCCGGTCGTGTTTTGTTTTTAGACCAGCGTATAGCGGAGGCTTAATCATTTGTGTTGAGTGTTAATAAATAGTATATCTACTATACATGTAGACAACATATTTAAAAGTGTTTTAAAGGATTACCTACAACAAAGCTTTCATATTGCAGCAGGCATCGAAGACACTTATAGCCATACTTATAAACGCATGTTTTTGCCCAGCGCTAAAATATGCAATAGTTTGAACACTTTATCTTTTGAAATATTTTTATAAGTGAGGCCATTGATGTTCATGAAATAATCTAACTTTTATTCAAATAGAAACATGATTATTTTGTAATCGTTCAAGTGCTATGGTGTTACTCATTCGTGTTGAGTGGGTACTTCTAGGCAACATATTTAATAGTGTAGATTACCTACAACAAAGCTCTCATATTGTAGCAGGCATCATAGACACTTGACTTATACTTTGTATGGAAATGCTAACTGGCTATTTCGTTTATTGGGTATTCTGTCCCATTATTAGAAAGTAAATTGCAAATACAAAATTATTTATGGGAAAAAATAATTATTGATTTTTATTTTGTATGCAAATGCTAACTGGCTATGTCAATAGTATATAATACAAAATTATTTATTCGTACGTTCAGTTTCACAAAACTAATCAATGGTTTGTAATTTGAATGCTAAGTCTAACTGGCTATGTCGTTCATTTAGTATCCTGTCCCAATGTTAGATAGTAAATTGCAATATTATAAGATGCCAATAATGCCATGCTTTCTATGAGTTGGCCAGTAGCCCATACGAACTTATTTGCATTTCTAACGGGAAACTTGCCGTGATTTGTTAGTTTGATTGTTTTTCAGATATAATTTATTAAAATAACGTTTTACACCATGATGCTTAGTTTCTAAATTATTTATTTCAAATGCTAAAAGAGTTACAATACAAAGAGTGCTCTTTGCTAAATTATTTTATATATGACTCTTGTACCATGCAATGGTTGAAAATGTGATCATGTATTGCGGTCAGCCTTTCCCGGATGTATCATGTTTCATCCATAATTATTGTTTTTTATAGTAATAGTGTACGCTATGTTTTATGACACTGCAATATTATTACAATCTAGCCATTATTCAGGCTAATAGGTAATTTGTGTGTCGGTCACTCTTCTGGTGCATTCGTTGAGAGGGACGTCTTGGCTGCTTTAATTTGGTCCGATATGAGTTCGTTAATATACAGTTACTATAATTATACACTTATAGTAAGGTTTAAAATTGGTCAGTGTTGCCAGCCCAGAGCAGGCCTCGTTATCTTTCACGGCATAAATAAATATTTGACCCACTTAAGGCACTACTGATTTCATTCCCTATTGATTTTTGCGATCATAAAGTAAATAAGTGATCTAAATGTGGGTACAAATGGTAGTTGCCCTCGTTAGCAACACATTTACGCTAAAACTGCCACAACAATGGCAGTTGATCGCGAACTGAATAGCTATAAATAAGCAATTTGATTGCGTCCTCACCGCAAACACTCGTCAGCAGAATTTGATGATAAACATTTGCATTTGAGTTTGTACTAGAAGAGAACAACTTGCAAATTTTCGTATCTGCTATTACTTTGAGAGTAGGTTGGTACGAGTATGTACAAGTACAGTTGGCTGGACTAGAATGCATACAATTCGTAACTTTCAGGGTAGTTTGGCAGCATTACAATGGACATGCTGAAAAATAAGTGAACTTCTAAACCTATTTCCTTAGTTTTTTTAATTCTGTGATTATCCTGTCTCTGGCTTTCCACTGACCACTGAACCTAAACAAATTATTATTAGTCATAATGTAACATGTACCAAACCAAGAACCAAGGTAAAAAGGAAGAAAGGTAAGTGAACCAAGGTCGTAGAATTAGTAAGTTGAAGTGGCAATAGGAAGGTCATTAAGCTCGAAGAACCGACAACCGTTGAGGAATAAAGGTTCTCGAATGGCGACCACGAACACGAAACGGAAGACGAAACGTATAGGGCGCCCACCCACCTGATAGACTGACGACATTGTTAAGATCGCAGGAAGTCGATGGATGGAAAGGGCTCAGAATCGTTCTTCCTGGAAATGTGTGGGGAAGGCCTATGTCCAACAGTGAACTTTTTCAGGCTGATGATGATGATGATGATGAATGTAACATGTGTATGCAATAAATAAATGAATTTGAATATGAATTATTAGAGTATGTCGCGCGCACAGCGACAGGAAGTCTTGGTGTGTTGAGTGAAGCATTTATTATAGACGACGGACGTCTTTCAACTGCACTGTGTTGACTCACTATTTTTGTCACTCATTTTTTGAACACTCAGCCTGAGGCAAGGAATTGTTTCTTTTCATCTAAAATCCTGTCGCCGTCAATGCAAAGCTTTCTAAACGTGTTCTCTACTTCCAAATTTTATTCTAACAAAACTTCCTACATATATAAATATAATTTGTACCTATTTCACGCATTATATTTAGCCCCAAACGAAACACTGGTACTTTTGTGGTAACCAGGTGTATAGCTATATAGTACCTAAGTAGGTATTGGTCTTATTGAATATACTTTTCGACATTAAATTGAGTTAAAATTTAAAAAACAGTTAATATAATTCTTTGCCGACCCCACTTAAAGTGGGATAAGGGCAAGAAGAAGAAATAAATAATATAAAATAATAATTATATAGTTCTTGCTACTATAGAACTGGTTAAATTCAGCGATGCTCGGTATGAAAAGATGGAATGACCTTTACCAAACGCTCTATAAACAGCTCAACCGGCCAGATGACAACATCGCAGTTTTTAGTTTGGCTGGCTCAATAGGCCGAACTAGAGTGTATACTTGTAGATGGCACAAACTAAGGGAGGCCTTTACCCAGCATTGGGTGAAGTCGGGATGATGATGATGATGATGAGAGTGTATACAATGTGCACTAATATGTGTACATTGTATAGGGTCTAGCTAGACTTCGCCACTCGATAAAATAGCAATTTATTATAAACATTGTTATTATTTATACTAGAGCCTTCTATTAATCCATTAAATAATTTAAATAAGATAACTTAGCTGGTTTATTTATGCTAAAATTTTATTTTATTAAGTAGCTATGCATTTCAAAGGTTAAGTTATTTATTATATCATTCACTATCTATTATTTTTCACTATTGCTTAGTACCTACGCATTTATTTAAACAACCATTTTTTTTTTATTCTTTATATTTTATTTGATCACATTGTTCAGGTTTATATTTATAATTATAATGAAATTATTTACCTAACATTACTAAATCTATAGGCTTCCGATCCCGAGATAATTATGGCGTCATCTGTTATCTAATATCCCCTTCCCACGGTTTTAGATAAAGCATAAAAACCAGCAGATCAGCGAGCATAAAGACCTCACGAGCCCAATTTTTTATGCAAATGTTAATGTCAATAATGTAATATCTTTGTATAAGTTTCCAAACTAACTTAGATTAATCATAGGGTAAGTATTTAAGACGAAAAAAATACAGTTAAAACCACATTGTTTCCGCGTTTGAATAACATTGAACATTATTCGATTCGGAATAAATAGGCCAATCCTATTTGCTCTTCCCGAGCATTGCAAAATAGTGATCATTGCTGTTGGCCTACCTCAGAACTCCATATGGTTCTTCTTCTTCCTGCCCCACTTTATGTGGGGTCCGCACAACATGTCTTCCTCCTCCATTCCCCTCTGTCAGCCGTCATCTTTGCATTCACTCCTCTCCTATCTATGTCATCTTTCACACAGTTCATCCATGTTTTCCTTGGTCTACCTCTGCTCACATATCCATCCACAAAGAACAAACTCTTTCTTCTTTTCATAGTTTTTCTCTTTTCTTTTTATAGAGTTCTTTTTTTTTCTTTGTATAGAACTCCATATGGCTATGGCTGTTCAAACTGGCTCACACATTTAAACCTTAAAAATAAATAAATGTGTGGGTCAGCTGATCTGTACACAATTTGACAGCCATAGGCATTCCCATATAGAGCTCCCGGCTGTGCTGACCGGATGTTCTCATGATACGAGTAATCTTTGGTTTCTATCACGTGGGAAGTTGGCGATAGATTTTATCTCTTCTTTTGTCTATTGTTTCATCATTAGATGCTAGTTTGTATGTTGTATCTTACCTCGCACATACTACTAACAAGGTGTTTTTATACTTATGTTGTCGTAATTGCTCGAAAGTAGAGGACTCTCCATGATGTTTTGAGTTATCCGGGAAAGTTTTTTTAGAGATAGAATTTTCTCAAACCTAAATAATAAAACGACTCCTCGTTTTAGTTCCATTGTTTTCAAAGAAAACTCTACGTAGCATTTTAAGACGTTGGCTAATTGGTACACTTTCAAAACGTGAACAATAGTGACCCAGTACCCTACTGCCATTTTTGTTAGGCCATTAGGCTTGATACCTAGGTTTATATTATTATATTATATTCTTAAAGAATATAATTTTTCATAATAATGCCGTACATTTCACGGGCGCTTTATCTAAATAAAACAATTTGGTTTACGACGAGCGGTTTATATTTTTGTTGTATTAATGCGAAACCTTCAGAGTTTTTCTGACTTTTATTACTTTTGATGAAATACTTTTTGTGAGTTTGAATAAGAAATTTACGGCTACGAATTACTGAGCAAGCGAAAAATCTTATGGTTACATTTATAAGCCGACATTTTTCCTTAGCTGTTTAGGTTTACAGCTGAATCGAAGTGTTTATTCTATTTGCTCGGATGGATCATGACATTCTTCTCTCATACCATGCAAGCTGATGACCTACTTCTCATTTTCTCCGTTACTGGTGCTACTTTAAACTTCCTCGACGTGATTACGTGGGTTATAGTGTGTTATTTATTGTATTTCAGGTTTCGTTTCTACGTTTACTCCGCATACGTAGAGCGTCGCACCGTATCCGCAGTTCGAGTTATAGCTGCGACGAAAACCCGAGGCCCGGACCCTGTCGTGTGCCGTCTGTGGTTGCCTGACAACCGCACAGTTATACTCAAAGCCAGAGTCAAGGTAATCCTTGCGTCCTTACACACTATTAGAAAAGGAATACATTTTTGTGTTTCTTCATTTTCAGTATAGTGCTCATTTCTAATCAATGACCTGCCAGTCTACTCTTGAACGCGATTCCGAACCCAATCTTAAGTTTTGACGGAATTTTGACAGAAATCCTATGGGTTTTCTGCCAGAATTCCGTCAAAACTTCAAATTGGGATCGGAATCGCGTTCAAGAGTAGACCGGCAGATTGTCTTCTACGTGACGTTTCACGTTTCGTTCACGTTGAAAGTTATTTTTTGTGTCCGTTTATGTTCAATAGAGCTCCGATACAAAATCAATGAAATTATCGTCTATTTTTAGATACTATTCACGCTGATTCACGTAGTTAATAATATTTTATGTAAAAGATGTTTCCAAGAGATTCATTTCTTTGACTTTGCCGCGAATGAGTGGGTGGGATGGGAACAGAGAAGACAGTGAAAATATTGAGCACATTGGCTACCCGAGAGGCGAGGCTCATTTTGTTAGAAACTTTTCAAATTTACCAACCTTTTATAGATTTCTTGTGAGAGACCGAGTCTTGGACATAAAAAAAAAAAAAAATTAACTCCTAGATACACTCGGTCCATGCTAAATAGGATCTTGTTCTGCAAAAGCTAACTTACTGCCCTTGTATAACAATCTACTATTAAAGTCTTTGAAAGCTTTGGTCGCCATTTAACATGAATTTTAAACTAGCGTAATGTATAGGCTTCGTATTTCACCCATCATAATATTATAATCGTACTCTCTATTTACAGCGATTATGACACTGCTAATTACGATAGTGGGTAGTAGGCGGAAGTGATTACATTTTATAAAAAAATGTGTGCCTTTTATGTGTTGATTAGTGTTTGCCTCAAAATACAGAACTATTTTGTAAATTAGAACTACAGCAGGTTTTTGTTTTTGTATGTGAGTAGATAGGTACTATGATAGGGCTCCGTAGGGAATAGGGTCAGGCTAATTGGGGTTAGTAGATATATCATATTTCGTTATATTTACGGTAATACGTAGAAAATAATAAATGGAGTTTGCTCACGAATATAGGCAATCCCTAGGTAATACAGCCATAAAAGTCATCATCATAATATCTACTGCTAAACCTTATTTCTGAGCCCTCTCTGTCCCCCGACACCGCTATCTATAATAAACATATGAGTAAGTAGGTATCTTAACGTTTAAGATCCTACTTTAATCTAAGTTTGTTAATTTTATTATAAGGCATTATAAGACATTACAAGACTATTATAAGTCATGTTTTACTGGCCATTCCCCTCCATTTTATGTTCTTATTACCCAAAGCTAGATTAAGTTTAGTAAGTTATTTTCAATACTTATTATACATTAGATACTAACAGTGAAAATGTGGTGTTCCTAATTGCCTATATTGCTTTCCAAATAATTGATTGGAATGAAACCGTTATACATAAACTATACAACATTGCATTCTCTTTATGTAGAAAAGTAGAATACCAGAGGAGAGCAGTAGACTTGGGTTCAAGGTTAAAAAAAAGTACACTGACGAAAGGTACGTAAAGGTGTTAAACAAACTCATACGCCTATCAAAATTGTACCGGCGTCCATACCAAACCAAATGGAACACAACAATACAAGCATCACTGCCTCACGACAGAAATAGGTACTTCCGGTATGTAGGTCATTCCCGTTTCGTCAGGTCACGTTGTGAACTGAGGCAGAATAATTTCGGTTCGTTGAGACCGCTCAGCACGGGTGCCTAGGGATTAGAACCTCTTTAGTGAAATACCTGGGCTCGGTTGAATGATCTCGTAAAGTAGGTATTAAACTCATTCGACGTTTCCTTTTTATGAGTAAGACCTTGTGCCACCTGTTGAATTTTCCTTTGATACGGTAAACTGTTGGTTTTATGTTTCCATATTTTATTAGAAACCTAACTTGTTCCGATGGAATAGATAGATACAACTTGTAGGCGTTTATTTGTTTATATTTAATTACAATAACGATGTAGTCTGAATATACTTTTTAGAAACATGTAATTTCACTAAATTACAAATGACAATAGGCAAAAACGTATGAAATCCGGTACATAGCTCACACTAGATCCTAAAAAGTACAGTTAATTTAAAAGAAATAAGTAGGTAATATATTTGTGTTAAAAAAATAATTAAATATAGAAATTAATAGTTATGTACGTATACATAAAAAAAACAGTAAGTTTACTATTATAATCTTCACAATCTGTACCAACTTTTCATTATTTCCAGGCAATCCGTGAGAACTGGAACCTCAAATACAGCGCTACGTACGTGCTGTGCCTTCTCCGCGACTCAGGAGTGAAACCCCAGGAGACAGTCGGCGCATCCGTGTCGGTCCTCGCGGCCGCCTCCTCAGGGAAGCCATCCACCAACCTCCTTACCGTGCTGGACACTGAACCTAAAGCCGGAATTGAAGTAAGATATTTACATAGCGTTATAAAGAACTTCGTGGTCGCCATTCGAAAACCTTTATACTTGTGCTTGTGCTTGCGTCTTACATATCCTTTGTGCCTTCTGAACCTCGTGGACAATATTATAACCTCATAAACAGTGAGAGGATTTTATTTACATACTCTCGAGGCAATCCCTGCGTCATATACCATACTTCCATAATTCCCCAACGGTTGTCAGTTTTTCTAGCTATATGAGTTATATGACCTGCCCATTGCCACTTCAACGAATTCTAACAGCTATGTCGGTGACCTTGGTTCTTCTACGAATATCCTCATTTCTGATTCTATCACGTAGTGAAACTCCCAGCATAGCTCTCACCATAGCACGTTGCGCGACTTTGCGATAGTGACCACGAACCGGATGACGAAAAGTAGGGCGTCCACCCACCAGATGGACCTACGACATTGTTAAAAGATCGCGGGAAGTCGGTGAATGGAAAGAGTTCAGAATCGTTCTTCCTGGAAAATGTGTAGGGAAGGCCTATGTACCTGGACTTCTTGAGGCTGATGGTGATGATGATGATAATTTACACAGCCTTATAAAGAACTTAGAAAATATAAAAAATGGATGGAATAGTTGTAAATCACCTTTATGATGTAAAATTGATCAACTGAATAAACGACCTATAAATTAATACTTATTCATTGCTACAATACAGTTTGCTCGTAACGCATATTCCGGCCGCTCAACTTTAGAGCCTCGTTAACGTCGTTTACACACCACCGCTTTTATTGTTGCCTCTATTTGCATTTTACCCTTTGTGTGCAAACGATACGGTTCTGTAATAACGGTGTAAACTTTTTTGCAACCCCGGTTCTTTGTTTGAAAATGTTGACACTTTTCTTTTTTTAACAAGAAACGGTGCTCTGTCTGCTCGTGGATTACAGATAAAGATGCATTTAAACGTCAAGCATATAGGGCTCGAACACACCTAGCTCGCTGGCGGTAGCGATCAGTGAAACGCTGTCAAATATCGCTGTCAGATTTGAGATTTGACAGCGATATTTGACAGCGTTTTACTGATCGCTACCGCCAGCGAACTAGGTGTGCGCAGGCCTTTAATGAAGGCGACTTATTTAGTTAGTCAACTAAATTATTAGTTGAATATGGAAGACCTTACTCAAAACCCTGACATCTGTATCCACACCCATGTTCGCAATAAAGTTATTATGAATTATGAACCTATCCAAATAAAATATTTTTGAAAATTTATAATATCTTATAGTTAGTTAGGAGCACGGTCGCTAAGAGTTATTCGTCGATCTGGTGGCGCAGCGGTTAGCGCAACTTCGTACCAAGAGTGGGTTCAAATCCCTCTGGGCTCTTAATTTTTGGGACATTATATAAGTAATGCAATATTCAAACATTTATAAAACACCAGAATTTCGAAAAAGCTATTATAATTTGCAATATATTTACTAAGAAGATGACACGGTTGTATTTGCCTATGCGTATAGTAGATTAGACATTTCCATTTTTTTTTTCAGGAAACATTGCACGTTTGCGTCAAGCCATTCCACTTTGCATACTCCCGTAGTGATTGGTTGGTAGAATGGTTTGAATTGAACCGGCTACTTGGTGTTAGTCACTTCTACATGTACAATCAATCGCTAAGCGCTTCAGCGGGTTGCCTCCTGGACTACTACACGAAGCAAGGACTTATCACACTGCTGCCTTGGAAACTGCCTATCTTGTCAAAAGTGGAGATTAGGTAAGACCTTATAGGTAGTTCTGTAAAGCCTTGCGTACATCTAGACCGCTTGCGATGGCGATCGCGATAAGAGTATCACACAGTCAAAATTCGCGGCATCCACATCGCAAATCACTTAGATGTGCATAAGACTTCAGTCCGCAATGTTTTATCGCATTGCAAATTTGAATGTAGGTATATCGAATCACTGGTGTCGTTAAATACATTGTAAATTTTCTTCCTTGGACATCTTGAATGTAACATGTTGCTGAGTACCTGAAGATCTGTTCTGATCTGAAATGCTTAACGTATCTGATTATATGTTCACAACCTCGTTAGTCACCTAACGTTTCTTTCCAGGACTGAAGGGCAATTCGCAGCTTTTAACGACTGCCTATACAGGTCGATGCGAAACGCCGGTTGGCTGCTAGTAATAGATGTGGATGAAGTGGTCCTCCCGAAGAAAGAACTAGCCATCCCAGCCATGTTGACAGCTCTGCGCTCGTCTCACACCCCAACTTCGAAAGCGCCTTCCGCGTTCCTATTCAGAAACGCGTTCTTCTACTTACGGTGGGAGGTATGTTTTCAAGTATTTCTATGTAGATTCTATCGATAGGTAATAATTATATAGGTATGGTGGTGGCAGCTAGCCAGACCCAACTACGAGGCTTTTTCTGCGTTTAACGATAAAACCTCAGTTAAATAATGGAAATCGGAATTATGTATTTGCTTTAAGTTGATGGACATACATGGCATCACAAGTTACTTTTCTTACGTGTGTGTCTTGCGAGGATATTATGTCTTGTTACAGGTGCTTATTACCACTTAGTGGGAAAGTCGTATAGAAAGAAAATAATGCCCAGTGCATGATCGATCTAATACTTCTACAAGTTTGTATATATTTGGTGATTCTTTTTTCCTATGCGTGGCTTTATTAAATTATTCTTACTGGCATTCACAGGATGACGTGGAAGTAACCGCTCCACTGACAACGGCGCGGAAAACGCGGCGTTGGGTGACACCCCACGCGCTGAAGAACCGCAGTAAATACGTGCTGCGGCCGCGCGACGCGGTCGAGCTCGGAAACCACTTCATATGGGAGCTGGTGCCGGGCGCCAGCTCGGTGGGCGTACCACCGGAGCGGGCTTTACTACATCACTATCGGGTACGTTGTTATATTCAATACTTAGCCTGAAAACCGCAGTAAATACGCGCTGTGGCCACGCGACGCTATCGAGCTCGGGAACCACTTTATATGGGAATGGGTGCCGGGCGCCAGCTCGGTGGGCGTACCGCCAGAACGGGCTTTACTGCATCACTATCGGGTACGTTGTTATATTCAATACTTAGCCTGAAAAACCGCAGTAAATACGCGCTGCAGCCAAGTGATGAGGTCAAGCTCGGGAACCCTTTCATATGGGAGCTGGTGCCGGGTGCCAGCTCGGTGGGCATGCAGCCAAAGCGGGCGTTGCTGCAGCACTATTGGATACGTTACTACATTTACTCTTAGCCTGAAGAACTGCAGTATCCGGTTGCGGCTGCGTGACGCGGTCAAGCTTGGGAACCTTTTCATATGGAAGCTATATGGTGCCTGGTGCCAGTTCGGTGTGTGCCTTCGGAGCAGGCCATACTACTACATTCAGTCTTTAGCCTGAAGAACCGCAGTAAATACGCGTTTTACTACAGTTGCTAGCGAGTACAATTATACCCTGGGAAAACTCATGGTGGACTTTGATTTGGCAACTAAAAATTACCATTGTAAATTTTGCTTTGCGTTTTGCTAAATGTGGGACTAGATAGCATTAGCATAGTTAGAATGAGCACAGAACAAATTTCTCGAACAATTGACAATTTAGTTACACGTATTGATGTTTATTCAAGCATTTCTATCGAATCGTCCAATCTGTATTCACCGCAGTGAAATACACCGAAGCAAATCACATAACGTTAGGGATACGTATAGAAAGAAATAACAATATTCATTTAAATTCTGCATTTTTCAGATCGCGTGTGAATATGGTGGTATGAACTGTTTAACAGTGCCATCAACAGTTGACAGAACCGCACACAGATGGATGGATAAATTGACTGAACGAGTTGACACGGAAAAGAAAATTCTAGATGCAGCATGCCTAACACCTGTCTAAGCTTACCTTTGACCTATAAAATAAGGTTGAAAAATAATGGTCGAATTCATTAAAGAACCACTTTGAAACGTCTTAAAAACTAGATAAATCAACGCGCCTTCCACGCGACGAAGCGTAGAAAAACCTTCTTAGTAAACCCGTCTACATTATTCCAAGAAAAAATACAATTTATACAGTGAAGAGAAAAACTATTTGCTTAAAGTTTGTGACGGGCTCAGGCGCAGGCAGATGACGTCACATTTCGGCTTAAGCTGTCGGTAGCTTTGTCGATTTTGACGTCATCTCGAAAACGGCTTCCGAGTGTGCAAATCAGCGCTACGAGTGAACCAAAGTATTTCTGACAATACATAGGTGTATATTACGTTTAAAAATAATTACGTTAATAAATTTGAAATTTCCACTTGCAAATTGATTGCACGGACTATTTTCATTATTTTTGTACACAAAGTATCTTCGTGTTGTCAAATTATTTCTAGGATTTGTGTGATTTTGCTAATGTTTGCATTTATTGTAAAAATAGTTATAGTGCATCCTATAAGTACAAGTACATAGAATGTATAAAGGTAGCTATACAATAATCATTTACCTTGTTTCACCTCAGATCAGAGTTTAGCAGTCACTTAGTTCCAACCCCAATCTTAATTTAAATAATTGTAATTGGGATTGGAATCGTCTGTCCACTCGTCCATCGGAATCCACTCGGAGTGTATGTATGGGTTTTGTATGGAGTTCAGATACTAATTATGGAATGGGTACTATACTTTCTATCACGGCCGCTTCGCTCTTTTGTAACTCCATATAAAATCTTTTACCACTCTTTACACTGAGCTATAGACACATACATGAAATATCACCCCCCACAAAATAATAATCTTTCACTATATTTTTAAATCATAAACTTGTTGATGCCCCAAAAAATAATAACATAAAATCATCTAATTTAAAATAAACAAAAAGGACCACTTTTATTGTATAAATTATTATTGATTTAGTTTAAAAAGCAAAAGTACAATAATTATGAGTGTGATCGCATAAAATATTAAGATTGATATTATAACATGTACAAAATGTGTGCATGTGCCAAATTTATGTTCGGATGTGCCTCTGACTACCCTCTTAAACATCTTCAACGATCTGTAGCAAATTGTAAAAGGCATAATTTTATAATGAAAATGTCTTGACTACCATGAGATTTGAAAACTACCGTGCATAAGGTAATGGGGGATTACAGTCTGAACATTTTTTTGTTTTTCTACGAGACAAGAGAAAGAATGTGCCAGTATATTGTTAATTTGCTCAAGAATTGGACTAAAATTGCCAGTATTAAATTCGTGCGTAACCATTTCAATATATGATTTTACCTTAGAATGTTTTATTTTATTTTTCCAATATGCTTTTTAATCATAATAACCTACACAGCACACAGCTAAAAATAAGATACGAAAATAGTAGGTACGCGTAAATACGCATTTAGAAAAATAAAATAAAATAAAATAAATTACTGTGGACAATCCACACAGCATCAACAGCCCAGACCAAGCAGAGCTTGTATGATGGGAATCAGATAGCTGATACAATACTTGAATACATTTTTTTGTAAATGCACACTTAGAATACAATATAACACCCAGACAGGGAAAAAACAAGTGGGTTCACCACACAGATATTTGTTCTTGGTGGGGAACGAACCCACGACCTAAGGCACAGAAGGTAGAGCTACTTACCAACTGAGCTGAGAGGTCCTGGCCTCTCAGCTCAATCCCCTGGAATTTCGACGTAATACTTTGCTTTGCTTTGAAGGTGAAAAAATTATTGTTTCCACATCAAACACTTTCGAAACTTTAATCATGATCACCATTTACTTTTAACATTCAACATATATTATGATAATGAATGAATAATGAACCTATTAGTAATTATCTGTAATGCTTAATAATTGACTGTACATACCAATACTACCTAGAATTAAGAAAGCTTTGTAAATAAATTAAAAAAATGTCTGTTGTAACTTCAAATTAAGGTATTATAAGGTATGAAGTTGCAGTAATCCATACTTTAAACCAAGTAAAAAAGTGGCAACTTCCCTAAGACCTATTATTTCAGAAAGTTTTGGTTAATATCATTTATTTTTAATGAAAAACATATCAATGCCTTAGCTATGTTCAACCATGTCTTCAATGGCTTTTTACCATAATAGGCTACATTGATCAATCGAAGTATAATTATACTTTGAAGAAATAGTCATTTACACAAGGTTATTGAAATTCAGATGTACCTACACAAAAGTATCGATTGAATTAAGAAGGTTATTGTAAAAGTTTTAGTGCAGGTGACTGTACGAATAATAGGCTAAGGGGTAACCATCCCTATCTATTAATTAAATTTTTATCATATTTTTTATATAAACCGGTATTTTGGATGGTTATTCCGTGAGGTTGAAAACATGCAATTTGTTTTTTTTTCTGTTTTTGCAACTTTTTTAGGGACTTTTGGGTTATATAATGTTAAGGTTATGTCATTAACTTTTAAATATCTGGTATTCTAATGAATTAATATTAATTTGAGTGTTTGTTTAATTTTTATTAATACATATTTTTAGTGTAGTGTTTGTGTGATCTAATGCGTTAACTTATTGTAAAAGTGTACAAATAAACGGTCATTGGGTGTCTTGAACATAATTACCGGGTTTCCTCAAAAATAAGGGCACGTCCTCAGTGGTCGTGAATGTATGTAAAGTAGCAGAGGTAAACATTCAATTTCTGATGGGCCATCTGCTAGTTTCGTCACATGTATTCATTTTAAAACTGTATTATAAATACGTACATATTATTCAAATGATTTTGTATTAAACTATTGTGTTAGTATATTAATTTAGAGCCAACCTATGGATAGTAATAGGTACCTTTACTAAGTACTTACAAGTACATACAATCAGCACGTTTCAAAAATATTGTTGAAATTCACGTTTTTTATCACGGGATGAAACTTCACTAATAAATGTACGCTTATGACAATTGTTAGGTACCTAACGTTTAAATTTAAGTACTTTACTTGCATAATTTGACAATGCAAGGTATACAATAAACATTAGATAAGATCCGCGCAACTAAAGAAACTTATCTACAAAAAAAACTCCGCTGATTATTACGTCTCAATCTACATGCTAAAGATATTGTGCGAGTGAGAGGCAATGATTAGCGACGCCATCTTGGATTCATTTCTTTACTGACGCAAGTTATAGGCTAAGTGTGTATTTCAATCCACCATCCGGCCGTTATTTGTGACTGAATTGGAACTAATATTTATCAAGAGCTATGAAACATCAGTTATGTCGATTTTACAATATAGAATAGGTTGCAAACTGGGGATTAAAACCCACGACCCTCTTTTGATACGGGGATGCGCATAACATACTGTATTTTTATTTATATTTCACCTGGCATAAACAACAGGAATCTGCTAAGTATACTTCTGTCAAAATGTATCGAAAAAAAAAAACGAATAAAAAAATATTTTTGCGATATGTAAAAAAAAAACAATTTTACCAGACTAAGAATTATTAAAGAACATAAAAATATTTGGAAAGGGAAATTAAGTTTGACAGCTCAGTTCAACGAAAACATAATAAAATCATCCCCAAATCAAAAGGAGAGTTGAGCTACAATTCATTTGTTTCATTTTCATTTTTCTATAAACAGTATTTAATTTTGCGACCCAGTTCCAAATATCAATCAAATATTTGATAAGTTACCTCCTTGGTTGCCATATTTCGGAGTAAAAAGTAATTCCATTTTTAAAATCATCCCCAAATCAAAAGGAGAGTTGAGCTACAGTTCATTTGGTTCGTAACTATTCGAATATTGTATAATGTTGGGAACTTCTTGACTAATTACAGTCAACTTTGTATCTTCATCGAGATGATCATTGCTTAGCTAATCTAACACACACTCGACTTCGACGCTATGAAATAACTTTAACTGTGTCATAAATAACACTTATGTGTAAACATTACAAACATGCTACAGAGCGTAATTATTGTGTAGTCGCCCTAGTTTTTCCATTTAACTTCCTTATATGGGTTTTAACTAACAATTTAGGCTGTGGCAAAAATATGCTTAAAGCTCTGGGCACACCAAGGTGTCAACGTGCGTCCGCTGTAGCGTGAACGGTGGCGATCAGCAGTGTCACCACGAAACTGAAAAAATAATAATCGAAATTGTTAACTAAGTGAAAGACATTCTTCATATTTTATTGTAAAAAAGATGACATAATTTGATTACCGTCACTGTTTTGGTTTCGTGGCAACAGTTAAGTACCTCCTTTGGTTTTGTACACGTTGGTTCATTCCATCAATCATATTATTGTGTAAAAATCAATTTTAACCGTGCACGCTGGTTGTACGCATCGTTTGACCTTCTAAGCATAAAGATACAAACCACCTAGTAAAAATTACGGCTGTTTGACTAATGAATAACTAAAAGCTAACGCACTTATTTTGCTAATAGTAGATAAACTATACATTACTCTTATCGGCAAAAATTTTAGTGGAAAAATATTTTGTGTCTATATTTTATCTGTGATGTCTATTTTAGAAAGTTGTATGTTCGATGAATAAATGATTTGTTAGTCGAATGTTATTAAATCTTTTTTAAAATAAAAGGATATTGACTAATTTTTTTTTTATTTATTTACAAACCCTATGTAGGTTTTATTCCTCGCGAATCATACACCCAAATTCTTGCCAAATTCTTTGATCCGCACTTGGTGTGCGGACTGGCTTCTGCAAGTAGGCCACTTGCCTTTTTGCCTGCGACGCTTGACACATACCTACTTATGTTTTAAAACTTTTTGTAGGTTCTAAATGCCGGTTTCCTCACGATGTTTTCCGTCACCGTTTGAAAGTGCTGCCATAGTGCACATACATTTTTCGAACAGAATAACTCATTGGTGCACTTGAACCCACGAGCTTAGGATCGGAAGGCGGGGTCGCTATCACCTGACCACCAGTGATTTAGTAATCATGCACCCAATTTAGGTATTCAACGTTCCACAACTCCACACAAGTCATCATCATCAGCGACGTAGGCCACCCAAAAGCGAAGCCAGCCTAACTATATACGACATTATTATTATTTTTACAACGAAAATTACAATGATTATAAGTAGATATTTACAGAGTGTACTAAAGTATGTTTTATATACCATACTATACTATATACTTGCAGCGTTACTAAAATAACCTTTTGGGCTGACCTTTCGGGGTTTTGCTAGTAAGTTGACACATACTTGAATATTAATTGAAGTGACTCCATATTTCAGGCGGGAAGGGCAAACTCTTACTCCATTGGGAGATGAATACCTAAACTTAGTTCGAAACTTGGCGATTAGGTATTTTCATTATCTATTCATTACTAGCAACCTCTGCTCTTCTTGAGTAGTACCTAGCTAGATAATGGCAAAAAGAGTCAAGATATAGTAGGTAAGGAAACTTACCTATGAAATTGCCGTTTTGTATGGAATAAGTAAAAGTACTTTTTTTTTTAACTTTTTTATTTCTTTTATTCAAAGTTATCACCCATGCAATCGACGCATTTTTGCCAACGCATTGGCAGTTTATTAATGCCCTTCTTGTAAAATTCAGCTGGACGGGAGGCAACAAACTCTTCAAAGGCACTTTGTACTGCCTCTCGGGAATTGAATTGTTTACCCACTACAAAGTTCTCTAAATTTTGGAAAAGGTAATAGTCGGTAGGTGCAAGGTCTGGTGAGTATGGCGGATGAGGGAGAGCTTCCAATCCCAGCTCTTGCAGCTTGGAGACTGTCTGATGTGCAGTATGGGGAGGCGCGTTGTCGTGAAGGAGCAGTGGGGACGACCGATTGACCAAAGCTGGTTGCCGATGTGCAAGCTTCTCCATCATTGTCTCCAGTTCTTCACAGTACACATCTGCAGTAATGCTCATGCCGTTTTGTAAAAAGCTGTGGTGAGTCACAATCGCCTTTAATTTCTCATTGTTGACCAAAGTCTCCGGACGACCACGAGCTTCATTTTTCAAGTCAAAATTTCCATAACGGAACCGAGAAAACCAATAACGGGTTGTGCGTTCGTTTGTACAGTTCTCTCTGTAAACATTTTTGATGTTACGTGCCGTTTGTGTCGCATTGGTGGCACGACGGAACTCATATTCCATAATTACACAAATTTTTAAAGTATCCATTATGACGAAAAATGTTCAAAAGTAATGAAAATACAACGCTAATCAATAAACAAAAGACTGATTTTGTAAAAGGAATGTCATGCTTTTAAAACAAAATTAATTTGAATTTAAAATACAAAGCCATTCCAAACTTTTTTTCTATTTGAAATGACCAATACTGAAGAACGGCAATTTCATAGGTAAAGACCTATTATTAGATAGAAAGAGTCATTGATGGACGAAAGTGAATTAGGTAAGGCCATCACTACTTTTCAAGGCCAAGGCTACTTTTCTCAAATAATGCGAAGAAATTAAAACTACACTTGAACTCATTCTGTCAAATACAATTACGACGAACAACTCAATTTTTTTCGCGTTGAAGTGTTCACTTGTTTTTTTTTCTATAAACAGCATTTAATTTTACGACCCAGTTCCAAATATAAATAAAATATTTGATAAGTTACCTCCTTGGTTGCCATATTTCGGAGTAAAAATTAATTCCATTTTTAATTAACACGATGAATATGAGTTTACCTACTATGTAATTTATCTGGCCGCTAAACACGACAATAGATTTTCATAAAATTGATGCCGACCGCTGCTCGCATGTATTTTGCCAGTAAAGGAATTTCGATTGTGATGTTTATGAAGATTGCTCAAAGGAATGCTCAAATTTCCTTACATGTAATATGAGAAAAATATTTTTTAATATTTTTTTGTTTGAATTATTGTTATGGTTACGAAAATGACAGATCTAATAGATTTAGATTCATTATTTTAGGTTCTAAGCTTAACCTATCGGCAGAGAGTACTAGACTGATTTGTCCAAAGGGTTCTACAAAAACTTGGTTGGTTTTGGTTCGGGTTCTACGAGTATGTAAATGTTTCAGGCTCTACGAACCACGTCGCGCTAACTATTGAAAAATGTCGCCGCTAGATGGCAGAAGTAGTAAAAAATATTTTTGGTTGAACACCGTTTTGTAACGCAAAAGAGGAAAAAATGAGTTAACTTTGATCTCTCGTTTGCCTATGTCAACTCGTTCCTTAAATCTATTGTCTGGAATCTCAACAGTTAAATGAGCTAGTAAAATTACATAATTACCTACAAACACCACAGGAAAACAAATAGTTATGAAAAATTAGTAACTTATTGTATTTTTTTAAGCAAAGCACAAATTATCTTGCATTTTAAGCCAAGCTTTAGTTAGACATACTTGAGTAGGTACGCTCAATGACGTATTCCTACCCACTAAAAACGTTTCGAGTGAAATTAAATAAAATATAAGTTGCGCGTGTCTTCGTTTACCTCCGTTGGTGTAGGTACTTGACGTTCTCAAGAATCTCGGAGCATCCCTAGAGATTTGAAAGAGATTTCTACCATGTGTGTGGGATTACAGCCGTGAGCCGATTTCATTTCTTATTATAAACGCAAGCCTCTCTTTTTCCCTAACACAATATAGCTCTACACCAATTTTTGTACATGTTCACGTAGTTAGCGCTATTTGAGAATACAAAAGGTTAAATTTTGGTCGAAACAATAATGACGAAAAATTCATTTGCCAACAACAGGAAACTTTAAAATTCACTGAAACTTTCTAGCGCCAAATAAAAGGTACTTATCTTCTCTGTTGTTCAACCCAATAATTTTGAGTAGTACTTAGATATAGGTTATGTAGGTAGGTACCTATATTTCGGCAGCGTCACAAATCACGGTAGATAAGGTCCGCCACTGCGCAACGAGCCGACGTATGACTAATGTGCTCAATTAACTCGAGAACCCGTCGGGCCCCGTCCCTGTTTACTTTTTCACCAACTTAGATGATACTCAAATATTTGCCGGCCACTGGTAATTGCCCCGTATCACAAAAGTTTAGGACGCTACATTTTGGTATAACAGAATAAACCTTTTATGAAAGGCAAAAGGCTTCAAGAAGACCGCAGTAGAAACTTAAGAGCGGGTCGTGCGAAAATTTGAGATGCATTTTTAAAAAATTCATAACTAAATAACTAAGTGACATTTTAAAAATTGCAAAAGGACTAATTGTAGACTATACATTTGAAATTAATTCGAATTTAAGTGTGTTAAAAAAATATACTATTTAACATGACATTCTATTTAACGCTGACATAACGATTTTCATTAGCGTTAAATAGAATGTCATGTTAAATAGTATATTTTTTTAATACACTTAAATTCGAATTAATCTCAAATGTATAGTCTACAATTAGCCCTTTTGCGATTTTTTAAATGTCTCTTAGTTATGAATTTTTAAAAACGCATCTCAAATTTTCGCACGACCTGCTCTTAAGTAATACTAATTAAGAACTCATTTGAAAGCACATAAGTATAAAGGATTCAGCAATACAAAGTCAACAAATCTTCCGTAGAATTGCGTAATATTAAGAACTCGAAGATTGTTTTGAAACGTTTTACTCAACAATAAAAACATGATAAAAGCTTTTATAGTCACTTTATGTATAAGAAGAAACTTTTCATTGACTTTTGAGTTCATTTTCTTTGAACATAACCTGGTAGACCTATCATCAATAAAATGGGTTTCTAAATAGGAAAGTAAGTCGGTAGAGCAGGCATTTTCTAGAAGCTGCTACACAACAGCGTCTGAGAAGCAATAAAGCAAACTGCCACCCAAGTTCATTTGAATGTTTGATCACTGCAACTCTATCTCTAACATTCCGGAGCAAGTATTTCGTTTTCGAGTCACTATAAATAACTGAAAGTACGGCAAGTGCCGTTTAAAACTACTCCTAGCTGCTGAAGAGCTTACTTCCGCTCTCTGAAGTGGCTATAATAAATACGGCCTGTGATTTTACTTTGCTGTGCGCGAACGAAGAAATTTACATAAATCTTATTTCGCAACTTCTTTTCGTTTGAAGATGTTTGTTTATTTGCAAATAGACTGATTCGCAATACCTACGTTACAACAACAATAACAACATACTTAGTATTTGAAAGAAAAAATCAAAACGTCGCAGTTTCAGATCTTTTATATTACCATTTAGGTGCATTTTAGTACAAATATTACAGTACCTAATGGTCTCTATCCGTATCACTGTAGGTACCGTTTTCCTTAGTTGCAGGGTGCACGAAACAAATATGTTTCGAACTGTTTATGACACGCTGGTTTCCTCACGATGTTTCGATCGCTGTTTGAAAGTACAGGGCGTAGTGCATTTTAGTCTAATGGCTAGGCAGCAGTTCCCAAATTTTTAAAAGTATAGCCTTAGACAAAGGTATAAGAGGCAAAGCTTAAGGTTCAAAACGTGTTCAAAATAAACCATACCTTGACAGGAACTCAAACCCCTGTCAGTACAAATCAAAGCTGCAGGAAAAGGTTTGTAAAACTCCATTTACCGAACCCATTTGGTTTACTTCCTGATCAAAGCCATTCAAAATCACGGTTCACTAGTTGTGACAGCCAAACGCCCCGCTAAAGGTAGCTAATCCTTTGAGCTATGCCATGCACTTTTGGTCCTGTGCCAGATAACTTTTTTAATTCTTTACTTAGACAGGGACCTACTTGTGCTGGATGTTTTATTTAATTTGAAACTCTGGATTGTTAGCCTACTTCAAATAAAAAAGGAGGAGATTCTCAACTCGGATGTTTTTAATGATTACTCGATATGCGATAACTCGCATAACTTTGTCATTTAGTATTTTTATCCATGGTCACTACAATATAGTCTTCCGTAGCTAAGATAAAATACTCTTATTTTGAGACATAGGTAGATTTTTAAAGGATATCTGAATAGATATCCTTTAAAAATCTACCTATAGCATATGAGTGACCTGAACAGGTCACTCATATGCTTTCTTACCTCATAACGGGTATAAAAATATGTAAAAGTGCTGATGCTGTAAAAGATTTATGTTGGCAGCCGCTCAAAACCTATATACGAGAATACATATCTACTGCCAATTCTACTATTGGCTGGAGTGCCTGAGGACAGACGAGCAGATCCCAATATAGCGATGTTTTACTGACCCTAATCCGAAAAACTGAGCACGTTATTATTTTGTGTCATTGTATTAGTGCCTTTTTCCTCGTCACGTTGCACTCCTTATAGTGGCGTTGTTTCGCTCTATTTTCCGTGACAGCCGATACATCGAGCTACCGATAAAGTTCGAAATACCCGCATTCAACTTATGTTTGCGAAAATGTTTAAAGTCTCGAATTTAAAGACGCATTAGTCAGACAGCTCTATATCTAAAGGCCTGCGCACACCAAGGTCGCTGGCGATAGCGATCAGTGAAACCCTGTCTTTGACAGCGATATTTGACAGCGTTTCATTGATCGCTATCGCCAGCGACCTAAGTGTGCGCAGGCCTTAAAGGGAATTATAATAATGCTAGGTATCCTAAAAAGCGTTAGGTAAAGTTAACCCACACATTTCAGTAATTCCGTTTTAGTTCACAGAGTGTAAAGAGAAATATATAAGCGTGAAAATACATTGAGCCAGCTGGAAAGCTAATATTATTTCACCTGCGCCCAGTTTGTGCCAGTTAACAAACCATCTGCGACATTTTCGCGACCATCATTCGCCAAACCTGTATGCTGAAGCTCGCTCGGTTATTTTTCAGCTTTCATAATAAGGGTTAATTATATTTTCCTGGGGCAGCTAATTATTAATATGGTTAGTTTTACTAGTAAATAAAGCACAAGATCAGCTGACAAAATAGCAGTTATCATTTAAAAAATACGGTGTATTACTCCTATTCTTATGTCGTGAGGAGTGGAAATAGGGAAGGGAGGCTTATGCCCTTCAGTTGGACAAACACGGCTAAACAATAATTATAGACGTGCGAGTGACGAGCTAAAAACATTTAAACGCCCTTTATCGTAGTCGAAATCCATCAGCTTTGTCTAAGTTTGCACATTAAAAGTTTCTCTTATCAATACCTTCTTACCCAATATTGCTCTTATTCCCTCACTAATTGGGTACTATTACCATAATACCATACCATAGAGCGCTGGTGGCCTAGTGGTAGCGGCCCCGCCTTCCGATCCTAAGGTCGTGGGTTCAAATCCAGTCGTGTACCAATGAGTTTTTCTTCGCAAAAATTTATGTACACTATGCCAGTGCTCTCAAACGGTGAAGGAAAACATCGTGAGGAAACCGGCATATCGTAGAACCTAAAAAGTTCGAAAATATGTGTCTAGTGCACGAAAGGAGCCTCTTTGAGGCGCACTTAAAATCCTTTCACCACACTTGGTTCGAAAGAATCAGTGACACGATAAGAAGAAGAAGAAACCTTAATAATCTTAACTGGGAAACTTGGCATGTTCGATTCATAAAAACAAAGGAAGGAGACGTAACGAGACCAGCCCCACCAGCGGCAATAAGCGGCCAACTTGCTGCGGCCGTGCTCAGGAAACTTCGACCATAACGGAGGCCTTACGCGATTAAAGTAATATCCCTACAGGACAAGTTCCCTGCACCCGCGTCGCACGTTAGTAATGTCTACTACATTCCTACAAACTACTTGTTAAGCGTCGCTTGCGAAGAATTCTTACTAAGATTGCATTTTGTTGGATGTTCGGATCGCGTGGTATGTGAAAGTATTTATTTTTGTATCTGCTGAAACGTTTTATTCAGAGACGACATTCCTCCCTTCTAGTAGTAGTAGTAGTTTATAAAGCAAAACACGTCCCTATTCTGTATTACTGCAGAGGATAAAAATTACTTAAAGCAGAAAACTTACATAAACAATGATGACGGCCACCACTCGGTGTTTGGAAAGTAATTTTAGATTTTAATTTTATAGGTATTTTAGTTGTTTTAGCAGCATAATTTTCTAATAGGCCAACTATAATTAATTATAATCAGTTCTGTTTGATCTACATAATGGTGCGGGCAACTGATGTTTGAACGAAGTTGACCCGAACCCACAAATAAAATGGTGAATATGAGCTCCGCTCCCGAATCTCAGTTTCAAACATTCGGGCCCGCCGCAGCGTACTAAAAAGATCCCTTTACGGCATTCCTAAGTAGATTGGCTTGTAAATGAAGGTTATACAGGTACCTGCTAAAATATCAGCGCAATTTGACAACGCAACCCGTTTCAGTCAAACGCTCCACAATGCGGAACGAGTGAAATGTTGCCAATAAAAAAAGGTCAAACGGATGGCCTCAGGCTCGGTAAGGCTCGGTTTTCAATATCTCACGGCTCTCAACAGCAGGTACTGGGGTAACCTGTCAAATACATCCTCATTTCGCCCGTCAATCGACGTCGACTTTAGGATCCAGGTACAAGTTCAAAACAATAACCTTTATACTGCTCTGCACGTAGCTTAATCTACCAAGTAATTAAAACAAGAACAGGATTGTTTTGAAGCGAGTACGGATACAATGTACCGTTTTCACACAGAAACTGTGCTCCGTTTCAATCTCTTTGTTAGGGTACAGTCAGTTGCACCAAAATGTAATTATTTGTAAAAATCTAACAGTAAAATGTACATATATTTTTTATATACCAAAACCGATTTTGGTCGTCCAATTTTTAATCGTGCTAGTTCTGCATCGCGGGAATCATAAAATAGTATTAACAATAGCCAAACTTTACAATCGCACGATATGCGTTCAAATTGGAACATAACTGTTGTTATATTAGAAAATACGTTCATGAGAAAAAAATGAATAATCTAATTCTTAAACAATTTGCGACGCTTATTGTACATCAGATAGATTAAAGCAATGTAAGAAGACCGAGTACCGAGATCTTGATTATACCTATATTGGATTAGTCGAGTCCATCTTCTTTTGTTTCTGGCTGCGTCCTTATTTTTATTTTCTTTTATTATCTCTGCCGACTTCAGTTCCCTGTAGGTATTTACTATAAAGCACTGTATGTTTCAAACATTGGTATCAAAGCTGGAAAGCCAAATTAATTCCAGTTTCTGGTAGGAACATGAAACATATCCACAATGGGTGTGTAAATCAATGATATGTCTTAATTTAGATGTATCGGGTATCGACTGGCGCAACTTGCATCGGACATATCTGACTACACAGAAGGTTCTATGCCAGTGAGACTGCCAATTCCGGTTGTGCTCACACAATCTCGCAAAACTATTTTAATTTCCTGCTGCGATAGATTTGGACGCATAGAATAGTAACTATTGTGAAAAATATATGCACGAGCCAAATGTTTAAGGATACCTCTGACTACCCTCCATAGATGCCTTTAATGATCTTGAGTTCCAAAGATACGAAGGAATATGTTTCGTGTCCGAGTGAACCGGATATTTTTTTAAAAACCCGAAAACAGAATTGTTAACACGCACAGCAATTATTTTAAATGTTGGTTGCTGCCAAATAAATACCAACTTCATACAAAAAATAATAATTTGATTAAAATTGGAAGCACACATACCAAAATCATGTTTAGTTTTCCAAATAAAATAGTGCGTCGATAAAATAAAAATTGTGCCTGCAGCTATCCTGTGTTATGCTTGCCGTATTTAGGTATTTTTCATTTATTCTTACATCAGTTCTGTTATATATTATGTATTTTGCTGTAGGGAAAATGTCTGGTACACGAAATATAGACGGTACACAACCATAACTGCTTGGCGATGACTTAAAGACGAACGCTGAATAGAGAGGGAAGCCTTCGGGTTATCCTATTCGATTTGCAATAGCTCTCGGGACTAATCCATTTGAGCGGCTCCAGATGTAGGAATCTGTGTATCCAAGTCCGTCAAATTCATCCAAATCGACTGGCTACGAGGTTTGCTACGAGAATAGGCACTCTCGTGCGTCTTCTGTAAGCAATATCGACAATACTCAGCGGACTCGATACTCTCAACAGACACATCAAAATTTCACTTCTCGGAAATGTCGATGTAATGATATTTTCAAGGGTATTTGCTCCAGAAAACATACATAAATACCAGACAATACAAAGGAAAGAAACTCTCTATGGGATAAATGGAGACGCCTAGATAATATGTATGCGAAAACCCTCTTTACACATATGAATAACACCCCCGTTTACCTGCAAAACGATATTGAAAATCGGGAAAGGCGATCCGTTTCACCTGTTTTTTTATTATTGAAACGTTTTACTTGTTCCGCATTATTGACTGTGTACTTAACGTTGACTCATTTTCTGTTTCTCAAATATATCAAAGCCATTTCAGCATCAGTGTCCTCATTTCTCGTTATGGCAATGCGAACGTGCGATGATGGTCGTACTTTTGTGCAAAATGACAAAAGAGATACCGCGCCGCTGGATTGTGTTAATAACTTCGAGCATTTTGGTAATCTATGCACGTGTCTCGCGTGAGTAACGTTATTCATCTGAAATAAATTGAACAACGATAATTTGGTTGGGATTTGTCGCTTTCGGTGATTTTCATCAACAGAAGTATGTACCGACTGAAACAAAAACTAAAACAGTACCACATAAATAAATATAGCAGACGCGTATTCAGAATAGAGTAAAATTATGTGTCTAAAACGCATTTTGGGTATTTTCGAATAAACAGCTTGAGCTCTGGTTAACTGTCATGGAAATTGCCAGCTCCTTTTCCCTTCTTTTTAATAACTTACCAAATATTGATTTTTTGGACGAAACTTCAAAAGACCGGCACATATTTGTAGGTACCCAATATATCACACAATGCCACGAGTGGCATAGACTATATACGAATGTCATTTATCCGCATTTGACACGATGAGATGATAAATGGCCTAGATTTTACACTCAATTCAAGCTTTTCGTGACAATGCATATTCAGGACATTGGTGTTGGATTTATATTGATTACTACTTACTGCTTTTTTAATTATACTCTCAGGCATTTTATAGATTTAGACAATTTCCAGAACATTCTAATTTCATATTTTTTGCAACTGAGTTTGACTGGTCCTTAAATTAACTAAAAAAACTTTTAGCCGGCCCAAATTTGTGTTCAAGTAAGTGGGCTAAACGAGCACACAGTATTTAGAGAAGGTCGCCGTAGTACCGACAGGCTGTAGGTGGTAGTAATTGCGCCGTTGGATGGCGGTGCACCGGAGTGCGACATCAGTAATTGCTCGGCGGGGGACAGTGACAGTCGCCTGATGAATGGAGCCAGTGGAAAATTCACTACGCGGAAAAACTCCCAGGCATTTCTGTAAATTAAACCCGGAGCTGAAACCTGATCTTGTTGCCTATCTGCTTGTACGTAGCTACTTTTCTAAAAGCTCTTCGAGCTGAAGTTAAGTAATTAAGTAATGAAACTCGATATAACTATTTGCATCTGTTTTTTTCTACAGCTTAAAAAAACAATCTAGTCTGTTTTTATTCCCCGTTTTAAAAGGTACCTATTAAGAAAAAAGATGATACATTTGTATTAAATTTTCGAAACATATCTATTCAGAGAGATAATAGTTTTTACTTAAATTATTGGAAAATCACTCATGAATTTTCATTCTCGCTCACTCGCGCTATCTAAACCTGGGTTTCTGTATGATTGCTAAAATAAGATAATCTCCTGAGAGCTTGCATCCTCACATCCTCAGCCCGGCTGCCAGCAGCGTTTCGGGTCAGACGTGGTTGTTTATTTGTGAAAATCGAATAATACTCTCTATATACCCGATACATTACCTACGGGCGCCGAGCTTAACCACGCGAAGGGTCCATGAGTAATAATTTATTACTGGCTTGGCTCTCATGGATGTATCTCTTCGAGCTTGAAACACGAGTATTTATACGTTGTTCGGGACTGTTATCAGGGAGCCGAAACGGGGTTTAATTTTCACTCTAATTTTGTATTCTGGCTTTGTTGAATTGAATGTTTGTGGTGCACGGTCTATATAATCGGAATTAGTATTTACTCGGGTGTATCTGCAAACAAGCCGGCTTGTAATGGTAAATTGGGTTCACAATAATTATTCAAATATCGCTTTTATTTCTTTATTGAATTTTTTTTCATTGGTTACTATCTACTCAGTGATTGACCCTATGAATTGATTAAGTTTCATTAAAATCAGTTCAAGCTATTTCTGCTTGATTCAGACTCTAATATCTACTTATAAATTACATTACCATATTTTATACATAATATTATGAGCTAGAAGTTTCCTTTCTTCTCCCTCTCTCAGTGTTCTCAGTAAAATTTTAAGACTCCAAAAGGCTTCCAGTGCATATTCCTTCGAGACCGGCCATATATCTCTCAGCAACAGTGTTTTAAATGGGCCTCTACATCCATACCGTTTTCATTTGTTATGCGAATAAGGGATTGTATCTTTCTTGTTGTACAACAAATCTCTCTGGAGCTTTAATTGATTTACTTTTTTGTGGAGGTAATTTTGTGAGCACTGTATTATACAGTATACAACAAATTACTTACCTATACCATACCACTGCTGGTGTGAAATAAACAAAATGATATACATTATATAATACATTTTACCTAACAAAGTAAAAGTAGACAATTATTAAGTAAAAAAGGTATGAAGGCCTTTGTGCTGGTGGCATGATACTAGAGTTGACAAAGTTTTTTTAATTTATATTTTTTACACGTTGTTTATATAATAAACTGGTAAACTGTAAGCACATTTTAATTAATAGGTCAAATCTTATCTCATCACTCTCGGCCGTAAATTATTAGAGTAGGTATAGATACACTCATACTTTATCTGCTGTGCTGTGGGAAGTCGAGATACAACTATGACAGGTCTAAAGCTAGTCTTCTAGAACATTTGAGAGCAATGGACGTATCAGTGGGTTGGGCTCACTTCCTATTGTTTGTTTCACTCAACCATGCCCTGGTAAGAATTTAATCACTTTTTTGTTCAGTGCCAACATCGAGCTCTATAGCAGAAATGATTGCGTTCCCTTTCACGATGTCTCCACTTTATTGGGTTTTCATTCATTTCTTCGAAATTTTCAACCTGGAAACAAAGAGTCCATTATTAAAATTGAAGTGTTCTGTTTTTCTGTAGTGTCGGAAGTTTAAGGTGACAAATAAAGTTAATTCAGTTATTACTTTATTATTCAGTGACCATAAACACTGTTTTTATTTTGTAGCACTTGCTAAACTTTGCAGGTGGCTGGAACGGGGTCATCTTATAAATTATTAGACAGCAATGAAATACCTGCTATAGCTCTTGGAACCAGTTTGGGCCATCTTTCTGACGTACGTATTATAATTATGTAGGTAAACTTAAAGCAAGTAAACTTGCTTTATTTGTATAGCAATAAATATTACGTTTTTGGGATTTGGTAAAAATTAAAATTATGTAAAAAAAAAACTTGAATAAAATTTAAAATCTCTTAAAAAGTGCCTCATAAATATTGGATATATTGAATTTAGAACAACCCAGGCCGTCTAGACAATAACATGTACACACTTGTACCGACATTCAGGGTACAAGGCTGCTCTCAGTAAACCACTCGGTAGCCCGCGCCGTACAATGGGCTCTGGAGGCCGGCTACAGGCACGTCGACACCGCGCCCTTATACCGAGTGGAAGACGAGGTCGGCCTGGGTATCCGAAACTACCTCGCGATACAAGATACGAGAAACAACGTTTACGTCACCACTAAGGTAAGTTTACAACCCGCTAGCATGAGTAACGTAGGAGAGTTGATCCAAGTTATGGGACGAAGGTTTACGAGCAAAATGACATGATACTGCGCCACTGGTGGCCACATATTTTCAGGCTACGATGAAGTATTGGGGTTGCGGAAAAACGCAGATACTTTATATTTTTTCTGTGACCAGGAGACAGAGATCTTTGTAATTTAACTTAGTTATACAGCTGGTATGCTAAAGACTTGTATGCAACTCATTTACGTCCAAACTGAAGCTAGCTGATGGCTTTGATGTATCGCGTCGATAAAATGGCGCATTTGCGAGTTCAGTCAGCCAGGACGAAACAGCTTACTAGCTGACGGAAGCCTGCGAAGCTCCGAGTGGAATGGAAATTAATATGAAAGTTTTATCGCGTGGTGTGGTTGATCACGGATGCTATAATATTTATTTGAAACGTTATTCTCCGAATTCATATTTTATGACGTTTTAACATTCCATTGTTGGAATATACCCAGATTATTAAATAAACTCATTTGTAACTTTAGTAGAAACGGGGAACTTTGAAACTTCTGAACCGAGTCAAACAATTTTAGCGAATAGTTTGATTATTCCTGATTCCTCTTTGTTTTACATACGTCATATTATGTCGCGTACAACACTGAGACAGATCAGCAGGTAGTTTTGTATGCTTATATACCTACCTGGGTATCTAAAACGTTTTTTTATATTTCAAAGCTATGGATCGAGAACTACGAACGAGATGATGTTCTTCAGGCGTTGCGAAGGTCACTAAAAGAGTTGCAGCTTGAATATGTTGATCTCTACTTGATGCACTACCCTTTTGCATATAATGTAAGTTTAATAATAACATGAATAAAAGACTGGAAATCAGCTTAAAATCACAGCATTGAGAGCACTGGTGCCCTAGTGGAAGAAGGGTTCAAATCCAAACGTGCACCAATGAGTTTTACTATCGAAAAATGTATGTGCGCCATATTACACTCAAACGGGAAAGGAAAATATCGTGAGGAAACCGGCATAACGTAGAAGTAAAAAGTTCGAAATCATGTGTCAAGTGCACGAAAGACACCTCTCTGAGGCGCACCTTTTCACCACACACTGGTCATATAGAACCAGTAAAGGTGAAGCTCAAAACCTTGTTTCCTTATAGGCAAGGTGCCTATAAGGCACCGGACGCGGTCGAGCTCGGAAACCACTTCATATGGGAGCTGGTGCCGGGCGCCAGCTCGGTGGGCGTACCACCGGAGCGGGCTTTACTACATCACTATCGGGTACGTTGTTATATTCAATACTTAGCCTGAAAACCGCAGTAAATACGCGCTGTGGCCACGCGACGCTATCGAGCTCGGGAACCACTTTATATGGGAATGGGTGCCGGGCGCCAGCTCGGTGGGCGTACCGCCAGAACGGGCTTTACTGCATCACTATCGGGTACGTTGTTATATTCAATACTTAGCCTGAAAAACCGCAGTAAATACGCGCTGCAGCCAAGTGATGAGGTCAAGCTCGGGAACCCTTTCATATGGGAGCTGGTGCCGGGTGCCAGCTCGGTGGGCATGCAGCCAAAGCGGGCGTTGCTGCAGCACTATTGGATACGTTACTACATTTACTCTTAGCCTGAAGAACTGCAGTATCCGGTTGCGGCTGCGTGACGCGGTCAAGCTTGGGAACCTTTTCATATGGAAGCTATATGGTGCCTGGTGCCAGTTCGGTGTGTGCCTTCGGAGCAGGCCATACTACTACATTCAGTCTTTAGCCTGAAGAACCGCAGTAAATACGCGTTTTACTACAGTTGCTAGCGAGTACAATTATACCCTGGGAAAACTCATGGTGGACTTTGATTTGGCAACTAAAAATTACCATTGTAAATTTTGCTTTGCGTTTTGCTAAATGTGGGACTAGATAGCATTAGCATAGTTAGAATGAGCACAGAACAAATTTCTCGAACAATTGACAATTTAGTTACACGTATTGATGTTTATTCAAGCATTTCTATCGAATCGTCCAATCTGTATTCACCGCAGTGAAATACACCGAAGCAAATCACATAACGTTAGGGATACGTATAGAAAGAAATAACAATATTCATTTAAATTCTGCATTTTTCAGATCGCGTGTGAATATGGTGGTATGAACTGTTTAACAGTGCCATCAACAGTTGACAGAACCGCACACAGATGGATGGATAAATTGACTGAACGAGTTGACACGGAAAAGAAAATTCTAGATGCAGCATGCCTAACACCTGTCTAAGCTTACCTTTGACCTATAAAATAAGGTTGAAAAATAATGGTCGAATTCATTAAAGAACCACTTTGAAACGTCTTAAAAACTAGATAAATCAACGCGCCTTCCACGCGACGAAGCGTAGAAAAACCTTCTTAGTAAACCCGTCTACATTATTCCAAGAAAAAATACAATTTATACAGTGAAGAGAAAAACTATTTGCTTAAAGTTTGTGACGGGCTCAGGCGCAGGCAGATGACGTCACATTTCGGCTTAAGCTGTCGGTAGCTTTGTCGATTTTGACGTCATCTCGAAAACGGCTTCCGAGTGTGCAAATCAGCGCTACGAGTGAACCAAAGTATTTCTGACAATACATAGGTGTATATTACGTTTAAAAATAATTACGTTAATAAATTTGAAATTTCCACTTGCAAATTGATTGCACGGACTATTTTCATTATTTTTGTACACAAAGTATCTTCGTGTTGTCAAATTATTTCTAGGATTTGTGTGATTTTGCTAATGTTTGCATTTATTGTAAAAATAGTTATAGTGCATCCTATAAGTACAAGTACATAGAATGTATAAAGGTAGCTATACAATAATCATTTACCTTGTTTCACCTCAGATCAGAGTTTAGCAGTCACTTAGTTCCAACCCCAATCTTAATTTAAATAATTGTAATTGGGATTGGAATCGTCTGTCCACTCGTCCATCGGAATCCACTCGGAGTGTATGTATGGGTTTTGTATGGAGTTCAGATACTAATTATGGAATGGGTACTATACTTTCTATCACGGCCGCTTCGCTCTTTTGTAACTCCATATAAAATCTTTTACCACTCTTTACACTGAGCTATAGACACATACATGAAATATCACCCCCCACAAAATAATAATCTTTCACTATATTTTTAAATCATAAACTTGTTGATGCCCCAAAAAATAATAACATAAAATCATCTAATTTAAAATAAACAAAAAGGACCACTTTTATTGTATAAATTATTATTGATTTAGTTTAAAAAGCAAAAGTACAATAATTATGAGTGTGATCGCATAAAATATTAAGATTGATATTATAACATGTACAAAATGTGTGCATGTGCCAAATTTATGTTCGGATGTGCCTCTGACTACCCTCTTAAACATCTTCAACGATCTGTAGCAAATTGTAAAAGGCATAATTTTATAATGAAAATGTCTTGACTACCATGAGATTTGAAAACTACCGTGCATAAGGTAATGGGGGATTACAGTCTGAACATTTTTTTGTTTTTCTACGAGACAAGAGAAAGAATGTGCCAGTATATTGTTAATTTGCTCAAGAATTGGACTAAAATTGCCAGTATTAAATTCGTGCGTAACCATTTCAATATATGATTTTACCTTAGAATGTTTTATTTTATTTTTCCAATATGCTTTTTAATCATAATAACCTACACAGCACACAGCTAAAAATAAGATACGAAAATAGTAGGTACGCGTAAATACGCATTTAGAAAAATAAAATAAAATAAAATAAATTACTGTGGACAATCCACACAGCATCAACAGCCCAGACCAAGCAGAGCTTGTATGATGGGAATCAGATAGCTGATACAATACTTGAATACATTTTTTTGTAAATGCACACTTAGAATACAATATAACACCCAGACAGGGAAAAAACAAGTGGGTTCACCACACAGATATTTGTTCTTGGTGGGGAACGAACCCACGACCTAAGGCACAGAAGGTAGAGCTACTTACCAACTGAGCTGAGAGGTCCTGGCCTCTCAGCTCAATCCCCTGGAATTTCGACGTAATACTTTGCTTTGCTTTGAAGGTGAAAAAATTATTGTTTCCACATCAAACACTTTCGAAACTTTAATCATGATCACCATTTACTTTTAACATTCAACATATATTATGATAATGAATGAATAATGAACCTATTAGTAATTATCTGTAATGCTTAATAATTGACTGTACATACCAATACTACCTAGAATTAAGAAAGCTTTGTAAATAAATTAAAAAAATGTCTGTTGTAACTTCAAATTAAGGTATTATAAGGTATGAAGTTGCAGTAATCCATACTTTAAACCAAGTAAAAAAGTGGCAACTTCCCTAAGACCTATTATTTCAGAAAGTTTTGGTTAATATCATTTATTTTTAATGAAAAACATATCAATGCCTTAGCTATGTTCAACCATGTCTTCAATGGCTTTTTACCATAATAGGCTACATTGATCAATCGAAGTATAATTATACTTTGAAGAAATAGTCATTTACACAAGGTTATTGAAATTCAGATGTACCTACACAAAAGTATCGATTGAATTAAGAAGGTTATTGTAAAAGTTTTAGTGCAGGTGACTGTACGAATAATAGGCTAAGGGGTAACCATCCCTATCTATTAATTAAATTTTTATCATATTTTTTATATAAACCGGTATTTTGGATGGTTATTCCGTGAGGTTGAAAACATGCAATTTGTTTTTTTTTCTGTTTTTGCAACTTTTTTAGGGACTTTTGGGTTATATAATGTTAAGGTTATGTCATTAACTTTTAAATATCTGGTATTCTAATGAATTAATATTAATTTGAGTGTTTGTTTAATTTTTATTAATACATATTTTTAGTGTAGTGTTTGTGTGATCTAATGCGTTAACTTATTGTAAAAGTGTACAAATAAACGGTCATTGGGTGTCTTGAACATAATTACCGGGTTTCCTCAAAAATAAGGGCACGTCCTCAGTGGTCGTGAATGTATGTAAAGTAGCAGAGGTAAACATTCAATTTCTGATGGGCCATCTGCTAGTTTCGTCACATGTATTCATTTTAAAACTGTATTATAAATACGTACATATTATTCAAATGATTTTGTATTAAACTATTGTGTTAGTATATTAATTTAGAGCCAACCTATGGATAGTAATAGGTACCTTTACTAAGTACTTACAAGTACATACAATCAGCACGTTTCAAAAATATTGTTGAAATTCACGTTTTTTATCACGGGATGAAACTTCACTAATAAATGTACGCTTATGACAATTGTTAGGTACCTAACGTTTAAATTTAAGTACTTTACTTGCATAATTTGACAATGCAAGGTATACAATAAACATTAGATAAGATCCGCGCAACTAAAGAAACTTATCTACAAAAAAAACTCCGCTGATTATTACGTCTCAATCTACATGCTAAAGATATTGTGCGAGTGAGAGGCAATGATTAGCGACGCCATCTTGGATTCATTTCTTTACTGACGCAAGTTATAGGCTAAGTGTGTATTTCAATCCACCATCCGGCCGTTATTTGTGACTGAATTGGAACTAATATTTATCAAGAGCTATGAAACATCAGTTATGTCGATTTTACAATATAGAATAGGTTGCAAACTGGGGATTAAAACCCACGACCCTCTTTTGATACGGGGATGCGCATAACATACTGTATTTTTATTTATATTTCACCTGGCATAAACAACAGGAATCTGCTAAGTATACTTCTGTCAAAATGTATCGAAAAAAAAAAACGAATAAAAAAATATTTTTGCGATATGTAAAAAAAAAACAATTTTACCAGACTAAGAATTATTAAAGAACATAAAAATATTTGGAAAGGGAAATTAAGTTTGACAGCTCAGTTCAACGAAAACATAATAAAATCATCCCCAAATCAAAAGGAGAGTTGAGCTACAATTCATTTGTTTCATTTTCATTTTTCTATAAACAGTATTTAATTTTGCGACCCAGTTCCAAATATCAATCAAATATTTGATAAGTTACCTCCTTGGTTGCCATATTTCGGAGTAAAAAGTAATTCCATTTTTAAAATCATCCCCAAATCAAAAGGAGAGTTGAGCTACAGTTCATTTGGTTCGTAACTATTCGAATATTGTATAATGTTGGGAACTTCTTGACTAATTACAGTCAACTTTGTATCTTCATCGAGATGATCATTGCTTAGCTAATCTAACACACACTCGACTTCGACGCTATGAAATAACTTTAACTGTGTCATAAATAACACTTATGTGTAAACATTACAAACATGCTACAGAGCGTAATTATTGTGTAGTCGCCCTAGTTTTTCCATTTAACTTCCTTATATGGGTTTTAACTAACAATTTAGGCTGTGGCAAAAATATGCTTAAAGCTCTGGGCACACCAAGGTGTCAACGTGCGTCCGCTGTAGCGTGAACGGTGGCGATCAGCAGTGTCACCACGAAACTGAAAAAATAATAATCGAAATTGTTAACTAAGTGAAAGACATTCTTCATATTTTATTGTAAAAAAGATGACATAATTTGATTACCGTCACTGTTTTGGTTTCGTGGCAACAGTTAAGTACCTCCTTTGGTTTTGTACACGTTGGTTCATTCCATCAATCATATTATTGTGTAAAAATCAATTTTAACCGTGCACGCTGGTTGTACGCATCGTTTGACCTTCTAAGCATAAAGATACAAACCACCTAGTAAAAATTACGGCTGTTTGACTAATGAATAACTAAAAGCTAACGCACTTATTTTGCTAATAGTAGATAAACTATACATTACTCTTATCGGCAAAAATTTTAGTGGAAAAATATTTTGTGTCTATATTTTATCTGTGATGTCTATTTTAGAAAGTTGTATGTTCGATGAATAAATGATTTGTTAGTCGAATGTTATTAAATCTTTTTTAAAATAAAAGGATATTGACTAATTTTTTTTTTATTTATTTACAAACCCTATGTAGGTTTTATTCCTCGCGAATCATACACCCAAATTCTTGCCAAATTCTTTGATCCGCACTTGGTGTGCGGACTGGCTTCTGCAAGTAGGCCACTTGCCTTTTTGCCTGCGACGCTTGACACATACCTACTTATGTTTTAAAACTTTTTGTAGGTTCTAAATGCCGGTTTCCTCACGATGTTTTCCGTCACCGTTTGAAAGTGCTGCCATAGTGCACATACATTTTTCGAACAGAATAACTCATTGGTGCACTTGAACCCACGAGCTTAGGATCGGAAGGCGGGGTCGCTATCACCTGACCACCAGTGATTTAGTAATCATGCACCCAATTTAGGTATTCAACGTTCCACAACTCCACACAAGTCATCATCATCAGCGACGTAGGCCACCCAAAAGCGAAGCCAGCCTAACTATATACGACATTATTATTATTTTTACAACGAAAATTACAATGATTATAAGTAGATATTTACAGAGTGTACTAAAGTATGTTTTATATACCATACTATACTATATACTTGCAGCGTTACTAAAATAACCTTTTGGGCTGACCTTTCGGGGTTTTGCTAGTAAGTTGACACATACTTGAATATTAATTGAAGTGACTCCATATTTCAGGCGGGAAGGGCAAACTCTTACTCCATTGGGAGATGAATACCTAAACTTAGTTCGAAACTTGGCGATTAGGTATTTTCATTATCTATTCATTACTAGCAACCTCTGCTCTTCTTGAGTAGTACCTAGCTAGATAATGGCAAAAAGAGTCAAGATATAGTAGGTAAGGAAACTTACCTATGAAATTGCCGTTTTGTATGGAATAAGTAAAAGTACTTTTTTTTTTAACTTTTTTATTTCTTTTATTCAAAGTTATCACCCATGCAATCGACGCATTTTTGCCAACGCATTGGCAGTTTATTAATGCCCTTCTTGTAAAATTCAGCTGGACGGGAGGCAACAAACTCTTCAAAGGCACTTTGTACTGCCTCTCGGGAATTGAATTGTTTACCCACTACAAAGTTCTCTAAATTTTGGAAAAGGTAATAGTCGGTAGGTGCAAGGTCTGGTGAGTATGGCGGATGAGGGAGAGCTTCCAATCCCAGCTCTTGCAGCTTGGAGACTGTCTGATGTGCAGTATGGGGAGGCGCGTTGTCGTGAAGGAGCAGTGGGGACGACCGATTGACCAAAGCTGGTTGCCGATGTGCAAGCTTCTCCATCATTGTCTCCAGTTCTTCACAGTACACATCTGCAGTAATGCTCATGCCGTTTTGTAAAAAGCTGTGGTGAGTCACAATCGCCTTTAATTTCTCATTGTTGACCAAAGTCTCCGGACGACCACGAGCTTCATTTTTCAAGTCAAAATTTCCATAACGGAACCGAGAAAACCAATAACGGGTTGTGCGTTCGTTTGTACAGTTCTCTCTGTAAACATTTTTGATGTTACGTGCCGTTTGTGTCGCATTGGTGGCACGACGGAACTCATATTCCATAATTACACAAATTTTTAAAGTATCCATTATGACGAAAAATGTTCAAAAGTAATGAAAATACAACGCTAATCAATAAACAAAAGACTGATTTTGTAAAAGGAATGTCATGCTTTTAAAACAAAATTAATTTGAATTTAAAATACAAAGCCATTCCAAACTTTTTTTCTATTTGAAATGACCAATACTGAAGAACGGCAATTTCATAGGTAAAGACCTATTATTAGATAGAAAGAGTCATTGATGGACGAAAGTGAATTAGGTAAGGCCATCACTACTTTTCAAGGCCAAGGCTACTTTTCTCAAATAATGCGAAGAAATTAAAACTACACTTGAACTCATTCTGTCAAATACAATTACGACGAACAACTCAATTTTTTTCGCGTTGAAGTGTTCACTTGTTTTTTTTTCTATAAACAGCATTTAATTTTACGACCCAGTTCCAAATATAAATAAAATATTTGATAAGTTACCTCCTTGGTTGCCATATTTCGGAGTAAAAATTAATTCCATTTTTAATTAACACGATGAATATGAGTTTACCTACTATGTAATTTATCTGGCCGCTAAACACGACAATAGATTTTCATAAAATTGATGCCGACCGCTGCTCGCATGTATTTTGCCAGTAAAGGAATTTCGATTGTGATGTTTATGAAGATTGCTCAAAGGAATGCTCAAATTTCCTTACATGTAATATGAGAAAAATATTTTTTAATATTTTTTTGTTTGAATTATTGTTATGGTTACGAAAATGACAGATCTAATAGATTTAGATTCATTATTTTAGGTTCTAAGCTTAACCTATCGGCAGAGAGTACTAGACTGATTTGTCCAAAGGGTTCTACAAAAACTTGGTTGGTTTTGGTTCGGGTTCTACGAGTATGTAAATGTTTCAGGCTCTACGAACCACGTCGCGCTAACTATTGAAAAATGTCGCCGCTAGATGGCAGAAGTAGTAAAAAATATTTTTGGTTGAACACCGTTTTGTAACGCAAAAGAGGAAAAAATGAGTTAACTTTGATCTCTCGTTTGCCTATGTCAACTCGTTCCTTAAATCTATTGTCTGGAATCTCAACAGTTAAATGAGCTAGTAAAATTACATAATTACCTACAAACACCACAGGAAAACAAATAGTTATGAAAAATTAGTAACTTATTGTATTTTTTTAAGCAAAGCACAAATTATCTTGCATTTTAAGCCAAGCTTTAGTTAGACATACTTGAGTAGGTACGCTCAATGACGTATTCCTACCCACTAAAAACGTTTCGAGTGAAATTAAATAAAATATAAGTTGCGCGTGTCTTCGTTTACCTCCGTTGGTGTAGGTACTTGACGTTCTCAAGAATCTCGGAGCATCCCTAGAGATTTGAAAGAGATTTCTACCATGTGTGTGGGATTACAGCCGTGAGCCGATTTCATTTCTTATTATAAACGCAAGCCTCTCTTTTTCCCTAACACAATATAGCTCTACACCAATTTTTGTACATGTTCACGTAGTTAGCGCTATTTGAGAATACAAAAGGTTAAATTTTGGTCGAAACAATAATGACGAAAAATTCATTTGCCAACAACAGGAAACTTTAAAATTCACTGAAACTTTCTAGCGCCAAATAAAAGGTACTTATCTTCTCTGTTGTTCAACCCAATAATTTTGAGTAGTACTTAGATATAGGTTATGTAGGTAGGTACCTATATTTCGGCAGCGTCACAAATCACGGTAGATAAGGTCCGCCACTGCGCAACGAGCCGACGTATGACTAATGTGCTCAATTAACTCGAGAACCCGTCGGGCCCCGTCCCTGTTTACTTTTTCACCAACTTAGATGATACTCAAATATTTGCCGGCCACTGGTAATTGCCCCGTATCACAAAAGTTTAGGACGCTACATTTTGGTATAACAGAATAAACCTTTTATGAAAGGCAAAAGGCTTCAAGAAGACCGCAGTAGAAACTTAAGAGCGGGTCGTGCGAAAATTTGAGATGCATTTTTAAAAAATTCATAACTAAATAACTAAGTGACATTTTAAAAATTGCAAAAGGACTAATTGTAGACTATACATTTGAAATTAATTCGAATTTAAGTGTGTTAAAAAAATATACTATTTAACATGACATTCTATTTAACGCTGACATAACGATTTTCATTAGCGTTAAATAGAATGTCATGTTAAATAGTATATTTTTTTAATACACTTAAATTCGAATTAATCTCAAATGTATAGTCTACAATTAGCCCTTTTGCGATTTTTTAAATGTCTCTTAGTTATGAATTTTTAAAAACGCATCTCAAATTTTCGCACGACCTGCTCTTAAGTAATACTAATTAAGAACTCATTTGAAAGCACATAAGTATAAAGGATTCAGCAATACAAAGTCAACAAATCTTCCGTAGAATTGCGTAATATTAAGAACTCGAAGATTGTTTTGAAACGTTTTACTCAACAATAAAAACATGATAAAAGCTTTTATAGTCACTTTATGTATAAGAAGAAACTTTTCATTGACTTTTGAGTTCATTTTCTTTGAACATAACCTGGTAGACCTATCATCAATAAAATGGGTTTCTAAATAGGAAAGTAAGTCGGTAGAGCAGGCATTTTCTAGAAGCTGCTACACAACAGCGTCTGAGAAGCAATAAAGCAAACTGCCACCCAAGTTCATTTGAATGTTTGATCACTGCAACTCTATCTCTAACATTCCGGAGCAAGTATTTCGTTTTCGAGTCACTATAAATAACTGAAAGTACGGCAAGTGCCGTTTAAAACTACTCCTAGCTGCTGAAGAGCTTACTTCCGCTCTCTGAAGTGGCTATAATAAATACGGCCTGTGATTTTACTTTGCTGTGCGCGAACGAAGAAATTTACATAAATCTTATTTCGCAACTTCTTTTCGTTTGAAGATGTTTGTTTATTTGCAAATAGACTGATTCGCAATACCTACGTTACAACAACAATAACAACATACTTAGTATTTGAAAGAAAAAATCAAAACGTCGCAGTTTCAGATCTTTTATATTACCATTTAGGTGCATTTTAGTACAAATATTACAGTACCTAATGGTCTCTATCCGTATCACTGTAGGTACCGTTTTCCTTAGTTGCAGGGTGCACGAAACAAATATGTTTCGAACTGTTTATGACACGCTGGTTTCCTCACGATGTTTCGATCGCTGTTTGAAAGTACAGGGCGTAGTGCATTTTAGTCTAATGGCTAGGCAGCAGTTCCCAAATTTTTAAAAGTATAGCCTTAGACAAAGGTATAAGAGGCAAAGCTTAAGGTTCAAAACGTGTTCAAAATAAACCATACCTTGACAGGAACTCAAACCCCTGTCAGTACAAATCAAAGCTGCAGGAAAAGGTTTGTAAAACTCCATTTACCGAACCCATTTGGTTTACTTCCTGATCAAAGCCATTCAAAATCACGGTTCACTAGTTGTGACAGCCAAACGCCCCGCTAAAGGTAGCTAATCCTTTGAGCTATGCCATGCACTTTTGGTCCTGTGCCAGATAACTTTTTTAATTCTTTACTTAGACAGGGACCTACTTGTGCTGGATGTTTTATTTAATTTGAAACTCTGGATTGTTAGCCTACTTCAAATAAAAAAGGAGGAGATTCTCAACTCGGATGTTTTTAATGATTACTCGATATGCGATAACTCGCATAACTTTGTCATTTAGTATTTTTATCCATGGTCACTACAATATAGTCTTCCGTAGCTAAGATAAAATACTCTTATTTTGAGACATAGGTAGATTTTTAAAGGATATCTGAATAGATATCCTTTAAAAATCTACCTATAGCATATGAGTGACCTGAACAGGTCACTCATATGCTTTCTTACCTCATAACGGGTATAAAAATATGTAAAAGTGCTGATGCTGTAAAAGATTTATGTTGGCAGCCGCTCAAAACCTATATACGAGAATACATATCTACTGCCAATTCTACTATTGGCTGGAGTGCCTGAGGACAGACGAGCAGATCCCAATATAGCGATGTTTTACTGACCCTAATCCGAAAAACTGAGCACGTTATTATTTTGTGTCATTGTATTAGTGCCTTTTTCCTCGTCACGTTGCACTCCTTATAGTGGCGTTGTTTCGCTCTATTTTCCGTGACAGCCGATACATCGAGCTACCGATAAAGTTCGAAATACCCGCATTCAACTTATGTTTGCGAAAATGTTTAAAGTCTCGAATTTAAAGACGCATTAGTCAGACAGCTCTATATCTAAAGGCCTGCGCACACCAAGGTCGCTGGCGATAGCGATCAGTGAAACCCTGTCTTTGACAGCGATATTTGACAGCGTTTCATTGATCGCTATCGCCAGCGACCTAAGTGTGCGCAGGCCTTAAAGGGAATTATAATAATGCTAGGTATCCTAAAAAGCGTTAGGTAAAGTTAACCCACACATTTCAGTAATTCCGTTTTAGTTCACAGAGTGTAAAGAGAAATATATAAGCGTGAAAATACATTGAGCCAGCTGGAAAGCTAATATTATTTCACCTGCGCCCAGTTTGTGCCAGTTAACAAACCATCTGCGACATTTTCGCGACCATCATTCGCCAAACCTGTATGCTGAAGCTCGCTCGGTTATTTTTCAGCTTTCATAATAAGGGTTAATTATATTTTCCTGGGGCAGCTAATTATTAATATGGTTAGTTTTACTAGTAAATAAAGCACAAGATCAGCTGACAAAATAGCAGTTATCATTTAAAAAATACGGTGTATTACTCCTATTCTTATGTCGTGAGGAGTGGAAATAGGGAAGGGAGGCTTATGCCCTTCAGTTGGACAAACACGGCTAAACAATAATTATAGACGTGCGAGTGACGAGCTAAAAACATTTAAACGCCCTTTATCGTAGTCGAAATCCATCAGCTTTGTCTAAGTTTGCACATTAAAAGTTTCTCTTATCAATACCTTCTTACCCAATATTGCTCTTATTCCCTCACTAATTGGGTACTATTACCATAATACCATACCATAGAGCGCTGGTGGCCTAGTGGTAGCGGCCCCGCCTTCCGATCCTAAGGTCGTGGGTTCAAATCCAGTCGTGTACCAATGAGTTTTTCTTCGCAAAAATTTATGTACACTATGCCAGTGCTCTCAAACGGTGAAGGAAAACATCGTGAGGAAACCGGCATATCGTAGAACCTAAAAAGTTCGAAAATATGTGTCTAGTGCACGAAAGGAGCCTCTTTGAGGCGCACTTAAAATCCTTTCACCACACTTGGTTCGAAAGAATCAGTGACACGATAAGAAGAAGAAGAAACCTTAATAATCTTAACTGGGAAACTTGGCATGTTCGATTCATAAAAACAAAGGAAGGAGACGTAACGAGACCAGCCCCACCAGCGGCAATAAGCGGCCAACTTGCTGCGGCCGTGCTCAGGAAACTTCGACCATAACGGAGGCCTTACGCGATTAAAGTAATATCCCTACAGGACAAGTTCCCTGCACCCGCGTCGCACGTTAGTAATGTCTACTACATTCCTACAAACTACTTGTTAAGCGTCGCTTGCGAAGAATTCTTACTAAGATTGCATTTTGTTGGATGTTCGGATCGCGTGGTATGTGAAAGTATTTATTTTTGTATCTGCTGAAACGTTTTATTCAGAGACGACATTCCTCCCTTCTAGTAGTAGTAGTAGTTTATAAAGCAAAACACGTCCCTATTCTGTATTACTGCAGAGGATAAAAATTACTTAAAGCAGAAAACTTACATAAACAATGATGACGGCCACCACTCGGTGTTTGGAAAGTAATTTTAGATTTTAATTTTATAGGTATTTTAGTTGTTTTAGCAGCATAATTTTCTAATAGGCCAACTATAATTAATTATAATCAGTTCTGTTTGATCTACATAATGGTGCGGGCAACTGATGTTTGAACGAAGTTGACCCGAACCCACAAATAAAATGGTGAATATGAGCTCCGCTCCCGAATCTCAGTTTCAAACATTCGGGCCCGCCGCAGCGTACTAAAAAGATCCCTTTACGGCATTCCTAAGTAGATTGGCTTCTAAATGAAGGTTATACAGGTACCTGCTAAAATATCAGCGCAATTTGACAACGCAACCCGTTTCAGTCAAACGCTCCACAATGCGGAACGAGTGAAATGTTGCCAATAAAAAAAGGTCAAACGGATGGCCTCAGGCTCGGTAAGGCTCGGTTTTCAATATCTCACGGCTCTCAACAGCAGGTACTGGGGTAACCTGTCAAATACATCCTCATTTCGCCCGTCAATCGACGTCGACTTTAGGATCCAGGTACAAGTTCAAAACAATAACCTTTATACTGCTCTGCACGTAGCTTAATCTACCAAGTAATTAAAACAAGAACAGGATTGTTTTGAAGCGAGTACGGATACAATGTACCGTTTTCACACAGAAACTGTGCTCCGTTTCAATCTCTTTGTTAGGGTACAGTCATTTGCACCAAAATGTAATTATTTGTAAAAATCTAACAGTAAAATGTACATATATTTTTTATATACCAAAACCGATTTTGGTCGTCCAATTTTTAATCGTGCTAGTTCTGCATCGCGGGAATCATAAAATAGTATTAACAATAGCCAAACTTTACAATCGCACGATATGCGTTCAAATTGGAACATAACTGTTGTTATATTAGAAAATACGTTCATGAGAAAAAAATGAATAATCTAATTCTTAAACAATTTGCGACGCTTATTGTACATCAGATAGATTAAAGCAATGTAAGAAGACCGAGTACCGAGATCTTGATTATACCTATATTGGATTAGTCGAGTCCATCTTCTTTTGTTTCTGGCTGCGTCCTTATTTTTATTTTCTTTTATTATCTCTGCCGACTTCAGTTCCCTGTAGGTATTTACTATAAAGCACTGTATGTTTCAAACATTGGTATCAAAGCTGGAAAGCCAAATTAATTCCAGTTTCTGGTAGGAACATGAAACATATCCACAATGGGTGTGTAAATCAATGATATGTCTTAATTTAGATGTATCGGGTATCGACTGGCGCAACTTGCATCGGACATATCTGACTACACAGAAGGTTCTATGCCAGTGAGACTGCCAATTCCGGTTGTGCTCACACAATCTCGCAAAACTATTTTAATTTCCTGCTGCGATAGATTTGGACGCATAGAATAGTAACTATTGTGAAAAATATATGCACGAGCCAAATGTTTAAGGATACCTCTGACTACCCTCCATAGATGCCTTTAATGATCTTGAGTTCCAAAGATACGAAGGAATATGTTTCGTGTCCGAGTGAACCGGATATTTTTTTAAAAACCCGAAAACAGAATTGTTAACACGCACAGCAATTATTTTAAATGTTGGTTGCTGCCAAATAAATACCAACTTCATACAAAAAATAATAATTTGATTAAAATTGGAAGCACACATACCAAAATCATGTTTAGTTTTCCAAATAAAATAGTGCGTCGATAAAATAAAAATTGTGCCTGCAGCTATCCTGTGTTATGCTTGCCGTATTTAGGTATTTTTCATTTATTCTTACATCAGTTCTGTTATATATTATGTATTTTGCTGTAGGGAAAATGTCTGGTACACGAAATATAGACGGTACACAACCATAACTGCTTGGCGATGACTTAAAGACGAACGCTGAATAGAGAGGGAAGCCTTCGGGTTATCCTATTCGATTTGCAATAGCTCTCGGGACTAATCCATTTGAGCGGCTCCAGATGTAGGAATCTGTGTATCCAAGTCCGTCAAATTCATCCAAATCGACTGGCTACGAGGTTTGCTACGAGAATAGGCACTCTCGTGCGTCTTCTGTAAGCAATATCGACAATACTCAGCGGACTCGATACTCTCAACAGACACATCAAAATTTCACTTCTCGGAAATGTCGATGTAATGATATTTTCAAGGGTATTTGCTCCAGAAAACATACATAAATACCAGACAATACAAAGGAAAGAAACTCTCTATGGGATAAATGGAGACGCCTAGATAATATGTATGCGAAAACCCTCTTTACACATATGAATAACACCCCCGTTTACCTGCAAAACGATATTGAAAATCGGGAAAGGCGATCCGTTTCACCTGTTTTTTTATTATTGAAACGTTTTACTTGTTCCGCATTATTGACTGTGTACTTAACGTTGACTCATTTTCTGTTTCTCAAATATATCAAAGCCATTTCAGCATCAGTGTCCTCATTTCTCGTTATGGCAATGCGAACGTGCGATGATGGTCGTACTTTTGTGCAAAATGACAAAAGAGATACCGCGCCGCTGGATTGTGTTAATAACTTCGAGCATTTTGGTAATCTATGCACGTGTCTCGCGTGAGTAACGTTATTCATCTGAAATAAATTGAACAACGATAATTTGGTTGGGATTTGTCGCTTTCGGTGATTTTCATCAACAGAAGTATGTACCGACTGAAACAAAAACTAAAACAGTACCACATAAATAAATATAGCAGACGCGTATTCAGAATAGAGTAAAATTATGTGTCTAAAACGCATTTTGGGTATTTTCGAATAAACAGCTTGAGCTCTGGTTAACTGTCATGGAAATTGCCAGCTCCTTTTCCCTTCTTTTTAATAACTTACCAAATATTGATTTTTTGGACGAAACTTCAAAAGACCGGCACATATTTGTAGGTACCCAATATATCACACAATGCCACGAGTGGCATAGACTATATACGAATGTCATTTATCCGCATTTGACACGATGAGATGATAAATGGCCTAGATTTTACACTCAATTCAAGCTTTTCGTGACAATGCATATTCAGGACATTGGTGTTGGATTTATATTGATTACTACTTACTGCTTTTTTAATTATACTCTCAGGCATTTTATAGATTTAGACAATTTCCAGAACATTCTAATTTCATATTTTTTGCAACTGAGTTTGACTGGTCCTTAAATTAACTAAAAAAACTTTTAGCCGGCCCAAATTTGTGTTCAAGTAAGTGGGCTAAACGAGCACACAGTATTTAGAGAAGGTCGCCGTAGTACCGACAGGCTGTAGGTGGTAGTAATTGCGCCGTTGGATGGCGGTGCACCGGAGTGCGACATCAGTAATTGCTCGGCGGGGGACAGTGACAGTCGCCTGATGAATGGAGCCAGTGGAAAATTCACTACGCGGAAAAACTCCCAGGCATTTCTGTAAATTAAACCCGGAGCTGAAACCTGATCTTGTTGCCTATCTGCTTGTACGTAGCTACTTTTCTAAAAGCTCTTCGAGCTGAAGTTAAGTAATTAAGTAATGAAACTCGATATAACTATTTGCATCTGTTTTTTTCTACAGCTTAAAAAAACAATCTAGTCTGTTTTTATTCCCCGTTTTAAAAGGTACCTATTAAGAAAAAAGATGATACATTTGTATTAAATTTTCGAAACATATCTATTCAGAGAGATAATAGTTTTTACTTAAATTATTGGAAAATCACTCATGAATTTTCATTCTCGCTCACTCGCGCTATCTAAACCTGGGTTTCTGTATGATTGCTAAAATAAGATAATCTCCTGAGAGCTTGCATCCTCACATCCTCAGCCCGGCTGCCAGCAGCGTTTCGGGTCAGACGTGGTTGTTTATTTGTGAAAATCGAATAATACTCTCTATATACCCGATACATTACCTACGGGCGCCGAGCTTAACCACGCGAAGGGTCCATGAGTAATAATTTATTACTGGCTTGGCTCTCATGGATGTATCTCTTCGAGCTTGAAACACGAGTATTTATACGTTGTTCGGGACTGTTATCAGGGAGCCGAAACGGGGTTTAATTTTCACTCTAATTTTGTATTCTGGCTTTGTTGAATTGAATGTTTGTGGTGCACGGTCTATATAATCGGAATTAGTATTTACTCGGGTGTATCTGCAAACAAGCCGGCTTGTAATGGTAAATTGGGTTCACAATAATTATTCAAATATCGCTTTTATTTCTTTATTGAATTTTTTTTCATTGGTTACTATCTACTCAGTGATTGACCCTATGAATTGATTAAGTTTCATTAAAATCAGTTCAAGCTATTTCTGCTTGATTCAGACTCTAATATCTACTTATAAATTACATTACCATATTTTATACATAATATTATGAGCTAGAAGTTTCCTTTCTTCTCCCTCTCTCAGTGTTCTCAGTAAAATTTTAAGACTCCAAAAGGCTTCCAGTGCAAATTCCTTCGAGACCGGCCATATATCTCTCAGCAACAGTGTTTTAAATGGGCCTCTACATCCATACCGTTTTCATTTGTTATGCGAATAAGGGATTGTATCTTTCTTGTTGTACAACAAATCTCTCTGGAGCTTTAATTGATTTACTTTTTTGTGGAGGTAATTTTGTGAGCACTGTATTATACAGTATACAACAAATTACTTACCTATACCATACCACTGCTGGTGTGAAATAAACAAAATGATATACATTATATAATACATTTTACCTAACAAAGTAAAAGTAGACAATTATTAAGTAAAAAAGGTATGAAGGCCTTTGTGCTGGTGGCATGATACTAGAGTTGACAAAGTTTTTTTAATTTATATTTTTTACACGTTGTTTATATAATAAACTGGTAAACTGTAAGCACATTTTAATTAATAGGTCAAATCTTATCTCATCACTCTCGGCCGTAAATTATTAGAGTAGGTATAGATACACTCATACTTTATCTGCTGTGCTGTGGGAAGTCGAGATACAACTATGACAGGTCTAAAGCTAGTCTTCTAGAACATTTGAGAGCAATGGACGTATCAGTGGGTTGGGCTCACTTCCTATTGTTTGTTTCACTCAACCATGCCCTGGTAAGAATTTAATCACTTTTTTGTTCAGTGCCAACATCGAGCTCTATAGCAGAAATGATTGCGTTCCCTTTCACGATGTCTCCACTTTATTGGGTTTTCATTCATTTCTTCGAAATTTTCAACCTGGAAACAAAGAGTCCATTATTAAAATTGAAGTGTTCTGTTTTTCTGTAGTGTCGGAAGTTTAAGGTGACAAATAAAGTTAATTCAGTTATTACTTTATTATTCAGTGACCATAAACACTGTTTTTATTTTGTAGCACTTGCTAAACTTTGCAGGTGGCTGGAACGGGGTCATCTTATAAATTATTAGACAGCAATGAAATACCTGCTATAGCTCTTGGAACCAGTTTGGGCCATCTTTCTGACGTACGTATTATAATTATGTAGGTAAACTTAAAGCAAGTAAACTTGCTTTATTTGTATAGCAATAAATATTACGTTTTTGGGATTTGGTAAAAATTAAAATTATGTAAAAAAAAAACTTGAATAAAATTTAAAATCTCTTAAAAAGTGCCTCATAAATATTGGATATATTGAATTTAGAACAACCCAGGCCGTCTAGACAATAACATGTACACACTTGTACCGACATTCAGGGTACAAGGCTGCTCTCAGTAAACCACTCGGTAGCCCGCGCCGTACAATGGGCTCTGGAGGCCGGCTACAGGCACGTCGACACCGCGCCCTTATACCGAGTGGAAGACGAGGTCGGCCTGGGTATCCGAAACTACCTCGCGATACAAGATACGAGAAACAACGTTTACGTCACCACTAAGGTAAGTTTACAACCCGCTAGCATGAGTAACGTAGGAGAGTTGATCCAAGTTATGGGACGAAGGTTTACGAGCAAAATGACATGATACTGCGCCACTGGTGGCCACATATTTTCAGGCTACGATGAAGTATTGGGGTTGCGGAAAAACGCAGATACTTTATATTTTTTCTGTGACCAGGAGACAGAGATCTTTGTAATTTAACTTAGTTATACAGCTGGTATGCTAAAGACTTGTATGCAACTCATTTACGTCCAAACTGAAGCTAGCTGATGGCTTTGATGTATCGCGTCGATAAAATGGCGCATTTGCGAGTTCAGTCAGCCAGGACGAAACAGCTTACTAGCTGACGGAAGCCTGCGAAGCTCCGAGTGGAATGGAAATTAATATGAAAGTTTTATCGCGTGGTGTGGTTGATCACGGATGCTATAATATTTATTTGAAACGTTATTCTCCGAATTCATATTTTATGACGTTTTAACATTCCATTGTTGGAATATACCCAGATTATTAAATAAACTCATTTGTAACTTTAGTAGAAACGGGGAACTTTGAAACTTCTGAACCGAGTCAAACAATTTTAGCGAATAGTTTGATTATTCCTGATTCCTCTTTGTTTTACATACGTCATATTATGTCGCGTACAACACTGAGACAGATCAGCAGGTAGTTTTGTATGCTTATATACCTACCTGGGTATCTAAAACGTTTTTTTATATTTCAAAGCTATGGATCGAGAACTACGAACGAGATGATGTTCTTCAGGCGTTGCGAAGGTCACTAAAAGAGTTGCAGCTTGAATATGTTGATCTCTACTTGATGCACTACCCTTTTGCATATAATGTAAGTTTAATAATAACATGAATAAAAGACTGGAAATCAGCTTAAAATCACAGCATTGAGAGCACTGGTGCCCTAGTGGAAGAAGGGTTCAAATCCAAACGTGCACCAATGAGTTTTACTATCGAAAAATGTATGTGCGCCATATTACACTCAAACGGGAAAGGAAAATATCGTGAGGAAACCGGCATAACGTAGAAGTAAAAAGTTCGAAATCATGTGTCAAGTGCACGAAAGACACCTCTCTGAGGCGCACCTTTTCACCACACACTGGTCATATAGAACCAGTAAAGGTGAAGCTCAAAACCTTGTTTCCTTATAGGCAAGGTGCATCGGTTGTATTGTTTATAATTTAAATAAGTCGTGTAAGTACCATATTAACAGATCCCTGTAAGTTATTTGCCGGATGTAATTTAGATCTGACGCAGATGGTTAGCACATCCAAAATTAATAAGCTTCAGTTTCAGAACATCATTTTCCATGTTTTATTTTCTATTTTCAGTTTCGATTTACTTTCATAATACCTCTAGCAAACAAACAAATTGTATCACAGTGCTCCGGGCTCTCACATTACGACAGCCAATAACATCCGCTGTATTTTTCAACCGCCTAGCGCTCATTGGCTCATAGATATTGTGTATTGTAGTGTACAATAACAACGGAATTGTGCGACGCGACTTGTCTTCTTTACCGACACAGCGAGCTTGCATTGCTCTGCATTGCTCTGTTTTGATTTTTACCGACCATGTCGACTGAGATTTTTCGATTTCACATAGATGGCGCTGCGGACCAATGTTGCTAGCTTGACACAAATGCTTGACACTTTCATTATTTTCTCTCTGCTTCTTATTTTGTCTAAGTAGGTACGTATTATATTATTAATCCTTATGCTATGATTCTGCCTAAAATCTGTTTCGTTTTTGATTGTAAATTCTTTTCTTTTATTGTATTTTTTAATTTTCTTTTCTTTTTATGTATGTATACTGCGTTAAAGTAATTTATTAATTGTTTTTGTCTGCCCAGTGGCGTCACCTAGGCTCTGCCTGAAAACCAGTGCTGCTTGGCGTGGTAGGTTCATACCTATGCCGCTAAGTAGCAAAAGCTGAGTCAGGGCCTATTTGGCATGACATCACGGAACATACCTACAGCGCGATCATTTGTGTTGGATTGTATTTTATTTTATTTTCTTTTTTTTGTGCCCACTCGTTATTATGTATATTATGTTTGTCAAAGTTCCGTTCTGTGTATGTTGTGTTAAATAAATATATTTTCTTTCTATTTTCTTTCTTTCACATCCCCATATCAAGGGTAGGGTCGTGGGTTCAAATCCTACTCGGTTCATAACTTTTGGGACAGTGAAGAGTAGGTCAAGTCAACCTTTGTTGTTTCCAGAAAGACGGCTCCGTAAGTTTGACGGATTATCTCACAACTTGGAGAGGGATGGAAGATGTCAAAGAGTTGAACCTTACTCGATCTATCGGAGTATCAAACTTCAACTAAACTCAGATGAAGAGGCTTTGGAGTAACTCTAAAATAAAGCCCGCGGTTTTGCAAATTGAGGTTAGTGCTTTAAAATCTAGAGCAAGCTATAAACCTGACTTGAAGTTATATGGCAGGTATATGGGTTGCTTTAAAGCAGAGGTTCCCAACCTTTATTTTCTTATAGACCATTTTCAATATTTTGCTGGTTCCGGTGGATCCCCCGGCCCCACAGCTAGATTTTTACTATATTCTAAGTCGACAAAAATATGGAGATAAGTTCAACCTATGGACATTCGCGTTGCAGCAGAGTTCCAATCACGAATTAACAGGCTTAAAAAAGTTTTTAGTTCTTCACTCTTGATATATTTTCGTGAACCCTTGCTTACAAGTTGTGAACCCCCATTTTTTTGACACGCCATTGTAGATCCCCGTCCAGTCTATATTACCGTGGACTCTTGGGGGTTTTTGTGGAGCACGTTTGGAATCAATGCTTTAAAGTATGAACACACGCTGTATTCAGAGAAAATATCTATAAAGTATTTATTATCTTGTAAATCTCGTTTTAACCCGGTTATAAAATATTCCCCGACACTAACAGGAAAATTCCCGCAGTAAAATTATTGACGCTTCTTTATTTTAATTGGAGAGGACGAATTACCGTATCTGAGAGATTTGTATTTTTATCGCGATTGTTATTGAAAGCGACTTTTACAATTAATAATGGAGACCGTATTTTTTTTATTAACTTTTCATATTCTCATATTAAAAACAACAATAGCTCAACTTTGTCACAGATCTAAAAATTATAATTATGGCAGATATTTCAAACAATGCCATTGCTTTTTTGTAAACAGACTCAAATTTTTTTGATTGTTTTCAGTGGTTTGGTTTCTTTGAAGAAACTACTGATACTATTTTTTCCTTAGGGTGAAATACAAACCCACAACCTAATTCGGAGAAGCCAGAACTGAGCTATACGAGGCGGCTTATTGAGAAGAAACTTGTCCTTTAGCACGCTGATAGGGCTTACCTAGAGTTAGATACTAGAGTACTATACTTAGAGTTCAAATTGAACGATACCCGTGCTATAGGTGGTAGGACAACAAATAGCTACAATATAAAAATAATATAAATTAATTTAAGAGTAGGTATAATTCTACCTACCTACTTGACTAATAATATTGCAGCCCACTTGTGGTTGGTCTCTCAAAAGTTCGCCTTCTGCGCCGCGCCGTATAGATCGTGGGTACGATCACACGAGAACACTCTTTTTATTGTAAACACAGATGTTTGTTCTCTGTCTGGGTGTTATATTGAACTCTAAGCATGTATTTACAACAAAAAATATGTATATAAGTAGTTTTATTAGTAAAGTTCCCATAGCACAAGCTTTGTCTAATTTGGGGCTAGAAAGTGTTGTGTAGTTTGTCTATAATATTTATTTATGTGTATTTTTATACAGGTGAATCCAACAATAACAGAAGAAAAGCTGATAGACTGGTGCCAGGAGAAAGGAATTGTAGTGATGGCTTATACTCCCTTTGGAGCGATACTTGGGCGGAAAAGCGATGCACCGCCGCCCAGAGCTGAGGATCCTCTTCTGCAACATTTGGCCAGCAAATATAAAAAGAACGTGCCTCAAATACTGTTGAGATACCTGGTATGTAAAAAATTGGTCAGCATGAAAATACAAAGATTTTTACATTTTAATTGAAAGAGAAAATACTATGACTTTATGTAGGTATAATGATCTTTTTCTTCTTAAATGTAAGAGGTTTAGTGATGAAAACTAAAAAAAAGTATCAAGTTCGGACACTGTTCCACTTACTATAATATTATACGCGTATGTCTAAAAACTGCGTATTGGCACGGTATTTTTTTGTGAATTAGAAGAATCTTAAAAGTATAAGGTACTTGAACATTATTATACACTCTTGAGAAATCCACTGCTGGATAGGTCCAAGTGGGAGTACTACGGTATTCCCCAGAACAGCCTTCCTAACCTAACCCCAATCGATCGAATCGAGAGATTCGGAATCAGAAAGCTATTCTGCACGGTAATGTCTATAAAAAGCAACACCGTTAATGTAAAAACAACAGCAAATATCGGCGAAGTGAATTGTTATTATGGTAACGAAATGAATAATAAAAGGTATCGAGTGCGCGTTTTGTTTTATAAAACAGAAAATTAACTATAGTCACTGCGTTACCAACTGAGTCGTGTGGCCATAAATCATTTGACTATGTCTATCTCGCTCGCACTTGTGGGTCTTATGGAGCCGCATAGTGATATGCGTAAGATGATTATAGGTGCATATCGATAAGAATAAAATCAGATAAAAACATGGTAGATAGTATTGTTGCCCTGGAAAGAGACAGTTGACGACTCAGTTGGTAGCGCGGTGACTATATCAATTTCTTTTGTTTCAGGTAGATCGCAAAGTGATTCCAATAGCTCGTTCTATGAATAAAGGACGTATAAAAGAAAATGTTAATGTGTTTGACTTTAGTCTCACGGATGAGGAAGTACGACAGATGTCAAGATTCAACACTGACTACAGGCTGCGAACAGATACGTACGTAAAGTTTTATAGACATCCGAACTTTCCGTTTAAGAAGAAGAATGTGACAGATGCTGAGATCCAGCATGCTATTGATTGTATTGTGGAGAACTGAATACATGCCTTGTACAAAATGTAAGTACTTTGTACAAATGAGTTGTACTACACAACAAGCAGGTACTAATAAATAGATAAATAAATAAATACCTATTGTGGACTATTCACACAACACTACCCAGCCCCAAACTAAGCAGAGCTTGTACTATGGGAACCAGATAGCTGATATAATACTTGAATACATTTTTTTTTGTAAATACATACTTAGAATACAATATAACAGCCAGACAGAGAACAAACATTTATGTTCACCACACAAATACTGGCGTACAGTCCACAACAGCATGTTAGTAAGTTATCCATGCCGCCACTAGAATAAAATCAAATAATATCTACCTATTTTTAATTAGAGGTACCGGGAGCAGAAATCTAAGAAGTTGCTTGCCAGAATAAAGTAATATTTATATGTGTATCAACACTGTCAAAGGTCTCCTCTTTGCCCCTCAGTGGGACAATGTAGATAGGTTAACGAAATAAATATGTATTAATTATTTTAGTGTTAGAGTTTTAAAGATACCTAATAATATTATACATTTAAACTATCACAAAACATCTATTATTTTATGAAATCTGCACAGTTTCACCCATTTCAGTTCATTAGGCCTACCACAAGCTCTGTCTGGCTCTATCTCTAGCTCTGGTTTTGAGTCTGTGTGAGTGTTGACTAAATAAATTCTAATTCGAAACGTCACATATACAGTATAAAACACTGGTGAACACTCACATAGACTCAAAACCAGAGCCAGAGACAGAGCCAGACAGAGCTTGTCTGCATTTTAGTTTGGTGCACCCGCACAAACATATCACCGAGCAAAAATTTCGAGACAGTGTGAACAATGAACATTTTCGATTTAATGAAACGAGTTCTAAGTGTCGACTGCTTCCATACCAAATTCGTAGCCAAGTGTCACATTTTGCAAGTATATTATTTCGTTTTCGAAACTCACTTGTCAAATTTGTATTCACACTGTCTGGATTTATTTTGAAGATTTTAATTTTTTTTTATACAACTTGCTGATAGAACAAGCATACTATACCCCACCTGATGTTAAGTGGTAACCATTGCCTATTAACAAAGCTTTGTCTCGTAGGTCACGCACACCCTTCAAATAAACACAGCAATGCTACTTCACAGCAGAAATAGGCATGGTGGTAGTACTTCCCCGGACGGGCCTTCACAAAGAGCTCTACTACTACCGCTAATAAATAAATACTGTAACAATATTTATTTTTAATGCTAAGTGAATTAAATGTAAATAAATATTGTTACACCTTTTATTTATTACACGATTGAGTTTACGCGTAAGTAGCTTATTGGACCGAAGCACGGAAATTATGATATAATCCACTTACCAAAAAATATTGTTGAGCTCGTAAAGGTAATCTAATTCGATATTTTTTGTATTTGGTAACTTGTGAAAAGAAACCGGGATATAAATTTAGTAAGATCTTGGTATTATTATAAAAGAAAACAACTGTAAATTAGATTGGGAATGTAGTTGTTTTCTATTATATTATACCAAAATCTTACTGTTATCTTCATTTAATAGGCAATTGTGTTTTGTGTGATGGAAAAAAGAAGGGTTTCCTAAGCAGTCTTACGAAACCCTGTATTTAATATGCGCAGTCATTTGAAATTCTACTTGTTAGAGTACCGCAAGTTATACCCACACTGATTTTAAATTAATTTGCCTCAACCAGCTTTATGCTTCAATTCAATCGAGTGAAGCGAGCATTTCCAATAATTAAATAGCTACAGCCTATCTCAAAGGAGTTGTGTTAGCTGTTTTAATCTCCTTAGTATTATGTAATTGAATTCTTTTAACCGCGGGTATAAAGGGAGCTCCGCGTCTTTTATCTAAGCCTTAAGGATTTCGGATCACCTAATTGATTCGAGCCAGGCTTTGTTGCTCCTTACAGTATAAGCCGATACCTCCATTTATATATACGGTGAAGCCGGGAGACTTTATCTGAAGCTAAATTGAGAACGCTTGCTGTAATTTTGTTTAGAAAATTAATCAACTTTATAGGAATCCTCAAGTTATATAATATAGAGTATAATAAAGTTAATCGCTGAAGATTAAAAAAAGTGGATTTTTTAAAACAGTAGCATTAGAAATCATTAAATAACGAAGGCCGTAGCTTTAAGTGCCATTAAATGAAACTGTCCTAAAATTATTGCCACTTAGCGCAAAGCCATTCTACGAGCCAGTATTTTTATTTCAGAAAAACAAGCAAGGAGGCTTTTTATCTCGCACAAAGGAGCCTATTTACATATTAAATTTAAATGAATACCGGTTTCCAACTAGGTATATTCCGCCAAAGCATATAATTTTGCTGCTATAGCCTAGAGTAGATGTAATGAATATTTGCTCTTACGAATGAGGTTATTTTTATGCCGTGTAAAATGAACAAATTTAGCGGGTTATTTCAGGCACTGTGCAATATTATTGCTGGACTGCGGTCCGGCGGTCGGCGGTCCAACAATGAGTCGGCGGCACCCGCTCTGTAACAGGCTACTACTGTTATGAAGCTGCCTAATTATTCCGGCTTTATCGTCGAATGCATCGTTGTTTGGTATTTTGAGAGTTGTTTATTTCTGAGAAAAGTAAAGGGGAGGTTCGGTTGGTTCTAACATAAATAAAGTGCGGTGACACGAACTAATTGGCGTCATTATGCGAGGATGGGCCGGCCGGCGCGCGCGGTGTCGTCGACGCTGCCAACCCCGCCTGTGCCGAACGCCGCTCTTTTCAGTATCGTTGCTTAATTAAACAAAGGTGGATTCATTTATCATCCTCTAATTACAAAAGGCGTATGATTAGCCGATTATTAGTTGAGTTCAAGATAATTCGCCTGTCGTGAATTCTGTGCGCGTAATTTAGTCGTTGTGCCTTTTTGGTGGGGATTAATTAGCGTTCTTGTGAACGGCGGGGTAGTTAGGAGCGATCAGATTTTCTCAGGTAAATAAATGGTGCGGTGAGCAATGGCAAGGGGGAAGGGGGGAGGTAATGGCCCACACGAGTGTGTGTATAAATGTGCGAGATCAGCGCGCGACCGCGACCGCCAGCAACGCCGCTAAACAGATATGTAGCGTGGTTCCCGTCTACTAATTACAGCTTCAACCTAATCAAAACCTTCAGATATTAATCTCAAAGCACACTGATTTATTCCTCATAACACGATCACTTTTGCTGAAAACATTGTTTTCATTTTAATATTGCAATCAAAATACTTGCATCGCTGTTAAATAAATGAGCTTTTTAATGGCGAAACAAGCAACAACAGTTTAGGACTTCGTCATGAGTTAAACGAAGCCAGGAAATCCTGCATAAGTTCGTTACAATTTGTAAATCAAATTTGGATACAAAATCCAATTATTGACATAAAGCCTTGTCCGTTAATGGCCTGCGCACCCTAGGCCGCTGGCGAACGCGATCAGTGAAACGCTGTCAAATATCGCTGTCAAATCTCATATTTAACAGCGTTTCATTGATCGCGTTCGCCTGCGAACTAGGTGTGCGCAGGCCTTAATTTATCCAGAATGTCAAAACCAAATTACTTTTTCATTATCAAGATGTCCGGAACGTAATCACAAAAGAGACACTATACTTTTATGATGGCAAAGGCTCGTTTTCCTTTGCCTTGTTGTCTGTAGGTATGTAAACTACTCAAAATTCAGGAAGCCTTTTGTTGTCGAGGCTTCTATTCAAGATTCGTAAGACAGTGGATCCCGGTGATGTCAGTTGGAATATTAACAAGGGACGGCGCCTCTTGACAATCCTTTAAGCGGGGCAGCACTATACAGTCCTGTATGCTGTACAGGACTTTGACAGGGACGTCAATTCTATTTGAATACCACCAGAGATAAAATCTTAACTTTAGAATGGGTATTGGAGATGGGAACATCTTGTTAGTCTGATATAAGTATCGTAGTTAGTTCAATTTCTACACTGATTCATTCTTGTTTTGTTTAAAAGAAGCAAGAATCGACTCGGGTCTATCTTTGACATAAGGTAAGGTAAGGACTTCGGTAATGATAAGTTGCCCGCAGTTGACCCTTGTCCATAAACGTAGAACATCTGTCTCACTGCGAGTGCCTGTAACTGGCACCTAGGTACACTCGACCCTAAATTGAATTACTTGTTCAGTTAGTCAAGTCCAAGTCAGAACCAAATTGTAGTCACTAATCTATAGGCACGATGGTGTATATAATCTTATGTATAAAAAACAATTGCTGTTCGTTAGTCTCGCTAAACCTCGAGAATAGCTTGACCGATTTGGCTAATTTTAGTCTTGAATTATTTGTGGACGTCCAGAGAAGGTTTAAAAGGTGAATGAGTAGGTATGTTTTTTTTAATGGAAACAGGGCAATCGAAGTCGCGGGTGGCCGCTAGTATACATAATATATTCCAAAGTCCGTTCCCGTGTACTTAAACAATTTCGTAACACATCATAACTTTGACCATGTTTGTTAATATTCTGGACCAAATACCCAAAGTAATAAAGTAATTGAAATGTTTCAGTTCACTGCAAAAAATTCCTTACTGTTTAAATTAATTTTGAGCAAAATAAAATGCCGACCAGGCAATACGCTTTTCATGTAAAATGGAATTATTGTGGAGGCAGACACAACAGGCTTATGCACCCTCATGAATTTATAACATACGTCTTCTTACACTAAGAAGATACAAAAGCACGTAAAGTATATATCTGTATGCAATGTACGTAGGTATGTGTGTGGAAACTTGTAAATAAAGTTGGTTCTCTTGAGCCCAAAAGCTAGGATTGTAACATAAATCCATCCTTTTAAGTTAGATCACGTTCAACAAATGTTTGCCAATCGAACACACGAGATCTAATAGAAGACAAACGTATTGAGGCTCTGATTTTCATGATTAATTTCACTAATGTTACGTTATGTGGTTAGCAAACCTTTAAAAAAAAATCATGATTTGCATACATCTAGCCGTGCAAAAATCAATTAAAAAATGTTTCGTTTAATAAAACAATGTTTTTTTTTAATGATCTATTTCAACTCTAATCATACATAATCCTTTGTTAAATTTTCGTCATATTTGGAATAGCTGCAGTAAATCATTTCCTTCTCTGCAAAACCATCTGCATTACAAAGTGCAAGTGGAAATAGTTTGACGGAGCGTGTCGACTTTAAGGCAGCTAACAGAGAGAATAAAGCTACTTCAGGAAATGGAATAAATCTTGTTTGTCTAAATAGACTTCCGTGATAGGTAGCGAAGCGTGCGATGCGATTCGCGAGTTAGGCCTGGATTCACTATGCCTTTCCCGCGTGGACTCGTTTCGACTGTCTCAGAATTTGGAGCAGTTCCTCGCCGTCTGATCTAGCAGTGTAGTGAAATTGGAGTGATCTTTTACAAAATGTATGGGACCATTATGCTGTTGGCACACCATCGACACATGCAACAGAGGTAATGAAACTCTACCTAAGGCTGAATTTAGGTGGCAAACTTTGATTGAAAACTTTCCTTGGCGGCCGATTGGTGGTTATTTTTTTACTGAGCTTCGAACTTGATACCCAAGCCTATCTTTTAATTAAAGGATCAATTAAAAAAGTTGATGCCAAAACTCCGTTCATTATTTCACTTCACTGAATACAGACCTACAGATCGATCGATACACAGATACCTAAGTACTAATAAACTAAAGTTTTTGGAGAGAGCGTTGCTTTTAAAATGCGAATTACATCTCAAAAGTTGGAGAATAAAGTGGGTAGCTTTGAATCGCGAAATAAATCTTGTGTCGTGTAAATAAAGTCCCGTTGTGGGTAGCGAGGCGTGCAATGTGCATCGAATAGCGTCAATCGGCGCAGCGCTGACTGCGACGATTTGCGCGCGTGTGGGGAAGCCTTTTGTATCCCGAATGGTTCTATCTGTGATTCTATGGTTAAATTGTTAGTTTGCTACGAGTACCGTACGGAAACTTGTGTGTTGCAATTTAATTCAAATGGAGTGTATGCAATGCAACACGCTTCATGCTTCTAGACTTGTGCTCATTGAAATGGTTTCTCGGTGGGCATGTTTAGTGAAGCCATGAAATTTCTATAGGCTGAGATTAGAGTTCAATTCAAACAGGTTAAAAAAAATACTGCTAATAAAATGAGAGTGAAGTAGCTCAGTAGGCTACGTACGTTTACGTTACCTCCATAAACGTAATAGGAATCAAACCTTCAAACTGAAAAATAGAATTTTATAGTGAGTTAGTGAGCATCTCAATTTTACAGTGGTTGGCGAATACGCGCGATGCTATGTGGCGTAAAATCAATGCTCTAACGAATCCACCGAATCAATTTGTCTAAAATCAGTTGACCATTGCATTCTGCAAAACGTTAACACGAAAAGCTTTAAAACCAGATTCACGCTGAATATAAAAAATACTTCACAAAACTCCATGTTTATTCATTCGAATCGGCACTTGATTTTTTTTGAAGTTGTAACTTTGTTACGAACACAATGCGCAGCCTATTTATTCTTGTCTAAAATGCATGTAAACGGTCGACAGTACGTTTCAAAGCGTTGGCATTGGCAATAGCGTTTTATTGGAGAACAGGACTGCACTCTGCACTTATAGCCTCACGGGATTCGTCTAATGACTTCAGCGAAGTAAAAGCGGACTTTACATCTCAATGAGACCCAAAGCTGTAGTAGAGATTGAAATATTTGGAAATTACTTTTGTGTGACGCTACTGACTATTGATTAGTTTTTTTAATCTAGGATTTATGTTGACACCGAAGGAGGTACTTTATTGGAGGTTTATTTTACTCATCAACGAAATAAAATAGGAAAACTCCAAATCGAATTAAACCTAATTTTGGAACACAATTTTTCGTTAACTAAGTTTTTAATAAATAAGAAGTTTCCTGCATGTAGGTACCTACTAATAGATTTAAAAAATATTTGGAATAGCCCCGAAAATCCTTAGTTAGCCTCTGTTCAGTAGGGCCGGCCGTCTCGCCGCCCTACTGACTCGCGACACGCTCTGAAGTGCACAACTGTGCCAGAATCCGAGCACTACATGCATTCTTCACGATTGACAGACTTTTCGCTTTAGCTCTCACTATAAATTTGTTTTAGCTGACACTCGGATACTCCAGTCAAGTTTTTGATAAAATCCGCAGACTGTAGGCACTCCATATACTTTTTGTTTAACTAAGTAATTATGAAATTGGAGCACGGTATTTTCGCAATCATAGCGCTGTATCGCCAAGTGGAGCGCAGCTTGCGTTCGATTTAAATCCAATTACGTGCAAGAGTCGATTTAAGCTGAATTAGCAATTCGTATAAAAGAAGCGAACATTCCGATCTCATTCGGCCAGTGTGAAACAAAGGCGACTTGGATACCTACAACTAGCATATTGCCAGAGGGAAACTCTTCCTGGCATTGTCTTCGCAAATCTTGTTTCGTTCATAATTGTTTCAATACAGATGAGTCTTTTTACTTTACAGATTATTTGAAGTGAAACAAATTAACTTTCTTACTATCTGTTTTAAAACATTCAGTTATATAACATGGTTAATGAGAGCACTGGTGGTCTAGTGATAGCGGCCCCGCCTTCCGATCCTAAGGTCGTGGGTTCAAATCCAGTCATGTTGTGTCAAGTCACCTATGTTTTTCTGTTGAAAAATGTATGTGCACTATACCAGTGCCAAAACGGTGAAGGAAAACATCGTGAGAAAACCGGCGCGCGGCGTGTCGTAGAACCTAAAAAAGTTCGAGCAACACGTGTCAAGCGTCACGCAAAAAGGGCCTACTTGCGAAAACCAGTCCACATACCAAGTTCCGATGATGAATTTGCCAAATTTTTGACAAAACGACAGTATATTACAGATATTGTTTATATTAAACCTAATACCCCAAGTTCATTGCTAATAACATGCGAAGACAATATTTAATATGGTATTTTATAATTAAAATGGTTTCTAACCCGACAAAAGAGGATTAGCCGCTGTGAGTTTAGACCGTACCTACAACTATTCAATATTCATGGAGCGACAACGGGGTGGTCGTTAAGCTCAACCGACCTCACAACTAAATGTACTCGAAATCAACTCGGCGCAAGTAATTTGCACACATTTTCGAGAACAGGTTTGCAGAATTTTAAAGTGTTTGTCTTGGTTTTGGTAGTGTTGGGAATAGTAAATTGGAAAATGTGTTGTTCAATTGTTGGAAACTGTATTTTATGAAATGATTTTCTAAAGCTTTGCGTTCTGTGGTCTGTGAAATGCTGTCATATTTGACATCGTTTCAAGTACCTACCTAATTTCAATGTTTATTCAAGCTAAATAAAATTACAAAAATAGTTTGAGCCTTTGGCTTTGCGAATAGGTTTTTCGTTTCGCTTTGGTGCTGAAATTTATTAATTTAAATGCGCACAATATGTTTGCGCTTAGGACGCGTAGACAAGCCGTGGATTCTATGATGTCCACGTGGGCGCAACAAGCTTATAACTTCGTGTTAAAGTATATTTATGTGCCGTTCTAATTATATGTAGCACCAGGAAGACGGAACATAGCACAATAAGGCAATGCTAGACCGACTACTGTAGGTACTATATTATAGTTCTCGATGCACTACGCTTGCTAATGCGCACACCGTGTGAAATCATCTGGAAATGCTACGATATGCTACGAACACGCTATGAAATTCAAGCTCAAAGAAATAACAGGCATATCTTTTAAATGTTTGCTTCTATTATTTTCTAACTAAAAATAGCAGCAACACGCGGACTTCCGAATGAGTTCTTATTCAATAATGCATAGAAAATCACGGGGCAAATGTTCATGAATTAAGTTTTTCATTGAAATTCGTAGTACTAAAAGTTAAAAGCACTCAGAGCGACCGCTATAATAGCAGTTCTTACGTTGTAGTACGGCGATTGCCTGATAATAGACCGCCGACGCCCGTTCCCGGCACACGTGACTAACACGAGCTAATGGTGAATCTATTAGAAAGCTATTTTGGGAAGTGCTAAGTTCTAAACAATAGTAGATGGCACGGAATTTTAGAAGTAAATTTGTTCGTTTAGTTGTTCGTGTACTATTTTTTTCAAATTCTTTTTTTACTAAAAATTTACTAGATATAAAGAGCAAAGTTCAGGGGTTGGTTCTTATAAGTAAAGGCTCGAACACACCTAGTTCGCTGACGGTAGCGATCAGTGAAACGCTGTCAAATATCGCTGTCAGATTTGAGATTTGACAGCGATATTTGACAGCGTTTCACTGTTCGCTACCGCCAGCGAACTAGGTGTGCGCAGGCCTTAAACCCAGTGTCCGTTTGAAGCTTCATCGTCCGTCGCCCACTCGGTCCTTCCATTAATTAATGTTTGCTTCAATTATAACGCTCGGAAACATAAAAAATATCCTTGTTTTAACATTTTTCCGTGAAAGGAAACTTTAACGAGTTCTCGTGAGATTCAACGCGTCCAGAACACCTCTGTTGCAGAATTGCAGAAGCTACGAAAATCAATAGCGCGTCAACAAAAACTTTACGAGGGCTGCTTTATTCCTGTGGGCTTTTCACTTTAGAACTTTGTTGCAAATTCTTCAGCGCTGTTCTAAGTAAAAAGTTAGCTTCCTATATTTTTTGTAGATCTACAACCAGCTTTGTGTTGGGTGGCGCACTTCCAGACATTGTGCCTCACGCTTGTTTCGATAATGCATTTTCAATTACTTAGCATGCCGCTGTTTCCGTGCTAGCTTCAATATTGCTTACAATATGTTTCAAGAAAATGAAGGGAGAGGTTTTGTATCACATATTTTTTTGGCAGATTGACACTGATTTTGATCGTTCTCTAGATCTTTTCGATCTGCATTCTAACTTCAAATAAAAAAGGAGATACCTACTCGCGGGAAGTCGATGGATGGAAAGGGCTCATAATCGTTCTTCCTGGAAATGTGTAGGGGAGACATATGTCCAGCAGTGGACTTCTTCAGGCTGATGATGATGATGATGATGATACCTACGCGTAAGTAGGTAGCTATATGTAGCTTAACTCGTTTGTTGTAACATACTGTGGATACTCAGTACTTAAAAGTATTTTTTATAAAAGTACAGCTGGCTCACTAGAGCTAGTAATAATAAATAAAAAACCTCTCTTAATTAAAACACCTAAACTTCTTTGACTAGACTAATGGAATTTCACTTGTATGCAAAGACGCAGGGGACTTGTGTAATGAGCGGAATTCTAACTATGTGCAAATTACTAGGCAAAAGGTGGGTGTGCTAACCACATTGTTTGGTCTTGGCTCTAATTACCCCTGATTGAGAAGGGTGTTCTTACTCGTATGTCGTGAAATGACATACATTAATACATAAAAAAAACCGTGTAGATTTCGTACTTATAAAACGGGTTTATTAAGATATGGAGAAATAAGTAAACGCCTTGGAAAAAGTCATAAGTTGTTGTTTGAGGTTTTGATTAGAAAATTGGTATACCTACCTTGCTTTAAATTTTTTATTACCTTGGTAAGCCAATAACCATGCACCCGTTGTACGAATAAAATGAATATGTTTGTTTATCTTATATCCTTTTTATCAACGCAAACCGACTTCTTCGCAAGCAATCATGCGCATTCTCTCGTAAATCAAGAATGACAGGTTCAAACACATTTTATATTCTTTTTCAGTCGCAGTGAGGTGTAGGTTGTAATTGCCGGTGCTTGCGGGAAGGCTGGGCTGCAACTCTAATTACTAGAGCCCATTGTATATGTAGAGTACAACACGATTTAGAGACGCCAGGAGATAAAACCAGCCATTGCAAAATTATTGTTAACGAATCTCAAAAAGATAGTGTTTTAAATTGATATTCAACATTAACCGTATACTGTATAATAGTAGATTGTTATACAAGGGCAGTAAGTGAGCTTTTGCAGAACAAGATCCTTTTTGGCGCCCGTGCGAGCGCAGCTCGCAAAGGGCGCTAATGGATCGAGTGTACCCGAGATATTTAGATGCCTGAGCGAGCAAAGCGAGCGAGGGCAAATATAGTTCGAGGGTGCAAATAGCTACTTATGACCGAGGTAAGCATTCTACTTTACATCATTCATGCGAGGTAAATTTTTAACTAGCTGATGGAACAAACATATGGCCCACCTGATGTTAAGTGGTAACCATTGCCTATAGCAAAGCATTGCCTCGTAGGTCAAGCACGTCAGGAACGTGCCCTACAATGCACTGCCCTAAGACCATCAACTTGAGGCATACGGATGTTCAGCCTCACGTGTCAGTGATTTCACCGGCACCCATACCCTTCAACTCGAAACACAGCAATGCTGCTTTTCGGCAGAAATAGGCTTACAATACAACAATAACACAACATTTATACGGGTATGACAAAATGTAATTTTAATTAGAGAAAAATAAAATTACAATAATAATATAAGTATTATTATAATTACACTATTAATTTTATTAAAATTAATAGTAATATCTACCCAGTAGGTATCTGCTAAAACAGTCGTAGACGCACACCTATGCACACATCTGTGAGCTACTATATCTTTTCAGTAAAAAGTTTTCATATCATTTTGTAAGAAACGAGATTGTTTCACCAAGGAGGTTTGTATAGCTCTTGAACTGTAATGAACCATCACCAAGGAGGTTTGCATAGCTCTTGAACTGTAATGAACCATTACGTATCAAGCATAGTGTGACGGTAAAAGTGATTTGAAAATGGAACGCATTTACAATGCACTGGGCTGCACCTGCACACGCCTACTTACACAGCCTCTTTGCGCTAAAGAAAATCCTATTTACTGAGCATGTATGATGTAAATACTATTGGTTTCATTAGATGGCTTAGGTGGAAATCAAACCCACTGCCTACACAGCAGATGGTACTACCAACAGAGCTATGTAGGGTTTACTTACCTCTAATTCTATAACCATTAAACCCTCACCATAGGTTGGAACACCCAGTGTAGGAAGCAAGTTTTTTCTTTCTCTCTTTCAGTTCTTTGATATAGGTACTCTTGTTAGTCATAGAACTTTTTTGATTAGTAAAACCATCATCACCATCATCATCATCATCAGCCTGAAGAAGTCCACTGCTGGACATAAGCCTCCCCTACAATTTCCTGGAACGATTCTGAGCCCTTTCCATCCACCGACTTCTTGCGATCTTAATTAAAGAAGTATAGGATCTTAGTAATAGGTTCAGTTTATTAATAGAAGAATAATAGATAGAGTTGGTAGGGAGCCTCTGGGTGGTGTAGAACTGTGGTATGCCCCATTGTTGGTATATGTACACCCTCTAATTGCTACACACAACGGAAGCACTGATGGAAGTCGTTTATCCTATGCTCGTATCTATGCACTTTTTATTGACTAACAGGAGTTTGAACGAGCTTCAATTGGATTTACGTAGCATTCGGGATTGATCGATTCGAGCTTCTACCTAAATTCGTTCGTTTGTGGGTTGAAGGATTAAAGAATACTTACATAAACAGCGCTCTCGTTGCCATTGAGATTGGCGCTATTGAGTACCGTAAATACAGCCAAAAAAAAAATACGTGTCAGTGTTGCCACAACGCACCACGGGGTTTTGCTCCAAAGGAAAATGTGAATCCACGTTTCGTGTTCCACAAAGTCGGGTCCGCACTCGTAGATAGAAAGATAACCCTTTATGGTGGACAAAACAAAGTACAATCTAATCGGGAATTACAATAGTAACCTAAACCAGTTTCAGCCTTTATGACTCGACCTTTCTATTCACTGGACATGATTATTTACATATTTAATGGGGGTACCTACATAGATAGTTTATTTTCCTTTCGTAATAGCCGCACGCTAATGAAACAATCTACTGATATAACATCGTTATTTTTAAACCATTAATACCTACGGGAAGCAATGCTTTGTTATAGACGGCGGTTACCTACCACTTACCATCAGATGGGCCATAATAGGCTTTAGTAACGTATTGTATAAAAAAAAATGTATTTTAGTCATTATACAATATTTTACCCTTGACTTACACAAATACTGACAAATTTTAAAATACCTAAATTTCATCATTTAAAAAAGTATATAATGTGAGAGTATAGTGGTTATTATTACACAACGAGCTGGTATGCCCGAGCTTTGCTCGGATTTTTCGATCTTACTAACAGCGCCATCTGCTGGAATAGCTAAAATAAGCTAAGTTGATTAATAGATAAAGTTGATTATTAAAAACAATAAAAAAAGATTTTCTAAAAAAAATTCCTAGCTATATTAATCGATTAATCGCCCCCGAAATCTTCTGTATACTAATTTTCATGAAAATCTCCGGAACTTTTGTGTCGAGTGTTTACGTAGAAGTTCAATAGATTGCGTTCTCCGTGTCACTAATTCGTGATTTCGACTACTCGGCAAGAGATGGCGCTAAATTTTTTTATTATTAAAATAACTTTTAACCTGAGTCTTTTATGAAAATGAAACTTAGCTAGATCGATTTATCGCCCCCGAAACCCTAAGTATACTTAATTTCATGAAAATCGTTGGCGCAGTTTCCGAGATCCTAAATATATATATATATATATATACAAGATTTTCTCGTTTAAAGGTATAAGATACAGGGTAATTCATTGTTAGCTACACAAACTGACAGGGCCTTTCTCGGGGTTTTCATAACAAAACTCTCAAAAATCATTTCATAAATATTTTTTATTTTATTTGTTGTACCTAATTGCTGAGTATTTGTAGCTAATAATGAATAACCCTGTATACTGCTGAATAAATTGTCAGCTGCCAATATAATGTAGACTGTTTTACCCTTAGTAAGGAAAAACAAGAGATTGAGTATTGGGAACGGGTTTGAAGCAGCTACTAATGAAAATCACAAAACCGTATTTTACGTTGTCATGTAAAGCCAGTTAGGTTACGCGACAACAGTTCGTGTTCGGTTCAAAGATAAAACAGCACGAACCACAATTATAGAAATACCGGATGCGAGTGCCTTATTGTAATTTTAATTGAAAGGTACGCAACTTAACATTGATTGATGTTCGTCCATTCATCCTGGCTTGAACGGATAGACAAAGCTTTTAACAAGCTACAACGTAATTAGCTGATCCACTTTTGCGGAATGATTGATAGTCAATGTATCTAATGTTATTTACTATTCAGAACTAACGTTTGCCGTAGAGACATGTTCCCACTTAGGTAATCTCATCACAATACAATTTGATATCCAACAACTTGTAATTTGTACATAATGTACTCGTTATACACACACAGACAGTGACAGGCGTCATGGCTCAGTTGTACTAACCCTGCCTACTGTGCCGTAGGCCGTGGGTCCACAACCAATTTTTCCAACAAATATTTTTGTGATGAACGTAGATGTTTGTTCTGTGTCTGGGTGCTATTGAACTCTGAGTATGTATTTACCAAAAAAATGTATTCAAGTATTATATCGACTATCTGATTCCCATCATGCAAGCTCTGCTTAGTTTGGGACATTAGAGTTGTGTGAATAACATCTACCCCTGGTGTTGCAGGCGTCCATTAGGCTAAAACAACCGCTGGCTGTCCAAGAGATGGATCATAGGCTTGTTTGTAAATTTTATTTTTTATTTTTGTACGTAAGGGAGGAATACACAAATGATTGCAGAGTAAACCTGCATGTTTTACTTACAACAGTGTACCTGTGTCTTAAAAACATGATAGATGAGTCGATGCGTGCTTACAAAACTGAAATGAATTTTCCTGTTGCTTCAAGTATCTATTTCAGATTAAATTCCTTCTCAATCAGATAGAGTTCATAGTGTAATTAGAGACTAGAACCATACTTATACATATTAAAATAATAAAGTTAATATTATTTTTAATTGGTTAGACTCTTTTACCTTACACAAAATACAGCTACAAACAAAACAAATCGATATAAATAAAAGTTGTTCCACGTAAAAATAAATCGTTCAAGTTATGTTTATAATAAAATATTTCATTTTACGTCAATCTAAGGCATTTCCAAATATGAACCATTATTATTAAATTGCATACGCCAAGTTGAACATTTCCAATGTTACAATACATTGCTCTGAATGGTTCGACAAACAATCGCCTTGAAACAGGCTCTGCTGATTGCAAATTGTGCTTACAATCGAATACAGATTTAAGCGAGTTCACTCCTAAGTTAATACACGAACGAAAAATTGACCTTAGGTAGACATTTTTTAAATTTATAGCTCCTTAATAAAATGAAAGAATACAAAGAGGAAAACTCGTACCTTGTATAAAATTAACGAGCGCAAAATTACAGTTGATTAGCAACGTCGAATAAATTTTATAGAATCACAGACTTTTAGACTTTTCTGAAGTGACGTATAAATTTTATTTAATTTTTACCTAGATTAAAAAGTAAAAAAACCAAGTTACCAAAACCAGTGCTGAAACCTTTATTGAAATTTTTACTTGCAATAGGTATGTAGATGTAGTTAATACACACACTTACGTTGTATAATTTAGTATAGTGGGGAAAGTACCCCTCCAATCAAAAAACCCCGATGAAAAAAAACCATAAAAGCCATGTAAACTTTTTAGCGTTTGGTAATACAGATCGACTGAAATAATGCTATCAGTTACAGAACAGACATTCGAACAAAGGTATTTTTGGGGCTGATTTCGAAACTTAGACGCTTCGCTCGCTCGGTCAACCAGTATGTGTTTTAAAAGGTATATCTATACCTACTTCAGTATCCAATCATGTTTGTTTCCTTGAATGTGCTACTGTTATTTCATCTGTGCTATAACTTAGAATGTTCAGGAAATGTTGCGCAGTCAAATCAATGCTCTCTTGTTACAGTATACACAAGCGATTTATGCTGACTTCCGCAGGGTATTGAAAAAAATCGAATCAAAATGGTTGTGAAGGAAACGTAACAGTGTATTCTTTTGCGTTAGCGTTAGCGATATCTGATTGGTTTATTAAGGTTACATTATTATTATTATGTGCCCTGGGTCCCACTGCTGGGCATTAGGGTTACATAATATAATAATTTGAACCGACTTCAAACATAACTTTTGTTTGTGATTTTCTGTATTGCAAGCGCGAACAGGATAATTTAACTGCTTTTGGAGTCGGCGGTGGTGCCAAATAATCAACATGTTATGCAGGTATACCCTACTATACCCTTTATTGTTCGGTATTTGTTTGGCTCCAAAATCCGCCTATAAAACACGCTTTTACCTCCAAACCTCCTTTGTTTTTTCATTGGTAAAAAACTTGACTGATCAAATCAGTTTTTTTGATCTCTGTAAAACAATATGATCTAAACTTAATATTTACGCTAACTGTACTTACTTGACCAGCCTCTCAGCTTAGTTAGTAGTAGCTCTGCCTTCTGCGCTGATAGGTCGTGGGTTCGATCCCACCGAGAACAAATATTTGTGTGATAAACATAGATGTTTGTTCTGTCTGGGTGTTATATTGTATTCTAAGTATGAACTTAAAAAAAAATATTTATGTACCTCTATTATAGTTCCCATAGTATAAGCTCGGCTTAATTTGGGGCTAGATAGTGTTGTGTGGATTGTCTTTAATATTTATTTATGAATAACCTAGCAGCCCGTCCCGGCTTCGCACGGGGTAGACAATATTGTTGTACATTATTTTGTTCTATCGCTAATAGTTTCGGCAGCGCATTCGACGAAAGACATTTTAAGACTCATTTTTCTACACCTTCGGTTACATTGTTCAAATTTTACCAAGGATCCCTAATTTTTTTCAAAATGAAATGTAGCCTATATCAAATTGGAAGAATGTAGCATTCTATTGATGAATAAATTTTTTAAATCGGTCCAGTAGTTTTTGAGCCTATTCATTACAAACATACAAAAATAGGTACAAATCTTTCCTCTCTAAAATATTAGTATAGATATGCAAAGTGATACCCATGGAACAATGAGAACATATGAACATGCATAGCAATGCATTGATAGAAATGATGTTTGATTGCATGGCGTGCTCCCAGATCGTGATCGTATGCAACCATGTTAGCCTATTACAATACACGGAGTGATCTGAATTGAGTCGTAACCTTGGTGGTAACAAGCAATAACCTACATTATGTACACTGGCTTTGAGATTATTCTCACATGAAGCAACACAAAACTCATTAAAATGAGATGCACCTAATTAAACTTCCTAGTTTCAAATTTGTAGGGCAATAGGCAATCACATTTTGTTAATTTGTTAACAAAACAAATATGTGTCGTAGACTCTTACGTAAGTACTCATAATATAATGCAGAGTGAGTTCTCTCGAGGGCCTAAGGGTGAAATGTAAATAACCTTTTTTTTAATGCAGTAGGTAGGCCTAACACACGCTCTATCTGGCTGTGTCTCTGGCTCTGGTTTTGAGTCTGTGTGAGTGCTCACCAGCGTAACTGTATGTGTGACTTTTTGACGTAATATTTGTTTAGTCAACACTCACACAGACTTAAAACCAGAGCCAGAGACAGAGCCAGGCAGAGCTTGTTGTATTATTACTAGTGCTAGTGACAACTAAGAACAAATATGTTTATTATTGTTGTTTTTCTCATTTTGTCATTGCGAGCACGGGTTAGCTTTGGTTGTATTACCTAGTCGTAATTATTTTTAATGAACACTTTCAGACTCCCGTCTCATAACATTTTGAAATTGTCTAAAACTTCGTAAAAGTGAATGGGTACGTATAATCTCTGTCTCTGGCGCTAAGCTGGCCATTGATTCGTCAACAAATGGCGCAGTTGGAATATTGTGGTAATGTTAATGTGGCAGCAGTCGAGCGGAAAAGCGCGATCGTCGACTGCCTTCAATATTCATGAGCCGGCTCAGACGACGGAGCCCTGAACCCGAAGTAAGTGGCCCTGAAGGCCGAAAACAGGGAAATTAAACGTTACCTTAGGACGCACCTATTTATTTTTAAACCCTCGTTGGGATGAGATACTGGCCTATTTATGGACAGTTAGGTTCAGTTGTAAGATTGAAAAAAAAAACATCAGCACAAAGGAGGAAATAATACTACGCTACGTACTACGCAACACGATTACTTCCTTAAAACGTAACGTAGTATCAGTAGTAAAACAGTTTTTCTTGAAGTTTTATGATTCTCATTATTATTCTACTTATCAGTTTGGACAGTATTTTTTTTACTTTTTACACGTTTTCATTCTAGTATTATTTTTTGCATGTTTAAAGACTGCTAAATACAAAATTATCTCTGCTATATTAATTAGATAATCGGTTCTAAAGATCCCGTTCTCGAAGCATGCGGTGAGATATCTATCCATATCGGCTTTCATTGATCGGCAAGCTTATAATATCCAGTGTAATCTATCGGAATACCTACACTATGTACTTAAACAATGTTAGAGGAATTCCAATCTATCAGACTGAATAATTCGTTTGTATCGAATCAATCTGGGCGTAACTAATTTGGTGGTCAACCATTAAGATAGCTGTAGGTATTTTATGAATAGGTAAGTCCTATTGTATTTGTATAGCACCGTTCAGAAATTGAGCATTAAAATAAAAATACAGTGCTTGATCGTTCCGACCGATTTTAGCCCCCATTAGCCATAACGCAAGGGTTTTTATTCTATTAGATTCATTTGCTCATAGCATAAATTTAATACCAAAATTATGTTAGAAATATTATTAATTTCGCTATTCCCACAACACTCAGTAGGTTGACCACAAGCTCTGTCTGATCTGTCTCTGGCTCTGGTTTTGAGTATGTGTGAGTGCCACCAGTGTATTATATTGTGTGTGTGACGTTTCGACGTAGGATTTATTTAGTCAACACTCACACAGACTCAAAACCAGAGCCAGAGACAGAGCAAGACAGAGCTTGTGGTAGGCCTACAGGTAAATAGGTATGTAATGTAATCGATAACTAAGGAAACTCCAATTTCGTCAAAATATCTCCTCTATCAATAGACAGTGCGTGTACTTCATCAGGATCCAATTTGTGTCGTTCGTATTCGCCTAATTAATTTCACCTTCCACACGTGTAGATATTATTGAGATTTTCACAAACATTTCTGCAAATATGTACCTTAATAATTGGGGGTTTAGGTCGGAAGTCGCGGTTTATTGAATAGGTAACTATGAGCCGTATTAACTTATTTGGAGACGATTTAAACAGTATGTAATTTTCCAATAAGATAACAAAAACAAACCAGGGACTCAAAATCAATGCCAGAGACAGAGCCAGACAGAGCTTGTGGTAGGCCTACTGAAGTGGAGATGGGCAGGATACATGGCTAGAAGGAATGATGGAAGATGGACAACTGCGATTACAGAATGGTGGCCAAAAGACGCAAAGCGACCATGAGGCAGACCACCCATCGTTCAGGTCAGATGACATTGTCGGAGTGGTTGGGCAGCAATGGCGGAGACTGGCACAGGACCGAAGAAAGTGGCGTATTAAGGAGGAGGTCTATACCCAGCAGTGGGGGTGCACACAAGCTAAATACATATTACACGACGTCGCTGCATCCTCTTGATTTTATATTTACCAGGTAGTCCATTGCTTAATGTACTGGGCAACAAACACTTTTTAGAGCTAAAAAACCCTTAAAACAAATCGCTGTAGGTGGCGCCACCGCGCCTCGCTCCGCTCGTTCCGTCAGTCAAACCTTCATTCATTGTTTGTGTTCGGGCATCGAAACACGTCTTATTAAAATTTTATTTTTTACAATTCTCGAAGTAATTTTCGAAGTTTATTATGTAGTTTGTATTAGTATAGTGTATAGTGTATTTGATGGCGAAGATCCAGAAGAAATACGACGTTAAGAACGTCACTTTGAAATGGAACAAAAGCAAAAAATGCATGTAAGTACCTACAAGCATACTTGCTTATGAATTTTGTTTTGTTAACTATGCCTATCGCTAAACGCTCATTACAGTTACGGGCTTGCGATAATAACTAAATGAAAGCGACATAACTATATCGCTTGCACTTTATCTATAAACTATTAAATTTTTACTTAGCTGCTTGATTGAGTTGTGCTGTTTATCGTCACAAAATAGCAGCTATTGAGTGCAAAACATTTTAAAGGCATACCTGCCTACCGGTTTATAAACGAAGATGCTTAATCAAATGATTTTTCTATATATAGTTATCTATACAACTGTACCCTCGAGTCGTAATGCGATTACGGCCTATTGTCATTTTTGATCGGTGTTATACCTACCTTCACTCATAGTATTTTTCTGTAAAACTGTGTTGCGATTGCAATCTACCCAATTATCATAGTATTTTGGTTTATTTCTTTTCTACATGGGGCTATATAGATCTACCCTCAAATCGTAATGCAATTACGGTCTATTATCATTTTTATTACATCATATCAACTTACTTTCTCTCGTCGTATTTTTAAATTTTTTGGAGGAACTGTGATGTGATTGCAGTATGCACAACAATATTTATGCATTATGTATACATTTTCTCTATGTGTGGTTATGCAAGCATGGTCTACCCTCGAGTCGTAATGAGATTACGGCCTCTTGCAATTTCTATTCCATGATATGTACCTACCTTCATTTGTATTTAATACTACATTTTTATAAGAACTGTGATGCGATTGCAGTCTGCAGAATAATAATATCTTTCTATATGTGCTTATGCAGACATGATCTACCTTCGAGTCGTAATGCGATTACGGCCTCTTGCAATTTCTATTCCATGATATGTACCTACCTTCATTTGTATTTAATACTACATTTTTATAAGAACTGTGATGCGATTGCAGTCTGCAGCATAATAATATCTTTCTATATATGCTTATGCAGACATGATCTACCTTCGAGTCGTAATGCGATTACGGCCTCTTGCAATTTTTATTCCATGATATGTAATTACCTTCATTTGTATTTAATACTACATTCTTGTAAGAACTGTGATGCGATTGCAGTCTGCACAATAATAATATCTTTCTATAATGTGCCTAAGTAGACATAAATCTACCCTTGGATCATGATGTGATTACGACCTACTTTCACTTGTCGTATTTTAAAATTTTTTGTAAGAATTATAAAAAAAAATAATAATAATAATAATTGCGGATAATCCACACAACACTGACTGGCCCCAGACTAAGCAGAGCTTGTACCATGGGAACCAAATAGCTGATATACTGATAGCTATTATGATGCGAATGCAGTCTGTACAATAATAATATTTTTTCTATATGTAGTTATGCATACATAATTATCTACAATCCGGTTGTAATGTGATTACGGCCTCTTGCCAATTTTTCCAAGATATCTACCTACCTTCACGGGTAGTATTTAACATTTTTTTAAGAACTGTGATGCGATTACAGTCTGCACAATAAGCATAATACCTACCATATAATAAGCAAGCATCATTTTGAGTCGTTATGCAATTACGACCAGTAGACATACCTACAATATGACAAATGCATATTACTGCAAAATAAATCAAAAATTAAGATGAGTTGTGATGCGATCACTACCGAATACTGAATTAATTACCTACGTATCGAATCGTGACGGGATCACGATCTTAACCCCACTTCTTATTGCTGAGTTGAGTGGTAATGCCATTACCTACCTCCTAATAAACTCTGACGAGTGACCGTGGTATCATACCCTCACAGAATTATGTTTCTGATTACTCATTTTGGTCAACCAGTATAAAGTATACCACCAGATCCAGACCAGCAGTAAAACTTCAGAACCTGGTAGATGGTATAAACTCGACCACGCACAGCACAGCAGCATAAACTACCGTCCTGTACGGTCAATGCAACTGATTGGTACACCAGGGGTTCTGGTCCAACGATATTTTTGTTTACCAATAATAAACCTGAAACATTTGCGCCTAAGATTAGAGACGAGATCTCTGAACATTGGGGAGTAATCATCATGCTTGTCTATTGGATTAGCAAAAATCCATACTAATTCATGAAAAATTAACGCATTCAAAAAGTTTTAAGTTGCTTAATCAACTTGAAACTAAGAAATTGAACAAAAGTTGATAACGTTGGACACGTCGAATAGCTCCTTAGACTAGGGGTTTCAAAGTGATTCTTGCGATTCTGCGATTTTTGAGTTTGAAATTGTTCAGCTAATAGCTCTAAACAAAAAAAAAATCCATGGTTTGTACATGTATTTCTTTAACAAAAAGAGAAAAGAACAAGTTTTTAATCCGTTTTATTATAAGAAAGAAAATAATCAAAAGATAATTTTGAGTCACAGCCATCAGTGGCAATTGATCGGCTGGCCAGGTAAAATAGCTCAGCCCCTCCAAGGCACAGTCACCGACTCTGAGAGGTCGGAGAGGTGGGCATGGACGCGGGTTCCAACCGTCCAGACGTCTTCCAGCAACTACCAATCCGTACAATATAATTATCAATATCACTAAGACGGAAAAACATTCCAATTTACTGGAGGCCAAGAACTAACAGTGGCAACGGTTCGCTGATAGATTATAATATTACCTATTATATAATATATACATATGTATATACATATTTTTTCATAAAATATGGTAACTAGTAACATCGGTATTTGGAACTGCGAATACCTATGGAATCATCTATCTTTTTTCCATAATCTTCCTCCGGTCGGGTCACTGGTTCTATTGAACCTAGAAACCGTGTGGTAAAAGGATTTTAAGTGCGCCTTAATGAGGTTTTACCCACTTAATGATCACATTAAATACATAAGTACAAGAAAAATAAGTTACTCCCATTAGAATGGCGAGCTACTTTCTCATAAGCCAACGTAGGATGGGAAATACTATGGATTTATATATTAAATCTTAAAACTTATAAATTTTTTTTTTTAAAACTTTTCATGTTTTGGTAAAGGATATGCGATGTCCTTCTAACCATGTTTCATAATTTGACTTTATGGGGAAAGGCTAATTCCATTATGAATAAAATGTTCAAAGAACCTGTTAGCTTGCTACACGATTTCAGATTTATTATAAAGCATAACCCCACCAGTGGGGCAGAAATAATGATGACCAATGTAAAATATTTTTACTTACCTTTTCTACCTACCGTTGGCAAAAATACAACTTTTTGATATGATCAAGTATCGATTTAGCATACCTCGTATATTCGAAATTTTTATTTATATTCTTGAAAAGTTTTTTATTGCACAAAAAATAACTTAATGCTAATTAGGATTCTTACGAATCTGTACCTATTTATGTAGGTATACCTCTGCAATAGCCAGCTGTAGAACTTGCCTATACTTACTGCATAAACGAAGTAATTTGAAGTAGCAAATTTAACCCAAATTTGCACTTCAAATCATGAAAAATTATTATTAAAATTAAGCTAAGTACCTGATGAATTTGAATCATAACTTAGAACCTAGTTTTATTCGGTACAATGATCACGACGAAATCAATAGCGTCACTTCTTCATATTTTCAACAGACATCTAAAGATTGCTTTCAATAAAATATCCAATAGACTTGGGTACCGTAAACTTACTCGTTTAAGTTTCTCAAAATACGTTTTATGTTTAAGAGACCAAACGGCCCCTAATATTGATGTTTACTCTATAAACGGGCTTTCGTTTTATTTTCTTATTATTCTTCCCATCTCACATGAATTGAAATATTTACGCAAAATCTTTGATGAAGAACTGTCAGGCATCGTTGTTGCCCTTAAATAGCTCAACCCTATGGTTTCAGAACTTTGATTTTCAGAGTTAGCAAACTTTTTGTCTGATTATGACTCGCTAATATCCTGTTTCAGGCATGACAGCCAATTGGAGCCTTACAAGGTTGTCGTGCTGGTAATAAATTATTGATATTATAATTGCAGCACTTTCCACAGAGCATTGAAACAATACGGCATATCATATGTGTAAGGTTGTGGATTTTTAGTACCAAAAATTAATTTGACGACTGATGGTCTATCGTAGCTCTATTTGCATTGAACTTTATTATTGACCAATTCAGTTTGGGAGCATAATGTTCAACAATAAACATAATTCAATTGGTTATCACTCTAATATTAAGCATTAAGTTCAGTTAAGATGCAGCGTTTCTTGGCTGCTCATGAGTGTACAAAACTCACCTTTTTTCCCTTTAATTGTTGACTGCACAAAATGCGCTGGAGCTATCGTCTATCATGTTATCTAATATAAAAATGATGATGACATTATTTGCATTGTTGAGATAATGACTTGCGATCCAATCACTACTTCATATCCTGAGAAACTCTCTATTTTCTCGATAAATAGAAAAATAATGTACAAATATTATATGCTTTATCAGCTTACTTAAATATAACAAGTTCCAGTAGAGATGCAGTTAGTTGCATGGAAAGTTAATTTTAACAGAAAAATGCCACATCATAAAGTAACCACGAACGTCGTAAACGAACGTCGTAAATACGAACGTCTTCTCAGCACATTCACACCCATCACACTGCAGTGACGTTAGCAGCTGATCGTAGGGGTGTTTGCTTCTATCTACTCGTAGAATATTCAAAACGCGCCAGGGTGACTTGGTATTATTTACTCTTATTTCAAAACTTTTACAATAGGCCTGTTGCGCTATATATTGGATTGGCCTTTCAGTGATGAAGTATGTTCTCTATCTCTATTCATGTCTTCTTTTATTATGAAATTGTATGTTTAAGGAGAGAATTAATCAAAATATGGCTTTTTATGCTCAACTTTTCTGATTAATACCTAACACGATTAACACGATTTCCCTAAAGCTCTAAACATCTACCTGGTAAATATAAAATCAAGAGGATGCAGCGACGTCGTGTAATTTGAGGTTAAACAAACTTACCTGAAGTGAAGTTTGACCGTAATTATACGAGTCGCTGCATCCGAACTGATTTTAGTCCCTCCCTCCCTTATACGTTTTCTTTTCATGAAAACGTATCCCGTTTTAAATTGAGTATCTTTATTGAAATCGTTTGTTCTCTGAAAAGAATGAAGGTTTGACTGACGGAACGAGCGGAGCGAGGCGCGGTGGCGCCACCTACAGCGATTTGTTTTAAGGGTTTTTTAGCTCTAAAAAGTGTTTGTTGCCCAGTACATTAAGCAATGGACTACCTGGTAAATATAAAATCAGTTCGGATGCAGCGACTCGTATAATTACGGTCAAACTTCACTTCAGGTAAGTTTGTTTAACCTCAAATTATATTGACTGCAGCTTTAATTCTCGAGCTTTTATCACTACATAGTTTAAAACAAAGTCGAAGTCGCTGTCTATCCCTATATGTATGCTTAAATCTTTAAAACTACGCTATAGATTTTGAAACTGTTTTTTTTAATAGATAGAGTGATTCAAGAGAAAGGTTTATGTGTATAATAAATGTTTATTATTGTGGAGAAACACCGATAAGTTTAGAGGTTTCTAATGTGATGTCGTAAGTAAATGCGAGAACGGGAACGGGAATAAAATAAATGAAGTCGCAAGAACTCGCGCCGAAGATGCATGCAACCTGGCAAATGAAACTACGGAGGTGCTCAGAATAATTACTCCCTCCACCAATTACCCACCCCAAACTCGTGATACAACCACGCGATTTAACAATGAACTATACGGAAACTTCACCAAGTGCCTACCTGCATTAATTTAACTTGTAACAACTTCGCAGTTTTATCTAGACCCAGATAAAATTGTTGGAACTTCTGTAATTAATATTATTTCTTCGTGGCAATGGTACAAGGTGTAGAATGCCATAATACTGCATGCGCTGCAGACGAATTATGTTATCGGGCTAAGGATGTAGGTTACACCGATAGTTTTACCATAATTTAAGTCTCAAGCCTCTCAGCTCAGTTGCGGTAGTAGCTCTGCCTTCTGCGTCGTAGGTCGTGGGTTCGATACCCACTTAGAAAAAATATTTGTGCGGTGAACGCAGATATTTGTTCTCTGTCTGGGTGTTATATTGTATTCTATGTCTGTATTTACAAAAAAATGAAAAATTAAAAAAAAAAAAATAAGTATTATGGTTCTCAAGCTCTGCCTGATCTGGGGCTAGATAGTGTTGGGTGGATTGTCCATAATTTTTATTTTATTTATTTGACAGCGTTTCAATGATCGCCGCTGCAGAACGCCTAGATGTGCGCAAGGCGCACTATTGCGAAAATGGCTATATTTCTATATTCTATATAATATTCTATATGTATATATAACGCGGATTTCTGACAGTGCTATTATCATTAGCAGCCTCTGCTAACACAGGCTTAATTTTTGTCTGATAGTTACAAAATAGGGGTGTATATAACGAGTACAAGCCTTTTGGTGTAACATTGTGTGAATAATGCATAACGCAGTACCTATGTTTATGAGTTTTATGACTGTTTATAGGTCACAGGTGTTTCATATATATTTTATGTAAAATAACTTTTCCTATTTGCAAAATACCGTATCTTGACGTACACGTAAGGCAACGCTTCGAGCATAACAGAATAATTCATACACAATACGGAATTGCAAAACGGCACTCATCGGCAGTTTTTCGACAGATTGACAAGCATACAGCCGTAGCGTATTTTTATTTAGGGTACCTATTTTGGTGTAAAGTTTGTTTATAAGAAATTTTCCTTCTGCTTGCGTTCGGAATTTTGACTATTTTGGGTTATGACTAAGATCACTTTATGATTGGTAATCTAGAACCCATTGCCGGTGACTAGCCGGTGACCAGCTGGTGACCTTCATGGATGGACGACCAAAGTAGAGCAGATTTCTATTGGACCTTTACAACTTTAAATATAAAGTTCTGCCAATCAGTGTTTAAACTACTGCCATCTTTAATCAACAACAACAGAGCTAACTCGACTCGAGAGAGAACTTGAGAGTGATATACCATTATTACTTACTTACTTATCATCATGAACCAATGAGTTTTTCTGTCCAAAAATGTATGTACTATGCCAGTACCTATATAATCTCAAACGGTGAAGGAAAACATTGTGAAGAAACCGGCATGGCATAAAATCTAATAAGTTCGAAAACATGTGCTAGGTGCGAAAGGTACACTTAAAATCCTTTCACTGCACTGGTTTGAAAGAACTGATAAGAATGATAATAACAACAACTTACTGCAGGTTATTAATTTGCTGTAGGCTGAGTATAAATAAGTATTGTTTTCTCACACATTTTAGTATAATGGAAAAACTATTGGTTTTTCGCCTTAACCTGCAGCGTATTGGTTTTATTCCATTACCGGATTGAATATAAGTTAGGTTAACACTCTTGGGACGCAGCGCAATCTCCTCGGCTTGTCACAAGCAATTCAATTGCAAATGCAGCGCACCTGGTAAGTTGGACATAGAAACCTACATGTACAACTTGGCACAGCATAGTTGAATACAAAGAGAAACCTAAAGTAACACGCGCTTGCTCTTTGGAAAATATTTAAAAAAAACTAAGGTTAATCTATATTTCATATTTAGCCAGCCCTCACAGCTCAGTTAGTAAAGTATCTCTGCTTTCTACGCAAGGAGGCTTGAGTTTGATCCCCACCAAGAACAGTATTTGTGTAGTGATCATAGAATTTTGCTCTCTGTCGGGATTATATTGTATTCAAAGAATGTTTAAAAAAAAAGCATAGGTATACTGTATTAAATCAGCTGTTTGGTTTCCATTACACAACCTCTGCTTATTTTGGGGTTTAATAGTGTTTTGTGCATTATCTACAATATTTATTATTATTGTTTTTAATATTTAAAACACAGTCAAGTCAGTCAAACACTTCAATTCGGCTTTTTTGGTTTTAGTGGTAAAGAAAATGGTGTTTAGGCGAAAAACAGAAAACATTTTCTTTCTAATATCTCAAATACTTCCTGCTCAAACTGTTTGTGCTAGATGTACTTCAATGTAAAATTGTCGTAGCGCCTCTACAAGCGCCACGCACGCAGTCCACGAAAGATCTTGGTCTTTGATCACGTTTTTCTGGTAGGAAGGTAATTATATTCCATCTCCGGTATATGCCAACCGCAGTATCCGTATAATATTTTCATCCGCATTTTTGTTTATTTTCTCTTTTTTTCATTAGGAAATATCAAAGAACACTGATAAAAAACGCTTCGAACAAAGTCTTTGTTCAAAACAGTTTTTTAGTTCCGTTCAGTTTCAAAAACCACAAAAGCATGTGCGAAAAATCTATTCCACTCCCATTGTACGGCGTGCGTCCAAAGCCGTTTGCACGTGAATTCCCGCCGATATGAGCACGGTTTAGTAGTCTAGTCTAGCTAGTTCAGGGTTGTGAAACTCCAAGCTTCATGATATTATTAATTGAAAGGCTACGGTTGACTTAGAGTGCGGATGCTATTATAATTGTATTAAGTCTTGTATTGTTCAAATTTGAGCTGCTACTGTTTGAATTTCCTGCCTTATTGAAACTATAGCTTTGATATTTACCAGATCGTTTAACCTGTACCTATCGCCAACCCTAACGTTTCAGTTCTTATGGAACCCAAATGCTTTTATCATTTAAATCCCATACCTTATTTTGGCATAGTTTTTGCACTCGAAGCCGTGGTGGTTCCAGCATAGAATAAGACTCTCAATCAGCTCCCAACTATGTTTTTTTATTTGACTATAAAATTATTAGACTTTTAGTAATGGAATGGAAGTAATGGGGGAAGTAACGGCCACCAATCTCTATGACAAGTTTGGTGGCATCAAATCTGCCTAATAAATGACGCTGGGGGAGGGCTTATGCCGAGCAGTGAACTTCTTCAGTCTGATGATGCTTACCCAGAACATCTGTAAAGAATAACCCCGCTCTGAAGCTTTTTCATTCGCATCAAAATCGCATTTTCTTTTGTTCGCTTTGTCCAATTGACTTGGAACCGGGCTGCCTTCCAAACCTCCATACGTTGCATAAGTCCTATTCACGTGAAGCGTAATGCCTGGGCGCGGGCGACCGCACTGATTACCACAACTGTGTCGTGACCACTGCTTACCAACTTCGCTGGCGTGTCCCACCGTTTTATTGCGATGCAGACAATAACTCCAGATTGACAATGAATGAGATTTGTCCAATTGTTGTCGATTGTCCAAGATGATTTTGGATCTTGCTTGAAAGGATTGAATTCGTATTTAAATAAACAACAAACGAATTCAATCCTTTCAAGCAAGTTATTTCTTCTGAATATTTATTATTTTTATCAATAATATTTTTCTTGCGAGTGTAATCCCCATGTTACAGACATGCCTTCAGCGGCTATAGCTAAGCCCCACTCTACATTGACGTTAGTAGAAAAATGTGGCAAAAAATTCTAGGATGCGTGTGTGTCTAGGATAAATAAATCAATATCGCTCTAACGCTTTTAATTTTTCCATCAACGTAGGTACTAAAAGTCCTTATTGGTAATCATGTTATTATGCATTTATTATTATTTTTGACATCATTGTAGTCTATAACCCCCTAAAGTATACTTCCGAATCATCCAGATAGCAACAATTAACGCGTACATTTGCACGCATCGGGTCAAATGGCTTTAGCAAATATATCATCCATTTAGGAGCCCAAATATGATTTTGTCGAACAAGCATTCCATAATGCTCGTGACTAAGCCTGTAATTTTCAATTATATACCGGCTTACGTGAGGCCGAAGCCCAAAACTAATTGTTTAAAGGTGATAGAGGAGCAGACACGAGAATGTGTTTAGGCGTTATTGTCTCAGTAACAGGTTTCGCAAATTAATCGGATTTCGCACATATATCACGCCTTTCCGGAGGAAGGCTTGCTGCAATCTCAGGTTGCTGTTTACACCTCAATAGCCGGCATTGTACGTGACGTGATCAGAGATTAATTACAACAATGCCTGCTAAATGTTGCTAAATATACAGGGAGTAAAAGTTACACTCTTCAACACTGTACTAACCGTCTTTTTGTCTGGTAGCGCTGCAAGAATCGCCGGATCGCATTGAATCCGTTTGAAAATAAGTATCTTACTATTTTTTTAATTAAAAAAATCCCTAAGGAGGACCCATCCATCCATTTTGGTAGTCAGATTATAACAGTTACAATATAGATAAGAGCCTAAAGTCCTGGCAACGAAAAAGTTTATGCAACTGTTAATTTATAAACCCTGAGATTCCGTCAATACATATTATTAAAATTAACCTATGATTTTTATTTTATGATTGTTACCAATCGACGTAGCCTGAATATTCCATGTCAATCTTTGAACATAGTCGTTTTGCACCCTGCACATCCTGATCAGTACGCACAGTTCGTCACATCAGGTTTGCGTATCACGATGATGAAGAGAATATCAATGGATCATTGGGGTTGGCTGTCTCATTAATGCACAGCACACAGCCTTACCGAAAGCTTATCATGCAAACTGAATTACGGAATGTAAATACCATTAGCAGTCACCTGTCAAAATGGTGACCTGTCCACTGTCCAACTATCAACGATGCTTATTTTGTTTTAGTTGTAAAGAAAAACTACGAGTAGTCAATTCTAATTATAATTATAAAATTACCATACAACTATGATATAATAAATATGACGTGTCAATCATGAAAGCAAAAGGTAAATAAGGGATATTATAATAAGGATCATTCAATTAAGTAATTAGTTAATTTTCTAATATTTGCTACTTGCAATAAATACAGACGTGGTAGAATATAATATGGATGTAGGACTTTAGCATTAGGGGTGATGTAAGAAAAAACAAGGACAGACGGGATTGAAAATAAATCATGAAAACGATATAGTTGATTTATCTTGCATTTGAGTAAATAAAGTAAATTGAAAGTGTTATACGTTTATAATTCAATGCACCTTTTGAGTTTTCAATCATGCTTATTGCAATTAGAACTCTGTTTTGTATCTAATAGAACCTATCTACAGTCCCAAAACAGAGTTAATTTGTAATGTATATTAACAACATAATTTACGACTGACAAAATATTACAGTACCAAAATCTACATGGCATAAAGTGACCTAAACTGTATATTTATTATTTTTAAAATATTCATTAAACAACCACAATCGTTTCACTGCTTCTAAAGGTGTAAAAAGCACGCAATTTTCCGTAAAAGCTCGCACCGTTCCTATTGATTTTGGTGTTGGCAATTCGTTAGAGGCAGTTTTTGGGTCCAATAAGTTTGGTAAGACGGAGCCCGGATCTATAACAATACAATAAATTGTTTGTATTGGCGGTCGCCGGCTGCGTGTAATGTGCGTTAGACCGCCGACTTTATTTCGACACTCGATAGCGAGAGGTGAGAAACGAACCACTCCCAATGAAAAGTATAGCGGTTCAACGTAAAACCGAAATCAAGTAAAGCAACTACGTTTTTTTTTCAAAAAACTTGCCGTTTCTTTAAGAAAACTGTTAAAAAATTCTCGCTCGTGCACGTTTTTGAAGATTTCCAGTCTCTTAACATAGTCGTATACATATGTATGAAGAACCTTACACAACGACGTTTCGTGGAAACACAGGTTCAGCAAAAATACCTTTATGATCCAAACAAGTTTTTCTGCAAAAGTTTGTTTGTGCATGAAAACTAGTAAAACACAAGTTTAATAAAATACCTCTCTTAAACAACTAATTTATAATTATAAAGTCACCGTAGCTGTGATAACTCCAACGCAAGGACGCAAATGCAGTCATCTTAACATGGCAGCCAGCATTCGCGACGAATGAACACCTGTCTGCGAGTTTGTCAAACAAAAACGTTGCTTAGCGAGATGGAGTACTGTATTAAGCACATTGTGTTGAAAGGCAATAAGCAGCACGTCGTAAAACCCCTGTCTTGTACGTACTCGCCTCGGGCTTACTCCATCCCTTTGAAGATATTCGTTTTGTTTTTAAAACTGTTTCATTTTACTTTTTACTTGCGTTGCTCACGTACGTAATGGAATTAATCTTATTGTTTCATTCGTTTTCTTCATCTTTCAACTTTTATATAAAGTTATAATAAGCTCGAAACAACAATTTGTAACATTATTGAGCTTTGAAATACATTTAGGAATAAACGATAAAACATTTACGTACTGGAATTGTTTTTCGTTATTCTCATTCGCTAATGCCTTTGGCATTATTTACAAAGTAACGTTTGTCATCTATACCACCTTGCAATAAGTAGGCTTCTAAACATTTGCAGAGCGCGAATGCGACGGGACCACAAAAACGATACGATATGCCAATATATCACTCGAACACACCTGAACTGTAATAACGAAGAATAATAGCAATTGTTTTGCGCCAGTTTTTATGGCCTCTTCATTCAATTACACCGTTCCATATATTACATTTGTACATTCAATAGATACTTTACTTACTCCTGCAGTTTGATTAATTTGCCTCGCCCCGGCCCAGAATGAATTACTTAGTAAATCTGAGGGACCGATACAAATTAATTATAAGGTACCTATTCATTAATTAAGCAAGAGTGGAAAATAATTTTTGAAACCCCTTTCATTGGAACAACGATGCTATCAGGTTTCATTTTGTTTTTGAAGAAAATTTTAAAGCTTTTGGGAAATAATTAAAAGTGTTAACTTTGTAAAGACAGAAACGTGACGTTGAGCAAGATGTTGACGTCTCAACGTAAACGTTTCAACAGCCCATTGAAACTTTTCAACAATTGTATAGCTTCTGCCTTTGTCACTTGGATTTTCTTATCCATTAAATATATTTTTCATTTATCTTTCCAAAACCTGAGTTTACTACGCGTTATGTAACAAAAAAGCGGCCAAGTGCGAGTCGGACTCGCCCATGAAGGGTTCCGTAGCGACAAGTAACCTAATATAAAAGTTCTTGTAGTTCGTCGAAAGGTAAATTGCGGTTTACGATTTATGACGTATAAAAAAAAACTACTCACTAAATCTCGTTCAAACCAAATATCGTTGAAAGTTTGCATAATAATGTACATCATATATTTTTTTAGTTTTATCATTCTCTTATTTTAGAAGCTAGAGGGGGGGGGGCACACATTTTACCACTTTGGAAGTATCTCTCGCGCAAACTATTCAGTTTAGAAAAAAACGATATTAGAAACCTCAACATCATTTTTAAAGAACTATTCATAAAAATTTTTGAGTTTCAGTTTCAAGTATTGTTTTGTTTTTTGTTTTTTTTTCTACTTTTGTGTAAAAATCTTAATGCGGTTCACAGAATACATCTACTGGCCAAGTTTTATCAGTCTAGCTTTTATAGTTTTGGAGAAAAATGGCTGTGACATACGGACGGACAGACAGACAGACAGACATGACGAATCTTTAGGGGTTCCGTTTTTGCCATTTGGCTACGGAACACTAAAAACACCAAAATTATCTTAGTGGATCCTCAAATTCAATAAAAATGTATCATTTAAATTTATTGACTATGCTTCAATTATCTACTTATTATAATAATTAATATTTCAATTTATAGAAACATCACCGATAACTTTTGTAACAAAAACGAACGACAAAACACATAAATGAATGACAAAAGCTGAGAACAAAAGGCACATATTATATGTGACGTCAATAATGAAATAAACCACCCATGTTTTCGGGATCAAGTACTATTTCGCCACGAACGGTGACCGCCCGCCCGAGCGGTCATCCGTCCGTCGGGTCGGCTCCCATGTCATGAGGACAGGTCGGCAGGCCAGGCCGGACATTTTATTGTTCGCCACGCATCCCTTCGTTTCAATTTACTCCAGCGGAATCTCATGGTCGTGCTGATAAAGCGCTTTGTAAAACCAAGTTTTATCTCAAGATTTTTATCAATAGGAGCTGATGCTCACAACGTTATTTTCTAATACAGAATTTCGTTGGTAAAAATTTGTAAACTAAGTGTATCATTCTAAAAGTAAAAATCCGAAGATACAACAGCTATTAGCATCCCATTTATGAAAACACTCGTGTTTGACTCTCGATTTTCCATTCAAATTCATCTCCATCAGCGCTGTACGAAGATATGTTCCATTCACCGAAGCCGAACACCGAGAAAATGGTTTCTTTACGCATTTAACAAGCCGAAATCATCCATTCGCGATTCTGATAAAGGAAATTTTGAACGCTGGAAGCTCTGTTCGCTAAAATTATTTTCAATTTACGAAGGATCAATATCGTGATACCTTTGCAAAATGCTCATTTTAGTGAAGGAAAACAGAAAGATGAGTTTCTACTCAAAAGATAAAAATGTATTTGTTTGGTGAAACGCTTTTGTGATACCATAAATTCGGCACTGACCAATACCAATTTATTATTTAGAACTGTAAATAAACTGTTTTCAAGAATATGAACTTACGGATAAATACAAACACAAGTCGCGTTATAACAGAACAAACAACATTCAGCTCGGTACACCTAATGAAATCCCGGAGGAGCGCGGTGCCTGCATTGCTTTTGATAACAGACCCATCACACAAATTTTATTCGCTACGTGAACCAAAAAAACTCATTTATAATTTAAAACCTTATCATGCTATCAAACAAACCCTCGCAGTAAGCACAATTTATTCATTTGCATTCTCAAATAAAGACAGATGGCGATGGTAATTTCATGGAAAATATCTGACAAATGTAAATCTGGCTCGTTACACTCATAATACGATTCTTTGCGTAGATATTTATGAATAAACCAGTTTTAAATTCAGCTAAGTACTGAATGATAAGAATAATTATGGATTTTTAAAGGTCATAAAATATCTTATTTATTGTACGGTCAAATTCTAAAAATGCAGCTGGAGAGTAAAAAAGAGGGAGAGAGAGAGAGAAAGAATACATTTTTTCAACTACGTGAGTAGGTAGGTCACGTGCAATAAGTAATATAATTACACTTTATTCAAACCAACTTTTTTTAAATTATAAAATGTAATTGAGATGTAGCTACTTATTTTATTGCTTTTATAATGTACTTAGATTCGAATTGGTTTATGTATTTTATCGTCGAATAGCTTAAGATAAACAGTATAGTATTGTAACAGTAAGTCTAAGATTAAATAAATAAATAAACAATAAACAGTACCCGAAGTCCCAGTGCATTTACAACATTTCGTTACCAAATGTTGTTTTCGTTTCGCCTATTAGTCTCTGTCTATTGTATGGAGAAAAGATGAGACAACAACTCTAACTACGTAACGTATTTTTGCTGTCTCATATTTTCTCCATGCAATAGAGAGAGACAAAAAGGCGAAACGAAAACAACATTTGGTAACGAAATGTGGTAGCAAAACTCCGACTTTGGGTTCTGTAACCAAATTATTGCTCGGAGCGCGTGCACGTAGTTTGTCTGTGATTTTACCTATAGGTATTTTTAAATTTCAAGAAAACATCCAATGTATACTCAGTAGGTATTATGTCATATTCACAGTCATACTTTTCTTTATTGTGGTAATTCATAGCACGGTCATTCACATTCTTTAATAAAATCTTTGTATAGTGAAGATAGCAGTAAATGTAGTCTATCAGTAATATTCTGATACCGCCCATTATCGACTTTGAAGTTTGAACTACGGCTCTGAACTAAAATGCCTCGGGACTAAGGGACGAGGATCGCCCACCTCATTGTAAATGGTACAAAGGTAGTCTCCAGTAATTGTCAGTATTTAAATATACTAATTATTAGTCTGGATCTATTATTTGGTTTTGAACCGGCCACTTAAAACTGGGTCACAATTTATTCAGCGCTGTAAACATGCTTGATATCAAGTTATGATTACTAAAACAATCTAATTTATGAATCCAAAATTAAATGTGAGTTTTGTAAGGTTTCTTCAAGTGATACTTAAAAGCACAGACACGAGAATACTAAACTATGCTTAAAGCAGTAAAAAAATAAAACATGGCTTGGCAGTGGTTTGGATCAGAAGCGCTCGTAACTCTTCTACTGCCAAGTTGGTACGTACGAGTAGTTAAACGTCCTACATGGGAAAATAAATCGGAATAGTTTGTCTGTGATTTTACGAGGTTAGGTATCAACTCATACACATGCGGTAGTGTGTCAGCCAAGTGTGGAAATCATCAAAGTTTAGATTTTTGAAATATGTACCTACAAGAAATAATAGGGCATCACACAGGCGACTGTCCATACAAACGTAGTCCCCTATTTCCTCCCTGGATAATGCCTCTAGAGTAACCATTTTTTCTCATAATATCCAGATCTGCTATATACGTGCTCGTATGTTTTCCTTTTTTTCAGAAACTTATTGATAAAGAAAATATGACCCTTATATGATTTATATGAAATATGAATTGGAGGTGATATTTTCTTTATCAATCGCCTGTGTGATTCCCTCTTAAGCTGTCTAGCAGTGAGTAGACTGATGACGATGGCGATCCTAAAGCCGTGGGATGAAGTTTTTGTCCGATAAATGAATTTGTACCTTGGCTATGTACTCTCAAATTGCAAAGGAAATCGTGAGTGATCAGCATATCGTAGAACCGAAAAAGTAGAGCTAGTTATATGAATTTATTACAAACAATTAAAAAATATGAATAAATTTATAAATAAATAAACATTGTGCAGGCCACAGGAACTTGGTGGAAGAGACAGCTCAGAATATTTTTTCTTTTGTCCAGCAGTAGGTAGACTGATGATGATGATTTATATAAGCAGTCAATTCGTCGTGAACCGTCCCTCAGTTTCACAGATAATTTTCATGGTAGAACATCCCTTTCTGGGGGTACTTTGCTGTAAATCAAGTTTTCCGGCCACCCTTTCAATTTCCTGACCGCAACGCAACTCCGTATGAACTGTTTGCTAAGCTGCGGTTCCGTTCAAACGAAATTTTCATTAGACGTTCAAACAACCTTCGCGAGGGATTATATTTTTATTGCGATGATTAGATTTGACCACAGTTGAACTTGTGTGGCAATATAACACCAGTAGTTTTTATTAATTTAAGATATTTTATGTTCAGCCATTAACGCATTGGATAAAATAATAAATTAACTTTGTACATCTAAGTATCTTAATCTTCTATGCATAGAAGAAAGTCGTGTTAGTTACACTATTTATAACTCAAGAACGGCTGAACAGATTTGGCTGAAAATCGGTGGGGATACTTTTTATCCCGGAAAAGTAACGGGATGGGCGAGCAAAGCCGCGTGCGACCGCTGGTATTATATAAACCCTTATTTTTGTATGTTAATGTAATCTAACCACAACTATGTATAATATTATGCTAAGTCAGAGTCCGTTTACGACATACAAACTTCATAATACATAAATTTAGTATTAGTGTAAGTGCTTGTTTCTCAAATAACTTATTATTCTATTCGAACTAATCCTTTGACCACGCCATTAGTACTGCCTCATTGCAATATAAACACGCTGTAAAATAAATGTAAAATTAGAGCTTTCATTAATTATTTATTCAAAGCAGCCATTTAGTTAGCTTGGACCTAATTATTTAGTCTCGCTTTGCTTGCGTTAGTTTTATTTTATATCTGTGCTTGCTAATTAGTAACTCAACAAATTTACACCTATAATTTTAAACTGGCAGTACGGGTGGTTCGGTCATGTTCGGCTATCATCGCTCACCTTCGGCCATGTTTATTTTTGAATTTTGAATTATTTGACGGCAATACTGAAAACCGTTCTGCCGGTCTACTCATAAACGCGATTCCGATCCCAATCTTAAGTTTTGACGGAATTTTGACAGAAATCCTATGGGTTTTCTGCCAAAATTCCGACAAAACTTACTTACTGGCCTGTTTTACTGGAATACTACTGCGAGATGTTATGATTGGGCCATCGCAGTCATCCAGAAGACACTGCGGCGAAATGTTATGGCAATGACTGATGGGGATCAGTTTCATGCATCGGATACTGTCGCGAACTGTGGAATTGCTCGCAGCAAACTAGTAATAATGACATCGCCAGTTCGCAGCTGTTCGCTGCGATGTGGCCGATCCTTTAGTCATGGATCGTTCTCAGAAATTCGAGGAAATGAGGATTACAATTGTAAGCCTATTTCATATGATTTTTGTAAGAGGCTTGAGCAAGGTCTTATAATAAGACCTTGCTCAAGCTTCTTTTATCATTATGAATTTCGTTCCTTCTTACGGTTTTATAAATAAAAAGGAGAAGAGAGAGAGTACTGGTGGTCTAGTGGTGGGCTCCGCTTTGCGATCATAAGGCCGTGGAGTGGATTGAGGTTTTGGTTCAATAAATGAATTATGTACACCATAGCCGTACTCTCAAACTGCGATCGAAAACATTGTGAGTGACCGGCATATCGCAGAACCTAAAAAGTAGAGCTAGTTATACGAATTAATAAATTGTATGTAACAAATAAAGAATATAATATTTAGACATCAAATACCAATCTAATGCTAAATATTATAACAGTGGTTTGATTTGACCCAAATTACAAATTATAGGCGATTTGAATTTGAAATTTAAAGCAGGATCAGTGAGATAGATGGTTTATGTGATTGTTAATGTTAAACTACATTAATTTCCTAATTTATATTCAACCGAAGTAGTATTAATATTATATTAATATACTAATCCATTCGCTTATTCGTACCATTTATCAAGACGCCGTGAACTCTGTGAAACCTTGTGAAAGTTTACTTATGTACGAAAACGAGTTAGGCAAACTTTTAAGTAGGAAAACATGTTAAGATAAAAATATGTTTTTCCTTAACTGTGTGCAATCCGAAAGCACGATAGTTGGTCGCGTTTTTTAAAAAAATAATTCGGTTCAAAATGTGAGAGCGTGAAGTACTCCGACGGTGGTCTTCGCCTCTTTGTTACTCTTAAATACACTGTATTGCGTGTTCGTGTGTGTGTCCGTGGATAATTGTTATATTAGTCAGTTATTTATACACCCTTGTTCAAAGTCTTTGGGGCTAGGGTTACTCCCACCAATGCCACGCTGTTTTCCCATCCAGTGCCAGGCATTTTAAAACAAATGAGTAGCTACTCCACTATAAGTAAAAGGTACTCATGTCACACACAACATCATGTTATTATGTTCAGCCACGCCGTTGCCAGAATAAAATAAAATATACTTAGTAATATATAAATAAATAAATTTTGATTAAAGGAACCAGGGGAGCAGAAAACTATGAGGTGGCTTAACATACCGACCAACCATCAACTCATCATTTTAGTTTAAGAGTTAAATGTTCATCATCATCCCGTCTTCTACAACTCGCTCTTCATGGGAGTTGCAGGTAAGGGCCTCGGGTGTGTGACCCATCGAGTTAAATGTTGCAGATCAGTCAAGTATCAAATCTGACAGCACATGTCAAAATGACAGAACACGTCAAAATGACAGAAAAACTTCAAAATGACAAAATTTTAATAAATTACAAAATTTTATCAAATTCATTTTTTCATTTTCATTGCAAAAGACCCAAAAAAATGTTAAATCCATGCATGCAAATTCGAAAGTTATATACTTTGTTAAACTGCTTTTTTTTAATTTTATTCAATCTGCTTTAGTTTTACAGCTAAATCTAATGCGCTAAATTCTACTTCTCTTCTTCTTAAATTTAAAAGGGAATCACACAGGCGACTCTCCATACAAACGTAGTCCCCTATTTCTTCCCTGGATAATGCCTCTAGCTAGAGTAACCATTTTTTCTCATAAAATCCAGATCTGCTATACATAAATTATGTGCTCGTATGTTTTCCTTTTTTTCAGAAACTTATTGATACTCGAGAATTAGTTTTTTTTTCTATAAAACTATAGAAAATAAACGTATAGTCAAATTTAACTTAATGTTTTGAGTAAAATGACCTTTGCGGCTTTTACCTAAAGTTTATTAGGAAATCGGAACTGACAAGCAAACTTACTCCACCCTCTAAAGAGCTTAAGAACTTATTGCCCTAGAATTTCAGAGACAACTGAGATTAATTTAATAATTCAAGAGGTGAAGCATAATAATATTTAAAATGAGCCCATGATAATGATTAATTATTTTAATGAAAATGCTAAAATTTGTCGAACGTTATAAAATAAATTATTCGACCACGAACCAGAAGACGAAACGTATCCCCCACCCACCAGATGGACCGACGACATTGTTAAGATCGCGGGAAGTCGATGTATGGAAAGGGCTCAGAATGGTTCTTCTGGAAATATGCAGGGGAGGCCTATGTCCAGCAGTGGAATTCTCCAAGCTGTTGATGATGCTGATGATAAGCTCTATGAAATCAATTCATGAAAATATGTTGAAAACTAGGTTCAAAAGACCTAAATTAAAGCTAATTGCCATGTAAAAAGAACGCTGGAAGAAGATGAAGGGGTGTGTTTGCGTATGCAAAACCCGCACCTCTTACCACCAGATTGGTGCAGGTTTTGATGCTCAAACACCCCTTTCACTTTCTTCCAGCTTTCTTTTAAAGTGACGATATCTTTGAGTTTGGTATGACAATACTCCAAAACAAAAATGTTTTTATTAAGTGACGAGTCACAGAATAAGCAGATGACCCAACGGGTAACATTATGTCATTCCATATTTTGCCGCCTTTCCAAAATTCTGCAAAATATTGTTCCAAAATATCTAATGAGTTTACAAAACCATAGAATGTGTATCGGGCAGTAGTGACACTTTTATTAGGAAACATAAAAGGGCCTACGCCGAGGTGGCGACGGCCCATTACGTCCATTCGCCCGGCTGAGTGCTTAATGCAGGATAATGGACTCTCTCACTATTAATTTTGCCGTTTTTGTTTGGGAAAAAACATAAACAAGTGTCCGTATACCAGTTATGTCACATGGAATAATTTGCTTGGTGGTTTTATAAATTGGGATTAAATAACTGATACGATTATTTTCAAGTGAGCTGTTTTGTTACTTACCTCATTATTAAATAAGTTTGACTGATCGCCATTGCAGAATGCTTAGATGTGCGCAAGGCTGTAGTTAGTAGTTATTTAATTTCGTTTCATAATAAAAAAGCAGCCAAGTGCGAGTTGGACTCGCCCATGAAGGGTTCCGTAGCATCAAGTAACATAATTATAAAGGTTCATGTATATAGTTCGTCGAAAGGTAAATTGCGGTGTACGATTTTACGTTTCGGAGAAAAATGGGTGTGACACGGACGGACAGACAGACAGACAGACATGACGAATCTATAAGGGTTCCGTTTTTGCCATTTGGCTACGGAACCCTAAAAATTACTCAAAAATAATACTACGATAAAATTGTACTCATGAAGTTTAATACAAATAAAAATATTTTATTGGAAAATAGATTCTCAAGCATTTTGGAACAGCCGCTTATTTTTCTCGCTGCGTTCAGTTACGAGTAAAACCAAAATAAATAGTCGTAAACTAAATTGCTTTATGAACACGAGTGCACTCAAATATTGGTGGAACGTGGTCTCAGGGATACCACACGAGATTTACTCGTTGCATTAGAAATATGGCCTGTAAGCTGGAATCGCAGCTTTGAGCTACTCTCAATCTTTGAAGTAAAGTGCTTTTCGAAGTAAATCTCTTCGTAATAATAACGATTCAATATTCAAAAGCAAATTGATCATAAACAACTTCAACAGGTCTCAAGGAAGGGACAGCAATAATGATTTCCTTGAACGTTTCGAACGCTTCCGATCGAAGGAGAGTTCATTAATTCATCGGAAACATTGGCGATGATCGTTCATATAGAGTGCGATTAGAGTTTACGATTGAAGGAGATAAATCGTTTGAAATACACGAAGCGTTGCGACGGACCAACAAATTATTGTCGTCGTGGGAGCACGAAATATCGGCCGGCACGTCGACGGCCGCGACCTACTAGAAATACCTATATATTATCTGCCTGGACGGAGCGGGGGCATGCCAAACGAATATCGCGCCGTTCGCCCTGAAAACGGGAGCATGCTTCATGACTATGATATTTCTCAAAGCTTATCTAGTAGGTATCCGGTTCGTCGCCTAGAATTTTGATACGATAATACTCGGATTGTGTGAAATGTTGCTGATATTATTCTCAGCGAATTGTTCACGCTTCTGTTTCTTCTTTTCCTTACATTTCACGGTTGGTACTATTCATATCTGAAGACGGTTTTGTGACAAAGAAATATCACTGAGCCTCCCTCCATTGATATTCTCATTTCTCAGTTATGACATCTGTCAAATTCACGCATAATATTGTTGAGCCCTTGACCGTCGTTAACTTCCTCAGTCAGCGAACATTATTCAAAGCGGATCGCGTTTTAATGGTTCCTTGCGTTTATTGATTTTGGCAATATTTAGTGATCTAAAAACAGAAAAAATGTTCATGCCATGGGAATAATTGCGACAAAGTTACCCAGAAACCAGAGCTTTTTAAAACTGCACAAAGTCGAAAATGTCACAGCAGGTACCCACTACCTACCAAAAGAAAACACCGTAAAAAGGTAAGTCTATTTGAACGCGCTAATGTCACGGACTGGTACTGCGAATTCAACCAAGGTATTGTTTTACTTCTGTTTTTTCTTCCTCGTTGTTTCGGTGTTGTGTTTCATAAATGTCTCCGGGAAATACACGAATAATACGGTGGATATCACAATTACCGGGTACATAGTTCCTCATCACAGTTAGATCCATTCTTCGAATGCTGTTTCTAATTGGATCATCCTCAGAAGATATTATATTCCGCTTGTTGGAATGTGCAATTCAATTAGCGTCGTTTGCTGTCAGAAGGAATATTGGTGTATAAATGGCGAAGGCTGGCATTGTCACCGCCGCGGTATATCATCGGTGTGCGGAAATTCAAAGGGCGCTCGGAAGTACTTGATTTATGAGAGCGACCGCATGTATGGCCCAGTATTAAAAATTTCATAAAAATATTCTTTATGAATTACGCGCATTGTGTCTGATGCTAAATTACGAATTCATTTCTCCATACAACACTCTTCTCTATGGCATGCCTTGCCAGCTTATAAAAGATGCGAAAATTGCGAAAGTTACGATGCTGGAATATTTAGATGTTTGGGTGAATCAACTATTTTACCCACACTAAGGTCAGACAAGAAATATTTTTTTGAAAAAAATAAACATGTATATTCTTTAATTCTATTTTGATTAGGGTATTAGAAATATTATCTACTTTAATAACCTAGAAGGGCAGCGACCTTTATTCATATTTTAGTCATTTTTTCTAAGAAACTACAGCACATACCCTCAAAATCTGTCACCTGAGTTACCTGCACTTAACCTTACATAAATGGTGAATGAAACATGAAAGCGTTACTCATGTTCATTCATTTTCTCTTGCACGCATAATCAAATACTTTGGCGAAATCAGTCTTTATATAATTCTAAAATTTAAGTACAAAATTAACTGACATTGGTCTTTTGCGTTACCTTTATACAAAAAATAATAGCTAATACTTAATAAAATTAAATACAAAAGTAATACAAATGGAAATGATTTTTTTATAGAAGCTCACCAATTTTAAAAATATAGTACTGGTAATTTAAAAATATAATGGAAAGAAATTAGCGTATTATGATCAAAAATGTAATGTTTTTATTAGGGACAATAAGTAACTCCAGAGACAAATTTGGGTAACGCTTAAGACATTCTATAGAAATATTGAACTACACATTATTAAATAAACACCTAATCACAATTTGTGATAAAAAATCAAAAAATAAACAAAAAATCAACAATAACAATCATTTAGGATATTCGTATGTCACTTTTCGAAGATATCAATCGGGGTTTCAAATTTGTATTGCCCATTTGCCAAAAAGGCCGTTCTAAAAAGGTAGATTCTAGGTACCTGGATAAGTATAAGGTAAGTAGGTTATGAAAATTAGTTAATTTTACTTTATACGGTACAAGCTAATCTCACTAAGAACGTGAATGTCTTAGGAGTTACCAATAATGTCTATGGAGTTACCGCCAATGTAACTCAGTATACAAGGAACTCAGCAGACATTTGGCGTATTTTCATGAATATTCCACATTATAATTTGATTATAGTACTAGGCGTAAACTTTAATTGAAAACATATGTTAGGTACTACAAAAATATCTAATTATATTAAATAAATAATAAACTTACATCGAGAAATCGCGGTCACGCAGCAGACGACACAAAAAGGCACGCACTCCCTTCGAACGTTCTCCGCGGACTGGCGGCTCGACGACGTCATCAAAAGACACCGCCGAGCCTCATCAACGAAAGTAAACACAAATGAAGCTACCTACGGCAAACAGTGCCATCTTTGTGTTTCCGGGTGAAATTTATGAGTGTAACTCAGCATACGAAGGTAAAATCATTCTAGTTAGGGACACAGCTTAGCGATTTTTTTTTGGAAAAGTGAGTTGGGCTATTTCAATTTTTTTATGCACACGATAAACTACAACATACTGACTTGTTGTATAATAAGAATCAACCGAAAGTAAGAAGTATAAGTTAATTTAAAATAAAGTTCACATAGTGAATGCGGTCTTCGGACAGGAAAATTTTGTATGGAGCGAATATTTCGTATGCTGAGTTACCATAAAATTTCATGGAAATTAAAGATATTAGAGAACGTAATCAAGTTTCCTTTGGTGCCTAATAATCGTAGATGCTATTGTCATATTCATTAAGTGTGTAACTATACCCACTTTACGTATTTAATAAGAAATGGTCGAGGACAGCCAAGTGTGGGTAAAATAGTTGATTCACCCGTTTGTGGCTTAGTCATACCCTAACTACTGGACGAATCTAGAAAAATGTATAGCTTGTAACCAAGAATAACTTTCTATAACTGTAGACACCATTTTATTCCCAAAAATTTACAGAGGCATTGAAGTAAATATAAAAAAGGAAAACACCTCAAATATTGATTTTTGTAGTCACAAGCAACCACGCGGCGAAGTAGCGGGCTAGTATTATATACCTAAATCTTGGAGGAATTAGAAATGGAGGCGTCAACGTTTAAATCCACGAACAATATTTTCTGCCAAAATTGACGGGGGACGAGGTAAACACGCATGGCACACGCGCATAGCAAAATCCTATTCATGTAAACACACACATTGACAATCTCGCACACGATCTTAAAATTTGCACACAGATAAAAAATATAACGTAGTTACGCAGTGTCAAGACTCACATTAGGATAATCTCTAGTGATGGGCATTCAGTAAGACCGGTAAATTGAACGATGAATAAAATAATGAATGAAATGGGTTTTTAGGTACAGGTAATAGTGAGTGTTATGAATAAGTTATGCACAACAGGTTTCACATTTTGTAACAGTCAGAAAATAAAAGAACTGAATTTAGTAGTTATGTTTTATTAATGGTTATAAGTTTGAATCAATAGTTCTTAACATGTTATAGCATAGTACACATAAGTTTAGTATTTTACTGAATAATTGAAAAATATATATAAAGTGAAATCACATTACATCGTCAGCCTTCACACCACAGCGAAGTTTGTAGTTCTGCCTTCTGCGCCGGAGGCGTTGGTTCGATTCCCACCGAGAACAAATATTTGTGTGGTGAACGCAGATGTTTGTTTGCCCGAGTTTGAGAACTTTCTGTAAAATGTTCCGAGCAAATCACACTCGTTCTTGTTGCATGCCAAGTTGTTTTTTGGCCAAAAAGTTTTGTCCACTCTTCAAGCAACAGGGTTTTTGGAAACCTGCACAGGACGTAAAAGAAATATAAAATAGGCAAAAAAAATGTTTTCACTACGCCCACGACTTTATTTTTGAGTATGATGTCATGTCCTATTTTATGATGAGTAGAGGGTTTGATGACTGGTACCTAGGATAACCATATTGTGGGATTTGTGAATAAATGTAATCCGATATTTCGTGGCGGCAGCCATCTCGGACCGATTTTCATCAAAAATAGCTAAGAACACTCCCGACTATTCACCTTTCAAACAAACAAAAAACTAAATTAAAATCGGTTGATTCGTTCGGGAACTACGATGGGACAGACAGACACCGCAAACTCATAACATCCCGTCGTTTTTACGTGGGGGTATAAAAAGCACCAAATACGTAATTAGACAACACATTATGTGATAATAATTTAACGTTTATTTTATCATTCATTCATTCATCAATTTCATTCAACTTTTCCCAACACTATGCCTTCTACCAAGGTATAATCTGTCGTAATACTGTCGCTAATCTGTCGCAACCTTGAAGGAATTAGAAATGGAGGCGTCAACGTTTAAATCCACGAACAATATTTTCTGCCAAAATTGACGGGGGACGAGGTAAACACGCATGGCACACGCGCATAGCAAAATCCTATTCATGTAAACACACACATTGACAATCCCGCACACGATCTTAAAATTTGCACACAGATAAAAAATATAACGTAGTTACGCAGTGTCAAGACTCACATTAGGATAATCTCTAGTGATGGGCATTCAGTAAGACCGGTAAATTGAACGATGAATAAAATAATGAATGAAATGGGTTTTTAGGTACAGGTAATAGTGAGTGTTATGAATAAGTTATGCACAACAGGTTTCACATTTTGAAAATAAAAGAACTGAATTTAGTTGTTATGTTTTATTAATGGTTATAAGTTTGAATCAATAGTTCTTAACATGTTATAGCATAGTACACATAAGTTTAGTCTTTTACTGAATAATTGAAAAATATATATAAAGTGAAATCACATTACATCGTCAGCCTTCACACCACAGCGAAGTTTGTAGTTCTGCCTTCTGCACCGGAGGCGTTGGTTCGATTCCCACCGAGAACAAATATTTGTGTGGTGAACGCAGATGTTTGTTTGCCCGAGTTTGAGAACTTTCTGTAAAATGTTCCGAGCAAATCACACTCGTTCTTGTTGCATGCCAAGTTGTTTTTTGGCCAAAAAGTTTTGTCCACTCTTCAAGCAACAGGGTTTTTTGGAAGCCTGCACAGGACGTAAAAGAAATATAAAATAGGCAAAAAAAATGTTTTCACTACGCCCACGACTTTATTTTTGAGTATGATGTCATGTCCTATTTTATACATTGATGAGTAGAGGGTTTGATGACTGGTACCTAGGATAACCATATTGTGGGATTTGTGAATAAATGTAATCCGATATTTCGTGGCGGCAGCCATCTCGGACCGATTTTCATCAAAAATAGCTAAGAACACTCCCGACTATTCACCTTTCAAACAAACAAAAAACTAAATTAAAATCGGTTGATTCGTTCGGGAACTACGATGGGACAGACAGACACACACACAGGCACCGCAAACTCATAACATCCCGTCATTTTTACGTCGGGGTTTAAAAAGCACCAAATACGTAATTATACAACACATTATGTGATAATAATTTAACGTTTATTTTATCATTCATTCATTCATCAATTTCATTCAACTTTTCCCAACACTATGCCTTCTACCAAGGTATAATCTTGGACAATGGTGTCGTAATACTGTCGCTAATCTGTCGCAACCGGTATTTCTTTTGAACTAAAATTCTACAAAATTACAAACACAATTGACAAAATAATACTCCCTTGTGGTAGGAAATACCATGTTCCCGGAAGTTTGATGTCTCTGATCGTCTTTTACAAGAAACTACCATGCAATTCACCATTTTCGCGGAGCTCCACTTCGCGACATGAAACGACACACAATGGCTGCAGTTGCGAGTAAAACAGTTTTATTTAAAGGATATGATCGAGGTCGGTATATGACCAGCAGAGGGGAAAGCCCTGTATTGACATCTCCATTTCTAATTCCTCCAAGACCTAAATACGTGGCGTAACGTAAGCTCATTTAAATTTCCCAGAAGCTTAATCCAATTATCTGTACCTACATCGTTTAAGCGGAGATAATTTGCTTTATTAAATTGTGATGGCTACTTAAATTGCTCAGAGTACGGTCTACGATAGATTAGATTGGTTCTAAAGCAGATTGAGGCTTGACTGAAGTTCACTTCATTCGTTAAACATTTTGTTGATATAGTACCCTCTTTTGGTCAGCTCAGAACACCGCACTCGCGTACCTACGAGTACGAAGGTACTTTGTGAATAATTTGGACGGTACGCGGGTGGGAGTGGGGACAGGCAGCGTAGGATTGAGGTATACTTGCGAGCAACTCAATAGTACGCATCATGGACACTCAGTCATGCCTAAGAATTTAACAGGAAGGTATTAATGAAATTCAATTTGTCTACACCGTAGCAAAGTTTTTACGAAGTAAAAAAAAAACCTTGGGTTGTCATATTATTTAATCAGGATATGAGACACAGTATCAATATAAATAACTGTGGCAGTGTTAGGTTAATATATGCGTGACAAGGTAAATAAACAGACATAAATAATAAATAAATATTCTAGACAATCCGATCGACACTAATCTATCTATCTAATAAATAATGCAATTTGGATAATTCTTTAAAAGAGCACATAATATTATTTAACTTTACTACTGATCAGCTTCGTCTTCTTTAATTTGTTGTTTTTTTGAGAGATCTGCAATCAAAAATTTTGAACACCACAGACAGCGATAGCAATGAGAATTTGTTGAATCGTCACGAAACAACTAATTTACTGTTATCACAACGGCAATCGCGGCGGCATGTTTTTAGGTAGAGAAGCCCTGAGGGTCCGAAGCCGCTATCGCGCGACAGAGCCGCGGGTCAGTGACCCGCACTATCACGTTAAGTGTACCCTGAGGGGAATAGGGGCGCACCCAGGATTTAATGGCGAACATGTCTGCTCGATAAAGATATTCACATTCCTTGCATAACTCTAGTCTTGATTAGCTTTCGAATATTAATTAGGGTAATTGAATTATTGTAAATTCATCCTCAAATCATGTTTAGGTACATCCCTGTTATTTTGACTGTCCTTACAGCTCAGTTGGTTGTAAATATTGATGGAAAGTCCATGCAACACTATCTAGCTCCACACTATGTGAAGCTTGAATCCTTGTCATACTTCACGTTAATTATTATAAAAAGGATAGATTTCTTGTTTTGTATGTTTGTAATGGGGCTTCTAAACAGGCCATGTTTTACTGCAATTTGTGGCCGGCAACTATTGGTGTCCCTCTCTTACTCCCATGTTAGACAGGGACATCAATAGGTGCCAGCCACATATTCCAGTGAAAATATGGCCTTTACGAATAAACTCAAAATTTACTAAACTGATTTCAAAAACTTTTTATTTATTAGAAAATTGAATCATTCTTGAGTAAATTGGCTATATTTTTTACTACCACCTGCCCCGGCTTCACACGGGTTAATTTATATAAAAAAGAAAGTGAATAATGTGAAATCTCTCTGCCTTAGAATTTTTCCACCCGTGTGAAGCGGATAGTAGTATACTATTATTACTTCATCATTCACAAATGCATGTATAGATAAAACTAGTTATGGTTAACCTGGTTTCACCTGGTGAAACTACAAAGCTTGTAACTGCAAATAACTGGCGACCTGCGTGTGGTCAACCATGATGCGAGAGATGCGGGTTCGATTTCCAGGACAGTGTTGGCATGCTTTGTTGTTTGCTATTCATTGATATACATAGCTATTCATTGTAGTATAGAGAGCTTCTATAGGACTTATGCATGTAATCAAATTCCATCAGATTCGATATAGTATATTTGTATACAAATCATCGAATTTGGCTCGAGTATAGGTTTATACGTGTAACGTAATACCAAAAAAAGTCTTAGAGTGGTTTATTCATTAGGCGTACCTCAAGCTCTGTCTGGCTCTGTCTCTGGCTCTGGTTGTGAGTATGTGTGAGTGTTCACCAGTGTGTTATATTGTGTGTGAAGTTTCGACGTTAAATTTATTTAGTCAACACTCACACAGACTCAAAACCAGAGCCAGAGATAGAGCCAGACAGAGCTTGTGGTAGGCCTACAGCCCTTGAATACTTTGATGTATGTATAAGGTTTGGTGTCAATGCTGTTACTTATAAAAAACTAGCGACCGCCCGCGGCTTCGCTCGCCCCTTTCCCGGTCCTGTTATTTTTCGGATAAAAAAGTATCCTATCTTCGGGATAAAAAGTATCCTATGTCCTTCTCCTGGTTCTAAGCTACCTCCCAACCAAGTTTCAGCCAAATCGGTTCAGCTGTTCTTGAGTTATAAATAGTGTAACTAACACGACTTTCTTTTATAAATAATAGATAGATAAGACTACTTTATTTGCATTTGGCACCTTCTGGGGGAAAGTTTGACAGATTTTTCATAACTGGAAAACTTCATTTCTAAAGTCGTAGAACAAACGTTGTTAGCGAGTGGAATGCTCATAGAGGGCTCTTTTATATGCTACACTCTGCACACATACAAATTGATAATCATATTTTATGTAAAGCAAAGCTCCTATTTATTTTCTCTTCAAAGTCTATGTATCTTGTACTTATTTGTCGTAACAAAATATTAATTTACATAACTGAGTACATTTCACTGAATTCTGTTCTAAACTTCATGAGAAATTTGTATGTGTGGGATATGATCTATATACAAGTTGTCACATCCTTTTGCATTTACGAACGACTTGTTCTTTTTATTGAATAACTAGCGACCACCCACGGCTTCGCTCGCCCCTTTCCCGGTCCCGTTACTTTTTCGGGATAAAAAGTATCCTATGTCCTTCTCCTGGTTCTAAGCTACCTCCCAACCAATTTTCAGCCAAATCGGTTCAGCCGTTTTTGAGTTATAAATAGTGTAACTAACACGACTTTCTTTTATAAATATAGATACTACATTCAGTTCGCTTGACCTTAACCTTTACCGTAAACATTGTCTAAGGATACCGTTTCAAATTAATGGTCTGATTTTTCAAGATTTTGTTGAAACAGTTGTATTTTATTATTATTAATTAATAATAAAAAACACTAAATAAGAATTCTTGCCATACCTATTTGCACAGGAATTATTTTCAGCTTTTGTCAAAATCATCAAAATGTTTAATATCCGTAAACAATGTTGATGACTGTATTTGTAATCTACAGATATCTATACAATTTACCTTGAATTTCATATTAATATTATATTTTTGTTTTGTTTCCTTTTACTAAGCTGACATGATATAAAAGATTTAAGTCGTTCTAGCCACTGACTCGAAAGAAGGAGATTGTAATAATATGTGTAAGTAAAATTTATGACCTCCGTAAATCGTATTATTGACTGTAACAGAATATTAATTTCCGCCTGAGATACTTACATACTTTTCAGAATTCAGTTCTAGTTTGGAATTTCATACCTCAAGAGGAGCTTCTGAAACTGAGACAAATGATCTCTAAAAGTATGCGCACATCTTAGCCACCTGCGATGGCGATCAGTGAAACGCTGTCAAAAATATCGCTGTCATATTTGACAGGGTTTCACTGATCGCCATCGCCATCGCCTAGATGTGTGCAGGCCTTTACTATTGCTGTCATATTACAAGATGGAAGATTTATGCTGGAAATTTCACTATGCGAGTGAGTCCGAAACGAGAAAATCTATGGAAATCGAAGTTCAAAGATTACTTTTAGGCAATGGGCTGGCTTGCCATGCTAATTTAAATTAATATTTCAAAATAAAATCATACCTCGTAAACCCAGCCACGGCTGTGAAATAAAATGGGGTTTATTCCCAATTCTCCCATTACGACTGCGAACGAAGAAACGTAGTACGATCTTTCATTCGATAGCCACAGACAATGTAAAGATTGTTTTATGTTTAAAAACGAACACTTATAGTTCCCATAGTTCAAGATTTGCTTAGTTTGGGGCTAAATGGCATTGTGTCAAACGTCCACCACTTTTGCTAGTTTAGTGATATGCCTCTGTTTTATAATTGCTCTGTAACTGCAGCATATTTTAGTATTATAAAATATGTAAAATCGTTTTGACGCTAGCCTTGTGGAAGGTGGGTTGCTAAATCTCTGTCCTATAAATATTCAGTTTATGAACACTCAAGCTTGAGGAGGCACTGATTTGCACTAAACGGTAACGGTGAGGATTAAAATCTTTTGGGATTCTGTTAAACGGACTAAAGTCAAAGACCCATTTTCACGTTTCGTGCTTTCAGGACCGATTTAAGATGCGATTAATGTAAAGATTATAATATCCCAAAGTTATGAACTGAGTGTGATTTGAACCGTGACCTTCTTTCCCGATCTAAACGGATGTTTGGATTTTGAATCGAATCGAATCTCGAATGTGCACCAAATAATTTTCCACTCGGAATATTTATATGCGTAACGTAATACCAGTGCTCTCACACAGAATATTGCTCCATTTTTTTAATACATGCATATTTGGTAAATATAGGCACGTGCTAGATAATTCTTAATACTTTCCTTAGCGTTTTGCTTAAGTAGAAATCTGAAAATTTATTTCAGTACTAAAACGGTTTAAAATAAAATCGAACATTTTATTCAATGAATTTACCTACACACTACCAGATTCCATGAGCTTACGAGAGTCTAAAGTTTCTGCCTTGTGATTGGCTCGTTAAAAATTGAATTTATATTTTTTTAAAGAAAAATTCTTAAGTTTCTATTTTACTTGGAGTGCTCTTAAGTACCGATAAAGTTTGGTGTGCCAACGCTTACCACTTACGGACCTCCGTAATTTTAACTATGATACCTCGCACACATAACGTACATGTTTGGATAGTTACGAGTTTTCGCTTTAAACATGCTTCGTTGCGTCCATAATGTTCACGACAAACTCATAACTCTACTCTACTGCTTACATATATTTATGACCTGTGTAGTGAAAATATTTATGCAAAGTTTTCATACGAAAATAACTATTTGACAATACTGGCCAAGTTCTAGTTTGACTGGTGGAGTTAAAATGGTTCCGTATAACACAATCAGGAAATTAGTGCATTTTCAATGGAAATTATTACGTACGAGTATGGGGATCTCTTATCAGTGTTATTTGTCAAGGCTCAATCACGAATCCTGTAGAAAAAGGTTTAAAACAAACAGACAGACGACAACAAATGGCGGCGTAGATTATAGCGTCCCCATGGACACCCTACGGAACCTTAATAAAAACGAGTACTGCGTAATGAAAGTACCGTTTTGTTATTTTAAACAAATTTGTCCTCACGTGTATAACTTTTAAATTAGCTAATTTCTCTTACACTGACGTGCACAATCATTTTAAAGTTGAATTTAGCAGCGCAGTGAAATGGGGAATAAAAACATCGCGTCACGAGGAAACCAGTGATTATTCTAGCTAGCGGCGATGGGCTTCAACCTTATTACGTATGCAACATTTACTCAAAAATATATTACTCAGAGCACGCTGTTTTTATAATGTTACCTTAAGATCACCTCATCCTGCTGTGTATTTATCATTAGAATCAGACAAGCATTAAAATTTTAAATTAAATTCAAACTACATACACAAGTAATAATAGGGCAGGTACGCATAGAATTACCGTGTGGTAATATTACTACCTTATGTTACGCTCCTTCGTATAATGAGATCCCGTACACAGGTAAATAGGACTCAGATTTGTATCTCGATTTGCATAGTTTAAGGGTTAAGCATACAGGGGACTATAGTTACATAAACTATACTAAAGTTTGTCCTATAACTCTCCTAGCCGATGTCGCCGAGCAAATAAGTAACTTCCAAGTTTGAAGCAAACACTATTAACTGTTTAGTAGTTTAAGAAACGGTCTCAATTTACCCTTAGCATAATCTAGTTTACGCTTAATCAAAATTCCGGGTCGAGCTCAATATGGATAAGAGGTAGAGACTATGTAGTATAATGGGCTTGTACCTTGGTAGGTTCACACCTAAATATAAATTATTAAGTACCAACCATATCCACATGTCTACCTACACAAATTATACTCATACAGGTATGGAATATTTAATATTATACGACTTCTACGTGAACATACGCGCAAGGGATGCCTGAAGTTGGCTCATCTATATACTTACAGTTTGTGTTGGGGTTGAGATAAACATTCAACACAATAACACAGCGCAAAACACGGCATTGCGTAGCAAATTTGCGTTGAGTGAACCTAATTTTACCGCTGGAAAGCTGGACAACAGTTAATTCGTTTCAAATTAGTTGTGAACAGTAAATGCAAATGCCAGACAAACGCGAATAGCTTAATCTGGTTTTAATTATTCGATTCAACAGATTTATATTTTGCAGAGCAATATATTTGTTTATGTGAAACGTGTCGTCGGATTCTGGAATATTATGGGGGAGGCTTACATAATGACCAGCAGTGGACTTCTTAAGGCTGATGATGGCAGTCGGATTCATCTGCTACAAATTCGACTGTAGGTTTCACATTGATAGATTCTCAATAAATCACGTCGTCGCGTCAAAAATTCATTCGGCACTAGCAGAGAGAGAGCAGCGCGGTTACGCTTAAATTTTCAAGAGCAGGGCGCGGGCACCTCCATTGAAGTATCACGATTTCATAAATTACTTACTCTAGGAGGGAAAGGTCGCGCCCCAAAGCGTTGGTCCCGTGTATAATTTTCATTTAAACACACGCAGCCATAGGTCCTCGCAGTAAATCAGGTCCTCTGTCCGCCACTGCCGCGCCATCCCTTGCCTGCGCGGTGACGAGTCGCCCGTGCCACGCCGCCATGCCAGCCACCTCGCAACAATGTAAAGACATTTCCATTGTACCGTAATAGGGCATTGTTTGTGACGTAAATTTTACTGCTGAATATGCAAATTTCGTTTTGCGCCGACCTCCAGGAAGAAATATTGCAAAAGTTTTTGCGAAAAATTAAAATCACGAATCGTGGACAAGTTTTAATAACGATCGTTACAGCTTCGGAATATTTTTACTGCTTTGGTTTTACTTTTAAACGAGTTGTAAGTTCACAGATATTTTAAGATGACTTTTTATATGCAAACACTTTCTTTCCGTTTATTACTGTGCCATTGCAGACAGACAGATATAATTTATTTCGATTATTAAAAAAGTTTCTTAATCCATTGTGTATTTCGTGGAAATATCATTTAGTTTAGTTGATGTTGGTAACGTAAAGATTTTGAATAATATTATTTTGTCATAAATATTCATAAAAAGGAGTTTAGGCGCACATCTGTGATGTGCCAGGTGACATGCGAGATTTAAAAAAGGGCAGATATTTTTACGCATCTTGTACAGGAAAAAAAGGCAAACAGTATATTTATGATGACTGACACCACGTATCACTGTTGACCGCAACACAAAAAAAAATGGCGAATCAGCATCAGCATGCATGAAATGTCATTTTGACACTTGTTGACATGCGGAAATTGGCACTCAACAAATGTCACTCAATTGTCAAGGATATCCTGAAAAGAGGGTAAGAAAGAAAAATAAACACAGCCAGGAAATTAAAAACATTACCTACGTTTTGTTTGTAAGTAATTACCCATTCCTAGTAATTCACAAACGCGAGTGGATTATTGAATGGACTGTGTTTAACAGTTCCCTCGGTCAGCCATTTGAAGTTATCAAGTTGTTGTAAGCGGATGTTGGGTGTTGCTACTCTACGTAACGTTCAGTGCCACCAACTTATTTCTGATTTCGTCAATAATGACAAAATTATGTTTAAATCATTATCACTGCTGCACATTGGCGTTTACATAATGTGTATAGAAAAAATGCTTTTGACCCGTCACATCTATTGATTGGTATATTTAAATGCGCCGTATTCTTATCTCTTACTTCACTCAAACTTATTCACTTCAAAATAATGTTTGACTTGCCAGTTATTATGATAACGTACTGAGCTTATCACGACGTTGTAATACCTTTTTCGAACAAAGAATAAAATTAAAAAGAACCTTAGTGCCATCTTTTCTGAAGTAAGAAAAAAATAAATTTAAGTCCTAGTCACGTTGTCCAACAAGGAACTTTTATTATTTTGCCGTACACTAGCTGCCACACACTGTTTTGTTCGCATGGTAGCAGTGATTGCTAACATGAAATTTTACGCGCTGGAGGCACGTTTTTTACTTCGTAAATTAAGTAATTTTGCTACTATTTCAAATACTAACAAAATTACTAAATTTAATTAGTCAACACTCACACAGACTCAAAACCAGATCCAGAGACAAAGGCAGACAGAGTTTGTGGTAGGCCAACTGCACAAGACGGAATAACAATTTAATCGAGTGAACCAAACAATCTCATAAAAGTTTACTCCCTCATCTATTAGCCCAATAAACTACTACGCCCAAACTCATTAATTCAGAATAAGATATCTCATTATACAGAAGCAGTGCCCGATCTCGTTACCTGCAAATAAAAAGCTTTTTCAGAAGCTGACCTCGACCGTTAATATTTGAAGGTTGGCGGGAGATGCCTCTAATGTGCTATTAGCCCCGGAACCACGAGACTTCTCACCGGAAGATTCGGTTACGGTACGCCAATCACAAATTCAGATGGTACTATAAGAGGCGTTGTATAAGTAAGTAACCATCTTGGCTTTATCTAATAATCATGCTTCTTTGGCGAACAAACACGCGCTTTCGCGCGGGTAAACTAAGATCATGATCTCTTGCAACCTGCTCATTTCCAAATTGGCCGTCGTCAATTGGTCCGAGAAACTTAAGCTGTTACATGATTTTGAACCGCATAGAATAATTAGGAATTCAGTTTTTTTGTTTTACATTTGCTCACCTAGTTGTTATTAGGACATAATGAAATAATTTATGACCCACCATGAGTATTGTATTTGAACTGCCTATACCCACGCAAGTGAATTACCTACTGATTTCGCGTGATAGTTACCAATAGGATTAGAAATAATACAAATATACACACATCACGCTAAGATTTATCTCACGACTTAGTTTGCCGAATTGAACCGTGAGTTACATTAGTCGTGTAAAAAACATGATTAAACATATTCATCCAATGTAGTACATACAAGGTCACCGACATAGCTCGTAGAATGAGTAAGTTGAAGTGGCAATGGACAGCTCATATAGCTCGAAGAACCGACAACAGTTGGGGAATGAGGGTTCTCGAATGGCGACCACGAACCGGAAGACGAAACGTTGGGCGCCCACACACCAATGGACTGACGACATTGTTAAGTCGGTGGATGGAAAGGGCTCAGAATCGTTCTTCCTGGAAATGTGTAGGGGAGGCCTATGTCCAGCAGTGGACTTCTTCAGACTGATGATGATGATGATCTGGAGCTCAAAAACTGACTACTGCTCAATATCAGGTGGAAATATTGATAAAAGGACTTAGAAAAATTTCAATTTTCGTTTGTTTTAATGGTCACTATCATACTTTATTGAGCATGAGAACGCATAAGCGAAATGATTGTACCTATGTCTAGGCTAATCTTGCTTACAAATTAATATCATTCAAAAATGCACAAACATTTCCATGATCGGTTAAAAATGGCATCGCTGCCTTTGAACTAATCGTTCAGGTGCGGTACATTGAAACCAGGCGCCTCGAATGCGAGCACAAAAATAAACCTATTTCCCAAGGCATGTGGGTGCACAGTGCATTTGAAATACAGCTTGATAACTGTCTCAATGAATTAAAATAACAGAGATTGCGTAGTGGAAATTACTGCTAGATTTTCCACCTGCTTCTTATTAAATTTTTCCGTGTGGCGAGCGCTCGTGGTGCTTGGCTATCGGATAAAATCACCTTAGCAACTAAGTTTTGATTTCAAGCTTTCCGAATTTTTTATCTATCGTTTTCCAAAAGTCACTTACCAAAGATGTTACAAAGGTAGAACGCACAAAAATGTTGTCCTATAATACAACTAAGAGAATAATTTTAAGGCCTGCGCACATCTAGGCGATGGCGATGGCGATCATAATATAATCATTACATAATTTGGTAGCGTTTCACATCGCTACCAATTTATGACAGTGATATTTGATAGCGCTTCAGCTAATCTCCGTCGCTATCGCCTAGATGTGCGCAGGCTTTTCCTAGGCTAATAATAAGACACAGCTTGAGTTTTTTTTATTTGAACCGTCACAAGTAACTTTTGCGTAATTTGTTACGTAAACGTCTACACGCGTAGCATGAATCTACGGCGTAGGTGTTCCGTAGCGCATGAACCAGTTATCCTAATTTAGCTTGTGTTTCGTCCTCAAAGTGAGCCAGATGTGTTTTTCGCGCTGTGCGGCGGGTGCAGCGGATATGCACGTGACATTTATTACTTCCCGCAAATGTTGCGGCCGCATTAAGTTTTCGCAGTGTACTTAGTTTTTATGCGGCAACCACTTAGTTCCGTATACAAATGTGCTGTGCGAGGTACTACACAAAGAAACTCAGGAGTTTATCTGCTATCTGCTTTGTCAGGACTGCAGTGTGCTGTGGAGTTGGGTATTTCTTTAAAGTAAGTAGAAAGTTCGTATAATCAAGTCTGATAATTAACGCTGTAAGTATCTTGCTGAGTTTTCCCAAAATAATGGGGAGGCCTATGTCCATCAGTAGACTTCTTCAGGCTCATGTCGATGAGGATGCATTCAGTAGGCCTACCACAAGCTCTGTCTGGCTCTGTCTCTGGCTCTGGTTTTGAGTCTGTGTGAGTGCTCACCAGAGTATTATACTGTGTGTGTGACGTTTCAACGTAGGATTTATCTAATCAACACTCACACAGACTCAAATCCAGCGCTAGAGACAGAGCCAAACAGAGCTTGTCGTAGGCCTACAGGTCTCAGTATTATTACTATTATTTTAAACTGTTTATATTTACTCAGCACCTATAACAATTTCCCGTTAAACGTAAAGTTTTCAGACAATAATATAACACAGTGTCAGACTGAGTAAACACACCAAGTATTTGCACCGCCAACACACAAGCTATTATGATAGGTAGGCGGCCGCTTTGAATATATATTATTGTGGTCACGATTCACTAATATTTGACGATGCCTAAATCAGAACGCCTATTATTTGTTGGTCTATGTTAGTTCAATCTATTTTTGTTTGCAGCTTTGTATACTTAGTGCGCATTTGAAAATAAATAACGCTTAGCCTGTTTGTTTAGTCAATGCCAATACGTGCTTCTGAAATATCATGACAAGAAAATTTTCTATTTAATATCACGGTTGCTATAATCCACTATAAGTGGATTTCTATGAAATTTACGGTTCAATATTATAATGATGCTTTAATAGATTGATTTCAGGCAACATAGTAAGTACTAATATATCTTAAAAATATTAAAAATAATAAATATGCATTTTGCGCTGTGCTTCAAATTTTTTTTCAAAATTCATATCGGTAGACGTGATTTGTCGCAGTTTTGTGTTGTGACCTTGTAATATACATTACATAGTTCGCACTTTTTATAGTACATTGTTACCAGAGTGTTGAAAGTCACGTTTTTTGAGTCCCGAGACTGGTTTGGCGCCAGAGCGTAGCGAGGACGCCAATGGAGCTTGAGGGACTTAAGGACTTTCACCCGAGGTAAACACTGTGCTTTTCATTACGAATACAAGGAAAGTAAAAATAAAAACATGAAAGAAAAATTTGTGAAAATGAAGATTGAATTGCCGCCTTCCCGGTTTTTTTTTTCTTTTTCTCTGGCGGGCCTTCGGCTTCGGCTCGCCAGCATCATTCAGCCATTATTTTCATTCTCATAATTTAAAAAATGGTAAATTGTTTGCTCAAATCTATGTTATTTTAAATAAATAGTTGAAGCTATATATTAATCAAGTAATTTAGAAGATATATTATTTATTTAATACTAACTTTATGTTATTTAAATTTAAATTTTACATTGCGCTCTAATTAGACTATAAAAACTTCTTACCGTTGTAATGGGTTTCCAACCTACTTGCTGAATAAAAAGTTGGAATTTTGTTCAACGACCTCCTTGCAGTTAGAAAGACTTAAGAAAGTTGGAACATGGTTGAATAAAATAGAACTTGTTTTAATAGAATTTGACAGCTGTCAGTAGAAACCGATTCTCCCTAGGGCTGAAAGTTTTACTTTCAATTAGGCCCCTCAGGCAACTTCAGACCTACTTTCAGAGTATGAGTAATGAAAATACATTTTTTTATCTGGATATGTTGGTACATATTCATATATAAATAGAGTATCCGTTCATATATCCAAGCGTTGCATATCAACATTTTTAAAGATACAAATCACAATGTAGTAATGTAAAAACCTTGAAAATTTTTCAAATATGCGAGCGAAAAGTTGTTTGATGGCGCCTTAAATCACTGCTTATACACAAATCTGTCGCATTAAATAGCTTATCAAAAAGTTTGCCTGAGTCATAAAACAAAGTTAATTTAAGTTTTGATCGTTAAGTTTAGTGAGGCATAGAACTATGTAAGTGCTTAAGTGAGGTCGACAAACAGGAGTCCGTAAAGCCTTTACTTAATTGTGAGATTATTTGGCTCATGAAGGTTACTTATCGTATTTACCGCGGCCTAGGAACTTGAACACAATCAGAACAAAAACATGTAAAAGGGAATTTATGATTCACGTGGTTTTGTTTTTGTGTGTACAGACAGTGCAGTTTTGATTCATAATTTGAGGTTAAACAAACTTACCTGAAGTGAAGTTTGACCGTAATTATACGAGTCGCTGCATCCGAACTGATTTTATATTCACTAGGTAGTCCATTGCTCCATGCTCTGGGCACCGAACACTTTTTTAGAGCTAAAAACCTTTAAAACAAATCGCTGTAGGTGGCGCCACCGCGCCTACCGCTACCCGGCTGTCAAACTTCATTCTTTTCAGAGAACAAACGATTTCAATAAAGATACTCAATTTAAAACGGGATACGTTTTCATGAAAAGAAAACGTTTAAGGGAGGGAGGGACTAAAATCAGTTCGGATGCAGCGACTCGTATAATTACGGTCAAACTTCACTTCAGGTAAGTTTGTTTAACCTCAAATTATACGACGTCGCTGCATCCTCCTGATTTTATATTCACTAGGTAGATGTTTAGAGCTTTAGGGAAATCGTGTTACTTATTAGGTATGAATCAAAAAGGTTGAGCATAAAAAGCCATATTTTGATTCATTCTCTCCTTAAACATACAATTTCATAATAAAAGAAGACATGAATACAGATAGAGAACATACTTCATCACTGAAAGGCCAAGCCAATATAGAGCGTAACAGGCCTATTGTTTTGAAATAAGAGTAAATACCAGGTCCAGGTTCCAGGTCCTACGAGTAGATAAACAAAAAACATCCCTACAATCAGCTGCTAACGTCACTGCAGTGTGATGGGTGTGAATGTGCTGAGAAGGCGTTCGTATTTACGACGTTCGTTTCTGACGTTCGTGGTCACTTTGTGGTGTGGATTTTTCTGTTAAAATTAACTTTCCATGCAACTAACTGCATCTCTAATGGAACTTGTTGTATTTAGGTAAGCTGATAAAGCATATAAAAAATGCACATTATTTTTATATTTATCGAGAAAATAGGGAACCCTTAAACATTGTTGCGTCCCTCAGGATAAGAAATAGTGATTGGATCGCAAGTTATTACCTCAACAATGCAAATAATGTCATCATCATTTTTATATTAGATAACATGATAGACAATAGCTCCAGCGTACTTTGTGCAGTCAACAATTAAAGGTAAAAAAGGTGAGTTTTTTACACCCTTGAGCAGCCAAGAAACGCTGCATCTTAACTGAACTTATTGCTAAATATTAGAGTGATAACCAATTGAATTGTGTTTATTGTTGAATAGTATGCTCCCAAATTGAATTGGTCAATAATAAAGTTCAATGCAAATAGAGCTCCGATAGACCATCAGTCGTCAAATTAATTTTTGGAACTAAAAATCCACAACCTTGCATAATATGATATGCCGTATTGTTTCAATACTCTGTGGAAAGTGCTGCAATTATAATATCAATGATTTATTAACCAGCACGACAACCTTGTAAGGCTCCACTTGACCGTCATGCCTGAAACAGGATATTAGCGAGTCATAATCAGACAAAAAAAATAGCTAACTCTGAAAATCAAAGTTCTGAAACCATAGGGTTGAGCTATTCAAGGGCAACAACGATGCCTGGCAGTTCTTCATCAAAGATTTTGCGTAAATATTTCAGTTCATGTGAGATGGAAAGAAGGTAAAATAAAACGCAAGCTTTCCCGTTTATAGAATAAACATCAATATTAGGGGCCGTTTGGTCTCTTATACATAAAATGTATTTTGAGTAACTTAAATGAGTAAGTTTACGGTACCCAAGTCTATTGGATATTTTATTGAAAGCATTTAAAGATAAATTCTAGCCAGTTCATCATTTCCTGCATCTAGATCCTCTGTCTGCGTCTACCCATTTTTAGATGTCTGTTGAAAATATGAAGAAGCGACGCTATTGATTTCGTCGTGATCATTGTACCGAATAAAACTAGGTTCTAAGTTATGATTCAAATTCATTAGGTACTTAGCTTAGTTTTAATAATAATTTTTCATGATTTGAAGTGCTTAGGTTAAAGTTGCTCCTTCAAATTACTTCGTTTATGCATTAAGTATAGGCAAGTTCTACAGCTGAATATTGCAGAGGTATATACCTACATAAATAGGTACCGATTCGTAAGAATCCTAATTAGCATTAAGTTCTTTTTTGTGCAATAAAGAACTTTTTAAGAATATCTATAAATAAAAATTTCGAATATACGAGGTATGCTAGATCTATAATTGATCATATCAAAAAGTTGTATTTTGGCCAACAGTAGGTAGAAACGGTAAGTAGAAATATTTTACATTGATCATCATTATTTCTGCCCCACTGGTGGGGGTCAATGCCTTATAATAAATCTGTAATCGTGTAGCAAGCTAACAGCTTCTTCGAACATTTTATTCATAATGGAATGAATTAATTAGCTTTTCCCCATAAAGTCAAATTATGAAACATGGTTAGAAGGACATCGCATATCCTTTTTACCACAACATAAAATATTATAACATATTTTTTTTTTTTTTTTTTTTTATTATAAGTTTTATGATTTAATATATAAATCCATAGTATTTCTCATCCTACGTTGGCTTTTGAGAAAGTAGCTCGCCAATCTAATGGGAATAGCTTATTTGTCTTTTTATGTATTTAATGTGATCATTAAGAGGGTAAAACCTCATTAAGGCACACTTAAAATCCTTTTACCGCACGGTTTCTAGGTTCAATAGGACCAGTGACACAACCGGAGGAAGATGATGGAAAAAAGATAGATGATTCCATAGGCATTCGCAGTTCCAAATACCAACGTTACTGAAAGGTATATTATAGCATGTCTTGTGCACGAGTGCCTTATGATTAGTTACTGGTTACCATTATTATTATGAGCCTTTTGTGTCCCACTGCTGGTTACCATATTTTATGAAAAAATATGTATATAAATATGTATATAATAGGTAATTATAATCTATCAGCGAACCGTTGCCTCTGTTAATTCTTGGCCTCCGGTAAATTGGAATGTTTTTCCGTCTCAGTGATATTGATCGTTATATTGTACGGATTGGTAGTTGCTGGAAGACGTCTGCATGGTTGGAACCCGCGTCCATGCCCACCTCTCCGACCTCTCGGAGTCGGTGACTGTGCCTTGGAGGGCCTGCGCTATTTTACCTGGCCAGCCGATCGCTGATGACTCAAAATGATCTTTTGATTATTTTCTTTCTTATAATAATACGGATTAAAAACTTGTTCTTTTCTCTTTTTGTTAAAGAAATACATGTACAAACTATGGATTTTTCTTGTTTAGAGCTATTAGCTGAACAATTCCAAACTCAAAAATCGCAGAATCGCAAGAATGACTTTGAAACGTCTTAAAGTCTAAGGAACTATTCGACGTGTCCAACGTTATCAACTTTTGTTCAATTTCTTAGTTTCAAGTTGATTAAGCAACTTAAAACTTTTTGAATGCGTTAATTTTTCATGAATTAGTATGGATTTTTGCTAATCCAATAGACAAGCATTATGATTACTCCCCAATGTTCAGAGATCTCGTCTCTAATCTTAGGCGCAAATGTTTCAGGTTTATTATTGGTAAACAAAAATATCGTTGGACCGGAACTCTTGGTGTACCAATCAGTTGCATTGACCGTACAGGACGGTAGTTTATGCTGCTGTGCTGTGCTTGGTCGAGTTTATACCATATACCAGGTTCTGAAGTTCTACTGCTGGTCTGGATCTGGTGGTATACCTACTTTATACTGGTTGACCAAAATGAGTAATCAGAAACATAATTCTGTAGGGGTATGATACCACGGTCACTCGTCAGAGTTTATTAGGAGGTAGGTACCTCGCATTACCACTCAACTCAGCAATAACAAGTGCGTTTAAGATCGTGATCCCGTCACAATTCGATACGTAGGTATTTAGTTCAGTATTCGGTAGTGATCGCATCACAACTCATCTTAATATTTGATTTATTTTGCAGTAATATGCATTTGTCATATTGTAGATATGTGTACTGGTCGTAATTGCATTGCGACTCAAAATGATACTTGCTTGGTAGGTATTATACCTATTGTGCAGACTGTAATCGCATCACAGTTCTTATAAAAATGTTAAATACTACCCGTGAAGGTAGGTAGATATCATGGAAAAAATTGGCAAGAGGCCGTAATCACATTAAGACTGGATGGTAGATAATTATGTATGTATAACTACATATAGAAAAAATATTATTATTGTGCAAACTGCATTCGCATCATAGAAGCTATCAGCATATCAGCTATCTGGTTCCCATGGTACAAGCTCTGCTTAAATTGGGGCCCGTTAGTGTTGCGTGGATTGTCCGCAGTTTTTTTTTTTTTTTTTTTTTTTTATAATTCTTATAAAAAATTTGAAAATACAACAAGTGAAAGTAGGTGGATATCATATAATAAAAATAGCCATAGGCCGTAATCACATTATGATCCAAGGGTAGATTTATGTCTACATGAGCACATAATTATAGAAAGACATCATTATTGTGCAGACTGCAATCGCATCGCAGTTCTTACAAGAATGTAGTATTAAATACAAATGAAGGTAATTACATATCATGGAATTGAAATTGCAAGAGGCCGTAATCGCATTACGACTCGAGGGTAGATCATGTCTGCATAAGCACATATAGAAAGATATTATTATTCTGCAGACTGCAATCGCATCACAGTTCTTACAAAAATGTAGTATTAAATACAAATGAAGGTAGGTACATAATTTCATGGAATAGAAATTGCAAGAGGCCGTAATCTCATTACGACTCGAGAGTAGACCATGCCTGCATAGCCACACATAGAGAAAATGTATACATAATGCATAGATTTTGTTGTGCATACTGCAATCACATCACAGTTCTTTCAAAAAACTTAAAAATACGACGAGTGAAAGTAAGTCGATATGATATAATAAAAATGATAATAGGCCGTAATTGCATTACGATTTGAGGGTAGATCTATAAAGCCCCATGTAGAAAAGAAATAAACCAAAATACAATGATAATTGGGTAGATTGCAATCGCATTCGCAACACAGTTTTACAGCAAAAAACCATGAGTGAAGCTAGGTATTTAACACCGAACAAAAATTACAATAGGCCGTAATCACGTTACAACTCGAGGGTACAGTTTTCTATATAACTATAATATAGAAAAGTCATTTGATTATGCATCATCAATTATAAATCGGTAGGCAGGTATGCCTTTAAAATATTTTGCACTCAATAGCTGCTATTTTGTGGCGTTATAGCACAACTCAATCAAGCAGCTAAGTAAAAATTTAATAGATAAAGTGCAAGCGATACAGTTATGTCACTTTCATTTAGTTATTATCGCAAGCCCGTAATTGTAGTGAGCGTTTAGCGATAGGCATAGTTAACAAAACAAAGTTCATAAGCAAGTATGCGTGTAGGTACTTACATGCATTTTTTGCTTTTGTTCCATTTCCAAGTGACGTTCTTAACGTCGTATTTCTTCTGGATCTTCGCCATAGTTATTAAGGCAAATACACTTTGCACTAAATATAAACTACTTACATAATAAACTTAAATAAATTACTTCGAGAATTGTAAAAATAAAATTTAAATAAGACGTGTTTCGATGCCCGAACACAAACAATGAATGAAGTTTGACAGCCGGGTAGCGGTAGGCGCGGTGGCGCCACCTACAGCGATTTGTTTTAAAGGTTTTTAGCTCTAAAAAAGTGTTCGGTGCCCAGAGCATGGAGCAATGGACTACCTAGTGAATATAAAATCAGGAGGATGCAGCGACGTCGTATAATCATGACACATTCTTCTCATTGTAGTTTGTAATTTAGATCAGATACAAATGACCTATAGCTTAAACTATGGCTAAAATATATAATAGTATAATATAATAGTATTGTAATATATTATGTTGAGTACTACACATGACATGACATGACATGAGTTGATATACGATATAATTAGTATAGAACGTTGTAAAACATAGCTCAAAAATAGACAAAAAAATCACAGTCTGACTAACCTATGGCTGAGCTTAAGCGTATCTCGTACAGCCAGGATCGTGAGTTATTTCAGTTATGAAAGCCTTTTTACTCTGGAGTTTGAAAATTTTGAGTAAAACTTTAAGTTATAAAGTACTAAAATTGTATAGATCACAAATATTCATCAGCTTTTGTGACAGACGTCATTACGCTGATTGGTCTTTAAATATTAGAATCTTGAACGATTTGAAATAAACTTTGAGTTTTACCAAATATTTTCAGTAAAAAATATAAACTCGAACACTTCTGATATAGGTGCTTTTGGTATAATAGAGCCTAAATAAAGTAAAATAACGTCATAATAAAGTAGAATAACGAAAATAAATAAGCTTTGTGTACAATTATTCCACATCAGTTTATTGCATTGTTGTTAAATCGAACTATACAAATCTTGACAGGGTACCTATATTAGCTGGAGTGTTGACATGGAATGGGCGTTTGTATTGAAAAACCAGCTTTTTCACAAAATAAATAACGAGCAATCAGTGAGTTGAATTGTATAAAATAACTGTACCTATAACTTTCAATTGTACAAATACCTTCATACAATTAAAAATAATAATGCTCCCAAAAAAATTGGTAGGTACACTTTATACAACAGCAAAGTGATTTAAAACGTGTAGTAATACAAATTGTGCCATGTGTAGGTAATAAAGTCATGAATTAAGCAATATAATTATGGTTATGTTATTCTTGGTGTCACGTGAAAATGTATTCAAATATTTTTTAAACAATTTAACACAATTTTTTTCTATGAAATATTATCTATCTGCGCATATATTTTCTTACTGCTGGTTATGTTGACTAGTCAATCAAAGTTACTTATCACTATTGAATTTCGCTACACCTTTTTGAGTCTCTGCAATTTATAAATGCGTAAATAAATATTTGAGTCTTTTACATTTTTATTGCGAGCACAATGCTCATTTCGCATATTTGACTAAAGTTATTTCATGAATAATTCTGGGCATTTAAAATGTATCAAAATACACGTAATTTGAATGTTGATTGTCTATACCAATTTACCTTGCTTCAAAATGGATATTAATAGGATTGAGGACATCAAATAATATGTACTAAATACATAATATAATACGGTTATATTTCTTGGTTAATTAAATTGCTTTTTTTTTAAGTTATCTGCTTTTGATTCCTAAAAATACCTAGGGTAAACCATACTATTCTTGGCACCCCCCCAATGATTGGCACTCTAGCATAAAAACCCATGAAATAAGAGTTTCGAGTAATTTTTTTTAAGTGACAATAATTTATTTTGGTAGTATATTTAATTTTCTTAAAGGTAACATTCATTTTATGCTTAGAATGTCCGCCATATTCCTTTCACAGCTGTTTCCAAACTTCCAAGGATGAGACAACCGAGTAAAAAGTTATAAAAAAAGTTAGGATTGGGTGAAAAGTTTGGATGGTGGACATTCTAAGCATAAAATGAATGTTACCTTTAAGAAAATTAAATATACTACCAAAATAAATTATTGTCACTTAAAAAAAATTGCTCGTAACTCTTATTTCATGGGTTTTTATGCTAGAGTGCCAATCATTGGGGGGGTGCCAAGAATAGTATAGTTTACCCTATTATGTACAAGATATACAAGATCTGGCTAACCGCATCATGAAGCTAATGTACAAAATGCCAACCTTTTCGAGTAACTTCGTCCGGAGTTGTTTTAGTGCTCATTAAGATGTGTAACTTACAGTCAATTTTATTGGACACTGACCGTGATAGGTAAAGTATATTTAAGTATTTATCAACCGTTCTCTATTCCGTTTAGATTTTCCTTGAGACTACCGGCAATGTGTTTTAATCTAATTTATAAGGAGAGGATTTATGAGGCCTTAGAGGAAGGAAAATAGCCTCACGCAACACGTCTGCGTCGGCTCTATTGGATACGTGCTTGTGATACATCGAACGACGATCCACAACACGTATCCTGCCGATTTATCCAGGGACGACTCTTTGGCAAAACCTGACTCCCAACTGTACGTTATGCGCCACTTGTTTACATCTAATAAAATAAATATTACATTCCCTACCAGTACCTCTCCCTATTCTAAGATTTGTATTCAGTTTCGGTCACTGATGTCAGTGCCGTGAGTCCGTTTTAAACCGACTTCAAATAAAAAATGAAGAAGTTCCCTATTCAATTGTATTCCTTTTATATGTTTGTTATCGCATAACTTCATTATTTATGAGACAATTTGAAAAAGTTTTTTTTATCTGTAATGGAAATACTTCCAGATTGGTCCCATAGAAATTTCATCAAAATCGGTTCGGCAGTTTGGCCATGAAGTCGGTTTCTCAACTCAAATCTTTTAATCTTATATTATTGCATTTAGACACGATACATCTCAGTAAATCCGCCAGAGACGCTCATTAAGTCTCCCTACAAAACCGGGCTCGCACCGCACGGCACGTTAGTTCTAAGATTTGTATAGGTATAGGTGCGCTGGTGTCCGCGCAGTGTGAGCATGTATTGTTTTTCCGCGGTTTTTATATAGACTTGTATATTTCAACATACGCACAAAACCGTTGAAATACGGTTTTGCACAGTACAGACGTCCGTGAGTGCAACTCAGTACAGATCTTAGAATACGAGTAGGTACCTTCCTACTGCTCTTGTCTGTGTTCACTTCTGGAATCGAACCACTCGCTCGTATTACACACCTTCGTAACTTCAAACAAAATATTCGCTTCCGTATTTTCCTTCCTTACATTATACAATTTTGTTTCGTTTCTGCGAAAGTTTATTTATCTATAGACTCTCGAGCGTAGAGGAAAAATATTAACTGATACAAATTTTAAGCTGATGCTTGCAATTCAAACGAAGCATAAACATAGGCATTTTATTTGAGTAAAAATGGAGAGTTTTCTGTATGAATTGGAACTAACATCAGTCTGCGGACTCACCCGCGTGGTAAACTAACCTAGATAAGAAAGAAGCCTTAATGATATTCGATCGTAAACTGAAATAACATGGTGTATTAGTTGTGTATTGTATTGTCATTGTAAGACAGGATTGCGGGAAGACGGTGGATGGAGAGGGCTCAGAATCGTCCTTCCAGGAAATGTATAGGGGAGGCCTATGTTTAGTAGAGCAAAATTATTCAAGTCTCACGTCCTGCGGCTTAGGCTTTGAGTTGTCAATTATAATTATCCGAGTATAACCGCTAAGAAGAAATCGCGGAAAAAACTGAAAGCGAAAAGCCAAAACAGGAACACCATTGAAAACAAATCGCCTACCACAGCTTGCTATCTCGTTTGAGTACACTGAAGTTTTTAACACAAACTCAAGACTACAGTTACCAATTCCGCAAAGTCAAGAGAAAGAGATATCATGAGCTGTAAAAATAAGATACAGTTTGTTTTTAAAATAAACTCTAACTATTTAACTTCACGGACGAAGTCACGGCTATACCTACTAGAGTACGGGGTGTAGAGTAGGGGTATACATTTAAGAAAATTACTGTAGTCAATTTGTACTGTTGCGTTTGCTATAAGGTTTGCTTAACTGTAAGTAATCGATTTAAAACGGCCTTACTTGATTATTATAGCAACACTATTACCTATCTACAATTTAACAAAAACCTCGCCGGCCTACCTCTATGTTGCTTTGCCCCATGCAGCGTCCAAGTAATACTGACTTACACCTAATAACGAATATATTATGGTGTACTAAATTAATTAAAAATAAAATAAATATTGTGGTCAATTCACACAACACTACCCAGCCCCAAACTAAGCAGAGCTTGTAATATGGGAACCGGATAGCTGATATAATACTTGAATACATTTTTTTTTGTAAATACATACTTAGAATACAATATAACACCCAGACAGAGAACAAACATTTATGTTCACCACACAAATATTTGTTCTCGGTGGGGATCGAACCCACGACCTACGGCGCAGAAGGCAGAGCTACTACCAACTGAGCTAGAGGCCAGTCAAAAAATTGAGAAAATTAAAATCATTTTTCCTGAAAATAATATGTCTAGGGATTTCTTCGACGACGATTTTACTGTTATTCGTTATTTGTATGTTGGTTGTGCTGTCAAAATATTGATTATATGAGTGTGCCGCGCGTTCTCAGTTTAGATGAAACAAAATACGCGTTCATTAGCGCAGCCCCAGAAATCATATTACAGTCGGTACTTGATGAAATCGCAGCATGTCTGCTCGAGTTATTTGTATCTACGTTCTCACCTAAGTATACACCTTTATATATTTGTATATTCTTTCACAATAATATGACTAAATAAATAATAAATAATGCGGACAATCAACACAATACAAACTAAGCAGAGCTTGTACTATAGGTACCATATAGCTGATATTTTACTTGTATGTTTTTTTTTGGAAATACATACATGGAATACAATGTTGATACATTGTACCTGGGGGCTAATTCTCGGGCCGATCTCGATCATTTTGAAATTTTATTTTATTGCTTCTTTTCACAACCCCGCACTTTTTGTACGTTTTCCGTATATCGTAGCTGTCGAGGCTTTTACGAAGAGGTCGTTTATGAATTACTCAAGGAAATTATCCATTCCCCTTTCGAAAAGAAGCAATAAAATAAAATTTCAAAATGATCGAGATCGGCCCGAGAATTAGCCCCCTGGTTGTAGTTGTTGTTGTTGTACCCAGGCAGATTAGTTTTCGGTGGTGATCAAACCTACTCCCTCCAGAGCCTACCAACTGAATGCAGTCAAGGTAGTGAAATATCGCAGAATACCAGGATTATCTGTTGTGATTTTTATTTTTATTTCCGTGAGGTAGGTACTTGAATGTGACACATCCCGTTCGAAACTAGCAATTTTGCTTCATATCTTGTTTGTTTACGATTGTTTGATTGAACATTTGCTTGTCAGGCAGTTTTTAAAGCCAAATAAAAAAGAAGATGGGCGCGGCTGGTTTCTTTTGTTGTAAGCAAACTCAGCATGGTGCAGTCGTATATAGTTCGTATCTTGGATAGGAGGTGTCGCACTCGTTTATCATCCGGTGTGTACATACCCTTGTCTACACTACAATTAGTGCACAGCGGAGGTATAGTAAGGTGAAAGCGGCTTTGTGGTGCACGCTCGCATACCTCGCAAAAACCCTGGTGTAATAACTTCGCTCTGAATCCAGCTCTCTACAAACTTATTAATTCAATGGTTTTTGCTAAGCTTCATGATTTTCCAAGGCAGCGTGCGTGCGAAGGATCATTATTTTAAAATTGCCTCCTTCACTCGGTTATAAGTGGCGGGCAACATTAGTGTCGGAGCTGGCGACATGAAACAGAATCTGTGCAATGCATGCCGACTTAATCCCAGGTAATGGGGCGTAATAAAATGTAAGAGGCTAGAGGTTACGACAGACGTGCGCGCGTGACCTGTTATCTCTAGCTTTTAGCCTGCTTAAGGGATCACAAATTCTCGTTTGGTCAAAAACGGTTTAAAAGTATCGATGCAGCGTTTTTTGATCGGAATGTGTGTGGAAATTAGGGTCAGTATTCAATCGATCGGCTGAGCTGAATAGTGCTTCGACGGATATGTGAGTTTTCTAACTTTTTCTTTATGACGTCAGGTTTTGACAAATTAACACGTCGGCGCGAGATACGGCGCGCGCTCGCAGGCTGGGCCATCAATATCGACGCGACCACCATTACTCAATATCACTCAAGTGGAACTGCCCAATTTACAGCTACATTTAACTGATTTGATTGAATCCACCGAAAGTTATCACCCCAGGGAGCTTTCCTCGCACGGTCATGCGTTTTATTTTAATACCTTCTGAGGTAGTATAGAATCTCATTTCATAAGCGTCAACTTTATATATTTTGCTATTTTTATTAAAAGTGGCACTCCCAGAACTAAAGATTAGGTTTATTTGGGCATAGCCTGCATTTGAAAATCTTATTTAAAAAGATACAGCTCCTAACATAATATTATTATTGCATAGCCTTTTGGTTTTTAAACTAATCTACCAATATTATAAAGTATGGTCCAATATCCAAAAGCAACAAGCATTTGCGTAACCTCGCATTTAAAGTCAAAGATAATACCTTCGGACTCTGTATAAATACCTCTCAAAGGTCACTCCGCAACTGGGCTTTGTTATTCTCGGAAATTGTAGATTGTTTTTATTGTATACCAAAACCATCCCTTGTGGTAAACATTCCCTAAACTCAGTCAGCTGAGTTTGTTCCGTTTCCTCATCATATTTGTGATATTTCCTTTAATACCCATTCGATTCCTTATCTTTATTTGTTTGTTATACAGTTTATTCGAGGTGTCGGCATCGTTTGATATTTCCTGGTTAGTATATCCGCTAACGTGTGAAGTACAGTCACCAACAATAATGGATAGTTACACTCCATTGTCAAAACGATTTTGTGTTCACTTGTAGCAGATCTGCTGTTTCTTTTGTATCCTGGTGGAGTTGGTAAATCTACTGAAAGTGAATGCAAAAGTAATTCATTCATCTTCTTCTTATTTAAGAGCAAAGTTGGCGTATGCATTTATCTCCAGGTATTTCTTTTGAGGGCAACATCCTTGACCTCCTTATACGACATGACGGCGATCTTCGCTTTTAGGTATTTGGCTTGGTCTTCTCTCTATCCATCTACCTTTCCTTCGATGATATTTCTAATTTACCTACCAAACGTGAAGAAATGTGATGGCCTGATTTTGAAAACGATGAAATGTTACTATCTTTTCGCAGGCGATTGTACTGGAAAGTATTTAGGTAGGTAGTGCATGAAAGTCGACACGACTTTGATGTATTGTGGAGCGTCGGTAGTTGGACCCTGAATATTTACGAGCTGAGTTGGGACCGAGGCCGAGACCGAGGTGCACCTCTTACCGAGGACGGGTACACATTATTCATGAATGCCTATGTATAATGTAATCTCATACAACTGACATAACATACACTTACAAAAATGCTTAACATTTTCCTCACATTCTTAACCTTTTTGTTGTTTATCGTGTTTGTTTGGAAGTTGAAAATCGATGGAGTTTTGGGCCTCAATTTATTGTTTCTAATAAAACGGTTGCGCCCACGTAAAGTATCTCGTATAAATTGATTTCTCAAGTGCTACCCGCAAACTGGTTAGAAAATTGTTATTGAAGAATAAAGTGGAACAAATTTGTGAGTGGGTATAATAAAAAGCTACTACTAATCTATAGTAATATAAGTAAACATAAACTAGAATCATATAGCAAGAACTTATGCAAAAAAGATCAAATAGACCTTTGGCAAAACTGCTTTGATGGACTAAAAAACTAACTTCCAATAATTGGTTTACCTACTTAACGTTCTTTCGGTGAATTCAATACGTAAGTTCATAAAAACTTTCAAAAAGTTGATAAAATCCAAAAAAGTTCGGCTCGACGAAAGTAACATTAAAAACTTAAAACATTTTCTTATTAAGCACCACACACAAGCTAAAATGACAAAAAAACTCACAAAAAAACTGCGAGGCACGGTAGGCATACAATAATAATTAGGAACAAAGCTAATGAAAAGAAGATGCAAAGAAATAAGGAAAGGAAGTAAATTACAGATACCACAATAATTTCTCTTGTGGACATTTTGTTTTCCTTTATTGGTCATATTTATCAATGCGAACGCCCGGAGCGGAGAATAAATCGCTCGCTTATTTCAAGTGATTCTGCTATTTCTCTGCAAACGTTACTTACTTTTAAATTATGTGAAAATTAAAGTCATTTGCGAGGCTTTAAAATAAATGCAGTGTGAAAACGGCGGGCGTATGTGAACCCCACCACCGGTGCTCGTTTGAGCCCAGTCACATGTCACTGGGACCACTCGCCGCATTTTGTGAGCCTGTGTTTATAAAAAGCATCAAATTAAAATTGAGGTGGAGTCTGGCGTCAAAGGATTACAACTACTTCTCTTTCGAAATATTTTGCTGGTTTCAGTTCTAAGCAGGGTCTAATTTATACTAAATAAATGATGAATCTAACCCGCGTTTTTTTTCATTTGGGGTGGCTTTATATTTGCTATCGACCAGGGACTTTACCGAAGCAAACTTTTTATTTAATAGTGTTCTGTGGAACTGGCACTTAAACTCATCTAGCTTTAAGACGTTTGTGACTGCTGAATAAATATTTTATTTGACTTTGACATTGACCTACTTATATTCAAAAGAAACAACGCCCCACACTGGCCTAAAAAAATTCAAAACTATTTTACAAACACAAAAACATTTTCTTGACCTTCTTACAGTAGAATATTGAAGTAGCTCGTGGAGCAATCGTTGAGACATCCGCCGCGCCGTGGTGAAGGACGAAAGATGTGGCGGGTATAATAACGGGAACCGGTACCATAACGTCATCCCAACCTGATTTACAAGCCTGTCTAAATAGATTGGACGTTATGAAAACCCTCTTCCCTAAACCTTGGCGTGTCAATAATTTTATCGGATAGAGGTAGGCCTTGGGGAAGGTAACGTGGCGTTTTCGTCTAAAAATTTCCAGCTATTTTTATCGCCATCTAAAGTATACTGTTATATTATAGAGATGTGAGTTTGGCGCGTATTTTGTTTACACAATATACGCGTGGTAGGTATACACTTTGCTATAAGAAAAATGTGGGTAGTATCGAATATAATACCCAGTGGCCCTTTGACGCAATATGAATATTTTTTCACGTACGCAAACATGGTAAATAAAGGTATTTCACGTTCACCATATTAGCATAATAACACCATGATCGAATCGTCCCAAAAGTATAAGTGAGTTTACAACTTTGATCGTTCAACCCGTGCTTAACGGGGTTGACATTTGGTGTGTTGACAGCTGTCACCGTGTAAATGAGGCTTTGGGTTCGGAACAAGGTGCAAGTGTGGCAAATGGCAGACTCCCTTCCAGGGATCGAATTATGAGCCAAATCGCTCTCGGGAGCCCCCACGGTGAGCTGAGCCGGTAAATAGGGAATATAAATTTGTCTTAAACAAATTCTTCGTGTATGATGGGAGCACATTCGAGAGGAAAATTACGTATCGTGCAGCGTATCGAACGTCTTGATTTTAATAGAGACTTAGTGGAAAATGAATGTGCCAGCATATTATCACAGTGGAGAAAGCTCATCTCTCGCATTTTAGCCAACCGTTGGCTATTGCGGCAGAAAACGGGTACCTTCATAATCATGGTCCTACAACAGTAAATTATCAGACTGATAAGTGTGTTGCCATCTCTATTTGTTGACATGAAAGTGATAGTGACAAAATACTATAAACGAGTTTTGAGTCCAGCATTTAAATAGAGCTGCTAGTTTTCAATTGTGTTCCTCTTTGGCAAATTACCTGACTTTGAAATGTACCTATCTAAACCTATGCTATGTGTTTATATGATGGTATGTAGCTAAACTAAACCCACTTTTTGGCCTCTGGTAAGATATGAAGCTTAAAATAACTAGGTCAGGTTAAAATAATCACAAAGGAATATAGGTTTTCAAAGCATGTTCCATAATAAAGTGCCGAGAAAACTTAACGTTAACATTTGGCAGTAAACATGTTATTTGCAAACAAATTATATTCGCTAAGTTCGTACAAAATCAAACTTCGATTTACCGACAACAAACAAACTTGCTTGAGAGCGAGCTCGATTTAATTTGGGTTGTACTGCGCTCGCGAGTGTGTTTACCGGAGTGTCCGCCGAGTTTGCAAAGCACGGAAAGCGCTCACCTTACCCTAGCTCGCAAGTAAAGCCAAGTCAAATTTGGAAACACGAAAAAGTTCGTGTAACAACAGTGTGCGCCCGCGGTCTTCCCCGAGGACTCGGCCACAACAAATTACTGGCAAACAACTTCGAAATAAATTAACTCTCAACTTTCAAGCGTTTTACTTTCTTTATGTAAGACGAAAACAATTTCCTTTGTGCAAGTTTACGTAAATACAGTCAGCCGCACTAGATTGTATACAATTTGTATGTTTCAAATTCGTGTCGCTGCCTTGCATTTGACATTAACAGGACCGATACTCAAAACAAGTGAACTTATCAACAGAATCCACGATCTTGGGTTTTAATCTTGTAAATTTCCATTGCAATGCTGCGATACTACTTATATACGGTGATAGTTACGAATTGTAAACATTTTAGTACAAATGACTGTACAGCCGTCGCGAAGGAGCACGCTCATCGAGTGCCGTCAATCTTGACAGCCATTTGAATAACAAACTGCACTTCAAAACTGTCGGTTCAAATATTTTTCATATCATTTTGCTTGCTGGAGTGAAGCTCCTATAAACGATGTGGAAATATTTTAATGGCACAATAATAATGTGTATCAAATAACTTGTTGGGTTTACTTTCGACGGCTTGGTTTGAAATTAACCAAGAAACCCGCCAAACGAGCCGAGCCTTACCGACGAACCATGGAGTAGAAGAGATCCGCGCTTCGCGCCGGCCGCCGCCCTCTGATTTCGCGAGCGAGTGCTGGCGTGCGCGCTTGTGCGCTTAATCTTCACTAGCTGTCTTTGTAAGTAAGTAAAGATTAGGCGCTCGCAAAATAATGAAAAATACTAAACTACTCCTAATTAGAATCAAATCATTGTGAAACTATACAATCTAATGTCAGTGCAGCATCACAAAGAATCTATACATTATATTTTATGTCCATGCTATTAAACCACGTATATAACTTATCATCATTCATGTTAAGTATTTAAAGTCATTCTTATTTAAAAAGACAACAATAATAGTATCTTAGGTTGCAAAAAAGTCAAAGCGCGATATCAAACTCTAAAATTACCATGTGAAATCTGATTTTATTTTTACGAAGAAAATAAGTCTATAAGTACATCTAAATCAAAGTTAAGCTGAAATGACTTTCCAAGGAAAAGCTTACCAAACATACCTAAAAATAATAATGTTCCGCCTACTTTTATTCGACATTTTTACCCACTTCCTTACCTGTACAGCGTGACGTATTCATAAAGGGTGTATTTATATTACGTCGTTGAGTATTTGCGAGTAACTGTACTTTATTTTGAAGTGTTTGTATGGAGAGTGTTACAAAGATTCCTGTAATTTTAATTTCCCAACTTCCTCTAACACTACGTGAACGTTCAAGGTCTAACTCTCGTTGTTGAGATCATTTCGCTTTCGACGCACAGACCGAACGCTAAACTTATTTATATTATGTTTATACTAAACTTAAAGTAGGTATTGCTGTTCTAACAAGATATTCAAATCGTTGTTTATTCAATTCATTGTTTATCGCAAACATTTTGTTGTACAGTTATCTTTCAAATTGTTGTTTTTGGTTACTACGCAGAGCTTGAATTTCTCCACTCTAATTCACAATGCCAAGATGTTAATTATAGCTTGCGGTTTCTCGATTTAATAAAATCTTGGAATACTATCATCATCATCATCATCATCATCAACCTATTGCAAACCACTGCTGGACATAGGTCTCTCCCATGGCGCGCCACTGAGCCTGGTCAAAGGAAGGAGTCGCGGTTGGAGGAATACTATGATATTCTAAAACAAACATTTTTATTTTAGCCCTCAGAGCTGAGCTAAGAAACTACACTCAAACATAGACGAACTCCTAAAATTACAACAGGAAACAGTGAATTGAAATTGGTGAAATCAGCTTAACAATGAAAATGCCGAGCTATTTTCAGCTGAGAGTCTGCTAGTAAAATCGACAGCCACAACGGCTTCTAATATCTATTGCGGCGATACAGATTGACATTAAACTGCGGTACAATATTCCTTTATCTCGCGTAATTAGACATTCAAAACTCAATTCTCGGCCAAGAGCCCAATTTTGAGTGCAATTTACGGCTAATTAGACTCTTAATTACAGAGACGCTAAAGTCGCAAGGAGTCTCACCGGGAAGTTTAGAATGGCCGTGTTAATGTCTGTCAGGCTGAGGCACCGGGTACCGGGTGACGAGGTACTGGATGCTTACTGTAATGTCCTGTAAGAGCCACTGAGTTCCTGTCACCGTCCCGACTCGCCGCGACCCCTTGTCTTCCAACAATAACACTGAATGGGACGCCCGGCCCGTTTAGGCTTTATCACGTTATCTTGAAACTTGAGAAATGTGCCGGTCAACGCTGTGGGCTTTGTCTGCAGCTTTTATCTACTTCATACTTTGTTTGGAATAGATGCGGTGAATACCGAACTATTTTCATAAGCACTTGCACCAGTTCCTCTTTTCTTTTCTTTATAAAAGAGATTAGAAGCTTGGTATTTGCTTAAAATAAGGTGACTGTTGTTTTTAAACCACCAAAACTGCATTTACTAAAGCCACTTCACGACATTTCAATCTTGATGATCCGTGATATTATTACGAGAAATCGTTGATACTAACTATTTTATTCGTAGTAGGGAGATATTTATTGTAGAATAGACATGAACATGAATAAATCTTCCTTTTTCATTTTGGTTTATTTTTATTTAAGAATTCGCATTTAAAATTCAGCACAGACGTATTATAATAAACGTAATTCTATAAGTCTGTCTTACGAGAGACGAAGCTGCTTATAAATGGACCATAATACGCACGTATTAGATCAGGGTAACTTTATATTAAAAAGAAATTATAGAATAGTAAGTAAATGATTTAATTACACCAATATCTTTACAATTTACACTTTATTTAACTAAATTATAGCTTTAGACACGTTATTCAACACAAAACTACCTTACAGTAAAAATATACCAACTACATAAAGAGAACTAGGTACTTATCTTAACAATCAAGGGGTGTACTCAGAGCCGAATTACATCGACAGTACACAGAACGAAACGATAACCTTCTCCTTCGAGTCCCAAGCCCAGAATAATAATCCACCGCCTCGCCTAGCCTCAGTCAGGCGACCCACATGACAGTTGATAGACAGCGCCCCCTATCGACAATATCGTCTTCCGTTCTGCGTAGCTTCTGACTACCATTAACAATTTATTGATATGATAAATTGTTAATAATTTCGAACAAATAATAATAAAATATAACATTAATTATCAAATCGTTTTAAAGCTACATTGTTCTTAAATTAAATAAACTTAATCATTTCAAAACTTATAAAGATTATTACTCATTTCTAAAAATATACTAATTCAATAAAATAAATCTATTATTTTGAATAAATTTTAGCCCCTATTATCTACTAGATACGACACGGCCATTCTGCAAAATACTTCGTCCCCGAAGTATCTCCAAGTATTTTCCAAACTCACTGGCTCAGCTGAGAGTCAGGGTACTAGTGTGTCAGAGATCCTGGTATCACATAGGCCAATAAAGTACTAAATAACCTGACATGAAATCTGAAAGCACAAGAATAATGTTAACATAAAAACTATTAAACATTCCTTAGCCAATTTACTCACCATACCTATGTAAGGAAAAATAATAAAGTACCATAAGTTAGGCTGTCATGCTAAGTTCCATTGCGAGTTGGCATCGCGATGTCCAAACAAAGGATCAGGCTAACTAGGTCTACCAACATTTATACAAATATCATCAAGCTCTGGCTGTCGACTGTCGTGCTCAGTTCCATCGCATAATCGCAACTACTACAATGTCCAAACGTCACACCAGTCCAACCGTATATTTAAAAGAATCCCCCAATATTTTAACGTTTGCCTGTCGTGTTCAGTTCCATCACGTAATCGCAACTATCGCGATGTCCAAACTTTACACCAGCCCAACCGTAAAATTAAACAACCCATTTAGAAGAATTCTCCAATAATTTAACGTTTGTCTGTAGTGTAGTGAAGAACAAATCGCTTGGCCATTCTGCTTCAGTACTACTTACAAAATTGTATTGAAAAAAATATTGCACGAGCAATAAAAATGCGGGTACTCTCACAAAAGAAAATAAAAGTATTTCTTGGCAAAAATAAAACTGTTCGGATAGGATACCGTTAGACACTATGTGGCCAAATCAATGCAGAGCCTAACAAGGCCTTACCTTCCTTTAACATCACTTGAAGTCCACTCCGTTTTATTCCAGATACATAAACGGCTTTGTATCATACTTCGGATAACGTAGGAATTGCCACTTCATTTGTCAGTCGATAATGCCTCCAGTTTACGATATGGCACTTCACATTCTGGAATAAGAATAAATGTTAGTTTTCTGTGGGCAAAAGTTCTATCCCACGATCTGATATTAGATCAGGGTAACTTTATATTAAAAAGAAATTATAGAATAGTAAGTAAATGATTTAATTACACCAATATCTTTACAATTTACACTTTATTTAACTAAATTATAGCTTTAGACACGTTATTCAACACAAAACTACCTTACAGTAAAAATATACCAACTACATAAAGAGAACTAGGTACTTATCTTAACAATCAAGGGGTGTACTCAGAGCCGAATTACATCGACAGTACACAGAACGAAACGATAACCTTCTCCTTCGAGTCCCAAGCCCAGAATAATAATCCACCGCCTCGCCTAGCCTCAGTCAGGCGACCCACATGACAGTTGATAGACAGCGCCCCCTATCGACAATATCGTCTTCCGTTCTGCGTAGCTTCTGACTACCATTAACAATTTATTGATATGATAAATTGTTAATAATTTCGAACAAATAATAATAAAATATAACATTAATTATCAAATCGTTTTAAAGCTACATTGTTCTTAAATTAAATAAACTTAATCATTTCAAAACTTATAAAGATTATTACTCATTTCTAAAAATATACTAATTCAATAAAATAAATCTATTATTTTGAATAAATTTTAGCCCCTATTATCTACTAGATACGACACACGCAACGTTAAAAACGACTCTTCTTTTTTTGATTGTAGCTTCTTATGTTTTGTAAAACTGCTTTATTTTTCCGTATTCTCCTCGACAAACAACTCATAAGTTTTATTTAATTTTGTTAAATCATGTGCTAAATATCTGGGCGGGTAGTCAACGATACCCAATCGATGACGACAGTGATTTAAAATAATAATAATAAACATGTTTTTGTAACGGTCTGCAGATAGCTCAATCGTTACTTGTATTTATGTTTCTTTGTGTGCCATAAACATATTGACATTATAAAGGCACGCGTACATCTAGAGGGCGATAGCGATCAGCTGAAACGCTGTCAAATATGACAGCATTTCAAATATGACAGAATACGGAAAGTTTGTCACGTTGCCACGTAGCGTATGTCAAAATGACAATATGAACCTACGTATATCGTTTTGCAGAACAATCTCCGAAGGCTATAAGCGTGAGCGTGCCGACTTTATTTGTTTTACAAAATGCGCAACTCACCGTGCGTAGAACAAGATTAAAGCGAACATCATAATGCAATTAACTCTGTTATAAGCCACAATTAAACCCCTCTAAATTAAATGCTCGAATAAAATCCTTTGATATTGGTTCAACCATTTCAAAGCCACTCTTTACTTATTCAAATATCTGCAATTATCAAAACTGAGAGTAATATTTCCCAAAATACAAGACAAAGTTCTTCCCCGAAATTCACTTTAGCAACGTTGAAGCTAAAAGCATTTCAGGGCTTCTTAATCAACGGTCGACGAATATTAATTTAATTAGCTAAAAGTTTTTATAACAAGTAAAAGGTGGAAGCAAAAAATTCTACAGCCTTAGAAGAAACTTGATACTTAAATCGAACAAGCGTGTTTTCTTTCCTTTTACAATTAAGCGGAGATGTTATGATGTAAAATAGGGGAGATAATTTCTTGTTCATTATTCTCTTTAGAAATATGAGTGTAAATTGTGTAATGTGTAATGTATATTCATGGAGCGCCGAGCTAGATGTATTGCCAGAGAGCGAACTGCGCGGCACCTTGACAAATGTGTATCTACACCTTGCTGGCCTAACGTCTCTACTCTAGTGCAAGACATATTGAGATCGTAAAATATACAGTTTATGTCCTGTATACACAAGAACTTCATACGAGAAATTGTTCGATTTGTTTTCCACGATAAGATTTATTTTTGAAAATGTTGCATAACTTTAGAGGTGGTGTGCGTTCAATTCCCACGGCGGAATACATGTTTGCGTGATCTGGTACCCCACATTTTTGCTATATTGGTAATATGTGTCTGCTGTCTGCTGTAATAGCGTTAACTCGTTCTGTATCTTTCCTTGAAGTTCTGACTGTAGGTCACGCACTTTTCTGACTTGCGTGACCTACGAGGCAATGTTTTGTTATAGGCGATGGGTGCCACATAACATCAGGTGGCCATATACTTTTTCCATCAGCTAGTTGTATAAAAAAATAACATCTTAGTTAATAATCATCAAAGTACAACACTACCTTCCTGGTTGGCAGCATATTATTTGAGTGTGATAAATATTTTTATACAATTATGTAAAGTGCCATCGGATAAAACAGGCGAGGGACTGAAAATATTCATTGGATGGAACGAACAAAAGCTGATCAGATTCGCAAATAAAATCATTTTTTTGGTCTTGATGAAGTAAGTACAAACCAATTCTGGATGTTTTGTGAAATACATTTATATTCAGCACATTTTCAGGCTTTCGGTAGCTTAAAAACTCAGTCACCCAAAATAATTATTCAACAGCTGTCTGTGTCTGTGATTCTTTTATTGCATGATTTCAAACTAAATTTAGACAGGGATGGCAACATTTTAAGCTCTATGGAAAAATGAGAGTCTAAAAAATTGATAACCGAAAATCCAGAAAATTTTACTAATATTTTAAACCATATTTTCTACAATATGTACAAATGCAATGAACATAAAATACCCAGTGATGTTTTAGTAACTGTTTTCAAGAACAAAAAGTGTAGGAAAACGAAATCCAACATATTCAAATCTAGCTAACGTTTGTAAAATTTACGTTAGACAAACAATATTCCATTTCCAAATTTTATTGTCATTTTTTTACATGGCACGAAATACAAAACTAACGAAATTCAAAATTTTTATTAGGAAATAAAACTTTCAAGCTTGGCTTACTACCGTTCAAAAGCAAATTCAATAATTGAAAAAAAATACCCTTGACTGTAATCCCCAAGCATGGTAGACATCTACCCAAACAAAGTCTTGGTCAAAACCTAGCAAACTAGCAACCCACTACAAATCCCATTAAATTCAAATTTTTATCCATAGTTTTAAATAAGATCCATTTAGTTAAAAACCTCAGGCAAAGAAATCAACCTTCATTAAATTCCCGTTTACGAATGTATTCTACCAAAAACTAAGTTAAATATATCTTAGCTTAATTAGTTCAGCTAGATTATTGAACAACGAGTCAAGCGGACTCAAAGGAGTCTTCAAAGAAGTTTGGAGCTTGGTGCACAGACTATACAGTACTCAGGATTATATCTCTTGATTAGAACCGAGCTATGATTAGAACCGAGCTGTTAGTGAAAAAGAGACGAGTAATTCACCGAGTTCTTAAATAATTACCGAAGTTCCAGCGTGTCTTCTAAGTAAATCCAAACATTTCCCTTTCACCTTTTCCCCGGCACGAACATACAAGATTACATTAGAATATTCGTGAGATATTTTGAAAGCAAACTTTTTCATTCCACAGCCTAAGAAAGAGTAAATATAATCAGCCGCACTCCCAAGTATGCAAAGTGTCGTGAGTTAAACTGGAGCTGTAGACCCGATTTTAGGTAAATAAAATGTTTGCGTCCATACCCTCAGAGAATATTGTGGTGGCGCCCTACTTCCCGCTTTGAATACGTAATGAACAGCTTTTTTGGTAATTAAAATTATTTTAATAAGGAAAAATTTGCAATCCTAATAAGATGTTCGGTAAAATACCATTGGTCGATCTAACAACAAAGAGGCACTGATTTCGTTAGTCTGGCTCGGCACAAATGATCAACCACCAATGGCTAGCGAAAAACAGTTATTTTTTTACGGTTTATAGGTTTTCGTTTGACCGCTATCTCACCTGCTGCTATGTGAAGATGCGGCGCTTACCTAGAAAAAGACATACACCGGCAAAGAATTTCATTCCTTGACTGTCCGCAACATAAAAGTTGAAGCAAAGCGCTTGGTGGGGATAGTTGTAACATCAACCAGGTATGGATGTCGCATTTCTGTACGTCCTAGTGGTCCGACGATAGAATGGGGATGGGGGAACTAAATTGTGAAGTTCCGTCACACACTCACACACACACCCAAGTTTCACACGCTTTTCATACATTTTCTATGGAATCGTCGTACACTCGTGAATGGTGGCGGCAAGGTGGCGGCCAATTGTAGTCCCTCAAAATTGTATATCGCTGGTGGCTGTGATCGGTAGCTTATATACCTTGACCTATCTATTTGTTCTTTTCATTGCATCCTAAATAAACCAGTGTAAATGGAATGGGAAAATATGAAATGTACAAGAATGCCACCATAGGCCGATGCTACGAGAGCTGCGAACAAAACGCGTAGCTGTGCTACGAATAGATTGCAAGGCTATTGTCGCTCAATGATTCATGTTTGAATGCTGTAATTTGCATTTTCATCGCTAAAACAATGTTATACAAAATTATATTGCGCAACGGCTTAGAACGGTTTATTTTGCAGATAGTTCAACTGTTTCGTACCTATGTATTTTGTACTTCTGGTAATTACTTGTATTTACTATAACTTGCACGCTAATAATAATATAGTAAAAATAAGTTCATAATTTTAAAATGCCAAAACTGAAACACTAATGTTAAATCTAACGTTTCTTTTTCCTCAAATCTTCAGGCCTAAATTTATACTATGCGCACAAAAAATATTCCTTTTTATAGATATTTTACGTAGAACGCATGCGGGCAACCATGGGATATATTTTTTTTTCAGGGACACGCTCAAATCTAACATACAGCTAAATAAATTAGTAGTATTATTTATTGAGCCGTGTGTTTGTTCACATAAAACTTTTTATTAAAATGCTTTCATCGTGTTACTAGCTTAAATAATAAATCATTCATTGTTTGTGATCCAGGTGTTACAGACAAATAGGTACTGACAAATTCACAAGTTGCATATTTAATAAGGTTCAACGAACAATTTGATTCTACTAAAATAATGTGCTATACGTACAAACGACATAATTGGACAATTAGTGTGAACCCGCGGTCGTATGTTGTACGACATTCTGTGTGTAGGTACTGAAAGTGGTAATTATCATCGTCACGCAAACGACTAATTCCACCATTATGTATATCGTGCACACGTTCTTCAAATAAAGCCACTGTCATTTTGTATCAACCTTGATTTGAACTCGTATCTCACATTAAAAAAGTGTGATAATACCATCGAGATATAAGAACTACGTACTAGAGAAGCTACGTCAAATAACTGAATTGTCCTATTCTTCGTTATTTGTTCTCGGCAAAAAGGTTACGCGTTTTCGAGAGAGAGAGCGACTGAGGCGACTGAGTGATTTGCGGCGCGATCGCCGCAGTTGAACGGGACAAAGTAGGAATTCACGGTGTCTTCTCTAGTACGTAGTACTTATATCTCGATGGATAATACCATTTTATTATAATAAAAGCGACCATGTGCCATTCCGCTCTAGTGATTTGATTATTAGATAGAAAATAATGTTTGACTGGCCTCTCAGCTCAGTTGGTAGTAGCTCTGCCGGCTGCGCCGTAGATAGTGGGTTCTATCCAAATTTACTCAGCTTTTACGGAGATGGTTGGGGAGGAACATAATATAACTCACAAACTCTCACATCAGCGGCCTATGAAAACGGTTTTTAGATGAAAAAACCTATCGAGCAAGTCTTAACAGAGCATTGCTCAAAACTCGCACTAGCTAGGCCTTCGGATGTTATTTCCTAATGGATCGACACAGTACTTTACTTAGGGAGCCAGGCAATGACAAAATTGGCACGAATATCCACATATTTACTTGTTTATTCATGTTCAACAATGTTCAAAACAAAAGCTATCCACGTTATTAACCGTAAAAGGGACTTATCAAAGCTATTATGTAGGTTTTGTATTGCTACGCCTTTTTCGTTACTGTACATAAACGTATTTTGTCATTATGCTGTTACAAATGTTTACGTAATAATGGCTGCGTTATTGTGTTGTGGCAGAGGTCAGGTATGCTGGTTATAAACATTTGAATTCGAAATAAGATTCTCTGTTTTATTAATGCTATATTTACCTCCAGTTTTAAAGTGTCATAAAAGATTCAATGAAATGAGATACTTTGGTTTGGTTTTAATTACACAAACAGAAGGTTTGATGGGCTCGCTACAACCATTTTACAACTATTTGACTGCTAGTTATAAACGAATTACTCGAAAATCGTAGTTATTATCTCGTTTTTAAACTGACATTCAAGTTTATTTAACCTTTCGCAGAACTTCAATTTATTTGTTAAGCCAGACACTTATTTGTTGGCGATTCGAGTCATTCAGTTCGCAACACTCCATGAGCGGCATTATTAAGAAGATACAGTCTTTTCATAGTTAAACTTGAGCACAAACTTATTCCGCTTCACGGAGGCCCCGCTACGAAATGCAGTGCACTTCGACTCGACTTATAAATTATTCAAGTAGTGAGACACTTCAAATATAGCACACTGGCTGCGCGATATTTTGAGAACAACTGCTCTGCCATCGAGCGTTCGGCCTGGCTTCGATGCGGCCTGCCGCTTGACCCCGTTATAAACTTAGATTCTGATACCACAGGCCTTTTTTATCTCGCCTACAATACAACCACAATTGACGCTGGCCATCAGAAACTTGCACGGAAACAACACGGATCCCTGTCATAGATAAATAGAACAGACTTTGAATTTCCATGGAAGGATGAAAATAATTTTGAGGCACGTTTTCGAGACAGCCCCTTTAAGTGCCTATAGTGGAAGTGTCAGACTGATTCAAACGCGCCATCTGTTAGCTTCACACTAATTTCCATAATATTGTGAGTGGCTTCTGAGTTTTGAAAGTAATCTTACAAATGGAAAACTTTATAGTCAGTTTGACATGAAATCGATCTTTCGAGTGCAAATGCAATTTAAAGCAGTAACATAATTTATCGCAGCACTAAAATAATTCGCTTTAACGAATTTTACGACCATTTGTGAGTACGACAGCCATTTCATCTTTAAATATAGCTGTTTCGAAATTATATCAGACAGCAAATGCATTAAATTCTATAAATGGTAACTTTGTTTCGAATCCGGCACAGTTGCAAAGCCAAGGCAGAATATCACGGTTTGATCGCACGTTCTGAAACTGTAAGTTTTTATGTAACTTCAGCCAGTCATTGTTCGTGCCGCATCCCAACAAAGTTCTGTTAAAACGTGACCAATGCTAAATCAAAGTACTTAGTCCACGCGAGCAGCAAATGCTCGTGTGAAAAACAAACGGGTTAAAATAAGGCTAATGTCACTCAGACACTCAACCGTATTTTTTATTCTGGTCTACGAACAGTCAAATTTACTTTCAACAGTTCAGTGAAGGTTTTTAATATTCAGTACATGCACATTTTAAATTTGTTTCTAAATATAGGCAAGGTTTTAATATTTTTATTTAATTTAACACCGGGTCCTAACCAACCTTTATGTACTCCATCTACATAGAAGCATGTCCACAGGCACTATACGTCTATGATGCCACGGTCTAAGACAAGGTAAACAGCCAATGTATATTAGCATTTGTCGCTCACCTGTCGCGAGATACGTAATCGGGAGCAGTGGTGAACCCCAGGCTTAAACTTTACGACTTCTTCATCATGGCTAAATATGTACCAATATTTCTCCAAAACAAAAAGAAAAACCCTGGGATTTCGCATCGTTATTTTTACTTATACTCGCCTACAAAGTGATTTTCTGTAGGCCTACCACAAGCTCTGTCTGGCTCTGTCTGTGGCTCTGGTTTTGAGTCTGTGTGATTGTTGACTAAATAAATCATACGTCGAACGTCACACACACAGTATATTATACTGTGTATTATACTGGGGTGTAGTAGAGTGTTCCGTATTATTAACCTCTACAACTCTTCTCTATTGGCTCCAAGAAGCTGTAGACACAGCGGCCACACCCTGGTAAACCACGAAAGTGGGCTAAACCTAGAGAAGGGGGCTACATCTATTAACATCTGTAGAGTAGCTTTTGGATGATCCCCATACAGAACGAAAGCCTGCATTGGCAAGCTATGGCAATGCAGTAGGGTAACGTGACACACCTCAAGGGCGCTTGTCAGGATCTATTTAATGGCTAGCGGTCTGTCACTGCATCCCCGTCATCTCCGGTCGTACCGGGTCCATCGGGTGTCGGTGACACGGGACAAGATAGTGGGCATGCACCAGCGCAACCGTCTGTCCACTTAAAACAAATTCACGCGCAGATGAACTTTGCTACACACATGGATTCTGAGTTTAAAAGCCCTATGGCGATGGAAAGATGGTGGTGGGAATACGGGTCACGGTGTGTTCGTTTCTTAGCTGTCGATCTGCACATAGGCGGTCAGACGAGAGTGGTCGCTCCTGAAATCACCGAGACGAGAGGACGGGTTCGGCAGCACGTCTGGTGACAAAGCAGCCCTATTTAGGAGTGCTCTGCTTTCCTCTGCATAGGGGAGGGGCCTATAAAAGGTGGCTTAAACATAGTTCGTCTCACCCCAACCTTGATGGCAAACCGCGGTCATCGGGAACCGACTTAACCGCGGTCGAAAGAAATGGAAAAATAGTAATTTGAAAACCTTTAAAATAGTAACTTGGAATGTAAGAACACTTCTGGACAATCCCACTAACCTTTGTCCAGAAAGAAAGACTGCACTTATTGCGCGAGAACTAAGAAAATATGAAGTCGACATAGCCGCCCTGAGTGAGACACATCTCTGTGATAGCGGAGAGCTATGCGAAAGTGGTGGTGGCTACACATTTTACTGGATGGGTAAACCTTCAGGTGAGAGGGCAAGCAGCGGTGTTGGGTTCGCTATAAGAACTGCGATTGCCAAAACCCTTACGGAACTACCTAAAGGTATCAATGATCGTATTATGACTTTAAGATATACAACTGCCCCAAAGAAACATATTTGCCTAGTAAGTGTCTATGCCCCCACTATGACCTATCCCGACGAGGACAAGTTCAAGTTCTATGACGACCTCGGAACAGTATTACGCACTGTGCCAAGAACTGATAAAGTCGTCTTACTCGGGGACTTTAATGCCCGTGTAGGCACAGAATATAGTGTTTGGAGGGATGTTCTTGGTCGTCATGGAGTAGGGAATTGTAATTCGAACGGGATGCTGTTGTTGACCTTTTGTGCTGAATTCAATCTGAGCATCACGAATACCTTCTTTCGTTTAGCTAATAAGTACAAAACCTCATGGATGCACCCACGATCCAAACACTGGCACCTAATAGACTACGTGATTGTGCGCCAAACTGACTTAAAAGAGGTCCTTATTACAAGATCAATGCGAGGCGCGCATGGCTGGACCGATCACCGTATGATCAGGACTAAAATCCAGCTTCATTACAAGCCCTCACGTAGAGCTAACCACAAAAATCCATCCAGATTGGCATTCGGAAGACTGACAAATAATAATGAACTTCAGCTTACGTTAGATGCGGAATTTGGCACACATTCGATAGACGCAGCTTCAGAAATTGATAATCATTGGCGGTCTTATGCTCAGTCTCTTTACAATGCTGCTGAAAAGGTAATTAGAAAGCCAGATAAAAGGAACCAAGACTGGTTCGATGACACTGAAGGTGATGTGATGAAACTTGTCAGTGAATTGAGACTAGCGAGAAAAGGACCTGCAAATGACTTGCGGAAAGAACTACAACGCGAGCTTAAATCAAAAGTAAGAGATTTAAAAAACCAGTGGTGGAAAAATAAGGCACTTGAACTGCAGCATCTTGCTGATACTAAGCAAAGCTCAAAGTTCTATGAGGGTCTCAAGACCGTGTTTGGGCCCAGGTGTAAAACAACATCAGCCATCCTATCGAGTGATAAAAATAAACACCTAACGGATCGTTCGGAAATACTAGGTAGATGGGCTGAGCACTTCAATGAAGTCCTAAACCCTGGCGCACAAAACGTCAACCTTTCTCATATCGAAGATCTTGATACTCTACCTCCCTCATCAGAACTAGATATTCCACCATCGTTTGAAGAATTTCACCAAGCTGTTTGTCGACTAAAGAATAGTAAATCCCCTGGTGCAGATGGACTTGCTTCAGAGGTTTACAAGTATGGAGGTCCAAACATTAGAAGCCGCCTCTATGAGCTCATCTTGAGAATATGGGAGTCCAGCATAGTGCCACAAGACTGGAAGAACGCGTCTATCTGCAAATTGTACAAAGGGAAGGGTAGTGTATCTGATTGTGGCTCTTACAGAGGCATTGCTCTTCTAAGTACAGCTGGAAAAGTCTTGACGCATATTTTAAATCGCCGTTTAACCACTCTAGCTGAGCGTATTCTTCCTGAGAGTCAGTGTGGCTTCAGGCCGTGCAGGGGGACGGTCGATGCCATTTTCGTTGTCAAGCAACTACAAGAAAAGTTCCTCGAGCAACAACGTCCACTTTACATGTGTTTTGTTGATCTTGAGAAGGCATTCGACCGGGTACCGAGGGATGCACTCTGGATCGTCCTTAAAAAGGTGGGTTGTTCAGAAAAGTTTGTTAGCCTCATCCGGAACTTTCATGAAGGAATGATGGCCAGGATCCAACACGAAGACGACTATACTGAACAATTCCCTGTCACCAGCGGTGTCAAACAGGGATGCGTAATGGCTACAACGCTGTTTGCCATTTATTTTGCCGCTGTCATGAATGACTCATACAGAACCTGCGGTGAGCAAATAGCCCTTAACATAAGAACAGATAAAAGCGTTTTCGACATCTCACGCTTCAGGGCTAAGAGCAAGGTGCGGGAAGTCTCTGTCATGGATATTCTCTATGCTGATGACGTATGTTTAATGGCCGATAATACTCAAAGTCTGCAAAGGTATATAAACAGCTTAGACGAATCGTGCCGAAGGTTTGGCTTGGTAATAAGCGTTTCTAAAACCCAGATACTGAGACAGCCAGCTCGGGGTAAAATTTCAGACCCTACAGCTATGACTCTGAGTGGAAAATCCCTCGAAGAGGTATCAACGTTTCGCTACTTGGGATGCTTCCTACGCGATGACAACCGCCTTACAACTGAAATTTCGTCACGAATAGCGAGAGCGGCTGCATCTTTTGGGAAGTTAAGCAAAAGAGTATGGGACTCACATGACCTGCATCTCCACACTAAGATCGCCGTCTATAAGGCAATAGTTCTGCCTATCATGTTGTACGCCACTGAGACCTGGTGTCTCTACAAAGGCGATATAAAGCGGCTTGACGTTTTTCACCTGAAATGTCTTAGATCTATTCTACGGGCTAAGTGGCAAGATCACGCCTCTCTCTCCTCCTCTCTCTCTCTACTCCTCACACCTCTGAAATTCTTTGTCGAACTGAAATGACTGGCATTGAGTCTCTGCTAATCAGGGGCCAACTAAGGTGGTGTGGACACCTTGTGCGTATGAAGGACTCGAGGCTACCAAGATCGGCATTCTACTCAGAGCTGGTTCAGGGTAAGCGTAAAGCTGGCGGCCAGTTCCTGCGCTACAAGGATGTCTTAAAACGCCACTTATCATCTTGTGACATACCCTGTAACAGCTGGGAAGAGCTCGCACAACGACGGCCAGAATGGCGCAGCACCGTCCACAAGTCGACTGCTCAGTTTGAGGTCACTCGACTAGAAAACCTTGACGGCAAGCGTCATTATCGAAAAATAAAACCGAAAATTAATTATAATTACACATATAACTCTTCTGGCCAGCTATATTGTCTATCTTGTGATAAGACTTTTAAGACCAAGTTCGGTTTTGCGAGTCATATTCGCTCACATATGAAAAATAATCCAGGTTCGCAGTAAGGTTCGCTATCGACGGATACGTCGCGGAGGACATCATCATATTATACTGTTGAGCACTCACACAGACTGAAAACCAGCCAGAGACATAGCTTGTGGTAGGCTGACTGATACAAATATAACACGTTCACATTTAGGTATTGTAATAAGTCCATTTTCTTCAAAGTTCGGGAAAACATTTAGCCGACCTTGATTTTCCATAATAACAAAAGACAAGGATTTCAAGTGCACACTTGATACTTTCAAACGTTTCAGGGAAAATGGGTCTTGATCTATATAGACCGACGAGCAACGATGTGATCTTACAAGGGTTCTGTTGTTCGTACTTTAAAAATAGCATGGAAACCTAAAACATGCAATACAATTACAACCCACACACTGACCTACCTAATACTTATATTGTTTTTTAGTAATTAATTAAATGCTGAGTCGTAAGCATTGAGAACAATAATATATTGAAACACGATCAGAAAAAATACTGAATAAGTCTTGATTCAGTTGGGTTATGAATTTAAGACGAAACGGGTATGTATTTATTGCATAGTAGAAGATTTATCATATTCTAATAATTTATACCATCATCTAGCTTTTAGTAGAAGCAGCTTCTGCAAATAGTACCAAAGTGTGGCGTCACGCTATCTGCATACATATTCATACCGAGTAACAACGTCAAAGTAACTCATTTACACAATATCTAAGTTAAAGGAAACATTGGGGCAAAATTGCAGGCGGTACAGACGACACCGCTTGCCGCAGCCAAGTGGAAACCTCCCGCAGCTCTGAGCAAAGAGCAGTATTTCAGACATGACGGATTATTTACAGAGCAGTGCCAAATCTGGATCCACTGGCCGTGGTTGACGGTGCTGTGTGTTATCCGCCTTAGCTGTGCCGTAGCGAGGCAGCGCGGTCGGTAGCGCTGTCACAGAATAATGACGCAAAGGCTTTATTTTAAGAACAGCTATTATCTTTCCGCTGCACGAGTTCACGCCTCGGGCTAAATTAAAATATCTCGCTAAAGTACGAACTTTTGCTGAAGAAAAGTAGGTTCGTGAAACTCGCACTAGATATGTAACAAAGTGCAAAAGTTTGTTTGCAAGTGCAAAAGCTTCGGTTTCAATTACTCAAATATGGTTTTAACGAGATTTTTCGCTAATGATTCAAACTTGCACGTAGACTGCAAAATTATCTCGAAATTCAGCGCAGAACCTCAGGGATTTGTCTGGGACTAATACGGCTGGTAGTGTTTCCAGTGCTAACAGAAATAATGTTATTGCCATAATAAGGTGCACGTTGAGTTTTAATGAAATTTACAATTATTGTTTCACAAACACGGAAAATACTCTCACTACGTTGCTACTTCCTAAATAAAGTGTCTTGGCACAAAGACGTGCGTAAAAGTTTCATGTTTAGCACATCCTAACCTTTTTAGAGTTTAGCAATTTGCAGGTTGGGAAGTGTTGTGGCCCCGAAGGAATCGGCAGGCAGACAATAGAAAGTGAGAACACAAATGAGGCTTGTGTAAAGCCAAGTTACATTGTTACTAAAGAACTCGGAAAGTTTGAGAACTTTAAGATTCTTCAGTTTGGACCGCTTTGCGTGGATGACGTATGATAGTAGGGATTGTGTAATTCATTTTATGGTTTGTTTTGAGAGGTTGGTACCGAAAAGATCCCAGCGGGACCCTAATACTAAATCTACACTGCCGGCCTTTTGTTGGTTGAAATTTTGATGGATTGTGGCATTATGATCTCATCTTTCTACTAATATTATAAATTCGAAAGTTTGCAAATGAGTGTGTATATGTTTATTCTCACTCATTTTCGTAACGGCTGAGCGGTTTTTGATAAAACTTGGAACATTTATACCTGTTTATACCACTTCGTATAAACAGGTATAAATACAGTACATAATATATTTTCTTCAATCGTTGGTTCACTTTCAGAAAAGAAGTAGGTACTTATCTTAGTTCCGTATTCAGAAACAGTGCTTGAGTCTAAGTCGAGCCTCAAGCACCCTCAAGCCTAGATTTTTTGACAAGTCTCCAGTCCAAATGACAAAATTCTTTGCTTGAGACTCGACTCAGACTCAAGCACTGTTACTGGATACAAGCCTTAGTACCTACCATCGGGAGCTCCAACTAACAACGATTTGTTTCACTAGTATCATTCATGGTACAGCGGTTAATCTGTATAGTACGGTGGTGTGAAACCCTCAGTGTATGAGTGAAACTCGCACTTGGCTGGTTTTATTTTCTTATTCATACTGCCAACAGTCGCTCGTACCAACGAAGTATTTGGTTAGGCATATTTTGAATCATTAATTCAACAAAGACTGCCCAAAAATCTCTGTTTATTTTAGCTGCTTGGTCCAAAAAATACTTCTCTTTATTTTATGTTCCTTAAAAGTTTTATAGGTCGACATAAAAAGTAAGTTAAATTTTACTTTCCTCATCTACTTTAATCCTCCAAGTAGTTATATAGCCGAAGGGCGAGTTGCTTTATTCTTTGTTACAACTTTGGATATCTGAAAGATTTTACATTAGATAGTACTTGCAAAAACTTCCTGGTACAGGGGTCACCAGAATATTACAATTACTGAAAATACTAGCACGTGAGGCTGAACAGATGTTCAGCCTTACGTTGATGGTCGCAGGGCAGTGCATCTTAGGGCACGTTCCTGATGTGCGTGACCTACGAGGCAATGCTTTGTCATAGACGATGGATGCCACTTAACGTCAGGTGGGCCATATGCTTGTTCCATCGGCAAGTTTCACAAAAATATATATATAATAAAATAACAATACAACACTATCTAGCCCCAAACTAACTATAGAGCTTGTACTATGTGAACCAGATAGCTGATAAAATACGTATATATTATTTTTATAAGACGGTATTGAAAAAGAAGCATTGCTTAATTATAGATAATGGTTACCGGATTAACATCGGGTGGGTAATCTACTTCCTCCACCAGCAAGTAGCATAAAAAACACGCTGGACACAAATGAGTTATTCCTAATATATGTCTCGTGTTTCTTCCTAGAAATGTATGGATTAAGTATAGAGGAGGCCTATACATTTGAGAGCACTGGTGGTCTAGTGGTAGCGGCCCCGCCTTCCGATCCGAAGGTCGTGGGTTCAAATCCACTCGTGTACCAATGAGTTTTTCTGTCGAAAAATGTATGTGCACTATGCCAGTATTCTCAAAACGGTGAAGGAAAACATCGTGAGGAAACCGGCGTGTCGCAGAACCTAAATAAGTTCGAGCAACACGTGTCAAGGGTCACGCAAAAAGGGCCTGCCAGCGGCCTACTTGCGGAAAAACCAGCCCGCACATCAAGTGCGGATGATAAAAATTTGCCGAAAATTTGCCGAGGAGGCCTATGTCCAGCAGTGGACTTCACTGAACGGTACGTACGTAAGTATACTTCTTCAGGCTGATGACGATGATCTGTAGAATTTCAGTATTATAGCGCCGCTTTCATGGATAATTAAGTGTGATACTAGCCGCGAGTCCGGGCGTTGGCCGGGTATTCCAGAATGTTAAGGAACATTCAAGAACGTTTAGGAGCATTCTATATTTTTATCAAAATTGAGAAGTTTTAGAAAAGTCCTTACATGATAGAAAAAGATAGACATAGGAAAGTCCCTAAGTGTTAGAAAAGGATAAACGTAGATTTTTGCAACATTTTGCATTTATGCTGTTCCAACACAAATATATTTTTTCAATTCGTGCCAGCAGTTCCCGAGATTAGCGCGTTCAACTAACCAAACTCTTCGGGTCTTATTAATAATCCTGGCGTAGCGTTGGACTAGTTGATCCGTGTTTTGTCTCTTGCATTGACATGCAATTGTCAACTCGAACAAAATGTGACAAAACACGATTTAACTACTCCAGCGTTGCGCCAGGATTATTAATAACACCCTTCAGGTTTAGGTAGGTATAATATTAGTATAGAATAATCATGTAGAAAACTTTTAGTTCAACACAACAAATAATATTATGAAGACGTGTGAATGTAACTTTGGTTTAAAGTAATAGCTGATGCAGCTTGAGGCAACTTACTAATTTTACTCGTACAGCTCCAAACTTCACTCAAACTTTATCCAAAGAGAGCAAATGTTTTTATACATACGCAAACAATTAAGGTGCATACACACTTATCTAATGTTTATTTTTTTTTCTTTGATATCATAAGTTAACCTATTAACGTAGTTAGTATGGGATGCCAACTACCTAGCAAAAGGTGAACATATGCCAAATGTAGTGTTTGGACGTGCCTCTGGCTACCCACTCACTAATACTACACCTACACCAACATAGGTAAAGCATGTTTGTAACAACTCATCTGTTCACCATCTTAATTTGAACACATGTTTAGCAAATAAATAATCTTTATCTTTACCAACCCTATCATATGATCATAAGAGATAATAAGTATAGACTAGATATGTCTCTGAGAATATTAACCCATTGGATCAATTTGAATGAAACTTGGATTAAAATAATTTGTTACCTTGATGATAGAACAGAGCCACTACGTAAGCAAAGCCGCGAGCGGCCATATTTTATTTTTTAAATAAATAAAATTAAATATTGTGGATAATCCACACAGCACTATCTAGCCCCCAATTAGGACAAGCTTGCACTAAAGGAACTAGTAAACTGATAGTACCTACCTGTATTTTTTTGTAAAATATTTCTCAAGAATACGAGTATCATAAATACACCCAGACAGAGAACAAACGTCCGAGAATAAATATTTGTGTGGTGAACACACAAATATTTATTCTCGGTGGGGATTGAACCCACGACCTTACGACGCAGAAGGCAAAGCTACTACCGCCTAAGCTGAGTTGCAAAATATATCTGAATATAACTGCTTTCAGTTCACATTTTCAAAATATTTTCCTTATGTCATGCAACATAGCGCATGCTAATGCTTGCTGCTTGGTTTCCGTTGATAAGGCCGACCGTCGCGTCGGACGCAAGTATTTTACAAATGTATATACACACACCTTTTTAGAGTTTAACGCCTGGTATTAACTTAACAAGCAAAAATAACCTTTTTCTTTGTTAAATGTCTGCGTAATTTACATTTTCAGTGTGCCTTTGAATAAACTTACTTGTGTTATTTGAGTTAATATGACTCTAACAGAACTTGAAAGAGTAATTATTTTAGATTAAAATAGGTTGTATTTTATCAAAAGCCCAGTACTGTAACCTTTTTACAGAAATTAATTCAAATCTGTTTAAAAGAGAACCACTCTATTCATTCCACTCCACTCACTCATCACAATATCACCGAAACTATTGCGCCTAAAACCACCGTGGTATGAAATTCGGCAAAGGCCTGTCACACAAAATCTCAGCTGGTCGATTCCTACTTGGTGGGAAAGATCAGATTATCAGATTTTTGCTACTCGGAGGGACTTTTCTACTCATCTCCACTTCACGCGCGCATCACATACATTCATACATAAAGTCACGCCTCAATCCCATGGGGGATCACGAATTTCCACTTGCTACGATCCTGACATACCTCTTTCGCTTCATTTACTCGCATAACATTCTTCATACACAACATGCTCGTGGCTCGTCTGTATCACATAATATCCGGTAAACGATTTGTGAAAATTCGCGCACTCAAATAGCATCGCAAAAAAATTGCGGGATTTATCTAGTTAAAAAGATTCACACAAATTCTTTAAATATCACTATGCTAATAAGTGCTCTGCATAATTAATTAACCGTTTCCATTATCATAATAATATTTTACATTCTTCATAATTTATTTCGTAAGTTAGGTTCCTACTAGCTTCTTCTTCTTATCGTGTCACTGATTCTTTCGAACCAAGTGTGGTGAAAGGATTTTAAGTGCGCCTCAAAGAGGCTCCTTTCGTGCACTAGACACATATTTCCTACTAGCTAACGATTGGCTATTAGTTCATCAGTGTACTTTCTGTTAGCAAACGCTATTGTAGTAAACTTTTAAGTAGTATACAGAACAAGTTGCATAACACAAAGAAAAATGACGCTTACTGCAAGGATATAAAAGCTACGAGTAGCAGTGTATAGTCTGATGCGTATCCTTGTGTGCAATACTATCCAGATCCAAAATAAAGAAGTTGGCTGCCGAGTAATATGACCAATATTTAAAAAGGGCAATAGCTGAGTTCATTTTAACTAAACGAGCCCTGTTAATTACTATTCCGGCCGAAAGTTGTATTGTACTTTTATCAAATTTACAAAAATCTACATCTCTTCTTATTTAAAACTTGAAAATGAAATGACACCGATATTCATGCTGTTATACATTCTGTGTTCTGTGGTTTTTGCTATCTCACTTTGCTACCTCGACATTCTTTAAAAAAACATTAAAACATCCAAAATCACATAAACCTATCTGTTGTTTAAGAAATACTTACTGAGAGTTTGGCAAATTCAACGAACAATATTTCCTATTTGTTACTTTAAATATAACATTCGTCATAAACTGACCTAAATTTAAGTTCTGCAACGCGCATAAAATATGGCAGATGCCGCCTCAACTTATTCATGTTCTATTCAAATTAAAAATATGTACGGAATGCAGGCCGCTAAGAATCCGCATATAAAGCTTATGAATACATGCAAGTGAGTGAGGTTCTTCAGCGACCGCGGAGGGCAGCTCTTGGCGCGAACTCAAGACTCTCCATCCCCCTATGTCTAGCCGGTAAATAATTGCGACTGTACCGCGCACCACTCACCTTGACAATTATGTGCACTTTATTTGAAGGTGCTTCGCGCTTGCTATCTTGCTATACATGGCTAGGCATTAAACGCGTTGCAGCAATTTTGTCGAGCATAGTACTTGCGTCGTCAGCGAAATGCGGGTCTAATGCATTCTAAGGTACTCGTTGTTAGACATAATAAAAATGGCATCATAATGACTATGTTGCTTACATAATATGCTGGAGACAGGGCGGTAAATCTCAAGTGGAGTTGTGCAGAACCTTGCCAAACGTGGTGATGGCCGGTGGAAAGCCTTGACCGAATTGTGGCCAAAATCAAACACAAGAAACTTGCAGGACAGATGAGGCTGGTCGAAAATGAAGGATTGAGTGATACTAGGCTGAGATGATGACATATAAATATCCAAAAGTATACCCAAAAAACATAAACAAAAGTTTTATAGGATAAAAATTGTTCATGAAAAATTCAGTACTAGGAGGCATTTTCTTGTCGAAAGTACCTAATTTAATTACTCTTTATAAAATTGTTGGGTTGGTTCATATTTTACGAAACATTCATTCAGTGCAAAAACGCAAAAAGCAACGCTCAATCGAAATTAACCTAAAATAACATTGTAGGTAGATTAAAACGATATAATTAAACTGTTTACTGTTAATAAACTGTACGACTGACTGCCGATCCGGCGTAGTCAAGCCGTAAGTCCTAAAACCCAAGGAGAATCTTTATTTTGTGGTTTAAGGCAGCACTAAAAACGAGTTCTCTACCTCAGACAGCGGAAGTAAGTTTGTAACAAAATAAACCGACGCGAACAAAGTCGCAGGCGTTTTGATACTCTAGGCAAAGTTTCGAAGTTTAAAGCTTATTAAAATTGATTACCTGACGTAATAGCGATAACATTTTCGAAACCGTGCTTGTGTACTTAAACACAAGTAATTATAGGAGGTACCTTTCACGCTATCTTACTTACTTTGTAAATTAGTATAAATTACAAAGTTTGGGATGTTTTGATATTTGAATTCGGATAGGTTTAATCACTGTAGCTTACATTCATAATGGCTCTATAGCAGTCATTTAGCTTAGTAGGCCGATAAGTTTGTTGCTATCTCTATTTGTTGACATGCAAGTGAGCGTGACAAGAGACTTATTAGCAAGCCGCATATTGTCTGGTATTATGAATGGCGGGGTAAATCATTCCGTAATGTCTAGTCTATAAATAAAAAGGCCTAAAACCCTCAAAACAGATTTTTAGGGAAAATTATAGGTGAACACGTTGTTCAACAGTTGTTTACCTTTCCAGACGCACTAGCTCAAGAAATATAATACTCTCTACGAGAGTACTAGCGGCCACCCGCGGCTTCGCTCGCCCCTTTCCCGTTACGCCCCGTTCCCGTTTCAATATCTTTATAAATTGTAGCCTATGCGTTATTCTGATGTATAAGCTATATTATTGTAAAGTTTCATTAAAATCCATCCATCCATAGGTACCTTACAAACTTTCGCGTTTATAATTAAAAATAATAATAACACTAATACAAGGTGTATCTAAATATGTGTACTATGCGAAGGTGGGGGGTTTCAGACCACAATGGTGATCAGTTGTGGGGGGGGGATTATTAAAAATTCCTATTTTCAGTTTCCCATACAAAAATATTTAATTTCATAATGCCTAAATAAATTGACAACCCTATCCTTGTAACCCCGTGACCCCTTGACCTACTACCTCTGTAGGTCTACTACTACTACCTACTACCTCTGTAGCTGAGTTTAGGGTTGTCACTTTGTATAAAGTCAGCTGTTCATGTTGAAACTTCGTTGCAGTTTTTTTCAGAGATACCAATCGAAGTTCGAAAAGTCGTTGAACAAAAGTTGTTCCCCGGGGGGTGGAAATTCACCCCCCTTCAGGATAGTACACATATTTTGATACACGTTGTATAATATAAGTAGGTTAGAGGAAATTCTGGATTAGATAAAACTTTGAATGGATTTAAAATCGTGACCTGGGATAACATACACGCTACTTTTTAATCAAATCCTTCGTCTAGCAGTGGGCTTAATATAGTTTGATGATGATGAGTTAAGCCACGGGTAAGTAAGATATGAAGAACCTATTATTTTAGTATGGTTACTTTTAGTAACGTTTATTTTGCGTGACGTTCCAAAAACTGATATTACTGACATGATGGATGATAAAAGGCAATGTTTGTTGTTTTAATATAAGTAATTTGCTTTACGTAACTTGGACAGTAGTAGGTGAATTTCTTTTATTATAGAAGGGCTGATGAGTTTTTATGTCCAAAAATGTATGTGCACTATGTCAGTTTAGTTTGGAATTCCCTAAGTCGGAGGAGGGCGTTAATGTTCGCGACACAGTTTATAACTTCTGCGAACGTTATCGTGCTTTGACCTTATTTGTGCCATGTATTTATTCCAAAATAAACATTTTTGATTTTGATGATTTTGAGTACTCTCAAATTTTGAGAGTACTGGCATAGGACTAGGCATACATTTTTGCTAATACGCTGTTTTACTAAAACGTTCCAATCCAAATTGAAACATTATGAGGATTGGAACGTTTTAGTTAAACAGCGTCCAAAATGGTGAAGGATAATGTCGTGAGAAAACCGGCATGTCGTATAATCAGAATCAGAATAATTTATTGACAAACTTAGAACTTAAAAAAATAAAAACGTGACAATGTGTCAAGTGCAAGAAAGGAGCCTTTTAAGAGCGCACGTAAAATCCTTTCACCACACCGGATCGAACGAACTAGTGACACGACAAGAAGAAGATTAGATGGGCTCGTCCGGGGAAGTTTCTCCCCCATGCCTATTTCCGCCGTCAAGCAGCGTTGTTGTGTTACAGTTTGAAGGGTGTGGGTGCCGATGAAATTACACATGAGGCGTGACATCCTGTGTGTCTCAACTTGATGGACACAGAGCAGCTTAGGGTACGCTTACAATGTGCGTCGTGATCTATCACAAAGCAGCTTGTTACAGGGCAAAGTTTTTATCTTGTTATGTCACCTACCTATTTACTTTTTTGTTAATGACGACGAATAATTTTCTCTTGTATCTTTTAATTTCATCTTTCTTCGTGACGTATTTCAAAAGCAATACAAAATTTACTTCGAATAAGACCCAAGAAATTTTCAGCTTGAGAAAAATCACTGGCACTGCCTTAGTAAGGCTGTAAAACACAATGTAGGAGGTTAAGATCTCTTCAGTTATAAAGAAAAGGTATAAATGCCACTAAAAAGTGAATGGAGCTCATTAACATGAATTCAGAAACCTTGCTTGCGACTTCGCATTTTACGTTAATAGGATACTTGCAATAAAGCTTTCACCATCATCATTGTCGTCAGCCTGAATAAGTCCACTAATATTGACTATCTGAATAGGCTTTCTCCATATTTTAGACCCCTCTCGGGTTACTGTAGTCACCACACTTGGCAGGCGAATCTGTAAATAAACGTAGCTTCAGATTTGCCAAATCGTTAAAATCCCCCAAACAAGAAGCCAGGACACGTCTCTAAAAGGGTCCATCTTTATGGGTAAAAATAATAAAACAAAGGGTCCTACCTAAAGTATCATTTTTAATTATAAAATAAACGTACGCAGCTCGTGATTGTAGCGTTGTCGTCACAAGACTGTCTATTCTTGTTGAATACACAATTTCAGTTATTATCTAGACAAGTTCAAAGTAAATGCATTAAATAAAAGTCTGGATTACTTCTTGAGATAAAAAAAGTTAATATGGTTAATTTGTTAGACGCATTCATAGCCTCAGATCTTTGGATCTGGTCTGTTAGGTACTTACTAATAAGTTACAGCCTCAAGGTGATTTAAAGGTGAAAGGATAAAGACCAAGGGTAGTAAGAGGCACGTTCAGACATTGTCATTGTCCACATTATTTCTTTATTTAGCACATTGCTCACAATTTGCAAAGTCGTGCGCCTACTCTTTCACTCGAGTGTTGAAAATGTAAGTATCTCTTGATACAGAAGCCCTACTCTGTGGTGTTATATGACGAGCGTCCCAAACCCTGTAAAATTTACTCTGCATATAATTTACGGTCAGTAAAATGTAGCGCCCATTTCGTGGTATAAGGGTGGTTTTACACGGGGCTTTTTCAGTGGATGACGGCGAAAAGTTACGCATGTAAGATTTTCAATTCAACTAGACTAGCTGCGCGTCGTTGTAAGGCAATTTAGTCGGAGACAAGCTTTACAGAAAAAAACGACTCGTGTAAACGGGCTTCAACGAGTATAGTAGAACCCCAACTCCGGCAGTGCCGCATTGAAGTAGAGGCCTCGCGATTTCTCCCGCGCTTCATTACACGCAGCATAACAATCGTTTTATTCGTTTGCGGTACTCCCCTCACTTGTAAAACACAATATCGTCTAGACGCATTCAGTTTCCCAGCGAACAATCAACACGGGAACAATTTACCGAACGCAACTAGCGTACTACTTTTATGATTCGACGATTAGTTCCCAACACCGCGCCGAGAGTAATACAAAAATGTAGCTAGATACGCCGCAATCATGCTACTATACCTACACAACTCTACATCCCAAGAGTCTCATCCGTATTTTAATGTTTGCTTCTCCTCCTTTGGGTTATTAAGCGTGAAACTAAATCGCCCATTCCAGATGGGACAACCGACTTTCTATAATAGAAAAAAAACTGATCGCAATCGGTTCACTGGGTCAAATACACACATTTACTTAGCGAAGTCACGGGATGTTGTCCTTCCTTAGTGGAAAAAGGGTCACATATTTACGAAAAGACAATATTGTCTTTCCATAACTATACTATTTGATAGCTTAATCAACTAAAGGGATTTAGAGGAAAGCCGAGCTCAACGTGGAGCGAGCCTCTCATGCTTGACCGGGTTTTTTATTGTACCTAAAAATCAAAGGGATTCGTGGATAAAAGAAACTCCAAAACCGAAAACCAGGAAGTTCGGATCAAAAATCAATTATTACCTACAACGTTGTTTTTATCTTCATCTTCAATTTTTATATCTAGCTAGGTAAACCTATAGATACATGTGTAGCTGCATTTATACCCCGTGTACTTTCACGAATGGAACCTGGAAATGAATAAATCACTTTATTGTCATTATTATTCATATTTTCATTGTATTTTAATCTCATATTCAGTCTTTAATTTATAGCGGCAGTGGCCAAAGCGACTGCGAAATGGCAGCATCAGGGCCAACATTACACATTTCACACCCATACATCAGTACGTACAAAAATTTGCACAAATACAAGGAATTGATTTGTAAACAACTTTATTTGCGCATTGACTAATGAATACAACTATGAAATATTTTTCAAAATCCATCATATTTTGTAATTTTAAATCAACGGAAGCACTAGAAACGTTACAAAGTTCAGCCCACCTTAGGCTTAAGCCTACGGCACAAAGGCCAAGGCAACCGTCAAGATACATACACGAATTAGTTGATGATATGATAAAGCTGAGGTCCTCATACCTGTGAGGTAGCGCCTCCCTCCCGGCTCGCAGCCTTGGCACTCAGTCCAAAGCCACCCGCCGTCGAGACCGGTCGCGTCACGGATCTCTGCTCACCCCACTTGGACCATCCACTTCGAAGAGTGAACTTTAAAATGTCACTTAAAATTTCGAACCTCGTCCACAGTGAATTTAACACCTAGAAGTGACGAATGAAGCCTCGAAAGTTAACAGTATAGGCAACTTTTGGATTTGAGTGGTTGTTTTGCGATGTGATTTACTGTTTTACTAACTATTCGTAAGTAAAGTTCAGTGGTTTTTTATTTGTAATTGGACGCCATAATTTGTTGGATTACTCGTAAGTGTTTTATTTTTCTTTTTTTTTTGTAAAGCGGTTACGCTTATTATTTGAGTTCTTTGAGAAGTAACAACATGAAAAGGAACAGGCAATATTGCGCGGCACAACAAAAAATAAAAAATAATGAGAAAGAATTGTACATTATATTTCAGGACATTTAATTTTAACTTTAGGGCTGCTTCAAAAGCTTTGATGGTAGGTATAGACATCATTTATTTAAATGAGTATTTGTATTCCGACTTTTTCAATAGTCTTTGTTTTTTCATTGTTTGTTAGCTAGAACGATCATTGTTTTTACAAAACGTGCTTGAAATATATTTCAAGTGTTAGCTTAGGAAACGAGAACGCTGTGGTCTTGAAAGATTTATTATCAGTTTCAGGGGAGCACACGTATGCAATTTTCTATGCAATAAAATAGTGAAGAAAAATTTTGTGATTTCCAATGTTTGGCTTACCTATTCTGAAATCAAAAATGTATCGTTTTTATAGCAGTAAGATTATATTTCACAGAATGGCAAATTCTTACTGGAAGATAACCTTTGATTTGACAGAGAAATGTCAACATTTAACTTCTGTCAACGGGGACATCTAATTAATGAAGTATTCATATTAACTTATGGCCTGCGCACACCTAGGTTGCTGGCGTCGGCGATCAGTGAAACGCTGTCTTTGACAGTGATATCTGACAGCGTTTCACTGATCGCCGACGCCAGCGGCCTAAGTGTGCGCAGGCTTTATTGCGTTCTATAGCTTTGATATAAACAGTACAACGAAAGAAGCAGTTTTTTCAAACAATCATTAGTATTCTAGTAACGTCTATGGGTCTGCAACCTGTCACGTACTTATGAAATGAGACCCACTTTGGACATGTGTCTCACGTGTCTCTGACTAGCCCCTTTCAAGACCCTCAAAGTTCTTGAGGACCTATATGGTGTAAGTGTTTGTCTACCATGCATTCAGATTAAAATATTGGGTTTCTAGGCGGTATTTTTTAGAATGGTTAACCAATTTAATTCGTGCCTTGAAACAGGTTTTTTTTAAACTAACTAGCTGATGGAACAAGCCTATGTATGGCCCACCTGATGTTAAGTGGTAACCATCGCCTATTATAAAGCAATGCCTCGTAGGTAACGCATGTCAGATCTTAAGCCTTGCGCACATCTGGCCGTTCTGTGGTGGCGATCAGTGAAACGCTGTCATATTTGACAGCTTAGACGTGCAAGGCTGTAGAGCAGCCTAAAAATGTAATTACCACTCGTTTACACAAACTTTACTGGCATTGCTAATAGGCTTCCGCAACCACTTCTTCTTCTTATTGTGTCACTGGTTCTTTCTAACCAAGTGTGGTGAAAGGATTTTAAGTGCACCTCAAAGAGGCTCCTTAAAATTCTTACTCCTTAATCCTTCGTAACCACTTACTAAATGAGAAAAGTGGAAATCCGTAGAAGAGCCATGTTCACACATAGCTCCCACAATTTGACTGAAAAAGCTCTGCCTTCTGCGCCTTAGGTCGTGGATTTGATCCCCATCGATAGATTCAAGATTCAAGATTCAATACGCGTTTATTCAATACGATACAAGAATCACTTTGAATGATAACAAATATTTACCTATAGATAGATAGATAGATAACACTTTATTGTACACCACAAGAATAGGACATTACACATTTAACGAAAATACTTAAACTAAAGCGAAGTACAATGGGCGGTCTTATCGCTATGAGCGATCTCTTCCAGACAACCTTTGGATGGACAGGATTTTATTGAAATTCGAAAAGGCGGTGCCATAAGGGCTTCTACACTAATTTGACTACTTATTTAAACTAAAATTTGCATGTACTTAAGTAGGAACTATAAATAAATAAATACTGTAGACTACTACAGTTTATAAACGTGAGTACATAGATAGCAATAATAATCCTATGTGTGAACGCAGATTATTGTTCGCTGCCTGGGTGTGTATTGTTTTTACAAAAATATACATATTACTTTATTATATCACAGCTATCAGGTTCCCATAGTAAAAGCTCTGTTTAATTTAAGGCTAATAGATGGTGATGTGTGAATGGTCTACAATAATAATAAAAAATATTCCAGTGGTTCAAACTTGTCGAACTGACAACCGCTGGGAAATAAAGGTACTTGAATGGTGAACGCGATCAAGGCCATATCCGAGTTTTTTTGGTACAATTACGCAGTTGGTATGGTGTTGGTGTAACACGTATGTTTATAATGGAAACACGAAGTTTATTAGGTGTTGGCTAAGGGTGCTTTTTGTTCAGACAAAGCGTCTGATAAAGACCGATGACATTAACGCCTGTATCAGTAGCCGTTTTAGCTGATCGCCATCGCAATCGCCTAGATGTAATAAAGACGTAAAAAAACAACAGAACATAACTAATTTATTTTAGACACACACATAGCAGCATGAATAAAATCGGAGTAGGAAATTGATTTCGGAAAGAAGGCGGCAAGATGGCTCAAAATCATTATTATTTTTATTTGGACGCAAAGTTTTCCATTTTTAACATCAACATCACCATCAGTTTTTAGAAGAACACTGCTGTACATAGGCCTCCACAATAAATTTCTAAGAAGGACGGTTCTGAGCTCCTCCATCCAAGTTTTCTATTGTACAAGCTTACAATCGTGAAACCAAAGCGACCATTCTTGAAATAGGGTTTCAATTCTATTTGGATCCACCATTTTCCGTTTTACGAGCAGTATCGAATAGGACGAAGGTACGATAAATCTTCTACATATTGCAGTGGAATCACTACTGCCCCGCAGACTACCGACTTCTGGTCGGTCGATAGTTTAATGGGTTGTTTAATTACTAGCAAGAGTTTATGCCATAATTTTATGTCTTTAAATTAATTATCAACACCCGGTTAGACATATCCTAGATACCCAGATCCTTGAGGGGTTATATAATATATAATAATTAGCTGCGTTTCAAACCGAAACAGTACAGTAACAGTACTTCCCCGGACGAGCGCTTCACAAAGAGCTCTACTACTCTTAAAATAATTATTAATTATACGTGTATCATCCCAAAGTTAAATGATAAATTGAAAAAGGAAGAGATTCTGCGAAATAATTTAAATCTATCGTAGCTGTGCTACGCTAGCTACGGCTTCGTAGAACTGGCTACGGTTACGACGTAGCCTAGTAATCAGGGTTTAATTCAGCTGGTTTCTATTAGATTTCCGCTAGCTTTTATAACCAATACTGGCTTAAAATTTACTTACTGAATATTTATTTTAGAGATAGCTGTTCAGCTTTAAGAATGTTTATTATTGTACAAAATATTATAAAGAAAATTGTGCAGAATATTATTAGTACCTGCTTTAGATTCTGGAGTTTATTAGATTAGGGATAGAAATAAGCAAGTTCATATCAGTACTTTTATAGGTACTGACAATAGTACATTGTTACCCGAGTGTTGAAAGTCACGTTTTTTGAGTCCCGAGACGGGTTTGGCGCCAGAGCATAGCGAGGGCGCCAATGGAGCTTGAGGGACTTAAAAGACTTTCACCCGAGGTAAACACTGTGCTTTTCATTACGAATACAAGGAAAGTAAAAATAAAAACATGAAAGAAAAATTTGTGAAAATGAAGATTGAATTGCCGCCTTCCCGGTTTTTTTTTCTTTTTCTCTGGCGGGCCTTCGGCTTCGGCTCGCCAGCATTATTCAACCATTATTTTCATTTTCATAATTTAAAAAATGGCACATTGTTTGCTCAAATCTATGTTATTTTAAATAAATAGTTGAAGCTTAATCAAGTAATTTAGAAGATATATTATTTATTTAATACTATCTTTATGTTATTTAAATTTAAGTTTTATATTGCGCTCTAATTAGACTTTTTAAACTTCTTACCGTTGTAATGGGTTTCCAACCTACTTGCTGAATAAAAAGTTGGAATTTGGTTCATTTCACAACCTCCTTGCAGTTAGAAAGACTTTAGAAAGTTGGAACATGGTTGAATAAAATAGAACTTTTTTTTTTATAATTTGACAGCTGTCAGTAGAAAGCGATTCTCCCTAGGGCTGAAAGTATTACTTTCAATTAGGCTCCTCAGGCAACTTCAGACCTACTTTCAGAGTATGAGCAATGAAAAAGATTTTTAAACACGCCCAGAATGAGAACAAGTATCTATGTTCACCGGTTGGCCCTCAGTGGTGGTTTCCTTGTTCGTAACCAGTGGTGAATTAGGACATGATACGCTTGACTTTTGTCTTGCTTCGTAACCTGGTTACGAAATAAGAACTGTATGACAGAACTTTTATTAGTTCATAACCCGGTTATGAACTAAGAACTGAATGGCAAAACTTTTTTATCGTTCCTAACCCAGTTATGAACTGAGAGAGAGAGAGAGAGAAAATACAATCCTTCTACGTAGCTGATTACAAAACCCGGTTACGTACTAATACAACGTACATGACAGAAGGCAAGGCTTAGTCAAGCTTACTGATCTTTGTAAGCCTATCGAAACTAGCTATAAAGTTACTATCAATTTCGTTCTACATCTTTAAGAGCTTAGGTCATGTCGGGGTTTGATGCAGTTTTCTCTTATTAAGTCTTTCGAATGCGGCCTCCTTGACTTCCTTATACGACACGACAGCAACAACCTTTTCTTTTGTCTATCTCACGTAACTTATTCTTGGCCTTCCTCTTTCCCGTTTTCCTTCAACTTTTCCTTCAATGATGTACATACATCGTTCTACACACTAGTATCATAATTCCAAAACGACTAGGTACTAGTTTATTCATTTTCAATTCAATTCAATTCAATTATTTATTTGTGAAACACAGGTTTATAGTTGTTACATAGGTACAATTGTTGAGGTATCACTGTGATCTGCTCTAAGGCGTACAAATATTTTAAGATTTTGCATCAGTGATTCTCTTTACTCCGAGCTGATGCATGGTACAATCAAATTACTAATATTACTCGACGTTGCAGTCTACGCTCTCGGTCAAAGACGAAAATACTTCGAGCTACTACGTACTCGTACTAAGTGGTTTCCTAGCTTGATGTATTGGGATTAAAGCAAAACAGAATTATTTTTGCTTATATGTACATTTTCGTTAGATAACGATATTTAAGCTTCAACCATATTTGTGTTATTGAAAAATCAATTGAAATAATGAATAATATTAAGAGAAATGTGGGACTATCTTACTTGCCTGCTTACCATGAGCTCTGTCTGGCTCTGCCTCTGGTTCTGGTCTGTGTGAGTGTTGACTAAATAAATCCTTCGTCAAAACGTCACACACACAGTATAATGCACTGGTGAGCACTCATACAGACTCAAACCCAGAGCCAGAGACAGAGTCAGACAGAGCTCATGGTAGGCCGGCTGATATAAAGTGTATATTTTTTTTTATTTCTCTTATCGTGTCACTAATTTTTACAAACCAGAGTGTGGAGAAAGGATTTTATTTGATATAAAGAGATGGTGAGATGGAAGTGGATAACGGACAGAAATATAAAAAAAAACATAACAAAAAAAAATAGGTATATTCTCTGCAGATAAAAATAAATAAATAAATATTATACACAACACTATCTAGCCCCTATATAACAAACTTTTATTTATAACGACCACACCATTCTACAATTATATTTAAATTGACTCTGTTTTGTTCTAAGCTCATTTAATAAACTGTAGCGCTAAAAGACCAATTTGATAAATTTAGAACCAGAAGCGTAACTAATTCCGCTTGTTAGTTATCACAGGGTATTAATTACTAGATAAATAAACTCAAGCTTGCATTTTCAGTCAAAGACTAATGAGGATAATACTCTTAGCTACATAGTTCGTACCTACTGCGTTTAATAGCAAAACTGTTTGAGGTTTCTTAGTTCCTAGAACTTGACAAAATACACCGTAAACTTTGTCTAACGCCTCTTCATAATTACGTAATCTAGGCGTTGCTGTGAAGCTCGTTGCTTTGTTGAAATTCAATCGCTTGAATTCAAAATTAAATTTTCTTATATTTTCCAAAAACCGGAAAACGAACGCGGGAAGTCTATGTATAGGAAAGGTTCTCAACATTACTGACTCAGATATTAATATATTAACTAATATTATAAAGAGGAAAGATTTGTACCTATTTTTGTATGTTTGTAATGAATAGGCTCAAAAGACCTGGGCTTTTTAAAATTATTTCACCAATAGAATGCTACATTCTTCCAATTTGACATAGGTTACATTTCATTTTGAAAAAAATTAAGGATCCTTGGTAAAATTTGAACAATGTAACCGAAGGTGTAGAAAAATGAGTCTTAAAATGTCTTTCGTCGAATGCGCTGCCGAAATTATTAGCGATAGAACAAAATAATGTACAACAATATTGTCTACCCCGTGCGAAGCCGGGACGGGCTGCTAGTAATAAATAAATTTGAAATGCTACTCATCACAATATTTATTAAGTCTGACATAAGTAACTGACATAAGTACAGGGTTCTTCAAAAAGGGTGTTTTATAATTATTAAAGGGTGTTTCAGGCCTCTGTTGTACTTTCCATATACTTGCCGCACACTTTTTTCAAACCTACTACTTTTGGCATAACCTAAATATCTACAAAAACAAATCTATATAAAACATTTATAGGCAAAATAATGGATATGGCCACGTAATTATTCATTCCCTGTGATTTTTCATGCAATTTCCGTAGACAAATTATTCATAGTAAAAATTGGTGATATTCCCGCGCAGTTTTGTATAATTCGTAATTATAATTCGTAATCGTATTCGTACATGGCAAAGTATTGTTGTTTAAAGTTGTTGAGCGGACTTTATCGAGTTAAATATCTGGGACAGCAAGGAACACGAGTAACTTTTCCACCAGCAGGAAATCCGACGCTTGCAAAAAACAACTTTGACTCGCAGAGTTCGAGATATGAATGTTTTCCCCGTGTTGGGTTCTGAAATGTTGTGCACTTGTAAGTTAGCTTACCTACATTAAAATGGATAAGTAAATTACAAAGTAAGGTCTTTCTTAGTTCTTTTTAACCGACTTCCAATCAAAAAGGAGGAGGTTCTCAATTCGGTTGTATTTTTTTATGTTTGTTACCGCATAACTTCGTCATTCGTGAGCCGATTTGAATTTTTTTTTTTTTATTTGGAAGGTTATTTTTACGTCCAGATTGTCCCAAACAAATTTAATAAAAATTGGTTTAGCCGTTTGGCAATGAAGTCGGTTTCTCTAGTTTTTTAAACTTATAATTATTTCTTTTATACAACTAGCTGATGAAACAAGCATATGGCGCATATAAGTCCACTGCTGGACATATGCCTCCCCTAAACATTTCTAGGAAGAACAATTCTGAGCCCTTTCCATCCACTGACTTTCGCGATCTCAACAATGTCGTCGGTCCATCTGGTGGGTACATATTAGCATCTCTAAAATATTATTCGTCTAAATACAATGGTTATAAAATTAAGAACACGTAGCAATGTTCTTCTGAAAGTTTAGTAATATAATGCCATCATTAAAATTTAAACGATCAAATCTGATACCCTGTTTTAATTCATTACTCAATTACTAAATTATTCATTATCAAGGTTGATGTAGGAATATAAATAGCTTCTCGCTCGTTACCGCAAAACGGACAAAATGACTGATGACAAAGATTTACTTTCATTGTGAATAATTCCAAAGATTTCCAAATACACTTAAGATGGCGGGTAATCCGATTACCGCATTTGGAAATTTTCCCAGATTACCATTAACGTGGAAATCTCCGCAAGAACTTTTGCTACTTATTGTCAATTCAGATTCTTTAAAATAATTTCAAACTTTTTCACTCTTGGATACTTTGGGCTTTCTTTCATCTTTTAAATCACTCTTAAAACGACCTTGGCCAAAAATTTTAGTAAAACCTTTCCTGAGGTAGATCTTGAATTTGACTTTTTTGTGTGTACTATTCATACTTTCAGGGAATTCCATTTAATTCTTTTTCTTCTTATCGTGTCACTGGTTCTTTTGAATCAATGCGGTGTAAGTAAATGCGGTTCAAAGAGGCTCCTTTCGTGCACTTCACACATGTTTTCGAACTTTTTTGATTCTACAACATGTCGGTCTTTTCCATCTCCGTTTGAGAGTATTTTGGTCACGACTGGATTTGAACCCACGACCTTAGGATCGAAAAGCAAAGCCGCAGTTGAAACGCTGTCAAATATCACTGTCATATTTGACAGTGGTTTACGTGATCGCAATCACCGTCATCTAGACGTACGCAGGCCTTTACCGTGTGTAACTTGTTTTTCCTTCTTTATTACCTAGGTACCTTAAAGGCCTGCGTGCCCTGGGCCGCTGGCGATAGCGATCAGTGAAACGCTCTCAAATATCGCTGTCAAATTTGACAGCATATCACTGATCACCGACTCCAGCGACCTAGGTGTGCGCAGGCCTTAAATTATTATATCCATAAAATTAACGGTGCCAAATAGGTTAATGAGTAATTTGGCTTTGCCTATAGAATATATAACTTTTTTACAGTCTTTTTTACGGGAAGACGTTTATTGGGTTCTTGTGTTCTTAAATAAGTACTTTATTTATAAAAACAAGAGAAGCTAAATATTATTTGGGGTTTTCTCATAATTGGGTTTTTGGAAGACTAATCTGATGAGTGTTCATTTAAAAACTCCGATTTTTTTATATACATTCATACATAAAATCACGCCGTTTTCTTTTGGGGGTAGGCAGAGATCACGGATTTCTACTTGCTACGATTCTGACATATACCTCTTCCGCTTCATTCATTCTCATAACATTCATCATACATCAACATGCTCGTTGGTTTAGGGTACTCTTGACCTGGCCTTTATCATCCTTTTTAAATAAGTGGTCGAAATAACAGTTTTCTGGGAAATGCTTTGCCAAATGGATACTACTGGGAAAAATGGAAATACTACTGTATTTCCATTTTAGACTAAATTTCAATAAAAAACAGGACTACAGCTCTGAATATTAATTACTATCGGAGCAAATTGGTTTTTTACGTGAGCGTTGTGCCTGTTCGTGTAGTTGATCCATTGTAAATTAGTTTTTAGATATCGTGCAAAAATGTTGTGATAGTGTAGTGTGTGTAAATAGTATTTTACAAATACTATTTTTGAAAACTGGCTGTTTAAAAACTGTGATATAAAATCAACAAAAAATACCAGAATAGCATACAGCGTGTTTTGATGCTTAGATACAAAAACTACTCCCAAGAGCATTAGAAAATTACATACGAGGAAAACTCGTCAGCAAAACGTGAAAGTTTTACTTTGGATAGAATTTTCCTAAAACTCATGTCACATGCTTATTTTTGGAGCTACTTTAATGTACACAACTATGTCGTTTACTTGATCATTCAAGAAAAATAACACTGGCACAACAATCATTTATTTTTTCTACAATTTTTCAAAACTTCAATTTAAATAATACTTAAACATTTTGATTTGGCAAGAAGTAGTGCCCGCCGCAAAGCCCTCTATGTACAATCTCATTTGAAATCCTACCAAAATATATGCATTCTCTCGACCTCTGGCGTCCTGGCACAACTCCAATCTTTATTTCCTCCACTACCATGCAGCACCATCGCATAGCATAAATAAATAACTTTCAACAGACCAGAGCCGATAAAAGCTGCTAGAGAAAACTGCTAAAAATCCACAAATGCTATAGTAATTATATTATTTAAGAAACCTATACATACTTACTAAGTACAGCTTAGCCAAAATAGAAGCGCGTGCTGGGGTTAAGCCAAGATAAGCCCATAACGTGACGCTTCCCAAACGCTATAAGCACGTCCCTAGATCCTGATCTGAACCTCTTTATGTACAGCTAGGACTCTCACAACCACCGCATTTAGCCATGGTGATTCAACCATTCAGATATAAGCTGCGGCATTTCAGTCGAACATTTTCCCTTTGAGAGTTCATGTGTGAAAATCAAATTACTCTTTTATTTTGAATGAACACTCAAATACAAGTGAAACTTTTAAATGAATCATTGTTTGGACGGAGTTGTTGAAATTAGTTTCATCGCAGGAAATTCAATGAATAAGGCTGACCTTTGATCAAAAACGAGGAAAATGAATAAAATTTTCTTTTACCCTGTTTTGTTTTTCATGAGATCAATAGAGCTGGGAAGGGAAATAAGGAAGCCTTTTAAGCTTTTTGTATAATATTGTCCTGAGGCAACAAAATGTAATGTTAATGCCAGTGCCAGGAGAAAATACAATGAAGCTAGAAGCTTGCGTAACCATGAGTTTAACAGTCTATGCTATGAGAAAATAACAGAAATTCACCTTTTTGGTTGGTTAACAAAGGTAGTCGACATAGCTCAAAGGATTAGTAAGCTGAAGTGGCAGTGGCACGGTCATGTTTGTCGTAGAACTGACAGTCGTTGGAGCAAACGAATACTAGAGTGGAGACCGCGGTTAGGTAAGCGTTAGTGTAGGACGCCTTCAGGCAAGGTGGAGTGAGATATAGGTTGATGATGATGTTGTTAACGATAATCAACGTTGTTTTTACGATGAAAGTATTTGAACTAAATGAGGAAGCACTCTCAAAATCGATACTAAAAGTCGTTTTGGCTCTATTGGTGGAGTCGAAAGAGTCAAAAATTTTCGTTATTTTTTACTAGCAATGCCGTAGTACGAATGAGTTATACATAAAAGAGGGTTGGTTTTATTTAAGTATTTGCAAAAAAGGAACATACTGTTTTCCCAATTTTATGGCCTGGCTTATTTTCTCTTTGAAGTAAAAACTAAATCATCTAGAGGAACATATCCTTGACACAGGCTAATTGTCCAAGTTGTAGTCGTTTCATAAAAATAACTCCTACTACTTAATAAAGGCACATGTTGGAATTTTATGGTTTCATAACAATGTTTTTGCCGGTTCTCGCTACTAATACGAGAACGGTCTCATATGCAATTAATAATCATAAAAATCAACAGTCATCATCATCAGCCACAAGCACGGACAAGTGACTAATGACTGTAACATCACAAAATTAGAATAATAAATTCGTATATAAAATATTTCCCCGGTAACTTGACTTATGTACATCGCTAATAGCTGTAATTATAGTCCTAACATAATGATTAATTTTAGTAAATTACACTAGAGAGCAATTAATTCGGGTCACTGGCACAAACTTTTATGCCTCGGAAATGTTTTTCCTCAGATACAAAAATAGGTGAAGAAGATTAAACAAAAAGAAAAGTAAAAAAATCTAAACATTTAAACATAACAAAGAAAAAGTTTGTCAAAGCGTTGAGTTAGAGATATTATTAAAAAAAAGGCCGTTATTTTCGCACGATTTTGTTTTACACAAAGCCAAATGCACACACATGGGGTCCTTCAAAAGGCGGGTCTATCTCTTCTTAAAAGGCCAGCAGCGCATCAACCACCTCTGGTGTTGCAGGTGTCTATGGCCGACGGTGACTGCTTTCCATCAGGCGGCCCGTCTGCTCGTCTCTAGCTATGGCATTAAAAAATCATGTAAATTATAAATATTGTAGACAATCCACTCAACTGTATTTAGCCCCAAATTTTGCAGAGCTTGTACTATGGCAACCTAATCGCTGGTGTAATACTATTTTTATTTTGGTAAATCCATACTCAGAATACAATTAAACACAAAGATATAGAACAAACACCTGCGTTGACCACACAAATATTTGTTCTCGGTGGGAATCGACCCGGAAGGCAGAGCCAGACCATCTGAGCTGGAAGGCCAGTCACAGCCTCACACACATCACACATACACACAAAAGTCACAGCAATATGTAAAGATCAAAGGCCTGTTCACAGAATATACACATCGGAGCAACATCGTTATACAAATTTGGAACTTTAATGAATGATCCAAATATATTCTGCCTAAACGGGAGTCCGCGATCAATACGGCCATCGACAAAACGATTCCAGGGAAAATGAGAATAGTGATATGAATACATAATTGGGTCTATTTTGTTTGGTAAACTAAATAGATGATACTTTTTAAACAACCATCGTACTGAACATTGTTTAATCTAAAAACTTTCAAACTAGTAATCATACCATGGTAAATGTAGTGAATTTAGAAAATTACATACATTAGACCGTTGGGGAATAAAAGTTCTCGAATGGCAACCACGAACCGGAAGACGAAACGTAGGGCGCGTACCAGATGGGCTGACGAAATTGTTAAAATCGGGAAGTCGGTGGATGGAAAGGGCTCAGAATCGTTCTTCCGGGAAATGTGTAGTAGAGGCCTATGTCCAGTGGACTTCTTCAGGCTGATGATAACATACATTAGATAGGTTTTCCATGGGTTTGACAGCCCTCACAGCTCAATTGGCATAAAAGTTACCTCTGACGCTGTACACAAAATACTTATTCACGTGGCTGTGTAGCTTTAACATAGACATACTTTATTTATTTGCTTTACATGCACACACAAACCAGTGCAAAACAAAAGGCACAAAGGAGAATGGTACTTGGAAATTGTGTCGTATGTTTCTGTATGTTACAGCTGCACAGAAATTCTGTACAGTAGCAAAAGTTTGTAGAAAAGTGCTTTTCGAAAGTAACATGGATATTCTGACAAAACCTTCAGTAAATAAAGCCGCTGATAAATTGGAGTGGAAATTAAAATAAAGGAGTAACTTATAACCTTATAACTTAAATAAGTTTAAAATAAATGAGAAACCGATGTCATGGCCAAACTGCTTAACCGATTTTGATCTAGTTTTAATGGCACCAATCTGGAAATATCTTTCAGATAAAAAAAACAAATCAATCAAAGTTATAAATGACGAAGTTATGAGTCACAAAAAATAAAAAATAATAACTAATGAGAGAGAAAATCCTCCTATTTTATTTGAAGTCGGCAAAAAATTATAATATTGTTCTCTTCATAAAACATTAAGCTTTGAACTTAACTGCTATTTTCCACATTTTAGCAACTCCCTGCTGTACCAAACTTCTTTTCGTCCTGTTCCTAAGAAGATAGTCGAGATCTTATTATTGATGTTCGTTAAAAAAAGCGTTCAATCTCAGTGGATCCATTTGTCCATAGTAGATTTAGTGATATATTTTTTTCTCATAACGAAGAAGCATAAATTATCCTCGCTAGATCCATTAACCCAGCTCCAGTTACGAAAATGTGGGTACTAGAAATTTGTTTTTTCCAGTGATGGTGCTTGGCGATGGATGGTCCACTCGGATGTGGCAGCGAGCGGCGCTGGTCGCGTGCCTGCTGGTGGGCACGCTGGCGCCGGAAAAGCTGGAAGCATGCGCGCGCAGCCCGCTCTGCTCCTGCCGAGCCAAGCACATGTCCTGCATCGCTGTACCCATGCACCGGTTTCCAGGTAATTATATCACCATCCGACCATCTGCATAGCTTTTAGAATTAGTAAGTTGAAGTGGCAATTGGCAGGTCGCATAGCTCGAAGAACCGACAGCCGTTGGGAATTATAGGTTCTCGACCACGAACCAGAAGACGAAACGTAGGGCTATACGTGGGTACCCACCCAGATGGACTGATGACATTGTTAAGATCACGGGAAGTCGGTGGATGAAAAGAGCTCAGAATCGTTCTTCCTGGAAATGTGTAGGGGAGGCCCACGTCCAGCAGAAGATTTCTCATGCTGATGATGATGATGAAATCACCCTGAATCAGCCTGAAGACCAATTCAGTTTTGAAAAGATCGCGGCGAATTGTTAGAACTTCGATGGCGGTGGCAATCAGTTTCACCGTAGACTTTTGCATCCGCACACACTGCCGTGAACAGGCAATGGCCTGCAGTGAAATAAATAAATAAACTTGAAACTGTGTGTTAACTTAGACCTATCTAAGGGTGCGCCATAATGATGGTAATGATGACCAATGTGATATGTGCTGCTCACACATGGGTTCACGCGATCAGCTCGCCATCGCAGTTCACAGCTGTTCGCCTAGGTGTGGCTGATTCTTTCTTCTTTCTGGAAAAGTTTAAAGAAGAGTTTATCTGTCTGAAAAGCGAAAGAGCCAGTTTGGCCAGTTTGCCGACAGAAGTAAAAACTTAAACAACCTTGTTTTTCACATGTTATAAATATTGCACAATAATTGTGCAGTTCTGTAAAAGGGCAATATGCGTGCAATTGAGCAGTTTTGAGTTTTTTGATTACGAACTCTATCGCCTTGCATTAAATATTATATAATTGTATATAAAAAAAATATATAAAGTCTATCGGACCCTATGTTTATATTTTTACATTGCACTATAAACAGGTACAGGTACATTATATAAACAGAGCTGTCAAAAACGGTGTGTCGCGATTTCAATGGGTTTTTCAAATTTCAAAAAATGCCTAACGCGCTTAAAGTTGTCAAAAACATCATGAAATCATTTACCAAAAACACAGTCTATTAATATTCAGCCAAGTTATCAAAGGTTAAAGTTACCTCATGCTGTGACTATAAATTATGTACTTTTTACTTTGTTCTCAATCTGATTCCGCTTGTGGTTTTGTGATGAAATTTGGTTGAAATTTCAATTAACTAACTGAGAAATATTCATGAAAATTCCTTAATTCCTAATTCCCATCACTGCCGTGGCTAATTTCAGACCTCGTGATTGTAGAATCGCAGTAATGGCTCGGCATGCTACCACATATCTAGAGATTTACTGGGCCATAAATCGATTGGCCCTCCCTATTTATCAGATCCTAGTAGGTAGGTACTGCATGCTAATTAATGTGTACCTAAAGCCTATCTAATTGCAACCTATGTGCGTCCGTAATTTGCTTGTATTAACTCGGAAAACTCAAACCTCGGATTTCAAGTATATTATTAGTATTACCGTATCACCGTATTACTTACCTACCTATTTTGAGTAGGTATACAGTCATGTTTAAAATGGAATACCTACATAGCGTCAGGATTTTAAGTTCTAAATTTGTAAAAAAAATGCATACTTATAGTAAAAACAACAAGTTGAGTATTGCGCTCTGCGGTGGCGATGAGTGATATACAAGATACACTGATCGCCACCGCAGAACGCTTAGTTGTTCACAAGGCTTTAGTATATAATTGACACAAGCACAGGCTATTAGTAAAGGTAGCGAAATATCGAATCCATCAAAACACGGTATGGCAAACAACAGATGTTGCAATGTCGATTTGTTTTGACAGTTGATATTTTTCCTACGTTCCAATCATCGATGCCCTCCTCCAGTAGGCCTACCACAAGCTATGTCTGGCTCTGGTTTTGAGTCTATGTGAGTGTTGACTAAATAAATCTTACGTCGACACATCACACACACACACACAGTATAATACTCTGGTGAGCACTCACACACACTCAAAACCAGAGCCAGAGACAGAGCCAGACAGAGCTTGTGATAGGCCTACTGTCAGCCACGGTTTTAAAAATAATATTTGGCCTACCAATCTTTTTGAAACTGTCGAAGCAAATACGAAAACAGATGAAAACCCATTTTGAAATTGCTCTGCGTTATTATAAAAGCGCGTAGCGACGACGCGACGCTCGACGCTTCGCTTTACTACGCTCGGTTGCTGAAACGCTACGCGCGTCTACGTTCGTAGCAAAATCGGCGACGCATTACTACGCTCGGTTGCCGAAACGCTACGCGCGTCTACGTTCGTAGCAAAATCGCCTCTGGGAATTGTATGTGACTAATAACCCTGCTGGTTTGCTATGAAAATCATGGGCAAAGTTTCGTGAAAACATTTTGAGTTACACTGCGCGGTATTCTAGGCGGCAAAAACAGTAATGTGGAATGGTTACTACGTTAGCCCGCAGTGAAACTCAAAATATAAATTACTAGTTCATCCTGTCTGTATCACAGATCAATTCACAAAGAGAGCGACCGTGCGTTATTTATCTTTTCTTGAACTCGATCAACGTTATGATAGCAAATAAATTCCTTTCGCCACACTAGCCTGCACTGGTTCAAAAGAATAAGGGGCACTGACAAAATGAATTACAAAACTAGTTCCAAACTAGTTCTAAGATCTGACTGTTAAATTTACATGCATATTAAGGCGATAAATATAATGAATACTGAATTTTAAAAGTTAAATACTATCAAAATTTATGTTACTAACGTTTTTCGTTTTTCAACACAAGAGGTACAAGTAGCTTGTACTTCAAACGAAAGCAAAAGAGAAATGATTTCTTTATTAACTTGGATCCTCAACCAGCTTTGCAGGGATCGTTTATATTTAACGAAGCAACATACGTGCAGCGCAGAAAGAATTCAAGAAGCTAGATATTCTTAGATACTTATATCTGCACAAAATGTATGCTTGGTATCATTTTTAGGGCTCTGTAATCAAAGGAGGATTCCCATAAGAGACTTTCATCTGTTTGTCTATTCTTAGGGAATCTAAGCAATAATTTCAGAGTATCTAAAGAATAATTTAAAAACATAATTGAAGTGATACGAAGATTACATATAAATAAGAGTCATGATCATCATCGTCAGCCTGAAGAAGTTCACGACGAGACATGTGAAAGACTGACCACATTTTAAAGATTCCAGAAAGTCAGTGGAGAAATGTTTAATATTAATTTTTACTGAAAAAAAAAGGGGCCTAATATCCTATACCATCATACATGGTAACCAAATAATTTTAAACTACATAATATGTTAAATTGTTGACTTTCTAAACATTTTATATTATTTAAAATCCGTAAAGTTATGACAGTTGTTAAATTTCGTTTTTTATTTTATAAAATCGCATGGATTTTAGTTTCAATTTCATATTACTGAGCCATGGCGTAGGTAAAACTCGACGAACTCACGCTCGGAGAATCCGCTATTGGCATACAAGCATCTGTTTAATTTATCATAGTTTTTAAAATTTAGGGCCTTATCTCACTAAGGTACCAGTGGTCAAAGTCAAAGTCAAAGTCAATAGTTTTTTATTCAGTACGATGCAAGAATCACTTTGAAACGTCTTAAAGCTAGGTGAGTCTAGGTGCCAGTTCAGTTGGTGAATGAACTAATTGCGCCACCAATAAAATGTGAGTATGTATATCATCATCATAATTAGCCTGAAGAAGTCCACTGCTGGACATAGGCCTCCCCTACGGTTGTCGGTTCTTCCAGCTATATGACCTGCCCATTGCCACTTCAACTTACTAATTCTACGAGCTATGTCGGTGACCTTGGTTTTTCTACGGATATCCTCATCTGGTTCTATCGCGTAGTGAAACTCCCGGCATAGCTCTCTCCATAGCTCGTTGCGTGACTTTGAGTATGTGCATACATATGTTTATATAGCTGAACAGATCATATTTATGTACACTATGCCAGTCTCAAACCGTGAAGGAAAACATCGTGAGGAAACCGACATATCGTAGAATTAAAAAAAATCTAAAATATGTGTCAAGTGCACGAAAGAAGCCTCGTCGAGGCGCATTGAAAATTCACCAAACTTGGTTCGATAGAATCAGTGACACGATATGAAGAAGAATCTCACCTGATTTCCGCTTGGTTGCGCAAAAAAATTGACACCGGCTATAGAATCCCCCACTGGTGGCGCAACCATAGTATCCTAGTGAGATAGGGCCCTTAATCTCCGTTCTAGTAAATATTGTTCCAGGAGAAATGTTACCGTGAAATAGAACTCACTTGAAAACTATGCTTAGACCAGCTCTATTTTTAAACCGTTTCAAGGAGTATTATAAGAGTAGTCTCAACGTATTTTATTATTTTCTTTTAAAAGTATGGTATTGTGATATAAAATGTCATAAAATAGTATTTACAATGTTTTTATGAAATATTTCGTTTTTATTAACACGAATACAATAAGTATTTACCATGATTTTATTTTGCGAGTTTTGACTCCCTATATTTCGGCACAGTTGCATGCACCATGATCACGGGTTGGTCAATATTCGCAAAATTATATTATGTTGAATAACACGTTGTTCATAAAATTAGTGTTTAATACCACGATAGTTTCAAAAGTTATAAAGCTGTTATTAATCAACTTGCTGCAAATATCCTGGTATTTTTAATTAACATTTTGAGAAAGAAGTGGTCAGAAAAACATACTATGGTTGGTGAGTTCTTATTTTACAAAATAACAGTAAGTTAAGTATTGCTAATTGGATTTTAAGCATTCCTTAAATTACCATCAGGCGAAGTGGTTGAAGATTCAGGTTAAATATTTTTCTCAGAAGAAAATACATTTTCACATTTATGAGCAATTAAATACTAAAGTAAATCTATATTGTTAAGTGCGTAGGTAGATAATAGTACCTATTAGATAGGTAGGTAATAGCTAGGTAAACAAATTTAGATAGGTACAAATATCATAATAACTATGCCCTATTAAACTAATATATTTTTACTATTATAAAAATGTGGGTAGATTCTTTGACAGCCATACACCCATACATAGGGAGACAACCATAGGTTCGATGATATAAAGCAGTGAATACACAGACCAAGCGTATCTGGATGAAGATTGTTTTTCATATCTTGATTACCCCCAAATATTGGCATAATTTATTTATTCCGCCTGTCTGTTATGAATTAATTTATGGTAATGGATGTCTACCATGCCAGGGAAACCTGTTTATAGAGTCACAATATAGATCAATAAAAACGATAGGTACCGTAGTATGTACAACACACAACAATACAAACACAATACAGGTAATACAGGTTTAGGATCAAATTTTTACTCATGCCCCTAAATACGCTATAAAATAAACTCGTATACAACACTTTAGTGCGATGATTAGAGGATGTTTGGTCATTGTACATCAGCTATCTGGTTCCATAGTACAAACTCTGCTTAGTTTGGGGCTAGATAGTGTAGTCCACAATATTTATTATTATTATTTATTATTGTTTGGGTTACATAATAAACTAATGACTAAGTACATACCTACGAGTAATTCTGTATTCTGTATGCATGTATATCGTGAACTTTAAATTCCGTCTTTAAAAGCGACTTCAAACATGTTTTCTTTCTTTCTTCTTAATATTAATAAAACGTATATTGGCATAAGTACACCAAATAAAACATGCGTAGGCTCTATTTTTAAAATACATCCTTAACCTTTGATATCAACAATAAAGAGGGAATATTTGAGTATATTTTTGTCTCCTCTCGAAGAACCATTTCCAAATTAAATCAAAGGGAGTTATTGCTTGTCATACTTTATTATCATAAATACCTTCTACATTTTCCAGGTTCAATCTTCATTATCATTGATATTAAGTGGACCATTAAATATAATTAATAGACATTTAAATGATTTGATGGTTTTAAACATATTTCACACTACGATTGTTCTAGTGACTATGAAAACGCGCGTTTGTTTAATGTTTATCACGATGCCGTAGTAAAGACCACATCTAGGCGATGGCGAAGGCAATCAGTGGAACGCAGTCAAATATCGCTGTCATATTAGACAGCGTTTTACTGATCGCCATCGCAGATCGCTTAGATTTGCGCAAGGTATAATACCTACTATTGCTAGCTGTCAAAAAGAAACGCGCGTATTGCTGCTTACTACAAATACTTAAACTATTGCCATCTCTTACCGCTGACAAACCGTGACAGGGCTAACTTTAAGCGAAGATAAAATTTAAATTGCGTTTCTATTTAATGGCTGGTAGAGTTTAACCACTTTGAAGTCTAAGGCCGTGTTTAAACCATACGTATTATCAGCCGCCGCATTACAAACTAGATCACTGTTAGCCCCATTGTGACCGTTAGTGTAGTGTTGATTGGGTATGAACAAAACCTTAATATAATAAAAAAACAGGAAACTCCATAATGCGTGCTCACAGTTGGCAGCTGGCAATAGGTAGATACAGTTGGTGGGAACGCGCCTTAAGTATTTAACTATAGAACTTTATTCCAATTGTTACATATTTGTTTCAGAATGGCCGCGAATAGAGCTTCAACATCTGGATATAAGCATGTCTAATTTACAAGTCATCCCAGAGAGTGCGTTGGATGGATTGAAATTGCAAACTCTAGTTTTAGTGGCAAATAAATTACATTTTATCGAGCTGCATGCATTTAGGTAAGAGTCCACGCTAAAGACTGTAATGCGAAGTTGAAATGATGAAATACGATACAAGACAGAGTACTACGTACTTGTGTTCGCATTTTCAAAGTATTTTATATTCGTGGTGCGATATCCATAATTTAATGTTATTCAGTATTTTCAAACTTCGGATTTCAGTATGAGCTACAATCAACCGCATTGGCCACACACAATTTTAAAAAGCAAAATGTTTTAAAAATGGAACGGCTAAATGATAAAAGTATTCTGTTCCAGTTCCATGGCTGCAACACTGGCATCTTTAGACCTCGGTTACAACGAATTCACTGAAGTGCCGCAGCAGGGTTTAAAAGATTTAAAAGTTTTAAACTGGTTAAATCTGCAGAAGTAAGCACAAGTTTTAAACTACATTGTATTAAAGTTTTACTTTGCCGCTTTAGAGCATTGATTTATGTACGTATTTCATTTTCTAGCAATAACATAGTGCATATTGGACCAGAAATAAGATGGCACCATTTGGAGGAGACCTTGACGAGCTTGTCATTGAGTAACAACCAAGTGAATGAGTTGAACCCTCAAGCGTTCACTGCACTTTATCACCTCGTGCAGTTGGACTTAGAAGGAAATCACCTGCGCAGCATCAGCCTCGACTCTTTACCCCCCTCCATCACCATCCTAAAACTATCCAACAACTTCCTACATGAGCTGTCCTGTGATTTACTATTTAACCTCCCTAGACTACAATCCATTCACTTGCGACATAACTTCATTACTTTTGACACCCAAACTCGCTGCCACAGCAACAAAACCAAAAAGATAGAAAAGTTAGACCTAAGTAATAATCAAATTAACGACTCCTCGGAATTTAACTTCCTTAAGAAAATTCAGATTAGGCAAATTATACTCGACCTTAACCAGTTGTCGGCCATTCCCAGAACAGTATTTTCAAACAATCGAATAGAAAGATTATCCGTTTCGTATAATAAATTGACTTCTATTAGCCGGGATTTGTTTTTATCGTTACAAAACTCTTTGGAGCATCTCGAAGTGGAGCACAACAATTTGTCGGAGTTGCCAGACAGCCTGGGCGAGGTCGCGCGCCTCCGCCATTTGTCTGTGGCTTACAACCGGCTCGCCGAGGCACCCGCGCTCCCGCACAGGATCCAGACTCTTTCGCTGGCCGGCAACTTTTTAACTTCAATACCCTCCGCACTTCAAGCGCTCGAACCCGGCTCCATTCGTTACCTCGACTTAAGCTACAACAGGATATCTAATTTGTTACCAAACGAATTCCTTGACTGGTCCACTTCGCTCGGCACTATCAACTTGAGGGGTAACAGGATTGCACAGATTTATAAGAACGTTTTTCCAGCTAGTATGCCGGTGAAAGAGATAAATCTAAGTTTTAACGATTTATACTACGTGCATCCGCAAGCTTTTTCCAATCTTACGAGTTCTTTACACGTGTTGGAGTCGTCTTCGACGCTCTTCAGTGGATACTTTCCTTTTGAAATTCAAGAAGGCCTTGAGAATTTAAGTTGGTTGTCGTTCGACAATAACGATTTTCATATTTTGATTTTATCAGATATCGTTTCATTTCCATTCATTAAATATTTAAATTTAGAAAACAACAGAATCGTCGATATTGTAGTTAATAGTGACTACCAGAATACGTCGTTATCTCTGAGTAGTCTCAGAATAGCTTACAATTTTTTAAGTTCCTTGCGCAGAGGAACATTTGCTTATATGCCAGAGTTAAGAAACTTAGATTTATCTTACAACCGAATCAACAACTTAACTAAGCACAGTTTCAGAAACTTACCAAACTTGAGATATTTATCTCTTGCGGGTAACATAATCGATTCGATGGAAGTCGAGACCTTTGCCAATTTACCAAAACTGGAAATATTAGAACTCCAGGGCAATAACTTTACTTATTTATCAATGAGGACGTTCTACAATGTGTCCCATGTAGACGTGACTTTTACGTTGAACGTGAGCAGGAACTGCATCCACCGCATCGACGGTGAATCGACCACATCAATAAACATATTCGACGGTTCGTACAACGAACTTCACGAAGTGCCAAATAATTTCTTTATCGCGGTAGAGCTCTCTATTCGACATATTATTTTATCGCATAACAAGATTGCGCACATACCGAACGAGGCTTTTGGTGAAGCCGTCAGTTTAGAAATATTAGATTTACACAACAATAACATTCTGAACGTGAAAAGAAAATCTTTCAACTATCTTATTTCGCTGCAAATATTAGACCTTTCGTACAATCATATTTCTCAGTTGTCGGTAGAACAATTTTATAATTTAAATAAATTAAGATATCTCAAAATGAGTCATAACAATTTAAGATTACTGCCGAGAGACATATTCAAGAATACTATTATCGACCATCTCGACATGAGCAGCAACGAAATATCTCTGTTCCCTGTTACGGCTCTCTCCCAGATCGGTTTCACGCTACGGTATCTCGACTTGTCACACAATCGTATAGAATATCTAGACAGTAACATATTCCGGAATACGCAGTTTCTACTGAGCTTGAATTTAGCTAACAATCTTTTGACGGTACTATCAGATAACACATTCTCTAGCATCGGCGGCCTGCGCCAGCTTGACCTTAGCTCGAATGCCGTCAAGGCTAACTTCAAGGAGCTGTTTCATAATCTACCCAACTTGAGGCATTTGAATTTTGCAAATATAAGCTTAAAGTCGGTGCCTTATCTACCTTTGATGAACTTAACTATTCTCAATTTGACATCAAATTACATTAGCAGTTTTAAGGAGACTGATGTCAAACGATTAGTGGGTATTCGCCACTTAGATCTTAGTCATAATCGCCTTACCTCTTTAGTGCCAAAGATGTGGTTCCATTTGAATAATCTCAACTCTCTTGACGTGTCGTATAATCCTATCGTGAGAATAACGCCAAATAGTTTTAAATGGTTGAATAATTTATCGCATTTAAATTTAAATGGTCTTAAATATTTAGACATAGTTGAGCAAGATTCCTTCCGTCCCTTGGCATCGTTGCGTTCCTTGCATATCCAATCATGGTCCACTATAAATCACTCTACATTCCGTATTTCGAATGTCACATCTTCACTCCCATCTCTGTACAAGCTGGTGATAGATTGGACCGATGATTTTATGAACACACAGCTGCACGGGATCGATGCTGGCAACATCCGCTACCTGGAAATACGTGGTGCAAAGCTGCAAAAAATATGCGACGAAGCTTTCCAACCTTTCACTGATAGTCAAGAGATATTTATCAGAATAACGGAAACATCGCTGACTAAGCTACCGATGTCGTTCATGCGGCACCTGGGACAAATACCGCAACTGGGTGTTGACTTGAGCCATAATCAGCTTACGACCCTTAATCCGGGCATTTTCTACCCCAATTTCACCAGTTGGAGTCATGTAGCAACCAAATTACTCTCAGGTAAGCTATATAAATCAACAAAAGTGTATACATATGTTCTGTAAAAGCTCTTATAATTTCATTGTTTGAAATTATTCCCTCTGGCAGGTTAATGATTCAGGGGAACATTTATGAAATCTTCAAACAATCTTTGCTTACTTGTAACTCTATTGTGAGCAATAATAGCTTTAAAAGTAATTTCAGCGAGTAATCAAAATTTGAAGCACTAATTACTAAATAACACAATCTTTATTATTGGTGTTAACGCTTTTACAACCCTTTATTCCGACAACAACAGCTTCTAATTAACTCAACAATATCTCAAAAATGAGTTAGATCGTACCTACTTGTTTAAATATTTACGATGGCTCGGACGAACCGCGGGCGAAGGCTAGTATTTTATTAAAATTTACAGAGTCTCCCGCCGCACAGTAAACCTGGCAACTCTTCGTAATGAGTTTTAATTCTTAATACGCCACTCGAAACTTTTCTAGACGGGTTTGAATCGTCAAGCCGCAATTTGCGAGAACTTCCATTAATTTTGTTTATATGTGTGCAGGTGGGTTGATATTGAGCGGTAACCCGCTGCGCTGCGAGTGCGAGCTGGCGTGGCTCGGGGCCTGGCTGCGCCGCTGGCTGCAGGAGAACGAGGTGGACGTGGAACTGCGGCACGCCGTGCGTTCCGCCTCCTGCACGGACCAGCTCGGGCGGCGCGTGCCGCTGCTCCAGCTCCGCGCTGACGAGGCCGACTGCCACGCCTCCGCACTCTCCAGCGACGCACAACCCAACTACACAGACTTCATCTACACTCTCATACTCGCCATATGGACTATACTATTAAGATGATATCCGTCTATGCACCTCGAGTGATTTTACCCCCTAAGCAAATTGTACATAATCCTCCTATGCAGATTATCAGACAGTAGTTTCATGGTAGGTATTTTATACACAATACGAATCTTCCTTAGGCATGTGAAAGTGTATAGCGTAGTGATAATTGAGACGAATACAATTATTAAGTCTATTAAATTTTTCAGTAAAACTTAGGTAGATAGAACATTTTCGTAAGATATTTTGTAAATTATAGTGTATAAAATATTAAAACATCATAGTTATGTTTAATTTAATTGTAAAATTTACAGACGGAACTTTAACTAATGGCACAGGTATGTACTATTTAATGTAGATATGCATCTATAAAGTCATCATAGAAAAACAATTAAACGATTGTTATATCGATGTAAATATGTGAAAAATAAATATTTTTCCAAAATACACAATGATTTGTACTTACTTTGATTAATCCAAAATACACAGTCGATTAGTGAGTCATTGAAAAATCTGAAATTATTTTAATTGGAATTTCAGTAATCTAATCAATTAATCAAGCCCTTTGTATCAGGAAAATAAGGTGAAGTGAATAGTTTATTTTATTGAATCGGCTCTACTATAGGTTCGGTTAGCGGGGGTATAAATCAAAAGGTTGTCAATGAATGCCTTCATTTAATTTCCGATGTGGTATTCATTTCGTTAAGCTATTGACAAATGGAATAACCCAGTCCCATCAATACAATTATTACGACTATTCTATTCCGTTTGTTTATTTGCGAAGTCTGGTGCTTATCAAATTATCGAACCATTTGAACCCTAAAGTTCACCAACATATTAACATTTTAAATGATGATAGATAAAGGTTGAAAATCTTTGGATTGACCTAGAATTTGGGTAACCACTTTGAGTCTTAATAATTGAATAGGTTTGTTAGTAAAGCTGGGAATTTTGTATTTTCCCTGAGATTTTTTGAGAGACTTCGATTGAAAAGGCAATTTTTGATTGTAAATTGAATATTTTATTATTTCACGGTACCATTTTCACTGAAAATGAAAGAAAGTCAGACATCAGTGCTGAATTATTTATTATTCAAACGAAAAGAATTATAATGGTTTAATTCTCCAGTGTATCGGCCTACTCAAATATGTATCGACTAAGTAATTTTAGATTACCTAAGTTTTGACTCAAGGTGATGTGAAAATTCTAAAGTAATAGACATTTGACTGGCCTCTAGCTCAGTTGGTAGTAGCTCTGCCTTCTGCGCCGTAGGTCGTGGGTTCGATCCCCACCGAGAACAAATATTTGTGTGGGTAACATAAATGTTTTTTCTCTGTCTGGGTGTTATATTGTATTCTAAGTATGTATTTACAAAAAAAAATGTATTCAAGTATTATATCAGCTATCCGGTTCCCATATTACAAGCTCTGCTTAGTTTGGGGCTGGGTAGTGTTGTGTGAATTGTCCACAATATTTATTATTATTTATTTATTTTATTTAACAAATCATAATCATGATAGAAAAAAAAAATGTAGCAATCCACACAAGACTATCTAGCCACAAATTAAGCCAAGCTATGGGAAACTATGGGAACCAGATAGCTGATATTATAATACTTAAATAATGTTTTTTTTTGTAAAAACATACTTAGAATACAATATAACACCCAGACAGCGAACAAACATCTGCGTTCCCCAAACAAACATTTGTTCTCGGTAGGGATCGAACCCACGACTACGGCACAGAAGTCAGAGCAACTACCAACTGAGTCTCATCTCACTTGGTAGTTGCTCTGGCCAGTCGATAATAAGATAGAATTCACCTATAATTTTGTAAAAAGCCCTAAATATTCTTAAATCATGCTTTATACAGATAGGTACCATTTTCACTGATTTTTACGGCATTGGTGGATTAAGTCCGTGCCTGATAATGATTGGCCAAATGAGCCTTGACGCTTAATTCACCGGTGAAATCCGACCCCAAGCAGACCTCATTAATGTATTGACATCATTATATTAGACCACAATCACGCCGCGGGGACCTATTTGTTTGCAAGTAGCCATAAAAAGACTAGACATGGAAAATTAATTATGTTAAAAGCCCGAGTGCTTGCTTAGTGTACTTTTGGGATTAAATATTGAGATCAGTTCAAAAATTATTCTTTAACTATTATCATTAATCAAAAAGGTTAAGGTTTAGCCTATTATTTTAGAAAATGAAAATGGCATCGTAAATTTTAGTATTTAGAGTTATCTAACATATTTGGTAAATAACGCTACCAGAGATCTCGATACAAGTAAAATTTTTAAAATCTTAACAGTACAAACTCTATTTTTATTCTTAACCTACACACAGTTCGGTATAAACCAACATATTCGTAATTAGAGCAGTAATATATATCTTGGCAGTGACAGTCCCAAGTCTCTCTCTAATACGTTGGGATTAACCAAGACGCATTCCTGCGGAGATTCTAGAGATTTGAGGCAAGTTTGTGAGCTCGGCAACTCGCTGGCATCAACAATTCGACATGCCTACACACTCAAGACTTCGCAATTTATAGCCACCCCAACTCAGAAAACAGCTCCGCTGAACTAGAAAAATAACTTCCAAATCAGTGAAATAACGACCGAATTACGAACGCCGTACTTTAAAGCGAAAGCAAAATATTTCTCAAAATACTTCTGAAGAATGTAAATAGATTTTCTTTGAACAAAGTTTTTGCAATAAGCAAATCACTGAGGCTGTCGTGGCTCGACCGCCAATCTACTCAATTCTCAAAGTAGTTTATGAAACGGATTTCAATTTAAAATTAGATTAGATGCAATTATTTTCACTTTTAATTATTTCACACCTTTCTCTGCTTGCCTGCTTACTTTATCACGGAAAGAAAATTACCGTAGTAACCTTGGGTGGTATTTATTGTTCGATTACTATTTACTTGCTCGATTCATTTCCCACTATATTACATCATTAGGTCACCAAGGCCGCCAATCAGGCTGTGGTATTAGTCGGGTCGGGGCCGTCAAATTGACGAAGGTCGGTGGTTTAGACGAAAAATTTATAGCCTTAACCTGATTCACGTTTTAGAACTTGGAACAGGTAATTTTTTTTTTTTTTTTTTTTTTTTTTTATGTAACTTGCTGATGGAACAAGCATATGGCCCACCTGGTGTTAAGTGGTAACCATCGCCTATAACAAAGCCATGCCTCGTAGGTCACGCACGTCAGGAACGTGCCCTACGATGCACTGCCCTGCGTCCATCAACTGGAGGCATACAGATATTCAGCCTCACGTGCCAGTAATTACACCGGCACCCACGCCCTTCAAGCCGAAACACAGCAATGCTGCTTCACGGCAGAAATAGGCATGGTGGTAGTACTTCCCCGGACGAGCCCTTCACAAAGAGCTCTACTACTACTAATAATATAATATAAATGTAATTAGATTATTAAGACGATGGTTCAAAGAAAATTATAAATAATTAAAAAATAAACCTAAAGTGCGAGTCAGAATTGAGAACGAAGGGTTCCGTTTCATACATACATACATACTTACATGAGTTGAGAAAGGTTATCAAAGAAAACCACCTTTTTCTGTTTTTCCTGTATACCCGATGATACCCATTGCGATGTAATACGTACCCACTACCCACGTGATGTGTGAACAAAAGCACTCTAAGATGATGATATCAAAAATGAAAAACCAGCACTTTAAAAGTTTTATAGCATACGAGTATACATCTCATTTTCAATATGAATAACTGAAATGAGATACGACGTCGGAGCTGCTTAAATATGGATACTTAAATATTGCAGCTGAAAAATGTGACCTATACCACTTTAAATTCCATCATAATATCCCAAAGCAAAGATTATCTTTGCATAATTAGAGGAGTAAAATTGGGTATCAATACATTTCGCTATAAAAGAAACTGAATAGTTATTATACCGGGAAACCACCATTTGAGTAAACAATAATATTGTCATATTGACATTGTGACCCTGTAAACATGCTGGAAGTGGAAGAACATAACGCATTCCTTTATTTTCAACGTTATTACCAACTACTAAGATTCAGAATTGATTAAAATGTGTATAATATCAGTACATAGTGTAGCACATTTGCGCGTGCGTGCACATCTGTCGAACTCCGTCGGGACTTGGAACCTGGATGGTACGCCTCAATTACATTCCACATACGCTCCTAGAATCAGCAACAGAAATACTCTTCGCTACAGAACTTGTGCCATCCAATTTAATATGTATCGTCGAAAGTTTCATAACATAACTACATTATTGCGTTGTGTAACCGTTTGGGGAGACTGTTTATTTGATCCACAAAAATGCTTATATTATCTTTGTATCACAAATTGCTTTGAGACCTTTTCACCCGAGGGAAAATAAGTTGAATGTGGTTTTCATAAACTTTTCTAATTTTACGGATCTCCATGGTGATAACGTGTAATTATTTGACTGGTTTAATTACAAGTCAGTAGGCCCCATCAGGTATAGGTACCTGTTTAAACATCCTTTCAGCCCGTTAGTGTAATAACAAAACCGAGCGATCATTATCTAAAAAAATATTTGACAAAGACGATAAGCGATGAAACTATTAAACACAATCACATTGAATCCACAGAGAACACTAATCGTTCCGATTCCAATAACGAAATGTGAATTGAAAGAAGGATCGTCTCCGCGCCCGAATGTAATTGTCCGCGCTCGTACCAAACGATTTCTATTGCTTATTGCCTGCGAGGGTTTTTTGCAATTTTCTTAATGTCTCTTACAACTGAATTTTATTAGGCCACTTTAGAGAAACTGACATTTAAAAAAAAAAACCCCACATTCCCGCAATGCAACGGCTTTCAGTAAGTAGTTTGTGGAAAATTGCTAACATTTTGACACTTTTGCCAAGTTGCTTTTCAACGTATGCCACGTACACCTTCTTTTTATCCTAAAAGACAACTTTCGCCTAGACAAAAAGCCAAGTTCTTGAAAAGAATTTTAGTAAACATTGGAGTACGGACAATTAGTTATTTGCCCTTAACTATCAGTTCCACAATAGCTGTTTTCCACTTCCACTAAAAAGCAATGGCCCGAAAACCGAACGAAATGAACAACCGATGACTTTGGCTTTCTTATAATTCTTTGTATTGTTCCAGAATACGGAACTTTCTTTTGTAAGTACTTTACTGATCAAACGACAACTTTTCTATTTCTTTTATTATTTATCGAAAAAGTTAGAGGCGAATCTTGCCAAGATTTGTGTACCTAACCCGTTTTATTGTAGAAGGTGTATTCAAGGTTAGTTTTTTTAGAAAATATATCGGGAGATCTCGACTTCTCGTAATTGAACCAACTTTCAAATAGTATTATATGACCAGCGCATAGAAGTGAGGCATTTCAATAAGCACATTATCCAAGCAAGAATGCGATGTGACATGGCATTCCGTTTCCATGAATAAACCGTCCATAGTGAGTGCTTTATCGTGAGGATACATTGAATTTATAAATATTCTTACATCGCCCTGCATTCCTTTTTTCAAGCATATACCTAGAGTTTTCTTTTAGTACTATATTATTTGCATATTGTAAATTGGTAAGTTTCTTATTATTATTATTGTTATTATTATTATTATTTTTTATAACTGATAGCTAAGCAATGCTTGCTATCAGTTATAAAAAATATGGCAGCCAAAGCTAAGCTTTGGCTGCCATCACACCTGATGGAAAGTACTACTAGCGGCCTGTCCCGGCTTCGCACGGGTGGACATTTATTTTTTAAACACATAAATATAGCCTATGTTACTAGGGGTGAATGTAGCTTTCCAATAGTGAAATAATTTATGAAATCTGCACATTAGTTTTTGCACATTACAAACATACACACAAAACTACAAATCTTTTCTCTTTATAATATTAGTATAGATGGAACAACAATGGGATAGCAACCATAAAATGTGAAGCTAAAATGGGACTATCCGCAGCTGGCTGCTCTGCCTTAAACTGCCATCATACCACACGCTATGAATTAGGTAACGGACCTTATTGACCGATTAACGCAAAAGTTGGTGTAATCCGTGGATTAACTCGAGCTTGCGAATTGGTCCGATGGATTATGATCACGATAGGGTATCCGGTTAAACGAGGCGTCCGATTCACGGGTCAACAGATAAAGAGGAGAACATAAATAGAAAGTAGCTACGTCAAAACAAACCTTAAACAGGTAGACCATCTGGTTTTTTCGTCACTTCTTCCCTTAAAAAAACTTCAAACTTGAGTGCGAAACGGAATTAACACAAGCTTATCTTACGCGTTTCTTACTGATGTCTAATATAATGATCTGAATCATTTTATAAGAGTAAAACAATAATAAAACACTAAATATAGATGCAGTGTAGTGTGATGTAGTTTTTAAGTTTACATGTATGTAACGAATAAACTCTAAAACTGCCATCCCGATTTCAAAAATTCTTTCACATTCACATTTCATCATTTCTTGCGCACATCTGGGCGATGGCTAGTGGCTAGTGATCTCGAGAAACGCAAAATTTCTCTGTCATATTCTTTTCAGCTGATCGTCATCACCATAGCCTAGATGTGCTCAGGCATTCAAGCTTTTTAAAGCTAAATTATCTCTGCGTAACATATGCTATTTACTATAGTGACCGCCCTGGCTTCGCACGGCCGACTAGTAGCAATTTTAATGAAAGTTTTTTTTTAATTATTGGTACTGGACTGGTCAAATATTGACCAGTCTCAGAAAATTTTGCAGCCTTATGTATACGCATATTATTATTGGTCTTAAATATTCGAGTTCAGCTTTGCGCGCCAGTTAATTCGCCTTAATACCATCGAATTCAGGGCATGCCCGGCTCTACATGAAAAATCACTTCGATCGTGAACTACAATTTTCACAGCAAATGTATCTACGTCGAACCTTTTTGCAAGAATACAAACAATATTATTTAACCAACTTCAAAAAAGGATTTATTTCGGTGCCATACAAAAAACCTTTTAGTGTTACTTTACTTTATGTTTTTCAGTGTTACTGGTTTTGATTTTGAAATCTTTTTATTACCCGATGTATATTTGGAATAGGTGGTGTTTTTAATTCAAACAAGTGGCTAAATTTTAAAATGTCCGATTAGGAGATGAGAAATTTAAAAACGCCTAAGAACCATCTACATAGCTATCAGCGTTAAAAAAAACATGGAATTGGAGCATTGGTTATTACTATGCCACAAATAGTGACAAACACTGAGGGCTCAAACTGATTACTACGTACCACACTGGAACTTCACTGGCAGTGAAGTTCCGAAGAAGCAGTGAATCACTGCTATTTTGTTGTTGTTTTGTAAAAAGAGCTACAAAAAAACGGTAGAAACCAAGCCATTAGTTTGTTGCCAGTTTTTAAAGGCTTGGTCGCGCAAAACTAGCACCTAGACATGTCCTTAACTGAATAATTAAACTTATGATTTTGATTTTACACCCCAAAGTGCACTCCATGCACTTCATATAAGTCTTAAGTGTCTTCAGGTTCTCTCCGTCGCCACAAATCCTATGTGTCCGAGCTTTAACGATGATAAAGGGTGTTGGAGATTGGCAAGTGGTGGACATCATTACTGTATTGGTTTAGGGTGGTTTGACAGCCGGAAACACTCAACTTGGCAAACACTGGCGGAACCGATAGCTATGACAAACAAATGCTACGCGTAAAGAATGAGATATAATGAGGGAAATAGCCGTTGACTGGTCGCACTATCTTCTTTTTTTAGATTTATACTTATTGTAAGGTACCGTTGATAGGTCACCGACATAGCTCGTAGAGTTAGCAAGTTGAAGTGGCTATGAGCAGGCCATATCGCTCGAAGAACCGACAACCGATGGGGAATAAAGGTTCTCGACCACGAACCGGAAGACGAAGCGCATAGGGTGCCCACCCACCAGATGGACCGACGACATTGTTAAGATCGCGGGAAGTCGATGGATGGAAAGGGCTCATAATCGTTCTTCCTGGAAATGTGTAGGAGAGGCCTATGTCCAGCAGTGGACTTCTTCAGGCTGATCATGATGATGATGACTTATTGTAGTAGGCAACAAATATTGCACATTGGCTAATTTCGGCTTCATAGGGCGTAGTGTGCGTTAAAAAGAGATAGCGCTCCACGAAAGCAGAAAAACTGATGCGCAACGCAATATTTACTGCCAACAACCGTACGATTCTACTAATTATTATTACAATCTAAAGTTTGTGAGTAAGTTTGTTCCTACTCCTCTCTGTAACAAAGGATGAAACTTTGAGTTAGCATAGTTATTACCTGAAATAACAAAAACGTTTTATACAGGTGTAACAAGCAAGCGAATGCTAGTTATCAGACGAAGAATTTCTTGGAAAACCAATAGGAACGTTCATTCCAATCAGAAACTTTAAATTAAATGCTTATACCTACCAATAATTCTATTTTGTAAAGGCCTGCACACATCTAGGCGATGGCAATGGCGATTAGCTAAAACGCTGTCAAATCTCGCTGTCATATTTGACAACGTTTCACTGATCGCCATCGCAGATTACAGACTTTACAATTTAAGTTTTGTAAACAATTCCGTCCAACACGGTAAAACGTGTCCTAGAACAATATATTTATGATATCTGAAATTAAAGCACAATAAATAAAGCAACATTATTTGAAGGCTCGTTTCCGCAGTAATAAAAGGAACAAAGAAAGGTAAATAACAATATTTTCTCTCTTTATTACATGCGTTGTCGGTGTCTGTTGACTCGTGTGAATTAATACATCTGCCCCTGGTTTAGTCACGTTTATTGGATGAAAACACCTTTAATAGTCATAGACCAACCTACCTTAGGTATCGTCTGTCTTCTAAATATGCAAATTCATCCATAATAATTTTAGCATACCTACTATCTCTAAAACAGTAGGTACATATACTTGCGAGTTTTAAACTGGAAACGATCCATGCCAGGTTGTTCAAGACAATTTTTTATACAATTTCTATGCTAATTTTGTTAGCTTCAAGTGATATCAAGAAGATTTAAATTTCCTGCCTAAATTTAGGAAATTATAGAAATAAGTCAAAGTTGTGACAAATGGATAGGCAGTAATATGAAATAGCTTTCAAATGATATACAACAATCTCTAGTTCATTGGACAGAAATTGTCTTAGGTGAAGCGATTCCAATTTAAGGCTCGCAAGTGTAGTTATGTATGTACTACATTTCAAATTGTATTGGAAAAACAGTAGATCTGAAGATTGGCCATTATGACTTCTAGTGAATAGAATATCAGAGAAACAATGCTGGCTGATTTATCAACTTCTTCTTTATTGAATTCAAACTCACTTAAAGTGTTCGGACAAAGTAGGAATATATAATATAGATATTATCGTAAGGTATGTTTTATTCAAGCCGACGTACAGTCAGCTACCAATAAAGTGTCGAAATCCAATCATCTATCCACGTCCCTACCTATTTCATTATCACGAACAATCTCTACCTATCGTGAAACCACATCAATGACAAATTGTTTCAATGATTCCACGATATCCACAGCCACTTTAAAATGGATCCGGTTTACAAAATAGCATAGATGTCCTCAACCAGAATATCCAATTCTATCCCAAAATTTAGCTTGATTTGCATACTAGGAATTTTCGAGCACACTAATTTTCTCTTTACCTTTGGTTTCTCAGAGATCGTGTAAAGGTTCCTAGTAAAATATGATCATACCTGATTTCGAATTGAAAGCTTGGAGCCAAACTAAATGAAGTAGGTGAATCGTTAGCGTAATTTTCCGGCTAATTAGAGATCCCAGCCATTAAAAGTTTCCGCGAAAGTTTCGCATTCCGTAATAGGATTGATGTTGGCTTTGCGTGATAGTTTTGTGTAAGTGCTGATTCTGGAAACAAGAAAGATTTATTAATTTAGAATCCTAGGTATATAGCATGGGAAAAATATCCCAGTAGTTCTGTGGAAAGTTCTTTTAGGTATACTGAACTAGTGGGAGAAAAAATATCCCAGTATTTCTGTACTAGAGTGTGTTTGCTTCGTAACAGTTCTGTTGAAAAAATATCCCAGTAGTTCAACCAACAGAAATGTTCAATAGAACTACTGGGAACAAAAGCGTCAATCTGCTAAAAATAATGTTTTAAAAGTGCTTTCAGATACACTGCCAGCAATTCATACAGAATCTATACCTACGTGAACTGAACACGTTCCAGTTATTTGTTATAATACCCACCCAATCTGGGTAGTGTTGTGTGAATTGTCCACAATATTTATTTATTATTTATTGTCAATGAAGATCAACTCGGGATTTCATTAATTTTAATAAAGTAAGTGCATTTGTTGAAATGGAGTGTCGTCGTCGAGAATTGATTGATATACGAGCGTCGCTCAGGGCGGCGGCAGAGCGGCGGGCGGCGGTGGCTGGGCTGTGTGCGCGGATACGCAATATCAAACACACATGAACAAATAATGGTCATACGTCTCTGCCAAGATAACGCGCTCCCCAGGTATCATCGTGAGTTTTTGTTTGGCGTGTGACAAAGAGAAAATTGATAATTCATCAGAAGCCTCCATTGTTGCCGAGTGGTCGGTATTGGAGGCGATTTATTTTATTGTTTTTTATGCTTGCTTCAATTCACCGTAATATCTGATTCTACGGCATTTTATTAAACTTTTGGTAGGTTAGTATTAACTGTCGCTATGTATCTTGCAGCAGTAATATCAGGCGCAATAAAGCGGCAAGGATAGTGTTAGATCTACATTACGAGAGCGATTAAGGTGGGTAGAAGCGCCACCATGCAGACTGTTTTAGGTTTACGTTAGGAACTAAAGCTGAGCTACCATTAGCAGACAGCAAACAAATTATCTTTTCAGCACTACACACAAGTAAGCCAGTAGTATAATGGAGTTGTCTGTGTGTGCTGGTGATAGCGCGAGCGCGGAGTATTATTCAGCGTTGTTGTATGTATAGCGGGACGCGACGCTGACATCAGGGCCGGATTAGGTGCACCTGCCAGCCCAGAGATGAATTTAGGCGGCAGACACGAGCGACACCTGTCTGACACGAGATAATACGCTACTTATTCGGCTTCGCCGGTGAAATATGAAATTCTTCGCGGAGGATTATCATGTGAAATATCTACACATCTACGTGCTACGGAGACAGCCGAATCCCTTGTACGTAAGGCTTATCTTAAAGTTGTCATTTGAGAAGCACCGAGAGAATTCATCGGTATAATTTTACGTGTAGAATTGTGTAAAATTATATATACAAAGAGAAAATCCCGATGGAGCGTGTGTTCTTGAAAAGGAACGTCCTTCGGTAGTCGTTTCAACCGGTCGTTCCCGGTATTGTGCGCGTACACGTCATCCATTACGGTAACGAACTTTGTGCTCAGGCAGCAGATTCATTAGAAAACCATTCATCTCTGCAACTACACCGGTTCGCTCCGGTATTAACTACTTTACTCAACCTCCGTAGGTAATTGAAAAACAGAGGTAGTTCCGTTTGGTGCCACACGACATGAATTCATTTAGCTGAAAGTGTAGTATGTAACGAAAGTTTTTTCGTTCGAAATATGGGTCTCTTGAGGGTATTCCATGTTACTTAGCATTACAGCTTAGCTTTAGCTTTACATACGACAGTATCCTGATAAAGATTTAGTTTTTGTTATAAAATTTGTCAAATTGTCTTCTATAATCTTTAAATGTATCTGGTTTCAAAAGGCCTAAAATAAATTTTAAGAGTGCCTAAAATGCAAAGAGTGTGTAGCTCAACTTTTGTTATTGTAATACTTGAATTTTTTAACTTGGTATTTAAAATTTAATTGATTTGACCTAAAGAAAGATCATAATAATAAAGTGTACTAAATTACCTATAAAGCTACTTAGCTATACTACTAGTATAGTATTATCTTATCTGTGGCTATACACAGGTATGTAAAGCTGCCAACTGCTAGTTGGCATAGGAACATTCAATTCTAACTTAACAAATGTAAAGTTGAGCGCACAAACGGGACATCGCAGCGTAGCCATGTGCATTTAGTTGAACACAAACTTTTCGCTTTTTCAGACAAGTGTACAGTTTAAATCGTAGGTAGGTACGTTCGCCTACCCAATATCCGTCAGAGAGTGAACACGGCGTCGTGCGTCTGTGTGTTCAGGCGTGAGTCCCCGGTGGCGACGGCGGCGATGGCAGGTGGCGCTCTGGCAAGCGATTGTGTCGCACAATAGTAACTAACTGTTCGTGATACCAACTCCATGAGCGGCGTTTATTGTACGCCAAACGTTCACATCCTCTCCACACACGAATAGATAAATATTCAATTTCTGTCGCATAAAGTTTTATTGACACAATTTCAGCATGACGAAATTCCCCGATGGGCGGGAGTTAGCTCGTTAAGCTGTAGTGTGTACGCGCGCTGTTTGCCCGCGCCGCCCTCAAACCGGCGAACTCAAGTTACACCCTCGCAATCTCTGAAATAAACATGCGTTGAGACCACTATTGCTAACAACCTTGCAACTTGGGCCTCTCACGAAAGCACAGGATTAATCTTGTAGCATCTCTTCGTTGCGTGTGCTCACGTAATCAACTTGGATTATGATTAAAATATTAATTGGAGAGTTGTAAGCGTGTCATATAACTCTCATTTATTATAACTTGCCTTGCTTGCTCAAAGGAAAGTTTCGAAACTCAATTTACAAGTTCAATATTTGTTAAACTAATCTTATCTACAATCCTCCAAAAAAGGGGTCGCGTGCGAGGTATTATATAAGAACATAATGCTAACTCAAACATCTTCCTGAAAGCTATTCTCGGAACAGAGGGAAACATCACAATAATGGTTTTACGCACAAACAAGCACACTCGGGAAAAGCTGAACAAGCTTAAGTTTTAGCCAAACAAAAAGACACTCTCGCAACTAAAAATTCATTTAGTTCTCTTCGTTTTAAAGTCTCTTAAAAAGTCTGAAGTTACCGAAGTCACTACTCCACCCTTTCAACTCATTAATTGAAGAATTCAAATTGGTAGTAAGTGAAAACGCTGAGGCGAGATAAAGAATTTGTTACAACTTAGGGGCCGGCAACTCCCGGGGGCTAATTACATTGTTACATGACAAAACTTTTGGGTCGACCGAAGTTTCTTTACGTTCCTTACTCGAGCTTAAGCTCTGCTGAGACTAATAAAATCAACTCGCATCAGAGCACACACCATGTTCTCGAACGGCATGAGTGAGTTATCAATAAAATTATTATTGTTTGAAAAGAATAGGGGAAAATGATAAACATTCATCTATTTCCAAATACCACGTATTCTAAAAGCTGTTTTATCTAAATTTAAAAGCATTATGAAAATGCAGTGACATATATATTCTTAGGCCCTTATATTCTTTAAAGATCTCATAAGTTTTTTATTAAACCAACAATGAATGCAAATTGCTCACTTCTTTTTAAAAAGAATTTATCCAATTCTTTTATTTTCATGACGCACGTTGAGTATTTCATAAAATGGTCGTATTAAAACTGACATTAATGTGAAAATTCACTTCACATAAATTGGAACAGAAATATTTAATGATTATAATCTGAAAGTACCTACCTAGATACGCCTTTTTAAGTCCCTCGAGGCACTCAGTCTAGTCGTAAGCGTTTTGGATAGAGGATTTTTGAATATGAACCGTATTATATCATTCTATCTGGCCTTATTTATTTTAAACCAACAGCCGCCCACGAGTTTGCCTGCGTTATAATTGCTATCATCAATATTTAAAGTGTTTTCTTCTTTGATATATTATCTTCCTTTCTCACTCCATTATTTTCTCCTTATAAAAAGTAGCTTACACGCTAATTCAAATTAAAACCATATTTTTCAGAGTTTTATCTAAATCGGTCCTGTAGTTAGGGCATGATTGAGCCACATACAGAACTACTAAGAGTAGAATAGCATAAAATAGACTAACAAATTTTGAAATAGGTATACTCTAGAATATTCATATTTTAGGCTTATGATAAACTAACTTTTGGTAAAATACATTTATTATTATTTTGATATTTATTTAGTTTCTTATTTTTTAAGTTTTTACAACTTGTCATTATTTAAAAAAAATATTATTACTAATAAAGCTTATGAAATTTATGTGCAGCAGATTTGTAGATCACACAGCAAAACATAACTCTATACTTCCTACATACGACGTGCTCATTGCTCATCTGTTATAGAAAACCGTCGTGAGTAAAACGGCATAGGTACTCATTTGTTTTGTGACATCCATAAACCCGCATTTAGCCTGCTTTGGCGTGGAAAATTAAGCCTATTCAATCTCGTTGAGAGGTCTTTAGTTCCAGCATTAGAAACATTAGATTAGGTTTATAATTAATCATGGTTACAACTGCGAAAAAGGTTTAATTTGTATGCACTCATTCACACTGGACGGACTGGAACAATTTGAATCATACTTGGAAGTTGTATAGTTTGTAGTAATATAATAGTGTTTTAGTAAAATGCAAAGCATTTTTTATAATAAGTAAAATTGAAAGTTTTCTTTTTAAATTTCGAAAAAATGCGTGCAAGTCTTCGTTTCTTAGGCAAGTCTTTTCTGTGGATTGATTAAGCCGACTATTCTATCTAAAATCCTGTTCCAGGCACTATATGTCCCATAAGTAGGGGCATAAGTGAACACCAGTTATCACTGTCGTTATATAAAACATCTACTATATGAAATGAAATGAAATATTTTATTTGCAAGAAGCATGGTACAATTCGATCGTCATGTAAGAAAAAGTGGCTCGCATACTTCGTCGGAGACCGACATACAAAATTCACAATGTAGATTATATATGTTAAATTAAAATAAATCGGTACCTACGTCAGAATAATAATAATAATAGTCAAAAATATTAATTAATTAAAAAAATAATAACTCATAGAACATAACAACATAATTACAATATAACATAAATCAAACGAAATCCTTAACGCTATAAAATCATTTTTCCAAAAGCCATGAATAAAGTTTCGTTTTGAACTGTTTAAGTGGTAGCTCTCGAATAACTTTTGGAATATAGATGCAAAGGCTTGTTTTTTTATTTTTTAAGATAATGTAATGTGAAAATATTTTGTAGCATTTTCTTTACTCGTTAATTCAGATCTTGTTGAAATCGACAGGGCGAAGCCTTTCCTAAATTACTGTTGGGTGACTCGCCGTATTTCGTTTTTACCATGGCCAGGGCAGGCTTTTACTTAGAATTCAATACATAAAAGGCTGTGGTGTTTAATACTATATATGTATTGTATATACACTATCGAAACGAGAAAGAGCTCAGCCTGTAGAGGTCAAACGGAGAAATTAAAATCACAGGTACGTTAACTATACGAGATAAAAATATGATAGACTGTAAGTATAATCTGTACTACGTTCTATGTATAAAATTCGGTCTATAAATCTCATGAACGATTTTTTTTGAAAAATACGTAACCTCATTTATGTATACACACGTCTAATTTATGTATTTATGTATGTGTGTTTATGTACACATTGCACTTTAGGAAACCGCTACGTTTTGTAGAGATAATACTACGTGAGCTTCATAAGTCGAGCTTATAAAAAAGCACAAAATACTTCTAAACTGAACTGAAACTAGGTTAGTGCATATATAAAAATAAGTAGGCATAAATCAACGGATGGTAAAGTGATCCTATAAAGGTTCTGTTTTTGCCAATTGAAGTACGGAACCCTGAAAAGTAGATAAGTTCGTTTGTGTGTTCAAGAACATGAGCTGACACTCTGCGCTAAGGTCAATGGGCAAGTTGCGAAAGTTATATCGATCGACGAAGTTGTTGTATGTCAACGATGCAGGATATTCAACACCATCACTCTATAGTTTTATATGAATAAAACAGTCATACAAGTTACATTCCATAATGTGAGAGAGAGATGAGGGGGCGCTGGTGGGCTAGTGGTAGTGGCCTCGCCTTCCGATCCTAAGGTCGTGGGTTCAAATCCAGTCCAAGTAGTTTTTCTGCCCAAAAGGTATGTATGCCAGTGCTCTCAAACGGTAAAGGAAAACATCGTCAGGAAACTGGCATGTTGTAGAACCTAAATAGTTCGAAAATATGTGTCAAGTGTACGAAAGCAGCCTCTTTGATTACTTTATTTAAATCCTTTCACCAGAATAAGTTCGAAAGAACCAGTGACACGATAAAAAGAAGATCACATTATGTCTGGTTTCGTATAGATTCTGTAAGTAATACTTTTGTATTAATTCCTGTTAGATTTACCTCCCACTCTGACACCGAAATAATGCCAGTGCTACCAGACATCAGATTGATCACTGTCTCTTGTTCTTATCTTCTTATATCAATTCAATTGAGCACCTCCTATCTAAAAGAAGGCTCGGTACGCGTCGTGGGAGAGACCTACGTCCAGCAGTGGACAGATATAGGTTGATAATACGATGAAAAACGAGATAATTACGATTATTACACGTATACAAGAGAAGGCAAATGTATTTGATACTTTGTCTCACCACAGAACACACAAATGTTCTGTGGTGAGACAAAGTATCAAATACATTTTGCCTAATCAGGTTGGTTGAAACAAAGTATCAAACATATTTAGCTAATTTGTCAAAAGTATTCCTGTCTGTCCTCTTATTATTTTTATACCAGTTTGTAAAAGTCAGGGTTGTTTTTCTCACGTCTAGTGTTTTTTTGTTCCCTCGACCTTTTTGCTATAAACAGGAGGTCGCATTTAGTAGAAAGGAGTAAAAACACGCAACTGCTTTTTATAATTACCGTGTTAATTAGAATAAATTAGAAGAATGCTAAAAATGTAGCATGGAGACTTCATCGACTTTAGAAGATGATTGTTTTGTCATCGTTCTGTTATTAACTAGCATCCGCCCACGCCTTCGCTCGCGTGATACTGACCTAGATAACAAAAAAAATATGTTAGGCACTCAGCCTGTATATATTTTTATATTGACTGGCCTCTCAGCTCAGTTGGTAGTAGCTCTGCCTTCTGCGCCGTAGGTCGTGGGTTCGATCTCCAACGAGAACAAATATTTGTATTGTATTTGCAGAAAAAAAATTGATATACATACCTGATATTATTATACATTAAATGAAGCTAAGTAGATAGTGTGGTGTGGATTGCCTACAATATTTATTTATTCCAATTTTTAATGCTCAGTCGTTTCGGAGATGTAGATGGAATAACGACACTCACAAAAACTAGTGTGATGAACGAACTTATACACATTATAATTATAATAATAAAATAGCCCATGATTTCATTTAAAATGTTAATACCAATAAGTCATTCGTGACTTTTAAACTCCTTTCCAGAATTAATGAAATGAAATAAACCTTTCCTAAATGTTACCTTGGTAAGCGTGATTTGCATTTTAGATCACAAAGTTAAAAATCAGATAAAAAGTAACAGCCTCATAATACGGGTTGTAAAAGTCTCCAAACACCTTTTACATTTTAAAACACGGCAATAAATAACGGTGTCCAAGGTATTTTTATATTACTACTAATATACGAGTTCCCGATTTGGGAGCACGAAACGGGTAGGTACTCATTCAACCATACACAGATATAGCTATAAAAACTGCTGAAAAAAGTTATTCGGATCATTACCATCCCACAAAGCGTTATCTAACAGTAACGTTTATTCAGCACTAACACATGAAAATACATTTTTATAAAACGTACAGGATACAGCGCCCTTCACGGAATTAGGTCAGCGTAAGCATCAAAAATTTATCAGTAAGCTAATTTATTGTGGCCGCAAGATCAGGAAGGCTTTATCCATTACCGGGGTCTGATTTGTCACGGTAGCTGATTCATTAGACGAGCATTAATCTTCGACGAGGCGAGGTGTGAGCCGCGGGCCGCGGGGGGTACCGGCCACCGCGGTGATAAGGCTTTACTTTGTTCAAGAAGCCGTGACTAGCTCGAGACGCTGGCTTCCAAAGCCCTACACTGGAATTTAATTAACCCAAATTTGTCCCTTTGTCTTGGTATAGCATCGTTCCAACCCTCTGTACAGTACATGTTTGTCGATGGTAACTAGACTGAAATCTGGAAGTGTATCTTGTTGGGGACCACGGAGACATCCCGAAGTCTCGATACGGTTTTGCTTGTTCAAACGTTGAAACGTTTTGCTGTTTGAGTTACAGACCAACTAAATGTTCTTTGGGACAGCTCGTAGCGTTTTTGACTGGCCTCTTAGCTTAGTTGGTATTAGCTATGCTTTTTGCGCCGAAGGTCGTGGGTTCGACCCCCACCAAGAACAATGGTGAAATCAACTTTTTTCTTCACTTTAATTTTTTTATTTCTGGTTCTCATAGCACAAGCTCTGCCTAATTTGGGGTTAGATAGTGTGGTGTGGATTGTCCACTACATTTATTTATTTTTTATTATTTATTCATATAGACTGGCATATAATTGAAATCAATAAGCTTTAAAATGCATACAAGTTTTAAGCGAATAAAAGAACCCTTGAAATGATTTATTGTTTGCTTGAAGAATAGTTGTGTATTGTGTTCACACTCCTCACCGCTTAACTCGGCATGCAAAAATAGAAATAACATAATTTGGTAAGTACATAACCTTTGCCCATAATGGTATGGAACACTAGAAATAGTGAAATGTTTTTAAACTTATTCCGTTCCTATTTTCGGATGGGCTTATCTAACGGCGCGGAAGGCTGTTGGTAGCGCTCGGAATATAATGTAATTACTCGAGATGGATTGTCCCGAAGACTCCAGTTCCGGTGTAGGACTCTGACCCCTCGTCTTCCCAAACTATCACTTTCACATCACGTATTATGTTTGTAAACGGATGGACTTATTTCTGTTCCCAGCTGTATAATAAATAAATAAAACATTCCCAAAAGCCCCATGACACACACACGCACAAAGGTTTGGAAACAATAGTATAGTAGCCAGCATACATGTAATTTGAGGTTCTCCAAGTCGTCTGGCCATAAGTTTGTTCAGTGCAACATCAAACCCAAGTTCTTCTTAATTAATGGCATCTCTCCATTTAAGGTCCATTTTGGATAAATTTTGCCCGTGTCAAGTGAGGAAAATAAAATAGTACATAAATACAATAGTTTTTAGTTCAAGTCAGTCACAAGTCAGCCCTAATTAGCTTTAAAAACAAATGGTGGTTCGCAACAGTTCGGTATCGGCAAATATTTATTTATTTTAAAGTAAAAAAAACTTCCACTATATATATAGCCTTAAAACAATGAAGGTTTGTTTCAATAACCAACAGCAGTATCCAAGCACGTACAGGTGGCAACAAAACACACTCGCTCTCTTTGTATGCGAACTCACTCAACAAAATATCCGTTGAAAATACCCAATCTAGGCCACTAGCCGGTTCAAATTCAAAATAAAGTCATCGAGGTTGGCCGGTCCATAGTCGTGGTCGCTAATTACACGAAACAGTTGTGTTGATTACTATTTGAACGTAACTGAGCAGTTTCCAATGGTCTTTGGTAACTGTTATTGCATGTTGATAACTAAAGCCGAGTGCTATATTTGTTTATGTTTCACGCCCCGCGCCGTGGACATAACAGGCTGATAAGTGATAACGGAATCGGTTTTGTGCTGGTTTTATGGAATGCTAATCAACCAATTCAATATAAGATAATTGTTTATGCGAGTGAATGAAGCGAAAGAGGTATAATGTCAGGATCGCAGCAAGTGGAAGTCCGTGATCTCTGCCTACCCCCATGGGAACTAGGCGTGATTTTATCTATGTATATGTATGTATGTATGTGTATCTCAAAGGCAATAAAAATGTACACATCTGTCAAATATCGAGTTGGTCGATTAGCAATCCTATTTGGTATTTGTTTACTAGCGCGTAAAAAACACGTAAACACAAAAAATAAATCCTATATTTTGACATCGTTTTGTATTCAATTCTACCAATTATAGAATCGGATACAGTTACTCGTAGCTCTTGGGCTAAGAGAGCCAACTCATAACATAAAACTCTTCAAGAAATCCTAATATTAAACGTTCAAAAATGGTAAAACGATTTTCTGTTATTTTTACGAAATGTTGAATCAGCGTTCCAGTTCAAAGCAGGGAAGCCAGAGAAATAACGGCTGCCTCAAGATTTCAAACACACAAACGAAAATCTACGAATGTTACTGCAGAATAAGTGTTAACTCTCATAACAATACGATCTGTATTGCTAAAGTTATAGAGGCCCCTACTGGGCGAAGTACTACGGAGCTGAATAAATATTGTAGGTACAGACAGGAATAGCTTGCTAGTTCATCATTTACAACTCCGCATAAAAATGCTTAATTAACTTAGATAAATGTTCAGAAGTTCAGTCATAGCGATAAAATGTTTGGGTTGATTAATGAAAGAAGGTGCGCAGGGCCGCAAGACCGCAACTCGATTTTAGGGGAATCAGCCCGTGAAACTTAACTGCCGTAGTTGACTGGAATTGAACGTGAATAATATCTGTATTTTCACATTGTTCCCGCATATTTAAGCTTCAAATTCCGCCGGTACACAGCGCTAGAACTAACACAAATATTGTGGAGGCCAGCGGGAAATTGCACTATCTATTACTTCTAACGTGTAATGTAACGGTTTCACACAATGTACGTACGAATGCTGGCTCCCACATAACTTATGATGAGCGAGCGCTTCATGCGAAGCACCATCGACCACTCCTGAATATTTTCATTTAAATATATTGTTACAACCACGAATACTCTTTTGATTTGACAAATTCCTCTTTTAAGCGTCTCAATTTTTCAGTCGCAGTCCCCAAGGTCGCAGTACTAGAATAATATTATTATTTTTATCTGTTTTCAGTCAAATCGGTTCAGTGTTTTTGGAGCCCATTCAATGCACACAAACACAAACAATCAAATCTCTCTTTATAAGCATAATGTACATACATACTAGAAACATAAACGAGCCTATTTCTGTATTAAGGATAAGTAAAATTACGGATTCTTGTGGCTATGGTTATTTTTCTAAATGTGAAATAAATAAGGGTCGTAGAAATGTTTTTTTACTAGAACTTCTAAGAAACCCTTGAAATTCACATCATTTTCGAGAAATCAAATGTTTTTTTATACTCAACCCAATTTTAGTATAGTATTAAAGGTATCGGCAAAATACAAAGATCACATATTCCACCGATATCGATATCATTTTTACACTCCAATGAAGCCATATTCACAGCAATCTTTTCCGAATAGTATTCTACATACCAAAGCCTTTAAAAACTGCCAAAAACTGTTACCTTACTATCCAAGCAAAAACTGTTAAATTAAATATTTTAACAGTTTCACAGTTTTCTCTGGTAACAGTTTTTGCTTTTCTTTTAAACCCTTCCCACAAAAATATTTACCCGTAACTCTTCCAATAGACTGGCTTCATAATTAAGTAATATAGGTAAGTGATGAAAATTGGTTAAAGGTCGGCGTATCGTATACATTCATTTTGAAGGCACAAATTGCTAGTAGGGCATTGTTAACGAGCGGGTGAAGCGGGGACGAGCACGTTAATGAGAACGTACCTAATAGGTGTTCGCGGAGCGGAACGGTGTGATCTGGTACACTACCGTACCACCCGTACTACCAGGAATCAGAACTCATGGTTGTTCTAATCTGAACTACAGTCTTAAATATTTTACTCCTACTCTTGGATTTAATATCTCATAGCTACTATTAGTTTGTTATTCCAGACTCAATTCCAAAGAACCAAATCAACACAAGCAGTTTATTGTTCATCCTCAATCCATCCAAGCTTATGTTAGAACAATGATTTCAATAATAAATAATAACTTAATGCTAGCCGGTTTTGTAAATAGGACATCCCTACTGAGACCGGGCGACGAGACACATCACTAGAGGGAAGAATAAAAGATGGCGTCGTAATGATGCGTTGATTATTGTTTGCCGTGTTTTAAAGATAAACAGAGTTCTAGCTATAAATGGATAGTTCTTGTCTTAATACTAGAGATATGATATAAGCGTTTTGATCATTTTGTTAATATTAACATGAAAGAAAATAAATTGAGAACGATTTTCCACACCAAGCATCCATTACGCAAACGAGGAATCGGAGGTTGAGTTTTTTTTAACTTTACTTTGAAGTTTGAAACACGTGTCCGTTGAACGTTGCCGCGTTCCGCTCGCCGCTGCGCCGCCGCGGGCAGCGGTGCCATGCCGCCAGACGGCACCAGGTGCGAACCTTTCAATCCTCTTTGTATAAAACGATCGCACTCACTGCACCTCGAGAAAAATATAAAACTATGCAAAGTTTCAAATTGAATTTAAAAAACATTTTCAGCGGTATGTTGACTAAAACCTCTATCTCACTACTAGTATTTTGCAAAACTAGTAGTGTGCTTACGTGTAGTTATTTATGTGACTAAATTAATGCTAAATATTTCTTAAGCATTAATTTGGCATTTGATATTGATAATAAACCCACCATTAAATGATCAATTAGGTACTGATCGAATATATCAAGGTTTCCAATATAAAATTACGAAGTTATCTCATTTTATATTACTTAGATATAATGCAAATAATTAAAAAATAAGACTGTTTTATTAGAGACCCCATGTGTTAGCATCCTAAGTAGTCTGTGGAGACCCTACTCGCAACAACCGCAGTTCCTTCTTCATCGCGGCCGAGCTCATATTGACGTGATAACGTCTTATAAATCGATGGAGCCGGCTGCACGCACGAAAAAACATGACTCATGCGTCGTTACGTCGTTTCGTCGTTCCATTTACCTGAGCCCGAGCCCGGGTCGGGTAATGGGTAAGGGTAAATGAGGGTAAGGGTAAATGAGGGTAAGGGTAAATGAGGGTAAGGGTAAGGGTTCGGTCGGGTTCCGGGTCTGGGTCCGAGAGTTCGAGTCCGAGTCCGAGTCCGAGTCCGAGTCCGAGTCCGAGTCCGAGTCCGAGTCCGAGTCCGAGTCCGAGTCCGAGTCCGAGTCCGAGTCCGAGTCCGAGTCCGAGTCCGCGAGTCCGCGAGTCCGCGAGTCCGCGAGTCCGCGAGTCCGCGAGTCCTCGAGTCCGCGAGTCCGAGTCGGGTAAAGATTCAATTGTGATTTCCATTTACCTCCTTATCTATATTATATCCATACAAAATATCTATCAAACAAATATTAATTAAAATTCTTTTGAAAAATGCAACCATTCCATCAGTATTTTCTTATGACGTTATCACGTTCAACTATCGTCAGTAAACCGACTTTACAGACAACCGATTTTTTTTTAATATAATTTTAATTTATGCCAAATAACTGTCAATGTCAAATAAAAACCTTGCCAACAATAAAAAATATAAGAATAGATTACTATGAACTTAAAAAAGTATTTTATAATATTACATATATTTGTATATAGTAGAATGCGCTGAAATAATTATTAATACGAGCAAGTCATTTCAAAATCTTATATTTTATTAATCATCATCAGCGGCCTGAAGAAGTCCATTGCTGGACATAGGCCTCCCCTACACATTTCCAGGAAGAACGATTCTGAGCCTGAATGTATTATTATGCTAATAATATTATGAGGATAATATTTCCACGAAACAACAATCGAACAAGCGGGTTTTAACAACAAGCTCAACATTTAATGAATATATCGCTATCGGAATGTTACCAACACGCATGCATTCACAAACGAAACAATGCTGTATAAAATTTTGCTGACTTTATACGCAAATGTGTCTTTAGGTGTCGAAATATATTGCCAAATAAAATTGATGATTCCCGTTTTTCCAGTGAGTTTCATAAAATAGAAATGTGAAATGAACAGCAAAAAGGCAGGTTAAATATTTACCCATACCCATTTGAGAAGCGAGCTCCTAAAATTGGTAGATATATAATGTACCTAGATAGCACCAGTACCTAATCAATTCCAATAGAGTAAACACCAACATGTAAACATACATTTCCATCAATAGCCATCCAGTACATCTGTATCTTCAGGTAGACAGATAACTCTGTTCTAAGTAGTTTCAAAACCTTTTATTCACCAACTTTTGTACCGTGATATCATAAGTATGAGTAACATAAGAAGAAACTCTAATCTCTTTTCGTTGTGAGAAAGGAAGATTATTATGGCACCAACTTTTTTATCTTGCACAAGTTTAGCGAGGAGAGGTTTTATGTTTTCCATAACAACAAAAGCTTCATGCCGTGACATACTGATTCTTTATTCATTTTGAAGATGTCAAAGGTGGGTTTATTTATTAATATCGAGTAGTATCGAGTGCCTACTCCGCACCGATCTCAAAAAGGCTGCCTATCATGATATATTCTGTTCCTATTTCTCTCTCTTTCTTTTGCCATCAATAACTTCACACCTGTATAAAAGATACAGCTGTGGATGGATGGACGAAACCCTTCCATTAAATTATTGGTTAATAAAATAACAAACGGTTTTATGAAAATTAAAGCTGCCCTGAATATATTGGTTTAAACGGCGAAAGAGGCCTGCCAACGATATCAATCGATATGAATAAAATACAGGTTGTTCAGAAAATTACTGACACATAAGAGACAGAATAGGTCTACTTAGGTAAATTAGCTGATAGGACAGACTCTATAGATAGATGATATGATGGAGGTTGATTAGATGATGCTCTAAGTTCAAAGGGTAATTTCGACAGTCTATGAAAGTGTTGAATTCAGTTCAACTATAGTAGTTGAAGTAAGGCTTCTGCCTAAGCCCGGATTTGAGCCTGAAACAGATAAACCATCTAATCGAGCATAATACGGATACATTGGCATTGACACTAAATACCTAATACGTAATAATTAATATGTGTAGTTGCTAGCAGCAACAGATTAACACGTCATGAATTAAGCGCAGGATCGTTTTGGTTGATCATGATTTTATGATATCAGTAGTATAGCAAGCTAATCTGAACTAGCTTAAAGGTATAATACTGTAGAGCCTGTATGCAGATGCTTGAGTCACTTTTCAATGAAGAACTGTCACAAAAAATATATGTTTGAGGCTCGACTGAGACTCAAGCATTGTTCAGGCCCTATGTAATTTGTTAAATGAGTGAATTTAAAAATAAATATAAACGGGAATAGAAAAGGTAAAAACTATTTGTAAATAACTATGAGGAATACTATATCATGCAAAGGTTACATATAAGATAAAGTTTTCAGCGATAAAACCGTCTTTTGTACGGTTTGTAACTTATAAGTGTGCTTGTTATATTGGTTTGTTTGTTGTTCAATATCATGTTCAACTAAAGTTGCGAACTTTCCAAGAGTCTGATAAGAGGATAATGCGAGTAGTCCAGTACATCACAGCAAAGAGGTAAAGAAAGTATATTTTAGTGAAGTAATTACAATACTAATAGAATGCACTAGCGAATAGTTTCAATCAATACCGTGCTTACACGGTACAGACATACTAAACACGTACGTATTACCAACATACTAAAATACAAATCTTTCCTCTTTATAGTATTAGTATAATGCAAAAGATAACTATGATGAACACTTAATCATTTTCATGCAAAGGTTACTTGAATGATAAAGTGTTCAGCCGTATTTTGTATAAAACCGTCTTTTGGACAGTTTGTGACTTCTATGTGTGCTTGTTATATTGGTTTGTTTTGTGTGTACAATATCATGTCCAACCCAGAATAACTATGGCTATGGCTGTCAAATTGTGTATAAATAGGCTGACCCACACATTCATTTTCTTCTTGGGTTTGAATGTGTTGACACTGTTGACACAATTTTGACAGCCATAACCATAACCATATGAAGCTCATGATAGGCCAGCAGTACAGCAAAGAGGTAAGGAAGTATATTTTAGATGAAGTAATTACAATACTAATAGTGACAATGCACTCGGGAATAGTTTCAATCAATACCATGCTCGTTACCGATCCAATTGTGACGTGTCCCGTCAGCGAGTCCCGCGGGAGACTTCTCGTACGTGGACGTGCCAGTAATGCAGGTCAGCCGGAGGATGAATAAACTATGGGTTAGGCTTGTTTGTTTATTAATATTGTCAACTGTGGTGTATTCTGACCTAAAATAGAACGCATAACCTTCGTTGTTTGTAAAGCACTTAAACTAATTCATACGCGTTATGAACTAAAAAAAGGTAAGTAAATAGGCCTTTGTATCTATTGTCGATGATGCGTCAGAGGCAACTGGTGATTACACAAGCCCTAATTACGGGACGCTATAGTGCCCGGGACAGGATTTTAGATGGAATAAGCTTGCCCAGGTATGAACTCGTTCATTTAATACGGCGAAATCTATCCATTAAATAAAGTTAGAAATCGGTTCACCTCTACGCATTTCGACGCCATTTTCTTATACCCCACGACTAGTGATGTGTCTCGTTGCCCGGTCCTACCTACCAACTGACCTATTACTTACCTTAGTAGCACAACCACCATGTTCTGTGGTATAACATCACTTAAGCAATCACCAATTCATCTACTCATATAGAGTGTTTCAGGAAAGCACTCTTAAATCGGTTTTATTTAGAATTCCGAGAAGAAACTTCTTCGTTGATTCGCGAGAGAGTGTATTGTGAAGAAAACACTTTTAAAATACTGAGGAAAATACAGTCAACCTTGCTCTAGAATGTGGTTTCGTTCTAAAAAAGGTTAATATTTACTTTAGGTAAGTAAATTAAACAGTGTTGTTTTATTTTCAACCGACTTCAAATAAAAAAAGAGGAGGTTCTCAATTCTGTTTTTTTTATATTTGTTATAATAATTAGCCTTCAATTTCAACTAATTCCTGATTGATTGGATAAATAATGGTTGGAACAGTAGAATATTGTCACTTACGCCACAACATATCGTATTCAGGCCGTGGATTCGATCTCCACCGAGAACAAATATTTATACGGTGAACACAAATATTTCTTTTCTGTCTGGACACCCAGACAGAGAAGAATATAATATTCTGAGTTTTTTACAAAATGTGTATAAGTATTAAATCAGCTATCTGGTTCCTATCGTACAAGCTGGTGTTTAGTTTGGGGCTAGATAGTGTAGTGTGGATTGCCCATAATATTTATTCATCGGCAAGTTTATCATGCGCACTTGATGTGCGGGCAGGTTTTTTCGACACGATGTTTTCCTTCACCGTTTTGAGAGTACTGGCATACTGCACATAAATTTTTCGACAGAAAAACTCATTGGTACACGAGTGGATTCGAACCCACGACCTTCGGATCGGAAGGCGGGGCCGCTAACACTAGACCACCAGTGCTCTCATTTATTTATATAAAAAATCATATATTACGTCTGAATGAGCGAGAAACTTCTGCTATCTATTCTTATTTCAGGTTTTCAGTAATTCCTATTGTGTCATCCATTGTAATATTTTACATTAAAAATTATTGCAAAATAAATCATTTTCGCAGTTCGTGCAAGGATTTTTTTGGAAGTAAATTAAATTCATGTAATATATTTTCACACTAACTCGTATCTGAAAGCGTAATGCTGCCTTTAAATCATTCGGACTTAACTCGCGCCATAAATTAAACTCATTCCCACATTGAGAACTAACGAATATTCATTTTTTATCAATCAGATGTTAAGGTAAAGAAGTTCTTAGCCATCGATCTATCTGTGTAAGATATACCTTTCTTTACACAAAGAAACTTACAATTAAACAAATATTTACAAAATGTACAAAATACGCATGAAACAGTTGAATCTGCAAACCATTATAAACGATCTAGATAGCTCAACTGATCCAAATCAGTCCCAGGCGGACGTGTTCCCAAGATGCTGGCGGCTTTGCAACGATGAAAAGCAATGCTAATGCGCTGCGCCAGATACCCACCACCAGCCCTTGGGTCACGCGTCGCTTCGATCAGTCGCCTAGACAAAATTTTGAAGACTCAGTAACCTAAAACCTAAGATTTTTATGAAGGCTTGAAGATTGATGATGCCAACTATTCAATTCAAATCACTCGCCGCAGTTTTTTTTGTAACAGAATTAAACCAAAGAACAAATTTTGATCTATTACTGTAAGCTATAAACAAATAAATAAATATTGTGGATCTACCCAATCCACCCAACACTATCTCGCCCCAAACTAAGCAGAGCTTGTACTATGGGAACCAGATAGCTGATATAATACTTAAACACTTTTTTTGTAAATACATACATACTTAGAATACAATACAACACCCAGACAGAGAACAAACATCTGCGTTCACTACACAAATATTTGCTCTCGACATAGACATAGACACTCATTTATTTGCTTCTTAGCACACCACATACAATATAGAAAAAGATGAAAAAACAATTATAAATTAGTTTATATAAGTAATAAATTGATAAAAAGAGAAGAGAGAGAAGATAAGTGTTCTCGGTGATCGAACCCACGACCTACGGCGCAGACGGCAGAGCTACTATCAACGGAGCTGAGAGATATAGGTTTAGATACAGCTAGTTAGAGCGAGTGTGTGCAACATATTACACGACGCTGGTCCCTGATAAGCTGTCACGAGCAGCTCTAGCAATCTGCCGAAGTATTACTATCTGACGCAATGCTATAGGTAATTATAACTTCAATAAACTTTGATGTGATAACATCCTGCGGTCGACGTATGAGATAAAGTAACCTAAAGGAAAGCTGTCAAGAAAATGTAAGATCTAGATAAAAATCAGCCGTAGTCTATAGACATCGCATCTTATGCCGTTGGTTAAAAAGTTCAAAACGTGCATAGGACGCTCAGAAAATAATGTAACTTTTTACTACTAATTTTAACTTATTTTTATCGAACAACGGGATATTTACCATGATTAAATTTTGTTGAGTTAACTTCCGATATTTCGGCACAGTTGCATGCACCATGATCACGGTTGAACTGAAGTCCACGAGTGAAAGGAATGCATCGGAAGTTAACTCAACAAAATTTAATCATGGTAAATATCCCGTTGTTTCATAAAAATTGTGTTAAAAACCATGATAGTTTCAAAATTTATAATTTTAACTTCATAACATAAATCAACAGCTTATAAATTAAAGACTTAGCCATCGTTACAAAAGCATCGTATTATTTCATTTATATGTGTTACGTGTGTTTTTATTATCTTTTACTAAAACGTTCTCTTTCTACTGCAGAAATAGAATTGCGTAGAAACGAGTGTCTCAGTATTACACATGCATGCCTGGCTACAAGCCAATCGCTACAGTAAAAATTTCTTTTCTACTGATATTTTTCTTAACCGATGCACCAAGCATTGGCATTGTGCACAACAAAATACGAATATAAAACGATTTAATACTAAATCGGATTCAAGCCCCCGACCTTAGAATCAGAATGTCGTATAGCTTTTATTCGAACACCAGTGCTTTTAGTGAGATAATCTGTGTTCTGCAGCTATGAGCTATGACCCAACTTATGGAATCCAAATTATTGTAAAAACTGGACTGGACTTAGCTGGATACGTGCTCCTGACTACCTGAAGGCCTGCGCACACCTAGTTCGCTGGCGGTAGCGATCAGTGAAACGCTGTCAAATATTCGCTGTCAAATCTCAAATCTGACAGCGATATTTGACAGCGTTTCACTGATCGCTACCGCCAGCGAACTAGGTGTGTTCGGGCCATAAGACATCCAAAAATCTAGATTACTAAAAGATCCGAGGAAGTCTACCGTGCTTCAGGATTATCCCCATTTCATTTTATCTGAAAATGTTAGTCGGAGAGCATAGCGTTATGCGGAAAGAATTTACAAATTAGGTATGTAAATTGCAAGTGTGGTAGACTTTGCATACGATATGATTTTACCGCAGTACTTGATTACGAAGAACAGACGTTATCTGGGGCACGTGTCGCATTAAGATTGCATAGTGATCAACTTTGATATCTAGTGATGACTTAGTGGTCTCATTTCGTTAAGGTACCATAAGAGCAATGCCATAAACTATTACCGTCCACACACTGTTTCTTGATAAATGCCAACACTTTATATTTTCTCTAATGTATTTTTTATTAAAATGAGTTCAAAATTCAAATTGAGAGAGATTGAGACCAAAATATGTTTTAGTAAAATGTCACAAAAAAGCAAAAATGCCAAGTGCCAGCACTTAAAAACAGACTAGAAAAAAATGTCGAGCACAATCCTTACTTATCCTTATTTTTAAAATGTGAGCACCAAATATTTCCAAAGAATACAATTAGGGGTGGTCTTCATCGTTAACCGTTTAAGAAAGGTCGACCCGAAACTCACTTACTTTTCTTATTTCATAAGCAATTTCTATTTTCTCAACATGACTTTACTTTTATGCTCAATCTTAGGGTAAAACTACATACGTAAGCCTATTTCAACATCACGCCCACGCGTTTTTAATGAAAAATGTGATGGTACAAGCATGTGGCTTGCATTACGTGAAAAAATAATACAGTCGATTATTTTAGCATAACACAAAAAAATATTATATGCTCGTACCAATTTAAAAGTAAATGAAATCTGATAAATAATAAAAAAAATGACATTTAATTTAGGGAAAAAAGACCATGAAATCATAAGTTTTATGACCGTCTTCGTCAGGTTTCCTTTGACACCTTTGATCCTCAAATATCTGAGACTGTGTCCCTCCAGGGCCCGATCCTTTTTCGACCCAGTAAATCCGGAATAACAGTCGTAAAGCGTCAGAAAGTGAGTAATCGTATAAGCTAGTGACCAAGTCTGGATACTATGTCTTAGTATGACAATCACACTGGCAACAATTCCCTTGAATTAAAAAAAACTGATTTAGCCACATATCCCTAGTAATCTATCCCTACTGGTCGGAGTTGTGAATAATCACAAACTGCCATTGTAAATGGTAAGTGAAATATAATTTTTGAAAAACAGGATTTTATTCAGTTTAAATTTCTAACCAAACAAATATTTTTACTAGTTGTTCTTTTGTTTTAGTGTGATGTTATCTGACTGTTATCAGAGTCTTAAAAACACTTCAAGACCTTAGTACCTACATAATGACAGCTGAAAATGTCACTAATATCACCCATTCAAAGTCAAATGGTGACCCCGACTTATGATAAGCGCTGTGCTGAACCAAGCGATGATATTGGGCTCAACCCTTACACGCATGGCTACCTACGTAAGGTACAATATACATTTTACACGTTTACTTATCTCAGAAGACACAATGCGATTATTACTTATCTCAATGGTTATATTTTCATATGAGTTTCGAAACTTTCTGCTCTAATGTGTAAAGTTTAGAGTTTATTTTTGTAGTTTTTAGCTTATAATACATATATTACTAACACTAGGTTTTTTGGTGTGAATGAACTTTTCGATTAAAGAAAAATCCCAAATAGAAATGAAATAATCATAACAGTAGAAAACTACTATATTTACTGTTCATAGAAATCTAAAACACAGAAACGAATATATTATGCAGATCGTGCGATTCGAACCGCGGGAATTGAGCCTGTACTTCTCTGGTCATCGTATGTATCGTATAACGGTCTGCTCGTGGCCCAACAGAGGGTGACAAAGATTATTAGAGCCTGTTTTCAGTTGCTTTCACGCGTCAAAACAAGATTACTTTCTTTCTTTTCTAAACCAGTTCAAACGAACCAGACAAAAGTTATATGATAATTATTTACTCGTATACAAGTGAATCAAAGAAGTTAACGAATCAAATAACATCAGACGCGCTGAAAAGTCACTTATTCCTTAGAGAAATAAAGACGAACCACAGTATTCAATTTAACTTTCAACTTTAGCATCCCGCTCCCCATTGTAGCATGTATACTCAATGTACTGATAGGTACTGATTTGTCACGGGAGCTGATTCATTAGGCGTACATTAATCTTGGTACGCGGCTGTGGCCTTAGGTACCATGATGTAGCTTTACTTTGTTTGTGCCGCGTAGGTTTCGTAGAACGCGCGTAGGCGTTTCGTAGCAGTGATGCGAGCACTAAAATAGGGTAACGAAGTCTAAGCCCTTTGTTATATGCCATAATAACTCGTTCCTTTTCTTCTAATGGTATCTATAAAACTTTGTTCAGAAATAGATAAAATATTGAACAAAAGAAAAGGTCATTACATCGAATAAAAGCAGAGCGTAAGAAATTGAATAGACGTTTCAGAATCGCGTTTCATGTGAACTATTCTTGCCTCACAGATACATTTAGAGCTATTTTTGTGTAGGTCATGCAATCTTATCATTAGTGTAGTCTCAGAGTTCCAATTCTGAGCGATGAAGACGAAACAATATTGATATTGGATAATGGAAAAATGGCGTGCTAGAAACGAATTACTACCCAGGAAAATTGCTATTTCCTTGCTGTTTTCTATCTGGAGATGCTTACTTTGTATCGCGGCTGTTACATTATATACAAGAATGAGATACTGGGCGTATTATGTATTCATCGATAATAATCTACATGTAGAGGTTAAGCTTCAAACCTCGACGATATTCGAGATACTTGGAGGTACAACTTCACGAAGTAGATCGAAGTAAACTAGTCTATTCCCGGTACGGTACAGATATCTACGGTACTTGTAAGATGAAGATTTAATAAGGCTACTCAGTCTATGTAACCACTTTATTTCGAAACTTATCATACTTTAGCTGAACTATTACTTTGTAAGTTATAGAGAGACCATTACTGAGCGGTGAATTTTTGATATATATTCTACGATCAACCAATAAATTTCCGGCTAGAGTATGCGTATTCACCATTAAGTATGATTTAAAGGCTCGTAATTCAAGTGTGACGTGTAATCGATGTGTTAAAGCTACAAGGAAAGGACACTCCACCCTTTAACTCTCCTCGAGTGAGCTCCTAAGACTGCGATAATAAAAGAAAATGAAATCTGAAATTGAATTTCGTAACGTTCGCTTTGGTAAATAAAATATATCAAGGCATATTAGGAAGAAGTCATAGGCAGTAATAACACTAACTTTATCGATATTAATAAACTATTAAGTAAATACCTTGTATCCTAAGGTTGCGGGTTCGAATCCAGTCGTACCAATAGATTTATAAACAGTAAGCAAGCCTTTGTATGTATTGTAGGTATATGATTTCTACAGCATCAGGCGCAACTTTTCTCTATAGTGTTACTATTTACTTACACGACGGAATGCGGTAATAGTGCTTGAGACAGGATTTACGATGGAGAACTAATAATAGTAGTAAAATGTGAAGTTTAGTCGATCTAAGGAAAACCACAGTCACTTTAATACGAAGCTGCGTCGGGATTTCTCAAATTTTGTCTATCTATTAATTCATTCATTTTTGCTGAAATGCAAATGACCGACCAACCTTATTATAAGGTGTAAACTTGGTATAACCTAAATTACCGGGAGATATCAAAACGCCATCAAGTTTCACACGTGTGAAATGAACATGTTTACTGCTCATCTCCCTAGCATATCGTAAACTTTTACACTTCTATATACGTTCGGCAGAAAGCTGTGAGCGTTCCTTTGAAATGGTTTCATTTTTCCCCTCCATGCAAACAATGCAAGCTCGTGTGTAACATGTACGCACGGTTTCAAATTCTGCATTTATTTAACTGCTGGGAGACTGAACTGAGAGTTTTTTAAATGTATAGCTAAAGCATTCAAACCGTCATAGTTGTTCTTGCTTTGTTACGCGAGTTATATAGAGGAACACTTCATCAGGACATTCATACACAATTATCAGTGAAGGTAAGTTTGAACTAAACAGGTCCCGATTAAACCTCTCACTTGGCTCTGAATGAGGAATGAGAGTAAGAAAAATATTAACACCACGACTTTTCCATTTTTGTATGTATAAGTACCTACATTATATCTTGTCTGTGGTACAACTGCAACTAATACCCACTATTACCTACCCCTTTAATTAACTCCCAGATAATATGAAGAGTGTCATTGTAATACTGTTCCCCTTCTAGGTGTTTGGATGGGTATCCTTATATAGAACTGGGGACTGAGCCTTTGGAACGGAAGCTCCATTTCAAAGTGTTCCTTTTGTAAGAAAGCTGATTATCACGGCTGCACGAATTTCCACGAAACATAGCTACGACTCTAAAACGGTCCCAAGCCATATAACGACAATTTGTGCAGCCATTTCCAAGGTAATCAGCACTACACATTATATTGAAAGGATCTCCGGCATTGCAGTCCGGCATCACACGAATAAATGAATAATCTTATACTATTTCATATTAGCTAGAGCTAAAAATAACATGTCCACTTTAAAGTGAAAGCCACATCGATGCGTTCCTTTACGTTCGCGGTTGCGTCCACGGTGGCGATCAGCTGAATACTGGATAAGAGAGAACGCGTCGTTGAGAACGCAACCTAAATATTTTTTCTGAAACGTTCTCGAAAATTTGAAAAATTTTAGACTAAAGATAAATTGGCCTCGAGAATTGAGATAATTGAACTGGCCAAATACATAACAGTGGACGGCAAAAGTTGCATGACTCTGCATGAGTCGTATTTAGCGGGCAGATAAATTACATTATAGAAAACTCTTATCTGTCGTGAGATTTAAAAATGGAACGATCATTTACTCCAAAACATGGCAACCAAGGAGGTAACCTATCAAAGGTTTTATTTAAATTTAGAACTGGGTATGCAAAATTAAATGCTGTTTATTTGAAAATAAAAACAAATTAACAATTCAATTGAGAAAAACTAGTGTTGTTGTTGTTAGTCGTTATTGTATTTCACAAAATGAGTTAAAATATTGCTACTTAGTTTTAATTACCTCGCATTATTTGAGAAAATAACTATATAAGCCTTACCCATAAGTAGGCATTGATGGACTTAACTACGTATGTGAGCTTTGGCCCACATTTAAACGATAGTCCATTAATGCCTCTTTCGCTGATCGCTATAATAGTAAAGATGTAAGATGGAATGTATTTGAGTGTCCAGCTCTCAACAAAAATATTGTCGCCTACATACTGACACTTATCGGTTGCCATGTAATTATCTATGTTCCGTGCTGGTGCATGTTCACAATAAATATTTGTCGTCACATTTCCATGAAATAAAACTTAAAACGTGTCAGCTGTGCTAGCAAACACGTTGCATGTTTTTTTGGAAATGAAGCAAAGCAATACGCGTATAAAAAATAAATAAATCATTATTACGGACAACCCACACAACACCATCTAGCCCCAAATTAAGTCGAGCTGGTACTATGGGAATCAGATAGCTGATACATACAATATAAAATCCAGACAGAGAACAAACATCTGTGTTCACCGAACTAATATTTGTTTTCGCTGGGGATCGAATCCACGACCTACAGTGCAGAAGGCAGAGCTATTATCAGGTGAGCTGTGAGGCCAGTCAGAGTTATGGATATTATAGGACACTTGCATCAAATAAGCTCATTTAAAATTAGCCACGATTGAATTTGAACCTAATTTAAATTTTCCTTCCTACCCAATTAACCTCAGTGCCAAAATTAGGGTTCAGTTACACTTATCACACTCATACGATGACGTTCGGATGCGATCGTGCCATTTTCTTTATATTTCCCGTCATTTCCAACATCAGTTTCAGTTTCAGTTTCATTTATTTTATTCCAGTAAGATAACATGGTACACTTGGAAAAGTCAAGATAATCACAATTTTGATAATAAAAAATAAACTATTACAAAGAATACCAACAACAACAAAATAATAAAAACAGTACAAAATATTGTAAACCATACATTTATGGCGTGTTTAAATCATCAGCGAGTGCTTCGTCAAGAGTATAATAAGATTTGGTCACTAATAATTCCCTAACCTTAACACTAAAACAGTCATGACTTGAATTTCTCAGGTCATGTGACAATTTATTGTAAAGCATAACACATACACATAAGAAGCTTTTTCCAATTTTGCTTAGTCTGTGTTTTGGAAGACAAAGGTTATTTTTATTTCTAGTATTATAATGATGGATGTCAGTTTTAAAATTGAACTTATCAATATTTAATTTGACGTACATAAGATTCTGAAACACAAACTCTCCAACCATGGTCATAATTTGTAGTTGCCTAAATTTTTGTCGGCATGATTCCAGATTGCTCATTTGCAAAATCGAACGTATTGCTCTTTTTTGCAATATGAAAATTCTGTTCGACTGGGAGGCATTTCCCCAAGCCAGAATACCATATGTCATGATGGAATGAAAATATGCATGATAAACTTTTTTTGCAGTTTTTACATCGCTAAGCTGTCTAATTGTTTTTATTGCGTATACGGCTGATTTTAGTCTCCCGACGAGAGTGTCAATATGTTTATCCCATATTAATTTGCAGTCAATATCTATACCTAAAAACTTAATATTGTCAAGAGTAGTCAAAAAGTGTTTATCAATTGTATTTTGTATTATTTCATCATTATGTCCATTATGTCCTAAGAAAAATCTTACAATGTTGGTTTTCTCTACATTAAGTAACAGATTATTGGCACTGAACCAGTCCTTAAAATTACTAATAAGCTTGTCTAATTTTAAACATAAGTTGGTTTTATTTTTATCACTTATTATCACCGTCGTGTCATCGGCGAATAGGACTATATCCATCTCATTTTCAACACAAACTACAATATCATTTATGTACAGTATAAATAATAGGGGCCCTAAAATAGATCCTTGTGGAACTCCCATCCTTATATTATTTGCGTTTGACATTTGCCCATTACATTTCAAGACTTGCTTCCTATTTTCTAAATATGACATAAAAATTTGAAGTTCTTTATCCCTGACACCGTAATGTTCCAGCTTTAGCAAAAGAATTTTATGGCAGACACAATCAAAAGCTTTTGATAAGTCGCAAAAAAGACCGTATGTATTTTTACAGCTATCTAGATCCCATAAAACTTTGTCTATCAAAGAAGCTATCGCCTGGCTGGTATTTTTATTTTGACGGAATCCATACTGCCTATCATTTAAAATGGAGTTTTTCTCTATAAACTTGTAAAGTTCATTTGAAATATATTTTTCAAATATTTTACTAAAAATTGGCAAAACAGAAATCGGTCTATAATTATTTGCGTCAAAATGAGACGCCTTTTTGTAGAGTGGAATCACCTTTGCCAATTTTAGCGCGTCTGGAAAATGGCCACTGTGAATACATTTATTTATAACAATGGCCAGAGGTAAAGCTATTTCATTTTTTACATTTTTTATTAGAGACGATGATACATCCCAAAGATCACATGAATTTTTACATTTTAATTGATTAATTATATTTATGACACCAGAAGGGGTGATATCATTTAGAACAAATGAATTTGAATTAGGTCGTGTAAATTCGTTGATAAATTTATAAGATTTACTTTCTGACTTCATCAAATCTTTGGTTAATGTTGTTGCTATTTGAGCAAAAAAATCATTGAAATGATTGGCGATTTCAGAGGGTGTCTTTAGAATTTCATCATGAAAGCCTTTTATATGTTCTATTGTTGTCGTATGGTTTGTAGAGCCTTTCCCTGTTTCTGTCTTTATAATGTTCCAAGTAGATTTAATAATATTTTTGGAAGCCAGTACTTTGTTTCGGATGTGCATTTTTTTGGCCATTGTGCAACAATTTTTAAAAATTTTGCTATAATTACTCAAATAACTTCTAAGACTTTCATCGTTTGTAACTGACAGTAAATAATAAAGTTGTTTCATATTACCTTGAGAGACTCTAAGACCTACCGTCGCCCAATCGTTGAACGACTTTCTCACTTTCTTACAAATAGTTTTTATGGGCATAGCTCCATTTAGTACTCTTAGAAAAGATACAAAAAAATCATCGAAATTAAACAGTTGACATCCTGCGCGTTAGTGGTATGGCGGCCTTTGTGGCGCCGAAATTTGGCTCAAGCACTCTTTGAGAGATGTAGGCGTTGAAAACTCACACGTCAAGGGGTTGAAAAGAGGTGCCAAAGTTTGTGTGGAAGTAGCTTCACGACAGTCGTACCACCACAAGCTCTGTCTGGCTCTGTCTCTGGCTCTGGTTTTGAGTCTGTGTGAGTTTTAATTAAATAAATCCTACATCGAAGCGCCACAAACACAGTACCTTTATACACTGGTGAGCATTCACACAAACTCAAAAGCAGAGCTAGAGACAGAGCCAGACAGAGCTTGTGGTAGGCCTACAGGATTTTAGAATTACCTACATAATGTTTAACTTATTTACAGTGAAAAATATATATATTATTCATGTTTCTCTTTGGCGGTACTGGCAGTTCACGTCGTCTTATGTAGGCATAGGATTAGAGACGACCACAGCTGCGTCTTGTCGGATAAACATAATTTACTAACGACATCTGCCTACACCAAGTTAATAATGATGCTTACGAACCTACATAATCGTATCTCGGTTTTAGTTGACGTAAACAAGCAATCTGTGCAAGTACATCACGTCATGGAAACCTAATAGCTATATAGTAGAAGAGGAGTTGAAAAGCTTCTACATTTCTGCTCGCCTTATAAAAAGAGCAATTACTTAAGAAAAAAGTTGGTGAATTCTTGTTTTCCTGATCTCTCCTGTATCTATTCTATTATAAATTTATTTAGCAATAAGCACATATAAATTATAAACAATTAGATACATACGACAAACTTAGGTATTAAATTATTATGGCTTGTAAGTACCTAAATACGTGCAGATTTCGATAATATGTACCAAATCATTATTTTTTTAAATACTTTTTTTTACTTTTTTTATTTTTTTAATCATTTTTTTTTTTTACTTTTGTTCTTGGTCGTATAATGTTAATTTTTTTAACTAGCGAAACCCATTTTGGAAACGTGCACAATGCGATAACCATTTTATTTTAGCACCGTAAATCCTTTCTGAATGTGGATGGTAATCTCGTTCCAGCGAGAATTGTTTTCATAGCATTATGAGAGACAGGTAATTTGGATGAAGCTAAAAGAATGTGGTTAGCGTGCCCTCTCAGATGGAGATTTATGTACAATGGACTAATCCGCTGACGATGGGATTGCGAAGGACACCTGCTGCTCAGTAAATGGGCACTGTATTTCAACTCAACCCTAGTTTTTTATTAACCCTCTTCTAATCTCTTCCCCATTTCAGGACCACTTGGATAACCGTCTATCAAGATCTTTAAACCTCTGTATACTATAAGAATATACTAGGAATTATGATTTTTTGCGCAGTGTGTATTATAAAGTAACGTACTTTAAAACATTTGAAGCCTAATGAAATATTGGCTAATAGGATAAGCTAGGTCTAAATATCATCATCATAAGGAAGCCTGGTTGTGGATGTTACCAGCCTAGTCGATTTGTATTTACAAAGCAACGAACAGAATTCCCGTTAATTCATGACAAAAATTTTAAGTGCTTTTGATACAAAATTGAGTGGAGGAAATGAAATTCTGGAGCTTTTTTCTCATCACTGGTGGCATAATGTCTAATTTAAATTAACAGAAAATTAAAATAAACTTTTAAATTGTTATAAAATGATTTGACCTTGGCCATTTGTATAATTTTACGGCATTTTCATGATTTACAAAAAGTTATTTATTTACACAAATAAACTTACAATTAAACAAATATTTACAAAATGTACAAAATACACAAGAAACAGTTGAGCTATTTGCAGATCGTTACAAACGATCTAGAGATAGCTCAATTGATCCAAATCAGTGCCAGACGGAAGCGTCCCCAAGACGCTGGCGGCATTGCCACGCTGAATAGCAATGCTTATACGCTGCGCCATACCCACCATCTCACGTGTCGCTTCGATCAGTCGCCTAGACAACATTTTGAAGAAAAAAGTTACCAAAAGTCAAAGTTTATTTCAGTTACCCTTCAGTTATATTAGTCACAAGGATCACTTTGCAACGTCTTAAAACTCTATATTACATATATTTATTTTCATTAGGCGTACAGAAACACCTACGTGTAACCCACATTACGGATTAAATACCTACTTCACTTGTCCATTGTCTGTGCGTCCTATAGCCACCCACCCACTACACATGGACATACCATAATCCCTTGTAACATTCCGACAAAGGTTGTGTCAAACAAAGAGCGAGAGTAAATTGTATCTCGTCGGATCTTGTGGCTACTTAGTAGGTACCTAGTACGTAGAACCAATTCGGGAAAAAACACTTTGTGTAAAAATGTTTTTTGCTGTAACATTTTTACGCGGTCGGCCATTGAGAGCCAACCTCGCCTTTTCATCGAGTAGTCGGCATTGCCATGGTGTTATTTGACACGACATAAATAACGTGAATTCATTTGATGTGCTTCAAGATTATGTTTTAAATATATATTTTTCTCTTAAAACATATTAAATTTAGGGTTCTCATAAAGAAAAGCTGTAGTTCTATACATATTAATAATCATTGGCCTGTAACATCTAGATGAAAGAAAAGAACTGCAACGCAGTTCTCTATATTTTGCGAATAAATATTGGGAAGAGCTTTGCCGGAGTATATAAGACATATTAATAATATCTTAATTATTCTCAGAAGAAACTTATTTTCATATTTTGAAGCACGCGCTAATCACAAAGATTTTATAATGTCTCAAATATAAGAGCCGAGCGGGATTTGAACCCGCGAAGTAGTTGTGGCAGAGGTCGTAGTGCCGAACAGTCTCTATGAGTTATTCGTCGAGTGTGATTAGTATCTGATGGCGCAGCGGTCAGCACAGCCCCGTACCGAGGGAAAGGTCGCAGGTTCAAATCCCGTTCGGCTCTTAACTTTTGGGACATTATGTTTTTTTTTATTTCCTTAAGTTTAGTAAACACTATAAAACAAATAAAAAGTCGCACACTAATCATTAAAAAATTATGGATATTGCAAACAATATTTGAGCTATAGTATGCTAATCGTAAACCAGTCTTCTTGTAATTCAGAAAGCTGGAGAAGAAACGCTGGTAAATTAATAAGTTACAGTATTACCACTCGCTGTTAAAGGCGAACTTTGCGAGTGCTTTGAATATTAATACACGGGTCAGGGCGAAATTAATTTAAACTAACCGACTAAGGGTGGATTTTACCGTCTTAGAGCAACGTCAAATAAAAGTATGTTTGTTTCCACTTTAGACTTGTTGGAACTACTTACCACCAGATGGCGGTAACTTTATTTAAATACTTGAAACTTTTTTTTTTTTTTACACAACTAATATAGTAATACATAATATTTTGCACAAACTTAACACTTCACACGCGTCGGTTAAGTTTGCAAAAAAATACAGTTCACCTTCCATCAAGGGTAGGGTAGGTAAGGGTTTTGACCGACAGGCGGACAAAGTGATCCCTAAGGGTTCCGCTATTTCCTCTTGAGCGGACCAAATCCTAAAACACGGCATGTTCTTGGAATCACATGCCGTAGCCTTGCTTTTAATGATTAAATTGCTACATTATGTATGCCCACATTATATAGCAATTTAATTATTAAAATAGTATATTATGCAACTAGTGAATAAAAGACGGATTTAAATCGAGGGTCATAGATGAATCACGAGCAAGTGAAGGATCCTAACGGATGAATCACGACCGTAGGGAGTGATTCAAGTGTTAGAATCCTAAACGACGCGAGTGATTCATGGCCCTCGATACAAATCCGTTTTATTCAAGAGTTGCATACTATACTTTATACCATGACTTCGAGAAAAAGAAAGATTTAAGCGAAAAACGTACGTAGGGCACCCACTCACCAGATGGACTGACAACATTGTTAAGATCGCGGGAAGTCGGTGGATGGAAAGGGCTCAGAATCGTTGTTCCTAGCAACAAGTAGGGGAAGCTTATGTCCAGCAGAGGACTTCTTCAGGCGGATGATGATGATGATGAAGCGAAAAAGTATTAAAAACTATGAACTTTGTTTGTACTATTCTAATATGACATAAAACCTATAACTTTTGATTTTGATTTTATTTGAAAACAAGGAAGGTTAAATTAATGCAAGGTTTCTACTATATTGGCCGACCTCTCTTTCATAAACTAAACAACTCAATCAAACAACAAAACTCACAGTTTTTTCATCCCCAGAATGCACTTTCAATCGATTTATTATTACCGAAATTTGTGTTGCATAACTTACATGTAAATAGCGCCAATTTACTAATATATGACAATGACAACAAAGAACACAAAACAGTATTAAACCAAGGAGTTTAGCATTGTTTAAACACCTTGTTAAAAATTTCGACCAATCAAATTAGAGTATTTTTGGCGCGAGGAGGTTGTATAGTATTGATATGGAGGTCGACCTTATTGGTGTGTTCCAAATTCAAACACCAAAACAGTGATTAAAAGGGCTTTTTATACACTGTTTTCAGTGAATAAAATAAGCTTTTTAGAGGGGGTATGGTATAAATAAAGTTACAGTTGAATATAGAATCTATAGTGAAACAAGCAAAGTTTAAAAAACTTGAGAAACCGACTTCATGGCCAAACTGCTGAACTGATTTTGATTTAAATACTTATTGAAAAACTTACAACCGCACTAGTCGCCCCTGCAATTTTCGGAAGGTTCCCTTGATTTCTCTGGTATGCAATCATCAAACCCTGATTTCCTTATCATATAGAATAACTTTTGAAATATCTTCTTTCCAACAAAAAAATAATCATCAAAATCGGTTCATAAACGACGAAGTTATCCGCGAACAAACATAAAAAAAAACATAATTATATACGGTCGATTTGAGAAACCTTCACCTTATTTGAAGTCGGTTAATAAAGACCTGATGTTATTGATTTTAACTCCTTTTTACACAGAATTTAGCTGCCATTATCTATTCCCAGTTTGCAAGCGTCAATGTATCTCTCTCACTCATTGTTAATTACTGTAAAGCTACAAGTTCTCACCGCAAATAAACTATAGCGTTCGACTGTTTGTATTATTTAGTACAGTATTCCAGTGCAGCCTCACAAATAAGCAATTAAAAATGCTTCAATCTGTTGCAACGTGAAAACGGTGAAAACCGTGCATGCGACAGGTTGTCAAAGCAAGCTCTGAATCGTGCAATTTAGAGGGGATTGGTAACACATTTAACCCTATTTCGATCAACAGATATTTGCGGGAAATGGTCTTAAACTAGCTACACTATTACCAACTCCGATTCTCGATGGCATGTTCCCGATTTCAATTTGCTAAATGCAGTTCTATGACTGGATTATTTATTAAACCGTTGAGTTGCATTAGACTGGAATATAATATGATGAGTTTAGTCAAAGTTTATTTTTCTAAGCAATGCGTCATCATTTTCGTAGCGCTGTCCAGTACATTGATTTAGTATTGACGTAAAAATATTGACCGTCAAGGGAGTCATAGTTGATGCCAGCAGGGGATAATGACAACTCAATAAGTCTCTAATGGGTATTTTCAGTGTGTATAACTTAATATAAGTAGTAATAGAACGTAAAAGATATGTAACGACATTGAACAAAGAAACTTAACAGTTCATTTAAATAAATCAACGTTTTCATCCAGTGTCTTCTTGTCCTAAACATAAAGCATACTATACAAAATAAAAACATAATTAATAATCATCACCTCTCAGGCGAAAATTCTTTCGCCGTGGGAATTCTTAAGTAATCACAAAAACATGATACGTATAAAAGTGTGTAGGTATAGTGACGTGTATGTAATGAGAACTCGTATTAGCACACCATCAATCATGCATCGGCTATAGGTGATTGTTACCCGCAGACTCATGTGCCATGTCACTTCAACCCCTTACGTCATGCATCAAACGTAGTCGTTATTACACTTTCATAAAATTACAAACAAGGGCTAGGTACCGTTAGTTAGGGTTAACAACAGAAGAACAGAAAACAGCAAGGAAACTTGGTACTAAATCCCGATTGAAATTGCAATAAGAAATAACAAATAGTGCCTAGGATTATCGTCTCAGCCCGGTATCACCCACTGCTGGGTAGGTGGCTTCCGTCATTTTGTTCCTCCCGTGCGTCTCTAGTATAGTACGTATGATGCGGTCTGTAGGTAAATGAGTGAAACAGGAATATTTACAGTTCCGGACTTTTCTGATGAATGACAAATGAAACGACAATATCTAATCCATTTGTGAAAACACTATCAATCAATCCGAAATAGATGATAAACTAGTCTAGTAAAGTCTATGTTCATCACTCGAACGCAAGCCTTCTCTAACGTGCTAAATTTCATCTCAATCGGCTAAGTTCAATGACAACATAAAAAAACACCATATTATATACATTTATTTTATATGGATAAAAATAATTAAAGCCCTAGGTTTACTATTTTTATTATGAATCCAACCAAAAAACCTTACGCATTAAAGTAATAACCAACAGGTTTTTTTTAAGATGAATTTATTTTAAAATCCACAAGTAATACCAATAAAAACCGAACTGCTAAAGGCATAAATAAATCGATGAATGCTGAATACAAGCTGATACAAGAGCTAGTAATTGACGGTGGTTGTATCTGCGCTGCAAACTTTTTATAGCATCATAAACACGAGATGAAATTATATCCTAACGACCCAATAAACGGGAAAAACTCCTCTTAACTTCCAGCTATTACGCAAACGGAAAGGTTCCCCGCGTTTGGCCGACGCGCGACGACGCGACCGACCGACCGACGCGACGCGACGACGACGACGGCGCGGTGAAACTTTTATTTACTACAGGATTTTTTAGATGAAATGAAATAAATAAAAATTGTACCTACATATTTATTACAAAGATTCTTCGAAAATCAAAGTATTGCTCTGCCTGAAACAATCACTATAATCACAGATTCAAAAGCTCTTCGAATATGAGGGGTTGCTAATAAATTGGTTCGAAATAATTGGATTTTTCCCGCGCATCATTACACCTTATTGCTCAATATCGTTGCGAAACTGAACGACGCGATCGGATCCCTCCCGGCTCCTGTTGAATCTCGCAATTAGCATTTAATTTAGTTTTTATCCCTCATTTCATTTCGATGCTGAATAACACCGAGCGACCCTCGTCAAGGAGGCTTTTACAGGAAACGAAAAAAACCTTTGTTTATTTTCTTATCTTTTCCTACGCGGAATGCAGCTACAACTAAAAACAATTACTTTGGGAAAATTAAATCTCGATCCATAAAAACCTTGTGCCCTATCTCAATCACGTCCTAACAAAACAGGGAAAATGTAATTAAATATTTCAACATGGTTACGACACTTTTTTAACAAATATGCGAGGCCGCAGATTTATCTTTCTTATAATTAAAAACGAACCTGTGTTGATAAAAAATATTATTCCAAGACCACACGGGCCACGAGTAGTAGGACGCAAACTCAAGGAGGCTTACTTCAACTATACGAGGCAAAGAATTTGCTATAAAAAATGCCAAATGCCAAACAAACGCCAAACCAACAATGAAACGAGACAAACAAGACAAAACGTGCCAACATACTTTGCAACTTTATCTTCGCACATCGCTCTATACATAGTTCGGATACCGAAAAAAATTTTCAGAGCTTAAACATTAGTTTAGGAGCATTCGAAGTTAAAACGTTACGTCGCGTCGCTTCGTCCTATAGTCCAGAGCAACTTTAGCGGAGCCAGTTGCGCAACTCTTTAAATGAACAGCGTCTTGTTGGAGTTGCTAAATTCCACTTTGACTGGTATATTTACCCACCAACCGGTTGGTTTATACCCAGTAAACTTTCCTCGGATTGAACGGAATCCTGAAGCAAAGTCTGACTCTCAAGCGTGTTTAATTCATAGAAAAGATTACCTACTTATTTGAAAGGAACCCCAAGTTTTAGAGTTTTAATAGGTGCTTGCTTGATGCAAACTGACGAAAATATTTGCGTTCATATTTTTAGATGTTTTTATTATTTTCTGTAATAAACGTACATAGTTTTCTTGTCACTTGAAATTGAATAAATATTGATGACAGCTTGTAACAAAATAATTTGAAAGGAAAACAGGTAGAGTGCTTCTTAAAATTCCTAAAGAAACTCCGACAAAATCGTAACTTTCTTATTTGAAAAGAAGTCCCATTTATAAGTGTAATAGCATAAATCAATTCTTAACCACGGAGAGTTATTCAGTATGAATACAAAATCATAAAGGAAGGTCTTATTAAAATTCATCGTAGCTATGCAATTCAGTTCAGGCACAAAAAATTGTGAGTTTGAACATTTAGATTATAAAATATCTACCTCGGAATATATAAAAAGTACTTCCACATTTATTTAACGATTGTGAATTGTGTGGGGGTTGCGTTTTTTGTAGTGTACCGACCTATAAGACCAGTTTCTCGGATGACTGATCGCCCAATCAAATATTTGGCAGTTTTTTAACTCAAAAATTTGCTGCCTAAATTCGAGTTAAACAACTGTCAAATATTTGATTGGTCGATAAGTCATCCGTATAACTGAGCTTTGGGGGCCCGTATAGATTTCTGTCACTTTTCAATGGAGAACTGTCAAATTATAATTCGTCGCTTCATTCTTCAGTTATAAAACGAGGTAGTATTATCTTATGCTACTGGCACCTTTGCACATTTTTTAAAGTATAAAAAAAATAAAGTTTGGTTTGACATTTCCCTCAGCAGATCGTCATTCTTTTTTTGTGCACGGCATCAAGCACACATTCTGCTTAAAAAACTGATTCGCTCGGCTATTATACAGGGTGTCCCATAAGTCAACGTCCAACCGAAAACGGGTGATGCGCCAAGTCATGACAGTTATCAGAAAAATATAAAAAAAAATATTTATTAAGTAACTTTCGAGTTATGAGGATTTAAAAAAAACAGAAAAAACTGACACCCTGTGATGATCTTTTAAGTCCTGTGACTACAAATATTAACTTTTCATGAAACTTTTTTCTGCAACGTAAGCATGAATAACTCTTCTGTAAATTACAATTCAAAATTAAGCCATAACTGCCTCAGTTTTCAATGAAATCGTGGAGTTTTGGCCAACGTTTCATTTCAGATAATTACATCACCCAACTTTAACCGTCTGTACCGCAAAAAAAATGTACTACACTATCATGGCATGTAACTTTAAAAATTGGCGCATTTATCCAGAATTCCAAAATGGTATAAAACTTGCTAGAGTACTTCTTAGTTTTGGAAATAAAAAATGTTTTTTCAACTAAACCGGATTTCCAATCAATTTTATTTCAATAGATAAAATGTTTGTACCCTTTAAATGATGGACTTAAAATGCCTACGCTGTGTTTTTAAGTGACTCACAATTCACAGGTACAAGTAATACCATTTCGACAATGCAAGTAAACAAGATAGATCCACCATCTTGTCGAAAGAGTAATAACCATGGGTTTTCAAGTAATTTGATAGTTTTAGGTAAAAGTTTGAAATAAAATTCAATCATAGGATTAGTTCAACCGTGGTTTTAATCAAAAGTTTGCCTTCGCCCGTCGCCGGTCTTATTACATGGTTTTTGACGTGATAACGTCTTATAATTCGATGGAGCCGGCTGCTCGTACGAAAAAACATGACTCATGCGGCGTTACTTCGCTCTGAGGCGTTCCATTTAATACTTGAAGTGCAAGTGAGAGCAAAGAGGCACAATCGGCCTCCGCGTTGGGCAGCGTTCGACAACGGTCTCTCTCCTACTTGAGTGAGCGATGCGTCCGCGTGGACAGCTGTATGACGTTGTCACGTTCAACTGTCGTCAGTTAACTGACTTTACAGACAGCTGATTTTTTTTAAGGAAATGTAGAGCTTGCATTACTGCTGAAGGCTAACAGTTTGAACATTTGCTGTAAATCCTTGATGTAGTTAAATTAAAATCACGATTGAAGAAATCCTATGATCGAATTTTATTTCAAACTTTCACCTAAAACTAACAAATTACTTGAACACCCATGGTTATTACTCTTTCGACAAGATGGTGGCTCTATCTGTTTACTTGCATTGTCGAAATGGTATTTACTTGTACCTGTAAATTGTGAGTCACTTAAAAACACAGCGTAGGCATTTTAAGTCCATAATTTAAAGGGTACAAACATTTTATCTCATGAAATAAAATTGATTGGAAATCCGGTTTAGTTGAAAAAACATTTTTTATTTCCAAAACTAAGAAGTACTCTAGCAAGTATTATACCATTTTGGAATCCTGGATAAATGCGCCAACTTTTAAAGTTACATGCCATGATAGTGTAGTACATTTTTTTTGCGGTACAGACGGTTAAAGTTGAGTGATGTAATTATCTGAAATGAAACGTTGGCCAAAACTCCACGATTTCATTGAAAACTGAGGCAGTTATGGCTTAATTTTGAATTGTAATTTACAGAAGGGTTATTCATGCTTACGTTGCAGAAAAAAGTTTCATGAAAAGTTAATATTTGTAGTCACAGGACTTAAAAGATCATCACAGGGTGTCAGTTTTTCCTGTTTTTTTTAAATACTCATAACTCGAAAGTTACGTAAGAAATATTTTTTTTAATATTTTTCTGATAACTGTCATGACTTGGCGCATCACCCGTTTTCGGCTGGACGTTGACTTATGGGACACCCTGTATATTTCACTCTTAATTTTTTGTCCTGTTTCACCGCCAAGACAGTTTATCCTGGCTGCAGCAATGCTCTCCAGGATACCTTTGGAGCAAAAGGATCACCAAGCCTATCACTCGATCTAATTATGGTTTATTTTTTCAAAATCACTCTGCTTCAGTACAATGAAATGAAACCTACAAACAGTAGTGACAGTTCTGTTGAACTCTTAATTAAAACCCTTATGGATGTTCACTTTCAAACATAAAGTTATTCCTTACTCAACAGTAATAATATATTATTATAATGGGACCCTTACGAATCTTTGAACAGTCTTCGCTCAGCTCTTTTTGCTAGGCCGTAACATAGCTTCCGATGACCATGTAAAACGCCTCCTCAAAGGGGCTCACAAGCTTAGACCAGTTTTGCTGAAATATAGTTACGTTCACCGGGGACCCGATCCAACCGGGAAGGTAGTTTGAAACTACATCGCGGATTGGGTATATACCCAGTAGAAACCTACTTCTAGGAAAAATCACCATAAAGTTGGTTGTTCTTTTGGCATTAGGCACAGGATATAATTATAGTGTAAACACTCTCCCTGATAAAATAAGAAAACATTTTAGTCAATTCTACCGGCGTTAAGATAGGTATTTCTGATGTAATCAAAACATCTGGTGCCGGTCATGAACAACCGGTACTGATTTAACATATTTTCATGAAAATAGAGCAATATGTCCTGCTACTACTATACTACTATAGTTGAAGATTACATACACATCTCACAAAAACAACGTCACAGTCGACGTTCAACGCGCACAGCACGTGGCACGTCGCCTCGTCCGCAGCGCGCGCTTCTGTTATCTTGGTGATACGATTATGAAAGCGGCTGGTTGGACTAGTCTTCTAGTCGTTCGCAAAATTTTACCCTCGACCAATATTATATGAGGGTAATTTTGCAAGATCGGTATTATGTATTATGACCTAATCATTCAGTGATTGATTGTAATAAATAACATAATAAGTAAATTATGTAAAATAGTTCATCATAGTATTTATTGATGATCGGTTTATATAATATAAATACTTAAGATTACGTTAAAAAATCTGGAAGTAAATCATTCCAATTCTAATTTCCCTGCATTTATTTTCACAAAAATTTCGTCTCTAAACGTCTACCTCGTTTTATAACTGAAGAATGAAGCGACGAATTATAATATATGATCAAACGAACTTGCAAAGTGAAGTTCGATCGATATTATATGAGTACGCTTCATTCGAAGTTATAATCACCCTCCCACCCAATACCCAAAGTTAAATTTTTGTGGTTCTTCTCTAAAATGAATGACGATCTGCTGAGGGAAATGTCAAACCAAACTTTATTTTTTTTATACTTTAAAAAATGTGCAAAGGTGCCAGTAGCATAAGATAATACTACCTCGTTTTATAACTTCGAATGAAGCGTACTCATATAATATCGATCGAACTTCACTTTGCAAGTTCGTTTGATCATATATAATCTATGCTTGAGGCTCAACTCAGACTCAAGCACTGTTTCTGCCCTTAAATCCTTCCTTTTTAAGGCCTTTCGTTTTTGAAATGTTACTGGGTTATGAAATTACTGTGGGGGCTTAGGTTACATGGTTTTCTCAAATTGTAGAGATAATAAAAGTATTTCATGAAGTCCATTTCGTATTATATAAACACTTTAGTTTATTCAACCTTTTCATTCTTATTTTCAGTTTTTTTACAAACTTATTTCTATTTTGTGGTTTTTTAGCTCTCTCTGTTTTAAGTCGGTCCGTACATAACATTCTGAGCGTTTTTCGGACGAAAATAAAGCCACAATTAATTGGTTACAGGCCACCAATCAGATTAAAATATTTATCGTCACGAAAAGCAATTTACAGAGTTCGCCACAGCACAATACATGTCAGGAACAGCTTGGATCTGCAATATCTGGTTGAGGTAGGAAATGCTGCACATTTCGCCGGGAAAATAATTTCAGCGGCTAGGTATTTATGTTTGAAATTTATTAAGTTAGAGCTTTTAAAAGTCCATTGTTGCTACCAACTCTAAACGAGATTCATATTCTCGCACAGAAAAACGCGAAGCCGATACTAAACTTTTCAGAAACTCGTCAAACGTGTGTTGATGTTGTGCTGTCTTGAGTTTCTGGAAACAGGATTTTGCAAGGCAAAGAACTTGAAATCCTGTTGCAAATATGTCAACATAGATCAACAATCTTAAAAAAGCCCCTTCCCACCGGGCGGTGTGTGATATCGCGCACGGAGGCAGATCAGCTCGCACGACACACCATGGGAACGGTCTCGTGCACATCATGCAAGCGGTAGCACAGGAACCCTTTCTGTGTGCGTTGCCATGCGTCGTCGTGCGCTGTGCGAGATGATCTGCAGAACCACGCACCGTAGGAAGGTAGCATAAGATTTTAAGAAATGTAATCTGTTATTACTGCAGTAGGTAATACAATTTTGATCGAATTTTGTCGCAAATTGGCATCTTATAAAACAGCTATAAACAGAGGCTTACGAAGTTGCCAGTATTTGCATTAAAGCGGAGATAGAGAGGTTGTTTGGCTCTGAATCGGCGTGATTTGTATAGATCGTATATAAATTGATTCATTTATAAACAAGATTAGTGTTAAGTAACCTCGCAATGAGCCGGGAGACTTTCTAGCGCTGTCGGGTGGAGTGAATAGCGCGGCGCGAGCTAGAGGCGACGCTCCTATTTATCTCGACTAGATAATTCCCGCTGAACTGACGCGGGATGAGGGTAAACATCTTGACGTGATTAATAGTAATCCTCAGTAGTTTAATAGTGCAGGATTTAGTTGTTTGAATAATAACTAAAACGAGCGCGGTAATTCGTTGATCCCGATGCGGAACAGTCTCCATTTTAATGCGAGCTCATTTATTTCAGATAGGTACGCTTTCAAAGTTCACGTAGTTTTTAACGCTCTATAAAAGGAAAACTAACACGAACGGCCGCTCGTGGGTAAGAGGTCAAACAATACGCTCGGTTTTCGTTTGAATGCTTTGAGTTGGTATTGTTTTAAAGTTCTACCTACCTATGTGTATTTGCCTTTCCTAAATTACCTACGGCGCACCTGCTTCAACTAGTTGGACGGGCAGGTCCGGTGTCCGTTGTTTCAGGTTCTTCAATTTCAAACATCTACCTTTCCTATAATTTAAACGAGTTTTCCTTTGCCTCTTTGAAAACTTTTGACTCTACGTTTTTCCGGTCTATACTCGCGAATAGCGGCTTACTGTACTTCAAAGGGATTAAATAACCTGATCATCTTACAGAGAAAACTAATAAATTACAAAGATAAGACGAATACACCCACATTGTTATTCAGATAAAACAATTTCGCTACATTATGAAACACACAGGAATTTAACACCAACTTAGTAGTCCATTCCTTTGTCCATTATTTTATCTTTTCCAAAAAGGGCAGAGAGCAAATCATGGATGCGATGGCCTCCGTAATCGGTTTGTGGTGGCCGAAGCTGACTGCGGTCCATGATACAGAAGCACCTGCAAACCAGCCTACCGTTAATTGCAAAGTATATTGCGGTTAGCGTGATCTATTATGACAGTTTGCATACAACACGTATGCATGAACAATTCCAGTTTTTACTTACGACCTTAGCTTGTGCAACCGCCACGGTTCTACGCCTTTAAGCACACAGTGTTACGGTGTAAAATATTTCAGCTGACATGAATACATAGAAATCTTTTTATTATGTTGGTCCAGGACCCTACTGGAAGCGACGGGTTGGTGTTGACTTGGAAACTCGCATTCCATATAAACGGGAAGCGACGCCTTTATGGTACCTTTATGTTTGATTTTTATTTTACAAAAAACAGTAGGTAAATACATAATATTATTACATGGATATAATATAGTACTTGATAATAAAATGAAAACGTGGATTATCACGAAGATTATTAGAAGTACATTCTATGAAATTATCATAGAATGTACTTCTGATAATCCACGTTGTATCAAAGATTATATACTGTTGTATGAACGCAGCTTCAATCCAATCAGAGAAAATTACAAGTATTAATTAGGTAACTCAGGTAGCTATATTACGTAAAGCTCTGTCTGGCTCAGACCAGTATTAAACTGTGTGTGTGACGTTTCGACGTAGGATTTATTTAGTCAACACTCACACAGACTCAAAACCAGAGCCAGATAGAGCTTGTGGTAGGCCTACTGATTTACGGCTATTATTTTTATTGAATTCAGCATCAATTCAGAAACATAACAGGATTACTTGCAAACATAAGGCAAATCACAAACATAGAATAGTTATAAGCCCACGGCACTGAAAAAAAACTCTTGGCAACAATCATACAATTATAACTGGAGGTTTTATCATGGTCTCGACTAATTACGTCCGGCCCAACGCGAAATATACACCTTGTAATAACCTCCTTATGTGGTTTTTAATAAAGTTATTCGAATTTCATTGCAAGTGTGTTTATAAATGTTCACTTTGTATTTTGCAGCTGGCAAATATTAGCTTTTCATTTAGCCTAAATACCTACATAATTTCGAACAAAATAAACGAATAGTAAGTATAGTATTGCTCTGATAATTATACTGTAGTTGAATATACCTTATTAATAGTAATTACATGCTTTGCTTAGTTTGGGGCTGAACAGTGTTGTGTGGATTGTCCATGAATGGTTATTAATTATAATTATTGCTTTGGTTAGCATTATCTTTCCAGACACGTATTGTTACAATATTCTATCCAGATACTCAAAAATTATTCAGAAGATCCCGTTTCGTAAAAACAACATTTACTTACTAAAAGCGTAGGTATAAAGTGATAGAAGATTAGATAAGGCAGGCCGAGCTTCATTTTAGTCTCGTTTCCCCCAACCTATTGTTGACCCCATTGTGCTTCATTGTATCGTCAGTCGCAGTTTTGTTAATAAATTCATTGAAAAAAAAATCTCGATCTTGGATGTGATCTACCAGGATTTGTTCGTTACACGTTTCTTTTCTACTTTTACAAGAAAACAGCAAACCCTCGTCAAGACGGATTTATTTAAAACGCGTAGTTACAATTTGTTTTTTGCGCTTTGTTGTGGTCCCTGATCAAGATAGGTATGATACTTTTGGATTCATTCTTTTGGATTGTTTCTTTCAGTTGCGTTCCATCAATAACCCTTGGCATTTCTGCTTCCCTGCTTCTTAGATTGAGGGTAAAATTTAAAAAAAGAATCAGAATATAGCTTACTAGCGGCCGCCCACGGCTTCGATCGCCCCGTTGCTTTTTCTTTTAAAAGTTTTTCCGCATTGTCTCCGCTTAGGGAAATAATTTTCCAATTTCCTTTCTTAGCGCACCCCTATGCTTTAGGAGGAACATACCCTCCAAGTTGTTGCTTCTCTGTCTATCCTGGAGCTATAATCTGTCGTGTTTAATTTTAATTTCTTTAATTTTGAATGTGTATTGTTTTTATTTTTGTTATGTAATAGATTGGATTCATATTATTGTGATTATGTTTATTATGTTTTTTGTTTGTAATGTATAATTTATAGAAACTAAAATTCCGATTATGAAAGGCTGCACTATTGTATACTCCTGTAAGGATAGGGCAATGGTTATAAAAAAAAAAAAGTTTCATGCTTCTAGGACTTACGGTTTAGGCTGTGCGTTGATTGTCAGTCAGTCAGTCAGTAACGTAAGAGTTTTATATATTTAGACAATTTAGAGAGCTTATAAAAATCCTATAAGTATATATAACAGATTTATAGTGCATAGGTAGGTAAGTATGCAATCTTTATGTAGGTCGTAATGAAAGTAGTTGTTAAGTTAACCTATTATTTTGGAGCATTTGCCTAGTACATCTATTGCAATGCTGCGAAACTAACTTTTACGCATTCCGTGACTTTCGGTACAATAGTTTACATATATAAGGTTAATTGTTGAGTTTTGAGAGAAATAACTAAACTAAGGTAAAACAGAAAAGAACTTGCATTATCCGAATCCAGAAGGGTCCTTATCCTATATTAAAAGTCAGGGCACCTCCACAGATGACTTGTCAAAACACAACCCAAATTAGAGGCTTTTTCCTTTGCAAATCTCCCATGACAAGGGTCGCCCTCAAGTAACATGCACTAGCAATCTACATAGTTTCATTCAACATTAACCCTCTATCTTAAGTGTCATGAAAAATACATGGGTTATGTAGTTACTACTCGTAGTAGCTTAAACCAGAGGATTTTATCGATGTACTATACAAGTTAAATATTGAAGATAGATTACGGGTGACGGGTAGATCTCTTCTTGCCTGACAGGAGATCACTTGAAGGTAGAATACGTAATAAGCCAGGTAAAAAGTAACTCTGTCTTCTCGCGAGACAAGGTGAAAAGAGATTATTTGAAACATGGGTAAACAGTTACAGAATTTAAAGCTTAGAACCTGGATAACTGTTCTTACTTTGGTATAAAAAAAAGTCAAACAGCCGCATGTTCTGTTTCCCTGCCGGACTAATGTTTTCTGCGAAGCTTATTTTCGAATAGTCGAATATAGAGCTCACATCCGGCATGCGCATGAAATACGCTCGCACATTGAAAGGCTTTCTAAACGAGAATGGATCATGTTCGTAGCACTGGTTATCTACTTAGGAGTGGGTACATGGTTGAAACGTTACATTGCGCTCCAAACGCAAATCGAGGATGCGAAGTGCATGTTAAATGAGTTGCGGTTGGCTAGCTAGCTATCTCCATACCTATTAGCTACTTCAGTCGGACCGTCCGCAAAGCTTACAAAAAATACTCGACTCTGTCCGCAGTATTTCCTCTAGGTTAGTATAGCTATCATAAAATATGTATGCTTGGGAACTTTGCTGGGGGAAAAACTCCTGCCGATAGATAATATGAAAATTTCTCAAGAGACAGATAGATATTGGCCCGAAAAATCCAGCCGAAGGCACCTTCATAAAGACTGTAAGTCACCCAGAAGAAGATAAGAAAGTTGCGAGTGGCCCGCGTCGCTGGCACCCGCGATAAACTCTGAATATCCATCATACTTAATTACCTCACTCTTTTAACAGTTTAGAAGCTCGTCGAGAGTAAGAATTAACGGGTACTTGTCAGTGCCGACACGCCAGCTGTTTCAGCGTTTCTCCAACTTATAAATTTTTAATTTTGACACAGCCACGACTGACTTGAATTAAAATGTAAACACGCATTGGCGGGCACGGCCGCACGGCCGCCGCCCGCCGTGGTCTACCAATAAAGCAACGTTAAAATAAGCGGCTGAAGTGGGATGGATTTGATTTCTAGATCATTGAAAAAGTTCCTACTTCTCAAAACGAGAAAAGGATCTGTCAGTCAGTATTATAAAGAGTGCACTTGCTTTTACAATGGCTTGGTTTGGAGCTAGATAGCACTGTATATAAATGTACAGGAGTGTCCTCTCTAGTCTAGTTTTTTAGGCTAGTGAACAGTCTGCATTACACAGCAATACACGGTTGATTCGGCGCAGGTACCCCGCGGCTGTGAGATGGATGACGCGTCGAGTGACTCTACATGAAAATGGAATTTAGCCACATACCACATGTAATGAAATAGATCGCAAAAACCTGGAAATAAATACCTACGTAGGCACCTATTGAGATTTCAAAAGTAAGGTGAGAAATAGTTAATAAAATATAATAACATTTATGTGTGCTACTGGAGTTAATCTTTATGCTCATGAGCAACTATGTAATAGTAAGTTCATAAACGAGTGGGCAACTCTGATTAAGATGATTTAGAGTGCTCTGATATCAATCATGGTCTTTCGGCTGAAAGGACCGGGACTAAACGCTTCACAAGCGTTCCGAAGCATGGAAGCGTTCTAATGGCACTAGCTATTCAAATTAGTGCCCGCGCAGACCGTTGCATAACTAAGGCTCGAACACACCTAGTTCGCTGGCGGTAGCGAACAGTGAAACGCTGTCAAATATTCGCTGCCAAATCTCAAATCTGACAGCGATATTTGACACCGTTTCACTGATCGCTACCGCCAGCGAACTAGGTGTGTTCGGGCCATAAGTCAATGATCACACAAGCTACGCTAAGAGCAGTTTTTGTTGACTTTTCAATTCTCAACTCATCGGCTTGCGTCCTCCGATCCAAACAGAATGATACTCAGTCATTAGAAATCTCCACAATTTTCTCATTGGAAAATCCCTTAGTGACAAATCACCAGCAGCAGTTGGAAAGAAACAAGACGATATTAAAACACCGGGTCATTTCAGTTCTGGAAAAGTTCAACAATCCATCACTCTTAATTGCCACCCTTCATCTCGTCTCTTTGATTATTACTTGCTCATTATCATTGTTGTCCGACTGTGATCGAGTATTTTCGTAAATAAATATTATCAGAGCTTCAGGCATCAATCTTATACTTACCTAGATAATATCTCGATAAGCGAAGGGTAACGTAGGACGCTGCCTACCCGACGGACCGACGACTTCAACGTCGATCTTTCGAAGTCGCTTTGTCCAAATATTGGTTGCCACTCAAGAAACTATTTTCTTTTTCGTTCGTTGGTTCTACAAGCTGATACGTAGAATGTAAGTGGTATGTGTATGTGGTATGAGCAGTATGTTCTACCTATTGTTATCACTACTCACAAATCATCACCAGAACTACTAACTTGAAAAGTTGTAAGTATCTACCCGATTCTTCACAGCTGGGATCGTGTTGCTGACTCGGCCACTAAGAAAGTGTGGTGCACTCGGCTACAATCCTTTGGCTGTGTCAGAAATATGCAATCACACACTGAAAAATACTCCTAGAGATGGGGAGCGAAATCCGTCCAATCTGTACGGACATCCGTCAGACAGGAGGTGAAAACACAAACTTTGAGCGGCGATAACCGGATTCGCTAACGAGTCGAGCACGGGTGACGGCACGCCTCGCATTCTGCTATTTTTGTTACTCTAGTGCTGAGCAGACGGATATAATAAAATTGAGACATAATATAATAAGATTGAAGGATTATTAACATTTTAAAACTAGTTTCAGGATTACTTTTATTTCCTATTAAAGGTTACCTAGTTTTGATTTGTGCAGCTCATAATAATTTTCACAAAATAGTTCCGGGATATCAAGGCAGAAAAAGTAACGTTCCTGCTGTTCCTATGGCGGTTTTAAAGACAAAGACTATTCTATCTCTTTTCCATTTTTCATCACCCGGCATGAAAAAAAAGAGGAGGTTCTCGATAAGCTGTATTTTTTTACAATAATAAGTGGGTGCACCTGTTCCATATCCAATAGGAATCTAGGTTAGCATCTGCAGCAGCAGCAGGCAACGAGGCAACTCAAAGCCATTCCTAACTTGTACATTTTGTTGAATCCTATTGAAGCGTTATCGGGTGCACGCAGCGGTCGCAGTTTAGGACTTAACGAATTATCTGGCCAGCTGTCAGTACCGGTATGAAAGCCCATTTTGAATAATGGTTTGTTGAATTTATAATCATGTGCCGACCGAGTGCCGCCCACCGTCCCGTGACCATTACACAATAGAGTACCACTGCCTTTGTCTTTAAGTGGGGTTTGCAATACAGCCTTTCTTAATAGACTTGCTGTTTATTTATCGTGAGTGAGAGTATTTACCTCAATTTAAACCATTAAGTACACGTAATATCATCTTATAATCTTCGCTTTCCAATATTCATAATCGTTCGTACTTATTAGGAGCACAGAATAAAAACATTTGATTATAGCGTAAAATTCATCAATGATGACGTCATTAACTTTAATGTACACACAAAAATGTTTATACTACACCTGCTTGGAAAGTACCTTGATACTTTATCAAATTTACGGTAGAAAGTACGTCATTGCATATCGAACAAATATGCGGGGAGAAAACGCATCTGAGCGGGAGAGAAAAGTGTATGAATAGTACATTGTTACCCGAGTGTTGAAAGTCACGTTTTTTGAGTCCCGAGACGGGTTTGGCGCCAGAGCGATAGCGAGGGCGCCAATGGAGCTTGAGGGACTTAAAAGACTTTCACCCGAGGTAAACACTGTGCTTTTCATTACGAATACAAGGAAAGTAAAAATAAAAACATGAATGAAAAATTAGTGAAAATGAAGATTGAATTGCCACCTTCCCGGTTTTTTTTTTCTTTTTCTCTGGCTTCTCATAATTTAAAAAGTTGTAAATTGTTTGCTCAAATCTATGTTATTTTAAATAAATAGTTGAAGCTATATATTAATCAAGTAATTTAGAAGATATATTATTTATTTAATACTATCTTTATGTTATTAAAATTTTACATTGCGCTTTAATTAGACTTTATAAAAACTTCTTACCGTTGTAATGGGTGTCCAACCTACTTGCTGAATAAAAAGTTGGAATTTCAACGACCTCCTTGCAGTTAGAAAGACTTTAGAAAGTTGAAAAATGGTTGAATAAAAACGAACTTGTTTTTTTTATAATTTGACAGCTGTCAGTAGAAAGCGATTCTCCCTAGGGCTGAAAGTTTTACTTTCAATTAGGCCCCTCAGGCAACTTCAGACCTACTTTCAGAGTATGAGTAATGAAAAATCCATTTCTTACGTGGTTTTTCTTTCTTAATTTTGGGTAAGACTATGCGCCGGTAACCTAAATGTCAAAAGCCAAAAAGTTTTAACAGTGAGTTTTTATCTCAAAGTTCGCAAAATGACACTGGCCACTAGCTGTGTGTTGGATGGTGTTGGGCTGGCAGTGCGACCCTGCGGCGGCAGGATAAACAATTTGAAAAAAGAACATGTGCAAATTGCAGACGCCATTTCCAATTTGTGTGTTGTTGTTTGAGGATTCAGTTTTCGTAGAATTTATTTTCTTTGTAGGTGTAGTATAAAGCACTATGTATCACTCGAGAGAAACTGCGATTCCCGATCTCGGGTGTTTTAAAGCCCTCGCCTACGGCTCGGGCTTCAAACGACACCCTCAACGGTAATCGGTCACTTTCTCCTCTCGGTGAACAATGTACTATTTCATCATAAGAATTTATAGTTACGACCTTTACAGTTTCATTGCACTCATTCACAGCTTATAAATTGAACACTCTGTACATTCTGAATAAATTACATATTCTACAGCGTTAGTACCAAAAGATTCAAGTTCTAGTACTTACACTGAAATAGTAATAACCTTCTTAAAATATGATTAAATACCTATACATAGTATCTTGATATTATATAAGAAAATTAAACTTAGAGTTAAGCGAACACTGAAAGCTATTTTCAGAAGTACCTTTTAAAACGGGTACAATTTAATCTTCAATTTCCTAACCGGAACGCGATCTAATTGAACTTTGCAGTTTATTGGGGGCATTTGGGGGCCATAATCTGCACTTTATCATCGAGTATCTGCCGACTCCATCGACGCAGAAGTTATGGCAGGAATCCGAGGGTATTGCCACTTTGACGCCATCCTTTTTCATTTCGAAACGAACTTCTATTCGTAAACAAACAATATTTTCGAATTTTGTAAACAGGGGTCTGACGTTAGCAGGCCGGGAGTTTTGCTGACAGGTTTCGGTATACAGAAATAACTTGTAATTTATGTCAAACATAACATTTTCTTACTAGGTGAAAGAAAACTCCGTGTAAGCCAGATAGTAGGTAGGTTCACCACCAGGCTCAAAACCACGCAAATTATAATATTTAATTACGTGACCCTGATTAACACTCTTTTCTTGTTCAAAATATTTTTGTTTAATTTAAATAACCTACACTAAATTTAGTTACATTGTAAATCTAAGGCAACATTAGTAACGCTAATGTTACTTCTTTTTTAAAGAATACACGCTTATTTCATATGAGAACCAAAAAAAATGGTTACTAAACGAATATGTATGCATAAACTATTCAAAAAACGTGGCGACTAAGCTCTGACTTACCAAGAATGCTGTCGCTGCACTGGCGTAGCAGACTTGTTCGCTGGCGTAGCACTTCGTAGCGGTCTGTAGCAATTGTAGCATTTGTAGCTAGGCGAAACCGCTTGCTGAAGGGAATTACTTCACAGACGGATTAGGATGTTGGTGTTACGTTTCCTTTCGCATGGAAAATCCACTTTGAAGTTCTTAATGTAAATAGTTGTAGTGTGAGAAAATCTGTCAAAAACATTACCCTCATAATACGTAGTCGGGTAAAAACCAAACTTCAATTCATTACCCCCCACTTTAAGTCCAATTAAGATTATTATGAAAGGGATTGAAGGATGTATCCAAAACAATGTGAACAGCCAAAATTAAATATATTTCATCATCATCAGCTTGAGGAAGTCCACTGCTGGACATAGGCCTCTGGCCTCCATCCTTTTTAATTAGGAACAACTATTTTGAGCTCTAAGCATCGACTTCCGTGATATTTCTATATCGTCAGTTCAACGGGTGTCTAGAATTCAAATTTTTGTCGTCCAACTTGTGGTGACCATAAAATACTTTGATAATTTTCCTACAATAAATTAATCCAATACCAACTTAGCAAGCCAGTTGTATAAAAACATAAATAGATAAGATAGCATGCACGGCAGATATAATAAATAACAGTGTGTAAGTGCTCCCAAATGAAAGGGGGCTCTAGAGAATTACCGTGATACACAATTTTCAAAATAACATTTCGTTTCTAGTAAGTAATTCTGTTTTTATGACTCACAAAACTCGTAGGCCAAATTATCTAGCTAGATCAAGTAATTCCTTTTTATGGAAAACACAAAAATTGGCAAATAAAAGAAAATCCATATTATTATGCCTAAGCTATAAGTTTATTACAATTTAAGCTTAAAATTGTATTGTTTTCAAGAACCAAGCTATAATAGTAAGCAACAAATATTGCACATAGGCTAATTTCGGCTTCATAGAGCGTAGTGTGCGTCAGAAAGAGATAGCGCTCTACGAAAGCAGAAAAGTCGATGTGCAATATTTATTGCCTACAACCGTACTAATGTTTGATAAGGGGTTTGTTACATGTAAGTAAAAGTACATTCTAGCATAAGTTATAAGTACTAACTATAGATTTATAAGTTGTACTTACTAACAAAATTATCCTTTTCATTGCTCATACTCTGAAAGTAGGTTTGAAGTTGCCTGAGGGGCCTAATTGAAAGTAATACTTTCAGCCCTAGGGAGAATCGCTTTCTACTGACAGCTGTCAAATTATAAAAAAAAACAAGTTCTATTTTATTCAACCATGTTCCAACTTTCTAAACTGCAAGGAGGTTGAACCAAATTCCAACTTTTTATTCAGCAAGTAGGTTGGAAACCCATTACAACGGTAAGAAGTTTAAAAACTCTAATTTGAGCGCAATGTAAAATTTAAATAACATAAAGATAGTATTAAATAAATAATATATCTTCTAAATTACTTGATTAATATATAACTTCAACTATTTATTTAAAATAACATAGATTTGAGCAAACAATTTACCATTTTTTAAATTATGAAAATGAAAATAATGGCTGAATAATGCTGGCGAGCCGTAGCCGAAGGCCCGCCAAAGAAAAAGAAAAAAAAAACCGGGAAGGCGGCAATTCAATCTTCATTTTCACAAATTTTTCATTCATGTTTTTATTTTTACTTTCCTTGTATTCGTAATGAAAAGCACAGTGTTTACCTCGGGTGAAAGTCTTTTAAGTCCCTCAAGCTCCATTGGCGCCCTCGCTAACGCTCTGGCGCCAAACCCGTCTCGGGACTCAAAAAACGTGACTTTCAACACTCGGGTAACAATGTACTATTGTTGGCCGAAATAAATGAATTAATAATAATAGAAGTAATTAGGGCACATAAAGTTTGCCAAATGTCGACTATTTTTAGTCAACATTTGACAAACTAATGTACCGAACTTATTTTAAATGAAAGCCCACTATGGTCTAACTAATCAGACGTCCGATACTAAGGTCGTGGGTTCAAACCTAGGTCATGCTGTAAGGTCATGTTCATTATGATTCGTGTATTCAATATTAAAAATAATTATTATGCTTTAGGACAAAGTGAGTCGCACATTAGAGGTATATAGTTTCGGGTACCTTAGTACATGGCTGAGAGCGCTGATGGCCTAGTGGTACTGGCCCCGCCTTCCGATCCTAAGGTCGTGGGTTCAAATCCAGTCGTGTACCAATGAGTTTTTCTGCCCAAAAATGTATGTAGGTAAGTATACTATGCCAGTGCTCTCAAACTACTACTAGGTACTTCCAACTTGTACTTATCTACTACAACTTGCAAGAGAATACTAAGGGCCTAACAGGATTTAAACGCAAGTTTTTTTTACAGTGTATGTTGTGGTCTACCCGCAAACGGAAACTCAAAGATCTCTACATCGTCGTCGTCTTCGGCTAGGAGGTATTTTTCGTTCGTCGATATAAAATTTGCGTGTCCTACACCACACCATGTCAACAAAAGCCGTCAAGAGGCAAAACAATTTATTATTAAATTAAGCTGTGTAATCTCATTTTAAGTGAACATTTTATGTTTTATGAGAAAATAAATGTCTTTAAACCTAAAACATGCAATCAACTCCTTCTAGGACCTCCAGCAGAACGTAAAGGCCACGTTCAAAAGCTCTCGTATAAAAGGGACGAGGGATACGTGATTTTCGTAAAAGAAAACTTTAGCATTCAGGGAATCAGGGGTCTGGCAGGTCTGTTGTATCGGAAACACACGGCGAACATCGCCGGCCGGATATTGCCTGGTCCCACGCGGATTGACGGCTTCTTTACTTGACCACCCACAGGATAGGATACAGGTTGAAAGGAACCTTTTAGTATAAGTAAATAGGAGCACGTACCTGCAGGAATATAAAGAAAGACGGGTGAAGTTATCCGTAGTGTTTTGTTGAAAGATGCAATGAAGTTTGTTTGACAACCGACTCATTTGTTGAATGTTTTTTCTCAAGTTATTATCTAGCTATATGGTACGTTTACCTATTACCTAAGTATACACCTACTTACAATTTTGAATATTTATCTATTCAATAATAAAACCAAAGTTTTCCTACAACAGTATCTAGCCCCAAAATAAGCAAAGCTTGGAGGTAAGCTATTGGACCTACCATGGAACATTATTATCCTGATGTACCTAGTACCTACCTACTAATATGGAAATCAGAAAAAATATCAATAAATAATAGATCGTAAAAAAGTCGAAGGTAGTGCGATTCTCGGCACAGCTATGCCCAGGCTAGCCACCACTCATAGATTAGCAGGCACTCAGAGCCCTAGTTCACAAATCGGATTTGCGTACGAGGGTCGCCTTATAATGTCAAGGGTCCATTGCATAGGTATTCCATATTTTTCCATTGCCGTAAAGATGTCATAAAGTTTCCTTTCCAAGGAGATAAGAAAGTTATATGGACGGCGCGGCCCCTGCGCCACACCCAACTCTCACTATCCATCACAGGTAATTGCAGTACTTCCTTCAATGTTCACAAGAAGCGTAAATGGGCCGGCCTGCACGTGACCACTCCTATCAGCCCATTTATTATAACCTTCTAGGTCGCTATAGGTACCTCCCTATAGTACCTCTAGATACCTAGGTACTTTATATTAATGTACAGTTTTAAACTTCACGCGCGGAATCTCCACCCGCATGGAGAATTCGCGCAAGCTGAAGTTTAAGTAATTTCTAATTACTAGAGTCTTCTTATCTCTGTTCTTTTTCTCATTTGGTCTTAGATGACCCAAACTAAGTCGGGTCAGGAGGGCCGGTGTTTGTACGTCAGGGGCTCTGTCCTAAGCTCATTTTATGATCTCTTACGCGCTCAGCACGTATTCGACATTATACTTAGTAGTCCTAATATGATGGACGGTGTTACGACAACAGCGTAAGAATTTCTTCCATCACAATATTTCTCATAGGAAAGACCATGGTCAATAAGTAGGTATGTATATAATGCCTACTAGATAGGTACCTATGTACAAAGCTGTCTAGGCCGCGGCTTTTTTTGCGACTTTATCCTTTACTGTTTACTACTGCATGGCACTCAAAAACCTAAATATTTTGAATAGAAAAATACATAAATACCTACCTAGGCAAGAAAGAATCGGTTCAAACGTGCGACCACCAGTGCTCTCGGTAAAAACATAATAGGTAATATTTTCATTAACCATGAAGCTGTCAGTGATAATCATTTTATATATAATGTAGTAAATGCTGTATTAATCTACACGAGCCGGTATGACCGAGCTTCGCTCGGGTTTAAAAAAAAATAGTATTATTATTTGCCAATAGATTTCAGGAAGAGTCGTATCTTTATTGGCTTATTTTTAATTAACAACGCCTTTTAGCTTGCAGTTAGTTGCTCACAATCGCCAATAGATGGCAGGAACATTCGTATATTGAGTTTATGTTTGATTATTGCAAAACACCAACTTCTCGTCATTTTCTAAAAATGAATCCTAGCTAGATCGATTTATCGCCCCCGAAAACCCCTGTATAGTAAATTTCGTGAAAATTGTTGGTGCTGTTTCCGAGATCCTAAATATATATATATATATATATATACAAGATTTTCTCGTTTAAAGGTATATCTACATAAAAATAATACACACTGACACTGAATTTTCATAACTTCCGCGAATCGCCGATACCTCATGCCTATAGGGATTTAACGCAGCACTGAAGTTTTGCTGGTCATTTATCATTATTTATTCTGTTGTTGGCTTTTTGTAAAGGTATTTATGTATACTTACAATACATAAAAGTAGATTGCATTGTGAGAGTTCAGTCTATTGCATAGGAAAAATAAATGTAAGTCACATTTATGTAGAAAGATAAATAAAAACTATGCAAATTTAATGAAAGTGCCATGCTGTGATGCATATGGAATTGGTATTAAGGCCTATATATTCAGAAAGACGCAGCCTGAGTTGAGCCTCAAGCATAGATTTTTTGTCAGTTCTCCATTGAAAAATGCCAAAATTAGATGCTTGAGACTCGACTTAGACTCATAGACTGTTTCTGAATACAAGCCTTAGTATTGGTATTAACTATAAACAAACAGCAGATTATAAATTTCACTGCTATTTTATTGATTTATATTTATCTGTATGAAATAAAAATACAACAAGTTTTTACACATTAAATTAAAGAGTAGGGAGTTAACAATTTAAACTCATAGATATTCGAAGGTGGTGGTAGGTAGGCACCCTACATGGGTCTAGGTTAGATGGCTATTCTTCTTTTGATATTTTATCAGATGAACCTTCAGATAACAATTCATGCTCAGCAGCTTGTTTAGCTGCTTCGATTTGGGGTTTCACATACCTAAAGTTCAATATTGTAAGTGCATTCATTTAGTTGATTACATTAAACTAAACACTACTTTTACATCAAACTTAAAATTCTAATCTAAATAAATATATTACTCTTGCAAAAGCTTTGCCGAGGAGCCCTCAGCCAGTAATTCTCGTTCTGCAGCCCGCTTTGTTGCCTCAATCTGTGGTTTGACATACCTATAGTAGTGGTAGAAGTGGTCCACGAGTAGCACAGAGCCATATAGGGTTAGGCCAATGCATACCAGTACACTTCCTCTGTGCAGCTTATCGTACAGGAGACTACGTGCATACTTTTTCATATTTTCTGTAAATAGTAAAAGTAGGTTACGAATGTACGAATACTATGGAACCAAAACACTATGAAAAATAAAACATCATGCAAATATTTGTAGCGCTACCGAACTGCTATACAAAGACAGAGGTTAGGAGATATAAACAAAAAAAACATAGTATGCATTTTTTACAAACAATTCAACAGGAATACGCTAGATATTCAATTAAATAAGTTACTCGTACATTCATCAATCGTCTTACTTGTGTTATTTTCTATTTTTCACGAAAGTTTCCAATTCGAGACGAAAATCAAAAAGTTCATTTGGTTTGGTTTGATCAGCTGCGGCTGGCATGGCAGTGACAATGACAATCACCAACATTGAATGACTTGACATTGACAGCGCTATTTTACATAGAAAAAAAGAAAAAAGTAATCTATCCATCCGTTTGACATGAACCGCGATTCGTTTTCTGCCATTTCGGGAAGTGACATAGCATAGCTTTTTAATTTTAATTGTTTTTCTGGTGTTATTTTGAGTTCTGTTGGGTAATTTCGGTGGTATTTTAACCAACATTAATTACTTGAGGTCTTAGCTCAAAGTGTTAGTAGTTGGAATTAAAGTGTATGTGATATTCTGGTTTGATCGAAAATGTTTCAGATGGTTTTGGGAAAAAACGGCCATCTTTTTTTCTATGCCAATTAGGGAAGGGCTGACTTTGACTGAAGACTGACGACTTGACGGAAAAGTATTTTATATATGTACAGACCGACCAACTTATCTGTGAATTGAAGAGCGTCGCTCTAATCGCTCTGGTGTTGCCATTCTACGAATAATGAACCATAATTTGGGATTCCTACATAGATCTAACCACCACGCACCGGACCACGAACTGGAAGATGAAAAGTAGGGCGCCCACCCACCAGATGGACCGACGACATTGTTAAGATCGCGGGAAGTAATTGTTGTAATATATTATCATCATTCTCATTAGTCTACTTGACACTGGCAAAATTAATCTGAAAAGGACAGATGCCATTCATTAAGAAGAAGAAGAAAAAGACATGAACCGAGTAAACTCATTAAAACCAGTAAAACTCAACAAAATAAAAACAGCCTGTGCTGTGCTTTTCTAGGTTTACTTAAATGGTGATTTTGGAAGGGATTCAGACCGTCACACAAAAAACGAATCGTCTTGGAAGTCCTCCAAGTCTATCAATGTCAAATGCAAGTGAACTTTATGTTCTGGAACGTACTCACACGCCATCTAGGAAACGTTCCATAAATCATAATCTGTGTGTGTGTGTACGTTCCATGGATTTACTATCACTATTCCTCTTCCCTGGTACGTTCTAGTCGTAGAAAATCCTCACTTGACTTGACATTGGCAAGAACGCCGAATAGACAGCTGTCATTAATTAAGAAGAAGAAGAAAAATCTATATGTGATAAACAAACATTGGTCGTGCTTCGTGCTGTAGTATTTTATTTTCATAAATATGAAATATTGTTGCTTGATTAGTACATTTCGGCCATTTAGAAATAATTTTCATATAGCTAGATATCAATCTTCCAAAGTACCTTCAGCACCGGTTCAAACATTTGTCAAAAATCAAGGCACCGAAAAAGTTACTGTGGATAAGAATACCATAGCATTGCTAAAAAGACTATCTTTAGTCAAAACAGACCCTGTAGAAGGGGTGCAAATACTAGAAGATTCTATCGCATTTGCGAACCAAATTCTTCACATAAACACAGACCATGTGGAACCTCTTTATTCGGTGTTAGAAGAGAGGTAAGTTCAGTTCTACTACCCGGTGGCCCGACGACACGGAATAGTGGGATGGTTGGTGGAGAGGGCATGTAGAATTGCGTACGGGAAGCCTATGTTCAGCAGTGGAGTTATTCAAGCTGATGATGATGATGATTTGTTGAAGCACTGCCATCTAATGTGTTAAATTTTTGTTAGACAATCATGATTCATCTACTATGTCATAATTTATTTACCCACCAAAGTGAGAAAAATTAGTTGCGGTGCCCTAATGGGGTTTATGTTTGAAGCTATTCTGCTGTAACACCTAGTATCTAACAACATAAGTGCAATAAATTATTTGAATTTTGAATTATTTCAGAAGCTTGAACCTTCGGGCAGACGAAATAACTCAAGGCAACTGTCAAAAAGATATATTAAAAAATGCAGCTGTAAAAGAAGATGATTATTTTGTGGCACCACTGGGCAACATACCACTACATGAAGTTGATATTGAAGAAAAAGAACAGAATATAAAGAAACATGAACTCTAAAATAGAGGCAATACTGAGAACAAAACATTTTTTTAGCATAATAAGTTCTACAAACAATCATGCTAAGTACACCCTGGAAAAACCGGCTCAGGAACTGATTAAAAATATTCACATGAACTGGCTTCGCTACCTTCATGTGAAAACCCAAAAGTCTATGGTAGTTTTTCATCAAAAACCCCTTACAGATGCCAAGCCACCCTTCGGCATTATACATAACAGTATAGTTGAGTACAAAAGTGCCATATTAGAACATAACTTAAATGAGTTAGCTCCTGATAAGAAAACAAACCTCAATTTCAGCATAGTATTACCAAGAGATGACCAAATGCAATATTTTATTCAGTGGCTAAGATATAGAAAATACTGGTGGAGTTCTGTAAGTACTTTGAGGATGTTTGAGTGTCATAATCAATGTCATCTCATGCCCAATAGATAGAGCACTGGTGGTGTCGTAGTAGCGGCCCCGCCTTCCGATCCTAAGGTTGTGGGTTCAAATCCAGTTGTGTACCAATGAGTTTTTCTGTAAATGTATGTACACTATGCCAGTACTCTCAAACAGTGAAGGAAAACATCGTGAAGAAACTGGTCTGGTCGTAGAATCTAAAAAAATAGTCCATACGACATGTGTCAAGCGTCACGCAAAAAGAACCCGCCAGCGGTTTACTTGCGAAAACCAGTCCATACACCAAGTGCGGATGATGAATTTGCCATCAATTTGCAATGTTGATGTTTCATAGCCATCATTTTTAGCAGCTTTAAGTTTACTTATTTTATCAGCCAATTTAGCAAGTACAGAGGCCAAGAAAAGAACTTTGGTTTACAAAGATTTTTATAATTTAAATTTTAAATGTTTTTGAACCTGCAACCTTCTTCTTTTTTGTGCTGACAGCTGCGCTTTCAGATCCTAATCACACTCAAGGAATAACTCTAATGGGCTGTTAATGCGGCACTTACGTGACTGTGGCCGTGGATTAACTTTTAGGACATTATACAGGGCGTCCCACAGATATGCCTCATAGAAGGAAAGTATCTTGAATCTATGAATGCAGCTAAATTGTTTTTAAATTAAAAAATATGTTTTCTTGCAGTAAAATGTTGCATCTACAATATTCAAGGTACTTGCCCTCCATGGTGGCATATCCGTGGGACGCCCTGTATTAGTCTTTGTTATTTCCTTAGGTGTAGTAGACACTAAAATCAACAAAAACTTGAATTCAAACTTAATATTGCAGATTACAACAACCCCCAGCCTCTTTGCTACTGATGACATCAAACAAGAGGAGACCAAAGCAAGTGTAGATATTATTGCTAGACTATCGCCTGGACCCCAGCCAGTAGAAAATATCAAAATGAAAATGAATGATGAAGTATGCAAAGTCATTTTATTACAAAATTGAAATTTTAATGAGATTATTACTGGCTACAGAAGCGTAACGTAAAGCTCCGTACTCACATTCGGTACAACTCAATAGTTTTACTCCAAAACGAGTAAATATTAAAGTGTGGACCGCAAAACTCACCTCTCGAAGGCTCGCATCGAGCCTTATTATATCGTCAGAGGCAACTGATATTTACTCATGCCTCTACTTACGGGGCAATATAGTGCCTGGGACAGGATTTTAGATGGAATAGGCTTGCCCAGCACCTATACCATCCTGACAGCTTAGTCGGCCTAATGCACAGGAAAGACAAGGTCTATAGCTGATTAAGCTGTTGGTTTCCTCACGATGTTTTCCTTCACCGTTAGAGAGCACTAGCATTGTGTCCATAGATTTTCCAAACAGAAAAATCCATAGGTACACAACTGGATTTGAACCCGCAATCTTAGGATCGTAAGGCGAGGCTACTACCACTAGACCACCAGTGCTCAAGAAAAACAAACCTGGATATAGGTAGCGGCACATAGCTTGAACGGTGAACGTTCTTGCGCAGAAGTCAAAAATGAGGTACCCAATACTCAATACTCAATACATTTATTGCATAAACATGGTTTAGTTTAGGTACATACATAGTTCTTAGGTGTAAGTCAGTATCACATGGACCCTGTGAATAGGGTAAAGCAACATGGAGGTAGGCCGAGGCTTATACACAGTAGTTGGTACGTATATATTAATATAGATTGAGAAATTCCAGGCATTATAATGTAGATAGTTTGTTACTTTATTTTAAATTAATAAGCTTGGTAAAACAGCTTAAACGATAACTGAGGGGGGCTAGCGGAATGAAGGGCGGGCGTGCGTAGCGCTGATTGGCTCTCCAGTCGCACTCTGCTCTCTGTACCAATAGGACACTCTGCACACATCCACACATCCAGTGTGCGCGACATGGCACACTACGACACATGCGCAGCGCGTATCGCTCACCGCTCAAGTTATGTGCCGCTAGTTACAATAATTATGCTTTATTAGTAATTATGCTCTAACTGTTTTTTATTGCAGAATTATGAAAACTGTTCCCGTCTAACATGTACAATGACACTGGAAAGTGCTCTAATGATTTTACTCTTAGATGGATCAAATAATTCTGATGAAAATTACTTACGGCTACACAGAAAAGTGACTCCATACAAGATATCATTTGCATTGCATTATCAAGGTAACCTCTAACTGTTGCAACTGTTTAAATAGATTCATCATCATCATCATCATCAGCCCGTTTGCACCCACTGCTGAGTATAGGCCTCGTCTTTATTGCGCCATTCTTTCCGGTCCCTTGCGAGTCTCATCCATTCATTCCCAGCACTTGCAACAATGTCGTTTGACCAACGGGCGGGTGGTCTGCCTCTAAGGCCGAGATTCATAGACCGAACTTTGACTTTACTTTGATGGAAAGTTCAACTTTCAACCAAAATTATATTTCATAGTTCTGTCAAGCTCTTCTTTATTCAAAATATTGATAGGAAACTTCGATAAACAAAGCTTACTTTGCGAAGACTGCTTTGCTGTAAAGCAAAGTGCGGTCTATGAATCTCAGCCTAAGTCTCCACGACCTTTGTCCGGCGTCAAATCTCGACATTGGGTACGTGATCTAGGAGTGATATTCCGAGCATGGCGCGCTCCATTGCCCGTTGTGTTACTCGAATCTTAAATAGATTAATAAAAAAATATTGCGGACATCCACACAGTACTAATAAGCTCAATTTAAGCTTGTAGGATGGGAGCCAGTTAGCTGATATAACCCCTATAAGTATTCACATTTTTTTTACAATTGTACTTATAACCCAATAGAAAAGATAGATGGACTGTGTGAGAGATGTGAGTACTGAGATGACGAATGATAGGGGAGAATGGAAGAAAAAGACATATTGTGCCGACCCCACTTATTGGCATAAGGGCAGGAAGGAGAAGAAGAGGAGAGGAGACATACTTTAAACCCATGCCCTCCAGCACAGAAAGTGAGCTGTGCAGGCTGTCAATGAAGGCTGATTGGTAGATAGACCAAGCAACTGTTTTACAATTGTTATTGTTTTACAGAATCAAGTAATAAAACAACCTTGAAGGAACTCGCAAGTTTGTTGTACAACCGCCTGAAGCTAGAAAAGATATCAGCTTGGCTACCCGACTTTACAATGGACATCGAGGCTCAGGTTAATAAAATAAATTATGATGGTTTTAAATATAACTAAGAATAACCCGCTCGAACCCGCATTTCTTACTGGGTGGGTAAGAAGAACGGGTTCGATTCTCAGCGGGCTCTTCACTGTAGAATAAAAAGGAGGTGGTAGGTAGTTATTAAATAGTCCTCACTTGGCAGGTATGTAACCATCTCTAAGGGCAGGTTTTCGAATAAAAAATATTACTTGTTTTTAGCCTAAAGAAGAGATATAATAGGAGGAGGATATAATATCTGTAGATGGAAAAATATGCCCTTAGCATAACAATTACTGTGATAAGTTTTCCATACTAATATAAAGAGAAAAGATTTGCATTTTTGTAATGAATACCTAAACTCAAAAACCAATGTGCCGATTTCAAAAATTATTTCACTATTGTGAAGCTACATTCACCCTGAGTACTAGTATAGTATTATCTTATCTGTGCCCTGAGTAACATATAGGCTATATGTGTTTAAAAATAAATGTCCACCCGTGCGAAGTCGTGTCGGGACAGGCCGCTAGTATTAAATAAAATCTTTGGAAACCACAGGTAAGGTAGATATTTGAAATTTTCGATTCGAAGTTCATAGGTATTATTTTTACAGGTCAATGAAAATCTTCGCATGGGTGTGACATACACTGCAATATTAAGTGAAGGAACACTTGAAACTGGCATTTTCTACTTGCTTAACAGCAGTACCATGTTGAAGGTAAATAAATTAACATTGTAGATGTGGCACTTTTGGCCTGCGCACATCTAGGCGATGGTGATGGCGATCTGTTGAAACATCAAATATCGCTGTCAGTGAATCGCCATCACCTAGATGTGCGAAGGGATTTAGTAAATAGCTATTCAATTCGACGCAATGGTAATCTAAAAAACGGCACGATACACACAGAAATTAGTCGAGGAGGGTTTGAGAGAGTTTTGACTCGATAAGAAGAAGGAGGATTAAAATTAGGTACCTACCTATATAGACAGCATCGAAACACAAATGAGCATAATATTATCTGGTATAATGATCAAACTTTTTGTAAGGTCCTAATAGCAGTTTTATACCTAAAGTATTCAGTGTAAGTATTAAGTATTTCTAGCTACGATAAATTTTATTATCACTTGAACGCAAGTATACTGAGCTCAAGATGATTGTGTTGCTTAGTCATCAACCGATTAAAATGTCCGCCCAATTGAAATATATGAGGTCAGTTCATTTAGATCAGGGATCCCCAAATATTTTGGGGATCCCTGATCCCTGATCCCCCTATTTTGGACTAGTGACCCCTTTTCCAAAATGAACAGTTACCTCAGACCCCCATGGCCAAATTACTACTTCTAAGATCAACCCCCTTATTCGCAATGGTCCGCTAACTTACATTACTACAACAATGCTATTTCCTACAAAAATATTAATTATTTTTAGTGCACGTAACACAACATAAACAATACAGTACCTGCCTACCTAACATGAAAGTTTGAAATAAGAAGTTGTGTTAATTTAATAGGGGTCGATTTTTAGACCTCGTCGACCCCCAAAATTAGTTTTCGTTTATGTCGACCCCTAAGAAACCAATATTGACCCCAAGGGGTCGATATCGACCACTTTGGGAATTCCTGATTTAGAAATTAGGCTAGAGATTCAAATAACCCAGCCATCTTCATAGGCGTCAACCAGGGTTGCAAACAAAACTTTTGTAATTTTAAATAGTCTGCACTGCTCTGTATACCCTCAATATTTATAATAAAGAACCACTTAATTTACATAATATACACAAACTAGGCCCGTATTCACAAACACAACAGTTTCTGAATACGGGCCTAAGACGCAAATATATTTTAACTATGACTTTTTATTTTTCAGGAGCAAATCCACGTGGCTGACTTCCATACATACGCAGCGTTAATTTTTAGTTCAAAATAGTTACAATTGGCGTCAAAAGTAGATTGGCATTTCTGGTTAATAAAGTGCGATTATTTCTTAAATCGGCTCACTTTAGATTGAAGTTTTGAACTTTCTTCTGGAACTTTCGTCATTTTCCCATCATGTCAGCTTCATGGTGCCCTCTCTGTCTCCTAATACTCTTCAAATAGCCCAAATATGGAAAATCCGCTTTAACGCTTACCTACAACCATTCGCGCGTTGCTGAATATTTAAAAAAAATAAAACGCCTCTTTTGAAGGACCATAAACTGTAGCCTCTAGCTAGGAAAAACCTCAGGTGGCCGCGAGGAAGTTCCTCTGAGACCGGACGGTGCGCGACCATGCTGGCTCAAAGTTTTTAAAGCTGTCAAGATTATTTAGGTGTACCTAACATGTAAGTACCTATACTACCTCCTAGGTGAGTTAAAAACCTACTTACTGTACCATAATAAGTTGTTATCAAGTTTACTCTTACTTCAGAGGGGTTAAAATACAAACAAACAATAACACATTTCAATTTTATTTATTCAGAACTCTTACAAGGCATTACGTACGTTAAAATCTTATACTATAAATGTAAAAAATATTATGATTCGTTATATTTTACGAAAAATTTTATTTTAAGTCAAAATAATTGCACGTTTCAGACATCGTCTTAGCGTTTTTGTAATCAAGAGGCAGACCACCGTCAAACTACTTCACACTCTCATTTAGACGTTTTTGAAAATAGTTTTTAGATTATTTACTGAACAAAAGTTCAGGAAACGCATAAATCCAAACAAAATTAGAACGTGAAGTTTCTCACAGTTTCAACCTTTTAAGAGCTCGAAGACATTGTTGTGAAACAAAATAAGACTTATCTATGTGCTTACATTAATCAATAGCCATAGGAAAAGGAATGATAAAATTAAAATTAACAGAGATTTTGAAGCAAATAGTATCTACAGGCTAAGTAGGTACCTTGTCTACCTACCTACACAGTTGAATCAAAACTTAAATTAGTACTTTTTAAACTTTGCGTGATCATAACACGTACTGAACCTATTACAGTTTTTTAATCAAATATGTTGTAGACGAGACCGTATTCAGATATGATGATGATGGTGACTCTGATGGGATATGTTTAAGTAATTGTGATATGATCGAGAAAGTTAAAAAATGCAGCAAATTAATACTAGTTTTGGTTTTAATATCTTTATTAGTAGAATATTTAAGTATTTAATATAGATTAAAGTGATTGCAATACCGTTGTATGTAGTTATTTATAATTTTAATAAAATGTCAAACTTAGTTCACTTCACATTATTCTAATCAAAGTACATTGCAAATAAAGATATTAGGGAGGCACTTACCTACCTACAAAATTATTTCAACTTCACACACATAAGGTACCTTACCTACTTAATGAAAATTGATGGTGTTTAGTCACATAGAAATAGAATAATATTGCTCCTAATTTGCAGAAGACGCCCCTTGCGATGTAGGTATCTCGTAGGAACCTTGTCAGTTGCTAAAAAAACTTCAATCATAACCAGTTTTGATTTAATTGGGCATTCCAAAGGCCAGGTTTTGGTATGACTTCATTTAAAAAGTTATTTTCTATACGGTTGTAGGCAATAAATATTGCATATCGACTTTTCGGCTTTGTAGAGCGCTATCTCTTTCTGACGCACACTACGCTTGAAACCGAAATTAGCCGATGTGCAATATTTGTTGCCTACTACTATACCTATCTATAGAATTGAATTGAATGAAACAATTGGATAAATTCTGATCAATAAGCACATTTAATTGTTTTATGGAAAATTATTAAATACATAAAAACCGTTATTGATCAATACACACTTGCAAAGTGAGATAGTGTGTACATGTAAATTGTGTAAATAATTTAGTTTAGAAAATTGTTCTCTACAACTATTATCAAAAACACATGTTTGATGCAACCTTGCCAAACAGCCAGATCCCAAACGGAAAAGTTGTTTTTGTACACAACTGCACACAACATTGATACACATTAATGGTAGTTATATTAAACTTTAAATTGATAGTACATTATGTTCGTACAACTAGATCTTAGGTAATATTGGCTCATACCAAACATTCTTTCAGACATTCTTCCTAATTAAGTACAACCAGCTGATATAATTATGGCGCTATTAAGTTAACCCCGATGGTTGCACAATGTCAATGATGCATATAAACTGCTAACATTAGGGCAACATAGTTATATCGGCAGGACTGTACGTTATTATTTATTGCAATCCTCTTGCAAGATCATTTATGCCGGTAATTGTAACTTCTTTCCTTTCAACACTGAAACAAAATATTACAGTAAGTAAATAAATAGTAAGATTGCACAGATTGATTCCCCTTTTATCAGATAAGTATAACAACAAGTTTTATAAGGTAAAGATAGATAAAATATCAAACATTTTGGTACATGCAAGTAGATTTTTTTTAAATAAATTAATTGGTTAAATTAAGGGGGCTTGCCACATGTCATTTAATTTTATGGAATTGCAACTACTGCTAAATCTAATTTTGTAATGTGTCCTCTCTGCATAATTAAGTGATTTGAGTAGAGACTTGGTGGATGTACCAATCAATACCAAACTAAATTTTCTAACAGGATTAAATACCGTGTCTTGGAATTACAATCGTGACACATAAGACATAAAAATGAACAGTAATGACTGCAGAGTAGGTAAACAAAAACTATCTATCCATAGATAAAAATGATTCGTCGAAATTTAAGTACGCGCAAAACTTCCGAACTACTGCACCAAAGATTTTTATAAAGTCCCAACAGTCAAGAGCCGAGCGGGATTTGAACCCGCGGCATTCCCCTTGGTACGGGGCTGCGCTGATCGCTGCGCCATCGGATCCTACTGCTTTCCTACTGCCTGATACTTGAATCCTACTGCACCAAATTGGATAATCTTTTTTTGTGTTATTTGACTGTTATTTTCAGTCACTATTAAACTATGGTATAAACCAAATATGATTACCTTTAGTAATATAGAGGTAGAAGAAATCACAGTAGAGCACTGTCTGCACAACTCCAGCAATTATAGCAATCAACTCATAGTGGTCTTCAACCATGTAACGATAAACCTGAAACAAATTTTTTAGGAGTTTTAGTTTATTCGTAATAGAATGTACCTCACATAATGAATTGCTTATTAGGAAAATGTCATGCACTAATATTGACTAAACTGTCAGGGTGGTATAGGTGCTGGGCAAGCCTATTCAATCTAAAATCCAGTCCCAGGCACTGTAGCGTCCCATGAGTAGGGGCATGAGTAATCACCATTTGCCCCTGACACTATAAATCATCTACAAAAGATACAAAGGCATGTTTACTTTTTTTTTTACTATTGGCATTCTTCAAGGTGATCTCCATAGGTCAAACATTTCAGAGCATAGCCTCAGGTTGTTACCTGAGGCTATGCTCTCAGGAGGGTTGACCAAGAAAAAACTAGTAACATCGCAAACAAATTCAAATGCATGACCATGAATAATCATAATCAAATTAGTGAAACAACTTATAATTACATTATTGATCAGTACAAATAAAAGTAAATGCTGATGATGTGGTCAAGACAGGTTTGTATTTAAATAAAAGTATAAGTTACCCAGTTCAAAAGGTAAAGTGCTCGGTAGGATCCTAGCGCAAACAAATAGTGAGAAGTGATGCTCTCGGCTTCCCCAGTTTTCGATACAAGGAATAGCTGTGGCAAAATAGCCACTGATTCCAGATATATTGAGAATGTCCATAAAATCTGAAACATAAATATAAAGGACACATCAAATTTATAACTCGCACATGGTGATGAGGTCAGCGACCTAGTGATAAGTTGGTTATGCATGATTATGGATCTGAGACTAAGTGCATTGTTACAGTAAATAGAACAGTTGAATAAAATCAAATGATAATAATTAATATTGTAGACCACACAACAGAACCACCCCAGTTTAAGCAAAGCTATGGGAACCAGATAGCTGATACAATAATAAATATACTTTTTTTGTAAATACATATAAATAAATAAAAATACATACTTAGAAAACAACATAGCATCCAGACAGAGAACAAATATCTATGTTCACCACACAAATATTTGCCCTCGGTGGGGATCGAACCCAAGTCGCATTCTTTCCAGCGCAGACAGCAGTGCCAACAAAGCTATGAGGACTGTCGGGTAAAAACACATAGTTGAGCATTATATGCACACAACTTACCTCCATAACAGTGAACTCATGATTGATGAGTAGAGCTAGTACCAGACACGGCACAAGCAAGAATTCAATCCTGAAGGTGTCGTGGTTGTGGTCGTATGTAGCTTTGAACTTCACGTACATCAAGTAAATAGTTGCAAATGAAGCGCTGATGAATACGAACTTCATCACGGTGTTGTAGGCGGAGACATAAGTCGTCAGCAGGTCGAGGTACCGTGTCGTGTAAACAATCGCAAATAGTATCTGACTCTTGCCGGAGATGCCTGAAATTACACGAATCGTAACAACGTCAAGTAGTGCGGCAAGCCGGCATTCCACAGCTCTTCTCACTCACCAGCACATGATCTCGTTTTCCATATCTTCAATAACAATATTATAATGGCTAAAAGGTGAGATAAATCACCGAGCAAGCGGAATATGTTCATTTTTCAATATATTTGAGAAAAATCTGTATCAGAGCGCCGCGTACACTAGCATTGAAGCTAAAAATGACGTGGCTTTTTGACATGACAAATGATGACAAACAAAGCATGACATTCGTTTGACTGTGTCACAGATCGAAGGTGTCAGTCGGTTTACGAGAATGGTTTTTATTTTTTAATATGGGAAGATGATGAGGTAGTATGGTCTTGATATTTTAGCCCTGACCCGAGAGGGACAAAACAAAACAAAATCTTTTTTTTCATACCAATCCAAACCAAACCAAGTCCACGTTTTTCAAAGAATTTTATTCAGAGGTTAGAAATGTAGTTTCGAAAGAACCAAATACATTTAGTGTTCTACTTCCTGCAGGCAGAGCTACGATTACTGTGTATGTGCAAAGAGCGTTAGATAATCACTAAAAATGGTGCGTCACAACAATCAGTTGCCGAACAACCTGACACAGCTTCAAAACTTGATCAAGAGGGATCCGGAGTCCTACAAAGAAGAGTTCCATCAGCAGCTGGCTCATTTCGATACAACCCTAGAGATATTCAACTTGAATCCCACACAGTACAGCAAAAAACTAGATGAGCAATCTATGTTTCTTGCTCAAGTGGCACAATGTTTTTTAGATGAAATGAAGCTTTTCCCTCAAAAAATTGTGGATATTTTAAAGACTCATAACACAATCTTGCATAACGACATGAGACTGTCTCTATGTAAATGCTTGATCCTGTTGAGAAACAAAAATTTCATAACACCTTTTAATCTATTGGAATTATTCTTTTCACTGCTGAAATGTCAAGACAAGTATTTGCGGGAATTCCTGAAAACTCACATAATTACTGATATAAAAAATATGAATATGAAGCATAAAGATATGAAGTTTAATTCAACTCTACAGAATTTCATCTTCTCCATGTTAAAAGATTCAGATGCAAAGGCAGCTAAGTTATCAGTTGACATTTTGATAGAACTGTACCACAAAAATATTTGGAACGACCATAAAACTGTCAATATCATTGCTGATGTTGGATGCTTCTCAAAAATCACCAAAGTCATGGTGGCATCTCTTAAATTCTTCTTGGGAAGAGACGAAGAAGAGAAAGAGGAAAATTCAGACAGTGATGAAGAAATTGATCCAAAAGATACTATGATGGCAAACAAGTTTAATAAGAAAACTCGAAAAAGAGAAAAGATGGTTGACAAAGTCAAAAAGATAGCAAAGAAAATGAAAAAGAAGAAACAGAAAGCCCCATCCTTTAATTTTTCAGCTTTGCATCTCATCAACAATCCACAAGGATTTGCTGAAAAACTATTCAAGCAGTTGGAATCTACTAATGAGAGGTTTGAAGTGAAGCTAATGTCACTAGATGTGATTTCTAGGCTTATTGGACTGCACAGTTTATTCCTGTTTAACTATTATCCATTTATTGCTCGCCTACTGATGCCTCACCAGAGAGAAGTCACTCGGATATTGCAATTCTCTGCACAATCCTCGCATGAGCTAGTTCCCCCAGAAGTTATAGAGCCAGTTATGAGAGCCATAGCCAATAACTTTATTACAGAAAGGAACTCAACTGATGTAATGGCAGTTGGTTTAAATGCTGTACGGGAGATTTGTTCTCGTTGTCCATTGGCTATTGGAGAAGACCTGCTGAGAGATTTAGTCCAATACAAAAACTATAAAGAGAAATCTGTAATGATGGCGGCAAGATCATTGATTCAACTATACAGGCACTCCATGCCTGAACTTTTGCATAAAAAAGATAGAGGAAGGCCAACTGAGGCATCTGTAGAGTTGAAAGGCAAGAAATATGGTGAAGTAGATACCAAAAATTACATACCAGGCTCAGAAGTGTTGTTAGAGAAAGAAGAAATAAAACCTGCAGATAATAAGAAAACTAACAAAAAGAAAAATGATGATTCTGATGAAGAATGGGTAGATGTTGCATCATCAGATGATGAAATCAACATTTCAGATAGTGAAGAAAGTGACAGTGAAGCAGAGGAAGGTGATGAAGATGGTGATCAAAACAAAACAGAAGACTCACTCAACAATACAGATGATTCAACTAGAAAAATACTTAAAGCCAAACGCAAACCTGACCCTAAAACTATAGAAGAAAAAGTCAATACTGCAAGAGAAATTGCTATGGATACAATATTCACAGATGAGGATTTTAAAAGAATTGAAGCTGCCCAAATCAAAAAAAACCTGACAGGCACTAAGAGAAAGCATAATATAATTGAAGAAGAACAGAATGAATCTGGAGAGTTAGTACAACTTGCTGACATTGAAAATATTTACAAAAAAAGGAAACATGACAAAAATGCAAGAATGGAATCTGTTATGAAAGGCCGGGAAGAAAGAGATAAGTTTGGATATAAAGATAGAAGGAAAAATATACATTGCTCTAAAACTAATAGAGAAAAAAGGAAAACTAAGAGCTACCAGATGGTAAAGCATAAAGCTAAGGGTAAAGTGAAGAGGTCTTTTAAAGATAAGCAAATTGCTTTTAGAAATTATTTGGTGAAACAAAAGAAAATGAAATAAATAAATATTGTTGTTACAATTTTCGATATATTTTATTCAATAATTAATTAATTAGGAAATAAATGATGAATTATTATTATTATGTACATTATTTTTACTTGAAATCAGTTGAATGTAACTTTTTAATAATGCTTACACTTGCATGCACTACCTAGGTAAGTTTCAATAGCTTTTGCACACGGGTTCGGTTAATGTAGGGTCAGTTAAGCCTCATGCACACTAGCAATTCAATAATACTGATTTTTACTTTTTTCTTCTGGAAGCGGATACTAGTACTTCTCCTTGAGACTATAGGGCGGATCTGACTTGGACAGCTTAAGTTATGTTAGAATATATTAATTACGCACAAGGCGAACGAGCAAAGCGAGCGTGCCGCGGCAGAGGCCACCGCATTAATTTTGCACACCCAGTTAATTCGCAGCCAGTTATCCCTACAAGGCTCAATTTTTTTTTTCTCGCTAATTAATTTATATGTGATGTAGTTGCAGGGGAGACCAAAAAAGAGATGGAGGGATATCTTCACTCAGCGACACGGACCAGAATGGATGAGAAAAGCAAGAGAGAGGGACGAATGGAGAGATTTAGGGGAGGCCTACGCCGTAGAGGCGACTGCTGCGGAGTTGCTAGATACTGAGCAATTTAGTATTATATAAATAGTTTTTAGATTTATAGTACCTAAGTAAGTTTTTTATATTAGTTTAAGTGTATCAACAGTAGAATAAAGGCTTTTTTATTTTATTTTATTTTATGATGTAGTTAGTGGTAAATACTTCGGGAAAATTAGTAAAAAAAATCAAAAGCAAGTAGTTTTTTAGAAATTCATTTTTTTATTTCTGTTCCATATGTGGTACACTGAGCCTCAACTACCCTTTGTTGGTCATAAACTAGAACAATATCATATAATAATCGGAGCAATATAATTCTAATAATAGTCAAAAAATTGTGAAAATTTCGAAGACAATTCATCATTTTCTTGTCCTTATCCCACTTCATGGTAGTGGGGTCAGCAAAACAGGTTGTTTTTCTCCAATCTCCACTATGAAACTTGATTGCAGCTGTCACTCCTTTCTTACCCATGTCATTCTTCACACAATCCATCCATCTTTTTTTTGGCCTACCTCTGCTTCTATCCGACCCATCAACATTCATATCGAGCAATCTTCGCGTTACATGACATTCTTCCCTTCACATGATATGCTCATACTACGCTAACCTATTGCTCCTCATCTTTCCAGTCACTGGTGCCACTTTCTAATAGCCCTTGATATACTCATTTTTTATCCTATCCATTCTTGTCACTCTACACATCCATCTCAACATTCGCATCTCCGCTGCATGTACTCTTCTTTCAACAAAACAATTATTATTTTTATTGAGATAGAGTTCAACTTGTCATTTCTCACACGAAATAAGTGATTTCTGTGCAACTAGTACTTATACCGTTGTCTTTTTTTGTCCTAAATAGGAAAATAGTCAACCAGTCTAAGAAGGATTTTCAGGAAATTAAGAATGACGTATCTGCTGCTCTAAAGAGGAACAATTGACAGTAGACTGATTTTTTTCCATGTCTTCATCACTTTTAGCTTCAGAGAAATCTTCGCCATTTTCATTCCCTGAAGGTATGACTAACAAACCTTCAATGTATCTTCAACATGCAATTGTCTTGTCGTCATAATCTACAAATGAAAGTATACAAAGGAAGTACAATTATCGTTACTACTTAATCATAAAAAGGAAGGCAAGGGCTCAATGTACCGCATGTGGAACAACGGTAAAAATATGATTTATCGATAGATAAGCTGAAACGTTAGAAAAATGAACTCACCTCTGCAAAAAATACACTTTTTTACAATACAAAAAATATTTTTTCGGGTCAAAATCGTAAATAAACTGTTTTTATAAATGTTTCAATTCACTAAAAAAGCAAACTTGCAACTTTGGTTCAAATTTCAGCATTGACTGACCACGACTAGCTCAGTAGTTACATCTATACGTAATTACTTGTACTACATGATTGATATATTTATCCGGTATACCTTGAAAACCATAAGATGTCGCTGCTAGTATTTCAGAAAGCTGTGGGAACAAAAGAAGTGGTTGTCCCAGATATGGCACTGAGGGCCTTGTAGGGTTATTGTACGGCAGGTTAAAACGAAACCGAAAAAAAAAGGGTTTCGTTTTAACTGGGTGTACAATAACTGGACGTACATTAACCGGACCCATAACACATGACATGGATTTACACACATGACAATTTTGTCCACCCAGTTGATTGTTTTTTTTTTCGCTCCTTTCGAAGCAGCCACCCAGTTGATTCGCAGCCAGTTATTATTGCAAGGCAGGTTACAACGAATCTGAAAAACAAAAAAAGCGGCCAAGTGCGAGTCAGACTCGCCCATGGTTCCGTAGCAACAAGTAACTTAGTATAATATGTTCTTGTAGTTCGTCGAAAGGTAAATTGCGGTTTACGATTTATGACGTATAAAAAAAACACTACTCACTAGATCTAGTTCAAACCAAATATCGTTGGAAGTTTGCATAATAATGTAGGTACCTACATCATATATTTTTGAAGTGAAAACTTCTTTAGCGGCGTTGAGCACTTTTTCTGTAATGGGTATAAAATCTTAAACTCGCGTCAGGGCGTCAGGGCGTCAGGATCACGTGACTTGATCGAAAAAGCGTAAGACGCTACAGATACGCTAGTAGTTACTATGACACGGTAACGTCACAGAATATATAATAGTTAGTAGCAAGCATACCAAGGCGTTTTTCGTGACTGTAGTAGGTATAGGTACATACCTATTATAGATTTTATGAACTAGCGGCCGCCCGCGGCAGGTAGTAGTGGTCATTGGTACATGATTTTATAGATCTACTGCATTTATTTAGGTATTATGAATAGCGAAAGAAAATGAGTGAGTACTTTATAAGTTTTAATACGAGCGGCAAGTTTTCACTTCTGCCGGCACTCCCGGAGTGCAACCCGTCTTTTTTTTTAGTTTTATCATTCTCTTGTTTTAGAAGTAAGAGGGGGGGGACCAAACTTTTACCACTTTGGAAGTGTCTCTCGCGCAAACTCAGTTTAGTAAAAAACTATATTAGAAATCTTATCACCATTTTTGAAGATCGAAAAGGTTTCGATCAAATCTCGACACTGGCAAAATTGATTTGAAATGGACAGATGCCATTCATTTCATTAAGAAGAAGAAGAAAAAGAAAAAAAAACAAAACAAGAAAGCATTTTATATTTTTGAAAAGCTTCAGAAATGTTGAAACCAAAAGCCCTTACTCAAGTTTTAAGTCAAGCAAATACAGGAGGAGTGGAAAACACATTGTAAGCGGTCGAGCTGTGTTGAACTGATGCGAAAACTGTTTGATTTTTAGGGATGCTATCGTATGCTAGCCAACCTGCGTCTACGTTCTTTCTTTTTCAGATTGCTCAATCATCAGGGCGCTCTCCTTGCATATTCTGGTTACAATGATAAGGATGCAAGAGTCACAGCAGCAATCGCCAGCAACGTGTGGTCTGCTTATGAAAAGCATGGAAAAAATGTGTTCAAAGAAGATAAGCTTCATTTTATACTAGTAGATTGCCTCAATGGAAAGATAGCAATAACACAAGTGGCAAATTTGTTACTATGTCTTTACGCGAAGGAAACAGTGGGTTTTGGAATACTGAAAGAGAAAATAAATGCCATTGCACAGTACCTTGAAGGACCATTAAAACAAGTTGCTACATCATAACAATATAATTCAGTGTTAACTTATGTATACCTATGTTACTGTTACAAACTATAAAAAGTATGTATGTACCATTTAAGCTATTATTTTTATCATAATCTATAATCACATAACATATTGCTTCACTTTTAAAATAATTATTATAAAATCAAAACAAATAATATTTTCATACAGGGAAGGCTAAGTTTTTTGGGCTGATTGTTCCACCTACACTATTGTCAAACAAAAAATGCCAGTGCTTGTTTTAAAATAGAGATGGATATATTTATCTGTAGATTGAAAAATTAGCCCCATAGAAGAATAACAATTTACCAACTAGAAGTTAAATACTACTTAGAATTTGATCTGAATATAATATTCTGTAAAATAATGTCTCAAAGTAAAATGCACTTGAGAAGGTAGATATAACATCATCATTCATTTTCATTGCTAATAACAACTTTCTGTAACTCCTGAAAAAGTTTGTGTTTTTCTCTCTTGTGAACTCTCAACTCGTGGCTTAGTAACTTCTTCCTGTAATGAAATTTTTCAGTGTGTGAATGACTAGATGCTGTGTTGGTGTAGTTGATAACAAACTAATAAAGTTCAAAAGACTTTTTTGCTAACCTGCTGCTTAGATCTCTGCTGCAAATGGAACAGCGGTATCTTATGTTCAAGTGTGCAGAGTCAAAATGTTCTTGCATTGTTTTTTGTAGACGAAACAGCTTCTTGCATTTGCTGCACTGAAAATGAATTTGAAAAATTAAATATTATTTTGTAACTATTGCCAACGGCGGCATTTTAAATGATTAAATAACTAGATATAACCAAGTACAACATAGTAGCCCTTAAAAAGCTTTGCCTATTGATCTAAAATTTGCTGAAAATTTATTTAAATTTTTTATTTAACATCCCATATTTTCTTTAATTTATCTTTATTGAGGGCACTATTGGATTAAGAACTTTAAGCCTACAAGTGTTTATAGCATCTAGCTTGAACATGCAACCTGTATGTTGCAAATGTTTTCATTTCACAATCAGGGTACCTCATGAGGAGGGAAGGGTCATCAAATCTAAAATAATATCCTGAATGGATTAGATTATTTTAATAATAATTGTAGATACTACCAGGTTTTTGCTTACCTCAAACTTTTTACCAATATGTATCAGCTGATGTTTCCTGAGATTACTCGGATTTGTAAACTTGGATGGACACTTGGCACAGAGGTACCGATGCTCTCCTGTGTGAACTCGCATGTGACACACTAGGTAGGATTTTCTCTTGGCTTTGTAAGGACAGAGGTCACAAGAATACTCAAAGGTTTCTCTGTGGACCTGCCTAGAAAAAAATAATGAATGAAAAGTTAGTCCATTTAAAAACTACTTTGAGCTTTGCAAGAATTTCTCACATATGATTTGTCAGTGAACCAGATGAGTAGTATATTTTCCCACATTGATGGCAAGTATACTTGTTCGGGCGTAGGTGTACTATGTTTTTGTGTTGGGGTAGATTAAGCACAAGCTTGCCACATAGTGGACAGGGTTGGTAGCTGCAACTGTTTTGATTTTTATGTTTTATCATTTCCTCCTGCAATTAATTGAAAGTTGCATAAAATAAGACCATGTTTGAGGACATTTTCTTTTGCTACTTTTCATAATTATATCACACAAAAACACACACTACCTTATTCTTAAACTTTTTGTTACACCTATTACATTTGAGTTCTCTTAGCTTCTTCTCTTTAGTTTTCAACAACTTTATGATGCGTCTTTGAACATTTTTTTCACATTCTAATGACGATTTATTTTTCTTGGCAGTTTTAGGTGTGATGGGTTTTTTTTTGGTATCAATTTCAGTGTCTTCAGAATTTGGTGGTGATCTAACAATGTCTCTGTCATCATCAGAAGCATCATTCAACTTTACTGGGACATTTTGTAGTGCTTCTCTTTGTTGTTTCATCTGATGAAGTAAGAGTTGAAAATCATGCATCACCATAGGTTGGGAGTTGGTAGCTGGAAATATTTATAATAACATAAAATGTGTGTCTGTTATTGTTATAAAAATATGTAAGGTATGTACTGTAGATAACATACTTATTAGTGTTTCAGATGATATGGATTTACGAAACATCATGTCTGAAGTTTCACATTTCTTTTTAAACTGAAATGCTATTTTCAGCTCATCCAAACAGCCTTTACAGACATATTTTGGATAATAATCCGCTTCATTAATCTGAAATATTTACTATAATATATGTATAAATAAATGCAAATATACAAATAATATACAAGTGTTTCTAACATCTAACTTGGACATGCAACCTGTATGTTTAAATGTTTTTAATTCACAATCACAATATACCTCTGCATATTCTGATTGTGAAATAAAAACATTTACCCTCACACATTACCCTTGTTTACATATAATCTACCCTCTGGTAGAGTAGGTAAGATTAATGATTTACCAAAGCACCTACTTCATCAAATCTAAAATAAATTGGATTTGTTTACTCAATACCAACATAGTGTTTTGTGGGACCCAGATGACATTATACAGATATTGAAATAAAATTATGATTTAAATACTTATTCTATAAGGTTTTTTGTTTGTTTGATACTTACAGAAATATTGGCGACAGTTCTTATAGCATTCATTATTATTGTGCCATCAATCCTATTAGTAACAGGTATATCCGCAGCCATGGTGCAAACCCTACATATCATATCTCCATCAAAAACTTCAATTCTGCAAGGTAAACATAGGTAGGTCTAATAATGTTACCATATTAGAGGTGTAATAGGTACATATTCTATGCGGTGTGTTTATATGAGCTTATGTTAAGCCAGGACAATGTACAAGTTACTCGTAAGTATCTATGTAGTAAAAAAAATAAAACAACTATTATTGCTAATACCTCTGTATGCACTTAGTCTAGGCTTCAATTTGAGTTTGCTAGTTTTATAGCCAGTACGCTGTTACTCACTTGTTTTGTATTTCCTGTTTAATTATAGGGAAGTCAGTTTTTTTATGTCCCATTGAATTCCAGTAAATAAACTCCATTTTAGTAAAAAGCTGCTTTTTCTGGAATCTTCCCAACAAAACACAAATTGCCTTTTATTCCCTTCCAATCCAATCCATCCAACCCTCGCTCGGAGGAATCATTCTAGGCTAATTCGTAATTTGTTGATTTCCATTTATTATATTATATGCCCTTGTTTATATTTGAATTAATATCCGAATTCTACATTTTACACACGGGATTTTGTATCCACTGTATTTGCAAGTTATTTCTTTGTAAATGTAATTAGATAATTCGATTAGTTTTAATTTAATTGCAAGTTCTTCCAAGATCCATCGAATGGAAATAACGTAGACAGATAATGGAAATAACTTCCACTTCCCAATCCAATGTTTTTTTTTTTTTGTTTTTTTTTCACTCCTTTCGAAGCAGGCTATAGTACTAAGAGCGGGGGCACACGATGCGTTGCGGCGGCGGTGCGGCGCCGGAGCGGTGTCGCTGCGTCGTCTTACATAGAAATATCTGTGGCATGTCACACGATGCACTCCGGCGCCGCACCGGACTTGCAACCACCAAAGACGAAGCGGGGAGGGGTGAATGCGTTGCGACGTCGGAGCGGCACCGCTCAGTTGTTTCCAACAATAGACGTCTTTTACGATCCATTTTCATTAACAGACTGTCCAACGGTGCTACGGCGCCGCTGCGACATAACAACGTTACGGCACCGCACCGCTCGTGTGCCCACTGACACGGTGAAATCTTTGCGGTGTGGCGCCGCAACGCATCGTGTGCCCCCGCTCTAAGACCATACCGCCTAGTCTTACGCCACTTCCAATGAGTGAACGCTACTATTTTCATCATATTTTCATTCTTCATTTTTCATTTCATTCACTTCACTTCTTCTTTTTTTTGGGTTTTTTTAATTTTGAGCTGGCTTGGATTCAAAGTTCTTCCGCCAAGTCCTATTAAGTTTTTCAGATTTTTTTGTCACTTCATTCACTCTTGTTCTGCCAGCTGCCAGTGTCCGATTATGTCTGTCCTATACTAACGCTAAAGAAGTGTCATTAGTAGGGCCATGAGTGTCATGAAAATGGCCGGTATTCATTTTTTTGTAAGAAAAACGGGAAAAACTAAAGGCAGAGTGTAGACAGAGTCAGAGTCATATTTACGCAAACAGGAAGATGAAAATGAAAACGTTAGCAAGAAAGCTTATTTATAATAAAATGCCTAACATGCAACGCCAAAAAAAAAAAGAAATCTTAGTCAAAACAAACAGTCAAGTTCAATCAATGTCAATGTCAGTCAACAACACTACAAAAGTTCCGTTTTTGAGCAGTTCTACTTCTAACATTGTTTTGCTTTTTGTATTTTGTATTCTATGAGTGTGCTAAGCTAGGCTACATGATGAATTTATCTGAAGAAAATACATTCGGAAACGGACTTCTGTACGTGGGGTTTAATCAAGACCAAGGTATTTAAAATAATCCAAAATAAACAACTACAATTTGTATTTTGGCTGACACTACATGTTTTGTGACGATATTTCATTTTCCAACTCCTAGGTTGTTTTGCTTGCGGAACGGAGAATGGATTTCGAGTCTTCAACAGCGACCCACTTAAAGAAAAGGAGCGCTTAAATTTCGCCGAGGGTGGCCTTTCTTATGTCGAGATGCTGTTCAGATGTAACTACATGGCCTTAGTTGGGGGAGGCAAAACACCAGTGTATCCTCCGAACCGAGTTATCATCTGGGATGATCTGAAAAAAGATTCTGCAATATCGCTAGATTTCAACAGTCCTGTCAAAGCAGTAAAACTGAGGAGAGATAGAATAGTAGTTGTTCTAGGTAAGTAGAATTATGATCAGTAGGTAATGTTTACATAACTATGACGCTTTCGATTCTTTTAATAACTGTTGTGATTACTGTTGCAGAAAACTTGATAAAAGTGTACACCTTCACTGCTCAGCCACAGTTGTTGCATGTGTTTGAGACTTGCCAGAATTCCCGCGGTCTTTGTGTTGTGTGTCCCAACAGCAATAATGCTTTACTGGCTTATCCCAGTCGGAAGTTAGGACATGTTCAAGTATGTACCTACTGTCACTGAGTAATTACTGTTCATGAATTACTCCAAATTGTTGTCTGCTATTAGTATGAAAAATTTTTAGTAACATGGATGGAAAATACTTATACAGATCCCACCAATATCTGAGATAACATTATGAGGGCAGAAAGATGAGGTTAATAATATGTATCATGTTTTTTTCAGTTGGTTGAATTGAGTAGTCATGCAGGGCCCAGTACAGCACCTGAAGGACATCTGATTACTGCTCATGAAGCTCCTTTGAGTTGCCTCGCCTTGAATGTTGGTGGTACCAGATTAGCCACTGCCTCGACAAAAGGCACCCTAATCAGAGTTTTTGACACAGCTACTGGGCAGAAGCTGGCTGAGTTGCGGAGAGGTGCCCATCAGGTGTATATCATTATATTTATTCCAGTTTTTGGATGTCCAAACATCTAATTATTGACTAAAAATAGCAAAGCCCATAATAATTTGAAGACCAATGACACTAATTTGGAGCTCAATGAGCATATCTTATGTATGCTAGTTGTATTTTACACACAGTGTATTTTATATGAACTAGTAAACATACCAATTGGTTTTTCTGCGTGATAATAAATATTTCAGGATCAAAAGTTGCCTATTCGCTCCAGATTAAAAATACATTTTTGATACAAATCAGTTAAGTACGTAATTAGGGCGTAACTGAACCAAAATTTTCCAAAAATCGTTACTTAGGCATTTATAATATTAGTAGGATGCACTCTTAAATAAAAATAAAATTGTAATAACTTGCAATATTTTTCTATTACAGGCCACAATATACTGCATAAACTTTAACCACACAAGCACTAACCTGTGTGTTACATCTGACCATGGAACTGTACACGTATTCAGTTTGGAAGACGAGAAACTGAACAAGCAATCAAGTTTAGCGACTGTCAACTTTTTACCAAAATATTTTTCAAGTAACTGGAGTTTCTGCAAGTTCACTATACCGAACGGCCCTCCTTGTATCTGCGCGTTTGGTGTAGACAAGAGTTCCATTATTGGTGAGTGTGCCTTGTTCTTCTTTTTATCGTGTCACTAATTCTTTCAAACCAAGTGTGGTGAAAGGATTTTAAGTGCGCGTCACAGAGACTCCTTACATGCAGTTGACACATAGTTTAGAACTTTATAGTGTAACCTTGTTAAAAGATTGCTATGATTGCTGAAAGGTGTGGGTGAAATTACTGGCACATGAGGCCGAACAATGTATACTTTAAGTTGATGGATGCAGGGCAGTGTATCCTCGGGCACGCTCCCTGACATGCATGACTTACGAGGCAATGCTTTGTTATAGGAAATAGGCGATGGTTACCATTTAATATCAGGTGGGCCATATGTTTGTTTTGTTTTTTTACGAGAATGTGGAATATCTTTGATGAAGGAGTGGCACTTTGCCGTGCGTCCAGAAGTCTGGAGGTAAAAGGCACTGCTTTTGAAAACGAATCTTTTTTATTTACAGTAATCTGTGCTGATGGATCCTACTACAAATACAAGTTCAACGAAAAAGGTGAATGTACAAGAGATGTATATGCTCAGTTTCTCGAGACGTCCGAAGACAGGTAAACTACAGTGGCCTTCGTACTGGATCTAATGTCTCAAGATACATTTTGTCGAAATGTATATGGTAATTATTTGATTGAAGTTGTCTCTCAAAATTTAATTCATGAGATGAACAAATATTATTAATTTGTGAATATTACTGCCCAATTATTGTGGTGTATAAATCTTGATTCAAAAATCAGTGTTCACTGTATTTATTAGTTTTTTACTGTGCAATATTTCAACTGTTTAAACTTATTTAAGATTATACAATATACATTCTCGTTAAATAAATTTGTGGACAACTTCAAAGATCAAAGAGTATCTTCTACCTATTCCTTAAAACTATTTGTTTTTCGTATTTGTCTCGAAGACATGTTATATACTAAAAAATAGCAGTAGGTAGGTACACAAAACAAAGTCTCTGTCTGAATATTGTGAAAAAAAGGTCTAAAAATCTATAATAGGTCCCAAGGAAAATCACCATTTAAATGCAATAATGATTGCTTTACTCTGCTATTTTTGTTATTGTTATCACTACCTAGTACCTATGTGTTATGGAAAAGTACAAACTTTTGAAAAACTCAATTTTATTGTAGTTGCTATAGCATGGTATTGCGTGATGATTCGGACTAGACCTAATGTACCTAATATTTACTGTTATAAGTCTGATATTTAAATAAATTGTTACTAATTTGGAATTAATGTAGTGTGATGTAGGTACTATTTGGTAAAATTTAATGCGAGGATATCAATTACGTGCTTTTAATGTGGGAACTTTGTGACTGAATTATAAAAAGATATGAAGCCTGTAATTTATATGTATGTATATACGTAACATTTACATTATAATCGGTTTTTACCATTTTTCATTTTTGACGAATATTTGAAGCATCGTACTTTTACCATGCATTTTAATTTGCCAAAGGATTGGTCTTTGTGCGCACCTTGGTAGGTTTAATTTTTATCAATAAAATGTTTCATTGTTATAGTCTTATTAATAACTTTCTCTTTATTTCCGTTAACTTTATTGTACGTTATTTATACCTAGGTGTGCAAGGGCTATAGATGAAATATTATGTCTTATCTGTGATCTCATGACAAAATACGCAGAACAATAATTGTCTGTTAACCCGAGTTATTTCAATTTATGTACTTTTGCTAATTGTGGCAACTATCACAAGAAATATGTTTTTATACCACACCATGCATTGAAAAGCTGGAGAATCAACGCAGAACATGTCTTACCTACCTATGACTTAATTCAGCTCATCTATAAACAAATTAAAAGAACATTGACATTCCAATTCATAAGGTGAAAATATTTTTCAAAGTTATAATTATGAGCTTCGGCAACTTTCTGTGATCGACGCTTTCTGCTGCTATACTGTTGATGTTTGTTTATGCCGTTTGATGCTAAGTCTGCGTTGATCCATCTGAGAAATAGTGGCTTTGATTTCAATGTAATTTGGGCGTTTTCGCAATGCACTTCCATAGTCCGCGTCAATAAAAAAAAGATATATAATTCAAAGCGCCGTTAATTATTAGGTATCTCTCATTATAATTTAAAAATTAAAATAATAAATATTTTGGTCAATCCACACAACACTATCTAGCCCCAAATTAAGCAGAGCTTGTTTTATGGGAACCAGATAGCTAATATAATACTTATAAATGCTCATTTTTGTAAATACATGCTTAGAATACAATACCCAGACAGAGAAAAAACATCTGTGTTCATCACACAAATACTTGTTCTTTGTGGGGATCGAACACACGCCGATTAGCTTATTATTGAATAACAAGACATTCATTCGTACGGTATATTTAGGAGAGATTCCATTGATAATCATATCATTCGTTTTTAGAGAATAGCCAATCGACAGAGTCTTTGCTTTGAGTACACACCAATTTATAAAACAGGGCGCATACATGTTTGCGAGCTTGTCGAGGCAATAAACTTATGAGTGTAAGCAACAAATATTGCACATCGGCTAATTTTGGCTTCCTAGAGCGTAGAGTGCGTCAGAAAGAGATAGCGCTCTACAAAGCCGATGTGCAATATTTATTGCCTACAACCGTGCTATTGTGTCGACGACTGGTTGTTCAGTTCACTCTTCTTGAAAGAAGTATTAAAATACCCAGTCGCCATTATGTAGTCCTGAACCCATTAGTCTTAAAAAAAAATTGAGGCTACATTCATATTTTTAGTAACAACTGCGCTTGAAGAGACGACAATCTTATTTTTTGTTTATAGATTTTGATAGATTCAAAGTTGCTTTCCCTTTTTGTGTCGTACGTATCAGCAATTATAGTTCATGCATTTCACGAAGACGCATCCAGTGATATTTATCTGGTTGTAATAAGAGCCAAAATGCTCTAATTGACGCGTCTTCGTGAAATGCATGAACTATACAAGGCAGCGAGGTATCTTTAGGTATATTCTAAGTTTCGCGTGCTTGTTTTGAACGAGACTGCACTCCCGCTAGGGGGCGCTTATCGTGACTACCAATACGCGTCGGTAAATTAATAAAACCGTTTGCTATTATTTCTTCTGTGGAAAAGGCGTTTTTAAAAAAACAAGCCTTATAGACAGTAGCAGCAAAGCACCCGCGTGTACCAATTATATGTATAGGTGTAGAACTAAAGAGATTGCGTTATTTAACCGCTAAGTCGTTCTTAATGCATATGACGAATAGAAGAAAATAAAATTGTTAATTATACTTAAACGATTACATACTGATTTGTGATATTTGTTAATCATGCGATGTCCCTAAATGTAATCAAATTTTATAATAAATTAGATATATTTTTATACCATCTTTTCTTTCACCTAACCTACTAGAGTTGTTACATAACTTACTCTAGCCACACCACACTTAAAACCCGTATGAACTTTCATAACAATTTATTTCCTATCTTTTTAAAACATCTATAAACGTATCCCTAGGAACTTTGATATTAGCTATGCTTCTCATCTTTTTCTTTCCTTCAGCTTGTTGCTTCAGCAATTTTTTTTTTCGTGTGATGTCACCGCCATACTGTAAACAATCATTAATTATAATAATTATCATTAATTCTCGTCGTGAGTCAGTGGCGCCCTCATCAGATCCTAATAATTGAATACTTTAGCTATTAATCTACAGTATGTGCTGAATAGATTTTGATTATCGTCCAAATTTTTCTTTAAAAAACTGGCCCCGAACTGAGATCGAAATTCTTTCTCTTTTTTTCGGGCTTTCCTCTGACTATCTCTCTTAACTTGATATTATAACCAAGTTTCAACTCAACTGGACAATTATTGAAATTAATTTTAAATCATCTACAATAGATGCAATTCTTACCAATTTCGCTGTTACGTCTTTTCGAAACGCTTTTATAGTTTCTCTTGCGAGTACTTTGCCCGACGCAACCGCTTGTATAGCAATCTGGAAATTAACAATATGAGTATTTTAATAAACATTGAATTGCAGATACACAATACAGGTACGATCTTACATAGCTCGGAACCCAAAGACCCCGCCTCCGCCACAAAAATTAGCTGTCTGCGTATTCAATAAGGTAATGTTTATATCCATGCTGAATTCTCGTTCTCATGTAACTATATTCTTTTCAGAAAAAGCAAGGATCTAAATTAACTAGAAAGTCCTGATAAACCGACGTCGTCGTTGTAAATATTGCGGGAAGGTGGTAGATAGTGAATGTACTTTCTAGAAGCGCATAGAGCTATTTCCACTATATTATACAAAATAAATGAATTTTCTTCCTTCACTATTATACAGAGCTTTTTCATGTAGAATCTCTCTTAAGTTTTTAACAATAAAAATACAGAAACGAGCAAGTGCGAGACGTCAAGACAATGAATTATTCTGTATAATTTCATTTGGCATATTAACAAGTGTTAAAGTCGGTACGAAGTTGCTATATTTTGTAAGCTGTGCAGTTTGTTTAAAATTTAAATTGTTGCCAATGCTTTACCTGGACCATTTGACGAGGTATCATTTCCTTTAGCTTCTCAGTTAATCTCCTGGCAGTGAACTCCAACCGGCTGGTATGAACTATCGTAGATAACTCGTCGACCAAAACACCATTAAGGAGGATGTCCATCTGAAATTAACAACAACTAATTTATGTAACTAAAGAGTCTCATCCAATAACCTATGCTACTACGGCTTTATAAACTCAAAGAGTAACGTAATATGGCGGCATAAATAGGCAGTTTGGTAGTTATTTCCCAAACAAGCCCTTTACGAAAAAAAACACTTCAAAAAAACCTTTAGCTAGAAATAAGCGAGTTGTGTTTCAGATCATGCATAGGGTGTCTCTTTGTCAGTGGTCTCGTAAGTCGTTACTCCGGTTTTAATGTTTTTTCGTGTTAAAATCACAGACATGCAGCTGGTTATTTGCTAAAAACATTATTTAAATAACTTCCTCATTCATTCCAAGATGTACCTGGAGTAAACGACGAGTGTAGGATTTCAATTTATGGAAACATTTTTGTTCTAAGAATGTTTCATAAATATCTTTCATCACGTCAGTCAAGGAATTTTTAAACATACCCTAACAAGAGCGCTTGGATGAAAGCCGTGGTCGTGGTAATCAAAGCTAGCGAATCCTGAAGTTATACTCTTCAGTGTATCATGGAAGTCTACCACTACTTCGGATAGTGGTAGAATGAACTGCATGAGCATCATTCTGTCGTCGACGGCATTCGAGGGTAGAGGTACTCCACGGCGGTCGATGCAGAGAGTGGTGACCACGCCTATGTATTCCACTGGTGTTATTATCGTACCTGAAAACAAATTGTTTTGTGAAATGAGGTATTTTTATTTTTTAGATGGCTGTGACATGCATGACTGATGAAGGAATGAGTAGAATATATCAGGGGTAGTTCGAAAGTTGCCCCATAGTGACTGAAAATATGAGGAACGATAGTTTAGCGTGGTACGGGCATATCATGCGAGGGAAAAATGTCATGTAACGAGAAGAGGTATGAATGTGCATGGAAATAGAATTAGAGGTAGGCCAAAGAAAAGATGGATGGATTGTGTGGAGTATGACATGGGTAAAAAAGCAGCCAAGTGCGAGTCGGACTCGCCCATGAAGGGTTCCGTAGCATCAATTAACATAAATATAAAGGTTTTTGTAGTTCGTCGAAAGGTAAATTGCGGTTTACGATTTATGACGTATAAAAAAAAAACTACTGACTAGATCTCGTTCAAACCAAATATCGTTGGAAGTTTACATAGTAATGTACAACATGTTTTTTTTTTGGATTTATCATTCTCTTATTTTAGAAGTTAGAGGGGGGGGGACCAACTTTTTTCTACTTTGGAAGTGTCTCTCGCGCAAACTATTCAGTTTAGAAAAAAACGATATTAGAAACCTCAACATCATTTTTAAAGACCTATCCATAGATACCCCACACGTATGGGTTCGATGAAAAAAAAAATTTTGAGTTTCAGTTTCAAGTATGGGGACCCCCAAATTTATAGTTTTAGAAAAAAACGATATTAGAAACCTCAACATAATTTTTGAAGACCTATCCATAGATACCCCACACGTATGGGTTTGATGAAAAAAAATTTTTTGAGTTTCAGTTTCAAGTATGGGGACCCCCAAAATTTATAGATTTTTTTCTATTTTTGTGTAAAAACCTTAATGCTGTTCACAGAATACATCTACTCACCAAGTTTCATCAGTCTAGCTTTTATGGTTTCGGAGAAAAATGGCTGTGACACGGCCGGACAGACAGACAGACAGACAGACAGACAGACAGACATGACGAATCTATAAGGGTTCCGTTTTTGCCATTTGGCTACGGAACCCTAAAAAGGAGTGACTACTTAAATAACGGCTTATATAGGAGTGTAGAGAAAAAAAACCTGTTGTACCAACCCTACATGAAGTGGGATAAGATCAAGAAAATTATGACTGTGATCCTCCTGTGTTTCAATGATAAATAAATCAACTTACCAATAACGAAAGGTTCATACCACTCTTCTATGTTGTGCAATGCTGGTAGCTGCATGGGGTTCGTGATAAGCACTTCTTCACCTCTAAATTGTTTTATCAACTTGGCTCCTATTACTCTGAAATAAGTGTTATGAATTCACGTTAAGAGTATTCTATATTCTTGAAGGTTTCATAGTTAAAACATGGTGTGTGATGATGACACATGAAGACTCTATTTTCTCTGTCAACACCCTTTTGAAAGCTCAATAAAAGCACAATTGTTTTAAATATGATTTAAGTAGGCACGACACGTCTTTCAAATTCAGGCCACAAGCACAGACTGACTGGACCACCTCTGTAAGATCCCTAAGAAACACAAAGAATAACAATTGGATTACCAGTTCCGCATTTTCACTCTATCACTATTTATAAACTAAGAAAAAAAAACATACTATGTGGATGGTTACGAAACCCGGTATTCTTTAATCATGAAACCACAACTAATTTTACTTGCTATTGCTTGTTTTTATGTCATTGCCATATGGGTTACGCATTCACAGCTAGGAGCTTGACAGACAGGCAACTTTATAGAACAAAGATCTGCTGCGACATAAGAATGAATACTTACTTAATTTTATAAGGTACTGAAGGTGCAGTCAGAATCGCCTCAGCTTTATATTCTTGGAGTAGCCTCTGCGTGAAAACGTCCAAATGGAGCAGACCTAGGAAACCAATGCGCCATCCCTGCCCCAGTGCTGGACTGAAATGTATAAAGACTATTATATTGCTTGCCATATAAGGCTAAGACGAGCCGGTATGACTGAGCTTCGCTCGGGATTATTTTTTTGTAAATCGTATTATTATTGGCCAATAGATGTCAGGAAGAGTCATAATCTTTAGTGGCTTATTTTTATTTAACAACGCCATCTGCTGGAATTGCTTGCAGTTAGTTGCTCACAATCGCCAATAGATGGCAGGAACAGTCATATATTTAGTTTATGTTAGATTATTGTAAAAAACCATTTCTCGTCATTTTCTGAAAATAAATCCTAGCTAGATCGATTTATCGCCCCCGAATACCCCTGTATACCTAATTTCATCAAAATCGTTGGCGCCGTTTCCGAGATCCTGAATATATATATATATTCTCGTTTAAAGGTATAAGATATGCCTCTGACTAACCCTTTTAGATCGTTGTTATAACGACACTTGCCATAGAGCTCTGTGACCGACAAGCGAAAGAGAAACGCAAAAAGTACAGGTTCAATTTCAGCGGCGGCGGGACAAATGCTTGCTTCAAATTATATGTATTATTTTCAAGTAGGTACCTACAAATTCAACCAACTTCACTCTACCTTCACAATGTACTATAACAAAAACCAACCTAGAGTCAGCAGTAACAGCGACGGCGGAATCGTTTAGCGCCAGTTTCTTGATAGCATCACTGAGCATGAGATGCTGTGATTGGTCAGCTGGGAAGATGCCAGCGTAGACCATGTGCTTTACCGGCGGCACTGTCCGAACATTATTACTCTCCGCTAATTCTTTGTCTAGTAATTGTTCACCCACGGAACCGCCGCCTTTTGGACCACATCCTAAAACAAAAAGTAATAAATTTATATTCAGTTCGGTTTACCGTTAAAGAATTTGCTCTTTAGGAGCACACCCAAATGATGATAGAAAAATCATCGCGAGGAAACAGGCATGTAGTAGAACCTAAAAGTTTTTAAAACTTAACATCAAGCTTCACATAATAAGGACGTGCCATGCGCCAGCGGCCTACTTGTGGAAACCAGAAGAAAGAAGAGCCAACCCTGACTGCAACAACCATGTCATGGTAAAACTTAAAACCAGGTTTCATCATAGAATGCGTTCGCGGACCAAAGTTCATATCAATAGGATATTGTTTCAAGTTTGTTGAAAACATTGATAGTAGGTATGTTTATTGAATTCGAGTTGAGTGGTAGTTAATAATGGTATACAAACTGCCAACATTTTCAAATAATGTATGACACAACTTACCTACCATAACAACTTGGCCAGCTATGCCTTCTTGAATAGGTTCCTCACTGGGCCTCAGTAATGATAGGTATTTCACTGTTTGCTGTTTAAAGTCAGAGCTCCATTTCACTGGCTGTCCCACTCTCACTTTCCCTGAATGTATATATGCTAGGCATAACACCCCTCTGTACCTATCATGCCATGTGTCAATTATATGAGCTCGGAAATAACTGCTCTCATCTATTTTAGGAGGAGGAATTCTTTCTATGACTTCTTGTAGCAACTCCTTGACACCCCAACCTTTTTTGGCAGATATGCTCATAACAGATGAAGGGTCGATTTTGAAAAGAGATTGAAGTTGAGATTTGACTTTTTCTGGGTCTGCACGAGGTAGGTCTACTTTGTTTAAAGTTGGTATTATTGTTAAGTTGTTTTTTTTAGCTAGAGAGTGTACTGCTACTGTTTGAGCCTGCACTCCTTCATTGGCATCTACTAGCATGATGACTCCTTGGCATGCTGTTACACTTCTTACTACCTGTAAGTAGAATATTTTAATCAACATCAAAAATTTGGCTTGTTTTTTAATGTTTGGACACCGATTCATTATTTCAGAATGGCTGGTCTGATCCAATAGAAAGGGTGTAAGGTCAAAATCCCAAGCAACTTTATTTTATACTGTCAACAAGCAGAGATGGTAACAGACTTAGTGGCCTGCTAAGCTAAATGATTGCTTTAGGACAATTATGAATTTGAGCAGTCTTTACCTCATTTGAAAAGTCCACATGTCCAGGAGTGTCAATAAGATTTAACAGGTAAGTTTCACCATTGTGTACGTAGTTGAGGGATGCTGTAACTGCTTTCACAGTGATTCCTCTTTCTCTTTCTACCTGTAACAATACATTTTGAGTTTATAATGATGAAATTCTAGAGCAGCACAATGTCATCACACAAATGACATCCAACTCGAACACACTGTAAGGTATCATTTCAATTGATTAAGAAAATACCTGAAGTTGATCCAAAACTTGAGCATTTTCCCCACCCGGTTTTAAAACTCCTGTGATCTCTAGAAGTCTGTCTGCCAGTGTACTCTTTCCATGGTCTACATGCGCAACGATACTAAAATTTCGTATCCTCCTCAATTCTATTGGCTGATCAGAAACATCTGTGCTACTCATCCGTCTCATAATATGCCTGAAACATGTTAAAATAAAATATTGTGGACTCTAAACACAACACTATCCAGCTCCAAACTAAGTAGAGCTTGTTGTATGATGAGTGATAGTTAATTTAAACAGACATAAATTCATTTTAGACAATGTTTTGATTAGGTACGGCACATAGATAGGTTGGTTTTGATTATTGAACTATTTTTGTTACAATTAGATACAAACCTTTGTTGCCTCTTGAGGGAGTTTATCACGTTACAATATCTTAAAATACATACTATTCCAGTCATGGTTATGTTCCTAATTTAAATATTATTGTTTATAAAAAAGAAATATCGAAGTATCATTCATTTTGTTTGAAATTTGATCAAACCAAACATTTGAATTCCTTCTTCTTTTCTTTACTGCTAGAGCCGTCATTCGATAATGACAGACAATCTTGCCAGTATCAGTCAAAATAAATAATCTACTGTCAATGTCAAGTCCAAAGAGCGAGCAAAATAAAATAACCCCGTGGCCTGGAAGTCTTAGCATAGCGGTCTTGAGACCAGCACACATCTAAGCGATGGCGATCTTTTACAGATTTGAGGCATTGGTAACAAGTAGTATGTAGTAGTAATATTATTCAGGTAGGTATCTATTGCACGAGTTAAACCGCGCGCCGTAACTAATATTATTGATCTATGTTAATTTTCACCCCTGAGTTGTCTGTCACTATGACAAAGACATAATGACATTTCTTTGTTTAGAAAAAATGACTAAGTTTCTTAATCAGGGAATAGGGTAAGGTGAATAACGCCAGTTAGAGGCCCTTACCCACAGCACAGCTGAACAAGCTGCTGAAGATGTCCTCGGCTGCTCAGAATAAAGGTTATATAAGGCTAATGGTCCTTGGTTTTTTTAACAAATTAGGCCTGCGCATATCTAGGCGATGCTGGCGATGGCGAGCAACTGAAATGCTGTCAAAATTCAATATGAAAGCGATATTTAGCGTGAGAAGGCTATGTTCCATCATAGACAAAGGAATTCCTTTTTCTATGGTTCCATCCATATTGACCAACGAAAGAAAAGACAATCCTCAGCTGAGCGATATCACATTTTCACTGATTTTGGCATGAAGGAGAAGCACTGGGTCGTCAGCGATTTTAAGCAAATCGAAGCTAGGCAAGGTTATTATACATTTTACATAGATTATTTAAGTAGATTAGAAAAAGAGTGGGTCCTAGAGTACTACCTTGTGGCACACCAGAGTACTCTGTGGGCACACCATATTGTGTGCATATAGCACTATCGGTGTGTGACGGGCTCTATCCAATGAAATCAATGTTTCAGACTAATCAGTCTATTACACATTGAAAATACCTACCCCAGCCGCGCTCGATGCGAGCTCGAACTCGCGCGTATGTAACAAAAATTTTGTCGCTTTTGTAGCCCCTACTAGATTATATGAATACTTACTTATTTTATTGGGTACCTACCTATCACCCAAATTCGAAATAAAAAACCAAAACCTTACTTTAAACTTATATTTCGACACGTGACGAACCTTATTGTCACTTACATTTTACATTACATTAATTTTATGGACGGACATTTATCACTTATCAGCTTATCACTCGCAGCTTAACTAAAATTTCGTACCTACTGGGTATGGCACGTGGTTTCCTTCCTCAACAACTATCGTTCAAATAACTTCTTCAACACTTTGATCTGGAGAGTCAGAAGACCGAGTGTCGTCCGAAGGCTGTGACTGCAGAGCTCTTAGTTGCTGTTCAAATCCTGTAACGTGATAGTAACTTTGATATAGCAAAAACTTCTTGAAACCCATCAGTAACGCCGGCTAATTAAAAATCTATACCAATATTATAAAGCTGAAGAGTTTGAATGTTTGGTTGAACGCGCTAATCTTGAGAACTGCTGGTCCGAACTTATTAAATAATTTTGTGTTGGATAGTCCATTTATCGAGGAGGGTTATAGGCTATAATTTAACATCACGCTACGGCTATGTTTATATTTTTTTTCTACTAACGACCCGTGCGAAGCTGGGGCGGATCGCTAGTAAGTAATAAGGACGATAGCAGTACATAACAGTAAAACGAGTGCTTGGAATGGTTGCTTGTAGCAGGCAACTACTGAATTACTGTGATGTACCCTGGTGGGCGGCCTAGCACTGTTAGGTCGCCTATACAAATCATATTAGCACGGTCACAGGAAAACAATCGCGATCGGACCAAATGAGCTCAATAACATTTATTTGAAATTATGAATAATGTAGTAGGTAACATACTTGCAGCGTCAGGATGGTTTGGAGCGAGGTGTACTAGCAAACGCAGCACTTTCTCTTCTGTAACTAGTCCAGAACGGCCGCTTACTGCTCGTAGCAATTGCTGGCAGCCTGTTACTCCTGTAAAAAATACAATAAGTATTTTCTGGCTCGATTAATACGTGTACTTTTTGAAAGTTTGCACCGTAGACTAACCTGTGTTGATTTCACCAGTTTCCAAAGTTTTTTTGACTTCCAAGAACCTTTTAACCAACGTGCTTTGTTCTTGCAGTGCCATTGTTTGAGCCCCTGTAATAAGTGTTTTGCTATTAAATCCATTTTTAACTTATAGATTAGGATATAGATTTATATATAAGAAAGACAGCAATATTTATTGTGGATGTAACTGTTGTACAAAAAATATCTTAATATTATGGTTAAGCAGATAGAGTTTTAACAGTTTATCCATTTGACGGACGTACAACAAAGAGAGAGAGGACAAGAAAGAGAGACTAATAAGTTTATTGAGTGTGTTGTGATTTATTGGTCGAATAAAAAAAAGGGTGTTTTTGACTAACCTGCTTCCGTGTCTGATGACTTCGCCAGACATTTGATCGCCTCCTTGAGGGCTTCAAGTGCCTTTTCGTAGTTCTGTTAATAAAATAAGAATTCTTATCTATGTCTTTTGTTGGTCAGTGTTTGTAAAAGACCTTTTCCCAGAAGCAAGTCAGAGCGCTTAAAAAGCTTTTCCTGCTGTGCAAAGGTCTCCCCCAAATCCTTCCAACTGTCTCTAATTCTCTATCCATCGCTATAACCCACCATCCTCGCTCGAAAGCGTCGAGATCGTCCCTCCAACGCTTTCTTGTCCGAGCCCGACCTCGCCTTCCCTCTGGTTGGTGTTAAAAAATAATTATTGAAAAAATGTATTAGTGAAATTAAGTTACCTCATATTCGTCGACCTCCATCTTGGCGCATTCCGCATAGAACGCCGCTAGTTTTCCGAACGCCTTCGCCCTCGTATAGAAGTGCAGGATGTGCCGAGTTAGATCTGGCCGCGTCCGCCAATCAGCGTGCCTCCTCAAGTAGTCAGCGGCCATCAGTTGCGCGCTCTTATCCCGCGTGGCCGCCGCAAACGTGGCGATGCGGTCAGCGTCGCCTGAACGCATCAGCCAGCGCATAGCACCTGCCTGTAATCATTACACTTTCTAACGCCCGGTTCTAAAGATAGAATAGAATAGAAAATTTTAAAAAATTCCTTTATTGAATTAAAAATAAATAATTTCATTTCATTACAAACCTTGTCTCCCGCATGAGCGAGTCTCTTCGCCGCCTGGTGGTAAAGTCCCCTGGCTCCGAGTACGTCAGCCAAGCGGCGCAGTAGTACGTCCCTGCCGCCAGTTCCCGCCGGGGCCGCCAGGCGTTCGCTCAGGGTATCACTGAGAGGCGTTGATGTCTGCTCTACTATATCAAGAGCTTCTTCATACTGAAATAATATAAATACAATATTGGAGGATATTAAACACAGCGATATTCACTCTTTTGGGCCTTACCTCCAAGTTTGATTTGCAAAGTAACAACCTAAAATGATTTCCAGATAACTGATAGAATATTAATATTTACTGAGCAAAGGTTAATTAGACATAGACAGGGTCGCAGGGCGGCAATGGTTTAGACTGGCACAGGATCGAGGCAGATGGCACAAACTAAGGGAGGCCTATACCCAGCAGTGGGTGAAGGCGGGCTGTGGATGATGATGGTGATGATAAGTTAATATTTATTTACACAAAGAAACTTACAATTAAACAAATATTTACAAAATGTACAAAATACACAAGAAACAGTTGAGCTATCTGCAGATCGTTACAAACGATCTAGAGATAGCTCAACTGTACAGTCAGCATAAAGACGTAAAAATTTTTCACAATTTCGAATAAGTATGTACTTATTATTTACCATCATATCTTATCCAACTTTTTAACTTCTCAATCATAGTTTATTTATTAAATAAAAAAAAAATTGTTCATTGATCATATTTTGACTTTGATGCTGACTGTACGGGAACGGTCGGGAGCAAGTTGTATATTTGCCATCTTCCCTTTCCCCATTTTAAAATAACGAACAGTGATGTTTACCTTTCCAGCGGACGCCAACAGCGCAGCGGCATGAGAATGGTATTCAGCTTTTCGTAGGTGAGCGGCCAACGCGTTAGCCACGCCAGGGTCTATCTTGTCCCCAAGTGATTCCACCAATGGTATGATGGCGTTTGTGTCCCCACAGCTGAGGGCAAGCTTTAGTGCCATGTGGAGTTTGCCTGAAAGAGACAAATAAAAAAAATATTGGGATGTTATATTGGTAAGCAGCAGCGGTACGTAATAATAGGATTATTTTCTCATTTTTTTGCTCATAGCCTAGAACTATTTATTGAAGCTAGTTTGCGAACCTTTTGCTCATACCTACTATTGAATAATTTAATTGACACCTAGTAGACGCTGCTGCTAAAATGACGGCAGGAGAGTGGAGAACGAAAAGCTGTTGTGCCGACCCTACATGAAGTGGGACAAGGACAAGAAAATGATGATTATGATTGACTATCGAATAATTTAACATGCACCGACGCGTAGACGCGCCGCCCCGGCCGTCATATAAATCAATGCAGATTCGACTTCAATTACAAGATGCAGCTCAAATTAATAAACAAATGTAGATCTGTAATCTATAATAAATCTTTGAATAATAAAAATATCTCACCAGCTTTCTGGTACAGAGAGATAGCTTGTTCGTTCTGTCCGGCATTCTCGAGTATGCAAGCGGCATGCAGCGCATGCGTAGCCGAGGTGGATCCGGCGCGCCATACGAGATTCCAAGCTCTTGCTTCGGCTGCCACTCTTATTGCCGCCATTATCAAACCACATTTCATATACATCTGTAGATAAAAAATATGCACTCAGATCAGTTACTTGATTGAGAGCTTTTGAAACTAACATGGGTTTTAACACAATTTTTATGAAACAACGGGAAATTTACCATGATTAAATTTTGTTGAGTTGACTTCCGATATTTCGGCACAGTTGCATGCACCATGATCAGTTGAACTGACAGGTCAGTTCAACTGTGATGGTAAATATCCCGTTGTTTCAATGAATAGTTGATTGAGAGCATTGAAAAGCCTCCAGGCGGCGGCGTTTATGTAATTTTACCAATATAATGCAAATAATCGCTGGCAGTGAAGTGTACAAGAAAGTCGATACTTCACACTAGTTTTACTGTTTATTTTATTCAGTGCCTGAGGACACAACACTCAATACCGTTATTATTACAGGAAGAGTTGTAAAAGCAAATATTTGTCCTGACATGGGAATCGAACCCGCATCACAGCAGGCCACTGAAGCCGTAATATGATTTTAAGTTCTAAGAGATAGTAAGAGCTACCCTCCTGCTGATTAGGTCAGGCAATCAGTTATGAAGTAGGTTTTACCTTCACAGCACTCTCAGTTTTGTCAGGCTGCCTCGCTAAGTATCGAGCCATTTGGTGCAAGGACTCTCGGTTCTTCTGACAAAGCGTCTCTGCTTCCTCTGCCCGGTTCATGTGGCACAAAAGCCGGGTCTGTTCAACAAAATCATTAGCCCGTCTGTAGACTTCTAAAGCCCCTTCTAGATCTTTAATGCTTTCTAGGTAATGCCCCCACCAGATGAGCAGACTAGGGTCGTTGGACGTCGCTACGTATTGCGCTAAAGTGGCAGTTTGACTGTTGGCAATCAGCAATCTTGGAACATGAGGAACAAGAGTCCCTGCGCTTTCAAATAACTTTAAGGCATCTGCAGTTTCTCCATTGGACCACATCAGTTTAGCCAGCTTGTGTTGAGCGCTCTTTATTAAAAGGACGTTCTCCCCTTCGTTGGTACCGTTAGTGATTTCACTCAACCCACCTTCTTTAGCTGATATAAGACGCGTCACTAAGTCCGGCCTTTGAGCCTCTCGGAACAACTTTTCAGCCTCTTCTGTCATGCCAAGGTTCACCGCCAGCACAGCTACTTTGCATGTGTCATCGACGTCATTAACTTGCATTATTTTGTGCATCATAAGTGCACCTTTAATGTTACCCATTTTGCCTAAGCACACAGCACCTACGTCAGGCCGTTTCAGTGCCACGCAAACTTTAGCTAAGCTGTCCCATATAACAGAGTTTTTGGTTCCAGATATATTGGTTCCTACAACAACTGCTTTTTCTAAATACCCCGTTGTCATATAACAGAGAAAGTCTAGGACCTGCTTCAAACCAGCTGTATCCTGCTCGCTGCAGTCAGAAAATTCGTGCATTAAAATCTTTTTGACATTCTGTTGAGACAATATGATGACGAATGGCGTATAAAGCAGGCACAGCATGAAATCTGCCATGATGTAATCGTCGGGAGATGAACACCAGTTTTTGTACTCAAAAAGTTTTCCATCGTAGCAGAAGAAAAGGTGAATTCTGTCTAGATCAGCTGATCTCATGTGGACTGCCACGATTCTCGGGTCATTGGAATCCCATAAAATTGCTATTGGGACGCTTTGGTACGGAGGAGCCGAGTTTTCAGCTAGTAGATTGCTAGTGATTATGTCATTGGCAGCATCCCACAGATACAGCCTAGGGTCTGGCGCTAATCCTGAATTAGCGATGCTAAGGCAAATATACCGACCAACACAATTCACAGATGCTCTCATGACTTCCCCAAAATCTTCTATCATTTGGTAGCAGTTTTTAGCTGGATAAGGCATCCTGAGTCCTTTCTTTGTTATCTCCGCTAGCTTGAGGGTACCGTCCATAGTAGCTATAACTATAAATTTACCTGTGTTTGTAATACCAATAGGTTCCCCTTCCCCTTCTGTGCTGGGTAAAATTCCTAAATTGATACCAGTTATGGAGTAGCATTCGACATGAGGGCTTACAACACCCACAAGGACATCATTGAATATTATGAGACTGTCAGTTTTCCATGAAAAGGTTCTAATAAGAGAAAATGTTGCTTCAATTTCTTTGCTGGTCATCCATATCTAAAACAAAAGTAAAATATTACAAAACCATTACAAAAACAGACAATTTTAGTAGGTGAGATATTTGATATTTACCTGAACTTGTTTTCCATCTCCTATTGCAATATATTGATCTTTAAAAGCCAATGCTCGGATCGTAATAAAAGTAACAATATTTGTTGGCTCATCATTTTTGCGAGTTACAGCAATTTCATTAGAAGACTTCTGAACCATATACACATTTGGTGAATACCCCCAGCACACTGGCTGTTCTCTCAATACAAATACACTTGTAATACAGTTGACATGCAGTAATGGATTCATAAGGCCCTCAGAACCCCACCTCACTTCCTTCACTGTACCTTTGATAGAAGTGGAGCTAATCAGTCTCCAACTGTTCCTGTGATCTCTCCTCCACAAGTACAAATTGCCAAGTGATGTTCCACAGCACAGGGTGTCACTCAAATTGCAATAACTAATACTAGTGAATATATCCCCTGATGCAATCTCCTCTTTATCTTTTGGTAAAACATCATTGTCACCTGTCTCACTATCCCAAACTCTGATTATATTATCTCCCGTGATAACAGCTACATAAAAATTACCTGCTAAAACAATGCACTGGCCATTTCTGGCTGCCATTCTAACATGTGTGTCAGTTATTAGTGATCCATCATCGGACGTCACAAACCTTGTCAAACTGAGGGCCCCTCCAGATTCCCAAGCCACTAGCAAGTAAATATTGCTGATAATACCCATAAACATGATAGTACCAGGGGCATTCAAGACTTCTGAACAGGCACCAGCATGGTCAATATACAGAATAATACCATTGTCTTGAGCTGCATAGCAACAGTGGTTGTCCGGTTGGGCACCTTCCCTCATTCTGGCTGTGGTTCTGGGTCTCCAAGCAGCTAGAGCATCCAAGGCATTCTCATCACCTGCTACAGCAGCTCGTGCTAGCCCTCTTATTGATGATTCTGAGCTGGCACGTGGAGTACAAAATGTCACATTAGTTATGACATCTCCAAGCTGATGATGAAACGAAGTTAGGGGAGCTCCTGAGCTGGATTGCCACCCTGACAGAGAGCCAGCTGCATCTGCCGCGAGCAATCTGCCTCCCCCGAGGCTGAAGGCGACAGAAGTGAGAGCAGCATTGTGTGGCGCTTCCAGGCGTGCCCATGAGTATTCTAACCAAATGTACAGTTCACCGCCATCCCATCCAACAACCAGCAGTTTCCTCGTTGGATGCCAAGCGAGGGCGGTCACTTGATTCGATATCAATATTGGCCATTCGCATCCTTCTAATGGTAAACCCTAAAAATAAAACACACATTCCGTTAAGTTATTATGCAAAATGGTCGTCAAAAAATCTACCTTTATGCAGGTAGATCTTTTTGTTTGCTTAGACTTACAGTTTCGTGGAATATAGTGACGAATCCTCCTTTTTCTTGGTTGTAGGAACCTACAGCTAGAAGTGGTAGCAGGGAATGCCATGAACCAACCGTTGATACTACGTTACCATCACTAAAATTAAGTTTTGTATCAATGTACAATGTCATTTTACAATCTTATTAACGCAATAAATTAACTTTTAGGACGCTTTTCTGGTTTTTTCGCACATTTTTTTATTGTTGTTCTTACAGCCTCGTTGCTATGGAAACTAGTGAGCACAGACTACTAGACCGTTCGAGTCGACGTATTTTTTGCACATTTTGCCAAGAACGCACAAAACGATTACATCCACTATGGTTGTCGTTCGTTTTGGCACGAAACGAAAAACGAAAATTTCAAAACTTTTGCCTACAGTGTCTCGAACGGAATGACATTTGACGCACGACTATCAAAATATTTGAGACAAGTGTGTTTGCGCGCCAATCTTGTTTTGATTGATTTTGAGTTGAACGGCACGGGCAGCGGGTTTTTGTTAATGATGCAGCGTTGGTGTCGGTAGGGTAGAGTATAATTGAGCCACAAACACTCACTTACATCCAAACATCGTAAGTTTCGCATTTACATATACCTATTATGGGAGTTGACCACTTGTGAAGCTGCGTGTGTTGTGTCTGTGACTCTGTGTCGACACATTTGCGACTTCGCATCATTCCAATTTTGGAAGAGTTCGAGCATGAATACCAATTTAGCACTAGTACTAACAACATTGAAAGAAATAATTAGAAGAACGATAAGAATTTATTTTGGAAACACACACAAACCAAAGGACAAATAAATCAGTGTAGGTACAATTTACAAGATAGTGTGATGAATTTCAATAATAGTTCTAATTTTAATGGTTTAATAGAAATTACTATTATGATATTTGATGACACTTGTCATATTTGTTTGTGAAATTGTCTGTCAACTTCATAGAAATGGCGTTGGCAACACTGACTAACTCCCTCCCTCCTTGATGTTGGTTGGTAAAGTAGTGGGGATAGACGGTTGGCGATGGCAGGGAGCGAAGGATTGGAGTCAGTCGGTCGTTGGGACGAGTACGGAATACAACTTAAAGTGTAGTCTTTATGTATATCAGTTTGTTAAATATTAAAGTGTAACGTGGAGTAATTATTACAGCCTATTTTACGAAAAGAAGTGAGTTTCTTTATATCTCAGAAGTGACAAGAACTTACGGTATGTAAAATATTTCTTACGGATTTTAATATGATTCCACCCGCCAAGTAATTATTTTTCTTGGGTTGAGTAGAAAATTATTTAATTTGACTAAAAGTTCAAGGGTACGAAAGATTTTGCGAGCATGAATCGGTCGAGATTGCCTCGAGATTATCCGTTTGTGCTAGCTTTTTCGATCGAACTTACGAACAATAACGGGTACTTACCTAAATGTTATAATTTAATGATTTTATTTTTACTTAAGTGGGTGAAATCATTCGAGTTTTAATCTGATCGTTCGCATCCTAACGTTGTAGGGTAGGTATAGAAACCAAGTTTGAATTAGTATGTTGATTCGTTGTTCATGCGCACTGGTCTGTATTGCACAGAGACTATCCGGTAATGCTGACACCTTTCAACAAGTTTTAATTTTGATTGTCTGAAATGCCTGATATTATGCCTACCCTAAAATGTGTGTGGTATCATATGAAATTTGATATTAGCCGCTCATCCGAACATGAAATGGCCTGCACCTAATATTTAACGACTTTGACTGCTTAGTTAAGCTGTTTCATTTCAAACAATTGACATTCCCTTAATTTTTGGAATATACGCTAAGTTTACCGAAAGATATTTTAAAAATATTAACGAACTTAATAACAGCAAATAGTTTTACATTATTATGCATTACGATGATCATTTTATTGGTTACCCTCTGAAAACACATGACTCGTGTTACCGTGTATGAAATTAAGTGAAGGTACTTGAGTGTAAAAAACAAGCTTGAGTTTGAGCTTGAGTGTTAAAAGCAAGTCAGTCCTCTGTAGCATTCTTGTTACTTTTTGATATGCAGAACTGTAGGGTACTTAGGCAAGGCCTACTTTCCTGTCTAGACCCATAATCAAACATTTTTATGTCCATGCTATTAGTCGCCATTGTGCCGATGTAGCATAATGTACAAAATTAAATAAATACCCTTAAATAAATTAGAATATCTGTTGGCATAAGCAGAGTGTTATTGGCTGGGTTATGTTGAAATTATTATTTGTAATGTTTCTGGAAATATTTATTTCTTATAATTAACATCAAAAATGAGTGATCGAATAAAGTTTAATAATAAAGTGGCCGTAAATAGCAAAGACCGAGCACAATCTTGAATTTCATACAGGGGCTATCCGATAGTGCTAAAACTGTTCATGTACTGCTAATATCATAGCAGCTCAGTAAAGTTTGAGTAGCCTCTAACCGCAAATGTCTAACCATGCTGGATTTAAAATAAGTAAGTTAATGATCATGATCAAGCCTACCCTCTAAAGCGAGTTTTTGAAGCAAAGTGAGCTAAACTTATCAACATTGTAGACTATTTATTTATTATTATTCTTAGGTAAACAATCAGTAGATACTTATATTCTAATTGATAATTTAAAACGACAACTGTTACTAGGGTCCATTAAACAGGTTTCACATAGTAAGACTATTGGAGCAAAAAAAAAAAAAAAAAAGGTAGACAAACTATAAAATGAAGATACAATTTTTTTTAAGAAATTGCAATTAAAACAGAAAAACAAAAAGTACAATAAAAAAAAAAAACCTAGGGAACCTGGGGAGTCTCCTCGAAACAGCATTTTGACAAAATGTAAGTAGCAATTCTTGGTGATTTTGAGCAAACAGATCTAGTTTGGGGACTTAACCAGGCCATTGAACGTAATTACTGCTCGTCTAAAGAAAGTGTTTTGGTATCTGTGTTTGGCTAAGTACGCCATAGAAGTAAAGATTAATAAAATTTTGGAACCAAGTGAGTTCAGTTTGGCAATGTACGCCTTAGAAGATGAAATTGATTTTGAAACCAAGTGAGTTCAGTTTGACAAGTGAGTTCAATTTGACTATGTACGCCATAAAAGTTGAAATTGATTTTGAAACCAAGTGAGTTCAGTTTGACTATGTACGCCTTAGAAGATGAAATTGATTTTGAAACCAAGTGAGTTCAGTTTGACAAGTGAGTTCAGTTTGACTATGTACGCCATAAAAGTTGAAATTGATTTTGAAACCAAGTGAGTTCAGTTTGACTATGTACGCCTTAGAAGATGAAATTGATTTTGAAACCAAGTGAGTTCAGTTTGACAAGTGAGTTCAGTTTGACTATGTACGCCTAGAAGTTGAAATTAATTAACCATGCGAGATCTGTTTGGTCAAAGTTCAAAAAGTTCAAAAAGTTCAAAAAGTTCAAAAAGTTCAAAAAGTTCAAAAAGTTCAAAAAGTTCAAAAAGTTCAAAAAGTTCAAAAAGTTCAAAAAGTTCAAAAAGTTCAAAAAGTTCAAAAAGTTCAAAAAGTTCAAAAAGTTCAAAAAGTTCAAAAAGTTCAAAAAGTTCAAAAAGTTCAAAAAGTTCAAAAAGTTCAAAAAGTTCAAAAAGTTCAAAATTTTCAAAAAGTTCAAAAAGTTCAAAATTTTCAAAAAGTTCAAAATTTTCAAAATTTTCAAAATTTTCAAAATTTTCAAAATTTTCAAAAAGTTCAAAAAGTTCAAAAAGTTCAAAAAGTTCAAAAAGTTCAAAAAGTTCAAAAAGTTCAAAAAGTTCAAAAAGTTCAAAAAGTTCAAAAAGTTCAAAATTTTCAAAATGTTCAAAATGTTCAAAATGTTCAAAATGTTCGAAATGTTCAAAATGTTCAAAATGTTCAAAATGTTCAAAATGTTCAAAATGTTCAAAATGTTCAAAGGTCTCAAAAGTCTCAAAAGGCGCAAATGTTTCAAAAATTCTAAGTTTAGTAATTTAAAGTCGTGTAGAGTTGTTAAAAGTTAAAGATCGGATTTTGGATTTGGTTTATAAGTAAAGATTTTGGGTTAAGATTATATAAGTTTTTGGAGATGAATAAAAGATGAAAAGACAATGAATTAATTATGAATTAAAAATGAATTAATGATGAATTAAAGATGAATAAAAGATGAATTAAAGATGAATAAAAGATGAATAAAAGATGAATAAAAGATGAATTAAAGATGAATTACAGATAAGTTAAAGATGAATTTAAGATGAATTTAAGATGAAATTAAGATGAATTTAAGATTCATTTAAGATGAATTTAAGATGAATTTAAGATGAATTTAAGATGAATTTAAGATGAATTTAAGATGAATTTAAGATGAATTTAAGATGAATTTAAGATGAATTTAAGATGAATTTAAGATGAATTTAAGATGAATTTAAGATGAATTTAAGATGAATTTAAGATGAATTTAAGATGAATTTAAGATGAATTTAAGATGAATTTAAGATGAATTTAAGATGAATTTAAGATGAATTTAAGATGAATTAAATATGAATTAAAAATGAATTAAAGAAAAAATAAATGTGAATTATTTATAAATTAAAAATAAGCGTTTTATAAAAGACTTACTACTTACTAAAATATCAACTTAAGATTAACTAAAGATGAGTTACAGTTTTAGGTGTTCAATTACAGTTTAACAGTTCAGTTTTACAACTGAATCACAGTTTTAAATAAAAATTGGACAAAGATTCTAATTAAAGTTAGTGCGTCGTAAACCTGAACCACTAGATTGTTTACGTACCGAAACAGCCACTGTCGAGAAGATGTTTGCATTTCAGCAAGGACAATGAGGAGATGACATAACTAGTACATGCCTGCAGTGCCATGGCAGGGCATGGCACGGAGAAATTCAAGTTGATAAGTTCTTCGCTGTCAGAATTAATGATGGCGTTTTTATGCATTTACTGAGCTAAGTTAAACGTATCCTTTGTAGTATTTAAAGTGCAAGACTAAGTACAGAGAACTCGTCTAAATGCCGTGGATAGTGTACATTTAGTGTTTTATATATTTGGAATATATTGTTACTTTTTAATTATTTCACAATTGGAAAACCTATTCATTTCAACTAGTTATAAAGCAGATGAATGATAATATATTTATTCACAGTGTGCTTGCAGATCTGTAAATTTTATGACGAGTTTCAGATCCTTAAAACTCCAGGCAAAGTTAGTAGCGATGCACCGCAGAAGGTGCCACAGGACACAGCCGTGACGCACCGCATGAGCAGCATGAGCAGTGATGCACCACGGAAGGCGCCGCATCAGTGGTCTGAACCGTGATGCGCCACGGAAGGCGCCGCACCAGCGGCCTGAGCCGTGATGCGCCATGGAAGGCACCGCATCAGTGGTCTGAGCCGTGATGCGCCACGGAAGGCACCACATCAGCAGCTTGAGCCATGACGCGCCTCTGAAGGTGCCGTAGTAACAGGCTGAGCCGCGAGTTACGTAGCAAGGAGAAGAATTATGTAGTTTATTACCACAATTTTATTTTGTTTTATATTTTATTTTATTTGTTTATTAGGTACACAAAACAGAGTACAATCGATAATTTACAGGCATAAATACTATTAAGTTATGAGCTAGACAGTACCCCAAAACATGCGTACACAGAATGCATAGAACAGGAAAGTTAGTAAATAGCGTGTAACCAGGCTTAACTAGTAGTAGGTGATTAAAGTTAACATTTACTTGGAACTTAGGTGTACTCATACAATTATTTTATTACAGTAAGTGCACACACTTTGAGTTAAGACTCGAAGAGATTGCAGAATTAATTAAATAACTAATTTGAGTTTTCGGCACACTCTAATGAAAGAGTGGCCAAAGATGCATTCTTGAATTTATTTAGATTATTGTAATGAATTTTAGATATGAATTTTATCACTGTATTTAATCAATAAATCGTTAAATAGGCGACACATTCTGACAACGGGGTTATAATAAGAGGCGTTGTTTGAATGGACTTGTAAGGCGAAAGTGTTCTGAAAGGGTTGCCGAGGTCTAGGCTTTATATTTAGATTAATAAGATAAAGTAAGCAAGGAGAGTCGATATGCGAGTGGGTAATTTTGAAATGATACAGTAGATCATGATATTTGCGACGATTTTCTAATAACATTAAATGAAAATGATGGAGCTTTGCAGTATAGTTAGGCAAATTTCTATTAAGACCACATCTGTAACTTAAAATACTGTATTTTTAACCATGGAGATGTCTTCCTATCACAATCGGAGTATAATTTATGCTATAGGAATATTTAATTTAAATAATATTTTACCCGAATGCATTGTTTATGGCTGGGATGCGAAGACTTTTCTGATACAAAACTGTTATATTATCTTAGAAATTTCATTTAGTTAAATTTTTTTTGCATACAGGTTTTGAATATGGTAAACGGGATATCTAACTGTAATTATTTTTAGATAGAATTATATTTTTAATATCTGTTTATTCTAAGAAATGACTAAGATTTATTTGGGTGTCTTCGTATCTTCTACTTAATAATTTCATTTTGTTTACATGTTTTATATTGTAATTTTGGATTTGTCTTAATTTGTTCTTATTAGTTGTCTGAATTTTGGTAGTCATTCAAGTTTCAAGTTTTGTTTAGTCATACATATACATAGTTATCATGTTATCATTATGCTCTTAGCATGTGCTTCCAGAGTAAGCACACTGTCGGATGGCCGAATTTGATAGACATTCAATTTTTTTTTTTTAGATTGTATTTGAATGGTCATCTTTTCTTATTAAGTATTTGTTTTAAATTCAAATTTTTTTTTGTTAGACACCAATTTTTTTTTGGATTGTGTTTGAATGGTCATCTTTTCTCATTATTTGTTTTGAATTCAAGCTTTGTTTATTAAGTTATCATATTATTATATTGTGCACTTAGCATGTGCTTCCAGAGTAAGCACAGTGTCGGATGGCCGAATGTGATGAATTTCAATAATAGTTCTAATTTTAATGGTTTAATAGAAATTACTATTATGATATTTGATGACACTTGTCATATTTGTTTGTGAAATTGTCTGTCAACTTCATAGAAATGGCGTTGGCAACACTGACTAACTCCCTCCCTCCTTGATGTTGGTTGGTAAAGTAGTGGGGATAGACGGTTGGCGATGGCAGGGAGCGAAGGATTGGAGTCAGTCGGTCGTTGGGACGAGTACGGAATACAACTTAAAGTGTAGTCTTTATGTATATCAGTTTGTTAAATATTAAAGTGTAACGTGGAGTAATTATTACAGCCTATTTTACGAAAAGAAGTGAGTTTCTTTATAATAGCTAGCAGGTAGGTAGTAGGTAGGTAGGCAAACAAGTAGGCTTACCCACCGTAATGGTAGATTGAGACCTAGGAAAACAAAGGAATGAATTCTAAGTAAGTGTGTAGGTCCCCATAGTAGGTAATAATCCACTAGGTAGGTAGAGTACCCTGCTCAACACGTAGACACAAAAATTTACGGGCCGCAAATCAGTTCGTACCGTGGTCCATGTACGCGTGAGACACAATCTGTTCCCAACTCAGCTTAAAGCCGCTCCTTGAAGTGTAGTGACGCTGATTTTCATGTGGAACCAGTGAGTGGCTTCTTGACAGAGTCTTCCTTGGATTTTTCAGACGCCGAAGATCTAGTCCAGTTGCTTAGTATGAAAACGACATTCGTACGGTAATAGATAGCCCGGTTTGAGGCATATAGGGATATGGGTAGGGTTACAGAGTCGCCGTCCATCTCAGTCGTAAAAATAATTAATTTGCTTTAAATCTTTAACTTTTATTATTTTGCAACACAACAACTAATCAATCTCAAGTCACTGACACAAATGTCAAAAAACAATAATTTTTACCCATCGACCTAGCTGGGTAAAAAGTGGCAAAAATCGGTAGCGTTTTTAGCGTTTATAACCAACTCGAACCGGGGTGAAAACTGTTCAAAACGATCACAGTGATCACTTTTCCTTTCGAACCGAACATGGGTTGAAAACGAAAATTTCGTTATTTTCGTTTTTACCACGTGACTCGAACAGGCCATACAGAGAGAGTGATGCACAAACACAGAGTACAGTTCGGCCAGCGTAACTTGGCGGGTCAGAAGCTAGCCGTTTGGCCAATCTTCCATCAGTCATTGGCCATTTACGATCAAACAGCTCACTTCAGACTCGCCAAGTTACGGCTGCCGAACTGTACATCACCACAGATTAGTGTCACTGATGCTATGACATGACACTGACTGATGCATGCGTTAGCATGAGCATGCTCTAAAATCTGTGATATCTGGCAATTTTCCTCCACCTTGTTAGAATTCTTACCTAATCTTCTTTCATAGATCTAAAAAAATACCGTTTTTTTGGGTTTAAAACTTTATAAAGGCGAAGGCGATATAGGCTACATACTCTGGATACAATAAAATAAGGTGACTTTTACGCCACTTTTCATTGCATCACATTTTTGGCCACTTGAACCGTTTTGGTTGGGCCAGTCTAGAATTCCAGACCTGGCAACACTGCTTGATGCCTTGATTTGATGGCTGTTTGATGGCGATTGGCGTCTCTTCTGTTTTGCTTTCGGTGAAATTCGGCCTCAATCTCAACTGCTTTCTCCTGTTTGTTTGGATTGTTGCTGTTCTCTCCTACGAAAAACTTACAAATCCTACAATGTGGTTTATTACTTCAGATCATGACCAACGAGTTCTGTACATATTTCCACCTAAAAATGAAATTACAATCGGCCGAAGCCCGGATCCACAGATATGCGATTTTGCTATCCAGGATGATCCATCCATCAGCAGAAAACATGCTACTTTGGTGGCTCTCGAAGATGGATTATTTCTAACAGATCTTGGTTCTAGATATGGTACGTTCATCAACGATTCCGCCAAATTACAGGTAAACACTAAAGTTAAACTAGCGAGTACCGACGTGATAAAGTTTGGTAAAATGAACAGCGTGTGGAAAGTTAACCAGATAAGTTTCATTACATGTACATCGACTTTAAAAGGTGAGAACCTACAAAACATGAAACAGAATCTTCTGAAACTGGGAGGTGTGCTAAAGAACGACTGGGAAGATTCCTGTGATTATCTCACCATGCCCGCTATCACACTAACAATCAAAGTGGTGCTAGCTCTTGTGCAAGGATCACACATTGTCACAACAGAGTTTTGGAGTAAATGTGTTGAAGCCATCAGTAACAAATTGGCTTTACCAGATCCAAAAAAATACTCACCAAAAATATTAGAGTCAACCCTGAATAAAGATATTGTATCATTCCTACCCAACAAAAATAGATCGCAGTTATTTGCAGGCAAAAAATTCATATTTTTCTCGAAAAAGCAGTTTGATATGTATAAAACTGTTTTGATGAAAAGTTCAGCAACTCCATTATTGTTGAGTGAATCTCAATTTACTAAAGCAACCCTATGTGATGAGGGAATTGTAGTGATTCAGTACAACTTCACTTCTACAAGTCAAGAAACTGAAGCGCAAAAAACCCTAATAACTGAAATTATTAGTTACCTGAAATCCCAAGGGAAGAGAGTTGTAGCTGATGCAGAAATTGGATTGGCAATTTTATATTGTTCAACAAACAAATATTGCAATCCTGGATTCAGCTTCCCATCTGAAGTGGTTAAACAAGCACCAGCTCAATCAAGCAATAAGATTTTAGCTCAGGAAACTCAGGATCAAGGTCTTAAGAAAAGTGACAAACCTCATGTTGTTATCAATGAAAGCCTAACTAATGATGAAAATACATCGAAAAGAAAGTTGAATGATATCAATGATGATGATGAGCCTACATCAAATGCCAATAAGAAAATGGCCAGAGACATCGCAAAAGCAAATGAGAGTACTAAAAGGAAGCACGCAGAAGATGAGGACAGCTCGGTGAATCCTGCTAAAAAGGCTGCAGTTGACCAAGATGATGATTTCTTCAATTTCATCACACCTGCTTCTAAAAATGGCACTAACGATACTGCGGGTAAACTGAACCTGGCTATGCCCCAGAAAAGAAAAGCTGATGTTGATGCGGATGAAGATTTGTTTAACTTTGTTCAAGGAGAGGGTACTGAAACTGCTCCTAAGCGCAGTATGTTTGAAGAAAATAAAACAGTGGAAACAAAGAATGTCAAAACTGAGAAAAATATTTCTGCCGAGGACATTGCAGCAATGAGGGGTGCAAAGCTTGAAGAACTAAACAAAGATAATCTGAACTTCATTAAATCCAACAATATAAAAAGAGAAAAAGAAGATGATGAACTTGATGAGAAAATGAATCAACTGGATTTAGGTTCTATTGTAGTGACAATCAAGAAAGAATTGATTATCAAAAAAGAGCCACTTGAAATTGAGGCACAAGACACAAAAGGTAAGAACTTCAAGAAGTTTAAGAAAGTGTGGCCATTGAAAATGCAGGTGACAATAATTCCTAAATCTTCTATGAGCATGCACTCCATAACTGTTGATGCCAATTTACAAGACTCTATGATGGCTGTAGCATAACATCTAACCTTGATTTTATAATAAAAATGTGTAAGTTATGATAATTATTGTTAGTTGCAACATGTGTGTTCTTTTATAAAAAGTTCATTTTTATAGGAGTTTGATTATTAACATTATGTTTCAGAATAAATAAACATTGACTTTAAAAAAGGGTTTTATTACATGTTTAAGATATAAAATATTTAAGATACACTTAAAAAGTAATTAATCTGAATCAATTGCTTCATTGACAGGATCATTTCCTTCACTTTCATTATCACTGAAACAAAAAAAATATTATTAATTTGGTGAGAACGGAGTAGGCCTTAACCCAGCAGCGAGTGGGAAAAAAATGCTCATAATAATAATTAAATACAGGAATAAAGTCTGTAAATACCTTATATCCATGCCTTCCAATTTAACCAGACGGACTGTACCATCTGGGTTGACTCTCACTTTGGCATTAGATACAGTTGTCAGCTCATCTTCCACAACCCTGAAGTTTTTGGGTTTCTTAGAAAACAGTTTTGGTGGTTTTATTGTATCTGAAGATCCTGAAATTTAATAGTAGAAAATTCAATGAACTCCCTCTAGACATAGACATCCTCTCAAATAGATTTGTGTTTATACTTACTTAGAGTTATGTACAACGGCAAAGACATGGAAAGAGGTAGTTTTATTGAAATAGATCTTATATTGGCTTCTCCACCTGGATATTTTGATTGTATTTGGTTCACAAAAGACAGTATATTTTCCCTAAGCTCCTCTTGAGGCATGCCAGTATGGCCTATGAGCAGTGTGGAAGTGTCACCTTCACTCACTTGAAGCATTGCTGTGCGCAAACCAGTGGCAATATCTTTTTTCAAGTCCACCTCATTCTTGATTCGCACTGGAATCAGCATGTTGTGTTTTTTGAAGAACATCTTTCCCAGTATGTGGGAGACATGACTAAGCACTCGGGTGTCAACCATGATCATGTCATGTTGTGTAAGCAATCTTCGTTTTAACTCAAACTGGTCATACTCTACTTTCAACTGTCGCACAGGTAACACAGTTTTTACCTGGGGATAAAAATTTAATTAAATGTAATTGACTATAATGTAAGGAGGCATAAAAGGGTCTAAAATACCTCTGTAACGCCTGATTTTCTTAGAAGTTCTTCCCAGCGGTCTACTGTAGGTTCATGGTCAATTTTTTTCCCCTTTTTAATATCAGGGGTTACAAGGCATACCTCTCCAGTTGAGGCCACTGTGCTGTGTGCCAGAACGCTAAAAAGATAAAACAATATGATGTAATTATTACCAATAAACAGTGTGGGCAATTAAGTTAAATAACCTTTCCGGCATTCTGGTAATAACTCTATACTCACAATTTTATATTTCCCCTGGAGTTTTGAATTTTTATGCAGCGAATTTCTGCGAATATTGGTTGTTCATCGTCAAATAAAACGTTAGTCTTTTTGTGGTGTGCTGCTAATTGCTGTAGGGCACCGATGCTAGAATCCACCAAATTTTCAGTGATGTATTTGGATGGCATCACATAGTTACATTTCTTCTCAACTTTATTTATTTTATCCACCACTGAATGTTTCGAGGCTGCGAGTTGAGGTTCATTGTGTGGGGTTTTATCAATTACTTTTTTAGCTGTCTTTGTCGACTTTTTTCCTATTTTTACAGTATTGTTTTTCGGAACCTTTAGAGTTGTTCCTTTTTTAGCAGAAACCATTGTAGTTTTATCTTCAGTTCAGAAAGTAGCAGAAATAAACACAAATTCCGAAACAATTTTCACCGAATTTTACCGCTCCCCTAGAGACATAACCTGAAAACAAAACACACCACACAGCACTACCACACGCACGCTGCACAGTGTTGCTAGATTCAATTTTGAAAAACAGGAAGACGGGCGGCGGCAGAAAACAACAAGATTTGTATGGTAAGAGCTGCGGAGAAAACTGGATATTTTTTATTCTGTAATTAGTAATTACATAGTTTGAAAATAAAGTTATTTATTTATTTTACTATTGTACTTTTTGAACTATTCATAAATAAAGTGAAATATAAAACCACTTTAGCCGTTTTTACTTTATCTGCTAAAATAATAAAAAGTATCTTCACCAATGCACTCAAGGTTCAAGCAAGATAACAAAATGTAATAAATATGAGACTGAGACGTGGTCGCTAACTATAGGCCTCGTGCACAAGCTCAAAGTCGCGCAACGAGCTATGGAGAGAGCTATGCTGGGAGTTTCACTACGTGATAGAATCAGAAATGAGGATATCCGTAGAAGAACCAAGGTCACCGACATAGCTCGTAGAGTTAGTAAGTTGAAGTGGCAATGGGCAGGCCATATAGCTCGAAGAACCGACAACCGTTGGGGAATAAAGGTTCTCGAATGGCGACCACGAACCGGAAGACGAAGCGTTGGGCGCCCACCCACCAGATGGACCGACGACATTGTTAAGATCGCGGGAAGTCGATGGATGGAAGGGGCTCAGAATCGTTCTTCCTGGAAACGAGTAGGGGAGGCCTATGTCCAGCAGTGGACTTCTTCAGGCTGATAATGATGATGATGATGATGATGAATAAATACAAACTAAAGACGTTTATTTTAGAAGTATACCTACTAGAAGAAAGAAAGTAAATCCTTATATGCAAAACCAGTCAATATCATTATGGCACTTGCTTCGTTCTAGAATTTCTAGATCATTAATTATTAATAATTGCGGAAACGGAGAAGCAGTCGCAACTAACTAAATCTCCTGTAAAATCAGGAGATTTAGTAATAGTTGGCCACACCCCATGGACCATGGACCCACACCCGCACGTCGCACAGCGCAGGCGCGGTGATTGACATTGACTTTGATTGATTATAAGACATTCGATAGTCCGACATGATGGTTTTTTTTTTGGCGTCGCATGACTTGGTAGTTTGGCAGAATTGTGGCAAAGTCGCAGTAGCCAAAAAAGAAGAAGTGACTTGGTAGTTTATTCGTTTTCTGTCCTTTTGAGAAGTCACATAGTTTTTTGATTTTAATTGTTTTTCTGGTGTTATTTTGAGTTCTGTTTGTTGTGTAATTTCACTGGTAGTTTAACCAACATTACTTGAGGTGAGAGAGTTGAGGCTTAAAGTGTGAGCAGTTGGAATGAAAGTGTATTTACCTATGTGATATCCTGATTTGATCGAAAACGTTTCGGTTGGTTTAAAAAAACTGGCCTTCATGTTTTTTCAAAGCCTTGTTTAAGACTGACTCGACTCGACTAAAAAGTATATAAACTCGACTCTGGCAAAATTTATTTAAAATGGACAGATGCCATTCATTAAGAAGAAAAAGACTATTGACCAAAGAGTATAGCTATGGAGCTATTGACGATCCGAAATCTGAGCGTACGGCGCGTCAGAAAAAGCCGTCGGGGCGGCGCCGGCGTCGCAGTCGCGATACACGGTTCTGCTCATAGAGCAGCAAACACGCTTTTGCTTACCTACGCAATTCCGTGGTTCTGCTGTAGGTATGTAATGGAGGTGATTCCACTTGCAGACCGCGAGGTTCACGCATTAATTGATTATATCCCCATCTCTGTCTACCCATCCTATACTAAATGAGAGGGACAGTCGGCGCGTCGCAACACACGAGTCTGCTGTATTGAAAACTGGCTTTACTATCAACTATATAGCTGCTCTGTGTTGTTTCTATGGAGGTTGAAATAGTACATTGTGAGTGTTGAAAGTCACGTTTTTTGAGTCCCGAGACGGATTTGGCGCCAGAGCGTAGCGAGGGCGCCAATGGAGCTTGAGGGACTTAAAAGACTTTCACCCGAGGTAAACACTGTGCTTTTCATTACGAATACAAGGAAAGTAAAAATAAAAACAAGAAAGAAAAATTAGTGAAAATGAAGATTGAATTGCCGCCTTCCCGGTTTTTTTTTCTTTTTCTCTGGCGGGCCTTCGGCTTCGGCTCGCCAGCATTATTCAGCCATTATTTTCATTTTCATAATTTAAAAAAATGGTAAATTGTTTGCTCAAATCCATGTTATTTTAAAGAAATAGTTGAAGCTATATATTAATAAAGTAATTTAGAAGATATATTATTTATTCAATACTATCTTTATGTTATTTAAATTTAAATTTTACATTGCGCTCTAATTAGACTTTTTAAACTTCTTACCGTTGTAATGGGTTTCCAACCTACTTGCTGAATAAAAAGTTGGAATTTGGTTTACCAACCTCCTTGCAGTTAGAAAGACTTTAGAAAGTTGGAACATGGTTGAATAAAATAGAACTTGTTATTTTTTATAATTTGACATCTGTCAGTAGAAAGCGATTCTCCCTAGGGCTGAAAGTATTACTTTCAATTAGGCCCCTCAGGCAACTTCAGACCTACTTTCAGAGTATGAACAATGAAAACCCATTTTAATGGAGCTTGGAAGAAGGGAGAATGGAGGGAGGCAATAATGTACGACCCGTTAATGCACAGCAGGATAATGTACACACCGTTATTATGATGCCAGGGTTTGGATTAACGGGGCGTACAATAAAAGGTCGCGAAATAACATAAATAAAAATGTATGGAGGAGATAAATATGGAGATGCTGTCACTTGCTGGAACTTTAAAAGTACGTTCAGACATATCGGAATCTACGCGTATTCAAACCGCTTAGTTCTAATTCGTAAATATGGAAAGGGTTCAGACAGGCGCGATGTGCGTGCGGGTTGAAGTATGGTTACTGCCGCTTCATTCAAATAATGAAAGCCGAAAATCCATAGAGGTGTCCCAGTGGCTCTCTGGGAGTGGCGACAGAAGTGAAAACTTGACCAATTCTAAATTCAAAATTAAAAAGCAAACTCTACACTACAGATACAGAGGTGTCAGCAGCGGTAACAGTGGCGCGAGTTAAATCCCAGGGTTTTTTTTCCCATCTCAAAAATGCCCAATGCTGACCAACAACAGACCTATTCACCAACAAAAACACACAGGCCCTTATTCCGAAACAGTGCTTGAGTCTGAGTCGAGCCTCAAGCATAGATTTTTTGACAGTTCTCCATTGAAAAATGTCAAAAATCAATGCTTGAGGCGCGGCTCAGACGCAAGCACTGTTTCAGATTCAGCCTTAGACTAAGTTATTGGACTTATTGGCCTACGTGGTTTATCTGCAATAGTGGTACCTTACCAGTAGGTAACAGTAGGTAATATTAGATTGTTACACAAGGGCAGTAAGGGAGCAAAACAAGATATTAAGGGGCCAGCGGAGGGAAAATTTTCATACAAACGGAATACCAAAATGATTTCTAATTTAGACAGATTTACACTATATTATTGTAATAATTGTATGTGTATTGTGTGTGCTGGCCCCTTAATCGGAAACCAATTAGCAAGGGCAGGATCTACGGCGCGGGTTGTAGGGGGCTAGAGTGTAGCAGCCGTAGACCCTTCGTTGTCTACGCCGTAGCACCGTAGACCAAGGATTTTATGCATAAATTCTTTGCCGTAGACCAATAACTTACGGAACTGTGACATTATGGCTTTACTACTGTTTTATGGTCTTCTCGATAACGATGCCTTTCTAACCTTAGTACCTACGTACTGTGTTACCTTCGTACGTAGTAGGTACATGTATGTTGGTAGGTACCCATGTGAATATATTTTATAATAATGCTCGCTCAACTAATTAACAAAAAAATGCATAATTTGAGCATTTACATGCAAAATGGCATAGTTATAAATCCATTCACCTAACTGTAAGCTAGTTCGCATAGGAAACCAAACCACGTGCCTGAGAGCCGTTGGGCAAAAGACATGCATTATTAACTTCAGGTAGTATAGCCAAACCCGCGTTAGTAAACCGCAAGTATTATGATTTACTTCCTAGGGTTCGGTTCTTATTCATTTATTTGTTATAAATAGGAACGCCAGTAACGTTATGTAGGTATGGTTACAATTTTTAATTCAATTCAATATTTTTATTTCAGAAAAGAGCCAATTTGTTGGTATCACACAGAAATATATAGATAGATAAGCAACTCTTTATTTATTACAATGACACACAAGGTAAGTAAAATCTTAAAAAACTAATAAATGGCAATTACAATCATTTATTACCTTATTTATTTAAAACTTTAAACACAAACTTATGTGCTAGGAGGACTTAATGCTAAGAGCATTTTCTACCAGTGTTCCTGGGCGTGCAAAAAGATGGTGTGGCGTGTTTTAACATCTATTACATAATACAAATATAACTACTGATATGTTGGATTTTGTTGTCTACTATTATAATATGTTTGATGAACCCCATAACGTGCATAAACTCACGGTATAAATCAAATCGTCGCTTCAATAAAGCGCAAACGCATTTTGAATTTACTCTACCGCAGCACAATTACAGGCTTCAGGCCCTGGCTGTGTTCCAAAAAGAACACCTGTGTGAAAACACATTTTGTGGCCACTTGCCGACTTCGCCACACTTTTGATAAAAGGCTTTGCCTTTTTTGAGAGGGTCCGCCGCCGTAGGTACTTAAGTACCTGTTTTATTTAAATTTATAGTTCAACTCTACCTGTGCTAAAACGTTCAAGCAAGATCCCACGCCTTCTTGCATGATTTTTCTCAAATAACGTTTTTCGATGTATAGGCGACATAAGTCTTATCTATTATCTATTGTAATTTTAGTGATATCATTTATACTAATATAATTATTTGGTTTGATGAATATGCTAAGTGCTATCGCAAGTCTTGTGGATCGTTAAAAATGTCTGAGCGTTCCACGCTAAGCTACACCTATTATAGTATTATCTTATCTGTGGCTACACCAAACTGGCTGTTTCATAGTTACCGTCGAATTTTCTTGAAGACGTCAATAGTCTTTGGAGGATTATCGTTAGATAACGACTCATACGAATGTACCTATTTTTCTTTTAGACAGTTTCCACACCACACACCGCGACAATTCCAGTTCAATAACAAAGACCGAGTTATTTCTTTAGAACAAGTTATTTCTTTAAAACTAAGTTAAAGCAAAATTGCTCATCAGCTTGCTTGGCTAGATTGTAATATTATTAGGATACCGCATAGACGTGGTGTACACTAATTTAGTAAAAAAAAAAAGGCCCCGACACGCGACGCGTACAGTCAAAAAATACGACTGTCACACTTCATAATCTGCAAGCACCATTTTCAAAAGCAGTGCCAGAGACAGAGTCAGACAGAGCTTGTGGTAAGCCTATATAGGTCTCCTAGTTATCTAGGTGTCTATTAATCACTGCAAAGCGAAACTTCGGAATTGCATTAGCAATCTATCTACGTCAACTGATGAGTTAAACAGTAGGTACCTATGCTATCTTATTTGCTATTCATCTTGTCTCCTTCAAACAGAATTGAACCATAAAGTTTGCCAACTTATTTTTGGCCAAGAAAAAGCGGGATCAACTTGTTTGGAGTCGCGTCTGTGATTATTTATGTAGTTTACGTAGATGTTACTATAGGTAATTTGCCTTATTTTACCTTTGTAATGTATGTATGTATATATATGTAGGTATAGGTGTCCTCGCTTCAATTTAGTGGTAGGTGCGGTGCGGGCTTTAAATGTGTCTCCTCAACACATCTCCACCTTCTTGCAGGGTTCTTTTTTATGGTATATAATAATAATAATAAATACTGTGGACAATCTACACAACACTATCTAGCCCCAAACCACAGAACATAAAATAACCCAAACTTAGCAGAGCTTTTACCACCCCATAGTAAAAGCTCTGCTTAGTATAGTAACTATGCATATTTTTTCGTAAATACAATATTTAATACAAACATACATATAGTAGACAATTTACACAGCACTGTCTTGCCCCAAACTAAGCAGAGTTTGTACTATGGGAACCAGATAGCGGATATGCATTTTTTTTTTTGTAAATACATACTTAGAATACAATAATAACACCCAGAGAGAGAACAAACATCTACGTTCACCATAAAAGTTTTAGTTCTCGGTGGGGATCGAACCCACGCCCTCCATCTCAGAAGACAGAGCCTCCCAACTAAGTTAATACGAGCGCTTAATGATGTTTTACAGCATAAAAGTCTCGTCATGCAAAAATAACACTTTGAAATATACACAGTAAGTACCTACCTTAGTAGTTTACTCGTGTATTGGAAGGATACCCAGGTATCCAGGTCAGAGCTTAAGTTACCAAAACTAAACAGTACATTATTATGTTAAACTTCAAGCTGAAACATAAGCAAATGCCAGTGTTCCTGTGATATCGGGTGCTATTAAAGCATTTTCTTGCTGTAGTTAGCTATAGCAAGAAAGTTCTCCATGAGCACCAATAACAAATAAACAATAATAATACTTACCTTTTTTTTGGATGAGGACTTATAGTTCATGCATTTCACGAAGACGCGTCAATTAGAGCATTTTGGATCTTATTACAACCAGATAAATATCACTGGATGCGTCTTCGTGAAATGCATGAATGAACTATATATTATTTTTCATTGCTCATACTCTGAAAGTAGGTCTGAAGTTGCCTGAGGGGCCTAATTGAAAGTAAAACTTTCAGCCCTAGGGAGAATCGCTTTCTACTGACAGCTGTCAAATTATAAAAAAAAACAAGTTATATTTTATTCAACCATGTTCCTACTTTCTAAAGTCTTTCTAACTGCAAGGAGGTTATTAAACCAAATTCCAACTTTTTATTCAGCAAGTAGGATGGAAACCCATTACAACGGTAAAATGTTTAAAAGGTCTAATTAGAGCGCAATGTAAAATTTAAATTTAAATAACATAAAGATAGTATTCAATAAATAATATATCTTCTAAATTACTTTATTAATATATAGCTTCAACTATTTCTTTAAAATAACATAGATGTCCTCCAGAAGTCCCTCAAGCTCCATTGGCGCGCTCGCTACGCTCTGGCGCCAAACACGTCTCGGGACTCAAAAAACGTGACTTTCAACACTCAGGTAACAATGTACTATTAAATTCTTACATACAACAGATTAAACATTATTTACATTAACTATTATTATAAGATTAAGATGATTAAAATAAAAAATAAATAATAATGCGCAGCGCATAAGCATTGCTAGTCAGCGTGGCAATGCCGCCAGCGTCTTGAGGACGCTTCCGTCTGATACTGATTTGGATCAGTTGAGCTATCTCTAGATCGTTTGTTCGTTTAATTGTAAGTTTCTTTATGTAAATAAAGTAATCATGACAAAAATAAATCCAAATACTTATCTTATGAATACTTACCTAATACATTGAACATTGCTACAAGACCCGATTAAAACTGAGTTTTTGGTTTCGGGTCTTGTAGCAATGTTTCTGATGTCAATGTTTTTTTTTAAAATACGGTGGGAGAGGAATATCGCCACCATATTTTTTTAAATGATTAATCCTACTTCCCCTTGCCCTCTGGCAAGATGGGAACGACTGTGAACCCTGCATGAAAAAGGCCGAAAATTGGGCTAATTGGCACATCTTGGACGAACCTTGTATTAAATAGCGGTTTTTTTTTATTCAACTAGCTGGTGGAAAAAAACCCATTTAAGTAGTAAATATCGCCTATAAAAAAGCATGGCCTCGTAGGTCACGCACGTCAGTAAATTGCCCTATACGATCGATGCACTGCCATCAACTTGAGATGTTCAGCCTCACGTCCAGTAATTTCACCGGCAACCACACCCTTCAAACAGAAACACAGCAATGCTGCATAACGGCAGAAATAGGCATCGAAGAAAAAGTCGTTCAATCACATACCAGCATCTTGATTTTCATCAATCTGTGATGCCAGTTGAAATATGAACGCCATTATTGAAGCACCTATAAAAAAGTTAGAACAAGCATTAGTCTGACGTATAGTTTCTACGATAATAGCATTAGATACAGCTTGTCCATCGATATTTATCTTTGTTACCTCTAAGAAGGAACTCTTAGCTTACAGATATACATAACCGAGTTTACGGCGGTACATCTCTCTGATCTCCAAAATGATGTTTATGACATGTACGTCCATAGGTGCTTACTTTCCACATCGGATAAATGGAACTGAAGAATCGATGGGTCTCGGACCGAAATATTACCACGGATTAGAGTAGTGACGTTTCCGCCTTTCGAACTTCTCCGTTTATTTTCCGGGATTTCATGGGAGTGGATTAGCTGAAAGCTGTAAGCTTTGGAATTGGATTAGTGATTTAGAAAACATCCAGAAACTAACCGCATCGGAATGCACTGTAAGACTGCAAAACATTTCTAACTAAAAGAAATGGTTCGTGATGAAACTATGCAAGCAATTTCAGAAATTATCACGTTTTTATTTCTATTTTTATAGAAGGGTCTTATCATATTAATATTATAATGAGGAAAGATTTGCATTTTTGTATGTTTGTAACGAATAAACTCAAAAACCACTGGAACGATTTCAAAACTTCTTTCTCCATTGAAATTCTATATTATCCCTTAGTACAGACAATATTTATTACTAGCGACCCGCTCTGGCTTCGCACGGGTGTAATTTAAAAATGAAAAATTTGAAGTGGCTTTGAATTTTTTCACCCTTGCGAATCCGAGGCGATTCGTTAGTTTATTAAAAGGCCGTAGAACTACTAATTTAACCTGGGTATTCCAGAATGATCCGGCTTTTCAAACTTTATATGATTTTTTCCACCGTGCAGCCCTATATAGACGGCCGTCTTTACGACCGAAGCCCGAAGGGGTTGTACGATGCTCCGAATAAATGTGCTCTATTAGTATAGTATAGGTGTAGCCGGGAAACTGTCGAAGTCGGCTTTATGTGGTTTACAACATGAGTAATGAAACATTTAACAATACGTAACTGGAACGTAAGGACAATGGGTCATACTAGCAGAATTACCTACCACAAGATCTGTCTGGCTCTGCGTCTGGCTCTGGTTTTGAGTCTGTGTGAGTGTTGACTAAATAAATCGTTCGTCAAAACGTCACACACACACAGTATAATACACTGCATGGTGAGCACTCATCACAGACTCAAAACCATAGCCAGAGACAGATTCAGACAATCTACAATACTATGATTATTTTCGTTGATGCTAAGCTTGACAGGTAACCTACCTACCTAGTTAACATAACATAATCTTTGGTAGTATGCAAACTTACCTCATCAAAAAAACGATGTTAAAAAACATCTTGTGTTGTCTGTTGTATTACCGTACGTAATTATTCGTAAATTAAATGATCAAACCAGTCTTTAGCTTTACACAGGTGACAATGTTCTCACAGACAATTCCAAACACGGAGAACAGGCCGACGGCGACGGGGCGTCCCGAGTTGCGGTCGAGAGCACACGAGTACCTAGTACGTAGTAGCTAATACAGTGACACACGCTCACAACCAGAAGCTCAGCTTTATACGAGTAGCATTTTTAAAATGTGTGCCTCAGATCTTAGTACTAATATTATACTAGCCTCTCAGCTCAGTTGGTAGTAGCTCGGCCTTCTGCGCCGTAGGTCAAGGAATCGACCCCCTCCGAGAACAAATATTTGTGCGCAAATGTTTGTTCTCTGTATGGGTGTTAAATTGTATTCTAAGTCTATATTTACAAAAAAAGTATGTTAGTATTATATCAGCTATCTGGTTCCCATAGCTCTGCTTAATTTGGGGCTAAATAGTGTTGTGTGGATTGTCCACAATATTTATTTATTTAAATACCTGCGGTAGTTAAGGTACTCTTTATAAAATATCCGTCACTCAGGTGAGATTGCGGTCAAGCGTTGCAGCCTGTAAATTTTATAAAAAACATGCACCCGTTTATGAGATATTAATAATGTAAGCATCAAGAATCAAGAAATAATTATATTTATTCAAATCAATCATGTTCCTACTAGTCTTATTCAGTCACACTTTATTTATCATTGTTTTTTGATGTTGCTGATGCGATACTGTTTCTCTCTCATTCCAGTGGGTATATAGGTGTACAAGCTCAGCCGGCTAGCATACCCCCGGGAATTCTGCGCTTCGCTAACGTACTGTCGACTTACTATCGACCATTTCGCCGATTTTATTCATCAACTATTCACAACTATCTTCCAAATAAACATGAACATTGTACCTGGATGCCTGGATGTATATGCCAAGTTTTTCATCTAGTTCGTTTCCGTAGTAAGTAAGTGTAAGTGCATCTCGGCAATGTGCTGGGTGGTAGTATTTGTGCATAATTTAGTACAAACACGTAGCTGCAAACAACTAATGAAATACAATGTTTGCTGTAAGTTGCCACTTTCAGTAATGGCAATACAAAAACCTAATAGAAAACGAGAACCGATATTTCACCACACAAAGTATCGTCGAGTCGAAGATAAGTTTGAAATATTGAAAGAAGCTGCCAATATACTATTAGATTCTTTGTAACGTGTCGTCCAAATCCCCAATGAATCGGTAGATACACTACCTGCCGAAGTACCTACTAAAACTCTACTTTATGTTCTGCCAAATAGGTACGCTTTCGTGCTTTATATGGAGTCAAGGGAATAAGTTGAGATTATATCGTATATAGTGCTGTATTCTGATAAATGTAAAAACAACGTGACAAATGGCCAAACGCTGGAGGAGGCAAAGCTATTTCACGGACCGTCTTGGAACGTTTCTGACATCTTTACAAGATATGCAAAGTGAACAGTGCGACCGACACACTCACATACAGGAAATATCTTTTATTTCGTGGTCTTATACTATCTCTTATACGCTGGCTGGAGCTATAAGTCTAGGTCTTGGATGATTCTAATCTTTAAACAAAACACGTCTTTATTATCTCTAACCTAGCTACCAAAGTAATACTAATGATACGCAGCAGATGTAAAAATAAATTTTAAACTTATGTTGTGTTAGGTACGAAAGCAAAATCTAGAGAATCTAGGTTATTAGGTTACAATCATTGTTTTCAATACCTCGTGAATAAAATTAATACCTGGAGCAACGTGATGCAAGAAGTAACGGATCCACAAAAAATCATGGTTAACTTTGCAATTATTGTAGATCAAATAAGTTATCCTTGATGCGTCAGATGTAATTTCATCAATCAGCAATTATTAGCCTATAGACAGGCATCCTACGTTTTTTTCTTCCGACTCGTGGCTGCCAGCATTCGAGAATCTTTGCTCACCAACAACAGTTGTCCACGAAAAAGGCTGAGCACTAATAACGTCAAATAGCGATCTATACAGGGTTATTCATTATTAGCTGCAAACACTCAGGAATTAGGTTCAACAAATGAAATAAAAAATATTTATGAAATGATTTTTTTTAAGTTTTGTTATGAAAATCCCGAGAAAATCGATAAAGGAATCATTGGCGCCTGACCTATTTTGACCTTTGATCCGCGCCCGCGTGCCGTGAGTGACACTCTGCGTTCAGTCACCGCCTGGGTGGGTCATCGTCCTGTTCTCCATGGCAATCATTATGCAATAGCCGTAAAAAATTAATAAAAATAAAATTTTGATACAAAAACTTGAAAATTTTTGACGTGATAACGTCTTATAAATCGATGGAGCCGGCTGCACGCACGAAAAAACATGACTCATGCGTCGTTACGTCGTTTCGTCGTTCCATTTACCTGAGCCCGAGCCCGGGTCGGGTAATGGGTAAGGGTAAATGAGGGTAAGGGTAAGGGTTCGGTCGGGTTCCGGGTCCGGGTCCGAGAGTTCGAGTCCGAGTCCGAGTCCGAGTCCGAGTCCGAGTCCGAGTCCGAGTCCGAGTCCGAGTCCGAGTCCGAGTCCGAGTCCGAGTCCGAGTCCGAGTCCGAGTCCGAGTCCGAGTCCGAGTCCGAGTCCGAGTCCGAGTCCGAGTCCGAGTCCGAGTCTGAGTCCGCGAGTCCGCGAGTCCGCGAGTCCTCGAGTCCGCGAGTCCGAGTCGGGTCCGGGTCCGGAAAAATGCAATCATTCCATCAGTATTTTCTTATGACGTTATCACGTTCAACTATCGTCAGTAAGCCGACTTTACAGACAACCGATTTTTTTTTTATCAAATTTAAAAAAAAAAAATTCATAAATATTTTTTAATTCCTGAGTATTTGCAGCTAATAATGAATAACCCTGTATATTACTAATTCGTTTATTGAATGTTTTGGCATTGGCTTCTTTTGCCTCGTTTAAAATAAGCCAATCGATCATTGCTCCCGTCCCGGGGATACCGCCCTGGGAACTTTATTGTAGCGAGCTTACCCACACATCCGTTGATTTACCTAAATATCAGATAGGCTGAGGTATTGGTTTATGTTTCACACATTTTGGGCTGTACTATTATAACCACTAACCTTGTTCTTAGCTAACCAATAAATCCACACCAAACCCAACTAAATATCTAATAATATAGTAGTGTAAAATTAACCTTGTAGCGCGAGCATTCTTAGCAACTTGTAAAAACTCACTTTTAAAGTTTATAGTATGTATGCAAACATAAAAAATCTAAAGTAGCGATTTGCTCTCGGTTGCAGAGAGACAATGTTTTATTCAGAGGATAAGACTGGCCTTTGTTACTTGGTAGGAACTCAAATATATTATTAAGGACAAGGTAATCACTCTGTTTGCCGGGAAAATACAGTGTATACAATGAAAAAATGTCTTCAGCGGCTGCGGAAAATGTATCTTACATTATTAATGAGTGTGCACGAAACTAAAATACCTACAGAATGCGAGCAAATTGTTTCGGAGTATACGCCCGCATAGAAGAGCGCGGTTATTACAAGTAGGTACGGGGTCTTGGCTTCGTCGCTCTTAAAAGCGGGACCTGTTACAAATTTAACACTTTCCGGCTGGCTTTTAGCTAGCTTTAGCTTTTTGCGATAGATAAGGGCGCGCTACGGGCGATCTTGCTTGCATTTAGCAATTCGTTGTTTTATAATGTCATTCAAGCGCTTTAGTTAGTTTTGCGTGGTTTTACTCACGCTAGTGGTGCTGTTGAATTATGAGATTTAAAATTAAATTCCATTCGTGTTTGAAACACTAATTTCTTCAAATTATAAACAGAAATATAACTAGGTTGGTGCTTGTAAGAATGAAAATGTTAAGAGTACAGACTTGTGAGCCCAGCTAATGGATTTATGCCGCCTGTGGTAAGGGGCACTTTCCGTCGCCTCTACGCTTTGCCCCAAGGCATAGCGTATGCCTTTGAAAGCCACAATCACATTCGGAATTTTGCAAGCATTTGAATTTCAAAGGTTTTCTTAAAGCAGGAAAACAGAAGAATCACTATGATAATGTTTCTAAACTTACCTGTTCTCTTCATAAAAGTATGTAAGTCGTTCAATATTTTTTTTATTTAAATTAGGGTTAATTTCACTTCACTCATACTCATAATAAATCAATAGAATGCCGTAGGTACCTACTCTAGAGATTGTAGATAATTGCTTTTGACTGACTTGCTTTCTCATTAGTCTCATGTGATCATGAATCTCTAGCAGAATAATGATGCTTGGGCTTGTTAAAAATGTATAATGAAATTTTATTTATGCATGAGCTTTCTCTAGATCGTTTTCAATGGTCTGGTGATAGCTCATTAATTTTCTTAGCAGCTTACACTAAGTTTTAAGTTCATTTACCTTAAACACACGGTAGGTAGCATCGGCTAAGATATTACTTACCTACTTACTATTATGCAAACGTACAAAAAGGAACATTTCTAGTACCTTTGTAAGATGGCATTTGCAACACAAGGCATTGCTTAAAATGTTCCATTTTCAAATTACTTTTTCAATCCATGCAGAACTCGAACTCTTTGGTGGAACAATACTTTTTCTTATGAAAGAAAATATTCCTATGTACATATTTATCTTAGACAATTTAGATCTAAATTGTCTAAGATATTTATTGACCACCAAAATTATAAAATAAAAGGATTTTTAGTAAATAATTATTTTTCTATGATAAACATTACATTTTGTCGTGCCTATAAATGGTTTGTTTACCTCGCATGAATCGTGTATTATAATTATTTACTTACCTTGGTTGTAAGTAGCTATTAGAATGCACTATCAGTGCATTCTAATAGCGTATATATAATACGTGCGAGCTACGCTCGCACGGACGCCAAATGTATCTTGTACCGCAATAGCTCATTTTCTTCCTTAGTGTCATAATCTAATCTTCTATCACTATGCTGCTCATAATAAGTGACTCACTCAAAAACGTAGGTAACATACTTTATTGAAATCCAATGCGCACATAACCCCAAAGAGGCATACCACAATCTGTGGTGTGGATCAAACGACGGGATTGGTTTCCACTCTACCGCAGTTTTATTGGCTCTATTATTCAATATGATTGCTTTATGTAAAACTTGGTAGGTAATCAAATCTTGTGAGACTCGAGGAGTCTTGAGGAGTGTCCGGGCAGACGTCACGTCGTGAACTTTATTTAATTTCCTGATTGCGCAAACGAAAACTAGAGGGAAACGAACCGCGCACCCACAGCCAACAGCTGGGTAATGTTGTTTGAACTCGCTCCGAGCTGGCAATTTAATATTATAGTATTTTTATTTGAATTTCTGGCCTCCAGCTTATAATAGCTATCGTTCGTTATGCTATGCAGTTTTTCAATGAGGTGAAACAAAAAATACTTCCGCATACCTACATGCTGAATAGATCGCCATATCTCTGGTGCTGTATGGGTAGCATTTAACGGAGGTAGGTAAATATTTATAAATAGATAATAAATTCTTTAAGTTATAGCATCAATAAAATTGTTTTTAATAATATCACGTAAAACTGAATTTCTCTCTCACTAAAACTGAAAAACATAATATCACGAAAAAGATTTTCAACAGCAGGCAATATAATAAACAAAGTATAAAAAGTTCATTCCCTAAAACTGAATTTGTGATAAAAGTTTTTTTTACGCCATCTAGTGTTATGTAGGTAGGTACTCTTTGATTGTAACCTCATTACAAATGTACCTACTGAATAAAAGACTTGTCTAAAGATTGAAAGTTACCATGCGTATTTCTATTGTTTTAACATAATTTGTATATTATGCGTTTACTTCAATAATTATGTTTATGATTTATGATTTGACCTACTGAAATTATTCCGCTGTGATAATTCACAGCGCCTAATGGCCATACTATTTATACAGTAGCAGTTGGTAACCGAGCTTCGCTCGGAATTTTTTTCGTTAATTTGTATTTTTAAGAAATCATAAGAGTCATATTATCATTTTGACTGGTTTATTCTTACTGACCAACTCCATCTGGTGGACATGCTTGCAGTTAGTTGCTCACAATCGTCAATAGATGGCAGCAGCAGTCATATATTCAGTTTATGTTTAATTATTGAACTCGGAAAGAAATAATAATTTTCTTAAAATGAATCCTAGCTAGATCAATTTATCGCCCCTGAAAACCCCTGTATACTAAATTTCATGAACATCGTTGGTGCAGTTTCCGAGATCCTAAATATATATATATATAATTATATATACAAGATTTTCTCGTTTAAAGGTATAAGATAATAATTGGAATCCTGAAGTTCAAGTTTAAATCAATCAGTGTACGTACATTCATCAGTAGGTCCTATAATACGAACTGGGGAAAGTGATATGGATACGGTTGAGGTTTGAAACTATTCGATTACAATCTTGAATCTCACTACTGAATGGTCTACTTAAGTGTTATGAATACTAAATGATTGAAATAAGGAGCCTTTGAGGAAGCAGACAGAACTTTGTATAGTCTGTTTCCGAACCAATTTATGTAGACGCTGTCCGACTCAAATTAATTTCACTTGCACCAGTTCGAATGGGCTTTGATTGTGTCACTTGAATGCTTTCAATTAGGGATTTGGGTAATGAACTCGGCAATACTTAATCCCTTGCCCCGGAAATGGAATTGGTAATTATTTATTGCTCTTTGATGCGTTAAGCACAGGGTGGCGTAAAAAGCCCCCATGATGAAGTCCATTATTTTATTACGAATTGCAGATTAAATAAAAATGGCAGGTACATCGTTTGATTTCAATGGTAATAAATAATATCTACATTTATCTTTGTTACTAGGTCATCTAGGCATAGTCAAACTTGTCTATGAAAGGTAGTAGTATATGTAGTAGTAGAGCTCTTTTTGAAGGGCTCGTCTGGGGAAGTACTACCACCATACCTACATATTTCTGCTATGAAGCAGCATTGCTGTGTTTCAGTTTAAAGGGTGTGGGTGCCGGTGAAATTACTGGCACGTGAGACTGAACATCTGCTATGCGTCAAGGTAATGGACGTATAGGGCAGTGCATCGTAGAGCACGTTCCTGACGCACGTGACCTACGAGGCAATGCTTTGTTACCACTTGTCATCAGGTGGGCCCTACGCTAGTTCCATTAGCTAGTTGTATAAAAAAATAGAATTCGTTGTTTTAACGCTTTTGTTGATAAACTTTATCAAAGGTTTAGTTAAAAATGCATTCAAGTGCTGGAGTGGTGTTGGACATGGCAATTGGCAGGGAGTGAGAGGCAGCAAACGGAATAATTAATCTGTCATGAGGTGTCTGCGCTCATTCGAGCTCGTCCACAGCTTGTCCGGACGCGAACACTCAGCGTCGACACGCGGACTGAACACTAAATAAAAATAGAAGCAAAATCGCGGATATAACTTCCAGTGTTCATTGCATACCATAAAAGGTTTATACCTTTTCACAAAAATTTACTACTGCTAACGTATAGACTAATTAGAAAGAATATTAGTTGGTACTCACGCTAATAATGATTCTTTTTGCGTCCTCTTCCACGGGCAACGGAATCCAAATCTTAATTTTAATCTAAAGCTTACCGTAAACGAAGAGATTTCTACAGGATCCATTAATCCAAATCCGATCCATCGAAACTCGGAGCCTGCTGCAGTTAAATTTAGCTGGTTTTATTTGTGATTCGGGCTGGAGTTGGAGCAAAGTTTAGCAAATGGATCTCTTCCATTTTGGTGAACAGCGCCAAATGGGTGTATAACTAAACCGAGAGCTCGGCTTATCGGTATATCGATGAATATTCTTATGAATAGGAACGTTGATAAAATATTGACCATCCATTTAAGCCTTGCGTACATCTAAGCGATCTGCGATAATGATCAGTGGAATGCTGTCAAATACGATGGCGATACCTATTTGACAGCATTTCACTGATTGCCATCGCCTAGATCTGCGCAGGCCTTTACACCACTAGCGGTATGTGCTCTATGAATAGCCTCACAGTGGCTGGTATTAGCTATACCTTTTGTCCTTGTGAATTCCATTCCAGCAAGGACTAATATTAATACCCATGTGGAAAAACTAATTTATTATTTGACTCCCCAAAGAATTGGTTTCCACTCTCTTGTAGCATTATTTGAAATTATGATCACGAAGCAGTAGACGAGCTGCATAAATGATGATGATATCATCATTTGCAGCTTTGCATAAGCCCTCACACGCCATTGTTGTCAGTTTTGATCTTATTGCATCCAGGATTTTTCTGTAAACAAAGATAGAAAGAAAAATAGTTTATTTCCGAAGTAATCAAAACTCGCACTTAGGTACAATTTATTTTAACTTAAATACTTATAGGACATAATAATATGACGCCGTATTATGATACTACGTAACATACTCTTTGTAGAACCCACTTATTTTTATGCCAAAGATGTCACTAACTGAAACAAAAGGAAGAGAACATTTTTGTTATGTATTTTTAAAACAAACAAAGCCATTGCATGGATTCCGTACCGTTATCCCCGCAGGTAAAATATTTTGCCAACTTTGAAACTTTTGCCTATGTGATCGTGATCTGATACTACGAAAACTTTCACAAATGTTGTTATGATAACTTACTGATGTAACTTTAGCAAACATTTGCTAGTAATCATACACCCGAGAGAAGTATCAAAATTAAGTAAGTATTTTCATGATAAGGATTATGTTGGCGTCTATTCTTGTACCTACCTACGACGTAAGTATAGATAAAAATAAATGAATATTGTAGACAATCCACACAACACTATCTAGCCAAAAATAGAAATAGATGAGAGAAACCGAAACCGGAAAGAAAGGCACTCGCTATAATCAAGACATCGTCATATAAAACCACGTGAAAGTGCCACTAAGTAATATTATTTTTCAAATCTCTAATCCTAAGAGCAAGCAAAATGCACTCTCGCCGCGAAAAACTTTCAACAGATTTTCCAGCTTTATATTGCAACGGGCAAAGATTTAAATTATAACTAATTATTTTTAAATGTTTTTATACCAAATTGAGTCATTAAAACGCTTTGTAAATACCCTGATTATACAATGGGTATAATGCAATGACTAATGAAGGAGAAATAAGAAAATACAAGATAAAGCTCTCTACGTTTTATTATCTCTAGAAAATTTGCTTTTTTTGTCATATATCTATATATTATCATATCATTGTGTTCGTGGAGAAGATAAAACAAAATTCATTCCTACTAGAAAATCATTATGAATAAACCTGCAGGGCTACCACGATCTCCATATGGTTATGGCTATGGCTGTCAAATTGTGTATATAAGACTTTCACCCGAGGTAAACACTGTGCTTTTTATTACGAATACAAGGAAAGTAAAAATAAAAACATGAAAGAAAAATTAGTGAAAATGAAGATTGAATTGCCGCCTTCCTGGTTTTTTTTTTCTTTTTCTCTGGCGGGCCTTCGGCTTCGGCTTGCCAGCATTATTCAGCCATTATTTTCATTTTCATAATTTAAAAAATGGTAAATTGTTTGCACAAATCTATGTTATTTTAAATAAATAGTTGAAGCTTAATCAAGTAATTTAGAAGATACATTATTTATTTAATACTATCTCTATGTTATTTAAATTTAATTTTTACATTGCGCTCTAATATACTTTTTAAACTTCTTACCGTTGTAATGGGTTTCCAACCTACTTGCTGAATAAAAAGTTGGAATTTGGTTCAACAACCTCCTTGCAGTTAGAAAGACTTAAGAAAGTTGGAACATGGTTGAATAAAATAGAACTTATTTTTTTTATAATTTGACAGCTGTCAGTAGAAAGCGATTCTCCCTAGAGCCTGAGGGACCTAATTGAAAGTATTACTTTCAATTAGGCCCCTCAGGCAACTTCAGACCTACTTTCAGAGTATGAGCAATGAAAAATTAATATTTATTCACAAGGATCACTTTGAAAAGCTTTCTAGGAGTCAGTCTTCATAATGTCGTCTTAATTTTATTTTCAATTATTACTGATATTAAGATTGGTTTACAAGTAATCTTATTTTTTGCGTTGGGGTAGAACACCATTCAAATCAGATAAAAATGTTATTATTATTCAGCTGCAACACACATGTTCATTTCATTTCATTCGTCTCACATAAAATATTAACTCTAACTTTGACTGAAGTAGCTGTACTTATAAATAAATTAGGTAGAATGTTACATTAGATGATGTACTCGTACATTATACGAAATTCATTTATACTTCGTTTGGCACAAGTGGCTCATAATAAATCTCTAATTAAATCTCTTTGAGTTTACGTCGGTTGCTAGTGGCGTTGTGTCGGTCATAAAAGCACACATACCTACTGGTAATATAGTGAGTTAAACAATGGTTCTCATGCAAAATGCAAAGGCGAGCCACCATGCGCCCCGGGCCGAACACCCAGCCAGCGAGAAAACCGAGGCTACCTACCGCTCTACTAAACAAACGCACAATACTCTTTTGCTTGTTGAATTTTAATGAACTTGAAGAAATTCTAAACACATCATACCGCAGCACAACCGGCTGCTATTTTTACTACTTTCGTGAGTATATTAGAAACAGCAATCATAAGGTTTACGAGCAAAAAACAGGATATGTAATGGAAAGTGCAAAACATGTGAGCACAAAAGGAAATGTCAATTTTGCGTGCGGGCGGAGATAATACGAGTCCGTGTAATGATAAAAGCTCAGGGATGAGAAGAGTAGGCGGTCGCCGCCGGCAGCGCCCATGGGCGGTGCGTGCCGGTGTCTTCTTACAAAGATTTGTTTGATAAAATTGGTAGCGTGGGTGAAATTCTACAGTTTATTGGAATATCGTACACGTTCACTGAAGCGGGTATAATTAATTTGGTTGTTACAGCTCGTAAACATGAAACTTGATATAGTGGGGAAAGTTGTACAGCTGATGCAGCTGTCATAAAACTTGTGATGCTTGCTCGGCCGTGTCTCCGGGCGACACACAGCGGCGCAGTATTTTTATCGTGCATTATGTTAACTTGCTCATTCCTATGTTATGCAAGTAAAAACATTTTAAACGTTTTACAATATTTTGAAATTTATTTTATTGCGAATGTTAGTTATTCGCTAACAGACCTTCAACAAGGCTCACTAATGATTAGGTTCACTCACGTACGTGTTATAAACGTGGCCAAAGTTTGCGGAGGTAGGAACAAACAATGTAGGTATTTTGTCATTGCGGGAGCCAGACGTGAACTTACTCTACAACTAGGAACGTGACTGACGTACACCTATAGAAAACGGGATGAAAGAAAACGCAATCGACTTTTATTGTCACTGACACCCACGTTAACCCGAATCAGGGGTGTCTTTCTGATAAAAAAATCTATAGCTTTCCTTATCAGTTTTACATAAAGCTGTTTTTGCCGAGTTAAACGAAGTTATTTTATTAATGTTTCTAAAGTTAAACAAACGTATAAATATACCTCAAATCGACGTTAGTCATAATAAAATAAAGGGGAAGAAAATATGAGGAAAATAAGTAGCCAAGAGCTATTTCTACAACGTGTATCAAAATATGTGTACTATCCTGAAGGGGGGTGAATTTCCACCCCCCGGAGAACAACTTTTGTTCAACGACTTTTCGAACTTCGATTGGTATCTCTGAAAAAAACTGCAACGAAGTTTCAACATTAACAGCTGACTTTACAAAGTGACAACCCTAAACTCAGCTATAGAGGTAGTAGGTAGTAGTAGTAGACCTACAGAGGTAGTAGGTCAAGGGGTCAAGGGATTACAAGGATAGGGTTGTCAATTCATTTAGGCATTATGAAATTAAATATTTTTGTATGGGAAACTGAAAATAGGAATTTTTAATTATCTCCCCTCCACAACTGATCACCATTGTGGTCTGAAACCCCCCACCTTCGCATAGTACACATATTTAGATACACCTTGTATAACTGGTTCGGAGAACAAATATGTTATTTTGTGTTCGTGTTCTTATATTGTATTCTAAGTATGTATTTACAAAAAAAGGTATATACTTATTATATCAGCTATCTGGATCCCATTCAAGCTCTGCTAAACTTGGGGCTAGAAAGCGTTGTGTGGATTGGCCACAATATTAAAAAATAAGTAAAAAAAATAGTCTATAGCGACCACTCGTATGATACCGGTACTCGTAGTTAGGTATCTCGAATGGTCAAATTACCTACGCTCAGTCATGTAATTATCCAGCTGGAATATAACCGCAAAGCTAAATTATGCAGGCGGCCAGCCACAGACAGATTGTATGCTATATTTGTGTATATTGTATTATCATATTGCGGTAAAAATTTAAAGGAAGGTTAATTGATAATCTAGGTTATATTATCAATTAACCTTCCTTATTTAGAATGCATAACAAAATGTATATAAATACCTACTGAGAGGAAGGTATTATAAAGGTAACTACAAAAGTCGGTATACGAACATAAGTTCAAAGTTCACTTCTTTTCACCAGTTCATTTTTGATCAGAGTTTGAACATTATTTGTGCATACAATATAGTAGAGTATAGTTTTACTTGTGTTATAATCATCGGCAAGCTGAAGATGCCCTAGCCTTTACTAAAACCAAGAAAATTTTATTTTCATGATCAAATTGTTTTTCTGACTGTACGAAATTGTAGTTTGGCAAATAAAACTATATAAGTATATAAGAAATACGTACTCATGTTTGCTAGTAACCAACTTCACAAAACATACATACACATACTCGTACATCTATATTCTCCCGCTCTCCAAGTCCCATCCCCTCGACTTGTTAAGAGCGAACTTTCTACTTGAACCCACAAATACATTCGTCCCGTTGAGCCTTTTCATTTGAAGCAAAACGTCAAGCTGGCAATAATCACTTGGTTGGGAATAAGCCGCAAATAAAATAAATTCCGCAATCTCAGGCGTCCCGCTGTTTGTCCCCTCGGTTTGTGAAGTTACAAGTTTTTCGAACATTTTTTTTCCTATTTTTTGTTGCGTGCGGCTGACTGAAACTTTTTGTCTGTAGTAGCTTTATATGCATCTTTGTTATAAACTATAATTGGTAAACCGTTCCACCTATAACAATTTCACATGTTGCTGAAATTTAATTACAAGCTTAACCAATTAAGTTTTACTAGCCATAAGACCTTACCGTACGCGTATCATATTCTATTCAAAGCCAAATTCTATCGTCGTCATAGTGTATGTACAAAGGAATTAATTAGATAGCCATGATAAAGTTTTTCCATTAAAGGGGACCTCTCAGCACCGACAAAGTAGACTATTCATAACTTTACTGCCATTTCGTGCGGCTCCAAAACTTATTGTTTAAGGAATTAAGGGCTAATTACTTGACTAAATTTTCAAGACAACCTTTTTAAATGTTTCTTCTTGGAACTTTTAGAACCCACTCGTCTAACCGAGCTATGTTCTCAGTTTCTTTATCTATATTTCTGTAGGTAGTCAAATCAAATAACGTACGTGCATAGCAAATTACGCATGTACGTATCAACGTTTCTTGTGACCTGATGACCAAGACCATCTTTCCATTATTTCAATATAATTATAAAGCAAACATTCTAAACAAAATATTTTTAAGCTGAAATCGATCTGAAAAAAAAGAAAATGTTATTCTCAGCAGATATAAAAACTATCTTCATACCTCTGAGCAAATGTGCCAATTCCAGTAGTTGTTACAAGTTCCCTGAATTATTAGTTGGAGCCGCGGCTATATTTATCGTTCACGTGACGTGACTGAAATATTGGAGTTCTTCCACTGCTCTTTCCACAAGTGTAAACGGAACGGAAAACTGAAACTTTCGGTGTCTTCAAGGCTTCAGTTTTCTAAAACGAGGCGACCATTTTATGGCAGTCGTAATAAAACAATTAACGTAATCAAACCAATTCATTGCAACCCATATTATTAATTAGGTCATCTATTAAAGGGTGTAGACAAAAGCGGAGTACTGGGCGGTCAGGGTAAAAGGTTTTGTTCGTTATTTTCCCCCTCTATACTTCTTCAGTGGTGCGTTTTCTGACATAGTTATGCACGGCATGCACCCTGTATCCCGTTTTATAAACCTAGTTCAGGCAGTAGACTCACAACACAGGTTTTCATGATAGTTTATACTCATGTTGTAATAAATAAATTCGCCACCTCGTTCTGTGCTGATAAATTAAGAAGCTACCTTGATATCTAATAATATCTACCTAAACTAAGCGTACTGCCACAAAATATTGCTTAATAAATCGAACTCTTAATCTCGTGAATTTACAATTTGATCAATCGGCGGAAACTAGAAACGAAATAAATCGAACAAGAAACTAGTACCATCGCTTTTATGTGATAGAAAGTATAGCTTAGCGGACTTATACGGACTTTTATTTATGTTTGAACCGCAACCTCTCAGTAGGCACTTTGTAGAGCTATAGTATGTAGCAAGTCTTGGATATCTTGTCCTAGACTGGACAAGATATCCAAGACTTGCTACATAGTAACCTAGTTTTGTGACACGCGAGCGAGCTATGTATGATTGACGTAAAAGAAACATTTTATACTTAAAAATTTGGGCAGACGGTCTTATAATGTTCAATCGCATTTGCAGCCTGTAATGCCAACTCAAAAAATGTATGCCAAAAGAATATTATTTTACACATCATAATATAGTGTGTTTTTTTTTCTACACTTTGAACATATTTTCGGGATACTCAATACCTATGCATAACCTTGTAATACAGCCGAACGTTCCAAACCGAAACTGTCACTGTAAATATTTAGAAACGAACAGCCCTACTTATGAACGCAATTTAAATTTAATCATTGCTTAAAGTTAGCCCTGTCACTGTTTGTCATTACCCAGTGGTAAGAGATGGCAATAGTTTAAGCACTGTTTATCTTTTGACATATTTTTATAAGTAAGGCCAGAAATCACAATGGAATACCCAAGTCATAATAGATTGATGAAGGCCAAGATGAAGGCTCATGAAATCTCTCTCAAGAGTTTGGAGTGATTGTAGGTGGCGCCTCGTTAGGTGATTGATTACTCAATGAAGCGAAACTTCGATAAATGCTCAATATTCATTTGATTAAAGTGCTGTGGTGTGTGTGCGTGTTTTAGAGGCATTGGTAAAACGGTCGGGTTTTATTGATCAGTCAATCATTTTTACGTACGGAATAATTAATTTGGCATCGAAAAACCAAACATAACGACTAACTTGGTATTCTACAGAGGATACGTTTATAACAGATTTTTAAGTGTAGCATGTAAGCGTGTTTCTTTTATAAGTAGATTAAATTGCAAAACCTTAGTGTCACATTTAGTCTGTTTCTGTACTGCCAATTATAAAAATAAGAAAAAAAAATATACTTAATAAACTATCGTTTAAAATTAAGGTTGTACCTTTAAAATCACAATTTTAACAGAGACCAGCATCTTGAATGAGTCTGCTGCCGAAAACAATTTCAGTATTTGTCCATTTTATTTAAAACCACAAAGTTCTTCGCCATCAACTCTTTTACTATAAAAGAAAAGGTACTTTGTGCATCTTGACACACAGAGAAGTGTTTAAAAAGCAGAGAAAGAGGCGTTTAGTAAACTGCAGTACACTTGTCGACACTCATAAGCTGTTTACACCAGCGCTGCCTCTTCTATCAAACCAGCGCAGGCTTTTTCAGTTTGCATTTATTAAACTCAACCAGCGTAATAAATCAGATTTATACTTCATGATATAACGTAGGTCTATTAATATTTCTCTAGTAACCAACGATTTGCAGATAGATTCACTTCTTCCTGTGTATTTTATTAGTACAATACCTATAATATTATTTTTAATAAAGAGCACTCACATTTTATTTATTATTACGCTTATAGATAAGTATGAGTATTATATATATAAGTATTTCAGTTATCCCGAAAAGAGTTTTTTATGTTTAAGAATGCAAAACATGTTTCGGAATTCTTTGATGCTATAATCTGATCAAGTTGTTTGTTTCTTTTAAGTTTCCTACGCATTTTATTCTATTCACAGCAAAGTCCATCGCAAAGCTAATATGAGAGAATTTAGTCGAGATGTTTCTAAAATCTGTTGTGTAGTTCATTTTTTCAGGTGTTTGGAGTGAACTTGAGATCTAAGACCACTTTTTTATCTAACTAGCTTTGAACAGCAGCTGCAGCTTCGAACGTTTTTATTATTTCTATATGACCGGTTTCGTCGTCATGTGTCAAGTATTGTGTGTATGTGTAGGTTGGTATATGGTATAATTTTCTTTGAAATTAAAAGTGTTTGTTTGAATTATAAAAATATGAAATATGTCAATCTAATTTTATTCGTAATTGGTCCAGTCGACGAAGCGTGCTTCACCATTTCACAAACATCGATCATCAACGCTAAATTGAGTAAAATAAAGCGCTGTGGTCTACCGCGTTTATTGCTTAGCTTTGGACTAAATTACTACATAGATCCTCGACCTCTTATTATAATTTAGTTTTGTTTGATCTTTTGTTTACAAATCGTAATGCATATTGTTTGTTGTGATTTCATTGCGCGCTGTACGCTGTGCTGTAAAATGTATCCCAGAATTATTTTGTCATCAATAAATTTATGTGGCTCTATGTATTATTAGGTCAAATATTAGGATATTATCGTAATAATCAAATCTGTTTTCAAAAAACATAATAACTCTGTACAATTTCTACGAATTCGTAGCTGTCCGTAGCAGGGACGCTACGACGTAGAGGAGTGCTATGCGGTACTACGCTTCCATTGGCTTTGAATTTTGTTGAACATTTTATTTTGCAAGGAATGAATTTGGTAGAAATACCACTTTGCATGATGTAGTGGATTAGAAAATACTTTTGCACCGTAGTATACATTCACACGTTCGCCCAGCAGTACAGTATAGTTAGTGTACAAATCACATCATGTAAAATATTAGGAATTAAAAAATAATATGCTGTATTCGGTGTTTTATTAATAACAGCTGTCATTCGCACAGCAGTTCAACCAGTGCAGTATGGAGTTGGAATTAAGACAAAGGAAAAACTTTTTGGTTGCGACTAGCAGTTACTTGCGGTCAAGGCGCCAGCTGTGCTCGGTACAAATTGCTAGCAGTATTGTTGTGATAACGAATAAAACTGTTCGTTTTGACACCGGCCACTTGTATTGTCTTGGAGAAAAGTCCTCCTCGTTTAGAGCAATCTACTCGAGACTCTTCACTTGAAACGGCGAAGCTTTTCCTGCTTGATATTATAACAGGCTCATTTGATCGTTAATTTCTGCTCCGAAATAAAATATAAATGGAATTGTATAACAGAAATGAAATATTATTAAAAACAATCGATTTTGTGCTTCCGTCTGGTACTCAGTTGAGCTATCTTTAGATCATTTGTAACGGTCTGCAGATAGCTCAACTGTTTCTTGTGTATTTTAAACATTTTGTAAAAATTTGTTTAACTGTAAGTTTCTTTGTTTAAACTAATGTATTTTAATTTAATTGGTGTTTGTTCTGTGTCTGGGAGCTGTATTTATACAAAACATTCAATTATTTTGTCAGTTATCTGGTTTCTATAGCACACAAGCTTCATTGCTTAACTTTTGGTTTAGTGCTAGATAGCGCTGCGTTAAAATGTCAAAAAAAATGTTGTTTATATTACTACTTAGTACTTATGTACGTTTTGATTTTATCTGCATACGTTTTGCTTTATTTTATAACTTGCGTACTTTAGTCCTGAGTCAAGATAGCAAGTAACATATTCACATCTACAAATTCATTCACAAACACATATCATTTTATATTCCAGACATATCTCATACAAAGCACCTCATTGAAGAAAATAAACATTCAGAACCAAAGGAATGGGGTATGAGTTCAGTTACTTTGACAAGATATCAAGCTTGCACAACCTAGAGAGCTCTAGTTTTCCTAAATGGGCTCAAAGCCGAACAGCTACTTCTTTTAATAACGCAGATGAGTGTGAAGGCACAGCTTGAAAAGAGATTGGCTGGCTCTTGAGTTCACGGGAAAGCTAAAATGGAAGTTTACTCACTTGTGTGCGTTGTGGTGATGTTGGGGTAACTGGAACATGTCGTACCTACTTATAAAACATTAATTTACTCAATTTTTCTGCATGTAACAGGTTACTTTTTCAGCTTGAGGACTTTCAAAAAAACTTTAAGGTTTAATAAAAACATAATAAATTAAAAGATAAAAGCCTGCGCATATCTAGGCGATGGCGATAGCGATCAGCTGAAAAACGACAGCGATATTTGATAACGTTTCAGCTAATCACCATCGCCATTCCACAAAACTGTACTTATATCCTAATCATTTTAAGTTTGCTTACGAGTTAATATTACTAATATACTTACTTAAAGCTCGAACACACCTAGTTTGCTGACGGTAGCGGTCAGTGAAACGCTGTCAAATATCGCTGTCAGATTTAAGATTTGACAGCGATATTTGACAGCGTTTCACTGTTCGCTACCGCCAGCGAACTAGGTGTGCGCAGGCCATAACTCGATCATACCTACCGATTAGTTAAAAGGTGTACCTACCAGCAGTAATTAATAATTATCCCATGTTAAACTCTCTTTCATCATAAAGTTCTATTTTAGAATCAGGCTTGCGTATTAAATTAAATTGTATTTAAAATAGAGTCACCCTAACTGTTCTCGTTCACGCTAGTTGTAGATATGCACGCAACTCTAGATGCTATATGGGTATCAAGCGAAAAGCCTTTCTGTGTCACCCCTCACTGCGACGAAGGCATCATGCCCTATATTCTCTATGAAAACTGTTTCACTGCTCATAGTCGCTAAGATATTTTTTAGATAAACTTTTGTTTTTTAAAACCTTCAGTCTGTAATACTTTCACGGAGTTGAGTTGCAAAAGTTGAATTGTTTAAATCTCACCATGGTTATATCCTATTTGAAATCATCTTAAAAATCATGAAGTCAAAGATAACAACTTTGTTGATTATTTATTTTGATGTCAGGGCTTTTTATTAATTAAAGAATTATTATATAGTTAACTTTTGGGACATCATAAAATCTTTATCTAGTTACACCTAATGGGCGCATTAATTTATATTTACAAATGCGAAGCCCACTCTATGACCATAAATAATTTTAAATTTGGAATATAGGGCATCTGGTACTCTATGAAATGCTCTCTAAGCAATTTCGGAAAAATTGCATCCTAATGGATTGAAAAAAGGTATCATTAAATCTATATCTAAATTGTTTTGTATGAAAATTACTATGCGTGAAAAAACACGGGATTCTACAAGTAGAGTATTCAATAAAAGAGGTTTCAGTTACAATACATTTAATTATTCGTGACAAATGATGACAATAAACTACATTACAATGTAAATGCTAATATAAGTTTGAGCTTATGAGTTCTCTCAATTCCTAGACCAGCCCAGCGATCCAACTTCCAAACATGAAACAGTCCATTATGAATCCTCGAAACATATATTTACAAATACATTATAAACACATAAACAAACATTTATCACGTGTCTTAATCTTAATAAACTTATTTGTTATGTACTAAACTATCGATTAAAATTGGCAACGTTAGAATTTCGTTTTCTTAAGTTAACATCAATTTAATGATATAAAATAATAACGTATGCATAATAACGTAATTCAGTTAACGCTTTCAATTTTATAACGAGGTAGAAAGAAAACAAAAAAATATTAGAATTGATACATCGATGTTTTTTGTTTCATGAAAATAAATAACTATAACATTGAACTATGAAAACAGTAATTAAGTTGAGGATGATATAATCATTACCACTATGTTCCATTAAAATCTTACCTAAGTGTTGTTTCTGAGTGAACACTGTACATTTATAAACGGAGACAATTACAATTATTGTAAAATACTTAGGTTGTGCGGTGTATAAAGGTTTCCTAGCCAATAACTGTTACTTTTAACTAGTTCAGTTTTAATCAATCGAAATGTTACTACAACCATCTACCGCCTAACTACAGTTCATAATTAACAATGCTTAAAAAATTTGACTATTCAGTCGGGTTCCTTAACACTATCGAATAATTTTAAAATGGTTTTCGTCAATCACACAAATTTTATTTTATAATCTGTATGTAGGTTAATGTGTCACAATAATGTTAAGACTCTTAACTTCTAAAATATTTTTAAACATCAAACTGACATGTTGAGGATTAAAAGCATATATCAAGATCATAAAATGGCTGGTTAAAATTATTTTCCTAAGCATATTTTTTAAATGACCATATAAAAGGAAGGAATTTAATTTCCGTTTTCACAACACTGTACATTTTTCACCCGAAACCGTTATAATAATGTCAGAAAAATATTTATATTCACCTATTTCTAGTATTATTGTGATGTAGTATTTGGATTTGAATTAAATTTTTAACAATACATGATACCTTATTAGTAATTATCTCGGCCTCAAAAATGAATGACAATCAAAAGACATTGATAATGTATTTGTTCTATTATGACGCGGCACATAATTCACACGTTATAATTTGAAATGAAATGTGTTTTTATTGTAAAAATACATGAATATAACAAAAAATTGGGATGGTTTAGTGACCTGGAACGCTATGTAAAAACATAAAATAAAACTGATCGGTAAAAAACTCCCGAAAACCCACCCATCTACCCTATCACACCTACATGCGTCAGTTCGTGTTGTGTCAATATGGTTGCATTTATAGGTGAAGAAGGGATGCTACCTATCCGACGCTGAATTTCAGCTGAACAATACAAGTGACGATGGACTCACGTAAGTATGTATTTTATTTATATATCTGATAATCTTTTATAAGAGGCGAGTAACGTTCAAATGTTCAAAAACTCAAATTGAATTCAAAATATCCAAACAGTTATTGTTTTTAATATTAACGTATTAATTAATTTCAGTAAAACAGAAAAAGAAAAGTTTCAATTTATAATGAGCGACGATGTTGCCGTCGCACTGCCTTGTCATGAAATATTCAATTTGTGAAGTTTTATGTGATCGTTAAAATGGAATACGTTTTATTTTGGGGTATAATTAATTATTATGCATTCTGTATAATAATTTAATATTTTTTATAATTTTTCTATACCATTCCCCATGTTATAATATAATCGTACCTATATTGAGAATATTTTTATACCTTCATGAATCAGAACTTTCGTGTAAATGTTTCATACTAATTAAAACTTAACATTTATTCGTAGCCTGGAATTTGAGGACGTAGCAACGTAATGGTTGCAGAGGATCAACACAATATATCATACATAAGCCTTATAATTACAGCTTACATACCTACTTACATTACATTACAAGCTTTAATTGATACCCATATAGATTTTTAAGAAGGACAAAGCAACGAAAGTTACAATGAAATTGAAATATAGGTGTATAGTTACGATATCAAAAGTTGGCACTAGAACCACAGTACTTAGGTAAAGATTACTAATTAGATAGTTTCTAATTCTCTTCTATCTACATGCTATTAAGAACTTTGGTTGATACATTTACTTCATTGATCGAGTATTCTAGTCAATTTGCCTATGAAATGTACCTTAATATAGACAGTAATTTTATATAAGATAAAGATACTCTGGTATTGCTATCTATTGATAACTAATAAAATAATAATATTAGATTATTTACCTATAGATAGTGCAATTCACGAAGACGCGCCCCTCGCGGGGTGCGGGGAGTTTGCTCCGAGCGGCAGTCGCGCACCGTAGTCTATTCATTGTAGTGTGCGTGTGCACTCATAGGTAATTAGTGTGTACCGATAACACTCAAACATTGACGGAAGCTTGCACACATATACTATAAACGGTTAGAACGGAATAGTGGGGCGCGCCTTCGTGGATTGCACTATCTATACTAGCCAAGATAGTTTTAATAATTCCAGTACTTTCACAATGTTGACTCATGTATTGGGTGAGGTTGTAGCTGACGTTGAATTGACGTTAGTTTTTATCAAATCATAAGTTTATTTCCAAAAAAAACAGAAAGTTTATGGTTTAACAATAAATAAGAGTTATGCGGGGCTCTGAAGAAAATAATTAAGTCTTTAGGTACCGATCGCAAAAATGCAACTAGTTTTAATACATTGACTCAAGGTCTTATAAATAGCCAATTGACGTGTGCTAAGATAGAATATTGATCCTATACTTACATTTTTTTTTATTCTACTAGCGTCTTAATTTATAAACCAATAATAAAAGCTGGATATTTTACAATATTACACAAGTAATCGTTCGTTGGTGACCCTCCATCGAGGCAAGCGTATTTTAAAACCTATTGTTAATTACGTCCCTCTCAAAGTCTATAGAACGGTAAAGGCACGGTCATGATGTGTATTGCACTTAGGGGATTACTTGTCCGTACAGACAGAGAGAAGAAATTCTTCTAAATGGTTCAAAACACGCTCTAAACTACGAGTCAAGTCGAGAAAAGCATTTCCAAGGCACATACTTTTAGAAAACATAGTATAGTGGTACAGAGAAAGACACACAAGTAGCTGAACCACGCGTCAGGGTAAGTTACGTCGGAGAGATCCTACGAGGACGAGCGACAGCTACCGTTGAAGCGTAGTCTACAGTCTACGACAAGAGATCATAACACCGAACCCACCCACACTTCCTAAACATCACATTATATGTGGGTACCAAAATTACACGTACCTACATACACAATGCCTATTATTATACATACACATAGTGATCGTGATATTAATAGGTAAAAATCTACATCGAAGCTCTTAAAGTTTATTAAATGTTTACCTGCACTTTATCACCGTTGTCACAGAGTCACAGAACACGTTCCACAAACACAACCACAACCACATTGGGTATCCACAGAGTAATAAAAAACACGAATCACTCGCGCACTTCGCCGTTAGCAATGGTCGGAATATGGTTTCCGTTAGTTTTTTCATGTAGGCGACAGGAGTGCACGAGGGGGTGTTGTCAGAAGACGGGATACCTCGGCGGCGGTGGCGGCGGCGCGCACGACAAGCTGAGGCAGGAGCCCGCGCCGCGGCACAGGTGGCGCGCCGCGTGCAGCAGCGTGGGCGGACGCGCGGGCGGCGGCGGCACCAGCACCGGCGACAGCGAGTCCTCGGTGTCGCGCTCGACCACCGCCGCGGACGGCGGGCGCTACACGTGCGTGCACGCGCCCGCCGACATGGGTCACCCGCCCGCCAAGATGTCCTCCGGCTCCGGCGACCAACAGTTGTCTGACAGCCAGCACCCCACCACCACCGTCAGGAACCCAATCAGCAGCGCCAGCACTATGTACACTTCGGCGTTTCCTGTATACATCAAACATTACAATACAACATTTTCGTAAAGTCAAATGCATCGATCAAATAATCGTGAAGAAGAGTGCTTAGTTAGGATCTAACCGAGTTGCTTGCGTATGCCTAGCGGCTGTCGACTGCGCCACAGTGAGTTGATAAGCGTGGGGTCGCCACGCGTTCGCCAGTCGCGATATCCTCTCCCCCTGGTATATTCGTTGTTGAATCTGCATAAAAAACAATAGATGAATATTGTGTGAATCAATCTTGAGGCTAGATGGATAACTAAATCACCTACTTGGTATTATGCTGTAGCTATATCACTCGGTTACTTGACTACCTACAAAAAATATCGCACCATGGCATCGCTTTTATTGAAAGAGCGAAACTGCCGAAGATGCTTTGATCACAAAATCTGGCGTGAAGCCAAGCCTTCAATGCTGAAGCTCGTTGCCCGTTCAACTCGGGCTTTGATACGGACTGTAGCAAAAAAGCGAAATTGAATTGTTGCCATATTCCGTCTTTAGAATATTTAACTGCGGATCGTGCAAAATATCTAAAAGTGTTTCATGCGAATGCAAATAATCGTAACTACCGTGATGACTTTACAATATGAATGAGAATACTCAAGCGGTTTGTATACGAGTTGAGGGACAAACATTGACTAATAAGGGAAATTAATTACTTGCAATTAAAACATTATCATCCCTTAAAATTGTTGAGTGCGATCGTATCGCTTATAACAATTCAATTTCGCAATAAAATAAAAAAGTTTCAGACACAGAGCCATATTTAGTAAATCTTAATAAAAATGTATTGAATTCATGTTTTGCACAATAAAATCGAATTGTAAATACGAATGCAGGTAGAAATAATTCGGGTTGAAATATGAATAAATCTATCTACCTCACGCAAACTGTCTGCACAACCTTTCTAATGTTACCCTATGTCTTCCTACTCGTACATACTAACTACTTATAGTTAAACGTGCAGAATATAAATAACTTTATTTGATCATCACGGTTACCATGCAGCGAATCTATCCTTCCATCGGACACAATTGATGGTTTATGATTTATTGCTTTCAAATCAGCTCCTACCTCAGAGAAAATATCATAATTCAAACTTTTTTTTATTTTACTTACATTAGTTACCCCGTCGCACCAGTTTTGTAGCAGATAATAAAATATACAACATGTACTTGACTTTTGAGTATAGTATAAACATGATAACATTATTCTAAAACAGTTTCTACGGTTACTATGATAAATTAGTTTAAATAAGATGATCGAACAAAAATATATGTCAGAGGTCTATTTTCTAGAAAATAGACCTCCTAGCCTGGCCATATTTAATATTTAAAAACCATTTACCTACTGTAAAAATCATTTTTGCTGACCAAAATGTTATCAATATCGTGTGGATTATTTTGCTCGAAAGTTTCCCAGCTCTATCATCAATATTGTCATAGATTTTCAAACATTAAAGCTAAACTGACTTTATAACCAGCTTTTGTTGGAATCCCTGCAACACCTGCGGCGTACCGTTACCTCGTTACATTAAATCAGCAATAACTACTTTACCTGTACAGATATGCAAGATAACATCGGTTTTCGGTATCGGTTAATCATCCCTATTTATGGTTTAAAATAACTTATAGAGCCATAACTTTCATTTAATGAATGTTCCTATCAACTGCACTGTTGTGTTCAAAACCTAGATAATGAAGTAGAAATATCATGCTTGTTTAATTTAAATTTTAAATGTTTTATACGAATCTTAGACCAATTTTAGTACCTACCTATAAAATAAAATAAAACCCTGTTTAGATAAGGGTGTTTGAACCACCCATAACTTCGATTGTTACTTTTATTAAAGTGAAGAACTACATAAAAATAAACAACAAATTTGTATTCATATGATAATGCCGTTGAATATTGTCTTATTCTTACGATAATACGGCCTACTTCTTATTCACCGCATTAGCTCTGTTGTTATTGGCATATAAACAATAAGCCAAATGGAATAGCGGTTGGTAAAATATGAAGATAATCTTACGGCACTTTGTATTTATGATTTATTCTTCCACAGGATTGTATTGTACCCGCGGTTATGCGGTTACGTTTAGCCCATTAGTATAGGTAGAGGGAATTATAATAATAAACGGAACGCACAATATGTTTTAGGCTAATTAAAAATTAATAAAGCCGGAAATAATGTATTCAATTCTCTATTTGAAACGGAAACCCCCTAGATGTATACAATGTTTGTTTTTGCTAAACTTTTTTGTAATTGTTTTCATTGTCTCTCTATTACGTAGAGATTTACTGCGAGCACATTCCTGGATCTGTTCTTTTACGCATTTCACACTTTTGGACAAGCATTTAAAACGAAATATTTTAGTAATTTTCAGACACAAACTAATACGGATGCGACATTTGTAGCCAACGATAAAAGATTAAAATTTATTGGCCTCGTTTTAATTTGATATCATTGGTCATTTTAATAATTATGCTCAATATATCACAGTAACGTTAAAACATGTGGTGCAGTAGGTTTTGTGCGGTGTACCTATTTAGTTTTTTCGATTTCCCGTAAAGAGAAAATCGGTTTTACATTGGTAGGTACTTATTGCTGAGACGCATGTGAGCATGATTTAATAAATAAAGGAGTAGTTACATAATTAACGTCCCTTATAACGAAAGTCGCGTCTGTATTTTGTGCTCTGAAACATTATATAAATATTTCAATCCCAACCAAGCACAGCTGGGGTTTCTCAGAACCTGAAAAAGAAAATGCATCCGTCTTTTTCCAAGACAGATTTTTCTCAATTTTTTTTTGAATAGATTCACGGAGAAGATTATGATATAGAATCCACAGAAAACCCAGCAGCATGTAATAAGGACCATACACACTATATGGCTATTTATTTGTCATATGACAAGTATTGTGGCATGATAAAACTTATCATGTTTTGTAGACTACAACCGTTTTCCTGTCAAATATTTCTTACGAATCATTTACTAGTTGTAGTTTACAAAATTCGCATTTTTGTAGAACCCTGATATATTAACTTGGCACTTCACGCAATTTGTGTTTTTTCCGGAACGGCAAGCCACAAATGAGGTTTATTCATTAGCGCGTTTTTATTTGTGGAAAGAGGAAACATCCATTACGTTGTTTTTCGAAGTGCCAAGTTTGTTAAACTATGTTTAAGGCTGGCCACAGATCAGCAACTAGACGCTACTTGATTTTGATGGCAATTCTAAAATTTGCAGTGTATCTGTCGAGTTTTGTTAAGTCGGGTGTGATTTTACTCAGACTTAGCAGTTCTTTTTTCAAAAATAGATTGCAAACAGTTATTATTCAGAATTTGGTTGCATTAAAAAAAAAAGCACGACGCGGCGAAAGTTTTCATATTATTTTAAAATTATAAATACCTAGGAATGAACTTTTCAAGTAACGACTCCTGCAATTCAATGTGTCTATCACTGCCGGACATTCAAAAGGTAGCGAAATATGTGATTGTAAATTAATTGCCATTGAAGTCAACGGAACCTTGCGCAGCACTATACGAGCCTTGATCCGCAATGACTGCACTGCTGGCTACGGTATGATGGCCTTGAGCTTAGCTTCATTAGGGTCTCGACCTTCAAGCTTAGTTATAATAGCAGCCCGTGCTGTCTCAGCCTTTATTTCAGCTTGTCCATCAAGGGCTGCCATGCTGATCATGCTGCACTGGCCAGGTCCAGACCTGTGTTACGCTGCCCTCACGGCCACCACAAGACAACAGCCAGCAACACAGTTATTATAGACCGAGGTTGTAATGTACTATTCTCCTGTTTTTGACTCGTGTCATCAGTAGGCCTAACACAATCTCTGTCTGGCTTTGTCTCTGGCTCTTCTCTGACTCTGGTTTTGAGTCTGTGTGAGTGCTCACCAGTGTATTATACTGTGCATGTGACGTTTTGACGTAGGATTTATTTAGTCAACACTCACACAGACTAAAAACCAGAGCCAGAAGAGGCAGAGCCAGAGGTTATGGTAGGCCTGCAGGTTGTGTGAGCTAGGCTGCGGCCAGCCTAGAACAATGGTGTTGGTAATAGGGGGTAGTAGGATAAAGTGATAGAGTACCTTCTGATTCCGCCGACGCCTGCGGGAGGCGCGGTGGAGTGCGGCACGCCCGGCGGCACCTGGGCGCCGCCTTGCACGCCACCCTGCACGCTGCCTTGCGGCGCGCTCACACAACACCCTGCACGAGCAAACACCTTCCTTTATTCCATACCTATCATCATCAGCCTTAATAACTCCATGCACCGTTGGACATCGGCCTCCCACATTTCTATATGTTTTTTGCTGGTAATTTAATATTTATTTATTTCATTTTTTTGAGTCATTTTCAAAATCTTTTCACTACTCAGGTTCGAAAGAGCAAGTGACATGACGAGAAGAAAAAGAAGTGCTGTTCTTTACCGTAGTCCTACATTTAGAGGGATTAAGTGCTCACAGGTGTCGGTGTTAAATTAAGAATGTGCGGCTGCTTATCCTCTTTGCCCTCTTACTCATACCACATTCACGAGAAGTGTTATTCTATGCCAGGACCACCATGGAACGAAAAAGTTTATTCAAGTAGAAGCCAAAAAATATTGGATGCGTCAATCATCCCGACGTTGTCATTGTTACTAACGATGACCATGATGCGCACACAATATACGACGTTCCTAATGACGCCTCAATGAGACCTACAATGTGCATTTTCCGATGCCGATAGTTTGATGCGATAGTTTAATAGTTTAGTTTTAGTTTTACCCGTCGAATGGTTTATTTATAACGACACGACTCATAAAAAAATCTACCAATAAAACAAACAAAGCAATGCTTCAGAGCAATAAATGTTTTTCCAGGTTTGGCATGGAAAAAATATGGTAATAAATTCATATTATTTTCTAACAGGTGCTTCAGCCAAACTCCACTCGCTCAACACCCTACCTAAACACAACGATAATAAGCTCCAAAAAACAAAGGGTTGGGCTGAGCGTGGAAGTTGTGCCAATGAAACATAAACATTAACTCAAAGCAGAGTTTGGACAACGGCGACGTATTGTGGCCGGTTGGTAGGCCACCTTGCCTCGGGACTAAAGCACAAGTCAAACAACGCTATTTGTTTCATAGCTCCTGATGATTGGCTGTATTCTCTAACCAGTTATAACTTCAGTGCTGGCCTAATTTTGATCCTTCTCCAATATCGGTGGTTCGTCGCGGCGGAATTGTAAGTACCTAATACATATCTATTAATATGTATCTTATGTATCCATTAATATGTATCTTCCTTTACATTATATCATTATAATAACGCATTTTTTTATTTGATTAATAAGCATTCATCTTAGTCAGATGCCACAAAAGTGTAACTCTTGCGTTTTCATGTTTAAAGTAAGCAGAAGTTTTCTCAACTAACGATATTAGCGATGTAACTCATTGTTGAGGTCACAATCCTGACCTCACGTATCACACAAACACAAAAAAGTTAAGACGAAAACGGGATTGGCAACCCTCGCTGTATAAGAAAAGGATTTTGCGGGATGTTTGATGTCATTTCGGACCGACACGAAGAATTTGCCATGTTATTAGTATTGGCGGCACTCTCAACACACGGACGATATGGACCCTCACTAGTTTGTTTAATAACATTCTTGGTAGAAAGGGATTAAATGCAGGCTGCGTCAAGCGATAAATGAAGGAAGAAGAGAATGGATACAAGGGAAGTAGGAGACAATGTCAACGCTTTTCAACGGCACTATAGTAGAACAGAGCGTCTGTTCTTCATTGTTATCATTCAAAACTGACTCAGTCAATAGAACACCGCATTTACTTTACTTGTATAGGCGTTTTTAATTTAAGCCACAAAGGGTAACTCTTTTACTCTCTCTTTTTTTTTGGTACAAAGAAAAATATTGAAGCAAGCATTAGTCCAAATGGATATTGGACCACTTTTTCACGCTGAGTTTTTTACGAGTGACAAAAATACCTAGAGCACTATATGAGCACTATCAGGAGAACAGAGCATCTGTTCTTCATAGCTATCATTAAAAACTGACTCACCCAATCACCTCACCTACACCTCATTTACTTTACTTGAATAAGCACTTATAATTTAACCATCAAAGTACAAAGAAAAAGATTGAAGCAAGCATTAGTCCAAATGAATATTGGACCACTTTTTCACGCTGAGTTTCTTAAGAGTTTCAAAAATACCTAGAGCTTCTATTACTAATCCGTGAAATGAAATGAATTATTTGCAAGATGTATGTGGTTCAATTAGGTTTTAAGGTATGTAAAAAAAAAGTGGCTCACATACTTCGTTGGAGACCGACATACAAAAGTATAATGATAGCTAATGTGAGTTGCGCAAAGTCGCGACACAATAACAGTTCGCTTATGTTATGAGCATCTTGTGGATATAACTAGTCGTTGGTTTAACGAACACTCAACCAGAATTGCCTGAAACTTATTTGCAGTCCAACCAATTGCGTCTGGAAGTGTTTGCGCTGATCCATTGGAGGCCAGCCTCTAGTGGACAATTAAAGTAGCGCAGGGTTTGTTCATTAATGCAGACAGATGCTGAGAGAATAATGGTTTTTATGAATATCTGCTGCAGTTACAACATCTTTGTACACTCAAATATGTACGATCTTCATAAAACAAAGTGCATAGTATTCACCGACACATTCATAAACAGTGTTGAGAGGTTACATTTCGATAAAAAACCACCAAGTCGAAATAAGCCCTTGCGTTTTTGTAACAAATGCAGAGTGGAAGCCCTTTTTTCGTCACTAATTGCATGTTCTTATATTACCTGTGTTTGTATCATGTTTTGTAACGTAAAATAAATATTTTCTATTTCTATAATAGTCACGTTATCATTATCACTCTCGTCTGTACCTGTAATTGCTTCGGCGCCATTAATGCTGTGTATTATAAATTAATAAACAGCACTCTTCATATTGGAAATTGGCACGTAGCAGGCCAAGACCTCTGCGCGGCAGAAAAAGGTCAACCATGTCAGGAACGTGTCACTACAATGCACTTCTCTGAGTCCATCACTTTGAGGCATACAGATTCAGCCTCACGTGCCAGTAATTTCAGTAGTAGTACTTACTAAGCTATAATTACTTCCGCGGACTCTTTCTCTCAACTATACTACCACAACATAGTATCGATAGAAACGTGTACTTCTAAATGAATTATGGTTATAGGACTCCGTAAATTAAGCTAGCAGCAGAGCCTTTGCGAGCTTAGTACCTACCGATTGATTTATATTGTTCGTGGTATAATTTAGAATCTCATATGACTGAGAAACTGGTACTGTCCGATTTACAGAACATGATTGTGGCTTTACTACCAAGAATAATGGAGTAGCTGACGTTTCGGACAAATTTCGCTTGGACAAAGTGTCCCAAATGACACTTTTGATTTTAATATTATTTTTACTGACGTTTCGGAAACCATCAAATTATTAATACTTTTGAGTACAGTCAGGTAAAATATGTTTAAGCAAAATATAATGTAATGTGATAAAGCTAATCAAATTGCTTTGCCAGCGTGTGGTGAAGTACTTATAAGTTAAAAAAAACAACAAGTCTCATTCACATAGCGTATATTTGGCATAAACCTATATCTTGTGTATGATCTCATAAAAATATATCAAAGATGTTTTTTAATTATTCTAAGACAGTAACGAGTATGTTTAAAAATCACAAATAATCAATAGCTAAAACAGACCTAAAATTATTACTTATTGTTTGTTTTCGACATCAGCAAGGCGTATTATTTATTAGTATTAATCATCTCCAAGACCTATTATCCAATGAAAAAACAGTAAACCTCTATAACAAGATAAATAAAAACATTAACCTAGAACAATCACAGTAATTTACACAACATTTGGCACAGTATTTTACCTAATAAAAACTTTAAAATTATCAATTTTCTTATATTCTTCTAATATTCTACCAAATCAACACTTTAAAATCATCTATTTACTATATTATCTTTTTAAATAAAACTTTTTTATCTTTGTTTTTTTTTCTATTTTTATATAACAAGGCGTTCTATGCATAATTCAATATTTATTTGTCCCTGCTCAAATTCAGTCAAAGTAATACTGAGGTGTTCATTGAAATCAATCGTGGATTTAGATTTTTTTTTACCCCCAAAAAACATTAAGAACAATATAAACTGCCAATAATTTCTTTCACTTCCACACTTTAACTTTAAATAAATAAATAAATAAATAAATAAATAAATAAATAAATAAATAAATAAATAAATAAATAAATAAATAAATAAATAAATAAATAAATAAATAAATAAATAAATAAATAAATAAATAAATAAATAAATAAATAAATAAATAAATAAATAAATAAATACATAAATACATAAATAAATAAATAAATAAATAAATAAATAAATAAATAAATAAATAAATAAATAAATAAATAAATAAATAAGTAAATAAATAAATAAATATATAAATAAATAAATAAATAAATAAATAAATCTATTTCGTCACCTTGCTATGCCGCCTCCGGCACCGCCGCGTCTCGGTAAAAACCTGACCGTACAATGCAGTTATTTTGAATGGTGTCCGAAACGTCAGTAAAAATAATATTAAAATCAAAAGTGTCATTTGGGACAACGTGTCCCAGCAAAATTTGTCCGAAACGTCAGCTACTCGAATAATGTAGGTATTTAGGACTAAATTTATGTATAGTGTGCATAATGTGCAAGTGTAATGTGGTTTACGGTATTCTGACTTGTATTTTTTGAAACAACGCGGTATTTACCATGATGAAATTTTGTTCAACCGTGATCATGCGGTGCATGCAACTGTGCAAAATTTAATCATGGTAAATATCCCGTTGTTTCATAAAAATATTGTTAAAAACCATGATAGTTTCAAAATATATATGCTGACCTTTGTTTGCCATTATTATACAAGATAATGCCAGGGACGAGTTATATGACGAGTGCTAATAATACGACCGCTGTGACATTTATTTATAAAAATATGTATTACCTTATTTATTTTGAGATAGAAGGGTCGGGTGTGTTGTACCTTAACCTACTAGCTTTAAATAAACTAAAATCTATTTCTTCTTTTTAGATATAAATTATTATGTAGGTATAGAAGGTCGATCCCATTTTTATTTACGTATATGAATAGAAGGTCGAGCGTACATCGGGGTAAGGAGATAAAAACAAGGATAGAAGAATAACGGAACAGATAATACCCTCATATCTACGAGTGAAGTGTGTGTTATGACTTATGAGTTACATTTTATTCTAATGTAGGGCCCTTTTATTATGCGCTGATCGATAACAATAACCGGTTTCCTTGCCAAATTGGAGGGGGAACTGGATAAAACGAAGTTATTTGCTGAAATCAATGAACATTGGACATTGGAGTGTGATATGAATACTTATTATGAATGTTATTCCTCATGGTATCCTAACAACCCTGCACGTGTCTCGATATGTCATGCCTAAATGGACGGGCATTAATTCCGAGAGTGGAGTGTGCTGTGATACGACTGACACTGACGCATCGCCATGGAAAATAATTGTCAATTTTGGTGGTTTATTGTGTATGGCTCAGAAGTACTATTTATTTCTTTTGAATAAATAGTAGTATGTTGGACCAAGGATTTTGTACATATATAGACAATTCTTTGTGATATAATAATGTCCAACTATTAAAGAAATGTCTGATGCAATATTTATACTTACAGTTTTTTACGCTATAGTTTTTTATATTATATTAATCTTTTAACAATTAGGCCACAGAAATATGCTGTAAGTGGACTCTTTTAGTCCTTTTGAAGGAACTACTGGGAGAAAATAGGCTCAGTTGTTCCTCCAAGAAAAAATGCTGAGTGAGCCTCAATTTTTTGCCACACGTACCTTTTTTCATCCGTCCTTTTTGTTGTCTAACACCCATGGGCACTGATGAAAGTAAACTTACCGACAAGTGCTGCGACAGCTGCTAGCCATGGGAGTGCGGTGCAGCTGCGTGCCATGTCAGCAAGGCATGCCGCGCGGCGCGGGCCGCGTCATCACCGCGGCAGCGACATGCCGCGCGTACTGCCGATACCCCTCGCTGCCACTTCTTCAATCTTGGAACAAAACATTTTTTTACATAATAATACGCTTGCGTTTGACCGCAATCTCATCTGCTGGTAAGTGATGATGCGGTCAAAGGTGTAGTACCACTACGCCTATTTATTGTACATTTTACCTACAAGCTAACATTTTATTCTATGAAAATAAAAAACTAAAACATAGATTTAGTTTTTACTATTATCAACGTTAATCTACGGTTTTCTTCAACTTAATAAAGCTTGCAGGAAATAAAAACCAATATGAAAGCAAACCAAACATTTATTTCGGTGTACAATTATACTATCATCGCCCTTATATGGTAAAGTTAATTTATATGGAAATCGTACCACCCTAAGTCATGTTTTTAGTCCGAGTCACGACAAGCATATGATCCTAAGAAAATACACGTGCCTACTACCAGCACAGCCCTGTATTTCATTTATTTATTTTAGTCAAAAGTCTTCTAGTTCAATGTTTCGCTTATTTTTGGCAAAATATTGAAGTAAGTAATACTGACAAAGGCTATTTTTAGAAATCATGATACCTACTGTATTTTACTATGTGTACAGTTTATCATAGGATCAAAATTTGCTTTGATACGACAGGTATATAGGTGAGTCTCACTATAGTTAGGGAGGCGAATAGGGGAATTTTCGGAAATACTCGAGCGTGGCAGTTTAAGATATGAGAGATACCTTAGACCTAATAGAAAAACCTTGTAAAGTATTTAGCTCTATATGTAGTGACGCGCGCCTAGGATAGACGATCAGATTAGTAAAAAAAAATGGATAGTCTGAAATACTCGAGCGCGTCAGATTTAGATATTGGGGGTCGATTTTAGTGTTTAAAGACTAAATTTAACTAATCTGACGATAAGTCCTTGACGCCGCCGAGTTATAGGGTCGCGAACTTGTAAAAAAAAAACGTTAATCCGGCATTCTCGAGCGCGATTTTATTTTTTTTTATTTTGAAGAATATAATCTAAAACTTACTAAAAATACAAAATCTGCCGGTTTCCGCATGACCGGAAGTGTGGAGGAGCCATTTCGTCTTCCTAGGAACGCGTTACGGCATATAAGTCGCGAACGATACATTTTACAAAAAAAAAGTTTAAACGTTGGTTGTATTTATCGCTTTATTGTCATTCTTAAATTCCCCATTTTATCAAGGAGAAAGAAAGGAAAAAAAGAAACCAAAAAACCTTTTTCGGTCAGATTAAGAGAACCCACCCACATTTTTGTCAGATTAAAAAAATATGCTTTCAGGATACCGAGATAAACCTCCCCTATGAAAATCTGACGCGCTCGAGTATTTCAAAAAAACTTTTTTTTTTTGCATTTTCAAAAATTCATCGTAACTTATCGTCACGCCGAAATCGTCAGTTTTTTTAAAGGGAGCTTCCTTGGGGCCTACTTAACACCCCTTCCGAAAATCTGACGCGCTCGAGTAAATTTTTTTTTTTTGCATTTTTGACTACTTTATATGCCTACACCCACCACGCAAACCGGCAGATTAGTATACCATTGTTATCAGAGGTACTCGGGGTATACGTAGAATGAATATCTGACGCGCTCGAGAATGCCCAAGTAACTGTTTTTTTTAACATTTTTGAAAAACCGTACACGCCAAACCCACCGCTAAAATGGTTTTTGCCATAAGAGCTTTTCTTTTCGAAATTACTTTATCTTTCGATTTTGATAGGTCTCGACGGCGCCGTTGAATTACGCCATTTAGCTACCTCGCCTCCCTAACTACTACAGTCAGCGGTTTCAAACAGTGTAGTCTCTACACATTATGGAACACTCAATATGTCACTCAAATAACACCGCATGACACATGACACGACCTTTGTCAGTATCTCAATGACGTTTCGGGGGAACTTGTCATCTCACTGTCAGATTCCCAGCAATCGGTATTTGCGCGAGTGATTACACTTGGATTACATAGTACCTACCTTTGTGTTGGCATTGTGCACAAAGCACATTGAGCTGGATATGTGTACGGTTATTGAACATTATATTTAAACATGCGTTGCCGTAGGTATAGGTAAAAAAGTCGAAAATACTTTGGTTATCTAGAGAAATATCTAATGGCGACGGTATGGTAACCATTAGAATGTGACAATGACAGCGACAGTCAGACAAGAAGGTACCCACACACACAAGGAGACACCATCCTTCGAGATAATTAGTAGTAGGTGAATTAAATATAAAATATTCATGGTTTATAATAATGAAGTACATATTATAATATGCTGACTGCATTTTGAGCTAACAAACACAATTTCACATTATTACTACACTACTCACATTATACTGACCATTTGCTACAAAAGATTTGTAGATACACAAATTATAAGACAGTTTAAAGCTCATGATAAATTCTCCACAGTTGCTAGTTTTTAGTTTCACAAAGCGAAGAATACGCTAAGAAAATTCTTTTGTTATCTGAAAAACTATGGCTTTTAATAATGATTTACTGGCGCAGCAAAGCAGGGAAGTGAAAGCAAACATAATGGATATAAAGAGCCTTTTCTTAAGCGAATTAGTTTCGCCTTTATCTATTATGTTCCTCGATAATAAAGGGTCGAGATACTGTCGTCTTAAGGAAACAGTAGGGGCACAACAGGTGGTTCATATTTAATGGTTATTGCTGGGCAACTATTAATTTGTCTGTCTGACCGACGCGTGGGTGTTGTAACAGTCTAGAGATGTCGCGACCGCATTATCTATCGAAATAGTATCTATTAGGTTACTATTTAGATCTTTTATGCAAGTCTGATAATTTTTTACAAAATAACGCTGCTGAACCCGACACCCAACTTCCATGCTTGCACAGTTATTTGTGTCCACATGGCAGAGGAATCCAAAATTATTTTATCTCTTTACCAAAGAATTCAAAGATGAACCATTATATTTGGAGCTTTGTGTCACTCGCTCCCCCAACGAAGGCCGGCCGTGCCGCTGCCGGCCGGCTCCTAAAATCCGGAGCTCGGACAAGGGTCACGCTTGCCAAAACATGCGCTCAATAATTTCCGGAGAATTCCTCTATTCCAGATTTATTTACCCACAAGGGTTTATTCTGCTATGGTGAGAGAAAACTTGCGAACAATGTCAAATTATCATGGAAACAGATTGCTATTGCGAAAATACATGTAGGTAAGTAAAGTAACCGAGAAAATATTTGTTTTACAACGCTAAATCATCTCACTTGCAATTTATCTAATGCGATTGTGAAAATGAACGTGAAACAGAATTGCTGATCACAACAGCTGCCGTGTTATTATTACTGGAATGTAATTTCAAAAGCATTTGGATTACAATGGAAAAATACAGATACAAATGATTATTTATCGTTTTCCCAATGTGTATTTAAATTGGCAAAACATTTGCTCTATAAACGAGCTCTAGAATTCAATTTGCGGCGTTGGTATTCAAAGAAAGTGTATGTATTTAATACGAATCAAAGAGGAAATACGACAACATGATGAATGCGCGAGGGTGCTCAAGGAACAACAATACACGTCACGTATACTCGCGAATCATAACCATTATAGTCGTTTATTATTATTAGTTTATTAGTAGTATTAATTTATGCTTGCCGTTTTATTTCTTAGAAAGAAAAGTACAGTTTCACAATTTGTCTTCGCCTCAGTTGGTATAAGTACTTAGCTTAGCTCCACCTTGTGCGGTTCTGGGTTCCCTATCTCGAAGACAAACGTATTTTGTGTGATGATGACAAGCGTTTGATATGCGTCTGGGTCATGTCTGGGTGTTATAATTATTATGACGAGTAGAGTACACGTGTGTAATTGATTTCAAAAATATAAAGCTCTCTTCATCATCATCATCATTTTTTTTATTCCAACTAGCTGATAGAACAAGCTTATGGCCCACCTGACGTTAAGTGTCATCATCAAGTCAGACTGACTTAATCTACTGCTGGCTAGAGTCCTCTCTTTGTTCTTGCTATTCCTCAAGACCTCGGACTACCCTTATCCATCTTCGTCAATGCAGTAAACTATTCCCTTCTACTACGTAACGCAATTTTCCCGATTTCCAAACATTACAAATTTTAGTTTAAAACATACCTACCTCAGAATAGGGAAACTTTTTTATTCGAGGATAGAAAGAAAATTAACGATTACAGATTAAGCGCTAATTGACGCTCGTGCGCCTCGCATTTACAAGCTTTATAAAAGTTTTTACAAAGCGTGTGTGCGCGCCTACTTATCGCTCGCAGAGATATGCATGTCACAGTGACACTCGTATATGTGCATGATATGCGTCAAAACACACTCAATTTTCAACCGCCGCCGTGCTAAGCAATGGCCACATCGAGGCGATTATTCAAATATCGCGAGGATACTCATGTCACTTATCGCAGCTTATCGCCTAGACGTGGCCGTACTTTAAAACATTCTCCCGAGCGACAGCAGTAAAGGTACAGCCACATCTAAACGATAAGCTGCGATATTTGACACAGCATATCACCTGCAGATCCCTATAAAGTAAAAGAAATGGCAATAGCCGTTCAGACGTTGAACCTCTTGAAACAACTTAGGTATCGCTCGGTCGCACACTTAGGCCATTTGATAGGTATAAAAATACGAAACTATCATTGCACATGTTAGTTTCGTATTTTTATATCTCCAATTGCACACAGAGTAGCAAAAAAATATTATGGTCCTAACACGTTTTCCCACTTAAAACTTTGCCTTACTGTTTTTCGTACATTAATAAACTTTTAAGTAAGAAAACCTGTTAGGATCAAAATTAATTTGTTTCTAAACACATCATTGTTGCTTGCAATTTTTAAAAATGAGTTCAGTGATTTTATATCTTTCGAAGGGTCAAAATGTCCGAGCGAGAAGTACATCGACGGTGATTTTCGCCTTCTTCTTCTCTCTCTCTCAAAGGAAGTTATATTCCCCTCACTAATCAGTAGCTTTTGAATGTCAAGGCCTGCAAGAATAAGTGGGCGACATTGTTTCAGGAGTAGGAAATGAAGTTACTAACGGACGGAGCACTTACCGACCCATTAGCTTGCAATAAACTAATATGCCATAAATAGATCGTGCACTCAACTATACCACCCACCAGCACACCTACATAGAATGTGAGTTGAACTGTGGTTTTAGTCGTTCTAGCAAATCAACTACATACTTATGCAATGCAAAGTTCAGCTCAGTGACCAAAAAAATAAGCCTTGCGCACATTGACGAGTTCTACGGTGGCACCGGTGGCGCCCACTAAAGTTCTTGTCTATTATGAAAGCGATTTTTCGCAGCGTTTCCACCGCAGAACGCTTGTTCTTCTGTTTTTTTGCCTTCTGAATGATGATGATGAAAATGGCGTCTACCTTGGTCGCTCAAAGTCACAAGTTGTCATTGATAGAATTTTTTGTTTTTATTTTATTTTATTAAATCGCTCGAAAATGCTCCGTCTAAAAACAAATGCAATTCAAAACGGCAACCCAATAGATGGAACCCCATATTTTTCACGATATATCTTCACGCTATTATAAAAATAAACTCAATCCATAGTACTTGATTTTATTTTACGTGATCGTGTATTGTACCTTTAACACGGAAACCGTAAGATAAAGAAAAGTTTCCAAGATTGTCGTGTATCGCTCTCGTTAAAAAGAACCGGAGGGAAAATTGTTCAACGTTAATAAAATAATGGACGTTAAAACCGTACAGGATTCATTTACATCAAGTTATTAGATATAGATAGGTGCAGCGATAGAGACCCCCCTCAAAGTTTTACGAACCTCCTGGGAAATTTAATGCGTACCTAGTTACTATTTTTTCCGATGCTTGAACTCTACGGAAAATAGCTAGAAAATAAACTTTTACGATCGCAGACGCTTTTGTTCGAATATGCAAAAAATACAAATTTTATCTATATGTATAGCAGGATATTTTTTAAATCACATGATCATTTAATTTTGATGATACAGCTAACAACATCATCATTTGAATAATACAACTAACTTAATTGAAAACTATTTATTATTAAAAGTCCGTTGCAGCATGAGCAGAGTCCGTGACATCACCAAACCGGCTCTGTCGGAAGACCAGCGTTGATTGCTAGCCAACCAACATATGCTGAGCCAGAGTCCGTTTTGCGACGCACAAAGCTCACCTCTGTAGTATAGTGAAATTGTACCTAAGTGTGAGTTTTGCTTCGCAAATTAGTATTTTTACTCTCTTCTTTCTTTCAAAGTGCCGTAATAGAAGGGATATCTATATCCGCAGTGCATCTATACGTCGCTGGGCAAAGGCTGGCCCTCCCCTCTATTACTTTATATGCTACTATTAGATATACATATAAAGTTTAAAGAATCAAAACAATTGCGTAAAATATCAGGTATAATAATGTTATCACATCTATTACAATTTATGCATGCATTAACAATGATATGATGTATTTAAAAACATAAATTGTTATAAATGTGATTTCATCATGTAATTTCATAATTTGAACATTGAGACGTCGAAAGTAGGTTGAAGTAAACGCATAAACACCGCATAGAGATTCCCCGCTTTTTTTCTTATGAAAGAAAATGAGCCAAATGATTCATAAAATAATTTAGGCAGTAAGATGACTCTCGCTGCACCTTCGCACATTACGAATTCATTTCGTTTGGAATTGTCTGAACTTGTTGCACGTAATATCCTATGAATTGGATAGGCAACTACCGTTGGGAAGGTAAGATGCTATGCTGCAATTGTACATTTATAATCTAAATAAATAAAATACTGACGGGCATTTTCACACAACGCTATCGAGCCCAACACTAAGCAAAGCTTGTAACTGAAACCAGATGATTTATAAGATGTGTGTTAATTACTTGCTTGTTTTATCGTAAATTATCGTCTAACCATTTAAAATAAATACAAATTATAATATTCAGACCGAGATAAAATATAATTGTGCAACATTTGTGTAATGATGTTAGTTCTTAGATAGGATCGAACCCACAACCTACAGCGATAGGGTTAAACTGATTGAAAATGTACATAATGCTTTTATGAATAATAAACTAACGCCCAATGTATATTAATTATACGTATTCTGAATCTTTGAATAGACTGACGCAACAAAAGATACGTCTTTTCTTAGAAAAAATCTATTGTCTGGTCCGACAACAACATTACCATGAAAAAACTTCCATTTGATCTCGAAGTTAGTAAAAAGAAACTTACTAAATAAATTTATATCTTATTATTTAGAGACTTCTTGAAACAATCTTAGTGATTATTTTTTGGTAGATCAAAAAATATGTACACAAATCAGCCTTACGATAAACAACAGTAACTACAACCTAGGTATAGAAATTGACTTAATAAACCATTGTTTATGTAAATGAATAAATTAAGCAAAATACATTCGGTCAACCAGCATAATTAACGATTCCGGTTGACCTCTAGTAGCATCTTCTATAAGACTTCCCCCGACTACCCTGAGTGATTCCGTGTTTCAGAGGGCGCGTAAAGCTGTTGGTCTCGGCTCTAAGTATCGCTAAGCCATGACGGCTTTTGGGGCGGCCTGATAATTCTGTTACCAGAATGGTTGGCTATTAGCTCATATGAAGTAATTTTACTTAATATGCGGAAGCATATTATGTAAAGTCGAGCATGGGAGACGCCTAAGCCCAGTTGTGGGCTATTATTGTGCGGTATTTCTTCAGGTTGGTGAATACCTACTAGGAGTACCATAGTGTAAATACGAGTAGTACCATAACCCAACAACAACAATAATAATACAAAACAAATACAATAACAATAGAAAAAAACCTATTGTTTACTTCCGTAAATAATAGGTTTTTTTCTATTGTAAAACTATTTATTCGATCTATAAGTGACTATCGAGTTTTGTATGTTTGTCTCGCTAACATTTGGGGAAATTCTAAAGTAAAGTGTTTAACACCGAATCGATACTGTATATTAGACTTTTTTTCTCACATTTTGTAACTTTTGGCACGGTGCTCAAAGCGCCGCGGCAGAGCTCATATTGTTAAGCTAAATTACGTGTGTTTGAAATGCTTTGAGATGCTAATCTTGCATTAAGTCCCCCTTTAATCCATTTGCAAATATTCAAGCTTGTCATGCAACTAATTCAATCCGGTTCCTACTAAGTACAGTCATATCTCAAAATTACTCAATAAAATCCATGCTTCATTTTCGTTGACGTAGACCCTAGGGATACACATAGTCGCTCTAGGTCGAGGTTTACTGTATATTGTATCGTATAAGACACTAACAGTGTATTTTTACGAGATAGTAACATTTATTTTGCGGGATTGCTCGCGCGCGTCTTACCCGGGCATATTCTCATTATAATAACCAAATAATGTTTTGTTGCCCACTCGAGATGGGCGGACAACTGTCATATCGCGGGAACTCAGTGAACAAAATTGTTCGTCCTAGAAGTGTACCTATGGGAACGCCTAAGCCCAGTTGTGGGCTATTATTGTGCTGTATTTCTTCAGGTTGGTGAATATGCCTACTAGGAGTACCATAGTGTAAATACGAGTAGTACCATACTCCATATCATAAAAATATCTGACATAAATTGTATCTCAATGGCTGGAGCTTAGAGATCCAGCAATAGTTAAAACCACTGATTATCTGTTCAAAGAATTTTATAAGCAAGCCCGCAAAACATCTGCATAATTTATATCCTTTTCATTTAAAAATTCATGCAAAAAAGAGTCTCTATACTTTGAACAATTTTAAAGTAAGTATGTCTTTATTCCCGACTATGGAATTAGGGTACTGTATCCCTCCCAAACCTCCAAGCCTCTACCGACCGTAATCATAGAGTAATTAAGTCCAATTAGCCTGTCATTGAATTGATACTCATGAAAGCCTATATAGAGATCTCGTTTGCGTACGCTTTTGTATGTCATTTGGAATAGCTCGATAAGCAATACGAGCAATAGATACGTTAAAAACTGAAGGGCACGCTTTAATCAATTAAATAGTGATTACAAAGGACGCCCGCCGCCCATTTCACAAACCCTTTCAACACACACACCACAAAGCTTTCTCTGTGGACATTCTTCCAGCTATAATTCTTACTATTATTTTTATTCTTCGAACTGGGATCTAAGTAGGAAGATGATAAATGCAATTGAACACATCATTGTAGGTTTTGGCCAAACTGTTTAATTCTCTCGTGTGCCGAGATTAAGCCATAGACTAAAGATTTGTAGCTTAGGGAAAAAGACCGCTTTGTACCTTGTATTACATGAATAAGATGCTTGCATAATGGCTGAGCAAATTGTTCGTACCTCTCTTCACCTAATTAATTATTCGCTACAAGCGTTTTCCTTCGGTCACGCAGCGAGATACGTCTGAATAAAAAATAGCCATTACTCTCTTGTAGATATCATAAGTATATGTATATATAACTATCTGTTTGAATTTGCAAAGATTTGCGGCACAAAAAGAGGTTTAAAAAGTTTATAAAGTAGAAGATGGAAGAAAAAAACCAGGAATTTCTGAAAAAGTGTTAAATACTAATATATTAAGAAAGCATGCTTAACAAATAAAACATAAAACTATACAGTCAGCTTAAAAGTCAGGTTTTAAAAAATAAGGGTTCCCATTCTTACAGTGTTCCAACAACAATATTTGAATTCAAAAGGCGTAGCGGTTTTCCAGCATTTCCACAAACAATCAGCACGTTAGTCAACAAACGATACTCATTTTCGGTCCAGGCAACAGATTAGCATAGCACAGTGATTTACTGAAGGAACGTAATATTAAAGTTTCACGTAAAGCCGGCCGTATTAAAATGTATCGTGTTGAGAATTGAGATGGGAGCTCGAATCTCTCGGCGGAGGCGGCGCGGGCGAGAGCGAATCGCGCAGGCGGTGGCGGCGACGGGCGTTCGGCGCCACCTGTCGCTGAGGGCGCGGCCGGGCGGCACGCGGACGCGGCGGCGGCTACCGAGCGACTGAGCACGGCCCGGGCACGTGGCTGTGCTGCCGGGCGCCCAGCCGCCGCCCAGGTGCACTGTACCGCGCCCCGCGCACCCCCGCGCTCCCACCCCCTCGCCCGCCCGCGCGCAGCCTCCGCCATCCTCTGCCTACGTCGTCTGCATCCGCCATCCGCCGGCCGCTTGCACTCGGAATGCGCCCCTAATTAAACTTATTCATTGTGCCGTTGATCATTCATTATCACTGCTAAAGAAAATAATTTAAAAAGAGAGTTCGCAAACTTGGTTCGTGGCCTGAAATGGGGTATATCAGCTGGGCTAGATCCGGATGACAAAGCGTAGGACGCCTTCCAACAGTGATGAAAGATTCCAATGGCCCACTTAATGTTAAGTGGTGACCTATTGCTCATAACAAACCATTATTGTTACACAAGATGGAGAAGCTTTCAAATAGTTCTTCCCGAAACTTTATGAGGGAACTTGAGACGATGCTATGATGAAGATAAAAAATACTCATGTATATTTCAGACTTCAAAATACAAAGTAAACTTTAACTGAAATTTCATAGTAAAGTAAAGACCCAATCCAAATCCTGAAAAATTCAGAGAAACAAAGTGAGCTAGTTCATGCGAAGTAACCACGTCGCCGGTTTATAGCTGCGTTTATCTCATGAAATGACTCTACTACTAACATTGTTATACTTTTTGCTATATAGAAAATAAAAAATTGCTACAGCAATTTAATGGGCGATCCATAATATTAAACCGAATAGCAAGGTTAGGTTCCTTCATTAAATAAAATATTTTAAAGGGTTGCTCCCTAAAGGGTTGAAGTGAACACGCAGGTCGCAGGCATTTGCCAACAACTATAAAAATACTTTATTGAGCGTAAACTCGAAATACGTTATACCAGATCACTACGGCTTCTGCCGAAACACATCAATAGCATGATTCAATTCTCGGCTATATTCATTTACCGACTCACCCTCTTATTTTTATTCCCTGACACTTTATAACGGCTCGATACATTTTTCTTACCATCAGACAACTTACATGCGTTTCTTGAAAGATAATCAGCGTATAAGCATCTGCCATCTCTTACCGCTAAGTAATGAATGAAAAACTAACTTTACAACTACACCTAAGTAAAGCCATTAGTGGCCACTATTGGAGCTCTCAGCAACTATGAATAGGAGGGTTAGAATGGTATTACTTACAATAATTCAAAGACCTTGTCTGACTGCATTCAACGAACAGGTTAACTTAACCATTAGTTCTACAGGCTTTATTACTCTGGCTCTGTATCTGGCTCTGGTTTTAAATGCTGTGTGAGTGCTGTCTAAATAAATTCTACGTCGAAACGTCACACACACACTGGTGAGCACTCACACAGACTCAAAACCAGAGCCAGAGATAGAGCCAGGCAGAGCTTGTGGTAGAGGATAATATTATGCCTAGGGATCCAAATCGTGAAGCTATATACAATTTTTGTGTGTAGCAGCTGTCTACGTCAGCGTAGCACTCGGGCGTAGCACGACGCTACGCGAAATATTTTGCAAATATTGTTGTAAATTAAATTGGTTTATTAAAAATTCTGTTCAACATTTGTGTGGCTATAAAATGGAAACGAGACGTGGATACTTTATTATTGTATTAAAAGATTGTTTTAAGATTTTTACAGTTCAATGAATTGCGAGTTCCATTTTCGCGTCCGTAGCAGCTGTGTTGCGCAGCGTAAAATTTGTTAATAAAATTTATGATTGTTTTCATCTCAACAGTTTTTCGCGTATTTGGTAAATATTGTCATTATGAACTGCAGTAATACCTACACCTATAGTTAGAATTCAGAGTTACATATATTATAGTGAGAAGCCTGCGTGAGTTTTGGGTAAACTATATCTCGTGCGAAGTTTATTTTAATGAAAAATTTAAGCATCAAAAAGCATTTTATTTGATATCAGCGCCTTCTTTTGAGTATCAAAAGAACACACCTTACCCCAAACAACCTTCACAAATAGGAACTATTCATCGTGATAAGTACGAAAAACCGAAGCTCTTTTATGAATCTTAGCTATAACGTGAACTTAAGACATGGCAAATACGTATGTTAGACATCTACACGTATAACTAGTAACTTGTATTTTTTTTACATATTTATTTATATTATGGGCAAGCACACATGCATCCGGCCAATACCGCCAGAGTTATAAAACGCGTGTGGCCAACTCTTAAAACATTTAAAAACGCTCTTTTCAAAGAACTCTATGCTGTAGCGTCCAGAGAATATTTCAGCATTACAAAACATTAAAGTACGATGGAGATAGCGTGGTATTTTTATTCCTTAAAAATGTGAAAGACATAAAACTGTTCATCTGGTTCTATGGTGATTGAAAATGTATCTATAAACAGCTGTTTTATTCACAAACGATTGGTTGACTCTGAAATTATTTTAAATATAGCGTCCTAACATTCAAGTGGAGATCAATATATATTTTATGAACATAGCTAGTAGCACTATTGAAATCCGTCACGAGACGCGAGTGGGGCTCTCAAGGTGGCAGATAACCGATAGGCAGCTCACATACTCGTAGTTGCAGATTACGCGAACGACTCAGCCGGATCACTGAACATGAACACTTTTTACTCCATCCTTTGAAAACTTTGCCATACTTTTTTCTCATAAACGAGAAAAGTACACACACACAGGCTGTATGATTATAAAAGAATGTCTAATAAAGGTAATTAATTGAAAAACGTCTTGCTCGATTGTACCCTAGTTTGTCGTCGTAGACAGTGCTACAAATGCGCTACGAAAAATGATACAGCAGAAGCATCGCACGCGAAGTTGTAATGTGAACGTATCTAATAATGCTAGAACTATAAGGCACGCCATTACTGTGGACGTGCGCTGTGAGATAAAGTAATAGTGGCTGGCGTAACTGCTCAAAATCAGGTGGATCACTGTTCTGTGATTTTTCTTTCTTTTTATTTGTGTTCTAAATGATTGAAATAGAGGGCTGCATTTATGCCTCAGTCTGCAATGCTGTAGCAACTACCCATTGGTAAATGGTTTACCATTTAACTTTGTTCACCTACTGCTGCAGGGGATACAGAGACTAAGTTAGTGAGATTATAGATTCCCATGGATCGTCAGTCTACACCTATATTTGTATATATAGGTAAATGTTTCTGATCATATCATTTGATCAACAAGATAGGATAGCATAATGAAATCACTTCGCCGCCCGAGCCCTATTAGTGTCGTAGACGAGTAGTTTGACATAGATTGATTTACAGCTCTAATTATAAGGTGGTTATGAAAATCATTTTGAAATTGATGAATAATCATGAAAGTAGTAGCTGAGTAAAGATTAAGTTTCTATAGTCGTAAAAGTTACAAACATTTTAATTATTGGTTCTGCCTCTGCATCATACACCACAAAAAGAATATTTTATAAATCTATGTAAGTAATAATTTATTCGTTTCACAGGTACCTTGCATTTTTTATTAATTTTGCATTTTGAACTTTTGTTTGACAATTTTGCTGTTGTTGGTGGTACCCCTCTCTCGCCTGAACAACAGTCTATAGTCTGTGCCTGAACAGATAAAATTGTGACAATATCCTGCATTTCAATTTATGCAATTTATTAATTTCCTTTATCTCGGGGACTCTAGACAATAATGTCAAGTTATTAATTCGAATAAAGCTTGAGAGTAATTGAATAGAATAACCACGCGTAGCACGTATTTGTATTGCAAACGGTCGGGTTTGGCGTCAGTCCAGCGCTGCGCAGGCTGTTATAGTCTGCATAGAAATGCGAATTCAGTTTTTTAGGTGATGACATGTAATTGTTTGTAGGCATAAAATATGGGCGACTATACTATTTATGTACACTATGCCAGTGCTCTCAAACGGTGAAGGAAAACATCGTGAGGAAACCGGCATATCGTAGAACCTAAAAAGTTCGAAAATATGTGTCAAGTGCACGAAAGGAGCCTCTTCGAGGCGCACTTAAATCCTTTCACCACACTTGGTTCGAAAGAATCAGTGACACGATAAGAAGAAGATGGGCGACTAGAGCAGAATCTGCTTGTTCTTTTTAATACCAGTCCATCCCAAGGTTGTCTGAAAGAGATTGCTTTCAGTGCTAAGATCGCCCATTGTATTTCACTTTGATGCTTTTCAGTATTCCTTTGTTTATTTTATGTGGTGTACAAGTTTAGTTTATACTATACCATAGGACTGTGGGTCTATTGTATAAAAATCTTCTATTAAAAGTTTCCAAGATGTGAACGACCTTACGCTGGCTTATAAGTCTTCTTAGTTACGTACGATGCCTTGTTGACTACAGACCTGACGTTGCTTAAATTAAAAGTCAGCAATAATGCGCATCTTGACAATGCATAGCATATGTTTTACTTAATCTATTAGGAAGTCATATTATTTAAGCAAACGATGATAAAGAATATTTTATCTTCTTACAGTATGCTCCTCCTCGTTTTAAATACTTTTTGATGGCGGCTAGAAGAAACCAAAGGCTAGGAGCACCAGTATGTATTATTCTGTATTATGGATGCGGTTTGAGACGACTGAGTTTCAGTTCAGTTTCCTCCTCTACGTTTCGGTTGAGGTCACGACTCACGAAGTTTAATCCGGCACTGTTCGTTCACGTCGCCACTGGCCGCCGGACTAACGCTTCGCCTACACCCCAAAGGCTTACTTTACAACTTGTTCCGGCCGTGCCCGTAAAAAAAGCAATAAAGTCGAGATTCAAGCATATAAATTTATTAACAACTTTAATTAACTTTTCTTTTTCCAGCGCAGCTGTCTTGCAAGAAATGCACTAGTCTTGTAGACACAAAGAAATGTAATTAGTTACATAAACTTCAAAGCAATTTCCAATTAAAGCTACCAGCAAACTGCCAGAGGCAGCGTTTTAATTATATTATTAATACATAATATGTACACATCAATTAATGCGAAAGCTTAGAAGTCACACCGTGACTGTAGAAAATGTAAAAAATTGTAAGATGAAACTTGAAAAATATATTCGTGACCTGAAACTCATTATAGGTTACTTTTTAACAGGTAGGTACGCGCGTGACCAAAGCCGCAAGCGAGAACTAGTTAAATGTTAGTAAAAGAACGTATAATGGAGCATAATTTCATACTTGGATAATTTATAGTATTTTTGCTTTACTAGATTTACGATCCGTTTGTTTTCAGCTATATAGACTTGAAATGTAAAAAAGAAAACTCTAAAACATTTCATTTATGACAAAGAATTTGTCTTCTTACTCTGGAAGAAGAACTTTAGATGCGCTGATATAATTGCTTGATGATAAACTATTTGCTATTCAGTGTGGCTATGCAGCCAGCGTCTTGCGGACGCTTCCGCTTGGCACTGATTTACATCATTTGAGCTATTCCTAGATCGTTTGTAACGGTTTGTAGATAACTCAACTCCTTCGTGTATGTTGTACATTTTGTTAAGACATTCACTGTGTGTTTGTAAGATGGATGGACGACATGAGCAAGAAAGGAGTGAGCACTGAGATGATGAATGATAGAGGTGAGTGGAAGAAGAAAACCTGTTGTGCTGAGCCCACTCAACGTGAAATAAGAGCATGTAGATGATGATGATGTGTCTTTGTAAATAAATATATGTTTCGAGTCAAGAACGATACTAAAAAAGTTCTTCGAGCATAAAAAAGTTGTCAAAAGTGAAAGCAATCCTACGACATTTTTAGCATTGCAGTCTGCAAGTAAAATGCCTTCGACTTGTGCTCGGGCGAGCGTGCGCCAATGCTAAGCACATTTTATTCACTTCCTGCCTTTGCAGATTCTACTTGTCCATGTTCAAAACATTTTCTGAACACATTGCTTAGTACATTCTGGTGAATCTTTAAAAAAAACTTTCTTTTGATAGGTTTTTCTGCGTGCTTCTTGCTAAAAAGTGTGACTAAAAAGTGTAAAAATAAAGTACATATATAGTGGGTTTGACATGTATAATTTTGGATACCTTTTATTTACGACAAAATGACTTGAAATGACAAATCTTGGAATTATTTACTTGATTTGCCTGTCATTTATTATTATTCTCAGAACTCAACAAACTACAGCAAAATAATTGTTTCTAATTGACTGGCGATAAATTGGCCGCGTCCCAAGTCAGCAACTTCAGTCATAGTGTTACATGATTGCTTTGCCAGAGAGCCTAGTGCGAGTTTTGAGCGTTCGTGCGATGCCTGTTCTTTGTGTACTGAACAAAAAGTGTTGCAAGCGTAGGGCGATGCGTGCTTTTTTCTCTTTTAGGGGTCATTGTTTCGGCCTCCACGAACTCTGTTATACCCGTGGAGTATGCAAATGAGACAAAGAGTATAAAAACTGTGTACAAAACTGACACTGACCTGGCCCTATAAACAAGGTACGTAAGTACGAATTGTAAGTGATTGTGAGGGTTCTAACGAGCTTAAGACAATTTTGCTAGCTCTCTTGTTCACGCCTGCCGTATCGGGTCATTCCGTACCCTTTTGGTCACGAACTTAATGGTTATGAGCTTGGCTTGGTCGTGTGGTTAGTTGTTATCACATCGATTTGATTTTCAGTGGAATCACATTAAATTGGCATCGTATCCAACAGTTACGGTCCTATTATGATAATTGCGTTGATGAATTATAATGCATTTGTACCTAATAAATGATTTAGGCACCCACTTAACATCGAGTGTGCCTACCCGTTTATGCTGCCGAACGTAATCCACTAAATTGAAGCCGTATTATAATAAAGTGAATATTTATCTACCTTTAATATTTGCAAGAGCTTGGGTATACTATCCACTCGAGATGAGCATGAATTTAATATGTAGATACCCCTATATGGGTCGCTTCGCAACTTGACCTATAATTTGGTGAGTTACATAAAGGGTTCTGTAAATTCTATTAGATATCTGCTTAAGCACTTACTCTGTATGATCTCTTTCCTGCAATACTAAAATGACTCCCTGAGCTGGCCTGATTACTGTTAGCGACAAGGCTGCCCATTGTAGTACTACTACTACTACTACTATTACTATCTACTATTAGGAAATTTCATGAACGGTTTAGATGTCCCTGTGTGTATAGGCATGGCATTCATGGGACTAACCCGTATGAAGTAAATGCACTGTGCATTGGCAAAGAGATATGCTGGGTGCCACGAGAAGATTCTAACAACAATATTCACCATTAGTAGCGTAGACTAGATGATAAGTTCATTACATAAGCTGATAACGTTGCTAAAAGCACACCCCCGCTGCTCCGTACAAGCAAACATATTTAATTACCCGCTGCTTCTACAAGAGCATCGACATGTCCGCACACGTATTGTGCATGTGTGTTGGGTAATTATAGTAGGGCTGAGCTAAGCTAATCGAACGGAACAATAAAGGTAAGTGCTTGGATTCGTGCTGCGAAATATTATTGCCTAATTTTATCGACTTCATCGGGGGAATACTAAAAAGTCTCAACTCGGTAGCATAAAATAAACGTTTGACCGAAAGGCCATGTTCACTCGATCAATAAAGATGCATGGGTCTTCACATAATTAATAGGAACACCCAACCTGCTTACGGTTGGGTGCGCCGTGCTGCGCACCTCATCGGTGCCAATGCGGTACTGCAGTCGATCAGCTTGGGCACCACGGATTATCGTGTTCTAGGGCCGCCGGTCGGATATCTCGTCACGCCAGCCTTAACGACGTCATCCGGCGGGCCTTTACAACCGTCAACGTACCAGCCGTTCTCGAACCGAATGGTCTGTTGCGTGACGATGGTAAGCGGCCTGACGGAATGACGCTTGTTCCTTGGGAGTTGGGGAGGCCACTTGTGTGGGATGCTACGTGTGTCGACACACTTGCGCCTTCTCATCTGCCAAGGACATCCGTTGTGGCGGGCGCGGCGGCAAATCTGGCCGAGGATCTCAAGAGGCGCAAATATGCAGGTCTCGACAGAGCCTACTTATTTGCTCCTCTTGGGGTTGAGACTCTGGGTCCGTGGGGAACCGAGGCCTCGCGGGTCTTCAAAATTTTGTCTAGGCGACTGATCGAGGCGACGCGTGACCCAAGAGCTGGTGGGTATCTGGCGCAGCGTATAAGCATTGCTATTCAGCGTGGCAATGCCGCCAGCGTCTTGGGGACGCTTCCGTCTGGCACTGATTTGGATCAGTTGAGCTATCTCTAGATCGTTTGTAACGATCTGCAGATAGCTCAACTGTTTCTTGTGTATTTTGTACATTTTGTAAATATTTGTTTAATTGTAAGTTTCTTTGTGTAAATTAATAGGAATGATATAAAATTGTAACCTTTCCATAAATTGAACCTGTTTTGGATTCGATAGCGATTATCTTGTTTCGATAAATTAGAATTTGTAAATTATGAGTAGGTAATGAGTTCAAAACATGAAATTTTCACTAAAAATAAAGTACACGATAGTATAGAACATGTAAAACTGTTTTATTCATAAAAGATGTTTCTCCTTTTAAAAAGTGTTTCTTTTACTTTTATTTTAAACAAAAAACGAACACAAAGTGGCACATCTAAAGGTATAAAAGCTAGTAGGTTTGTTCACCTCTATAATAGCTAGATTAAGCAGCAAAAAATGTGAGTAGCTTGATTTACCTACGCCATTTGTCAGTATTAACACCCACTGCTGGCGTCGACCCAGGGAATCGCACAAGTAAACCCAGCTTGATTTAGCATCATTTATGTAATGTAAAAATGACGACCAGTTTGAATATCTAATGAACATTGAATAAACTTACTGAAACCATTATCAACTGGTTTTTAAAGGCTTGGTTGCGTAGAACAGCTGCGGTGTCTAGATTTAGACGATTCAAAGTGATCCTTGGCATTTTATTGACTAAAGCCCTTTTGAATTTAATTTCGACAGTGTAAGGCATAGCGAAACAGGCAGACATGGAATTGTAATTGAATTCGAAAACTCCAATAAACTAAAGATCATGAAATATCTTATCATAACGATATTATTTACCCTCTTGTTACAATTTTAAATGGCATGATTTTAGATCTAGACTGTGCATTGATAGTCAGTCGTCAGTCAATTTTCCCTAACAAAAATATACCTACAACACATTTTCATCAAATAACTAAAACGCTTTGTTTGTTTTCATTTTATTCACTTCGCTTGCAAACAAAATACCTTCATAAGCTCCTGCTTATTTTTTATCATAAAAACATGCTACAGTAGCTGTCAGCTATTAAATTCAATTTTAATGAAATTATTTCCACAGCAAGATGATAGTAGATAGATGCCTATTTTTTATTTTGTTAGGAATCTACGGTTAAACATCTATGAAAGCGAGCTGAAAGTTGTTACTGGAAATCTATTCATTGTTACTTGTAAACATGGTCATAAAAGCTTTAACGGGCTTTCATTCTACCCAGCAAAGTAGTGCGTAGGTAGGTTAGTGTAAATGCTGTCGGCACTTTCCGTGAAAAATATTTTACCAACAGCATTTCACGATATTTTGATAACGCTCCCTTGTTATTTATTCAAATTGATATTTTTGAACTTGTAGGGATGGTAAAGAGCAGACGAGAGGAAAAAAACGATTACGAGCGATCGTCAAGATTCAATTAGAGGACCATTATTTTTGTTTTTAGATACTTATGATGTTGTCATTAGAAAACTTGGGTTAAAACGTAAACACGTTTTTCATAAGAAGTAGGTTGCTACTTGCTATTACATTATTAAACTAGAAAAGTGTCGACAGCCATATTGGCAATATAAACTTTTACTGTGATACAGCGTGGTTAGAAAGTGCTTCTCTCGAAAACTTAAACCAAACTTTCAGACCATATTTCTCGTCTCGTTCGGTTAAAACTGAAAAAAAAGTTTGAACGATAATAAAATATTCCTAGTTCTAAATGAAGAAATTAGATCCTAGTATCAAAAATAAATGTTTTATTTGAGGTCCTTTCTTATCAGTTGTAACCTCCATCACACCTGAACATATTTTGATATTTTTGAGAGTCTTTGAATAAACGTATATTTTTTCGATATTATGAGGCATTATAGGACTATGGGTATGTTATGTATGTAATAATTGGTGTATACGGCAGCTGTGTTTGTCATAAATAAACAAACGCAAATCTTTAGCTAGAGACATGCAAAACAATGACACATTTTACTAAGCGTATTTGTGGGTGTCTCCGTGACCTAAGTTAGTGTCAGGTCATAAATTGCTAATGTTGTGTTCGCTGAATATGTATTAAGAGCAGTGATCAACATAACGATCTTTTCTCCGAACGAAGTCAACTTCTTGTAAAAATATACTTATGCTGCTGAATTTATATCAACTTGTGCTTCAACTCGTAGATAGGGCTTCAGAAGGTTAATTGAGTGACTACGTAGGATGAGGTTCATGGTTCACAAGTTTGTATTTTATTATGGCGTTCGCATAGTTAGTTACACTGGCAAATATGTACGACATATCAATAGCATACCCCAGTAAAAGCGATAGCCGTGGTTTTGACTCGGTTATTGATATTTGATATTGTATTGGTAATGCCCAGAGAAAAAAACCAGGAGTTCGGCATCGGTTATTATTTAGAAACAGCGGTTGATCGTTGACAGCCCTAAATCGTCAAGGCTCTTGGCTGATGAGTAGTCGTGAGGCCCGTGGTTGTAAACAACATTATTCACAGTCATTTAATGCAACTTAGGCGAATAAGCTCAGGTGAATTAAGTTTAAGAAGCGTACCACTCGGATGGGTGAGGCTAGCGGCATTTACATGAACGATTCCGAGCTTCGGAAAATCCCGGCTAATCCATGCAAGAAGCATTAGGCCCCTTGAAAACCTGCGTTCCCAGAATTGGCCGCAATCTCATAAGAACTGCGCTAGGTATTATTTACTAAGCTATTGTATTTATTGTTTCAAAGAAAACTTTTTAATTGGATGAGTTAAACATTCATGTCACGAGACGTAACAATCATCTTTCAAGAGCGAAACAGATTCATATTTATGAACTTAACGACCTAATTCCAAAACTTTTGCGATTTATTATACTGACCTACTTTAATAATTTCCTTAGGAAATCCACAAAAAAATTAATAACTGTTAGAGAGGTCGTATTTCGCGCCTGGATTAGGAAACGGGGGAGGTACCTTTGTTATTAAAAAAACAAATAAGCAAGAGGCAAAACCTTAATTCATCCTTAAAGCGGGTGGGTATAAGTAGGCTACTACTGAATATTTAAACGAGATTATTGGCTATAAATGATAAACAGTAGTGTTCTTTGAAACAGAGATTCACAAAAAAGATATGAGATGTCAACGAGCCGACTTGATCAAAGGGCATCATAGCAACAGTTAGAATCCCGGGGGAATTTTTCAGCGTTAACAATAAGCTTGTATTATTATTTTGGACGGAAAGTTTTCGGCGCCGCATCGTTGGTGCTCACTCAGATGATAAAAGCCGGGTTAATAAAAAGTCCCGGCCCATAATTGGAATACGTAATCTGAATAACGTCTTGTTTACGCTATAACTTTAGCATATTATAAAATCCCTTGCTCATTCTTACGGAATTGCAATATGGACGATGATATTAAATTTAAATAATGAAGCATGTCGCAGCTTCACTTAGGAAATACCTGCATCACAATTGTTTGAACTTGGATAAATAAAACAGTAATAACATCATGTAAGCAATAACAATATTTCTCAAACATGCTTGGAACATTATTTTGACAATCCTTTTTCCGAAATTGCTGTACTGGCCAAATACATCCGAAACCGAGCAACGGCCGGCAAAAGTTGTATGAAAATCCATTACTGTAGTGTTAAGGGCCTACATGAGGTGAAACCGAAAATGTAAAGTAGCATTTTTTTTCGTTGTATGGACGAATCCATTTATTTTTTTTGTAAAATATTACAATTAAATGGTGTAAAAAAATTATGATTAGGCTAGAAATTCTCCTCAACTCACAGGGTTCGATAAAATTGAACGCAAAGTTTGCCAAAAACTCTCAATTTTTTTTGGATTTGAAATGGTTTTTTTCCATTGCTGTTAGAGCCATTGCAATGAAAGTTTTGTTCCCGTTTACCTTAATAAATACGTAAAAACCTGATGTTATTGCATTTTTCTTAGTTGCCGTAGTTTTTATAAAAAAATAAAATTTTCAAAAATATAAATAGATAGGTTTCTGTACTTACTTCTCAGTACAGCCCGAGCGGCCAAGAAGGTTGGACCTATGTCAAATTTCGTGACATGACATTTCATCTCTGACTACGTAAAATATACCCTAGATTAAATCATAGCTACTACTGGTACTATAAATTTGCCACAGTGTAACATAAAACAAACTGTCACAGTATAACGAAATGACATAAAACCATCTTCATCGTACATTATGATCGATAACCTGTATTCACATCATCATCAGCCTGTAGAAGTATATATTTTATGTAGCATATAACTTATCAAGTACATTCTAGGGCACGTTCCTATCGTGCGTGACCAGCGAAGCGCAATGCTTTTGTTAAATACCTCCATTTTTGTAGTTGCATAAGTAGCTATCTTCCTATCTACCCAGTGCTTTCCGTCATCATCATCAGTAAGTAGAAGTCCACTGCTAGATATAGACCTCCTTTATACATTTCCATGAAAAAACAATTTGCCGATTTCCCACGATCTTTAGAATGTCATCGGTCCATTAGGTGGAGGGGCGCTCTGGTTGCTTAGCACCGGTTATATTGTCGTAGCGACCCGCTTTTTGATTCTAAAGGCGTGTGTTCAAACCCCGTCATGCACAAATTAGTTTATCTGCCAAAAAACCTATGTGCACTATGTCAGTACACTCTAACGGTGAAGGAAAACAATAAATGAAACCAACGTGAAGTAGCAAAACTTTTGAGGCACATTCATAATCCACCACACCAGCTTTAATTTTCTATTGACATGACAAGAAGAAGACTCAAAAACTAGTAGCCGATTTTAGGCCTTTATAAAAATAGTGTCGATTTTGCAAAGAGTTTGGGAGCCCATTACAATGAAAAGGAAGTATATATATATATATATATATATTATGGACAATCTACACTACACTATCTAGCCCTAAACTAAGCAGAGTTAGTATTATGGGAACCAGATAGCTGATGTAATACTTAAATACATTTTGTTTGTAAATACATAGGTACTTGGAAAACAATATAACATCCAGATGGAGAACAAATATCTATGATCACCACACAAATATTTGTTCTCGGTGGGGATCGAACCCACGACCTATGGCGCAGAAGGCAGAGCTACTAATAAATGAGCTGAGAGCCCAGTCATAACAATAATATCATGGGTTTTGAGTATTTTTGATTGCCGTCTTTTAAATCTGGAGGTGCCTGTAATGTCCCGAATTCTGGAACTTTCTGTCAAAGGCTTCATGCACGGTGCGCTCAAATACCCAAATACCAAAATACATGTGCCTATTTCTATACACGCAGCAAGGAGTTTCCCAAGATTTTGCGTTTGACAGAACTTTGAAGAGTCAGTTGGGGTTGTCGAAACTCTTTGGTATACCTAATATTTTTAAATGCCGATAAAATACAATAATATAAGTCGAATAGACAGTGTTATTTCACAATGCTTCACTGATCTCCACCGCAATGAGCACCGAAGGCCTAAATGAGTGCAAAGCTTAAAGCCACCCATAAATAATTTCCATTTCAATTCATTTATGAATTGAAATGAAAATTATCTATGCATGTAATGTATTGTATTATGTATATCAGTTATCCAGCACCCATAACACAAGCTTTGCTTAGCTTGGGGCTAGATAATGTTGTGTGAATTGTCCAGCATTATTATTATTATTATTATTATTTATTTCCATAGGCATGAATTCTATGCACTAAGTTATACTTACTAGATTTACATACAGATCTGGAAGTATAACCTTTTAGATAAAAGAAAAATTTACTAAATTGGATCATAAAATTAAATGACGAAGGTATGCAGTAACAAACAATAAAACAAAACGGCTTAGCCGATTTTGATGAAATATTACTTTTCAGAAAAAAAAAGATTAAAAGGGAGAAGACGAAAGAGAAGAAAAAAGATAAGAATATTATTGTACAAAAAAAATTGCCCCCCTTGCCCCCCAGGACCCCCCCTTTTGTGAGTGCTACCGGATGCCGTCGAGATAGGGGGTTTTCGATTAGGGTTTCGTATAGAGGGTTTCTTCCTGAATTGAAAAAACAAAAAAAACACCCCCCTCTTGCCCCTTTTTTCACCCCCCCCCTTTCGTATCTTCCAAGCGGAGTGACTTGCAAGACTTTTTTTTTGGGTCATGTAGGGAAGGTGAGATTATTTTGAAAGCAAAATAAATTTTGCCCCCCTCCCCCCTCTAGACTCCTTTATTATTTTTGACCCTTTTTTTCGAGTGGAGCATTGCGGCGAGCGAATGGGGAACAGTGCGGCGAGCAAAGCGAGCCGTGCTGTGACCGCACGGCTCGCTTTGCTCGCCGGGTTAGGTTAGGGTTAGGCTTAGGTTAGGGTTAGGGTTAGGGTTCCTTAGGACTTTGATTGGAGTTTCAACTACACTTAGGAGCTTGATAATGTTAACATTTTTAGGGTTCCTTAGGACTTTGATTGGGGTTTTACTACATTGAGGAACTTGATAAAATAAACAACTTTTAGGGTTCCTTAGGCCTTTAATTGGAATTTTACTTCACTTAGGACCTTGATTATGTAAACAATTTTAGGGTTCTTTAGGACTTTGATTGGGGTTTTACTACACTGAGGAACTTGATTCACTGATCGACTTTTAGGGTTACTTAGGACTTTCTTTACTACTTTTTGAGGTTTTACAAGTGCAAGTGTAATGTAAAACTGGGAGTAGCACACCGACACGCGAGCTGCTTGCAGCTCGCGCACACGAAAAAACTAGTTAAGGGGCTGACGTATGGAAAATTTTCATACAAACGGAATACCAAAATGATTTCTAATTTAGACAGATTTACACTATATTATTGTAATAATTGTATTTGCATAGTATTTATCTAGGTTCCTCAACAGTTTTATTTCAAATTACTTACCTAAAATGAAATAAACACCAATCGCATTTTGCACATTTTTATGCTAAACTTATCAAGTTTTCTACCTATTGGTTTCGTACTAAAAACAACAATATCTTACGTGTTTTTTGTTAAGGAACCTAGTTTATATTGTCTAGTTACAGAATAACAATACTATGTAAAGAATACAAAAAGTTTTCAGTCATCATTTTTGGTATTACGGAACACGATCAAATTCATGGCATTTTCGAACGGCTACTATTGCTATCGCGCACGCACGGTGCGGGTGGCGGGGTGCAGGGGGAGGAAACGCTTGAAGCACACGGGACACTTCGGTTGTGTGTGTGAATCGCTCGGACTTCGGACTAGTTAAATACCTACACTGGCATAAAACATAATGCTTAGATATTTGATAATTGTTAGTTTAGGAAGGGTACTAAGTGAAGATGGGAAATACTAAGTACCTAGGTAGGTTGTAGGTTGGGTAAACGAAATCAAGGTGCAGCACTAGGTCAAAAAGTCTGCCGAAATTTCGAAAAAAGCCAACATTTCGACTAAAACAAATTATGAACCATTAATTTCTATACAGGGTGGAATTTTGTAATGCCACCTGGAGGGAAAGTACTCTTAATACTGCAGATAGAAAATTTTACTCAAAGGAAACATTCCTTTATTTTTGGATAGAAAGCAATTTCTAAAATTAAAAATAAAATAATTTTTAAATTAATTTTTTTTTTTGAAAGGAATAAATTTATTCTTTTAAAGAAATGAATTCGTTAAAAGAATAAATTTGTGTATCCAAGAGAATGGAGCCCATTTCAAGCAACTAATTTCAAGTAACTAGTTAGTTATCCATTTTTTGTAAATAATTAAATTAATTTAAGATTTCCTGGTTTTTCTTTCATTTAATTTATCATGTTTGTTAGAGAGATTTCATCCTTATAATTGACTAACGATCGATGCAATAAAAGTACAAGGTATAATTTTTCTGATTTTAGCCGGTTCAATTCCCGGGTGTGAGAGAATTTTCGAAAAACTTTGAATGCAGTTTGCTTTCTATTCAAAAATAAAGGAATGTTTCCTGTGAGTAAAATTTTCTATCTGGAGTATTAAGAGTACTTTCCCTCCAGGTGGCATTACAAAATTCCACCCTGTATATGAAGTATTGATAAAAGGTCTAAGAAAAATTACAACAAATTATTTTTTTTCTTTATTTATTTGTAGTTCAAACAAAGCAGCCAAGTGCGAGTCGGACTCGCCCATGAAGGGTTCCGTAGCATCAATTAACATAATATAAAGGTTTTTGTAGTTCGTCGAAAGGTAAATTGCGGTTTACGATTTATGACGTATAAAAAAAAACTACTGACTTGATCTCGTTCAAACTAAATATCGTTGGAAGTTTACATAGTAATGTACAACATATTTTTTTTTTGGATTTATCATTCTCTTATTTTAGAAGTTAGAGGGGGGGGGACCAACTTTTTTCTACTTTGGAAGTGTCTCTCGCGCAAACTATTCAGTTTAGAAAAAAACGATATTAGAAACCTCAACATCATTTTTGAAGACCTATCCATAGATACCCCACACGTATGGGTTTGATGAAAAAAAAAATTTTGAGTTTCAGTTTCAAGTATGGGGACCCCCAAATTTATAGTTTTAGAAAAAAACGATATTAGAAACCTCAACATAATTTTTAAAGACCTATCCATAGATACCCCACACATATGGGTTTGATGAAAAAAAATTTTTTGAGTTTCAGTTTCAAGTATGGGGACCCCCAAAATTTATAGATTTTTTTCTATTTTTGTGTAAAAACCTTAATGCGGTTCACAGAATACATCTACTCACCAAGTTTCATCAGTCTAGCTTTTATGGTTTCGAAGAAAAATGGCTGTGACACGGCCGGACAGACAGACAGACAGACAGACAGACAGACAGACAGACAGACATGACGAATCTATAAGGGTTCCGTTTTTGCCATTTGGCTACGGAACCCTAAAAACTGCTACCACTCAACGTCCGGTGGAAATATTGATAAAAGGACTGAGAAATACTTGAACAAAATAGTTTTTTTTTATATAACTGGAGCTCAATAAACAGAGTACCGCTCAACGTCTGGTGGAAATATTGATAAAAAGACTGAGAAATACTTTAACAAAATAGTTTTTCTTTATATAACTGGAGCTCAATAAACAGAGTACTGCTCAACGTCTGGTGGAAATATTGATAAAAAGACTTGGAAAAATTTCTGTAACGTTCACTAGAAGTTGCTTCATGCAATCAAAATTGAGTTCTATATAGTAATTGTGATAAGACATAAATATTTTTTTTTTCAGTTTGTTTATAATCATTATATAAGTATCCACCTATAGTAGGTTAGCTTGGTACACTTTTTTCGCGAGTTTTGTGCGAAAGCCGAGGTCCATGTAATTGTAGGTCGATGTTCGCAATCGTTGGTTTTGCGAATGTAAATAAGCAGAATAAAAGCAACCTAATTGCTCAACGAATAAAGTATATTTTTAAATGCAGTCACATTATTAGACTTTCTGTACTTTGGTAAGTGAGCCGCTTTGCGTGTTTTTTATTGCTGTGTGTGTGTGATCGATGAGGTCTGGCGAACCACACCCCACCTGATGTTGAGCGGACCTCCACCCATGATCTTCAACTGTAACGTCATGACTGGTTTTGAACCCACGCCCCCCAACCGCTAGGCCGATGAGGTCTGGCGAACCACACCCCACCTGACGTAGAGCGGATACCCACCCATCATCTATTACTGTAACGTTATCACTGATTTTGAACCCGCACCCTCCAACCACTAGGCCAATGAGGTCAAGCAAACCACACCACACCTGATGTTGAGCGGACTCCCACCCATCATCCTCTACTGGAACGTCATCAACCACAACTCCATCGCTCCGCGCCGGGGTCAATGGCTCTCTCAACTCAACTCGGAGTCAATGGTTCTCTTTACTCTTCTTCAATTTGGTCCAGAACCCGCACAAACCCTACCTGATGAATAAACTCACTCGTATCATGTTAGAGAATTTCCTGGTGTCTTTTCTAAGTGCGTAAATAGCTACTCTGAAGGTTCTTTATCGGTTCAGGAATGTTGTTTTTTTTTTCACTTTATTGCATTCAGAGCATGACCAATCCTTGCTTATTGAATACTAGAAAAGCGAAACAAGCAAGCAATAAGCTTAGAGGGTTAGTCAGGTAATGCAGCCACAAAAAATAAAAACATAAAATTGTAGGGTGCAAAAAGTCAACTCTCTTTGACCAGATTTGAACTCCCGCCCACCTCGTCCTCTCAGTGTGAATCCGCACGCCCTAGCCACTAGCCTATCTGACGCTTAGTAACGTTGACGAAATTAGGCAATGCATAAAAATCGTTAGCAGTGGCTGACGCACACGCACAAGCGCGGCACTATGGTTGGATTCACGTATAGAAGTAGCGCGTCACACGAGCGCCTGTGTGTGTATACTACTATTATATATTCCGTGGCGCCCGCATCAAATGAATAGAGATAGCTATATTCGGAGCAGTTTTTGCTCACGCCTCGAATTGAAGTTGCGAGCTGTGTACGTCGGCCCGTTAATATTTAGGCATCCGATTTAGGCGTCGCCTAGGTTTAGTGAAAACGGGTGTTAGTAACGTTGACGAAATTAGGCAATGCATAAAAATCGTTATCAGTGGCTGACGCACACGCACAAGCGCGGCACTATGGTTGGATTCACGTATAGAAGTAGCGCGTCACACGAGTGCCTGTGTGTGTATACTACTATTATATATTCCGTGGCGCCCGCATCAAATGAATAGAGATAGCTATATTCGGAGCAATTTTTGCCCGCGCCTCGAATTGAAGTTGCGAGCTGCGTCCGTCACCCTCTTAATATCTAAACTTAAACATTACGGTATTCTAAATCGCTCCATTGACTTATTACAATCGTACTTGACTGATAGAATCCTTAAAGTTGATGTGGGCGGTGAGAGATCTTTTGGGTCAGTTATTGACATAGGGGTGCCACAAGGTTCGATATTAGGTCTTTTCTTGTTTCTAGTGTACGTAAATGACCTTCCTTTTTTGGTTAAAAAACTATGTGAAACAGTACTATTTGCTGACGATACCTCATTAATTTTTAAAGTCGATAGATAGAAGGCTAATTACGATGACGTTAACGCATCTCTGTCGTAAATACTTAACTGGTTTAATAATCTTTTACTTAATGTTAAGAAAACTCATAAGTTTTATGAAAAAATATTTTTTGAGTGTCAGTTCTAAGTATAAAAATCATAATGCGGTTTACAGAATACATCTATTTACCAAGTTTCATCAGTACATATAGCTTTTACAGTTTTGTAAGTACCATACTTCAAGCAAATAAATTATTTCTTTTCATTTCATTTCATTTTTTTGAAAAAAAGTGACTGTGACATACGGATGGACAGACAGACAGACATGACGAATTTATAAGGGTTCCGTTTTTTACCTTTAAAAAATACAAGTGTTCATTCACCGACTACCGACATTTATGAACTTGCAACTCACTCTGGTTTTGCATAATATGAGGAAAATCTCTCTTGGTGGAAGGTTTCTTTTATTAAATCTGGGGCTATTTGCTTGTTATACTATATAAATTAGACTACTACTACTACACTACTATATAAGTTAGATTTAAAATGTAGCGTTCGTGGTAGTTTAAAAAATACCGCACAGCTTGCCATTGTTATCACCAATCCTGGATGAAAAATATGCAATGGAAACTCTGCGACGGGAATCAGCTAACATAACAATTGGGTTATATTTATTTACTGAATATCTGTCTGTGTTTTTGTCTAACGAAGCGTATTCTAGTCAACACATTGTAATGTCGTGACAAATGTCAGACCCAAGCACAGAATAAGTAATAGTTGGTATCAAATACATGAATTCACAGCTCAGGTCAGGCAACGCCATCTTTATTTTAAATTTTTCCAACTTTCCGGTCGTGTTTTGTTTTTAGACCAGCGTATAGCGGAGGCTTAAGCGGCCGGATAAATTACATAGTAAATTCATAGCTGTCGTGTAATTTAGAAACGGAATGATCTTTTACTTCGAAACATAACAACCAAGGAGGTTACTTATCAAAAATTTTATTTTAATTTCAAACTGGCATGCAAAATTAAATGCTGTTATTGAAAAAAAAACAAATGATCACTTCAACGCGCGAAAAAACTGTGTTGTAAGTTGTTTGTCGTAATTTTATTTGATAAAATGAGTTCAAGTAGTTACTACTTAGTTTTAATTTCCTCGCATAATTTGAGAAAAGTACTATCCAAGTCTTGGCCACAACTAAGCATTGACGCACTTACGAATGTACACGTTCGTCCATCAATACCCCTTTTGCTGGCCGCTGGTAACCCGTAAAGAGTTTCTTTAGAATTTGATCTTTAGGAATTCATTGTAAATCTAATAAAATTAAAGAAACTGTCACGGCCCAAATTATAAGGGGTTCAAAGATGTCACCAAAATTATAATCTCGTTAACAATTTGTTTCTGAATAAAACAAGTTAGGCATGACATGAGTTGGGAATATCGTTATATAAAGAAAAACGTTTGAATGATGAAATCAATTTCTTTGTTGAAAACATTTAGATCGACACACATTCAAACCCAATGCAGCTTTGCCCTAGCACGGCCTAAAGGTACAAAATCTGTCAGCCAATAATAGCATCCCACACAATCCATAGGTATTCGTACGGAAATAGCCAACAATATGGGAGTTCGATACCTATACCCCAGTTCCGTCCGGGCTACATCCGTCGTGAAACTGTGCTCTATTTTATTTTGTGACGTCGGCCAAACAACTCTCCGTTGATTCTTTTTGATCCCTTCACCAATAAAACACAAAATCCAAAAAAAATACGGAATAACGAAAAAGGCAGAATATCCTACAAGTACTCGTCTCATTATCATCAGCCTGAAGAAGTCCACTGTTGGGCATAGGCCTCCCCTACACATTTCCAGGAAGAACGATTCTCTGAGCTCTTTCCATCCATCGACTTCCCGCGATCATAACAATGTCGTAAGTACTCGTCTATAGACTTAGTAATACCATAGACTAAGGAAAACAAGTAGACTGCTAATAGAGAACAAAATTTTGTGACTCAAAAAATGGTAAAATTCCGGGCTATTTCTAGATGGCGCTGGCAAATAGCCTGGAAAGAGCAATATTTTCAATGTTCATATACCTATTGATAGATGGCGTGGCGTAGTGGTATTTTGTAAGGTACATACTAAGTGATGCTTTTTTAAAATAGATGGCGCTAATGAAAAATTATTTTTTATTGCAAGTAGACTAACTGCCGCCCTCGACTTTGGTTAGTTTCTTTATTCTAGTAGGATTAAACCTTAAAGCACTTTAGAAGACCTCTATAACTATATTTTTCTTAAACATGCGCGGAAATATTGTCCTTACTTTTGAATATAGAATACGCGAAGGATCATATTTACGTAGACTGAAAAACCAAAATCACTTCAAAAAAGATACAACAAAAATTACTTTCAATTTGAAAAGTTTTTACTCGGGCAAAAGTTAGCCGCGGACATACCTAGCAGCCTTAGAAAAAAGCGCACGCAAAAGACATAGACCAACGCAGTTATTTATACCAGCCTACAATAACGAGATCAATCGTAAAAATGTAACGAAGAATCGACAAAAATCTGTAGCTGATAAAAAGTGCAAAGTTACAAACATAAACAATAATTCTGCGAGAACTAAGTGCGAGAAAAAGTGATGAACTAAATTTACATATGAACTGTCTCATTTCGTGTAGTGATAATGTAAAAACAAAGTTATTAATTGGTGAGGACAATTACCATTGCATCGCGCCAATAAAGACAATAATGCTCTGCAAAAATGAACCTTGTGCCACCGTAACACCGCTAGGTTCGTGTGTTCACGGATTCTGTCTTTCGAAGCATCAATGTTCTGAGTGTGCACTGGAACAGCTGAGCTGCTCCCCCGCCCCCGCCTCCAGCTACCTGCCCCGCCACGCCTGCTCCCGCGCCGTCACTACCACCTCCCCACTGGTGGCCGCGCGCACAGGTGCCTGCGAGACCACAGCTGATGCGTCGCCCTCACGCACACTCATAAACATTCATAAGAAGATATCAGCATACGAACAAATACCTACGAAATATGGCAAGATTTTTACTGATTGGATTCTACAACTTCAACAGATGAAATATCGGACTAGCATACCAAGATGGTTCCCTTGTTTACAAAAGCAAGTTTTAGGATGCAAAAGTTATAAAATACAAATCACTTCAAGTTCAAGCGAGAAAAATGAGCTGCATTATTTGTTGTTATGTAATGTAACACATCGCCCGCCGCTTACGCCGCCCGGCGCCGCCTGTGTCGTCTACTGGCGCGTATACATACCTACAAATCCTGATTCGATTCCTGAGCTACGAGTACATCTACAGGGTGCAGTACGCGCATACTGCCTCAGCGATGGTGTCATACAAAAGAAACACAGATTACAAATAAATATAATTTATTTTTCGATGAATCATAAGAGTGGTATGTACTGGACTACAAATTATTTAGACAAGTTGTGTTACACACATTCAGAAAGAAAATATATGAATTTGAAATTACACAAAGATTGTCAATGGTCCCGAGATGCTGGTTTCCTGTGCGAAAAAGATGATCCCGGATGGCCCTGGATGACAGCCGCACCTGAAAAAGAAAAAATAAAAATAAAAAAGGAACGTTAGAAATGGTACACGCAACTGAGAGCGTCGACTTAGCTGTTCTGCATTTAGAGAAGTTGTCGTCGCTGCTGCACTGCTGTACTTCTGCTGTTCAAATAGGCGAGTGGGGCATTCTTCGCATTGGCCGAGTAGCACCTACCAAAACCACTTGGCCGAGAGGTACCGCGGATTTACTATTGTCCGGACCCGACAAGTGTATGACGCACTGTGGAAATAAACGCCGAGACTGGAGTTCCGACCTGTTACTCGCTTGGTGCTGCTTCCTGTTGCTAATCAGTGTCCCTGACGTGACACTGGGCGGAGAATGTAGACAGACGCACCTCACGAACCTGTAATAATATTAAAAAACAATTTTTAAATTATAAAGTGTAGGTAGATTTAAAAAAATATAAAATGTACTTACTTTGTTCGTTGAATAAAACTGGAGACTACCCCCGCTTGCGCGCGGACAGCTACAAAAATAGTTGGATTTGAACCTCGGTACTGAGCACTAGCTTGTCCACGCGTACCCGGCCGGTTTTCTTTTAACTTCCTCAAAAAAGTGTTTTAAATTCCACCTATCCGTAACAGTAATGTTAATGCAGTCTTTTTCAAAACTTTGGTTTTAGGACTATCATGAACTTTTCCTTCAAAGATACATTTTCGTGACAGTCAGACAGTGTTCTTTGGGCAATCGAAGTCCGTTTAACAAGCACAGGTTACAGGTAGGCGTAGTCAATCAAGTCCGGTAGGCAAGCAAAGGTAAGTTATTTAAGAGGGTATCGAGCAAACAAGGCGGACGGAAAATAGGTATTTACTGCGGCTCGCTAGTTGTGTGCGTACTAAGTAGGTAACCCATGATGATCGTGATGTGTTTCATAATTATGTTTTTAATGGACTTTTTGGTGAGGGGCTCTGCAACCGAAAGGTCCTGCATAATTTTTTTATGGGGAACCTAAAGACGGTCACGAGTGATTTCGATTGCACAAAAAATTTTGCCCCCCTTGCCCCCCAGGACCCCCCCTTTTTAGAGTGCTACCAGATGCCATCGAGATAGAGGGGTTTCGATTGGGGTTTCGTATAGAGGGTTTCTTCCTGAATTGAAAGAACAAAAAACTTCCCCCCTCCTACCCCTTTTTTTCCCCCCCTTTCGTATCTTCCAAGCGGAGTGACTTGCGAGACTTTTTTTTTGGGTCATGTAGGGAAGGTGTGATTATTTTGAAAGCAAAATAAATTTTTCCCCCCTTTTCCCTCTAGACCCCTTTATTATTTAAAAAACCTAAAAATGCCCTATTTTTGACCTTTTATTTTCGTGTGGAGCATTGCGGCGAGCGAAGCGAGCCGTGCTGTGACCTTCCTACGCCCCCCAGAACCCCCCTCGGCCCCCCAGAACCCTTTCCTCCTATGTTTGCCGTTTTACTTCATTTTGGACCTGCTTGTAGGTCGCGCGACAAGGTCCCTTCTAGCGGTTCCGACCCGTTGAGGATTTGGCTTTACGTAAAATTTAGGGTTCCGTATAGGGTTTTGATTGGGGTTTTACTACATTGAGGAATTTGATTAAGTGGTCGACTTTTAGGGTTCCTTAGGACTTTGATTGGAGTTTCAACTACACTTAGGAGCTTGATAATGTTAACATTTTTAGGGTTCCTTAGGACTTTGATTGGGGTTTTACTACATTGAGGAACTTGATTAAATAAACAACTTTTAGGGTTCCTTAGGACTTTGATTGGCGTTTTACTACATTGAGGAACTTGATAAAATAAACAACTTTTAGGGTTCCTTAGGCCTTTAATTGGAATTTTACTTCACTTAGGACCTTGATTATGTAAACAATTTTAAGTAAAAAAAGAGTAATCTCGAAAAGTTGGTGGTGACTGGCAAGGTGGAGGGAAAGAGGCCGCGAGGACGGAGCCCGATGCGTTGGAGCGACCAAGTGCGCTTAGTAACAGACTCCTCCGTGAGCGAAGCCATCCATGCCGCGGAGGACAGAACCAAATGGAGAAACATAGTGCAGACTAGGGTCCTGCACAAAGGTCACGACCCTCAACAGTGAGGATACCGATGCAAGGAGGTAGGCCTTTAATTGGAATTTTACTTCACTCAGGACTTTGATTATGTAAACAATTTTAGGGTTCCTTAGGACTTTGATCGGAGTTTCAACTACACTTAGGAGCTTGATAATGGTAACATTTTTAGGGTTCCTTAGGATTTTGATTGGGGTTTTACTACATTGAGGAACTTGATAAAATAAACATTTTTTAGGGTTCCTTAGGCCTTTAATTGGAATTTTACTTCACTTAGGACCTTGATTATGTAAACAATTTTTTTTTTTTTTTTTACAAGATATAGACCAGCCTTTGGATACAATCTCACCTGGAGGTAAGCGACGATGTAGCCGACGATGGAGCAGGATGGTCTAGAAGACACCTATTCACTCTTGCCTTGAAGAGGCCCAGATTGTAGTGGTCAGGAAAAACAGCCGCCGGCAATGAGTTCCATTCCCTGGAGGTTCGCATAATGAAGGTGGAGCCAAAACGCTTAGTGCGTTCTAGGGTTCTTTAGGGTTTTGATTGGGGTTCTACTACATTGAGGAATTTGATTATGTGGTCGACTTTTAGGGTTCCTTAAGACTTTGATTGGAATTTTACTTCACCTAGGACGTTGATTATGTAAACATTTTTAGGGTTCCTTAGGACTTTCTTTACTACTTTTTGGGGTTTTTAAAGTGTAAACAAATGTAAAACTGGGAGTAGCACACCGACACGCGAGCTGCATGCAGCTCGCGCACACGAAAAAACTAGTTTTAAACTATATTCCGCCTCGCATTTGCTATTCATTTTTGAATCCAAGATTGAGGATTTTTTTTAATATACAGGGTGTCCCTTAAGTCAACGTCCAGCCGAAAACGGGTGATGCGCCAAGTCATGACAGTTATCAGAAAAATATAAAAAAAAATATTTGTTATGTAACTTTGGAGTTATGAGTATTTAAAAAAAACAGTAAAAACTGACACCCTGTGATGATCTCTTAAGTCCTGTGACTACAAATATTAACTTTTTTCTGCAACGTAAGCACGAATAACCCTTCTGTAAATTACAATTCAAAATTAAGCCATAACTGCCTCAGTTTTCAATGAAATCGTGGAGTTTTGGCCAACATTTCATTTCAGATAATTACATCACCCAACTTTAACCGTCTGTACTGCTAAAAAAATGTACTACATTATTATGGCAAGTAACTTTAAAAAATGGCACATTTATTCAGGATTCCAAAATGCTATAATACTTGCTAGAGTACTTTTTAGTTTTCGAAATAAAAAATGTTTTTGACGTGATAACGTCTTATAAATCGATGGAGCCGGCTGCACGCACGAAAAAACATGACTCATGCGTCGTTACGTCGTTTCGTCGTTCCATTTACCTGAGCTCGAGCCCGGGTCGGGTAATGGGTAAGGGTAAATGAGGGTAAGGGTAAATGAGGGTAAGGGTTCGGTCGGGTTCCGGGTCCGGGTCCGAGAGTTCGAGTCCGAGTCCGAGTCCGAGTCCACGAGTCCGCAAGTCCGCGAGTCACAAATATTAATTAAAATTCTTTTGAAAAATGCAACCATTCCATCAGTATTTTCTTACGACGTTATCACGTTCAACTATCGTCAGTAAACCGACTTTACAGACAACCTATTTTTTTCAAATAAACCGGATTTCCAATCAATTTTATTTCATGAGATAAAATGTTTGTACCCTTTAATTTAAATTATGAACTTAAAATGCCTACGCTGTGTTTTTAAGCCGCTCACAATTTACAGGTAAAAGTAAATACCATTTCGACATTGCAAGTAAACAGATAGAGCCACCATCTTGTCGAAAGAGTAATAAACATGGGTGTTCAAGTAATTTGTTAGATTTAAGTGAAAGTTTGAAATAAAATAAAATCATAGGATTTCTTCAATCGTGATTTTAATTTAACTACATCAAGGATTTACAGCAAATGTTCAAACTGTTGGCCTTCAGCAGTAATGCAAGTTCTACATTTCCTTAAAAAAATCAGCTGTCTGTAAAGTCAGTTAACTGACGACAGTTGAACGTGACAACGTCATACAGCTGTCCACGCGGACGCATCGCTCACTCAAATAGGAGAGAGACAGATGTCGAACGCTGCCGAACGCGGAGGCCGATTGTTCCTCTTTGTCGCTCGTTTGACATTGTTACGATATGTGTAAACGATACTCATATTCATTTTTTCAGAAAAAAAAATGCAGCCGTCAACTTGTGTTCAAAAAATAATGTCAAATTCACAATCAGAGCCCCCAAAAACCTATTAAACGACACCCATATCCATTTTACAAGAAAAAATAAAGGCGCCATCTTGGATTCAAAAAAATTGTGTCGAATTCACAATCAGAGCCCCAAAAAACCTAAAAAACGATACCAATATCCATTTTTTAAGAAAAAAAATTATGTCACCATCTTGGATTAAAAAAATAATGTCAAATTCACAATCAGAGCCCCCGAAAACCTATTAAACGATACCCATATCCATTTTTTAAGAAAAAAAATGAAGTCACCATATTTATTTAAAAATAATGTCGAATTCATAATCAGAGTCCCCAAAAACCTATTAAACGATACCCATATCTATTTTTCAAGAAAAAAAATAAAGCTGCCATCTTGGATTAAAAAAAATTGTGTCGAATTCACAATCAGAGCCCCCAAAAACCTATAAACAATATCTACGTTAACAACAATGTCGAACTTGACATATTTGCCAAATTGAGCCAATTCATCAGAAATCTTAAGAACATCCTCTATTTTAAACAGCCTAGATAGTGCAAGTGGTTAGTCATTAGATGCATAAGCATCTAATGACTAAGTACTTGCAAATTCAAGTTTAAATTTATATTTGCATTTGCATTTGAATTTAAATTTGAATTTGGGTTTGGATTTAAATTTGAATTTGAATTTGAATTTTAATTTGAATTTAAATTTTAATTTGAATTTGGGTTTAAGTTTGAATTTAAAGTTAAATACTTCCATACTTCTTAAGAATAATATTAGCTTGCTATGTATAAGTTGTTCTCTTTACTCGTATAAGTTATAACTTTTCTGTACGCGCATGTGTTACGTTATAATCAAGGTCAAAAATGTAATATTTTAGTTTTTAGTTATTTTGTGGTTATAATGTGTTTTGTGCGTTAATAAAATAAAATAAAAAATAAAACTATTTAAGAAAAAAAAATTAAACCTTATCCGGAATAGAGCCCCACTTTTCTTCATATTATAATCATCCCACATCTCATATCCCATTTTTCTCTGAAAACCGAATTTTTCTCTGAAAAATTTGTTCCAAAAAAAAAACTTTGTTTTGACGGTAAAAAGCACAAATAATAATAAAATTGAGTTATCATATTTCACCTGTTCGCAGCTCAATGCGCATACACAATAGATCGCGTTTGCTGCTCGGCTTGTGTCACTATTTTGCTCGGTACCCTCTTAAGAAAAACGGAAAAAACTTTAAACAATAAACACGAGGAAAACACGCTAACAACGAAACTCAATTTTCGGGCAATTTAAAAAGCAGCCAAGTGCAAGTCGGACTCGCCCATGAAGGGTTCCGTAGCATCAAGTAACATAATATAAAGGTTTTTGTAGTTCGTCGAAAGGTAAATTGCGGTTTACGATTTATGACGTATAAAAAAAAACTACTGACTAGATCTCGTTCAAACCAAATATCGTTGAAAGTTTGCATAGTAATGTATACCATATATTTTTTTAGTTTTATCATTTTCTTATTTTAGAAGTTAAGAGGGGGGGACCAACTTTTTTCCACATTGGAAGTGTCTCTCGCGCAAACTATTCAGTTTAGAAAAAAACTATATTATAAACCTCAACATCATTTTTGAAGACCTATTCATAAATACCCCACACGTATGGGACCGATGAAAAACATTTTTATAGTTTCAGTTTCAAGTATGAGGACCCCCAAAATTTATAGTTTTTTTTTCTATTTTTGTGTCAAAATCTTAATGCGGTTAACAAAATACATCTACTCGCCAAGTTTCATCACTTACGGTTTTGGAGAAAAATGGCTGTGACATACGGACGGACAGACAGACAGACAGACAAACATGACGAATCTATAAGGGTTCTGCTTTTGCCATTTGGCTACGGAACCCTAAAAATGGGTGTGTAAATCATTCAGTTTGTATTGTGTACATACCTACAATCTACAATGTATGTAGACGGTAGGTTGTTACTAAATGTCATAGTCATCACTCAACTAAAACTCCATGCTAAATCTTTAAACTTATTTGCATACACAACAAAATAAATACCTAACACGTTATTGTGGTGTGCCTTTTTACTTTGCCTAACAACTTACGCATAAGATTTTACAAATAGGTAACAAGTTATTACATAACCCAATGTTTTTAAAAATCCAGGTTGGTCCTGCCTGTCCTGCCTGAGTGTCACTTTGACGCTTCAGCGCAACTTGTTAGCAATTAAGCAATGACCTTAATCCTTGGAACAAACTAAAAACATCAAAATAAAATCTCCGTACACTAGCTGACAACGTCGCGTCACACTCTACCCTGTTTTTGCTCCATCGAAAGCTGGCAACGCCGCAAGTTTAAGTAACGCCACTCAGATTAACGCCATCTCTCTATTTTTTGTCGTACTACAATATCAATTAGTTAGCTAACCTATTGTTGCGAATACTGTAAAAACCATTTCACTCGTTTTTATCAGATTCAAAACGATCAGCGACATCTAGCGTCATTGTAGGCAATCATTTATCGATGCACGTTTTCTTGGATGAGATTGTCAGTCTACTTGTTTTCCATAGTCTTTGGTAATACATACACAATATGCAAATAAAAAAATCTTGTAAATGTCCAGTATTTTATACTTAATCAGGTCACAAAATATACGTTCGCAAAATCTCAAAATATATGATAATTTGATTTGATTATTAATAAATATTAACATACTTAAATATCATTAGTATAGCAACGTCGTCAAATTTATTGAAACTCTCAAATAGAATGTCAGTGAATTAATCGCATTATTAACACACATAGACCGCGAAAATACGGACCCAGTACAATAATAAATTAGTCGAAATTCTATCGAACTATTTTATTAATTTAACCCATTTAGCAAGACCCTACTGAATTTATAGTTCACAAAGGGCGGGCTTTAATGCCACGGGCGCTTGATATCTTCAAACTTAGTTACACCATAGTTTTTCATTAGTTTGAGTTATGGTAATCTACGTATGAAAAGTCGCAGTTTTTAAGTAGCTAGTTTTAAAGTTGCGTTTTTATTCTAGTCTTGAATTTAAATAAAAATTACAAATGGTACAACTTTGTATTCAGTTGTGTCCCTTGTACCATCAAGTGTACAAATCAATAGTACCTATATACCAACTAATGGCACAAAGGCAAGTTTTAAACCACCAGTTATAGATATTTTCTGTCTTGAGAACTCCATCAAAAAATCTTGAGCTGGTATTTGGGACTGAAATATCTGCCATGCTTGTGGATTAAAGTGGAGAGGTTTTGTATTTAATTTACGAGTACAAAAAGTTGGCTTGCATTGATCGTACGTATTCAATTTACGTAGAAGCCACCGACGATTACGTAGCTATAGCTAGTATATTTTATGTATGCTATGAGAGTGTGAACGATTCGACATCATTTGGGTCAACCCCGAGAGCTCGAGTGCAAATAAATAGGTACGTGCTTAGGTAAACAGAGCTAGATGATGTTTATCAGAGTTGGTTTTATATCGGTAACACTTTCGCTGCAGAATGAAAAATAGGTACTATATCACTGAAAGTTTTTGAGTAGGTATACGTCATTGTATCGAATTTTATGTACAGTTCTAATAGCGATGGTAGTAACCCCACCTTGTTAGAAGTTCAAAGGTTCGAATCCAGTCGTCTATTATCTGTGGATTTTTTGAGTGAACTTCTTTAGGCGGGCTCAATCATTTTTTTGGTAGAAAAAAACCAATGAACACTCGTCATCGTCAAGCAAATTACGCACGGGGGGTGGGAGGAGGGGTAATTGTTCAAGTTCAATTTTCACTTCTGTCAATACGATTTTTTTTATAATGTTAGTGCTCTCAAACGATAAAGGTAAACATGGTGGGAAAGCCCATGGCTAAGTCAACTCCGCATGTTTTGACATGTGGATTAAGCCGACTAAGCCGTAAGGATAATATAGGTACTCGGCAAGACTACTTTATCTCATATCCTGACCCAGCCCAGAGGCTATTAGCGTCCCGTAAACAGAAGCTGTTGTGAAAAAACTTGTCTTGACGCGGTATAAATCATATACAAAGATGAAAAGGCAAGTTTACTTTGTATGTACAGTCGGTTGCATACGAATGTATACAATTCATAAATTCAAAGCAAATTTTGAAGCATTGCAATGGACATTAGCCCACTCAATTTCCACTCAAATTCGTGAACCTATCAATAACTTATTTCAAAATGATCTTTCTATTTTTGCCGGATTATATATATTATATTGCAGCTGACTGTACGTGCGATAACTTAATGCAAGATGCAGAGAGATATCCCTTGTTTATTGTAGAGTTTTCTTGAAGTTGTCGGAAGCTCGTAAATATACGAGCTAAATCTACATCTGAAGCTCCGTTCGGCGGAAACTTTGCGCTTTAGCGCTGATTCACGCTACACCGGGCTGGGGCCGGGTTGTATCCGTGCCGTCAATTGAATTTGAACCCTATCTGTCCAACAATGAGTTGAAATCCGCGTTTGGCCCCGCAGCCTTATCGCAAAGTTTAGTGAAGTTCACCGAGCATGGACAACTCCTGATTCGAACCAATCGGATGCGAGCCTTGAAAAAAGATTTGAAGCTGATTGGTTCACATCAGAAGTTGTCTATGCTCTGAGGACTTTAGCGTACACGCAAGATAAGTCATGCAGGCTTATCTACGTGACAGATGTCGGAAATTATAAAAAAACTGACTGGAAAAAATATTTCAACCACAAACATAAAACTTGCATTAAAATCAATGCAGATTGGATTTCCCCATTCATGTTTGTGATCGGTAGATGCGTTTTTAGTCTATGTTTTTCATGTTTCAGTTGACAGCGGGGACACGAGCCGCCCGGCCCGGTGTAGTGTGAATCAGTCTTTATCGCGCTGGCGCATCGCTAGCGTCGCGCGGGCAATTGAATAATCGTTATTCCATGAGAACTAGAAGACCTTATTGGAAACCGGAACTGGGCTTAGTACAAAGTTCATTGCTCTTCAGTCCTTACTTACAAACCCCTTATGATCACCGCTACATTTAACATAGGTTATTTACTAACTACATGTTAACGATTCGGATAGCTTTCAGGCAATTAGTGAAACAGCGGCTGTAGTGTTTAGAACTACATTGTAATATCTATAATATTATGATATAACATTTATATATATATTACCTATTATATCTGTCGTCTCGAGCAGCGTACTCGCGGATTGTGGGGTGGATCGGATTCATTCGATATCCAACCGCCGCGGAGTAAAGACGAGTGCGTGTGCAAGCGAGCCGATATTATATATTATTATATAACTATATCATTTACATAGGTACTTACATTCTTATAGTGTACACTACAGTGGCGACGAGACAAACGGTGAGCAATTTTACATAATTTCTAGAAAAGGAAAAAGAGGATCTACCTACATTTAATTTGGCTAATTCTTGAGTAGGTTTAAAGCGGATCGAAGGCAATGATTGTCAACCTCATTGATCGAAGTGATATTTTTCTACTGATCGAGATGATCTAGCTATACCTAGGTACCTACATATTAGCGTAGATTTTGTGTTTTACAACTCAGTGACACGGTTCATATTTCTTTTCGGCCAATGATTAAAAGATTATTAAAGGGTAGATTCTTCATAAACCTAACACCTTAGGTACTACCTATTAATTCTATACATACCTACACCTAGATAATGAATAAAAATGCAACTTTGCTTTGCTTGCGCAAAGATTGTTTGCGTAGGTTTATAATCATAATGAAGCTAAACAGAAGGAATAGGTAAGACGTCGATTTGTTTTGTTTACCTATCTTTCTTGATTTGAGTATTGGTTTATAGGTTTTATTGTTAGTTAAGAAAATAAAATAAATACTTACCTATCACATACCGATTTAGATATTATACTTAAAGATTTAAAATACTTTAGTACTTACCTACGTTAGGCACTTAGCGGATAACAAAAGTACTTAGGTACGTGTATCTATCTACTTACCTACCTAATAGTGTATTAGAAAGAAAAGAAAGAAAAGAAAGAAAGAAAACGTATTTATTTATGACGGCACACGGTAGATAAAAGAAACACGAACATTTTAGACAAATAACAAAAGAAAACGCATATTAACATAACATAAGAAGTGAGGTGATGGAAGAATACATAGTAATACATTGAAATAATAATATAATAAAAGTTATAATATATTAAAAGTTTGTATATTATGATGAGAGTAGTTAGTACGATACATGGGGATCGGAAGTAGGTAGTGGTGCATGTAACATACTAGTACCTAACCTATACCTACCCACTTACTTCTAAGCCAAGTTTGGGTGGTAGTTAAGTGACCCTTTGGTACTTAATAGGGTTACTTCAATTACAAATAGGTGATTATGATTTATGATAGGTACTAGTGCAAGATTCATCATGAGGAGCTTTCCTACATAATCTACGTACTTAGGCACCTAACAAATATGTTTTGCAAGTAATTTTTTTTGGTTCGTGTGTGAACTGGAGGCTTAGGTAATAGGTAGAACCTGCCTACCTAGGTGGATATTGGTTCGTTTGTTACCTTGGTGATATTACTACCTACCTAAAACTTAAATCTTGTAATTAAAAAAAAGTACCTACCTAGGTAAACATTTAATATTTTATTTTGTTGCCTGAATATACCTACTAGGTTTTAAAGTATGATCTATCTAAGTAGTCTACCTACAACTACATGCATTACATTGCGAGGTACCAAAAAAAAAAAAAAAAAAAAAAAAAAAAAAAAGTATAGCTTTTAATAGCGGATGTGTAGTTTTATATCAAACTACAAGCATTAAATTGCGTGGTACTGTGAAATAATTACAGTACAGCTTTAAATAGCGGTGGTGTAGTTATATCGAACTACAAGCATTAAATTGCGTGGTACTGTAAAATGATTACAGTACAGCTTTAAATAGCGATGGTGTAGTTAAATGTAACTACAAGCATTAAATTGCGAGGTGCTGTAAAATGATTACAGTGCAGCTTTAAATAGCGATGGTGTAGTTAAATGTAACTACAAGCATTAAATTGCGAGGTACTGTAAAATGATTACAGTGCAGCTTTAAATAGCGATGGTGTAGTTAAATGTAACTACAAGCATTAAATTGCGAGGTACTGTAAAATGATTACAGTGCAGCTTTAAATAGCGATAGTGTAGTTAAATGTAACTACAAGCATTAAATTGCGAGGTGCTGTAAAATGATTACAGTGCAGCTTTAAATAGCGATGGTGTAGTTAAATGTAACTACAAGCATTAAATTGCGAGGTGCTGTAAAATGATTACAGTGCAGCTTTAAATAGCGATGGTGTAGTTAAATGTAACTACAAGCATTAAATTGCGAGGTGCTGTAAAATGATTACAGTGCAGCTTTAAATAGCGATGGTGTAGTTAAATGTAACTACAAGCATTAAATTGCGAGGTGCTGTAAAATGATTACAGTGCAGCTTTAAATAGCGATGGTGTAGTTAAATGTAACTACAAGCATTAAATTGCGAGGTGCTGTAAAATGATTACAGTGCAGCTTTAAATAGCGATGGTGTAGTTAAATGTAACTACAAGCATTAAATTGCGAGGTGCTGTAAAATGATTACAGTGCAGCTTTAAATAGCGATGGTGTAGTTAAATGTAACTACAAGCATTAAATTGCGAGGTGCTGTAAAATGATTACAGTGCAGCTTTAAATAGCGATGGTGTAGTTAAATGTAACTACAAGCATTAAATTGCGAGGTGTTGTAAAATGATTACAGTGCAGCTTTAAATAGCGATGGTGTAGTTAAATGTAACTACAAGCATTAAATTGCGAGGTACTGTAAAATGATTACAGTACAGCTTTAAATAGCGATGGTGTAGTTAAATGTAACTACAAGCATTAAATTGCGAGTTTTAACCTAATAGGTAAAAAATCATCTTGTCTACAGGTAGTCCCAAATGGCAACATACACTCTTGAGAAGTTTGAATGTGAAGGGGAGTCTAGCTCCGTCTCAGCAAAATCATTGCATATCAAAAGAAAAATTGAAAAATCCACAAATAAAATTAAAGCTACCTGGAAGATAGTCAATAATGAGACTGGCAAATCAAAACTCCGTAATAAAAACAATCATCTTTTGACAAAAAATTTTGAAGTAGCCAACGCGTTTGATAGTTTCTTTTCCAGTATCCCTAAAGTAGTGACATCATCTTTTAATTCCTCGGCTTCTGGTGCGATGGCATTGTTAGAGTCTAGTGTTAAAAAAATTTAATAATATCTTTACTTTTAAATACATTAATGCTGACAAAATCGTGAAGACATTTAAATCATTAAACATTAAAAATACTGAAGATTTATGGGGAATGTCTACAAAACTACTCAGCGCTATTATAACTGATATTGCACCATGCCTAGCGTATATTTTTAATAGGTGTGTTGACGAGGGTGTTTTTCCTGATTTAATGAAACCTAGTAAACTCATTCCCCTGTTCAAATCTGGAAATGCAAGTGACCCTGCTAACTATAGACCTATCTCAGTATTGCCTACGCTAAGTAAAATCTTTGAGAAAGTTATTCTTACTCACTTGTTATCACATTTTAACCTAAATGGGATACTTCATAGCCACCAGTTTGGATTTACGAAAGGTCGATCAACGACTGATGCCGGATTCTACTCTTAAAGCACATATATGATGCCTGGGAAAACTCGCAAGACGCGATTGGGGTATTCTGCGATCTTTCCAAAGCTTTTGACTGTGTAAATCATGCTACATTAATATCTAAACTTAAACATTACGGCATTCTAAATCGCTCTATTGACCTAATACAACCATACTTGACTGATAGAGTACTTAAAGTTGATGTAGGCGGTGAGAGATCTTATGGGTCTATTATTGACATGGGGGTGCCACAAGGTTCGATATTAGGTCCTTTCTTGTTTCTAGTGTACGTAAATGACCTCCCTTTTTTTTGGTTGAAAAACTATGTGAAATAGTACTGAATGCTAAGAAAACCAAGTGTATTAAATGTATCTTACCAAATGTGACTCTCCGGCCAACTAATATTATACTTAATGGAGAGTCACTTAACCTTGTAGATTCTACTATTTTTTTTTAGGACTTAATATTGACAAAAAATTGCAGTGGGGACCGCAAATCAAAGCACTTGCAGCTAGACTAAGTTTGGCTGCATATGCAGTTTGGACTATAAGATGGCTTACTGATGAACCTACAGCTAGGCTAGTTTATTTCAGCTACTTCCATAGTGTTATGTCTTACGGTATCCTTCTCTGGGGGAAAGCAGCTGATATTCAAACTATATTTGTTTTACAAAAAAGGGCCATACGTGCCATATATAAAATGAAATCACGAGACTCATTGAGGGAGCGATTTAAGGAAATTAATATCCTCACAGTAATTTCACAATATATATATGAAAACTTATTGTACACTCACAAACACATCTGTAGCTTTCAGAAAAATTGTGATTCGCATAAAATTAACACTAGAAATAAAAATAAACTTTATATTCCCAAATTTCGTCTGCAGAAGGTAAATGGGTCTTTTATGGGGAACACTGTACGCTTCTATAATAAACTTCCGGAAAATGCAACTAAGCTTCCTATTCGGAAGTTTAAAGCCTATGTTAAGAATAATTTAATAAGGAAAGCGTACTATACTCTAGATAGCTATATGAATGATAAAACTGCGTGGCCCGATGTCCCGGTCACTCTACCCATAGAAAGCTAACATGTCAATTTGCAATGTCTGTACCTACTATTTCGTATCTTATTTTTATATAAGCTGTGTAGATACTATAGTATAACATTGAAGCGTAGCGTGTGCTGTCTTTGAAGCTTTTGCTTTTGTATTATTGCATTGCATACGTCTGACTAAGTGAAGTGGCACCACACTGGAACTTCACTGCTATTATTGTAGACTATTTTTTATTTGCAAAAGGATCATATAGAAAATGGTGGGAACCGAGACGTGGTTTGTTGCCTGTTCTTCTACGCTTGGTCGCGTGGAACTGGCGCCTGGACTCACCTAGCTTTGAGACGTTTCAAAGTGATTCTTGCATCGTACTGAATAAAAAATTTTGGAGTGTGAGTTTGAGTTTTCTGTGAGATGGGAACGATGGAAAAGGGGATAAAGTTTATGTTAAAAATATGAATAAAAGCAACAAGTTAAGCTTAAACTATGAACCGGAATCACACACCATCGAGACAACGAATGGAGGTGACGTAGTTCTCCGAAATGATGAGACTGGTCAGCAGGTCAGGCGGAATGTATTACATCTGAAAAGAATAAAAGGACAGTGGACGGTGAAAGAAAGCGAGGAAGGCTTGAAGAGTAACGAAGAAGATGTTTAAGAGATTAAATACGTGATTATTGTGATTATTTAATAAGTATCGATTGTATATTATAAGTATAATCAGTGGAAATATTAACACATTATATTGATATAGGTTGATGATGATATTGATTCAAATATCATCTTGTTTCATTAACTAAATTTATAACAAGGGAGGGATGTAGTGTTTAGAACTACATTGTAATATCTATAATATTATGATATAACATTTATATATATATTACCTATTATATCTGTCGTCTCGAGCAGCGTACTCGCGGATTGTGGGGTGGATCGGATTCATTCGATATCCAACCGCCGCGGAGTAAAGACGAGTGCGTGTGCAAGCGAGCCGATATTATATATTATTATATAACTATATCATTTACATAGGTACTTACATTCTTATAGTGTACACTACAGCGGCGGTATATGAAACGATTACGTTAAAAGGTGGATTTTGCTATTTGGTTGCGACACTATTTGAAGAGTTAAAATTTTGTATATGTACAGTAAACATCAGAAGTAAATAGTAATTAGGTGATGCTTCAAATGAGTTCGCTTTTGAAAAATACAATGTAATTTTTTCTCTATTCAAATGAAACCATTTAACATGAATATTAAGTAAACCATGTATTTGACTGGCCTCTCAGCTAAGTTGGTGAATGCACCGTGAACCGTGTTTGTTTTCTATCTGGGTGTTTTATTGTATTATTAGTATGTATTTACAAAAAAAAATATTATAAAAGAAATGTTATTGGCAGATAAATCGATCTACCCTCTTTCGAAATCACCAAACACAAGAACTTCAACCGTGAAGATGGTTTCCAATTATCTGGAGTCTGGAACCCGGTGGTACGAATGTGCAAACCACCAAAAAGTGGAAACCTACTACGCGTTCTGATAGCGTCAGTGTTGTGTGTCGAAATCGACAAAAGAGTGAGAATGGAACCAATAGTAGTCTCGAAACCAATAAAAGAGTGCAAGAGTATTATACCTTATTATATCAGCTATATGGTTCGCTCTGCTTAATTTGAAGCTAGATAGTGTTAAGTGCATTGTCCACAATATTTATTTATTTAAGTTTTATGAAAAAAGAAAACACTCATGCTGACTGCTTTCTGGTTTTGCTTTTTATTTCTTACGTGTTAGGTGTAGGTTTTTTAATTTAATCATTTTATGAATTTATGTGCTTAATAAATCCCACTTTTGTTTATTCATCCTCATTAGTTTGAGACTAAGCAACCCTATTTGCGGGATCGCAAGATCTCTTGTCGTCGTTAGCCGCTGGGAGTTTGCCAAAATTACAAACAAATAAAGGTTTCACGAAAACTCATAAATCCGGGGTTTTTACTGCCTACCACTTTTAATACCTTTTAGAATTTTCAAAACTTTTGCGGTGGCGTACATATTAGAATTTCATTTTTTATGATTACCTACACTATTGATACTAATATCAGTTAGTAAAGGACAAATAGCAAAGGAGTTTATTAGGTGTTTAGGCTATGAAGCATAAAAATCTCAAGGGACATGCGAAAATAACTTCAATAACCATGTGCGCAAAATTGAAGATTCTCATTTTTCCCATTTTATTAAGTGTGCCCAACATAGGGCAAAGAAAAAAATTACACAATGCAAATGCATTTGCGGTTGCGCTACTTCGGTTATATAAAAATATTTTTTCCATCAATTTCTCCGATATCTTTAACTTCTTCGATACGAGGTCTGTGGTAGTAAGTGGCTCGATAAATCATGGTGTCAGCCAGTTAGAGCAAGTGCTCGAATATCGAGCTATGCAGCCCGTGGTGTCTACCAACTAATTGGTCTACCAACGAGAAGATGAATTAGTGGCCGAATGCGAGGCTAATTGCCTATTGTTGTGTGATGGACTAGGCCTCTTGAAAACGTGTTTCCGAGAGGAATTATTTGAATGCGATGCTGTTGTTTTGGTCATGTAGCTTGGAAATCCAAGAGCTCACCTGGACTTGGGTACTTCCTTGTATAACACTAAATTAATGTTGTAATTAGGTTTTATAAGAAAATATTCTTGCTTGCTTGCTTCTACCAAGAAATTTAACGAAAAAGTGAAACCAAAAGTCAAGTTTCAACAAAGTTATAAACATCAAAAGACCGAGACCGCGGGTACATAGTAAATAGTGGGAATATAACCAAAACTTCTTACAGGCATCTAATAGCATGACGTTGAAGTATAAACGAAACGCTACGGCGCCGGCGGGCGGCGTAGCACCAATGCTACGCGCGTAGTGGCTGCTACGCCTATACTACAATGATAAATAATTAATTGCTTGTAAAAAACGAATCTCTAAACAGAAATATTGGCCTTAGCTAGCCCCAAATTAAGCAGAACTTGTATTTGTAAATATTTGTTCTCTTGGATCGAACCCACGCCCTCCAGTGCAGAGAGCTACTAACAACTAAGCTATGAGGGTTAAAAATATACAGGCCAATAGCAATTCTTCCCAGCATATCAAAAATTTTTGAAAAAGCGATTTACAATAGAATCTTTTCATTTTTAGAATCAAATAACATTATAAATCCTAATCAATTTGGGTTTCAAAAAGGAAAAAATACAACATTAGCCATCTTTAAAACTTTAAGACAGGTATGGGAGGAAATCAATAACGCTAAGCCTGGAATCGCTTTATTTCTAGACTTGTCTAAAGCGTTTGACTGTGTAGTCCATGACATTCTTCTTGATAAACTCGAAAAAATAGGTATAAGAGGCGCAGCACTATTATTGATGCAGTCATATTTAAGTGGAAGAAGTCAATCCACTATGATAGAAACGTACAATAAAAAGTCAAAAACTATAGAACACATAGAGTCTGGGTTTGAACATATCTTGCTCGGAGTACCACAAGGTAGTGTACTCGGCCCACTGTTATTTCTTATCTACATAAATAATTTGCCACAAATAACAAACCACGTATGCGTCATGTTTGCAGATGATGCTACAATCTTCATACCTCATGACAGCAATAAAATAAGTGAATTTGAGACTGAAATAAACGATACTCTTAGTAATATAATTAACTGGTTAGATTCAATAAATCTCAAAGTAAATATTGATAAAACTAAACTTTTAAGGTTCAAACACAATAAAACACCCTCAATCAAATTAAATGTTTCCCACAATAGTACCAATGTTGACGAAGTTAATGAAATAAATTTTCTTGGCATAAAAATTGACACAAATTTAAACTGGAAATCTCATATAAGTAAAGTCAATAAACAAGTTTCTAAATATTGCTATGCAATCTCAACTCTGAGCCATGTTTCTTCTACATCTGTAGCAAAAAATACGTATTATGGCCACGTTTTTCCTCATTTATGTTACGGGGTGATATTTTGGGGAAATTCTGTAAATGTGAAAACTGTATTTATAATGCAGAAGAAATGTATTAGGGCTATATATAATATTAAAAGTACGGAATCACTTCGTCTTGTTTTTAAACAGGAAAATATGCTCACTTTAACTGGGATATTCATTCTAGAGATTTGTCTATTTGTCAAAAATAATTACACCTACTTTAATAAAAAAATCTAGTCGCTCGAATAATTTACGTAGTAAGCACAAATATAATATCTGTATTCCTCAAGTCAATAATACCATGTTTTACAATAGTACTTATTACACTGCCATTAAAATATATAATCACTTGCCAACAGAATTGAAAGAATTAAATGGAAACCTGTTTAAACATAAACTTAAAAAATGGCTTATAACCAAAGTTCACTATAGTTTAGGAGAGTACTATGATACCTAAGTATCTATTATAAATGCAATAATGTTGTACCTACTTAGCTTAGATAATATTGTGTTTAGAACGCTCTAAAATGTGCAAGTACCTGCTAATGTATAAGTTAGGTTAGTTAGTAAATTTTGAGTTAGCTACTTTGTAAGTATAGCTATATTGTACGCCCGAAATGGGTAAGCTGTTGGAACATAATTACTTTTAAGATCTTTTATACACAGTTTTACAATAAAAACATTTTATCTTTATCTTTATCTTTATCTTTATGGATATACCACAAATCTATATTTAAGAGTGGTTTTAAAATTGAGTGTTTAAAATAAATATTTATTTGATGTCTTGTTTCTTCAATGTTATCACCCAAGAGAATGAAAATCGCTTCGGCGACCGGTAAATATTACAGACTCTGAGATTAGTGAGACAGCAATTTATAAAAGCCGGCTCTAAAGCTTCGCTGCAAGAAAACTTCTGTAATTAGGGGGAATAAATGCTTTGTTATAATACCAAAGTTAAGATTTTAGCGATACCGAAAATCGTGGTTAAAATAACATGAAACCTAATTCGCATAACTTCATTGAACAATTTAATAGTGATAATCTTTTAAATTTCCTTTTTTTACATATTATACAAATAGATTACATACATACCTTATTGTTTATTTCAGGCACGTAACATTCGCAATTTTTTAACACACTTCTACCTCATCTCAGGTTTCAGATAATGTAGATGTTTGTGGGTCAACCTCGTTATTGAATGCTTCTTTTCTTGGTATTTATCTTAAAAATCGTGTCCACGTGATCTGCGCAAAGCGCGCCACGCGCAGTTTGATCACGTGGTTTGTCAGAGGACCATTTCCTTGCAATGTTTTTTTTTACTTAACTTTCCTTGCAATACCTATTTTAAGGCAAAACGGGAGCCGAAGGTATGCTACATACAAATGAATTGCCTATTATCTAAGGCCAGCTAAGACGGTGGTCCTATATCTGCCAGCTCCAATCTGATCGTATTTATAGCATTACGCGTAGCAAATTATTTACGTACGAACGTGAGAAAAGTAGGTAAGAGCTCCGGGTGCCGATGCGGACATTCCGCCTACACTACTCGTATGGTAAATCCATATAAATAATAGATGCGCTAGGGATTTACGTAGGTGCAAAGAAACAACATTGTTTTGGGACGAATGGTCCAAAGCAAAGGTGAAATCTATATTATTCATGGACAAGGTAAGCTAGTGGGTAATATACCCTACCTATCTATTCTAGCCGCACAAGCGTAGGTTCATTTTAAAAAAGTGCGAAACTCACTTAGGGTTAGGCAAAACATCATCATCACAAATATGTCAGTCCTGAGATGGAATCAAACCACAACCTGCATCACAGAAAGCAGCGCTACATTTACATAACTTTCGGGCCACTCATCAAAAGCAGGTATTTTTTTCAAGAACTGTTATTTTCTACACAGCTTTGTTTCAGACGATGGTAAATAAATAAAAATGGTGTATACTATGGCACTTTTTAGACGATGGTAAATGAAGGAAAATTGTATATACCTCTAGTATGTGTCTTTTCAGACGATGGTAAATGAAGGAAAATAATATACCTAATTATACTATATGGTACTTACAGGTACGTTACGTTGTAAAAGAAAAACGTTCATTTATTCAAACAAAAGGTTAATTAGCGCCGATGCGAGTCTGTTAGCGATTTAATCGATTGCGTATCCATCGGCGGAACTTTTCAATTTCCTGTATGTGGGCTGGATGCCAGAGAAAATGGATCTCTGCTGTAAATCCAAATCCAATTTTTTTTTATTCAGTACAGCTCTTTGTTCAGATACATCACAAGGATCACTTTAAAACGTCTTAAAGCTAGGTAAGTCTAAGTGCCAGTTCAAACAAAAGGTCTTTCTTTTATAAATATAGACTAGTGGCCGCCCGCGGCTTCGCTCGCCCGTTCCCGTAACACCCCGTTCCCGTTGCTTTTTCGGGATAAAAAGTATTTTATGTCCTTCTCCCGGTTCTAAGCCACCTCCCAACCAATTTTCAGCCAAATCGGTTCAGCCGTTCTTGAGTTATAAGTGGAGTAACTAACACGACTTTCTTTTATATATAATACTAGCTGTGCCCGCGACTTCGTCCGCGTGGCATAGTGTCTATGGGTAGCATTTTTAATTTGCAGCGGAAGAAAACAGTAATTAAATAACAACGTCATATTCGCGTGCACGTGACACAGTCGTCTGCCCTCTTACTAAACTTAGACATATGGCGTCGTACTACGCCACACTTTCATCCCCCCCGCGTTCCTCTACGAACTCCCCCCACATTCCCCCCACTCTCCTCAACACCCCCCCCACATTCCCCCCGCACTCCCCCCAGACTCCCCTCCACAATCCCCTCGTACTCCCCCCGCACCTCCCCTCCACACTCCCCCTGTACTCCCCCCGCATCCCCCCTCGCACCTCCCCTCCACACTCCCCCTGTACTCCCCTCGCATCCCCCTCGCACCTCCCCTCCACTCTCCCCCCTGTACTCCCCTCCACACTCCCCCCGCACCTCCCCTCCACACTACCCCCACACTTCGCCCAGACTCCCCTCCACAATCCCCCTGTACCCCCCCGCACCTCCCCTCCACACTCCCTCTGTACTCCCCCCGCATCCCTCCACACTCCCCCCTGTACTCCCCTCCACACTCCCCCCGCACCTCCCCTCCACACTCCCCCCACACCTTCCCTCCACACTCCCCCCTGTACTCCCCTCCATACTCTCCCCGCACCTCCCCTCCAACTCCCCCCTGTAATCCCCTCCACACTCCCCCCGCACCTCCCCTCCATACTCCCCCTGTACTCCCCTCCACACTCCCCCCCTGTACTCCCCTCCACACTCCCCCCGCACCTCCCCTCCACACTCCCCCTGTACTCCCCTCCACACTCCCCCCTGTTCTCCCCTGCACACTCCCCCTGCACACTCCCCCCGCACCTCCCCTCCACACTCCCCCTATACTCCCCTCCACACTCCCCCTGTTCTCCCCTCCACACTCCCCCTGTACTCCCCTCCACACTCCCCCCTGTACTCCCCTCCCTCTACCCCCCCAGCACAAACTTTGAATGTCATATTTTTTTATATCAAATCAACAGACTAAAAAATAAGTTTTAAGTTTCTAGCCCTAAAAATAACGATACTTCCATACAACTTTCAACCCCTATTTTCAACCCCTTAAAACCCTTTTTTCGCAATAAAAAGTAGCCTATGTCCTTCCTCAGGCCCTCAACTATCTGTGTACCAAATTTCATTTCAATCGGTTCAGTAGTTTTGGCGTGAAAGCCAGACAGGAAGACAGACAGACAGACAGACAGAGTTACAAACACATTTATAATATTAATATAATATAATATAATAAGGATAAGGATATAGATTTATCTTTCCGCAGCAGTCCTAAAGGCGTGTCCCGCAAAAACTGAATCCTACATAGGCCCTGTCATAAACATTCAAACATCGCAACTTTCTAAATTTAAAAGTACTCGTATGAGTAGGATTTAGCTACCTTGTACCTTGTAAGCAAGCCAAGCCTCTCGAGCTGAAGCCCGTTCTCTGTCATGTTATGTCATTGAATTTAGCATGATTAAAAACAGAAGCAGACTGAGCTACATCACCAAAACGAAATAAGAAGCCGACATGTTTTCAACATCTACAGGATGCTCCGTTCCAGAAAATAGACAAGCGTTAATTGTACCTAATTAGACAAATTAGGTACACCTAAAGACTGAATTATACAAAAGTAAATTGGTGAATAGACACGCAATACATACATAGATACGTGTCTTATCCAATGGTGGACGATCCATAATGCCAACATCTGGATTTGAGCCCACGTCCATAGGATTGGAACGCCACTTTACTCTGCATATAAAAATCAAATGGCCTTACTTATAAAAGTATGTCAAAAGATAAACAGTGCTTAAACTTTTGCCATCTCTTACCGTTGGGTTAATGACAAACAGTGACAGGGCTAGCTTTAAGCAATGATTAAATTTAAATAACGTTTATAAGTATGGCTAAAAATGATCTCGTGACGAAAGATTTTTATGAGAACAAATTTAATTCTTGTTCAAATGGGAACATCCAGTAGAACTCGTCTCGACATTCTATAGCACTGTAGTTCTTTTGTCAGGCGGGACGTAAGTTTCTACGGCTGTAATTTTAGAGGTTTTTCCGGCTCTCCAAACCAGAGCACTGTTATTCAGCCGTTGTTCCTAGAGGGTTAGCTTACTGAAGTGGGTGAAGCGGGCATACCTATCAGGTTTAAAAAATGTTTTATTTTTATTTTCTTGTGCTACTGTCACAGAAAAGCAAAAACGCTTTTGCTTACGGCTACTGTGGTAATAATATTATAGGCAAAAACTCCTTGTTGAAATTGTCGACCAATCAAATATCGAGGAGTTTCCTATTTGCACAAGGAGTTCGTATCGTGTATTTTTTGCGCAAGAAGGTTGAGTTGAGTTGTTTAGCATTGAGAAGGAGGTCGACAAAGTATATTGGTGTGTTCTTTACTGTTTCAGTGAACCTTTAGAATAAGCTATATAAAGGTGGATTGGTATAAATATATAAACTTAGGGGTCTTACCTAAAAATATATATCAAAAGATAAACAGTGCAGTGCTGGGGATCTACACTGCACCCCTCTTGGTGCAGTGTAGATCATAGAGGTACCTACCTTCTATGTTCTGCGTTCTAGATATTCGGAACAAAAGTTTTTTCCATTTTTAACAAGTTATAACTAAAGTTTACGACAGCGCTCACATTCAGGCGATGGCGATGGCGATCAGCTGACTGAAACCCTGTCAAATAGGTATCGCTACCATATTTGACAGCGTTTCAGCTGATCGTATCGCCATCGCCTGGATGTGCGCAGGCTTTCACGTGGTTAGTACATAAAACTAGCGGCACGTAAGTCTAGCGCTGAGCGATCCGCGGAGGGGATAGCTGCGCATGTGTACTGTCGCCGCACGCAATACAATCATAACTAAGTAATTATTAGCTAAATAACAAATAATGACATTATTTTAATGTAATGTCAAATAGTAAGATGTCCAAAGATTTGTAGTGCCTATGTACCTAAGACAATTTTTAACAAGTTTTTGGGGAGAAGAAAAAGAAAAACATAATTGGTCAATAACAATACAATTGAGAACGCAAACTGTACACTGGATGTGCGCAGGGTGTCGTATCGGTGCGGGGAGGGAAATTCGACCGGGGAGCCAATCGGCGCTACGCACGCCCGCCTTTCATCCCGCGAGCCCCCCTCAGGTACCTTATTTTTGACTTCTGCGCAATAATGGTCAGCGCTAAAGTTACGTGCCGCTACCTAAACCATCTAGCAGGGCTCATACCTAATACCTAATAAAAAACACAAAATACAACAAACCTTTTTCTTTAATATTAGAATAGAAGGGCTTTATCGCTTAATCACCCTGTAGGTTTATCATACCGATCGAAAGGCTTCATCATAAGAATTATTTTTTAGTGTCGGAAATAAAAAGAAGACCGCTTCACATTGTTTTAATCGTCTGTTGATGTTGATGAAGAGGCTCAAAAGTGAGCTCTAGTTTCATGGAAATATCTTAACACACAATAAATGTAGTTGTAAGCATATTACTAGTTTCATAGATAATCAATATAATCATTAATATAGTTATATTATGTACGAACATACGCATTTTTTTTACATGGGAATCCTTTTTCATTCATTCATTCAATTCAACAACTCATTCAGTCCCTCTTGAGTATATGTGTTCTGTGATTCAGTCTCATTCATTCATGTCATGGCGTAAAATTGAATTGATGTGTAATGTGGAGGAAATCAAAGAAAATAATTCTGAAAATAAGTTATGGCTGGTCGAAGTGAAAGAGGTGTAGGACGGGTATTAGAAAAATTAGAAGCCTCAATTAACACTGGTCAATACTATGAAGGGCACCAGATGTACAGGACGTTGTACTTCAGGCATGTTTGTTATTCCAAATTCAGTGAAAACATAGTGAAAGTAACACGTAAAAGGAGTTTAGGACTACATTAATGTTCATCATTGCAGGTATCTTAGCCAAAAGAAGTATGCAGAATTATTAGTATTGCTTTACAAAGGTGCCACTTTGCTGCTACAGCATGACCAACAAGGCAGTGGTGCAGATTTGGCGAATCTACTCATAGACGTTTTGACAAAATCGGAGACCAAACCTTGTACAGAATGGATCGAAAAATTAGGGATACTCTTTGGTTTAATGAATTCTAGTATACCTGAGAGAGAGACCTTTCTCACAAATGCTGTGAAATGGTCAATGGATAGTAATAAAAAAGGACACCCATTTTTACACCAGGTAACTGACACTTGTAGACAAAGTTTTGTTGTTCTCTTCTTTGACGTTCTCTTCATTCCTATCCTCGGCCTATGTCATGGTGATAGGGGACTTGTTGTTTATGTATTGATTAATATAAATGCACCATTATTAACCCAAGCTAGATTTCTTAACCTACAACCTACCCATTATTTTCAGAGAATTGCTGAGGTTTATTGGAGAGAAAAGAACTACACAGTGGCCCACAAGCATTTTTTACATTCTAGTAATGGGGCTGCTTATGCTAATATGCTCATAGAGCTGCACACTACCAAAGGGCTGAAGTCAGAAGTTGACTTATTCATTGCACAAGCGGTCTTCCAGTTCCTCTGTCTAAGAAATGTTAAGATGGCATCCGATACATTTGTTAAATATACAGAAACTCATCCAACAATACTGAACGACAAAGGACCTCCATACTTTTTACCATTATTAAACTTCCTATGGTTTCTACTACGAGCGATTGAACAGTAAGTTTTATCGAATAAAAGACACTATATTATAAATTAGGCCATTTTATAACACAATTTTCATCATTTTAGCATCTAATCCATTTATAATGTAACAGCTATACAGTAACTACCTAAACAAAGTAGTTCAATGCCTGTAACAATTTGCGGGATTTAGTGTCTGTCTTATTATTTTACGAATGGGCTAGGCCAGCCCAATCAGCATTATCCATGTGAATAAACATTAGTTTTCTTTTTCAGGAGGCATGCTAACCAATTCAAAGTGTTACGGACTTGGTATGCTATAAGTTTAAATAGGGACCCAAACTATTCGGGATATTTAGATAATATTGGCAGAATATGGTTTGGTATCCAAGTAAAACCAGCTAGGAGAAGTCGCAAATCAATGTTTGGTGGCCTTATAAAGTCAATTATTGGTGAAGAAGATAGTTCTGATGAAGAAAAGGGTCCACAAAATGCACCCTCTGTTTTAGAATTAGATTAAACAATAACTATTTCAAATGCATTCAAATCAATCTAAGATTCATAAAAGTTAATAAAATTTGTACATGGCTTAAGTACATGGCAAAGGTGTTGTTATCAATAAATCGGGTTATTGCATTATTCTGGTTTTGTATGTGAAGCATAGTCATTCAATGTAAAGTGGACAGCCCGAAAAAATAATTTTGTTCTTGCCTAAGCAGTACTACTTATAACCATGCTGGAATGCACCAAAACGCGCTACCTCCGCCGCGTTGGGTGTGTGGAGCTGTTGAGGATTAAGTCTCAGTTAAACCACATACCAGAACTGTCTGTCTAACAAATCTATTTTCTTGGCTGTCCTCTTCAAATCTTGTAATGTTTCTGGTTATTTATTGTTACTGTAAAGTACTACAAACTATGCTAAGTGAGGGTAAGTATTTTGCTGATGATTATTTATGTTTAGACAAATTTTACATTACCTACTAAGTTTAAAGAAACCGTTATACATTCTGTATGATTTTGAATGAATTGTTACTGGTAGGTAGAAAGCAAAGCAAACAGTAGATAAACTAAAATAATATTGGTAGAAGGTTAATAAAAATTTATTTTGTAAAATAAAATAGTTTTAAATATTTATGAGAGTCAATTGTATGCTGACTGACCCTGACAACCCACTTCGACGCAATCTAAGGCCACACACAAACTCATTTAATTTTGTTTATGTGTGACCTAAGAATGAAGCACGAGTTCAATTTTAATTTTAAAAAATAGTTAAATTATATTTATAATAAAAGTAATTTGAAACTAACAAAGACACTTCATATATTAATTACATAAAATAAATAAGCAATATCTTGTTTTTAATTTTATCTTGACAAGTTTTTATTGCTGTTAATGTGCACTCTAGTTTTAAGATTACACAATTGACATTTGCAATAAATTCCTAAATAGGGTTCTATTTTACAAAAAAATAACTTAAAAGGCTTTAAAGTAAATAAAAAAATTAAAGGTTACATTTTATTTAAATAAATAAGCATTGATAATTTGTACTATAACATATTAGGTATCTATCGCAAATGCATTACCGTTGTAGTCATACGATCATAATATCATAAAATAAAATCACAACACAATGCGCAGCGCAGTTAACTACAAAAACGGTGCCTACCAAACGTAAATAGGTACATAATCCATTTAGTCCAGACAAAGCTAGGTTGCTTGTATGCTATTACAATTTATTTCCTACTACTTATTTAATATCACATTGCTAATAGGGTCAAACTATTATAAATTCTTTGTTTGTGTACTAAGTAGGTATGTATGAACAAACAAACTAAACACTGGATCATAGTGCTAATAAAGTACCTTCCTGCCTATTGTCAGGGTGTCACTCCGCAATCTAGGCCTATTGTTAAGCCTACTATCTAAGCTAAGATAAGCAGAGATCAAGGACTTGACTTTTTTAGTTTGGTCTGCCGGCCTACTTAGGACTTTATAGGAATCGTAAATTTCTTCTCGCTCTTCGCTTGATCTGTGATTGGTCTATTGCCAGCATAACAATGAGCTGGTTGATAGCTACTGAACCATTGAATCCAATCAGACTACCGACGACATGCACTGTTCACTCTTATCAGCTATTTCCAATCTATAGACTTTAAACTAATGACCCAAGGTCAGCACACTATGAGTGAATAAAGATAAGATTTTTATTTTATTATGTAAGTACATATAGAATTAGATATTAATATGAGGAGGCAATAAAGGTTACGACTGAGAATTACCTAACTATAGTGCATGTGGAATGTACATTGTAAGGGGTGAGTTTTCTCAAGCACCCTCAGAGATTTAATTTTAATAAAAATGCAAAAAGCATTAAAAAAAAAATTTTTTTTTTCATTATTACTCTATACAATCTTCAGATTATATTTGCGTGTATACTTCGCTAGCGGACGCTGCATAAGTAATATTATGAATTTTATAAAATTCGAATCAAAAGATAATTCAGATTTTTTTGTTGCGATTTGTTAACTAAAATTCTACATCGAATTTTAAAGTTTGGGTTTCCTCCACCTTCTATCTATTGACCTGTCCTTGATGTATATTATCATCATGTATATATGTCTATATAGTATGTATCATGTGAATAAAAATTAGGTAACAGAATATAGTTTCATATAGAAATACAGGCAATAATATTACTTCATAGATCTTTTATCATAAGTGCAGTATAATCCCTTTGCTTATTTGCAAAAGTAATTGAGTCTTTAATAAGATCAAGTTTCAGTTTACGGTTCTTAATGTCCAAAGCTTGATTTACAATAAATCGATTAAATTCTATAACTTTGGGATGATTTAAAAATTCCTCTACATCCATCCATTTACATGCTGCAATTTCTATGTCTGATTTATCAATAGTAGCAGAGGTAGCTTTCAGTAGCACAATAGTGTAGATATCAGAGTTACCAAACATAGAGTTATGAGTATGCCTGAATGTTACCATGGACTCAAATTCTGCATCAATACCTGTTTCTTCTTTTACCTCTCGTACTGCTGCATTTTTGATGTCCTCGCCTGAAATAATAATTTAAGTAGGTATGTACAATAAATTCTATGATAGCAATATAGATGATAACAATTTACAATCTTATCTTTTCCATTGTGGTTGCAAAAAAGACCTTGAAATTTAAAAAAACATGTACAGTTAGATTATGTAGTTTTTTTATTTGTCAAGTAGTTAAAAGATCAGCCAAATCTGGGACATGAGAGGAAGGAAAAAAGGGAGATTTTTATCCAGCCATGGGAAAGGCTGGTAAAAAAACAGTGGCTTTACGGGAGTTCCAACAGAAAAAAAAATACTTCCTGGACTATTGACAAAGTTGGTCAATCATTGCCGAAGAGGTGTCGGTTACAGTGATACAGAGACGGTGACGCAAGTTTATTTGTTTTTTTCTTAGATGACCTGTATTTCAGCCTGAGGCTTGAGCCTAAACCCACCTAAAGAAGTTTTCACACTTCAAAAAACTTTGATAATACCTCGTTCAACATATCCACCAGGGAGTTTCCAATGTTGCAATTCAGTATGCTGTTCAGTTACCACCAGAAGTTGGTTATTCTGGTTCAGCACAATGCCACCGACGCCAAGATTTGTGTGGCAGGCGGGGGGTAAATTAGCTTTACTGTTCTCCGGTAACCATTTATACATCATCACATAACTGTCTCTCGAATGGTGGAAGTTGAATCCTTCCTAAAATAAAAATAGAATAATTTGTTTTCTTATTTCCTTCTCTAAACTATAGGATAATTTAAAAAGCTGCAATCTTGGGATTTACAAATTCATTAACACACCAGACTATATACTAGTTGTTATGTACAACAATAGTTAAAGATAGTGTAAAATTTTGTTTTGTTCTACTACAAAACGACCATGTATTGGATTTCCTTACTTTCAGAAAAATATAAACCAAATCTAACAGTTTTGAGGTATCTTGTAACTTTTATCACAAATTAATTCAAATATTATTCATATTTGAATTAATTTGTGATCTGATGAAGCTGTAACTTACCTGTGCTAGTAAAGGAACCCATGTTGCATCTTTGATGTTAACATTAAACCAGATACATCTTTTATTTTCAGATTTCCATTTCAGTAATGATTCTGAAATATATTAAAGTACTTGGTTGGTAAAGAACACACTAGCAGGCAATGGCGTTTATGTATAGTATTAGTAGTAAAGCTCTTAGTGAAGGCCTTGGATGGGGAAGTACTACCTTTATTTCACGTGTCGAGCACCGTTGTTGTATTTAAGTTTGAATGGTGTGGGTGCAGGTGAAATGACTGGCATGAGAGGTTTACTATCTTTATACCTAAGTTAATGGGCTCAACGCATTGTGTACTTAACCTTATTCCATTGTTTAGGTACCTACATACCATGATGAACCCTTAAAATAAACTCTGTGTTAATCAAGGTTTATCATAGCTTATTTATTAATTACCAACTCACCAGATAAACGATTTGAAAACAAGTCTGTATCGCAAGGTTCTACTCTTGAATCCACTGTTACACCGTCATATCTGTCTAAACTTCCTTGGAATTTAATAGATTCCATCTCCTCGATTATGGGAATTGTATGTAAAGCGTTTAATTTATGAAATCTAATCAAACGGTCCTGAACGCTAGCGATTTTGACAAGGAAACCACTTGCAGCAGATGCAGAGTAGTTATTTCACCGCAAAGCAAACTGGCACAACACAAACCTCTGAGAAAGTTACGAAAATTCAAATAAAAGGTTCTTTCTAGTCTGCTTCTTCTTTATTTGCTCATTGGCATTGTCTTGTCAAGTTTCAAATTGTCAATTGTCACATTAACGTTGTTCTGTCATGTCATTTCGACATAGAATTTCACCAATGTCAATTGAAATTATACAAGCAAGTATCCAGCAGCTAGCCTTAGTAGAATGAAGTAAATACATTAGCCCGCGAACGTAAGAAAAAAGAAAAGAAAGCAAAAATAACGGCGCTCTTATTCACCACGGCATGTTTATCAAAACTTTTTTTTAATTTTTGATTGTACTTTCTGGGTTAAAGTTTTCTGTAATATTCCACTATCTTTCTTTATTCTTTCTTTGTAAGCTTAATTACGTTTAATCTCACTGCATTTATCTATCATCGAATTTTAATTAAAGCTTTCATCATTTTATAATAATAAGTTGATGATACACACTAGCAAACATTTAGCAAACATTTTTTTTACGGAACTCAAATCTTCTCCTACCTTGGCTTCAATTATGTAAAAAAATAAAAAATGGGTGGTTCTTACGACAGGGATAGGGTGATGATGATGTTAGATTTCGTGACTCTAAGATATTTTCGAATTACAGATACGCTAGTAGTTACTATGATGGCACGGTAACGTCACAGAATAGATAATAGTTAGTATCAAGCATCTTACGGCCGGCGTTTTTCGTGACTGTACTATACATATGTACCTATTATAGATTTTATGAACTAGCGGCCGCCCGCGGCAGGCTTTGCCCGCTTAGTAGTGGTCATTGCTAACATCCATCCTGTGGAATGTTTGTTTTATTTACCTGCATGATTTTGTAGATCTACTGCATTTAGTTAGGTATTATAAAAACTACTTGGTACACGACTGGATTTGAACCCATGACCTTATGCGGATCGGACGGCGGGTCCGCTACGTCTAGACCACCAGTGCTCTCTGCCAACGAGCTTACCTGATGGTGGATTCAGAGGAGCTGGTAATCATTATAATCATATATGTAGGTAGGCGTTCTGTGGGAAAATGGGACTTCTCAGCAAATAGGTGGGTTACTTATAGGTACTTAGGTAGGTAACTTATCATCATCATTATTATTATTATTAAAAGCCTGTTGTGTCCCACTGCAGAGCAAAGGCCTCCCTCCCTTCTCTCCATTCATCTCTTGTTTGGGCTACTGTGGATCATCATCATTATTATAAATTGAACAGATTTGTATTTTTGTAACGAATAAACTCAAAAACTACTGGACTGATAAACTTCTTTTGCCACTATAATGCTGAATTATCCCCGAATAACATAGTTACATTATACCTAGTTCGAGCAAATGAAACCTACAGGAAATGAGTCTCTTTCACCAATAACTCTGCATTTGCAGTTCAGTAACTACTGAGTAGTTCGACTGGTGGGTGGTACAAGACAAAGGAAATGAAATATATTTATTTGCAAGAAGTATGGTACAACTATTAGATTATAGGGTATGTAAAAAAGCGTATACATATACTTTGTCGGAGAACAATATACAAAATTCAAACAAAAAGTAGAAAATATAAGTTTAATTAAAATGAATCAGTGTGTCAGAATAATAACAATAATCAATTCAGAATAATAATTCATAAAGAAAATAGAAAATAATTTATATGAAATCTTTAACGCTATGAAAACATTGATACAACATTGAAGATATCTTTAGTAGGTAGTTACTTCATCACGCACATCTACCTAATTATACTTCATTCACAATCTGACTTCACACACTTTTGGCAGGGTTTTAAACACACATCACAAACCCACTAAAGTCTGGTCTACCACTTTCTAGCGCTAAGTTTGACACACATCTTCAGCCCACTGAAGATTAAAGCCCACGAGGTGTCTGGCATGTGGCAGAAGTGTCCAGCCCTGAAGAATTAAAAGTTCTTCTCATTAGTGATGACTGCCCAGTTCTATTGCGTAGCGTAGGAGTTGCTTAGGAGCGGTTGGTTCCCAACGCTGCTGGAGGCATTGGAGTCGTCTGTGCTGTAGGAAATGGTAAATACTCTTCAGATGATAATAATAAGACAGATCATTAATTACCGATGCTGTTGCAGCCATCGCATTTCTGTCCTATTTATTATTCCGGTGGATTTTATTTCGTAAATAGTAGCTCGCATCTCGAAATAGCCTAGCAAGAATTATAGAACAGTGGCAAGCAGAAGCAAGCATGACATTGACCTCTTGACATTTGACAGTTGAGATGTCAGATTTGACAGTTGAAATATAAGATTTACGCACACAAATGTAGATATACATACGTATACGCACACATAAACCATAGAAATCTGCTTCTTCTTTTTTCGTGAAAATAAGATCGGCCAAAAAATAAACAAAGCAAAATAAATCCATTAACATTAATTACAGCACAGCGCTAAATTCCTATGAGGTTTTCGGTTGGGTCCTTATAAGTCTCATCTCATCATGAACATGAAATGCATAGGCTTGTTAGTTAGAAATTTTGTTATTAAAACCAAAGAAACATGGACAAGGTTAGTGCCTGATTATTGATTACTTTATTATTGGCTACTGACACTCATATCACGGTGAAGGTACTGTACTGCTGGCCATCAAATTTTATTTAGCCGACGTAATAATATTATATTAGTAGGTACCTATCAACTTCTAACTCCAGGGATGTACATACCTACTATGAGACCTGACAGGATGGATGTCGACCATATCTGAGGGTCTTGCGGCTGTTTCTGTTTTCTGTGTCACTCAGTGTGTTGTATTCAGGAGTGATTCTGTTATTCTTTCAGGTCTACTCCCATGAGCCTATATTCAAAGTCATGTGCACCAATTACATTCAATGGGGCTAAAGATCGTTTTAATGGAATTACAGTGGATTCTGATAAGGAACCTTGCAGTCTTCAGACATTTCCAGTACAGTTAGAAGGTAGGTAAGCAAATAAGCTTAAATTTATTTATTTTTATTACAAAAAACAAAAATAATTGTTGCCTATTTTTCAAGGCTTGGCGCTTGGAGCTGGCACCTAGACTCACATAGCTTTAAGACGTTTCAAAGTTATCCTTGACTAACTGAATAAAGAAATGTTTGACTTTTACTTTATTAGTAAGTTTGTAGAGTCCACTGTTCAGAAGACAATGGACCAACCACATTGTTAAGATTGCAGGAAGTTGGTGAATGTCTCTACCATCGGTGGATGACTCAAAATCATTTTGCCTGGAACTGTCTATGGTGTATGTCCTGTCCAGCAGTGGATTTCTTCAGGCTGTAGATGATGATAAAGTTACTAATTTTAAAACAATTTAGAGCTGACCACCTATTTTTTCAGATTCTATTAAAAAATGGTCCAGAGATGGAAACAGGTGCATTTGGTTCAAAATAAATATAAAGGATGCTGTGTTTGTTCCTGTCTTAGCCCAGGTACAGTGGACTTCAAGTATTCATGTGCTTAAAATTTAATAATAACCATCAAATCCATTTTAAATAGGTAGTTATGTATGTAATGTACCTATAGTAAGTTAGTTTGCAGCTGAGAGTGTGTGTTGAGCTTGGTTCCCTGTTCAAATACAGATAATTAGCATATTTTTCAAAGACATTTCTGCAATGCATGATCTTTTAAATGCCAATTATTTTTCTATTTCATATAGCAGTATGAGATGTAAGTTGAAGTGGCATTAGGCCTCATATACCTAGCTCATCATCATCAACCGCCCAAAAAGACCACCTTGACTGCTGGACATAGGCATCCCCTATACATTTCCAGGAAGAATATTTCCAAGTCATCTTTCCATCCACTTACCATGATCTGAACAATGTCGTCGGCCAGTCGTGTAGTGTGTGTGTACCTAGCTCATAAAATAAACATGAGTTGGGAAATAGAAGTTCTGAAATGGTGACCACAAGTCAAAAGGTGAATTTTAGATGCCCCTCACCACAATCTGAATGACGTCATTGTAAACGTTGCGGGAAGTCGGCGGTTGTAAAGGGCTCAAAATCATACCTCCTGGAAATCTATAGGAGAGCCCTATGTCCAGCATATGATCACTCTTAGGCTGATCTTCATGTCTTGTGTGTTGTGTGCTAGGAAGCAAATATATGATTGTCTATGCCTATGATGATCATTTCGTTTCAAAAACTCACCAGCCTAGTTGCAGAAACCAGGAGCCTAATTCTCAGGCCGACCAAGATTTTCAAGTCCACTAAATACACATTGGCATTGCACAACCCCGCACTTTTTCTACGTTTTCCGTATATCGTAGCTGTCGAGGCTTTTAATATGAGGTCGTTGATTAATTACTCAAGGAAATCTGACATTCTCTCTTCGAAAAGAAGCAATAAAATAAAATTGCAAAATGATCCGAGATGAGCTGAGAATTAGGCTCCAGATCCCTAACCAAGTAATAGACTTCATAGTTGTAATTTCATAATAGTTGCTATAGTGTAATGGGCTAAGTAATAAAAAAATTGGTATCTTTAGAAAGGCTTTACTTTCCATCATGCCAGAGATGATTTCGTGATGATGTACAAATGGTTACCGCAAGATTCGGAGCCGAACTTACCACCCGCGTGCCATACCAATCTGGGCGTCGGAGCTATGGTGTTCAATGACAAGAAACAATTACTTGCCATATCGGAGAAGCACTATGAATACCCCCACTGGAAGCTCCCTGGAGGATATGTTGAGAAAGGTAAAATAATATTGAGTTATAAATTTTTTTAATGCTAATTAGTATTAGTAAGCTACTAATTAGCAGAATGCACAAACATTCTGCAATAATAACAAGTATATAAAAATAATTATACATACACACAGTACATGGGTACTGTTACTTTGTTCGGATAAAAAAAAACACAATACTGTAGGTATCTGTTCTTTGTAAAACTGTTAAAGAAATGCCCATTTATCTTTATAAATAATGGTGCATACCTCCTAAAACATTACATTTTTGTAATTGAGCGCTATGACACTGATGTGTAATAATAACAATAACTAAATTGTGTATCAATTTTAAGGATCATAATTTGATACACATCTTATTCACTACAGTCTACACTACAGGATAGATTCAAATCAAAATTAATGTATTCAATTATTATATCAGCCATCTGGTTCCCATCGTACAAGCGCTGCTTAGTTTGGGGCTAGATAGTGTTGTGTGAATTGTCCACGATATTTATTTAAAATGTATGTTTTTTTTTAAATTTAAGGTGAAGATATAGTGGACGCTGCTGTGAGAGAGGTCAAAGAAGAAACAGGCGTAGATGCTGCCTTCCTTTCACTCATTACATTCAGACACACGCATAATATGATGTTCGGGAACTCGGATATTTACGTCCTTCTCATGCTCAAAGCTCTCACGGAAAATATTACAATTTCCCAGAGAGAAGTGAACGATTGCAAGTGGATGGATGTAGAGGAATATTTAAACCATCCTCATGTACACGAATTCAACAGACTTGTAGTAAATAAGGCGCTTGAATATAGGAATAGAAACTTGAAACTAGATATACAAAAGAAAACTGTTAAATGGTCCCAATTTACAAGAGAAATGAACTTTTTAATGGTTAAAGATGTTGGTTACTGAAGAAAAGCTTTATTTATTTCGATAAACTAGAAGATGTGGATAATCTAGTGAAATTATACAATTGTTGATTTTTATGTAAGTAATGAAAATAGTTGTAGATAGGTAAAAATATGGGAATATGAATATATTTTTATAATGGATTCATGATTTTACTTAAGGTTCCTACCAATTAACTTAGTATAGGTATAAACACATGATTACATGTAATAAATCTGAGACTCACTACCACGAATATGCATACCTATGTGTCCGCTTGAATGTAAGGAGCTTAATTCTTAAAAGATTTTTATATTGTCCCAAAAGTTAAAAACCGAGCGGGATTTGAACTTAGGTACCCTTGGTACGGAGATGCACGGACCGCTGGGCCATCGGGTCCGACGAATAATTTTATTAGGGACTGTTCAGCACTGGTGTGTGATTTTCTACTGATAACTAATCTAACTACATATATCAAATGCAAATGATTAAGAAAATGCTTGTGTAGTTTTCTAGTTTTCTTGTGTCTCTTTCGGCGGAGCTGGAAGTAATATCATGAATACAGCTAAACGCTTCGCCTATAACAGGATAACAGAATGCAAGGAAGGCCTTGCAATATCCGGTTCGAATAGTATAAGATTGTTTGATAGTAGCATCCATTGGTCGTAGAATTTTGAGGTTATAGGGGAACCCCGACCTTTTAGTACGAGGCACTAACTGTTATGTTATATCTGTTATGCCCGGGGATGTGGTTGTTTATTTTCGTCGTTATAAATGATCATGCCACTGTTTTCAAATATTTGTACAAACAATAGGAACCGAGCATACATGAACCAGCCTATTTATTTATATAATTCTTGTTGATGACCTCGGGACAGTACAGAGAGCGCGGCAGGAACATCCTCGGCAGCTGTTTCCAAGATATCATCATAGACTTGGCGTTCTGCTTGCTCTGATCAGCGACCTGTAACAAAAAGACATGGCTAGAGCTGATAAAATTGCACTCTTTGTCGTGACGCTAGTTATTTTAACCAGTGTGGTCAAAGAAGCATAAGTGCGCCTCAGAGAGGCTCCTTTCGTGCATTTGACACATGTACTCATAGGCTCTTATTATTCTTCTTATCGTGTCACTAGATTCTTTCGAACCAAGTGTGGTGAAAGGATTTTAGGTGCACCTCAAAGAGACTCCCTTCTTGCACTTGACGCATAATATTTATTGAGGCTTCCGTCGACTAGGACCGGTAGGTACTCGGACCGCAGTCCCACTCGCCGGAGTAATTTAATTTTATTATTTTCCTTCCGGCGAGTCGGACCACAAACCACGTGACGTAAATTGTACAGTCGTCGTCAGAAACAGATCTGACATTAATACGAAATGTTAAGTAGTAGTGCAATGTTTTTTTTTTTTTTTTAATCAACCTATTTTGTTCCACTGCTGGGCAAAGGTCTCCCCCAAAGACTTATCTCTCTCTCGAGCCTCCTCCCACCATCTCCTCTCAAAGGTGTCGATATCGTCCCGCCAACATTTCCTTGGGCGGCCCCGGGACCGCCGCCCGTCAGGAATCCAAGGTGTACTGATGGTCGCCCACCTATCGGGACGGGAGGCATCCGGCTAACATGCCCTGCCCAATCCCATTTCACCACTTCACTATAAATTCGAAAAAATATTATTTTATCAATTTTTTTTATAAATGTTATGACTATAAAATTATCTTAAATATAAACTTGCATCCTATAAATGTATTGATGATTTGTATCCTATCCTAGACGTTGCGATAGTGACAGAATTGCCTTCAACCCAGTGTTTCCACTTAAGATTTTGGGTTTGCCCTGAATTCTTTATTGGTTATAATTTATAGTCAAAAATCTCAAATTTTGAAGAGTATTGACTTATGTGAATAAACATCGTTGCTTGTGTTTTCCACGTAACGTAATATTTATAATGTTAGGTTTATCATGATATTTTATATAATATGATGACTGGCCTTTCAGCTCCGTAGGTCATGGGTTCGATTCCCACCGAGAACCAATATTTGTGTGGTGAACGCAGATGTTTGTTCTCTGTCTGGGTGTTATATTGTATTCTAAGTGTGTATTTAAAAAAAACGTATAGAAGTATTATATCAGCTATCTAGTTCCCATAGCACAAGCTCTGCTTAATTTGGGGCTAGATAGTATTGTAAGGATTGTACACAATATTTATTTATTTTTTTAGAGCCTAGGTCAGATTTATCATATTATTTTTATTACATTTTAAATAACAAAGACCGTATTATCTAAGTAAAACGAATTAAGACTGATTTTTAATATTGTTTTCTTGTCTACTTCTTTTTAATTTGTTCATTATTTGTAGTATGATATATGTATATTTTAATAACTGTTAATAATTGAATTTTTTAAAATAAATTGTGTCTTCAATCAAAGAGTTATATTCTTTATGTTTACTTTCTACACCTACTTTTTCCTTTGACTGTTGGTGGAAATCTTGGGATAGAAAAAGGACGAACGAAACTAACCTTATGTCGCCTTGATATTCTCCTTGGCCGGCCTCATTGCTGGTTCTACATATTTATTCCACCACAATCACAAGAGATTCACATCAAAGGGGTTTTTTCTTACACAGCACAGTTAGTTTTCTTTTATTTGCGGAGCGTGAGCGGTTAGCGTATCGTATACAGGCGATTGACTTGAGAGTGAAGCTTTTTTCTCCATCTTCTTCTATGTCGCCGGCGTGACGTCAGTTTCGTTCGAGAAGGGAACCAATAGGAGGACAGAGAGGGAGTGAACAGGAGACGGATGAGTGAAATCATAGATAAATATTGTGCCTAGTGTGAATGAAAATGTATAGATGGCGCTAACATTAGTCCCCGGGCTGAAGGGATACCTTCTGAAGAACAACTAGTGGCTAAAACAACATGAACCAACTCAAGATAAAATGAAATGTTAATTAAACTAAAAAAAATAAAAAAATAAAAAAAACATTACAAAACTATGTACACTAAATAAGTCAAAAAAATTACTGAAGAGGCAGAGGGTAAAGTTTCACTACTGGCCTGACATAAGATCCAGTTTTCGTTTTAATTTTTGCAACTCTAGTGATTTGATCTTTACCAGGATAAAGCTCCTCTACGATTGCGACAGGCCAGCTCAACACCGGAGCATTGTCATCTCTGATAATTACTATTTGCCCCTTTTCGATAGGTTTAGATGGTGTATTCCATTTCTGCCTGCATTGAAGTGAGGTCAAGTATTCTACTCTCCATCTATGCCAGTAAGACTGAACTAACTTGTTCAACAACTCATAACGACTTAGCCTATTTTCTGGAACATTAAGAACATCTTGCGCGGGAAGATATTTCAAAGGTGTTATGTTTAAAAAATGTGATGGCGTTAAAGCCTCTAGTTCGTTGGGGTCAGAACTTAAAACGCACAGAGGACGGCTGTTCAAGATTCCTTCAATTTGGACCAGTACAGTACTCAGTTCTTCATATGTTAAGATCTGGTTTCCAATTGATCGTTTTAAATGAGTTTTTACTGACTTTATATTACTTTCATAGATGCCTCCAAAATGAGAACCTAGAGGGGGATTTCTTTTAAATTGAATGCGTAAATCTGCTAAGCGTTGATCAAGATATTTGTTATGTGTATCTGACATCAGGAATGTATGCAATTCATCAAGCTTTCTTTTGGCTCCCACAAAGTTAGTACCTCCGTCACTTAGAATCATAGCGACCGGACCTCTTCTACTAATGAAGCGTTTAAACGCGGCGAGGAAAACTTCTGTACTCAGATCGGAAACTAGTTCCAAGTGCAAGGCCTTTGTGGTTAAACAAATAAACAAGCAAAGATACGCCTTGAAACTCTTAACTCCGCGGCGGCGATACGGCGTAACAAAAAATGGGCCCGCGTAGTCAACTCCGGTATAGACGAAACTTTTTACCTCGCTTACCCGAAAGTGGGGTAAATCTCCCATAAGTGGGCAAGTATTTTTGGGCTTTAATTTAAAACAAGCGTTGCAATTTTGTAAGCGTTTGCGAATCATATTCCTTGCAGAAAGAATCCAGTAGTTTTCCCGTAGCAGAGCTAAGAGAAGACTTGGGCCAGCGTGAGCGTTCGCGATGTGGGAATGATCGACCAATAAATGCACAATCCTATCGTCTGCAGGCAAAACGATTGGGTGTCTTTGCGTGAATTCCAGTTGGGCGTTGTTCAAACGTCCGCCTACTCTGATTATATTCGCTTCATCAACGAAAGCGTTTAACTTTTGCAGGGCAGGACTATTTATTTCGCGAAAATGTTTTCTTTGAATGCTGCGAATTGTATAATTTTGAGCAGTTTCCAAGTCATGTACGTTTATTCCATTGCGCGAATTCAATATTTTTGCAAATCTTAGGACGTAAACTACAGCGTGTAGGTACTTATTCCACTTTGACATGCGACTAGCTAAGTCGTAAAGGACGTCGAAATGCTCAACGACTTGAACGGCAAAAGTTGACAATTTTGTTTCGGGAAGTTCAATAACCGGTAAAGGTTTCACGTAAGTTTGTATCGGCCATTTATTTAGCGGGAGAGTGAGCCACAATGGGCCATGAAACCATAAGTCGTTATCTACGAGCTTGCCAGGCATGACAGGGCGCGAAATAATGTCAGCTGGGTTCTCGTTTCCAGGTATGTGAAACCAGTGGCGGGCCGGTAAGTTCTCATTTATTGCTGAAATTCGGTTTGCCACAAATGTTTGGAATCGAAATGGCGGAGCGCGTATCCATGACAGAGTAATCGTGGAATCTGAAAAGGCTATAATTTCATTTATTTTAACGCGTTCACTAATGGAGTCGCGCACGGCTACAATTAAATTTGACAACAGCAAGGCCGCACAAAGTTCGAGGCGCGGTAGGGTGACAATGTTGTTAGAAGAGGCGACCTTTGATTTTGCGCAAAGAAGCTTAACTTGACCTACGTCGTTCTCGTCGTGGCTGGCTCGCAGGTAGACAGCAGCGCCGTAACACCTTTCGCTCGCATCAGCGAAACCGATTAGCGTAATGTTTCGAGAATTTTTGAATATACCTACATGGCGCGGTATTTTTATGTTTTCCAAAAGATGAAGTTCGTTTTGAAATTGAGACCATTGATCTGCAATGTAAGAGGGGACATCGTCATCCCAGTCTAAGTCGCGTTTCCAACATTCTTGTACAAGTAATTTTAATAACGCAGTGACCGGCCCGAGAAGACTCAGTGGATCGAATAGCCGAGCGGCCACAGAAAGTATGGTGCGTTTAGTGCATTTTGCGTGATTAGCGTTGACCTTGAAGAAAAAGGAATCCTCATGAGTTTTCCACTGAAGACCTATAATTTTAATATTATTATCTTCGTCAAATTCTACGACATTTGGAGCCTGTTGCTCGATAGGAATGCGTTTCATTAATTCGGTGCTATTGGTGACCCATTTAACGAGATTAAACCCTCCAGCTTTAAAAAGTTGCGTCAGTTCGTGAAACAGCTGTTCAGCTTCAGAAGCTGTGGACACAGATGATACGTAGTCGTCCATGAAGAAATGGCGCTCAGCCGCCCACGCAGCTGCCGGCCAGCGCGAGCGCTCATCATCAGCGAGCTGCCTTACGACGCGCATCGCCAAGTATGGTGAGCTAGATATGCCAAATGCGACACGAGAAAATTCATATGTTGCGATTGGGTGTTCGGAATTAAATCGGAACAGAATGCGTTGAAATTTATGCTGTTTTGGATCTAGTTTCAATTGGAAAAACATTTTTTCAATGTCTGCGGACAGGGCAATCGAAAAAAGTCGGAGATTGATCAAAAGATCAAAAATGTTTGTTTGTAAGTTTGGTTCCGTGTACAAAACGTCATTGAGCGATTTATTAGAGCTTGTTTTGCAACTTGCGTCAAGGACGATTCGCGTTTTGGTGGTTGCCTTATCTGGCCTATAGATGGCGTGGTGCGGGATGTAGTAGCACGGACCAGGCACGGGATTTTCAACTTTATTTAAGTATCCTTTGTCAATGTAGTCTTGTAGCGTGGCGTTGTAATCTCTGCGTAATTCAGGATTAGAGTTTAAGCGTTTTTCTAGGTTTAGTAAGCGTGTTTTAGCGATATTATCGGATCGACCGAGCTCAGTTGGTTCGTATTTGAACGGAAGCGCAACCGTATAACGGCCGGTATCGTCGCGCGAGAAAGTGTCTTCAAAAATGCGTTCGCAAATCTCATCGTCGGGGCTTAAATGTTTTTTGGTAGGCACACTCTCTAGTTCCCAGAAGCGTTGGGTTAAGTTTTCAAGTGTAGGTTCGATGACCGCGTGAAATGATTGATTGTCATTACGGGGCGGCGAAAGCGGAACGCAATCTGCCCTTCCCATCACTACGTAACCCAGTGATGTCTCAACCCCAACAACGGAAGAGCCCGGAGCGGTTATTTTGCGGCTACCTAATAGAAACGGAAATAGCTCGTTACTAATAAGACAGTCAAAGTCTGCTGGTGCGTGGAAATCATCATCAGCCAACGGCAGGTCGCGTAGGTGATCCAGTTCAGACGTGTCTATGAACGCGTTAGGCATTTTGTCTGTAATTGTATCTATTACGCGTGCGTTTATGGTGTAGGTACACCGTGCGTCTAAGCGGGAATGGATTGTGAATTTTGCGAAGCCCAGTACGGGTTTCACTGAAAGGCCGATGCCCTTAACGGTAGCGGGAGCGTGCGTTATATTTATATTTAAGCGATCACAACACGATTTTGTGATAAAATGACACATAGAACCACTGTCTAAAAACACTCTCATTTTCAGACGTTCACCCGCGTCGTTGTAAACGTATACGACGGCACTTGGTAGCAGTACGGTCGTCGTGTTAGCGCTACGCACCGAAGTAAACGCGACATCGTCGCGCATCGTTGGCGGGGGACCTTGTTCGGCTTGAACATAAGGATCATATTCGCGCGCGTCCTCTAGCGTCGTCGGCTCGAGCGCGGCCCGCGAGAGGGAGGGCGCGTACGCATCACTTTCGTCGCACGTGGCGGCGGCGAGAGGCTGCGAGCGCGTGTTTACCGCGCGGCCGGCATTCGCGCCCGCGTTAGCGGGTTCAAACCGAGTTGGATCAATATGTAATTGCGTGTGATGCATACGATTGCATACCGCGCATCTATTGTATGAGCGGCACGAGTTTATGCTATGAAATCCTAAACAATTTGTACATAAATTATTAGTGCGAACAAAGTTGTATCTTGCGGGTGCATTCAATTTGAGAAAACCTTCACATCTGTATAGCGGGTGTACATTTTCGTTTTTGCAGAAAGCACATTTTGGAAATTGGCTATTATTTTGAACACTAAAGGTTTGTGGTACTGGGGATCGCGGTTTGTTGTATTGTGGGATATATGATTTATTTTGTTGCGTTTTGTTCTGAGCATATTGGTTTGAGTAGGTATTAGTAGCCCTAGTAGGTATCCCGGTATTGCGCAGCATGTAAATCTTGCTTTGTTCCTTTACGAACTTAGATAACGAGTCGAAAGTAGGTAGCTTCACTTCGCGGTGTGCTTGTTCAAACAGGTTGACGGTCTCTTTATCTAGTTTGGATATGGCTAGGTGCGTGAAGATGAAGTCCGCAAGATCATCAATGCCTAGTTGTTTCAATGCGGATTGAGCGGTACAGAAATGTTCAATGAATGTGTCCAACGAGTTAGTAGAAGGAGTCTGGCTACCTTTGAAATTGAGAATCTGTTCTAGGTACATTGTAGCTAATGTCCGTTTGTCTTGATACTTGTCCTTGAGAGCGTTCCACAAAATGGCGTAATTACTAGCAATCGGAGGGATGCCCGCGCAAACGCTTAAAGCCCTGCCTGACAATTTTCCGATGAGATACTGTACTTTTTCGGCGTCAGATATATTTGCATTATTATGTATGAGCGCGGTGAAATTCTCATAGAACATTACCCATTTATTAGGTGAACCATCAAAGGACACCAACTCTAAGGCAGGCAGTTTGCGTTTGAGAACATCGAAGTTAGAAGTTTGCGTTGGCGTTTTATATTGGATCGGTTGAGTGGCGACGCAAGTGAGTTCAGTTTCTACGGCTTTAATGTGGCAATACAGTTCGTCAAAGGAAATCAATTTAGAAAAATCGACTACGGTTTTCGGATGCGCTTGTAATATCGTCAGGTTCAACTGCTCTGTCACCTCAGCATATTCTTGACGAACTCTCTCCAGAGATTTAATTCGAATCAGAAATGAACTTGTCACTTTATCGTCGCTAGAACAACCAGTACTCAGGTCATACAAATTTTTAACCAGCTGGAACAGACTTTGTTGTTTAGCGGTGAGCATCACTATTTTATTTTCCAGAATGGACGTCGACAAACTGGCCTCAGCTGTCTCTTTTTCGTCCATGAAGCGGCTCTAGTTAGCGGCATTTATGCGAATGAATATTACGTGAGTTATCAAGTAGGTAGGTAAAACTAGGTATGCACTGGTAAGTAGGTATACAATGTAATAAACGATTTTCAAGTACAATGCAACAGTAGATACACAATCAACTCGGGGAAAAAATGGCGGCGGGCGACCGTAGCGTAGGTAAGTTGAGCGTGTTTGTCTAAATAAATTAAACGTATAGGTAGTAGGTATACTTGCGCGTAGGTAAAATGCGTGCGGGTGAAGTGCGGGTGAAATGCGGGTGTAGTATTCTATGTAAAATGCGTATCTATGCGTAAGTGTTAGCGTTTATAAGTTTGTTGCGGGGTGAAATGCGGGTGTAGTATTTTTGCTATGCGGATGCGTGTAGTGTGGTAATAATACAATATGGTAAACTACGTAAATTGGTTTAGGGAAGGATGCAAGGATAAGATAGGAATATTGGCGTCGAAGGACCAGAATTATGGTGGAAATCTTGGGATAGAAAAAGGACGAACGAAACTAACCTTATGTCGCCTTGATATTCTCCTTGGCCGGCCTCATTGCTGGTTCTACATATTTATTCCACCACAATCACAAGAGATTCACATCAAAGGGGTTTTTTCTTACACAGCACAGTTAGTTTTCTTTTATTTGCGGAGCGTGAGCGGTTAGCGTATCGTATACAGGCGATTGACTTGAGAGTGAAGCTTTTTTCTCCATCTTCTTCTATGTCGCCGGCGTGACGTCAGTTTCGTTCGAGAAGGGAACCAATAGGAGGACAGAGAGGGAGTGAACAGGAGACGGATGAGTGAAATCATAGATAAATATTGTGCCTAGTGTGAATGAAAATGTATAGATGGCGCTAACAACTGTACTTCATTGCCTTGAACAATGGATTTTTTCACGAAATAAAGAAGTAATGGAACTAGTATGTAGACGACCTTCTCACGCTTCAAATACGCGCAGTACCACGACTTCAAGCCCTCCTTTGTTTAGTCGTGTTTGAAGTCTGTCAGAAGAAACGTAACTAAGAAAAATACAAAAAAATAAAAAAATGCCGTATTGTGCGGTTTTGGAGTGCAAAAACGATAGCCGAACCAAAAATTTAACTAATGGGGGCATATCGTATCACCGGTAAGCAATATTTTATTATTTTATAGCGGTTTTGCTTGGTTTTTTAACATGAAAAACCGTCAAGCAAAAATAGACTGTGAACGATATTTGTTAAGGTCGCGTTTCTAAAAATCTCATCTTCGCTACTCAATTAGAGCTGTACCCCAATAAACTGATGAACGTGTTATCGAATACTTTATTGGTTATGTAAATATGTAGTTACTGTATGGCATTGATTTTTTTTATGCTATAGTGGTGATTTCATTCTGAATGTATTTATAATTCTACTTCTTTATTCTTATTCAATGCCTATGGTGCCTGCCCAGATAGTCAGATAGATAGATTACAGAAATATTTTGAAGAAATTACATAATATCTTCTGGTTTCAGTTTTCCCAAGGCACCAGATATAAAAAATCAATGGATAAATGCAACCGGAAAACAAAATTGGTTTCCTTCAAAATCAAGCACCATTTGCTCAGAGCACTTTAGGGACGAAGATTTTATGATTTTATTTTTGATTGTTAATATTTTTCAAGTATTTACAATAGAATATAATTTTAAACCTTTGATTGTGTAAATAAAGAAAGAAAGATAAGAAAAGCTTTTTATTTCGACCACCACAAATATAACCTGACGCGCTACCGATCGTTACACATCAGTAGGTAGGAGCGCTGGTGAGCAGAGCGCTGGTGGCCTAGTGGTAGCGGCCCCACCTTCCGATCCTAAGGTCGTGGGTTCGAATCCAGTCGTGTACCAATGAGTTTTTCTGCCCAAAAATTTATGTACACTATGCCAGTGCTCTCAAACGGTGAAGGAAAACATCGTGAGGAAACCGGCATATCGTAGAACCTAAAAAGTTCGAAAATATGTGTCAAGTGCACGAAGCCTCTTCGAGGCGCACTTAAAATCCTTTCACCACACTTGGTTCGAAAGAATCAGTGACACGATAAGAAAAAGAAGTAGGTAGGTAATCATCGATGTCGATACATTCGTCTTGCATCCGCATTGGCACATCACTAAGTGAGTGGCTATGTCAAGTAATAGCCATTGTATTATGAATCTTATACCTTGTGGATAAAGACTAACAGAATTGTTTTCTATAACGCCATCTAGCGTCAAGTAGCTTTGTTTTGTTGTCAATCAAGTAACAGCCATTGTATTATCAATCTTATTACAATTAAATAGAGACTAAAAGAAAAAAATACTGAATGAAAGCTGCCATCTGTTGGTAAGTAGAATTTCATTTTAGCACTGTTTATTTTATTAAGTTTAGAACCATGTTACGATAGCTTTAAGGTTTATTATCAATTAAATTATTTTTTTGGTTTTAGGTCCTTTTTAACGTTTTTTTCGACCAATCATAACTTTTATTTCCATGTGTGTTTGTTTTTACGTGTATGAGTTTGGCGACACTGGTTCTCTTAGTAATAAGTCATCATGCTCCCTCTATTTTGCGTAAGCAAAAGCGTGTTTGGTGCTCTGTGGATTTTTTAGATCATTTCAAAAGTGGTCCGAGTCGCCGGAAGAAAAATAATAAAATAAAATTACTCCGGCGAGTGGGACTGCGGTCCGAGTACCTACCGGTCCGAGTCGACGGAAGCCTCATTTATTGCAATTATTATGTTACATGGTGAGGTCTTCAAGTTATAAATGTTGAATACAAAATAGACCCTTAAGTTTAGGGCATAGCAATATTTGGAGTGGAAGTGGGCCTATGAGTGGATAGCCGAGGGGTGGATGTTTTTGTACATTAGGTAGGTAGGTAGTAGTAATGTAGGTTGTAAATAGAATCTAATCTCACGCTGTCGGATATGATGAGAGACCATCGGAGATAATATATTACGATATGCTGTGAAATAATCAATATAATAGGTACTTAAGTACATACATAGATATAGAAGTATCGAATAATATCATGGAAACGAAACTATAGGCAACAACAGTTAATGAATTCGATAGATTCAAGTTTTATGAATCTACCGAATATCGAATGATAGTTTTACTAATTTAATTACCTAAGAAGGTAGAGCTAGGTACCTACATAAGGTTTATTTGGCGACTAACCTTACGTCAACTGTTTCTTTTTTTTAGAACACCCAGATAAAGTCAAAGTCAAACAAGAATAATAATAATAGCAATAAAGTTCCAGAGTAGTTTGGTTCCACTCTACTCAGTGAGACATAGGCAATAATACAAAAGCAAAAGAACAAACACACCACCCAAATGTTGAGATTGAACCCACGGCCTATAGCGCAGAAGGTAGAGCAACTACCAACCAACGGGCTATAACATCAAACCGGTTATTTTGCTTTCGTCAAAAACTAGTTGTTATTTTTAATTCAGATTGCAAAATAACATTGTTGGTTGTGTTTAGTAGATTGCATACCAAGATTGCAAAATGGTCATCCATAGAAAATCGTAAATTGGTTAGATAGGTAGGTACCACTCGTGGTGCATAAGAGACACAATACGACCATGCCTGAATAAAATGAAGTATCCAAAAACACTTCTTTAGTCAATTAACTACATTGACATTGAGAATTTTAATGAGCTTCATCATGATTTTTCACGACGAACCGGAAACTCAATATTTCGGTGATTCACGGAAAAAATATTACCGTAAGTACCTAGGTGTACGAGTACTTTTGCAGATCATGCAAACATAATTTGTCCCACGTCACTAAAATTGAACCATTTTTATGCGTAACTTGCTGCGCCACAGAGGTTTTGTCACGATCAGATTGACCTGTATTTATTCAGCTTTCATTTACAAAACAAGCAAAGGTAGGTGATGACAACCTTGGTTAGTTCAATGCTGATTAAACCATGACGAACTTCCTCGTTCTATTGGGAAGATGTGAGTTTTAACCCTGAACGCAGAAACCAAAAGAGGTTCCGTCTAAAGAGTCCAGTAAGATTACCTAGCCTATGTTAGAGAGTGAGAGCGCTGGTGGACTAGTGGTAGCGGCCCTGCCTTCAGATCCTAAGGTCGTGGGTTCTTATCCAGTCCTATACCAATGAGTTTTTCTGACCAAATATGTATGTAGGTAAGTACACTATGCCCGTGCTCTCAAAAGATTTAGGAAAAAATCGTGAGGAAACCAGCATAATATCGTATAATATAGCGTAGGACCTAAAAAGTTCGAAAATATGTGTCAAGTGCACGAAAAGAGCCTCTTTGCGCACTTTAAATCCTTTCACCACACTTAGTTCAAAAAATCAGTGACACGATAAGACCTAAATACCTAGTCTATGTTTACCTATAGACTCGCCAAAATCCGAAAAAATGCATTGGGCTGATGTTTATCAATAAAGGCAGTGCAAGTGAAACTACGTAAAGCACCTACGCAATGATTTGCCTAACTGGCATTCTCTTATACCAAGAATTGCAAAACAACAGGTGTCTGCAAAAAATCTGACAAAACATTATAGTTATCAACATGGCGGGCGGTGGATTAGGCATACCTATTTTGTTTCGTAGCTCTTTAGGTTTTGATTTTACTGAAAGATTTGAGAGGATATCAACCGTGCCTTGGGGATCAAAGTCGTGCAACTGTTTCGTCTGTTTTAAACAATACTTACACTCTACTATGTATATAGGTATGATCGAAGGCTCAAAATAAATAAAACGGTAAAAATCTGACGATAGATTAGAAAGGTAGTAGCGGGCCAAATTATTCCGACGTTCGCTATGAGAATTTACTGCCTCACCGACGCATTAACATTTGCATGGCATGGAGTACCTAATAAGTAATAATAAAACTTACCCAAGCAGTTATTTTGAGTTTTCTACCGTGTAAAAAATCTAATAATTTCAAGTAAAAAATCTAGTTTTATCAATTTATATAGATTACAGCGATTCTAATCTTTGTATAACATAGTACAAAGTAAAAAGTAATACCTACGTCACGGAAGACCAGCGCTATAATAGTAGCACACGTTATGTACCTACTATAGAATTTATGCTGAGTGGCGGCCAATTTAATTGTCATTGTTATTTTTTATTGTTTACTCTTGTTTACACTAATTGTGACGTTAAATAAATAACTTCTATTTGATTTGATACCTACTTTAATTTTTCTGTGCTATAGTTTCATCGGGGGTACGTGTGGATCGGAGGTGGTCAAGCACTTCTTTGAACCCGAATTTTACTTATGAAACATTCTCTTACCTTCTTTTCTTGAGCTTTGCTAGATTTAATAGTGTAGTACAACGAGAAACTTAAAAATATTAACTTCACAGTGATAGCCACAGACACTACTATCAAAAACGCGTAACTCATGATGTTTGATTTTGTATTTTCAACGAAATGTTACCACACGCCTTCAGAGTTCAACCAAAACTGCACGAACTCCGCTTGTCTACTTACAAGCTGTGTTGATTTTTTTAGCCTTAGTTCAGACATGGCGGAATCCACTCGGATTGAAAACGCGCGTTTGGTCCGCGCCGCGCGGAGCTAATACGTATCTACTCGTAATAATAACAATATTTGTCTTCTGAACGTTCATACTACACCGTGCGGGTCATGTATAAGCGTGGCAGCCCGTTTCGACCGCACGAAAATTGTCGTCGCGCCGTTATATATACAGGGTTATTCATTATTAGCTGCAAATACTCAGGAATTAGGTTCAACAAATAAAATAAAAAATATTTGTGAAATGATTTTTTTTAAGTTTTGTTATGAAAATCCCGAGAAAATCGATAAAGGAATCATTGGCGCCTGACCTATTTTGACCTTTGATCCGCGCCCGCGCGCCGTGAGCGACACTCTGCGTTCAGTCACCGCCTGGGTGGGTCATCGTCCTGTTCTCCATGGCAATCATTAAGCAATAGCCGTAAAGAAATTAATAAAAATAAAATTTTGATACAAAAACTTAAATCAAAATTAAAAAAAAAACACTTCATAAATATTTTTTATTTTACTTATTGAACCTAATTCCTGAGTATTTGCAGCTAATAATGAATAACCCTGTATATTCTATTTACTCGACGCCCTTAGAGCGCGTTCAAATGCTCCATGGAATTCACACGTTTCGGACATGACGTGACAATGAATCGCTTCGACTCCTCACTAGCTAGAAATTTCACCGGCACACACACCCTTCAAACCGCAACACAGTAATGCTACTGTGTGAACAATTGAACATCCAGCATCCAGAAGGGATGTCATACCAAATAATCGGCGCGGCTTAAATCCGCGCGGATTTCGCCATGTCTGAACTAGGGCTTATCGTAGTGGCTTCGCGCTTCGTCGTTGACCAACAAATTTATAGAAGCGTCGTCACCGCATCTTTTGTTGCTATCTCAGCTTGTCAGGTTATACCAGTTTTAGCTTTTAGTAGGTATTTATCCATCCACAGATACCTCGTCTTGGGTCCTTTATTTGTATAATAACTGCTTGTACAAATAGTCCTATCTTACACACACACACTAAGTGTAAAGTATGATAGTTTCATTTTCTAGGGCTTCGCATACCTAAAAAAGGACAGTTAAAAAAGCCAAAACTTAACACAAAATGCAACTTTTTATTAAATTGAGCTGTCTATTAGTGAGTAACTCAACAACCTTTCGTTTGATTCTGATTGCGCGGTGCGTCGAGGCCTCGTAAATGACACTCGCCCATTGTCCGCATTTATTGAAGGTATCATGCGAGCATTTTCCTAACAGACATGTTTAGGTACCATCTATATGCCATAGATAATAATAGCATTGCTGTAATATTTTTATTGAAAACTGGCGATCCGCCCCAGCTTCGCACAGGTGCAAAGAACCTTCCTTTTCCTACAAGAAACGCACCTAACTTTTCATCCCACTTCAGCGAGAAAATTACTAAATGTAGCGTTATACAGGGTGTCCCATAAGTCAACGTCCAGCCGAAAACGGGTGATGCGCCAAGTCATGACAGTTATCAGAAAAATATAAAAAAAAAAAATTGTTATGTAACTTTCGAGTAATGAGTATTTAAATAAATTATAGTTTAAAAAACTAAAAAAAAACGCTTTTATAACTAATTGAACTAAAAAGTTAAAAATAAAACTGTAATAATCAATTGAAAATTTATATTATTGTACAAAAGCGTGGGGTGCTTTTTATAATAACTTCAGATAATATAATAAACTATTGATAAAATATTTACAACAATCAAAATCAAGCCCCCCACGCTTTTTGTACAATAATATAAATTTTCAATTGATTATTACAGTTTTATTTTTAACTTTTTAGTTCAATTAGTTATAAAAGCGTTTTTTTTTAGTTTTTTAAACTATAATTTATTTTCAACTTTTTAGTTTCTTTTTTTTCATATTATTGCATTGTCCTTTGTACCTTTGACAGGTGTGCAAAGTTTGAATCAAATCTGATAGTTTAAAGTAGGTTTTTTTTTTTTTTTTTTTTTTTTCATTTTTTTTTATTTTTTTTTTCATATTATTGCATTGTCATCGACCTTTGACAGGTGTGCAAAGTTTGAATTAAATCTGTTTTTTTTTTATTTTTTTTCATTTTTTTTTTATTTTTTTTTATATTATTGCATTGTCATCGACCTTTGACAGGTGTGCAAAGTTTGAATTAAATCTGATCGTTCAAAGTAGGTTTTTTTTAATATTTTTTTATTTCTTTTCATTTTTTTTTATTTTTTTTTTCATATTATTGCATTGTCATCGACCTTTGACAGGTGTGCAAAGTTTGAATCAAATCTGATCGTTCAAAGTAGGACAAAATCGAGCTCAAAGGGGTCGGTTACATACATACATACATACATACATACATACATACATACAGGTGAAGCTAATAAAAGCGTTATAAAAAAACAGAAAAAACTGACACCCTGTGATGATCTTTTAAGTCCTGTGACTACAAATATTAACTTTTCATGAAACTTTTTTCTGCAACGTAAGCATGAATAACCCTTCTGTAAATTACAATTCAAAATTAAGCCATAACTTCCTCAATTTTTAATGAAATCGTGGAGTTTTGGCCAACGTTTCATTTCAGATAATTACATCACTCAACTTTAACCGTCTGTACCGCAAAAAAAATGTACTACACTATCATGGCATGTCACTTTAAAAATTGGCGCATTTATCCAGGATTCCAAAATGGTATAATACTTGCTAGAGTACTCCTTAGTTTTGGAAATAAAAAAGGTTTTTTCAACTAAACCGGATTTCCAATCAATTTTATTTCAATAGATAAAATGTTTGTACCCTTTAAATGATGGACTTAAAATGCCTACGCTGTGTTTTTAAGTGACTCACAATTCACAGGTACAAGTAAATACCATTTCGACAATGCAAGTAAGCAGATAGAGCCACCATTTTGTCCAAAGAGTAATAACCATGGGTGTTCAAGTAATTTGTTAGTTATAGGTAAAAGTTTGAAATAAAATTTAATCATAGGATTTCTTCAATCGTGATTTTAATTTAACTACATCAAGGATTTACAGCAAATGTTCAAACTGTTAGCCTTCAGCAGTAATGCAAGCTCTACATTTCCTTAAAAAAATCAGCTGTCTGTAAAGTCAGTTAACTGACGACAGTTGAACGTGACAACGTCATACAGCTGTCCACGCGGACGCATCGCTCACTCAAGTAGGAGAGAGACCGATGTCGAACGCTGCCGAACGCGGAGGCCGATTGTGCCTCTTTGTCGCACGTTCCGCGCTCTCACTTGCACTTCAAGTATTAAATGGATCGCCTCAGAGTGAGGTAACGCCGTATGAGTCATGTTTTTTTCGTACGAGCAGCCGGCTCCATCGAATTTTAAGACGTTGTCACGTCAAAAACCATGTAATAAGACCGGGGACGGGTAAAGGCAAACTTTAGATTAAAATCACGATTGAAGTAATCCTATGATTTAATTTTATTTCAAACATTTACCTAAAACTAACAAATTACTTGAAAACCCATGGTTATTACTCTTTCGACAAGATGGTGGATCTATCTGTTTACTTGCATTGTCGAAATGATATTTACTTGTACCTGTGAATTGTGAGTCACTTAAAAACACAGCGTAGGCATTTTAAGTCCATCATATAGAGGGTACAAACATTTTATCTATTGAAATAAAATTGATTGGAAATCCGGTTTAGTTGAAAAAACCTTTTTTATTTCCAAAACTAAGGAGTACTCTAGCAAGTATTATACCATTTTGGAATCCTGGATAAATGCGCCATTTTTTAAAGTTACATGCCATGATAGTGTAGTACATTTTTTTTGCGGTACAGACGGTTAAAGTTGGGTGATGTAATTATCTGAAATGAAACGTTGGCCAAAACTCCACGATTTCATTGAAAATTGAGGCAGTTATGGCTTAATTTTGAATTGTAATTTACAGAAGGGTTATTCATGCTTACGTTGCAGAAAAAAGTTTCATGAAAAGTTAATATTTGTAGTCACAGGACTTAAAAGATCATCACAGGGTGTCAGTTTTTACTGTTTTTTTTTAATACTCATTACTCGAAAGTTACATAACAAATATTTTTTTTTATATTTTTCTGATAACTGTCATGACTTGGCGCATCACCCGTTTTCGGCTGGACGTTGACTTATGGGACACCCTGTATACTCATTGGAAACTGGCGCGCGTAAAGCAAATTATAAAATAGTTCTACATCAAGAAGGTCATAGTTTTTTATGAAATTATAAAAGGTGTATGATTAATTCGGCAGCATGGAGGCAGAATTAAATAGGTATAATTTTAATTATGTTTTGAATTCAAAAACTTAGTGCACACGATGTTCTGAATTCCATTTTACCTAAACACTTTAATTTTTACTTTAAAAACGACTTTTGCACTCAGATATCGAAGAGCAAAAATACATTATCCAAGATGAAAGGGGGGTGAATTAATGAAAAAAGTATTTATCTATGGAACCAGCCATAATGGTCCGCTTAATTTCGGACTAGGTATATGGCTTTGCCCACCAATATCTTTAGATATCCCCTCATAAAAGACATAAACGCGCCAATGCTACGCAGATTTCGTAGACCTTATACTTCCCCAAATAACAAAACTTGAGACTTTCGCCCCTAAAATTTGCGCGATCCAGATAACTACGAAGTTTATAAAACTATGAATAGTAGCGTGAAAGACTGAAAGACCAGCTTTATCTGCCAGTAGAAATCCTGTTTGAAAAAATCTAAATTTTAATAGAATACAAATAAATTAAAAAAAAAATAGAATACCAAAGAAAGCAAACTTGCAATGCTCTATTTTATTTTGGAGTATTTATCAGTTTATCTACTGATTTGTACACTCAAGATAACATTTAGGTACAATACTATTTAGGTACTTACTATTTTCTTATCAGTCAATTTATTAAAGATGACGACGCTTGAAGCACTTAAATTAGGTAAATTCTTCATACAATCAATAAAGGCTAAAACTAGCGATGAAAAATACACAGTAGCAAAGAGCATTTTTCCATTATTATACTTACTACAATATTTATTATTATAGCATCCAACGTCACAAAACAACTATCATAACTAGGTATACCTATAGCGTACCATTATTATAAAACCAAATTTTAAAGAAAAATGTTTATTTTTACCAATCCATAATAGCATTTTTTTAGATGTCTGATGAAAAAAATAAACTAATATCACAAAGCAACTAGTGGGTGCCTATTTAGCATTAGTTACTTGCATAATGTACCCAACCTTTTTTTTAAATTTTGTTTTCATATACCTATGCTTAATTGACAAAATACATAAGTACTTAGTTCTAAATAAATGACTGACTAGCACATACAGATAAATGATACTAACACCAGCACACATACAAGCTAAGAGACTTGTTCCTGTTAGTATGAATGATATAATATGGTGTACCTTACTTATTCTATCTGTGATTTATCCTCTAGAAGCTCGTGCATTGTTCCTTCCTTGCGTGATTTGATTGTCGTACGCCGAGCTGCCCGCACTGAGCCGAACGAGCTCGAAGATGGTTACCTGAGGCTGGACGCTAGCGCGGGGATTGTTGCGCCTATCGAAAACCATTGATGGAGTTGATAAGCGCGGAGATACCTGTAATAAAAGACAAATCTATGACATATTCTGTAGTACAGTTTTAGGGTAAAATTATGAGCCTCTGCCATGCCTCTCTCTCTTCTATGCCAGTGCTCTCAAACGGTGAAGGAAAACATCGTGAGGAAACCGGCATATCGTAGAACCTAAAAAGTTCGAAAATATGTGTCTAGTGCACGAAAGGAGCCTCTTTGAGGCGCACTTAAAATCCTTTCACCACACTTGGTTCGAAAGAATCAGTGACACGATAAGAAGAAGAAGGGTAAAATTGCTAAATTTCACAGCTCAACTGCTTGCCAAATTTGAGATAAGCAACTGTCAAGTATTGAATTGCTCGATGAGTAGGTAATCCGTGAATAACCAGCCTTTAGCCTTCCATTTTCAAATCTTCAGGGTCACAAAGTGTCTAAATTGTATCAGTGGTACTGGTCTCAAAATGGATAGTCTCAATAGTAGCCAGCTTCTTTTCAGTTGGCTCACTTTTGAGCCTCTTCATGAACGGTTAAAACAATGTGTGTTATTATAGGGCAGTAGGTTGGTTGGTAGTAATATGGTTGCCAAGCTAAAAAGCCCTGCTAATTTATAAAAATAAAATAAAAATCTCGATCCAGACTTACGAGAACGTCGTAATTTTATCTTAGTTACTGCATTGAGAAATTGGGCTCCAGATCTTTTATTTTATTAGAATGTTGAAACAAACTCACCTTTTCATTTCCTGTCTTCAATGAATGCAATATAGCTAACGCGATAAACAAAACGTTTATAATAAAAATTATCAGTGCAATAATTAGGAAGGCAGTCATTTTTGATGGCCAAATAGTTGGGAATAGTAAACTACTCAAAATAGACTTATTCCTAGCTTGTGTCTGATTTAAGTGGTGGCAATCAGACTCGTGTATACAGTTTTAAAATGTAATGGTTTGTAACTACTATTGATGACTGCGCCTTTATCCGATAAAATTCTCTATACAGATTAGGACGAAGTATTAAGATTAAATATACTATGATTAAAGGTACAGGGTGTTTAATCTTCACCGAATCGAACGAGGTTAAAGCAATTTATAATGAAAAACTTTGAAAACCACTAATATATCGTCTACCGTAGCCTCAGCCACAATAATGATCACTTCTCTATATGTTGATGATGGGCAGTGATATCTCAAGGTAAATATTTTGATAAAATTCATCAAAACAGGTTAATTTATATCATGTTGTAAGTTGTAAGTAATCACAAAATGCACGCGTCGAGATGCAAACTGTAATTCTAATAAAATCCACCTAAAACCTAAACAAAACACAGGGTTTTCTGATATTCTCCCTTTAATAAAATGATCGCACTGTCGGAATCTCGCTCGAGATCGAGTCCGTTTCGTAATACTGCTTGACGCAATTCTAAAATTGTCATGATTCCTCTGACCGATTTTCCTTTTTTTCGGCCGGTTTCGATGAAACACGCTGTATATTATGTTATTCATGAATTGTTTATTCTAAAACTTAACATGAAACATCGTTTCGAACTAAACATTTGTACGTCATGTAGATTGTTATGATAGTGCTTCGTCCCGAACACGATATCGAATAAATATTATCAATTATCAATCAAGTTTTAAAAAGGTATTTCCATTTCGATAAAACAATCTATTTGATGTGGGAAATACGTGGATGAAGAAAACTCAAAATCATTTCTCCTTGAAAATGTATGGCCCATGTCCAGCGGTCGGTCGGTGTCACAGTCATAAAGGGTTAAAAATCATCATCAGTCTGGAAAAGATAGACTTTTCCAGACTGATGATTGTACGTAGGAACAGCCTGTAATAGAGGCTCAAAACCTAGGAACCTGTAGCTTCACGATCAAAAAATGTTGTGTAGAGTTGCCTAGCTTTAACAATAAATGCGAATAAAAAGCGTTTTAAAAAAAGACTTGTTGACGGTGCACTGTACCTGACTAAATCTACTGTATGGTTGTTCGATATTCGATGAAATGTATGCTAGCAGTTGATATGCATTTGAAATGCCTTAATATTTAGATGGAGCAACGATGAGTGGAGCGTAACGATGAGTCTCATAATTAATTATTCTGCTAGGTGCTGTATTTTGCACGATTGCCTTACCATTTAGAGTAGGTATTATAAGTATTAGATATCGTAAAAAAATATTAAATGAAAGTAGAAAAGAAAGTAGAAATATTTCAATATTAATAAATTTATTTCAATTTATGTGATTTAATTGAACAAATACCTCCACTTCATTGATTTCTTATCACGTCATCTCCATCATTTCGCGCTAAACTATAATTTTAAAAGGTTAGTAGAACCTGCTTAGTAAGTAAATACGTGGAGTTTCATCCCTAAGTTCGTGCGGCTGAGGCTCGCACGGATCGGTCACGGCGGCGCGGCTTGGCAGGCACAAGCAGCCTCCTGCCGTACTCGCTCTATTACCACTCGACGCTGAGTTGTCGCCGCGAGTACAAGCGCTTCTCTGAACCTTGAGCTGGCGCCACGCGCACAAACGCTCAAAACACGCGACCGGAAACGAAATTTTTCTAACAAAAGTGTTATGGAGTGAGCAGAGTACCCCATGGGTCGTTTCATAACGGCAGTAATACAAGGTAGGTTTTTTATATTATTCGTAAAATAAAATGTAGTCTACGTGTCAGCTACGGCTGAGTGAAAGGCGAACTCTTTGTTAAAATTACGTGGATTGGCTGCCAAACTATTTGACCATGTTTATGTGTAAGTGATATCAGTAAATTATTTCATGCTCTTGCGAAAAATATTGTCTTTATTATTTTACGACTTCACTTGTTCATTTATTTATTCCAATCTCTTTAGCCTGAAAGATTTTTTATTAATTTGTTTTGGTCCTGAAACCTCTAAAAATAAGTTAATTATAACGAACTTATTATAGTACATTCAGAAATGATTTAAACTAAGGTAACATTATGAATTTAATGCGTTGACCTGAATTGATTCAACCAGTATTCTTATCTGTCCTTGACATTTTCAATCCATAATAAAATATTACATTTACTTACTGATTTTATGAAAATGGATCGATTTACTTTGAACTTGCGATTGTGTTATTGTAAATAAACAGTATATTGGTGGGGAACACGCCAATTCATATATTGAAATGTAAAGTATAATTATGTTATCTAAGTGAAAACGCTTGTAAACAAAGATAACATTTACTTTTTTTGATAACTAAGTCCTACTACGGCTCTTTTTAATGGCTTAAACTGAAAGATACTGAAATAATGCACTTATTTCAGTATCGCTGTCAGTTTATGTTTTTTGTATTCATGTTTTTTTTCTCTAAAAACCACCAAAAATCGTATCACATTATGTTATTTATAGAGCTGTTAATGATATTGCGGTTTGTAGAGTAGATATTACTTATCTTTATTTTTATACAAACATATAGCCCGCCCGATGTTAAATGGTAACCATCACCTATAACAAAAGCATTGCCTCATTGGTCACGCATGTCAGGAACGTGCCCTTCGTCCTTCAACTTGAGGCCTATTAGATGTATCTATTTTCGGTTTCACAAAATTACTTGCTAAAACAATACCTAAATTCTTGCAACCTGAATGGTTTATGGTTTAAGATATTTATTCTCAAAAAGACATACAATGAGGTCACTTACATGAGAACATTAAGTATATTATAAGGTAATATTAAAGTATTTGTTAGTGGTTGACGTTCTAAGCTAAATGTGTTAATTTATTTATACATTGGTCGGATATAACATGCGTAGAAAATTCTTATTTATTTATTTAGGAGAGTGTGATCTTGAAGTATATGTTGAATGGCTGGCTGCAGTCAGCTAAAGTTTACACAGGAACCAACGTATTATGCTATTTATTCTTACAGAAATATATATAAAGTCCACAGCACAGGTGGTTTCTTTCAGTGTACATAAAAACTAATAAATTAAATGTGATAAATAGAAGTGTGGTATACCTTATCAGCTTTATTTATTCCATGTCGTAAATCCTCACATTAAGTATGCAAGTACATCGGTGGTAGTTTTAAATGGATAATTAGTACAGTTAGTAAGATACTAATAGTATCATTACCAATAAAAAAATGTCTCCCCGCCTAACAACAGCTTAAAAAAATACTTCGAATGTTTTGTGCTAATCAATTAATGATTATTAAATATATTAATTCTTTGCAGTAAAAATCCGGCTTTTGTGAAATAGTATTATTTATATCTTTAAAATTAAATATCAAGAGCTGCTAAATAAAGGTCACAAGGCAAGGTCTCTCTTACTTGACAGCACAGCATGCAGAGAACTTAGTATTTTTAAATTATTTTATTGTTATAATAAAAGAAACTTTATTTGATGGATCGACGGCATAGTCATAGTGAAGATCGCGAGAAGTCGATGTATGCAAGTGGGCTTAGAATCATTCTTTTGGGAAGTGTATAAGAGAGGCGTCGTATTATAACTTTAGCAGTTGGCTTCTTCAGGCTGATTTATTAAGTTTCTTACTTAAAATATTCCTACTTAGAAGTATTTTTATTAACTTATTATTTTTTTCATTTTATTTGTGGCACTATAAACTACCCTAAGAGACTAAAAAGACAACACATCATAGAACTCAACATATGATTTCAAAAAGAAGGGGAGAATGATCACTGGAGAAAATTTAATCCTAGTTTGCATGGTGTATTTTTATTATGTAGGTCGGTAACTTTTCTACTCTTATAATTATGGTAAGTTATTTCTTAATCCAATGACTTTGAGTACATAAATGATATCAAGAGATCTCTCCGAAGAAGTTATTTTTTCACGAGGTTTGAATTTGGTATTGAATTTCAGACTGATCCAAATTCATTGGTAATATCACTACAATTGTTCAATGTAAGTATTACATCGATATTATAGATATAGTAGGTATATATGAGCGATATGTAGTAAGGTACTATACATAATATAAACCGGTTCTGGTCAATATCATGTTGTGAAAGTCCCCATACCGATTGGCAGTCAGTCTCCATTCACACCATTAGTCGGAAGCTCTTAAATTTTTAATTTATTTTTCGTGGTAGGTACAGTTGTCTCCAAAAGCTCTATTTTCTTTTCATTATAATCTTTTGGGATAAGTTTTAATAAATGCTGTCATGAAATGAAAATTTAAAAAGTATTTCACTGCATCATGTCGTAACATGCTTACTTAAAGGTATAGGTATTTGTGAAAGGTAAAATATTTTAGGCTCAAAGGGCCTTATTAATAATCCTGGCGTAGCGTTGGACTAGTTAATCCCTGTTTTGTCACATTTGTTCGAGTTGACAATTGCATGTCAATGCAAGAGACAAAACACGGATTAACTAGTCCAACGCTACGCCAGGATTATTAATAAGGCCCTATTACTTTTGTTTAGTTGGTATAGGTGCTTTAATAAACTCGTACCTAAAATTAGCGCTAAAAGTAAAAGTAAAATAAGCGCTTGCTTTCGTGATCGACATAGCAGCAATAAATAGTAATAAGTACCTTACCTACCGTACCTGTACGTAAGTAGATTACTTATATTTTTATAATCATGCTTATTATTCAGCTTCAGGTAGGTACACCATTACTTATGAAATAGTCTACGCATGACAGAAAATTTAAAAAACTGCAATTTAATTCTGCTATAAAATATATATCATGGGCAAGAATAAATAGTATAAGTACCTAACATGTATGAGCACAAACGACTATACAATCAGATAGCCCACTTGATGTTGAGCGGTTATCACAGAGTACGGCCCGCAGGGGGCGTGCCGAGTACTTACGATATTGTACTGTATATAAAGGCACCCATTTCTTTCGAATTTAATCACAGTGGTATGCATTATATAACTACTTGGCGGGGGTTTTTGAAAAAATGAAAAATCTAACATAAACAAACCTACCTACTTAGTCCATAGAAAGTGATTCTCGAATGTAGGTAGGTATCTTATAAAAAGTCAAGAGGCAACGTTAGCCACGGAAATGTAAGCGAAAGTGGTACCTTCACTTTTAGTTTGCTGCTCGAGCTCCGATGGGCTATGCTTTTGATAGTAATTGGACCAATATACTCAGGTACATTCCAGGACTCCTCCAAGCATAGCTTTTTAATTATGAACAATATAAAAAAGCAGCCAAGTGCGAGTCGGACTCGCCCATGAAGGGTTCCGTAGCATCAAGTAACATAATATAAAGGTTCTTGTAGTTCGTCGAAAGGTAAATTGCAGTTTACGATTTATGACGTATAAAAAAAAAACTACTGGCTAGATCTCGTTCAAACCAAATATCGTTGAAAGTTTGCATAGTAATGTACAACATATATTTTTTTTTAGTTTTATCATTCCCTTATTTTAGAAGTTAGAGGGGGGGGGACCAACTTTTTTCAACTTTGGAAGTGTCTCTCGCGCAAACTATTCAGTTTAGAAAAAAACTATATTAGAAACCTCAACATCATTTTTGAAGACCTATTCATAAATACCCCACACGTATGGATTCGATGAAAAAATTTTTTTTGAGTTTCAGTTTGAAGTATGGGGACCCCCAAAATTTATAGTTTTTTTTCTATTTTTGTGTAAAAATCTTAATGCGGTTTACAGAATACATCTACTCGCCAAGTTTCATCAGTGTAGCTCTTATGGTTTCGGAGAAAAATGGCTGTGACGCGGTCGGACAGACAGACAGACAGACAGACATGACGAATCTATAAGGGTTCCGTTTTTGCCATTTGGCTACGGAACCCTAAAAATAGCTTCCTCTGGTTATGGCTCGAGCTGCGGTTGGAATACTACGAAGCCTACAGTTTTATTTAATACGAGTTACAATACTATGCCTAGGGCTACCCTAAGTTCCTGAGCCCTACGGTATAATAAAATTATTGAATTCACTATAACAATTAAATATAATGTATTTCGGTTTATAGAACTTTATTTTATAACTCATACAGACTTCTCAGTCCACTTGTAATGAGCTTAGATACTAGGTAGATAAAAGCTAAGGTTGGTAGGTAGTTTGTTAGTAGGTAAGTATATACTATATTAGTAGGTGTAATTCAAAGTAACATTTTGCTTAGACTAATAACATAAGTTATGTAGGTATATAAATATGATAGTTCGTTCATATCTTCTATGCTAACGTAATTATTGGTAAGTAAAAATAAATTAAAACTAATCAATGACCCAAAAAAGACCGAATACAATATAGCCTAGTAATACTATTAAGGTAGGTAGGTAGGCAAGGTAAATAATAGATTTATTATAATGAAGACCTTGAAAGCACGAACATTGTAAATTACGTGAATTGTTTCATATTTGCCCAGCTGATGACAATATAAAGAAACGCGATCATAACAGCTTACGTTTACACGAATTAAAACACATTCATACACGTTTTTCATTGCGTATACATGGTCTATTCTATCTGCGTCAGTCGATTTCTTGGGTATTATTAAAAACAATAGTCGAACGTGATACATTGATAATAAATAATACGGTGTAACGTCTATCGACGCGGACGCTAGGTGTCGCTAGCACAAGTAACATCGTCTCTATGTTTATTTATTAACAAAAATTGTTAAAATAGCTTATTTGCGTGGTCAGTATAATCCACACATAAAAAAAAGTACAACTCATACGTACAATTGTTATCTCTGTAAAATATTGAGATATAGAAGTGAAATTTGAGACTGTTAATTCTACCAATACAAGATAATACGAGTGATCAAAAGTTAAGTTTCATCGCACAAAATACGTGGAGGAAATATTTTCCGTGTGTGTAATAATCTGGACAACTGTAAGTAAGGAGTTTCAATACTACCAGAGCAAAATAAAAGCGAAATACAGATCCATAACTGCAAACTTTGAGAACAATGTAAACAAAGATGAGTCATAATAGTGGTTAACGCTCGAAGTGACAAGATTCAAATATTCCTTAGTGTCAGTGCCAACACAAACAAACAAGTAACCGGTTGACCTTGAATCAAACAGAGCCAGCGAATACTGGCCAGTGCAGTATTAGACTCCTAATTTCAACCAAGATCATAGAGCCCAACTGGCTAAGTTTAGCGGCTACACGCTTTCTGTGCTTGTTCGTACATGGTACCGAGTTCAAATCTTCAAGAAAAATATATTTTTGCACTTTTATTTTTCTTTCTGATTCTTTTGGTGTGAGATAACCAAGACACAACAACTTTAAGTTTATCCTGATACAAACTGGCAATAAATAAATCAAATAATTTATATTTACACAAAATACTGAAAATATAATCGTTAACCATGAGCACGATAACAACTAGATCTAGAGCTCGAAAAGTTGTAAATGCTAAGGAACAACAGGATCAAGACTGCATTGTTAAAAATTATTGCAAGACCATTGATAATCTGAAGAATAGACTGAAAAAGCAAGAAATATTAAATAAAACACTTTTAGAAGAACAAGAAACTAATTCCAAAGAATTCGAGATATTATGTAAACAGGTTCAATTATTAAAAAAGAAAGCCTGTGAGGAAGAAGAAAAAGGAAATGAACTTTATAAATTAAATGTACAGCTCTTCAACGACAATTACAAACTAAGAGAAGACTTGGATCAGTGGGAGAACCAAGAGTTATGTGTAAGGATTTCAGAGTTAGAAAGAAATAGAGATCAACAATTGCTAGAAAACACAGATTTACATATGAGATATAGCGAACTACTATGTCATACTACTTCGTCAATAAAGAAGGGTTACAAATACTCAAAAAAAATTATGAGGAAGAAAAAAAGCCTGATGAAAAAATGTAAACAAACAAATATAAAAATAAAGCAATTAGCAGCAATCAACGTCCTTATGGAACAAGAACTAGCAAACCGAGAAAATACAATAAAAAAATTACGAGATGAAGGTAATAACCTTCTAGAAATGATCAAACAGTATGAGGAAAATCTAAAGGAACGAGAAATTACTTATGATAAAGTTATGGTTCTAGAAGGACAACTATTGCAACTTAAGAAACTGATTGATAGAAATGACGTGGCATCTAAAGCTAAATTGCAAATGAATGGTATTAGTAGTAGTAATAATTTAATTAAAAAAGCTAACCTTAAGAGACTGGAAGTAAGTAACAAGGAGACGATTGTAATGTTCTCTGACACACATGGAAGAAATATGGCTAAGGCAATCAATGAAAAATTACCGAGTAACTATACAGTGCTTAATTCATGCATGCCATACAGCGACTATGGCACCATATTAAAAGATGAATATGTACAGAAATCAGAAAATAGGGACATCATAATTTTGATAGGTGACTACAATAGTATTAAAATGGATCTACAAGGATATCTTAAAAAAATATCAAGCATTGTTAGAGCAGCACAAAAGCACCAGAAAAAACTAATTATTTCTACAATTTCTTATGGATCTAAGAATGAAGTCAATCAGAACATAATGAAACTGAACAGCAAACTATTTACAATTGCTGCCTTAAACGAAAATGTGTCTGTAGTAGAAATAAATGTACCCTCAATAAGTAAACCAGGACCAGAGTCTACCGCTGCAAGCATAGCTGTAGCTTATGTGAACGGTGGGAACTGCAAAAACTTAGTGGTGTTGACCAAAGGTGATGACGATGACGATATCAAAAAAGATACTGCATCTACAAACAAGGGAAATTTTCAAAACGTCGGGACTCCAGAAGTTGTGAGATAACTCTAGGGCATCAAAATGTTCGAGGTATCTACAGTAAACAAGATATTATGGGACTTTTCTTATTAAATGAAAATATCGATGTGATGTGTATGACGGAGACTTGGCTAGTTCATAATAATTTAGTTGTATTTAATATAGAAGGTTATCATAAAACTTCTTCTTTTTGTAGAACTAAGCATGACCGTGGTGGATGTCTAATATTAGTTAAGAAGAACTTAAAATATAAAGTGAGAAATGATATTTGCAAGATGTCCGAGGAACTAATATTTGAAATAGCTTGTATAGAATTAAATGACGCTATTATTGCAGTTGTTTACAGGTCACCCTCAGCAGATATAGGCATTTACTTATCTAAACTGGAGCAGTGCCTTGATAAACTGACATCTCAAAACAGCAAGACAATGATAATTTGTGGGGATTTTAATGTTAATTTTTTAAATGGTGACAGTAATTGTGCGCATCTTATTGATTTAATGGATAGTTTTTTACTAAGGCAACAAGTATTTGATTACACCAGGGTGACATCTTCGACTATGTCATGCTTGGACAATTTTTTCACTGATTCGAGTACCACTAAAAATATAAGAGTGTTACCAGGTGTTCCATCCGATCACTATGCGCAAATTATTAATATAAATTTAAATGTCCATATAATAAAGCCGCCTATAGTAAAGCATAGAAAAATAACAAATGCTAAATTAGAAAGAATGAAAGATAGTTTAGAAAAATCACTGACAAAACCATCATTGTACACAAACTATGACACCTATTTTAACCACTTCTTAGAAAAGCTTGATGAGCACATGCCAATTGTAGAATTAGGCCAACATGACCCTAAAAATTTTTATAAATGGGCCACCAAAGGAATCCTCATCTCGAGGAAAAGATTATTTGACTTATATGCACTTAGTAACTTAAATGAAAATCCTGTATTAAAATTGTATGTAAGTAGGTATAGTAAAATTTTTAAGAACGCATGTCTTGTGGCTAAGAAAATTCATATATCTAATAAGATTGAAAAATCAGTAAATAAAATAAAATGTGTGTGGCAAATAATAAAAGAAGAGACTGGAAAAAGTAGCAGTAACTGTGATAATATATGTGATAAAATATGTGATGATAATGATAACCGAAATATATTTGATAAATCTGACATTTCCAACTATTTTAATAATTATTTTGTAAATATAGCAAATAACCTGACATCTAATTTAAACTGTTGCATTGACAATTCTATTGAATTTTTAAGGAAATATATTCCATACGCTAATAATAACTTCGTACTAAAACCAATAAGCGTCCAAAAAATTGTTAATATAATTCGTAACATTAAAATGAAGAAATCCAACGACTATTGGTATATCACACCTTACTTGTTAAAAAAGCTAGAATGTGTAATAGCAGAACCACTTATGCACGTAATTAATGAATGTATCGAAAATGGGGTTTTTCCCGACAAAATGAAAATTGCTAAAGTAGTTCCATTACATAAAAACGGTACGACAACTTCTTGCAATAATTATAGACCAGTGTCTGTACTCCCCAGTCTAAGCAAGATTTTTGAAAAATATGTAGCTGAAGAGTTAACAAGTTTTATTTTGGACAACAAACTCTTAAACACAAGACAGTTTGGATTTCAAAAGAAGAAATCAAGTAGGCATGCCATAATAAGACTCATGCAAGACATCTTATCGGGCCTTGAGAAATCACAGAAAACTTATGGAGTTTTTTGTGATCTTTCAAAGGCTTTTGACTGTGTTTCGCATGAAATCTTACTTAAAAAGCTAGATCACTACGGTGTCCGCAACAACGAATTGCAAATATTAAAATCGTATTTATGTGAGAGAGAACAAGTGACCGAGTTGAATGGTGTAAGGTCAAACAAACATATTGTAAAATTAGGTGTACCACAGGGATCAATTTTAGGACCTCTCTTATTTTTAATGTATGTTAATGATGTATCTGTAGTTTGTAAGGATATTGACATGGTATTATTTGCTGACGACACAAGTTTAATTATTAAGGACAAAACAATTGATGGTCTTAGTGTTATACTTAGGGATGTTATGCCCAACTTAGAAAATTGGTTTTCTGTAAATAACTTGTTATTGAATATAAATAAAACACATGTTGTAAAGTTTTGGTTAGGAACCAGTGTATCATCAAATTCATCATTACAAGATACATTAAGGGATTTGTCTTTGCCTAGTACCGATCGTATCAAGTTTTTAGGAGTCTGGTTAGACTCGAAATTGACATGGGCGGTTCATATTGACGAGTTAACGAAGAAATTGGGATCAGCAACATATGCTATCAAAAAAATTAAAGAATTAGGAGGTATCAAAGCAGCAAGAGATGTATACTTTGCATATTTTCACTCTATAATGACGTATGGGATTATGTTTTGGGGTGCTGCCGCAGACTCTAATAGGATATTTATACTTCAAAAACGTTGCATAAGATATATTTTAGGTATGAAACAAATGGACTCTTGTAGAGATAAATTTAGAGAACTAAGCATAATGACCATGACCTGTGAATTTATTTATCAAAATATTATGTATGTTAGGGAAAATTTAAGTTATATGACATTGAAACAGGATTCTCATAGTTTTAACACAAGACATAAGAAAAATTTAATGACACCTGCTGTTAGACTAGTTAAAACAAGGAAAAGTTTTGTTTATGTGTCTATTCAATTTTACAATAATATTCCTATTGACATCAGAAATAAGAGTGACATTGATTTTTTTAGGTTTATTAAAAATAGATTAATATCTAAAAGTTATTATAAAATTGACGAAGCTCTAGCTGATAAATTTATATTTTGTGATCAATTACCTGTGTGACTTATTTATTAATTTTACATTCCTATTTTAAAATAGGAAATAATTTAATTTACAATTGTTTTACTTTTTTATTTCATCATTTAATGTATGTGTTGATTAGAATTTATTTGAATTTTTTATGTAAATCATATAATATACTATATTTGTGTGACGTATCTAAGCACATGTAAAATGTCTAAAGATAAATAAAGATTATGATTATGATTATGATTATGATTATGATAGAACCAACTGATATATCGTGTCCCGGTTAAAAATATAAAACCATGTTATTATGCATGCCTCATAGAATATAAGTTTTTCATTATGAATAATTTGAGAGGGTAAGTTTAACTTACCTAAAGTGGTTATCTTGATATTTAAAACCTATTGACATTCGACATGCTCTAATGAGTCAATGCGAATAATTCAATGTTATTATTAAAGTACGTAAAATTGTATAACATTGTTGCTATCAACTTGCGTATACCTATCTATATATTATGTATTATACTTGCTAATTGCAAAACGAATCAATCTTTGGAATATAGGAAAGCAATCGCCTATATAGGTCGTTCTTTTTCTTAGCGTATTATGCAATACGTGCTCTAGACTAGTATATAGTAACAATGGTAGCGATAATCATAAAGTAGGCTAATACTTGTGATGTGAAAGTGGCCGAGTGGCAATGCCGCGAAGGTCGTTCGCAAAACCACGCTGCGCTCTGCCGTTGCTCTACCAAAACATGCACTAAGCCAGACGATGAAATATCAATAACCGTTGTTCATCTGCATATCCATACACGCAGAAATACACGTTTACGTGAAAACAGAGCCCTAACTTCTGGCAAAATACATCTACACGTTCACGTGGCGCATGACGCGTGGACGAGTGAGTAGATAACTCAAGGACGCATAGCGTTATGCGTGGTTGCGCTACTTCTTTTAGTTTTACTATACCGTCAGTGACGTAGCAGTAGCACCTTACTGCTTACGTACAGCATCGAATACAATCTAGCGTATCCTGCACCGCGTTACGCGAGATTTCTATGTAAATCTTGGGCCACGTGATTATGCCGTGTGGCCGAGCGGCGTAAAATGCGTCGCACAAGATACGCAAGTGTGTTTCGTCCAAATGTCACTTAAATGTCACCGTCCAATCGAGATTGTGGCTGAACTTTTCTAAAGGTTCCCCCACACAGGTGCGTTATTCCGTGCGATATCGTTGGGGTTGGGATAAAGCATGCGTTATTGCGTTCCCACATTTTGTATAGACGCAAAAACGTACTTCTAGTTGTTTACTCTTGTATACTGGGGCTGGGTAACATAGATATCGTAAAATTTAAATATTTACCCAAAATAACTGTATAGACCAGTCCAGCCAGACATTATATAATCATTTTCTAACTGTTCTACCTTTACATGTTGTTGTAATGGTATATGACCGAACTACTTCAAGTCGAAGTGTGCAAATAATATGTTGTTCGTTTGCTACGTAGTAGGTAACGTTTAAGTTTACTCTACTAAAATAAAACAATTTATTAATTAATATCTATGAAACCAACCCTGAATAGGTACTATTTAAACTCTCTAGAATAAATTCTTGCCAATCCGAAATGCACATACTTAGTAATCGCGACGGAATGTGTAATTGCAATTTATATTAGGTAACAACATCTAATGACTGCAACTATGTGAATACATGCTTATGTAGGTAGGTAGGTATAGTACGTAACTACAAAGAATAGAGCGAGGTTGTACGCAGTGCATCTGACATGCACTACATGATACAACGATCCCTACCCTTTCATCTCTTGACATAAGTCCGATTACAAATAATCAAAACATAAATGACAAGTTTACTCAATCATCATCCAAAAATACAAGACCTGAACTTAGACTTCTAAAATTGGCACAGACACTCTTTGAAAAGACAAAGACGAAATTCAAAAAAGTTTGCGTGAATACAGCTCACTTGGACGAAGTCGCACTGCATTATACTATAATGTTCTCACTCTATTTAAAAACCCAGATTCCTGAATATATTTTAATTTATGTTAGGTTTCAGTCTGATGCAGCCATAGAGTGCGTCGCTATCATATTGCAAAACTAAGGCACCTATAACTTCTAACTTCAAATGTTTCTTATCACGTATAACAGTTTCACTCGAAACTGGTTTCTGTACCCAATTAACTAGTTCAATGTATAAACTATGCTATTTTATCTCGAAACTAAGACTCTGATATCGAGGTGTGGCTCTGTATAATAATAATTAAACACGTGTCTCTGTTGTAACCGAAATTGTAAATAATAGAGGTACCATGCCTGGCCTGTCCATGTTATTACGTACTGGTAGTATGTCAGTACGTACTTTAAACGTACTAAACCCCTCCTCAGGTCGGTTTTTGTGTGGGAACATGATATTGGACTATTAAGAAGCGATAAAAAAACAATGAAGCCAACAGTTTAGTCAGTGGTTTTAGGCCCGTATTCAGAAACAATGCTCGAGTCTGAGTCGAGCCTCAAGAATAGATTTTTGACATATTTCAAAGCAGAACTCTCAACAAATCTATGCTTGAAGCTCGATTCAAGCACTGTTAGACATCGGAATTAGCGCGCTGGAATAGAGTGACGAATTTATTAGTTATAAGTTTGCATTGCTAATTTATATAGATGCTTGCTAGAATTCACTTTTAAGAGACACGGTACACAGATACTTATCTCAATTTAAGATGCTTATAAACACTTACAATACAATTTCAAGCATTAAATATAAATATTCTATTAGAACACTGTTCAATGGTTAGCTTGTACACAACAGCACACGCAACAAATTAAAAAATAACAATTAAAGTGTACTTGACCTAGGGTAATTTTTTTTCACAAACATGCTCGGAAATTTAAGCATTATTTTCACAACCTTCATCGAGATACATCGAAATTGCTGTAGACCAAATACATACAAGCAGCGGCTGTCAAATGTTTTATGAAAAATCATTATATCGGCCAGATAAATTTCATAGTATAGTATTTGGCGTGTAATTTAAAAATGGAACTATCTTTAGCTCTTCTTTTCCTCCGAAACATGGCAACCAAGAAAGTAACTTATCAAATGTATTATTTAAATTTCGAACAGGCTTGAAAATTCAATTCTGTTTATAAAAAATCAAATGAACACTTCAACGCAAGCAAAAATATTGATGTTCTTTGTTTTTCGTAATAATTGTATTTAACAAAATGAGTTCAAGTAGTACTTAGTACTTTGTTTTAATTTCCTCGCATTTTTTGAAGTAAATACCATAGAAGGCTTAGCCACAATTTTATTAGGCGTTGTGGACTTACGTATGTGGACGCACATTTACGTTCGTCCATCAATGACACTTTTGCTGGTCGCTGCAGCAATGTACTATCTGGTGAAGGACTACTACATAAGCATTTTCATTTTAAAATAAAAATAATGCTTGTTTGTGTCAATCTGGGACCGTCCACTGTCTTCGTTGTCTGTTAGCGTCCCGATATCCCGACGAATCGTTGTGCGTAGGCGCGTAGACTTGCGTAGACGCGTAGCACTTTCGTAGCAACCAGATGACGTGGCATGTACGTAGGTTTTGCATGTTTTATTCAATATTCGATTTGCTCTGTTTTGTCTTGCTAGCTGTAAAATTTTATTAGTCTTCAATTTTTATAGTTCAACAGATAAATTTCCACCAGTCCATAGAGGTATTCAGATCGTCATTTTTTATTTTGTTACCAATTAGGTACCATGTCTTGTTTCGCAATTGTGCCTCTCTTGTCTGATAAGATTAGTTGATGGTGTTGTATATTGCTCTGTACGTCATTTGCCGCCCTGTAGGGCGCCGCGTGGGCGCTCCACTCGCCGCCCACCGGGGCGGTGGCGCCATCTCTACCCTCGCACCCTCGGCCGTGACCTTTCCTTATCACTTAACTCAAGATTATATTTAGGCAAATTTGATCGCAACGATATCTTTGCACACACAATAAATTTTAATGGAAAATACAATAATTAGGTATTGATTGAAAGGCAAAGGCAACACCCACAGGTGTTGCCTGCCTGTGCAATTATAGCTGCATGTCTCAGCGATGGATGTACTGGAACCGCTTTGCATCAGGTGGTCATCAACAATTATTATCCTAGGTCGCTAATTTTATTTTATCTGAAAATTCAGACACGGTTATTATTTTTATTTCGTCAATTGATGATAGTGGTGTAGGTAAATACGGTGCAATGCTCGTGCATTTTCAGTCATAAAAAAATCCCAAGTCCACAACTTAATTTCCACTAATTACTTACAAGCAGTTGAGATATTCATTTATTTATTTTCAGATTTCACCATGCCTGGGTGGGCGACCGCGGCTGCTGACGTGGCTTCTGAGGAGTATGAAGAAAACTCAGATTACTTTAACAATAAGACAGAAGAAGTAGATGCTAAGACTGAAGCGGGTGGCGTCGGTGAGTTAAAAATATCATTTTTTAGTCAAAACCTTTAGAAAACTTCTACGAACCAGTGTTGTCTGTACGTTTCTTTGAGCATACCTAAATTGTCGCACCATTATAATCCAATCTACATAAGGTAGAAACAAGTCTTGTCGTTTTGGTCGCGGCGTGGAACTAGCACCTTTAACCTAGCTATAAAGCGTTTCAAAGTGGTCTTTGTGATTCAATTTGGTTAATTTGAGTTTGACCTATAGGGACTTACCAATGAAGAAAGTGCCCTACTGCGACTCTGTGTGTTTAATATATTTATGCTGATCTATAAGGTTTCTATATAATATGGATAAGTTTTATTAGGTATCTTGTTCAAACACTCCAAAATATTATTTTTATTGACTTTTGCTCTAGCAGTAGTTTTTTCCGATAATTATTAGTAGCTATCGTTAATGCAAATCGATAAAATGTTATTGGAAATGTTTTTATAATAGAGCCGTCGAAAGGCACGAAGCAGATAAGGGAATTACGAAAATCACCCGTAGCCATGCGTATAAATCGATTAGTCTGCATTCGCGTTCTTACGCAAATACTTTATCTAGCGTGCAGTCTCGTCACGTAACAGCCAACAGAACAGCCAAGTTTTGTACAGAGCGGCAGACTTGTTGCACAAAACATTCATTAAATTTTGCCGTCGTGAGTTGTCTTAGCTTTGCGGTTGGCAACGGTTCGTGACGATGAGCACAGAAGTGAAGACTTTCGAGATGAACTGATACGAATTAATAAGCTTCAAGTCGTGTAGGGCGTAACACAGGATATAATTTTAGAATAGTTAGAGAATGTTGAAATTTTATTTTTTTAGCAATATTTATTTTTAATTTAAGAAAGTACAACTATAATAGGTACTTATATAATTATAACTTTCATTTAAACGTTTTAGAGTATTCTCTTAAGGCTCGAACACACCTAGTTCGCTGGCGGTAGCGAACAGTGAAACGCTGTCAAATATTCGCTGTCAAATCTCTAATCTGACAGCGATATTTGACACCGTTTCTCTGATCGCTACCGCCAGCGAACTAGGTGTGTTCGGGCCATTAGTGTTATAACCACTACTACTTTAAGGACTAGTGGCCTTACTTATAAAAATATGTCAAAAGATAAACTGTGCTTAAACTATTGCCATCTCTTACTACTGGGTAATGACAAACAGTGACAGGGCTAACTTTAAGCAATGATTAAATTTAAACTGCGTTTATAAGTATGGCTGTTAGTACATATTTCAATTAAATTGAAAAATGGAAATGAATTGAAATTTTGCACAAAACTGTTTATTGTGCTATGAATACACGGATAAGGTGAATAAGAGGGCTTACGGATTTTTTTTTGTTTCCAGATTACTACGACAGCGGCAGCGGTAGCGATGAGGTGGTCCTTCGCCGAGGCAGCCGTCTCCGGCGCAATGCCGCGGGGTCATCCTCATCCGCCACCAGCGGCACTTCCACGAGCGCTGGGCCTGGCCGCCGACGCCGCAGCGGCGTGTCCGCTCGCGAGCGGAACCTCAGGAGGCTCGAGAGCAACGAGCGAGAGCGGATGAGAATGCACTCGCTAAATCGGGCTTTTGAAGTGCGTATTTTGGTTATCTGTGTCATTATCGGTCTGAAAAAGTTAACTACTGGACATAGGCCTTTTGTTCATGCTAATGTTTTTTTTCATAATAAGTTTTCTTCCCGTTCCCGTTATTTTATACGGTTTTTTTATTCTGGATAAAAAGTAGCCTATATTAACAATCTATATGTGTGTTCCCTTACATATTAGCAGATACATGCAGTAGGAACCTAGGAACCTATTATTTTTTGTTTTTTTTTTACATCGTTTTACGGAGTAGATCCCAGCATGTCAAGTCCGAGCTCATAAGTGCTTTAAAAGGAGTCTCGATAGTTCTCAGCTCGTCCGATAGGGGCGCTTATCACAAGAACTAAACTCGAACTGAGGTACTGGCATAATATAATCTAACCTAAAAAAGCGCACTTGGCTAAAAAACAATGTATTTTACTAAATTGTTAATTTATTATCTTCCAGAGTCTGCGCCGAGTCATCCCCCACATCAAGAAAGATAACAGAAGCCTCTCAAAAATCGAAACCTTGACGCTAGCGCAGAACTACGTGAAAGCTTTGACGAATTTAGTTTGTGATATGACAGGAAAAGATAGGCGATACCAGTAAGTACCTACTTACCTTTAGAAAATAAATACTTACCAATCATAACTAATAGAACGGTATGCTTTGAAAACTAACACTATTTTACAATGGATTGTTTGAGCTCTTCCCAAATTATATTTATAAGTAAAACACTATTGTTCATTGTCTATCTGCGGGTATTATCCTTAGCGCACAAGTAAGAGGACAATCTATTCCTTTTCTGTGGGTTCGTCTAATTCAGAAATGTTTGCGTGCCTTAGAACTTTACTTTCGTTTCCAAATACCTACTGTTACGGAGAAAACTCTTCATTGAATATGGCTAGAACTCTGTTTTACTATAATAAGCGGCAAACCAAACATCGCCATTTTTACCCCTCTCGACTAGTGATGTGTCTCAGCGCTCGTTGCGAATAGGGATGTTCTATTCCTAAAACTGGTTAACCTAAGCTAGGGGCGCTTTTCGTATTTCCCTAAGCTGGAACTTTTTTCTTTCTGTACTTTATTTATTATTACTTATTCATACGTTTTTTTACTGTCATTTCGAAGTCTCTGTCAGATAACTAAATTTTGACTTATATTTTCAGTTTCAACAGTGACGATGACACAATCGAGCCCGTGTACGTGTTACCGCGGATCGAGGAAGACAACAACAACATGTCCTCCCTCGAGCAAGAAGACGTCGAGGACTATCCTTGACGCAGGCGCAGTGCTCGGCTCGCCACCAAATAAGCCGTTGCCCATGGACCCATGGTCATGCCGTGGTTTGAACAAGAACATAGACGGATCCTCTCTTAGCGCAGCCGTTTTGACTAGGATGTTTATTGTATGAATGGAATGTCAAGAAATACTGGAAAAGACATTTGCTGGTTTTTCGACAGCACGTAAAAATAAGTGAAAGTTTATCCGTGTGAAGAGATTTGGGCAGAGATAAAATTTGATGTCTAAGTAAATTATTACCTGCAGTCGTCTTAAGTACGCTTGTAATGTTTAACATAGATGTACTTTAATTTGATCTAATTGTTAAACTTATTATAAAATGTATTCACTGCTGTGTTAAAAAAACATAGTTCTGTTAAGTTTTTATTTATCCACTTTGGGTTCATGTTTCGCTCAAAATCTTTTAGTCGAACTGCCTCAATGATCTTCTGGTGGAACCAGATTTGGTTAAGCCCTAATTCCTGTTTTAATAAAAGTAATATTTTTTATTTGGAATAGTCAAAATCATCACTTTGGCTGTGATGACCTAGTTATTCATGAACTCCATGTTGTCGAGGTGCCAAATTAGAAAAAAGTAGGTAGAGTATTTAGCTACGTTATTATTAGCTTTTAGCACGATGATGTTGTGCTGTGAGTTACCATGTAAGTATAGTTTCATGAAATCGACTGTGAATCCTTTGATTTCATTGCATAGGTATGTACCTAACCTCCCTACATAATCTCTAGCTAGGCTGTCTATCGACTTCGAATATAACACAAGATGTTAGTACAATTAGTTACATATCAGATTACAAACCCTATCCTAATGTACCCACAGCTACGCTGCATGCAATAGGTACAGATAATGGTAGGAAATGCACGTTACGGTGCGATAATGAGACGAACGAAATAACAACAATAATTATTGCACCCTTTTGCATGATTCGCGGCGTTTGAGTAGGTGCTTACCTTCGTTTTTCATACTTAGGTATGTACTTTTTGTATTCAAAAGGATCCACAATCTGATTAACTGAATATAATATATTTTTTAAAAAGCTTAAGAATGAAAATGATTAAGGTACTTAGGTATAATTTTCAGACTTACCGTGAAACTGTTTGTAAATTTGTACTTAGTCAATTAAATAATTCTACTTAAGCAATGAATTATATTACCTAGGTACCTATATTTTTATTTAATAAGCAAAGTTGAGTAGGCGGGTATGCCTCCCGTCAGCACAGTAGGTATGGATATTGAAGATTAAAAGTAAAGGTACCTACTTAAAAACTGTTTTTTTTTCATCTGACGGTATTATTTTTTCATTATAGACACGGCAAGCGTCGTACGCGTACCTACCTATTAAGTCGCCTATCTACTGTGTATGATTCCTTAATAAAACAGTAGGTAGGTAGATCTCGTAAGTATTTCACGAAAAACAGTGAGTGCAACCCAGACTCGGGGTACAAGGATAGACGACCACGACGTGACCACGACCGTTCGCTGTCCACTGCAAAGGCCCGTATTCAGAAACAATGCTTGAGTCTGAATCGAGCCTCAAGCATTGATTTTATGACAGTTCTCCATTGAAAAGTGTCAAAAATCTATGCTTGAGGCTCGACTACAGGCTTTATACTTAAGAAACTCGTATTATCGTACACGTAGTCTCGCGCTCAAAAGAGGCATAAATGGCTAGTCTCTAAGAACGTGCGTAGTTTAAAGGCCTGCGCACACCTAGTTCGCTGGCGGTAGCGATCAGTGAAACGCTGTCAAATATCGCTGTCAGATTTGAGATTTGACAGCGATATTTGACAGCGTTTCACTGATCGCTACCGCCAGCGAACGAGGTGTGCGCAGGTCTTCCGCAAGTATAGATCAGCCGTTCCAGCATGCGCGGCACGTTCAAAAGAGCGTTATGCCCTAGTCGCCTAGGCGATAGCAGCCCTTACTAAGCCCTGTCTATCCTGCCGCAGCAAGAAGTATAAAATTTTATCATCGCAACACACGGGTTGTCATTCAATGCAATAGTGAAAATCCCTCAGAAAATATCTTGAAAATTTCGCAAGGCCTAAGCATAGACTTTATAAATAAACTCCTTGCAATGCCTAACTCCTTGTGACGCCAAAAAAAAACTCTTTGATGAAGTAACAGTAAGACCGAAAGAATGAACGGGATAACGTATATGAACGTGAACATTTCTAATTCTGAAGACCAGCAGGTGACTTTGCAACTGCGACTGCCTCCGCTTCTCGACGGTAACTCCAATGAACTCTCTGCCCGCAACCACGGCTGTTGTAACACGGTCGAAACGTCGGGAAATAATAAAGGTAATCGAGATAAATATCTTTTTCTTTCATTATATAAGTTAGTTAAAAGTGCTAAGATCGAAAGAACTGAATAAAGCTGAATTTTCACTATGGCAGTTCCATGTGTCGTGATGACGCATCAGAAGTCTATCGATCGGTCGGCTACACTACATTCGGCATTTTGCATACTCAGCATACTGAATTACAAAGCAGACAATCTTACAGACGTGGTACCTACTATCATTGAGTCTCTGCCTGTGCTTCTCTTATGATGTCTGAAACATAACGTATTGCTGCAACCAGGGTAGAGGAAGCTGCAACACATGGCCATAACACATTACTCTAGCTTAGTCTAGTGCTAGTGATAAACGGTGCTTGCGCCTTACTACATTCTCCATCTACGGTGCCATTTTGACAGTCTGTGACATGTTTGTGACATAATGACAGAATGTTCTGGTTCTTGTAGCCTCTATGCCGTAAGCAAAGACAAGAAAGGCGCTGAGAAAGAAAATAAAAATTGTGTGTCTGTGGTGTAGTGTGGTTTGGATTTGTGTAGTTTGGATTGTTGAACATTTAGGGTTAATTTTATATTTTTTTGCTGAATTCATTTTACGGACTGTTTTATCCCCACGGGGGAAGTGTTAATTACAATGGAGAACTGTTTTCTCTAGTTGGGTTTTGCTTAGAGTCAAGTTTTGCATTTAGATACACCCCACCCAGAACTGCGTCTATCTCAATATGGCCGTCCTGTAATGAATCGGTGGTCAGTGATATTGTTGTGATTTCGTATGATGTACAATACCAAAATGGAGCTTCGCGTTGGTAATAAATATCGTCTTGGTCGTAAAATTGGTTCAGGTTCATTTGGAGACATCTACCTGGGTGAGTAAGCCTATGAATCTATGTAAACAAAGGAAAATGGTGACTTTTGGGCCAGCTGCAATAATTCGTTTCGAAATATCTATAGTTAGTCACCTTGGTATCAGCTGTATCTCAATATTATATGGGAACTATGCCATTTGCAGTAGCTATACGCATGTAACAGTATAGATGCTTATTAAGAAGTTTCTGACATGTGACCCTCAAATTGGTGATGTTCTGCTTTATTTTCCATCAGGAATCACGAAGCGTATCCTTCTAAGATGCATTCTCATACAGACCTAAGAGCTTACTTAATACTTTTGTAAATTATTTCAGGAACAAACATTGTCACCAAAGAAGAGGTAGCAATCAAATTAGAATGTATAAAGACAAGGCACCCACAGTTACACATAGAAAGCAAATTTTACAAACTAATGCAAGGAGGAAGTGAGTACCTTTTCAAAGTTTGTTTTATATACCTACATAATGTGGCCAACTTCCAGCACATAATAAGGTTTCAGTCAGCTGGCTTTAATTGCAAGCCAAGTTTGAAAGATTCTGGCTTCCTTTGAATTGCCCTGTCTATGGGCAAAGATTTTTTTTTATATTGTAGTCAATCCACACAACACTATCTAGCCCCAAACAAGGCAGAGCTTATGTTATGGAAACCAAACTAAACTAATATAATACTTAAATATTTTGTTTTGTAAATACATGCTTAGAATATAATATAACACATCCAGAGAAAGAACAAACATCTGTGTTCACCACACAAATATTGTTTCTCGGTAAATACTATAGATTTTGACTACCAACAAGAAAGCCTGATTTAATCAGGCTTGTTAAGTTTTGGTGTGAGGCTTTGAGTAGCATAGAAATAACTAATTTTAGTATGCACAAAAAAAGGTTTTATTAATTTATATTTGTTTTATGTCATCAGTTGGAATTCCTGCAATCAAATGGTGTGGTTCAGAAGGAGACTACAATGTTATGGTAATGCAGTTGCTGGGTCCATCATTGGAAGACCTATTTAACTTCTGCTCCCGACGGTTCTCATTAAAGACTGTGCTGCTATTGGCAGACCAACTCATCACACGCATTGAAGATATTCACTACAGAAACTTTATCCATAGGTAAATACATATTCTATAATCTCTGTTTACAAAAGCCTCTAGTTAACAGCACCTTTTGTGTTGTTGGTGTCCACGGGCGACGGTGACCGCCATCAGGTAAGCCTGTTTGTCTATAATTTGCACAAAAAAATTGGATAAGGTTACTTTGCCAGATCATGTTTTTTTGTGAGTTATATTTTCATCCTTAACTGTTATCATTGCTTGTGATATTACCAATATGTATATAAATCATTGGATACAATGAATTATTTACTTTCTAGATAATTAAATTGGATTCTTTGTAAATTAAGAAATCACCTTTGTATTGGAAAAAAAGCAAATAGACCTTTGCATCTATTGTAGATAATTTTATTAGCATCAGGGGCAACTGGTGATTACTTCTTAGTTGGCCTTATCCACTGGAATAGAATAGAATAAAATAAGCTTTATTCAAAAATCAAGCAATTCAGTAGAAATATAAACACAATATGTTGCTACTAAAAAGACATGGTAAATATGTGCGGAGCTAAGCCACGTATTGTATTGTATTGTATTGGTAGATTCTTCAATGCACAAAATTGAATGCACTTAGCAAATTATCATACTTCTAATTTGACAATATGTCTAATCTCAATTATTGGCCTAGGTCAGATCCTGCTTACTAACTACCTGTTTACAAATTATTATCATTACTTTATATCACTAAGCACTAACAAATCTAATGATGTTTGATAGAGAATATAATATGTATTTACATCATTAGATTTGATGCAAACTGTAAATAATTATTAACTTATTTGGCTAACAACAACTCTAGGCAAGAAAAAAATTCCGTGCCTTTATTCATGTATACAATGTGTGTGTTAAACACATATAATGATGATGTTTTTGCTTACCACAATATCTGATAGGTTGGCGATAGACCCAGCAGAACATGTTCTAACTTGTATCCCTTTGTATGAGTTAACATCTTTTCACTCTCTGTCCTTTGCTGCTCTTTTGGCAGTGAGTGAGTTAAGTTAGGCTTTTGTTTAATATTTACATTTTGTTAAATACCTGTTTGTAAGATCTTTTTGTAGATAAAATAGGAAAAATTGCATCTGGAATTGTTGTGCATTTGAAATAAAAATATGTTTGTTTTTACAGAGATATCAAGCCAGATAACTTTCTCATGGGCCTAGGTAAAAAAGGAAATTTAGTATACATAATAGACTTCGGGTTAGCTAAGAAGTACAAAGATCCTCGGACACTGCAGCACATACCATACAGAGAAAACAAAAATCTTACAGGTAAGTATTGTACAACAATACATTTGAATCTTTTATTTTTTATCTTTATCAACTGCTTTCATTCCATGAACTCATAGCCACTTACCAAATAGCTTTATTAAAAAAAACATCAATATGTACCTAAAAGAATAAGCTCATATTAACCCTAATCTCTAATCCCTGTACTTAACCTATAAGACAGACTATGACGTCATGTTTAGTTTAGTACCAACTAAAATTATTTACCTAGTGTGACTTGAATCATTGTCTGTAAAGTTTTTGTTGCATTTCGTTTATATATAAATAAATATTGCGGACAATCCACACAACACTATCTAGCCCCAAACTAAGCGGAGCTTGTAATATAGGAACCAACTATTAAAATATAAAATATTACTTATTCACTTTTTTTGTACATACTTAGAATACAATAGGACACCCAGACAGAGAACAATCATCTACGTTTACCACACAAATATTTGTTCTCGGTGGGGATCGAACCCACGACTTACGGCGCAGAAAGCTGAGCTACTGCCAACTGAGCTGAGAGGCCAGTCAGATCAATCAGTTGATATAATTTTTTTTTTTCATATTTTCAGGGACCGCTAGATATGCATCTATAAACACTCACCTGGGCATCGAGCAATCCCGCCGCGATGACCTGGAGTCCCTCGGATATGTGTTGATGTACTTCAACCGAGGCAGCCTTCCGTGGCAGGGCCTGAAGGCAGCTACCAAGCGCCAAAAGTACGAGAGAATATCCGAAAAGAAACTGTCCACACCTTTTGATGAGCTTTGCAAAGTAAGTTGATCTTTTATATTTTAGACTAGCGGCCTGTCCCGGCTTCGCACAGGTAGACATTTATTTTTTAAACACATAAATATAGACTACGTTACTCAGGGTGAATGTCGCTTTCAAATGGTGAAAGAATTTTTGAAATCAACACAGTAGTTTTTGAGTTTATTACAAACATACAAATGTTTCCTCCTTATAATATTAGTGTAGAAGTGTAGATACCTACTGGTAAGTGATAAAATATATTTTGTCGATCATTGTGTCCATTATTTGACTAAGGGCTTAGAGGGTTTTAGAAAGAGGCACTTTTATTCAACACCTACTATAAAATAATTAATGACTAATTAATATCTAAAGTAGGTAAGCTAGTCATTGAAACAGTCATGACAGATCATCACCGCGCTCGTACGTGTGCAGAATTTATTAAACTAAATCACCCAGGTGTCACACACACATAAGGCGACAAAACACGCTTGCTTAGATATTAATTTACTGTATCACATTCTTTAATTTAGTGTGAAATTCGCAGAGTACAGACGACCAATCAGATTTTTAAATACCCATTTCGTCAAAACACGAATATGTGATTGGTCGCCTCGATTCTGCACTGTCCCGCTCCGTGTTCGTACAACGTACCCTTAGGAATGTGATTCAGGCTTGGGAAATTACACTTGTAACAAAATTCTGGTTCAACCATCCTGTGACTAATTGATTGAGGCAATTCGACACACTGCTACTCAAATCTTGTACAGTCATGCTATCATTTTGTTCCCAGAGAACGGAGAAAGCTATTTCTAACTTCAAGGACAACCCTTTTTTAGCCTTCCCTAAAATGTAGCATGTTTTACAGACTGAAGTCTTATAAGTCGTATATTTTCACTGTAATTCAAAAAAGTTGCGCTTTTCCATAATCTTGTTACGTTATTTGTACAACCATATACTTACCAACTTTTACGTATTTGTAAAGATGTTGTGCTTATTGATTGTAGTATAATTTCGTCATAATTTATCTACAAACTACCAACTAATAATACATATTATATTGAAGAGGTAAACATTGTGCTTTGTTTGAAGATTGTGATGTTTGAAACATCTAGCGCGTGTGTTGAATTGATTTTTATGTCGACTTAGTGTGGGATGAGATGAATGGAATAGAAAATTATTTATTGCACACCTTAAAACTAACAATGGAAAAACAAGTGACAATAATTTAGAACATACTTATGTACAATGGGCGGTCTTATCGCTGAAAAGCGATTTCTTCCAGACAACCTTTGGATGGAGAGAAGCTAATAAGAGGGTTGGCTAGGGTGCACTAAGAAATAACAGTAAAGAACAATAAATAAGGATATCTACATGAGATGAGTGCAGGAAAAATCCCTATCTCTAAAATTGTGTACCAAACTTCATGTTTACATCACGTTACAGAACCATCCAATCGAATTCCAACTATACCTCAAGTACTGCCGGCGGCTACGTTTCGAAGAGAGACCTGACTACAGTCACCTGCGTCAGCTATTCCGCACGCTCTTTCACAGACAAGGGTTCACCTATGACTACGTGTTTGACTGGAATATGCTCAAGTTTGGTATGTATTCAACCCTTAAATTAAATAGCATCATGGCTTTAACCCCTAGACATGGTAGAGACACTTTTTGAACTCCCCACCTCTTTTATTTATATAAGGAGCCACAATATACATATAAACAACCAGAGCATAATTATGTTTTATTTAGATGTACATCAAACTATTCCACTAAGATATCATGCACATTTTGCCAAAAGTAGCTGTTATCAGAGTGCAGACTGTATCGCAGTACTGTGTGCACTCTCATAACATTTGCAGTGCTCTGCCAATAATTGACATTATTTAAATACTAGTCATAATATATTCCTTAGTTCGGATCTCGGAGCGAAGCCGCAGGTGGAAGCTAGTAAAATATAAAATAATAAATTATATATTTGGTTTAAAGATACATTTATAAGATATTTCAACCGAAATTATGCCTCACCCCTAGCATCAAATTCCCTACATACAATACATACCTAGTTCCTGTGTATCAAAACTACGAGTCGAGATCAAGTCATGGTACCACAATGCTCAGTCCACATACAAATATTTACAGGTAATGGAAACATTTGTCCCGCAGCGGGAATCAAACCCACACCTCTTGCATCTCAGCCACTGTCTGGTTAGTGAAATATTGTAATACGAAAGTTTGTGTGAATGTTTGTATTTTTCTGCACGCCCCGTGCTGATGAAAAAAGTAGGCTGCGATCGAAAACTTATTTTTAAATAATGCAAGAAAAAATAATTTCTTTTATTTTTCTTTCTATATTGTTCCTGGCTACATATGGAACCGGCAGGTTTCAACAGGTTTAGATCTCGGTTGCACCCTTGAGGATTTACTGAAAGAGCCACCGTCCCAGTTCATGCTTTTAGGGCCTATGGTTTAGTCCATTTATTCCCAACGTAGTCCAGGTGGACCTCCAGGGGTCCACGGTAGACTCTAGTAGGGTCTACGATGGCGTGACCAAAAAAAATGGGGGTTCATCACAATTCATAGCGGGTCAAGCGGTACACAAAAAATTCTCTGGTTTAGATAGTGAAGAACTAAAATGTTGGCTTGACTTCACCTATCAATGAAAGCATATAATATTTTAAGAATCACAGTGACTGTTACTTGTAAAAACTGTTAATTCGTGGTAGGAACTCAGCCGCAACCCAAATGTCCATAGTTAAATCTAATCTCCATATTTTTTGTCGACTGGGAGGAATAATGTAAAAATGTAGCTGCAGGGAACCAGCAAATTTTTGAAAGTGGTCTATGATAATTAAAAGGTTGGGAACCTCTGGTTTCTAATCAGTAACGGCTGTATAGAAATAGTATATCAATCTAATAATATCCTTTACTTTTAAAATTATAATAATTTTGATATAAACAGGAGGAGCTCGTGGTAACTACCAGGCGGGTGCGGCAGATCGCACTCTAAGACGCCACGAACCACCGACGGAACAAGAAACAAGTGAGTATTTATCAAGCATTTATATTCTACTGCTGTAAAATATACTAAGCTTAATCCGATGATTGTGCTCCTTGGAAACTCATGAAAGACTTATGTATAATATTTTTTTTCCTATTTTTGTGCTAGCTAAGGCTTAAGCATAGGTATGTGTACTTTTTATATTTGCTTGGTAGATGTGTTTATATTCAGATAGTTATATAAACTAGAGTTGCCGCGAATAGTGGTTATAGCGAATAGTCGAATACCGATTAATCGCCATTCACTTTGGCGAATAGTCGAATAACTCGACATCACTATTCGACATAAAAAACACATTAAACACATTAAAAATATTTCTAATTTCTTCTAAGGTTGTGAGAAAAGAAACAGCGTTTATTATTATAGGGGATTTCCCGCTCAATCAATACGCTTGTGTTTAGGATAGGCGGCACGCATTTGTTATTTGATTTTGGACAATTTAATTTCATGAATATGATAGGCACAGGCACATATTACAGATAATAATTGATATTTTGTATTGTTTTAATAGAAAAAATAATTAAAAAAATGTTTATTTTTAACTCATTAGTTTTTTTGTTCATTAAAAAATTATTTTAGACGACTATTCGCCGAATGCCGAATAATACTAGCTATTATTCGGTATTCGACGAATATCAAAAAAATGTCGAGTAATGCCGAATACCGAATAATAGCGAGTATTCGCGGCAACTCTAATATAAACTAATGGCTATTACTAAATGCTGACTTGGTTCTGATAATCATTTGCGTGTATATTATTTCAAAAATGATGACTTGTGGGATACTAGATATAATCCACCACAGTTTGCTTGCACAGATGCGTTGCAATCTCGCCATCGATCTTAATTTTAACTCTGTTAATAACTGCGGCATTCCGGATTCGAATCCCGATCGTCCAAAGACTTATTTGTAGTTTGTTTTGTATATCTATGGCCTTACTTACAAGCGTCACTTGCTCAAAGTTAGCCCTGCCACTGTTTGTCATTGCCTAGTGGTAAGAGATGGCAGTTGCTTATGCACTTTGTGGCTTTTCTGCTTTCGTAGAGCGCTATCTCTTTCTGACGCAGACTACGCTCTATGAAGCCGAAATTAGCCGATGTGCAATATTTTGCCTACTACTATAAGTAGGGGGCTAGTTTTGTGAGATTGCATTACATAAAATAAATAAGTAATGTTGTTTGTGTGTTTCCAGCGGCGGGAGCTGCGGCGGGCCAGGCGAGCACCACCGTGGCAGCCATCTCGGAGTGGCGGTGAAGCCACGCGTCCGTACAGTGCCCCGTCACGGGACACAACTACAGACTCCATATATTCATGTATATGACGGTGTATTTTAAAAGTCATCGATTCACTCGGTAGGAATTGAGACGCGACCGTGAACGTCGACGGACGTTCGCGAATCGGTTTAAACAATTTTGTATGCATTCATGTTAACGTTCATACATATTATAAATTATTTAATTGTAGGCTAAGTGCGATGTGGAGTGGGCCCGTGTAACATCTTGCAGTTGAATGCAACTCGTGTACGTAGAGTTATATTAGGCCTACCATAACATCTGTTGTACTTTATGCTCAGTTATATTTAGAAATAAGATACATACCTGGGTTCGAAAATATTCTTTGAATCAACTTATTGTAGCTATGTTAGCAAACCAAAATGATTTCTTTAAAATACTCTGCGCCAATAAGACAGACAGATCTGGCTAGTTGCATGTTTATCGATCGTATGTTATTGAAGTTAAGTCTTTTCATACATTGGTTGATAGTTTTTAACGAATAATAACATGTTATTTTCATAGCATTACATAATATGTGAGTGATTACTTTTTAATAAAAATATGACATGATTTGATGTTTCTATTGGTCTACTTGAGAGCATAGTCGTTTTGACCATTATTATTTACATTAGAGTATAAACATAAATAAACTGTGTGAAAAAGGCAATATTAATTTAACCTCGACTAATGTGACCTGTTTCTTTTGATCAATGAATATGACTTTGTTGACTTATAATCAAATCAATTTCTAAATGCTAGGAATATGCAGTTAAGAGTTGATTTTGTTCTAAAATAGTAACATAATGTTGTATTAGATGTATTATGATTTTTATGATATACAACGACACAATACTTACATGCTTGTTTCGGCATTCGTAAGCGAATAATCGATACGATGGACGAGCATAATGTAAGTAAATTAAATAGATAGTGCAATACCATGTACATACAGTACCAACAACTGTTGTCAGCATTTCGTCTTCCAAGTTTATCAATTTTCCATTTGAATCTGATACTGATAATTGTATTGTTATTGCTTTTCTAATGTAATGTACGTGAATGTTGTATGATTTGTAAAAAAATGTCGGGGGTTTTTACCCGCGCCAGACAATAAACTAATCTTGAATGGCGGCGCTAATCAGTACCTCTCACTCACACTATAGTAACCTCTCACGAGCACGAGTGAGAGGTATATATTAGCACTATTCATTCGATTTTTATTAACGCGGGTTTTGCATAGCTTTCTTCCATTGAAACTTACAGACGGTAAGTAAAACTCAGACAAAGGTCAGCCAATTTACTGGCTGTATAAACAGAAGTGCCTGTCATCTTTATTTTAAATCAAACCACTGCCATTGAATTATAACGATAGCGTAATTTAAGAGGTGCTTTGCGGTGCCGCGCGCTATAACAGTCTTAACAATATTCAGTTGTAATCTTAATCTGCGTGGATCAATTATTAATTTAACAGTCAATAAACAAACATCCCAGTTCTAGTTGTTTAGACAGATTTGGTGATTGCACCAGTCAGTACTAGTGATATGTGTGTTAATGTTGTCTTATTCTGCTCTAAACAAGTTGTATACTTATTTATTAAAATCTATGATCTCATGTAAATTACCAAATTGCTTATTTCATATTTTCTAAGTTCATAATCGGTTACCAATATCTTAATCCCATGAGAATCTATGTATAACTTGAATGTTACGATTGAGAAATTCCTTTTTGCTTTTAAATCAAAACGCCTTGAAAACACAGTCCAAAAATGGTTTTCTTGCTCGAAGTTACCTCCTAAGCCTGTGACATGCTCCGCTTTAGAACAATTTATTAATTATTTCTAAGATAAACTTGAACTAAAATATTTTACTAAATCTTTGACTTTAACGTACCATCAGCCTCGAATATGACTGAGAATTAGGTTCAATTTACTGTAAATACATAACTTAGTAAATGTAATGTAAGGGATCGTATTGAAAATCTTGGTAGGTACCAATCTCGAGCGTAAAGTCTTGATATAACGATATACATTCAAGAATGGATTGTCAAAGCTATCCTGCCTGTGTTACATGTACCTACCGACTGTAATTTGATTTTACAAGTTGACTTGTTAGATTTGAGTTCTGTCTTACATTGTTGGATTATACTGATTCTTAAGAATGCACTGTTTAGTTTTAATTTCTTTAAATTCAATATGTATTAAGTTTTTTAGTCTACAGGGTATTTTTAAGCATTTTGTTCATTGGTTTTCCGTTATTTTTCTGTCTTACATCCATCATAAACGAACGAGTGGTCGTGTTTTGCTGTGAGGTACATTATTGTCGTTAACCATACTCATAACTACATAATATTACTAAGTTAGTTTGCGTGTAGATTTCACCATGTCATCCAACGAAAGTGAAATTTGATGCGTCAACTGACAACTGTGAGCAACCTCGTGATTCAAGTTGCACGACTCTATTGATTCGCGAGTCAGTTCACCGCAAGTGGATTATATTGTTTTGAGGTTAATTTAATTCAATTTATGCTAGCCTATGATTCGTCATGTGTATGGAATATAATAAGAATCTTGAATGATAGTGTGTGGAGGCAGGCCAGGCGAGGCGAGCCTAGGCCGCGCCACTGTTGTTGTCCTGCGCTTATCGTCGACGTGTGCATCTCGGTATGTGCTTCAGGCAAGGAAGTCCGTGGCTTGCTCCTAAACATAAATGTACGCTCTAAACGACGAAAGACTAAGGACTTAATTTTGTATATACTAAATTTTAAGATAAATTAGTTAAGCGGACACACTGTTTTTTACAATAACATAAGTAACGAAAATAAATACAAACATAACTGTTGTAGAATTATTAATGTCATTAATTATTTTGCTGTTATCCATAATTTTATGTAAGTAGACGCTTTACGTGGGACCGACACTTACATCGCCATTTCTATTGATAATGTTTACTCATGTTTTTTAAAGGAGGGAACAATTTTAGGTAAGTAGGTGTAGTTTTAGGATGAGTAAAGGTTTTGAAACGTGTGGCTTCCGAAATGTGGTATGTTGTGAAATATTATGTTAGATACCAAGTTTTGTTCCCTCCAAATGCGAGTAAATGTATTCAATAGTATTCATCGACTCGTAATACCTACTTCAAGTAGGTATAATATCGGTGTTCATATTTTATTTTTATGACACTATACCTACTCATAATAATTATTATTGTTTCATGGTAGCCTATCTTAGCATATTAGGCATTAAAACAAATTGTTATGCTTGCATTGTTTTTTCTATGCCCTACCTATGTAAAATTAATTCCTTTGGCACAATAAACTGAGTAAAAAACATATTTTCTTTTCTTTTGTTTGTGTATAGGTAGCTGACATAAGATCGGTGTCTAGGCATGCAGGTTTAAGTAGCTAGAAATCCTCCGTCGACAGGAAGTTGAACGCCGCTTATCATGCTAGCATCGCTGCTAAGAAGAAATAGGATTGCATTCACTACTTCAGAAACTTCTCCAAATCTGAAAAACAACAAAGAATTTGCTAACTCATTCAATTAATCCTTACTCATCAAGAGGCGTAAATATGAGGTCTCGACAGAGCCTACTTATTTGCTCCTCTTGGGGTTGAAATTGCTATTCAGCGTGGCAATATCGCCAGCGTTTTGGAGACGCTTCCGTCTGGTACTAATTTGGATAAGTTGAGCTATCTCTAGATCGTTTGTAACGGTCTGCAGATAGCTCAACTGTTTCTTGTGTATTTTGTTTTATTTAAAAATTAAATCCTTACTAAAAAATATTAAGTTAAAACATTAGGTACTGTGCTGTTACCTTCCCAGAGGTATTTTAGAGAGCATTCCTTGAGACTTTGCCGGTTCAGACCACACTTTTCTTCCCATTTCGGTCATAATAACAGTCGGATTGACCGTGTTCACTCTGATGCCATACTTTCCCAGTTCCATAGCCATAACTCTAGTCATCGAGTCCACGGCACCTTTTGATGCGCAATATGCGACGTGGTCCTTGAGAGCTGCCTGCAAATATGGCTTGCTAATTTGAATTCATTCTTAGTATGGGGCGATAAGCAAAGCCAAAGGCTAGGTAGATACACATTCATTACCATACTCGCTTGCGATGATATGTTAACAATGGAGCCTTTGATATTATTTTGTATCATTTTCTTCGCCACGACTTGGCTGACGTTTACAATGGCTCTTGCGTTCACAGATAAAACCCTGGAAAACAATAAAGATGCGTATCTCGACGACTGATGGTGATGGTAAGTTATATAGAGGCGAAAGAAAATACCTAGTATAGACAAAGCGATAGTTAATTGACCTCTCCCTGTGGGCAGAAGAAATTGAGCCTGGCCGGTATGCCAATACTTAGTGACGAATTAGAGACGCAGATTGGTGTAGGTTTCAGAATTTGTGACGATTTGGTTCTTGAGTTAGTATTGGCCAAAACATGTGAACCACCGTTCAGTACAGTTTATAAGTCGCAGGCAACTTAGGCATAGTTCGTACGTGTGTTCGGCCAAAAATCATGAGATATTACCTATAGTAGGGTATTCGAGTATAAATATAATTTGGTTGAAAGTGAGCTAAGAGCTACTACAGTGGTGGCGGAGTTTATAGGCCACCATTGCACCGGCATGGCCGAAAGGGCTGCCAGACTCGGAACGGGGTCGTCGTTACATAAATTACTTACTCATCGTAACTTGCTGCTGTGCATTCTAAAAAGGGCTCTATTATAGCTACCCCAGCGCTGTTCACAAGTGCATCGAAAACTCCCAATGAGTCTACCACTTCTCTGGTTCTGTCCCAATCTCTAAGATCTACATTTGCGACTTGTATCGAAGGATATTCTTGCTTCAAATTATTTAGATTCTCTGGTTGATTCGATATTGTAACAACATTAGCGCCTTGTCTCCATAGCTCGAGCACAACGCCTTTTCCAATGCCTAGGAACAAGAGAATATTAGATGGGAACTAGGATTATATTTCTACAAGGTGATGCATGTCTTCCCGTGCAGAGGTAAGGGGTTCGTTCGTCATCATCTAAGAACCTTATAAACCGGTAAAAGGTAACAGGTGCCTACTGCCTACCAACAGCACCGAGTATTAGGCATCTACATTACTATGTATAATTAGTATATAATCTACCAAAGTTTGAGGTAGGCGAACTCTTTCGTAGTAACATAGTACCTACCTACCTAACTTTTTGTTAGCCAGTTTTTTTGTTCGGTCTATTTTCAAAATTCAAATATCAAGGCAGGCGAAACAACAGAAGCTAGCAGCAGTTTTTTTTTGGCGTCGCATGTTATCAGCAGTTATTCCAATGTCTCGTTTTTGTTCGCATCTGAATAAAGGTCCATTGAAGTAGTGCTGTGTTTTTTTCATTATATCCCCCATCAGAAGGAAGTCTTCTGATGGAATAGGCGCGGGAAGTAAAGAAATTATGTCTGCCTACTTATTAGTAAATTTTGGAATACACTTACCTTGACATCCTCCTGTAACTAGTATCCTCTTCCCTTTAAATCCGCTGCTGTTCATTTTCTTTTTATAAACACGCACCGCTCAGTATACAATACACAACGGTATACCAATCTGCCTACCCACCCAGTGCATATAGGTACGTTGATAAATTTATTAAGAGCTTGTTATTACTGATATGAAGCTCGTAATCAAATTAATGGTTCAAACCTACACGAAAACATTTCATTATCTATAGATAGGTTGGTATTGTTTACGTAGGTGGCACTTGTAGGTGGGACCTACAAAGCATCTTAATAATTATGCAGTTTTTATCACAAGGTACAGTTGTAGGCATTAAATATTGCACATCGGGTTTTCGGCTTTGTAGAGCGCTATCTCTTTCTGACGCATACTATGAAGCCGAAATTAGCCGAAGTGCAATATTTAATGCCTACTACTATAATTATGTACCTACTTATGATCTTTTTTAGTAAAAACGAAAACAAATTGGGTACTTAATCAATAAAAATGATACAATATTATATAAGTAAGAAACCATTTTAATAACATCATTTAATGATAATTTAAACATTTTTATTCATAGCCTGAAATATAGGTATCAACCATAAAGATTAAAGGTTAAATGCTATGGGTTGATTTCTTATCAAGCAGTAGTTTATATACCTCTAGATAATTAAATGCTCACTCTTATATACATAAAATAATGTTTTAAGATCTTACATACTTATATTAAGAGGCTGACAACCATCAAACTTCTCGCTCACACATTTCAACATTTTTGAAGATCCTTTAATTACTAAATGACCAAACCACAAAGTATCATGGAACAATATTCGTACGAAAACTATTAAAAAAATCAAAATCAGGAGCGAATTTTTTAGACAGTGGTCTGCGCCTTAAATGGCAAAAAAATGGCGAAGCGAATCTGTTTCGAAATCGATCTTTGGTTATTACAAGATATTATCAATAGCTTAATTTTATGTAACCCTACATTTCGAGTCCTTTGTATTGTTTATGGGGATCTAGAGAAAATCCACTTTCTGTTTGGCTAAAATTAAATCCCTGGAGAAAGGTGATATTGGATGAAAATTACAAAATTTGGCGTGCGCATCCGTCAAGCTAATGTATCGATAGGCTGCAATAGATATTCAAACAATTCGTAACGTTTATAGTAAGCAGCCTTATTACAATGCACAAAACAGAGTTAAAACCCAAAGATCATGAAACTTGTTGATAAGTTTACTTATTTTTTGAGTATTTGCTTTGTAACTGTCCATTACAATGTTGCGACCACAGAACATAGTAGAACGGCTATGTGGCCGGAAAAATGTCGCCAAAATGCATGAGCACCGTGCTCTTTTCTCCATACAAATTATGCAGTTTTTTTCGGGAGTCGTCAAAAGAATAATGCTTTGTCCCGCAATAATTAATTTCTGAACTAGAAGTGAAGCGACAAATTAACAAAAAGAAACCTTAAAATAAAGCAATATTTAAAAAATAATAGCGGATGTAAAACTGGCGACTACGGCTCCGATTAAAACAGCACATGATCGCCATTCTAATGTATTCTGTGGCTGCGACACTAACTAGAAAATTGCGAAATGTAATATCGCAGCCAACTAATAAAATCCGATATTTAACGAACTGACTAGCTAGCCGTTTAACCACTTGCCTAGTCAAGTTTTTAAATCTAATAACCTAGTTCTAAAAAGTACATTATGTTAGGTACTAGCTATTTTTTTTACAATATGCCGTACGTCATTCAGACAGTTAATTAAATAGCGGATTTTACTAGTTGGCTGCGACATATACATTGTGAAGCCTTCTGTACTTTTTATATAATTTTATCTTTTATCGGGGATGAACGCAGACAGAAACTGGATCTGCAGGGCGATAATGCAATGGTTTCAATCAAAATCTTATTGCAACTGTCAATTTTCGAACTAATCCGTGATCGCAAATCGACAGTTTCATTATGATTTTGATTGAAACTGTCAATTTTCGAACTAATGCGTGATCGCAAATTGACAGTTTCAATAAGATTTTGATTGAAACCATTGCAACAAAGGTTACATGATCGGCCTGCTGGTCTAGATCCCCAGGTGTTATTTTTATGTGGCGAGGAAACCTCCATCTATAGGCAGCTCTACGCCGTTGATCATGCTGGCTCTCTCACTGAGCAGGAATACCACAGCATTTACTACCTCCGACACTTCTCCGAACCTGAAATTCATACAATTCTGTAAGAAAAAAATCAAATGTTTTCAAAATCTACTAGCGAATTTTTTTTGGCTTTAATTGTTTTACACTACCATTATGTTTCTAGTTAATTAAGCTGTAAGTTTTATCCAAGAAAATAAATTAAAATAAAATTAGTCTGTAAGAAATAAAAATAAAAAAAATGTTTTCAAAATCAGACGGTAAAAACATCGGCAACATTTTTTCAGGTTTAAAAATATCCTATTTATTAGTTTTATTGCAAATTAGGGCGTATTTGAGTCTTAAACATTGTAACTCTAAAAGGCTAAGATTACTTAGTACACAAAGAATCCTAGCTACACTAAGGATTCTATAAATTGTTTTCTACTAAAATATTGTGGTCAATAAAATATATAAGGCCACATCTCTGTCATATCTTATCAACAGCTGTTAAGAAGAGGTTTATCATTGACATATAATTTTTATGGGTTGTGTGAGATAACTACAGTAGTTACTTAACATAAATTATATAACTGCTACACATTATTTGTGCGTATTTGTTTTATAAAAGTAGTTTTGATAAAAAAGCATTTAGCTCACATTTAGTAGTTACTAGTCTGTTTAATTCGAAACTGTTCAACCATAGTTGTATTATAAAGCCTTCATTAAACATTCACACATACTTCTGTGTGGTTATGCCCATGTTTATCAATATTGGCTGACTTTCCTCTATAAGTGGGTGATTCATTGGCGAGCCTAAGGTATAAACCATCAAAACAGCACCTAAAAATAGCGGTTTTGTTGGCCTTTTATACCTTTGGCTCGCAGACTTGTCGGTTTTAGCTCGCCAATGGATCACCCACTTTATGTTTCGCCTTATCAGTTTTTTATATGACTTTACCTTCTCAAGGGTATCTTGGCAAGCATTTCATTGGCTTTTTCAGGCTCAGACCATCCCACTTTGCCCATTTCTGTCATGATGACAGTAGGATTAACAGCATTCACTCTGATGCCATGGGGGCCCAACTCCAATGCCATGGCTCGAGTGAGGGCATCCAAAGCTGCCTTTGATGCACTGTAGATAGTGTGGTCTTTGAGTGCAGCCTAAAATACAAAAGTTTAAAATAAAAAAACGATTAGGAACTCATTGACTGGCCTCTCACAACACAGACAGTGAACACAGATGTTACTTCTCTGTCTGAGTGTTATAGGTATTGTATTCTAAGTATGTATTTACAAAAAAACTAACATAAGTATTATATCAGGTATCTGGTTCCCATCATACACACTCTGCTTAGTTTAGAGCTAGATAGTGCTGTGTGGATTGTCTACAATATTTATTTATTTTGAAGAATCACAATTGTGAAAAATTACCATAAAAGAAGCAAAAATATTTAGAATGCACAATACACCCCATCACGGAAGTCAGTACAGACCTTATTCCCCCAACTTATAATTTGAATTAGAGTTAGTGGCTGATATGATAAATCATAGAATAAAAGGGAACGAAGAACACAATATGTGCTGCTGACCCCACTTTGCATCAAAATGATGGTGGAAGAGAGTCTTCAAATTTGCCTAAATAAGGTATACCTTCTGTTGTTGAACACTTAAAAGTATTAGTACTAGTAAAAATTACATGACAATAGATAAAAAGATTACAACATATCAAACTGATAACATCAACAGCACTTGATTTTAGAGAGTGATTGAAATGTTTACCTTTGAAGCTTGAGATGATATGTTAACTATAGTGCCATGGGTGCCTTTCTCCACCATCTTCCTAGCTACGACCTGACTGATGTTCAACACAGCTTTGACATTCACTGCAAAAGTCCTGAAATTAAAAAATTAATACACCTTGTTGCTTGAGCTTTAAAAAAACACTGAATGACGAGCTCTGGTTTAGGAGATAATCAGCCTCAGATGAAAGAGAAATTGTAATAATATTTTGATCTGGTTTTTATTCTTACATTTTCTATTAAAATTAAAATTCTACAGCATGTATTGTAGCTATTCTAGATTACAAAATAGAACAATCTTAAAGCAAGTCAGCTAACTACTTATTTAAAATCATGAGATAGGCATTCAACTCTTTTCTTCTCTGAGTCGTTACACTCTTGACAGAGTGGTCGTGGTCGTCATGACGGGGCAGTGGCTCGCTTAACAGTTTTCCGCCACTCATCTCGCACCACTGCTCTTCTGGTGCATTTGTTGAGAGGGGCGTCTATGGCTGATTTTATATGGTCCGTCTATCTCACGGGTGACCTGCCGAGAGCTCTTTTGCCCTCAAACTTTCCCTGCACCACCAGGGGTCCACCAACCACCACCAGGCAAGGCACCAGGCAACTCTTATAAGAACTATCAAAAGAAAATATAAAAAAACAATTATAGGTATGCATAGTACATACTTGTCAAAATCAGATGGCTTGCATTCCAAGAAAGATTCACAAACAGCAACGGCAGCATTATTGACCAATGCATCAAAGTGTCCCAGAGATTCAACAACTTTTCTAGTCTTTTCCCAGTCTCCAATATCGACGTCAACAATGTCTATAGATGGATATTCGCTTTGAAGGGTTTCTAGATGGGATCTCGTTCGAGATAATGCTACAATATTCGCTCCAGCACGCCATAGTTCTACTGCAATGCCCCGACCGATGCCTGCAAAATTTAGTTGCATTATTTTTATCAATCAGAAATAAAATATTTGATGACAAATTAAGACGACACTGCTTGTTCTCTTACCTTGCCCTGCACCTGTCACGAGTATTCTTTTCCCCTTGAAAGAGATCTCCATTATTTCAGCTTTATTAGATTGCTTCTAGAAACAGACGGTAAGTAAATATTAGCAACGGTGCACCACTACACAAATAACCACTAAAGCAAGAGTTTGGTTTGTACCTACGAAAAAGTAGATTAAAATAATTGGTTTAGTATAATTAGCACGATAGTAGTCTGATAAATTCAATTTCTTTGGTTTGGTTTATTTTCTCGAAAGTGGAATACATTAATTAATTAGTCCTACCTACCTTTGAATTATTTGCGAAACTGACTGTTGCTTTTTTTACTGCACTATTTTTACGGATTGACGTCGCGTGTGTCAACAATGTGACCGTCCCGTCACCGTCACTCAGTCACAGCGGACGGTACGGTCAGTGCTGCCAACGACATCGGGACTGATATCGCCATTTTTCACAGCTCAGGTAGCCTAATGTAGCCCAATTTTAGATTCTGTCGCCTAAAAAGGAGCCGAAATATAAAATAAAATAAATTTGTAGTTTAAATTGAACTTTAACTTTATTTATACTACCTACTAACCTTTAAAAAGATTCGAAAATATGTGTCAAGTGCACGAAAGGAGCCTCTTCGAGGCGCACTTAAAATCCTTTCACCACACTTGGTTTGAAAGAATCAGTGACACGATAAGAAGAAGAAAAGATTCTGGTTCGTCTGCCAGCAACGATAAAGCACCATTTTTAGCAGCGTGTTTTCTATGAATGATAAAGCAGCATTTTTATCATTCATAGAAAACATCCAGAACACCTGGAACAAATATCTGTAAATCGTACCGTACAAACATTTGTCCCAAGGCGGGAATCGAACCCGCAACCTCTGCCTTTGCCCGCCGCACCTCGGTCGTCACAGACACTTCTATGACATTATAGGACCTAGAGATCCTATAATGTCATAGAAGTGCTGCTTACGACAGGAGGACAAGGCCCTTCATCGCGATAATGCTTCACATATTTGCCGTGCTTTCCCATGTTTTATCACGGAAATAATATTTTACACGGTTACGGACACAGTTTGTACACGGACAGGATAAGTTCCAAAGCGAACGAAACTAAAGAAGAACTACGTAGTTAGCATAATTTATATACTTAATTGCGGTAGTCACTAACAGCAATACATGTACATTTCACTTTATTGCCTCCTTTTGGTTTCATAATAGCTAGGACAAATTCTGGGTATTCCCCGCCCCGTAACTTATTTAATAGCACATACAGATTGTAGGGTGACTATGATTTTTATTAAAAGCAATTCATTTGCGATTCGGATAATTTAAATGGCTTGTCCCTGAAGTAGCCTAACAGGCGACCAGTCGCCTTTATGATTTTATCGTCGCCGATTTTAGTCCTGAGTAGCCTAAATGGCGATAAATCGCCTACGTTGACCACACTGGGTACGGTAGCGAGCGCTATTTTACGTAGTTAGTGCCAAATAGTGCTACCAACTCCCAAAAATATATACCCCAAGATTAAAACCAAAATCCTAATCATAACTTATTCTGCTAATCAAATACAAGTAAAATAATAAGAACCGATGCTTAAATTTGCCATCAGAACGTCTGCTGCTTGTTGTTATTATGAACGAGCCCAATAGTCATTCATCACACGCAAGCTAAAAGGGAGAAATCCACCATTCATGTGATGACATTACGCGTGCAAAAGAGATAATTATGAGATGAGAGAGAGAAAATCATATTTTTCTTTCTAAGTTCAAATTCTTTATTCAATATAATAAACTTATATAATATTCCTTTGAATTATATAATAAATAAATATGATTAGCTAGATTGGAGGCTATCTACTCCCGCTAGAGCAAATATAAAAAAAGTTAATAAAAATAACAAGCCCCAAAATACACATCTCACTTACCTAAATTTAGAGGAAATCTCTTCGCTGGCAGCACTGATGTTGGTTGACGTTAACACGTGACATAACTTGGTCATGACATTTGATTTTTCCGGTCGGTATGACAGTGATGTACCCAAAATCTGCCTATCCGTACCATTGCCATGTAATGCGCCATCAATCGAGTTAATTTTACCACTCTCTGATAATTAATTCTAACAAATACAACTAGATGGCACTACTAAAAAAAGTATATGTAACTGAACTTATTGTCTAAGTAACTGAAACACGTTTTTGAAAAAAAACCAGGGCACCATGCGCAGTCGGTCGCTTGGATGGAAATGATTGTGTCCACCAAATATTTTACTTTACTTGGTTGTTGTCCTCGACAAGAATGAATATCTCCGACGAGACTAATAGAAATAAAAATCATGACTAATTATGTAAGAAAATTATTCTGATTACTGATTACTTGCTTACTTAGAAGAAATTTCTGCCGGACTTAGGTTAGGTAATGGGTAGGTAGTAGGTAGGTACCTTTTTTTTATCAACTAGCTTTCACAAAACATACCCTTCAAACCGAAACAGCAATGGCATGATGGTAATATTTTCCCGGATGAACCTTCACAATAAAGAGCTGTAGAAGATTCTAATTTAGATTTACAGCATGAAAAGAACGCCAAACGTGTAGCGCGTTAAAGTCTTTTGTATGTATGCAGACATCTGCATACACCAGCGTGCTACAAAATGTAGTGCGCGTTTGTCTATATTTCCAACAAAATTATGATTTTGTTAGTGACACTGAAAACCTTGAATAACAAACGAATGGCGAGAAACGTGCATTTTACATTTCTTGCACATAATTATTGCAATATTTATTTATTTATTTATTATTATTTAATTGCAACGTGTTGACCGTGCAAACCAAAGTCTATAATTGAGTTGAAAAAACTATAATAGCCAATAGGTACTGTGTGTCTGTAGCCAACTACATTCCTGTTATCGATGCTATTCGGTGAGAGTAATCTCTTGGCGAATTGTAAATTAATTCCCGGCGCTCAATGAAGCCTTGCAAACCTACTTTCGCTTTCAGCAAAACAGTTTATATTTGCATCTCAAAGACTTGCTAACCGTACAGTCATCCAATTTTCCTACCTCAGTAATTGAACCCGTGCATAGAATGTTACTATAAAAATAATAAAGGTTTCAGCCAGACCACAGCTAAGTTAATACAAAACTAGGCCAGACTGTCAAGCAATTTTTTTCTGTTAACGCTTTTTTTTTAAATAACTATAGCTGTAGGAACAAGCGTATGGCCCACCTGATGTTAAACGGTAACCATCGCCTTTAACAAAGCATTGCCTCATCACGCCACCAACCTAAAACTCAAAATATTTCTTTTTTTAAACATAAATATTCTAAAAAGTAGGTATTCACAGATGTGCTATCTAGTAAAAATGTGTTTTCAAATCTTATAATTTATTAAACTGTTAACTTAATAGTAGCTTACACACTTACTTACATTTCATTGTATATTTGTAATAAATAAGTAATGAACATGAATAAACTAATTTGTGTACCTACTTAGTTTTTTTATATTAGCAGTCAATTCGTTTAGAATAATGGATTCTTCATCATATTATTTATAAATGAAAATAAATGTAATTTAGCAATTTTGAGTACATCTAAGACACTCATTTAATTGATTTAATTGTCGTAAAAAATATAAGTATCTTTTAAGACCTATCAACGCTTGCATAGTTGAGTAACAAACTTAGAAACAATTAAAAAAAAACAATAGCAGACATAGGTAATAAAAGCAAAGTAGAATGTTACTAAAAAATTATTATCATTCTCAGTTTGGTTCACTGGGTAAATACTTCCTGTAGTTAGTTAATTTTAGTCCAATTTTACATAAAGAGATAATGTTTTGTGCTTAATTACGGTTGTTGGCAATAAATATTGCACATCGGCTATTCGGTTTTGTAGAGCGTTATATCTTATTTTTTACATAATTTTATACCATCCTTTTGGCTACAATCTCACTTGATAGTAATGTAGCCGACGATGGAGCAGGATGGTCTAGAATACACCTATTCACTCTTGCCTTGAAGAGGCCCAGATTGAGTGGTCAGGAAAAACAGCCGTCGGCAGTGAGTTCCATTTCCTGGAGGTTCGCATAATGAAGGTGGAGCCAAAACACTTTAGTGCGAATGGGTGGTATGCTAACCAGGTATGGATGGTACTGAGCCGTACGTCTGCTAGACCTATGGTGGAATGAGGGTTGTATGAGATCATGATGTTCCTGACTATACTTTCCCTTTTGGGCATACAATTTTGATGTAACCTAAGTATAGAAAATCGATAGGCAAGCCACTTTGCAACTTTTCTGATGCACACTAAGCCCTATGGGTGTTATTAATAATCCTGGCGCAACGCTGGAGTAGTTAAATCGTGTTTTGTCACATTTGTTCGAGTTGACAATTGCATGTCAATATAATGTATATGAAGCCGAAATAAGCCGATGTGCAATATTTGTTGCCTACTACTAATAAATAGTTTAGAGTTATCGCCTGTAGGGTGCTTTGCGGTATCTTCCACGCTCTTCCTCATCCCGCACGTCCAAGTAGTGGCTGAACACCACTGCCCAAAGGTAGAGGTATAGACCTGAAAAATAATTCAGTGAAGATATTTTATTGAAAAACCATCCATACAAAAATCTGCACTTTCTGTTCTTCTCTTCTTCTGTTTGTTTTGCGACTGTTTAAATTTTGACGTAGGGGTTTTTTATGTACATGCCTACTTTTATAATATTTTGTGTGGAATAAAGTATGTTCTATCTTTTATATTTATCTTTCCTAAGTAATCCAAATCCAATTGAAAATTTAAAATTTGAGTAGCTTCTAACCAACAAAACTGAAAACTAACAGCCATACTTGCCGTAGCCATAGCTATCTGTCATAACATAACTCATAACCCAGTGGTAAGAGATGGTAATAGTTTAAGCACTATTTATCTAAGGGAATATTTTTATAAGTAAGGCCATCTAAGTATAAAAAGAGTAGAATGTTACTTTTACTAGGTGTCTTCTATTTTCTGGGTTTTAACTTTTGTGATTGTTCAAACTATAGTATGGTATACTTACACAAATATAGCAGTCCCCCGACCAGTATGCATGTCGCTAGTAGATTGTGGTCTTCGATCTTATCGTCGAGGTAGAACGTGATGGAGGTATGCAGGACGCTGATCAGCAGACCGATGGCTAGTACTATGCCTAGTACTACCCACGGGAGCATCAACCAAGACCGCCGCTGGAAATACAAAATCAAAAATGTATTTATGCAAAAATTTACAGGTTTTGACAAACAAAGGGTTGGGATACCCTTATTAGAAGAATTATTAAGAGAGAAATCAATTTTGGGGAAAATGCTGTAGAATGAAATGGTTTGCAGTTTCGTCTTGATCATCACATTCTCTTCCTTTTTTGTCCCTTTTCATCCTCAAATGTGTATCACCGTCCTTATCGCACACCACACCGCCACAGACACCGAAAGCACGATGCTTGGCAAATTTATTTATTCTGTTGTTTTTGGGATGATTATTATATTTCGGATACGGTAAGTAATATACGTTTTATTTTCAGATAGCCTTACCGAAAACGATGTCTTTGCAGCATGAAAAGTTAAAATAGTACGTTATGTATATAGCTGTTAAACCAAACAAGGCAATTACCAAAAGAATGTAAAATCTCACCTTTATAACTGCTATGATGAGCAGTGTGCAAATGAGTATTGTGAAACATAAGTTGATCGTTAGTATTATCCTCGGAACTGGAAAGGAAAAAAAAAGATTGGTTTACATAATGTAAATGTATAGAAAATCGTATATCGTATTAAACCACAGTTTTTGCAAGTATTAGTCTTTGTAAATAGACCACAGATATGTAACTCAAACCTGAGAGGTGAAACCAAAGCTAAGCAAAGCTTTAGTCCCTGCATTGGCCCTATACAGGGTGTCTCTTAACTATAGCATGTTATAAAGCACTGGTAGCAGGCCCGCTTTCCGATGACAAGGTTTTGTTCGAATCAATGACTTTTTGTGTAGAAATTTATGTGTACCATGCTAGTACTTTCAAATGGTAAAGGAAAACCTGGGAGGGAGAACCTAAAAAGTTCGGAAACGTGTGTAAAGTGCACGAAAGGAGCCTGTTTGAGGCGCACTTCTTTCACCTAGCTGTTTTGAAAGAACCCTTGACATGATCAGGAGAAAAAGCATGTTATATCGAGGGTCCTAAAGCCACACTCACTGGCCCTTAGTAAATTCAGTGATATTTATTAAAGAAATTAGCAGCTAAGTTAAAAAAGATATTGCTAAAATTTGTATATTATCTCGATGAACTAAGTCATGAGCAAACAATAAACTCACTGTCTAAATCTGAAAGCTTCTTATCAAAGTCTTTGTCAAATATCAAGGTGCTGAATGAGATGCGATGCTTCTCCACGACCCAAACGATGATGATGGTGGCTATGGAGAGTATCACTCCCAGGACGGAAGTGATCAGAGTGCCGGTTCGCGTCGACGCGCAGTAGCAGCATTTTTGCAGTCTCTTCATTGTGATTCTGTGTAGTGAATCTGTTTTTTAAAGGTTCACCGCTTCATGACTCTGCAACAAGATAGAATTGCTACTTAGAAACTTAGCTGAAATTATTTATCGCTTAGTTTTTGTACTCGCACGTCAGCGAGAGTGCTTCTTGCCTCAACCTCTCAACCTCAAGGAAACTAATATTGGGTATAGAGAATTTGTGTCTCTACCCAATATTAGTTTCCTTCATTCAACCCAAAACAATCATGCTTGCTTCTACCCAATCCAAAAATCTTAGTCACAGTGTATTTTAAACAGCACAGACACAATCAAATTTATAAAAAATACCTAAGTAGTAGGTGTGGGTAGAAACAAGAATTTGAATCAAACGTTTTGGGTCGAAGCAAGAAAAATACCTATTAGGATTTTTTTTTAGGGTTGAGGCAAGAAGCACTCGTCACTCGTCAGCGAGTACAAATAAGTCGAACAATTTTTTTCAAATCAAATGTAGACTAGGTAGGTATGTCCCGAACTGTGTCATTCAACATTAGGGAACATGGAGATGATGGAGGTTCCTCCCAAACAACCAATATTTCCCTAATCGCAAAAACTGCTTGCTTTTCAATTAAAACCATGCCAATTTTGCTATTAGCTTGTCTATTAGTCGGTGGGAGGTGTTTTCAAGTAGGTACCTACCTAGTTAAATGTGTGGATTTGGATTCAGCGTGGGCGCAAGGTATTAGGTAGATCCGTTACTTTTGCGCGACAACACGTCGCCGCTATGACGATAATTTTTAGTTGTACCTACCTACCATAGAATACCTAATATGTAAAAATATCAACAAAACAGTAATTATTAGTTGACATTTAGCATAGCGCGGTCAAGGTAGCTATTAGCTACATACATTATCGATAGGATCGCGGAAAGTCTGTAAATAAATGGAGAAATCTCAAAACCGTTCGTTCTATAAGAAGATGCAGCATTACTATCTGGACTTCGTCAATACTGATGAAATAATAGTGATGTTGTTCTGAACAAATGACGCAATCAAGTCTATTTGTACAAATCATCGTAATGTAAATAGAAGCATTAAAAATTTCGCAATAGCAATCCATTACGATTGACTGCAGGCAAACATTCCCGACCATCCAGAATTAGAAACATAATTGAAGTAGCTATAGCTACATTTACGCCATTGCCCAACGCAAAGTGATTGATTTTTTTATAAGAACATAGGATGGATCAAGCAAAATTAAATGTCCCGGGTTGCTCTGCCTATGACAGTTTGCCAATACCAACCGCATAGAGTCGGTACGTCTACCGAGGATCTGCTCCGTGGCCCTAAGGTACCTATTGCACTGCGTCCTTCACTCTGAGATGTGCTGTGCCACATGTTTTTTAGGGTTCCGTAGCCAAATGGCAAAAACGGAACCCTTATAGATTCGTCATGTCTGTCTGTCTGTCTGTCTGTCTGTCTGTCTGTCTGTCTGTCTGTCCGACCGTGTCACAGCCATTTTTCTCCGAAACCGTAAGAGCTACACTGATGAAACTTGGTGAGTAGATGTATTCTGTAAACCGCATTAAGATTTTTACACAAAAATAGAAAAAAAACTATAAATTTTGGGGGTCCCCATACTTCAAACTGCAACTCAAAAAAAATTTTTTCGTCGAACCCATACGTGTGGGGTATCTATGAATAGGTCTTCAAAAATGATGTTGAGGTTTCTAATATCGTTTTTTTCTAAACTGAATAGTTTGCGCGAGAGACACTTCCAAAGTTGAAAAAAGTTGGTCCCCCCCCCTCTAACTTCTAAAATAAGGGAATGATAAAACTAAAAAAAATATATGTTACACATTACTATGCAAACTTTCAACGATATTTGGTTTGAACGAGATCTAGCCAGTAGTTTTTTTTTTATACGTCATAAATCGTAAACCGCAATTTACCTTTCGACGAACTACAAGAACCTGTTTCCTGTTTATTTTCTGTACTATATTATGTTACTTGATGCTACGGAACCCTTCATGGGCGAGTCCGACTCGCACTTGGCTGCTTTTTTTACCTAACTAACTGATGGAACAAGCATATAGCGCACCTGATTTTGTGGTAACCATCGCCTATAAACAAAGTATTGTAACTGTCACCTTAGTGACGATTCAAAGTGATCCTTGTGATACTACTGAATAAATACATTTTAGACTTTGACTTGATGTTAAGCCCCCCGTGCCAGTAATTTCACCAGCACCCACTCCACACAACCTGTATCTCTGACTGCATACAGACTTTTACGTCTATTCCAGTGATATGCATCGCGAGTAACTTTTCCACTCGTCTATGGAACATAGCCAATAGCAATGCAAACTTTAGTGTTAGGCGTCAGAAATAGGTGATGTTGTCCCAATCAGTTTATTTGAACACCGTCCCGGTTACTGGCGTCTTTGATTTGGTGGTTGATGACAAACATTGGGATATTGTGCGTGAAACTTGCATCCGCTAAAACAGATTTAGCGGGACATGTTTTTCAGTAGATTGGAAGGTAGTTTCGAAATAGGGGCAATGTTTGAACCATTAATAGAGACTGGATTGAAAATTTACAATTGTCTCTGGATGATATAACGATGGCACGCTCAATAATAATGGTAAGTAGGTATGAATGTAGTTCTAGTTACACTATCTTCTAGTTAGTAGCAGACCTAGTTACACTCTAGAATAATAAGTGCCTTGTCTGACTGAGTTGTGTAAGGAGTCACGAATTTACACTCCAACCAACGCAACGGCCTGATTTGTCTAGCTAGAGAATTAGCTATATCCTCTATTTAACCTCGATCTGTTAGCGGTGTAATCAGTGTAGATAACCCGACATTGGCCTGACCTACATACAGATCGTGGCCCCATTATACTGAGCTTGAGCTTTTATGTCCCGTACCTAAATGCCACTCCCAGACATTTTACACCCCATCGCAAACCTGCGACGACCTTCAAATGCTTTCAGCAAACAATGTAGACGAAGCAAACATTAATAAAAATCAGTGTCACTACTAAATTAGATTACGTTTCAAAAACATACTTAGATGTACATATAGGTTCTCCAGCGGCCGCCCGCGGCTTCGCTCGCCCCGTTCCTGTTATACTCCGTTCGTGTTTCTTTTTGGGATAAAGAGTAGACTATAATCTATCTTTGTGACAAATTTCATCCAGATCCGTTCAGCCGTTCTGGTGATAGTGAGTAACAAACATCCATCCATCCATATAATATTAGTGGAATATGGAAGAGATAAAAAGGGGTGTTAAGTTATAACACCCCCTTTTACTTTTAAGAGGTAAAACGGGGAGTTATAAGTTATAAAGTTATAACACCCCCTTTTACCTTATAACAGTATTGACGTGGTATGTTTGTCTTCGTCATTATTACGGGGTTAAGCTTTGCGCATATTTAATAAAGCGTTCTGCGGTGGCAATCAGTGAGACGCTGTCAAATATTACTGTGATATTTGACAGCGTTTCACTGATCACCACCGCAGAACGCTTTGATGTGCGCAAGGCTATAATTTTTGGAAGATAAGCTTGTGGTGTAATTGAATATATTGAATCCTTTTAAAGCTTCAGAAACTATGCGTTTGTACCAAAAACTTATAAAATAGATAAGTCTGGCTTTCTGTCTGGTTTTGGCTCTTTCACTATATACCCAAAGTATAATAAATAAAATATAAAAAAAACTTAGGGCCTTTGGTGTGAGACCTTGTGTTCAGTTTTATCACAACTAAGCCCTAAAAATAGACACTTCAAGAATCTACCCTAAATAAAATAATAGCAAGTTCAGTGAAATAACATACAGCCTTGCGCACTTTGCGCTTTTAGCGATTTTGTGATTCCTCATAATAAATATGTTCATCATGCAAATTATGTACATACAAACACAACGAGTAGAACTCAAAGCTCTAACGAAATCCACCCACACAATCAACTATTGTCACTGTCACACACACATAAAATGTACTCATTACTCATTAAAAAACATCGTAGTGCGTAGTATCTTCTTACTAACTAATCTGTGGATGCAACAATGGTTATAACATTGTATTATACTTGTGCTCTACCCCGTAATAACTGTTGAATAGTCTATGTTGAGTAATTTACGTGTAAGTAACTGTTGAGTGATCTGTGGATCGGGAGCGGCTCGTGCCGACATAGTTCTTTCTCTGTCAAGAGCATTGCGCAAGCGATGCTATGAGGAGCACATGTCATAGCGCAGTTCCGCGTACGAATAACTAGCTTCTAATCACTGGTTCTCTTGCATTTTATGAATATGAGGTGGAGGCATGATAGTAGCACGATTTTTGTATGGGAATACCTACATAGTGATTTATAATTATTTTGCATTGTATTGTTTAATGTTTTTTCTATAAACGAGATCAATATGACAAATCGCGATTTGCTATGGTGATCAGAACGACATGCGACTCCAACAAAAATGGCTACTTCTTTCATTATTTTTAACAGTTATTTGCATGAAAATATTGTTATTTTATGAATCCTCATAAAACTTTTGACCAACCAAACAACAGAAGAGGAGGAACATTATAAAGATTTATTAAAAAAATATTTGAGTGTAATACTAATTCTGCGAAAAACGGTCTGAAGAAATAAACCATATTTTTTTAATTCAATAACCCAGTCGTCCTATGAAATATTATTGTGATGTCTTTATGGCTCAAAATCATCAAAATTGAGTGTAAATTACATACATGGAAAATGGAAGCCCATACGGTGTGAAGACGGAAGCAAACGTCCAAATTAATATCCTATACATACGTACACACAAACTTGCACTTATTTAATATGACATTATCAGAGAATGTGTAAAAGACGCGATATATTTAGATGCATCTTTCGTTGATGCCTCACTTTGCGGTGTAAAGGTGTCAATTAGGTCAGAAAGAGAATGCCAAAGACGTCCAAAACTAATAACCTTATGAATATGAAGCTATTTCTACCGCAAAGCAGCGTTGCTATGTTTCGGTTTGAAGAAGGTGAAATAACAGACTGTAGGGCAGCTTTTCTATCATGCCTGACTTAAAAGACTTAGAAGACAGTGCTTTGTTATTATTTGGTGATATAGAATACCAGATGGAACGACGACATTGTTGAGATCACGGGAAGTCGGTGGATGGAAAGGGCTCAGAATCGTTCTTCCTGGAAATGAGTAGGGGAGGCCTAGCAGTGGATTTCTCCAGGCTGATGGTGATGATGATGGGAAAACCTATCACTGAGCTGAATCTGTGTCCTCTAGCCAAATCAGTAGCCGCGTAAGGATCGTTTTTAGTTTTAGAGAGCTATTTTTATGAAACAACGGGATATTTGCCATGATTAAATTGTTGAGTTGACTCTCGATATTTTGGCACAGTTGCATGCACCATGATCACGGTTGAACTGAAGTCCACGAGTAAAAGATATGTTATTGGCTGACAAATCGATCTACCCTCTTTCGCACGGTGCATGCAACTGTGCCGAGTTATCAGAAGTCAACTCAAAAGTTTCATCATGGTAAATATCCCGTTGTTTCATAAAAATAGTATTAAAAACCATGATAGTTTCAAAAGTTATTTTAGAGAGCTGTCTTTTACGCCCTGTATAGTTCTAACTATGGCAGTTAGTAGTACTAGTGTATTCCCCGTAACGAAAGTGTCTTTTGGCAAGCACCGTGTGTTCTTGGCACGGTCATTAAACAACCGAAGGCCGACGGATGTGCGTTTGCTGTACTCGTATGTGTGACGTCACGTCAGACTAACTAGCGTACCTACCATGGTAAACGCAACTAGAATACCTATAGTATTCTGACAATTTAGCCGGATTGCATATAAACTATTCCTGATCCTCACAGAGCTTGATCTATTATTTATATTTGGGTGATGAACGCAGATGTTGGTTCTCTATCTGATGGGTGTTATATTGTATTCCAAGCATATATTTACAAAAAAAGAAGGTATATTTGTGTATTATACCAGCAATCTAGTTCCCATAGTACAAGATCTTATAAATTTGGGGCTAAATAGTATTGTGAGGATTTTCCACAGTATTTATTTACGTATTTATTTCTCGCTCGCTCGCATCTACGTATCAATCTGTCTATCTATCTAGATAGATGGTTATACTCGCGCTTTTCGGTAAACAAATTCAGGGATTTTATATCTTTCAATAGGAATGTGCGAGCGTGAACTTGTTTCACGGTTTTCAGTATCCTAAGAAATCTCTATAGTTTGCAACCATAGACAAACAATCCACACAACACTATCTAGCCCCAAACTAACAGAGCTTGTACTATGGGGACCAGATAGCTGATATAATACTTAAATACTTTTTTTTATAAATATATACATAGAATTCAATTTAACACCCAGACAGAGAACAAACATCTATGTTCACCACACAAAAATATTTGTTCTCGGTGGGGATCGAACCCACGACCTACGGCGCAGAAGGCAGAGCTACTGCCAACTGAGCTGAGAGGCCAGTCAATATGATACAGTCACCGCCCGGTTTAATACAATAAAGTCTGATGATTTTAATAGCAGGGAAGTACAAAAGTTACACACAGCACTGATCTCATCGACGCATGACTGTTAGTGCCAGACAGCAGGCATACTGAGTGCATCACACTCAATTCACTAAATCGTAAGCCAATCTAAAGCACATCCCGACCATCTGTGTGCAATTGGTTCCTCAATGCACTCCACGCTCGTTTCATCATGCTCTTATTGCATCGCCCACAGAGATAAAGACATTTTATATTAGTTTAGTTAGCTGGCATTGTCCGGTGCGCTGTATTATTGTCCGGTAGCGCTGTCATTGTTCGGTAGCGCTAATTGTCTGGTAGCGCTGTTTTGACCGGTAGCGCTGTTTTGTGCGGTAGCGCTATTTGTCCGGTAGCGCTGTAAGAATCGTCAGACGACCACCAGCATTAAGTCCATATGAAAAAAAATAGTTAGCTGGCTTGCATACACCATTTTTTTATATAGAAGACCAAGTTTTAGGTTATTCGTGTACGAATCTTCTGCTTTTAGCTTTCCATGGTCCGTGACGGACTTAACTAACTATAGTTACTTAACTATATTTGGTTTATAATCATAATGTAGTTTCCCTTGCCACTGATGACCAGTTTTATGCATCACTTTCATCAATTCATGCAGCTTTATAGTATTATCCTTTATGTATGCCAGTGGCGCATTAAAATTAATTGTAAGTTGCCTCTATCATGGAGCACGATGCCAGAATTCCATGCTCTGTAGCACTGCCTCTGCGCATGACATAATCCCACTCATAAAGATTACATCTGAATCACTTCTAAATGTTTGATATTTTACAATTTACGATCTTACAATGCGTGTTATTAGTAAATTAGAACCCAAAATCTTTATTTACGATGCATTGAACAACATACATTTTTTGAGCTTACAAATGTTAAGTAACTTACCTATCGTTTTGTAATAAATCAATGTGAACATAATAAAAGGGAAATACTTAGCTATAAAGATAATTTGTGTTTGTAATAACCCATTATCTGGAGGTGCATCCTAGTATTATAATATTTATTCAAACATTTGAACAAGACCACACAATAGGTTCTTACTGAACAGATAGCCCGTTTACTATAATGATAATAATTTATGAGATTCTTCTTATATACAAGTGATCATGAAATGCTTATAGGCGTTGGTGGCACCCACGACGGCAATCGTAGTTTACCTTGCTTTGGGCAGAAGGTCAGTGATCGTTGCCGCAGAAGCTACTGTGACGTCATGTGGTGACATGACACACACATCTCCATGAATGTAAAAACAATAAACAATGTAATATGTAACTGAAGCTAATAGCGTTTATCTTGCCTTGTTTGGTCAGGGACTTGCGATGATTTTACTACATGTAGCCAGAATAACAGTAAATCTTTGACTAAATCAGTATTTTATTATAACGCGCCCAACCAGTAGGTGTTTTGTGACAAAACTGAACAAAAGTTTTACTTCTATTCCTTTGTGCTATGATCTATATTTGGATGACAAATATTTGGGAGCGTTAAATACTGAGATCATGGTATGAATTCTGACGCTGCGTTGTGGTTATGGACCCAGAACACAATAACAAATTCAATGTCAGCATTCTTATAAGAAGTTACCGATTCTGAGAATAAATAATTCGTAAGCTGTATTATTATTAAAGCTTACGACGAAATGGTCACAGACCTCGAGAAGCCGATATTACTAAAAAAGCACCAAGGTCAATAGTCTCTCACCAAAATAATTCGTTGTAAAAATTGTTTTATTATAAACTTAGGTAGGTACTAGCTGTACCCTGCCACGCTTCGCTGTGGCACATTTTTGAGTTTTTGAAGCTTACTCAAACCAACATAACATTGATAGAGATTGTCACATAAGATTTAAATTACCAGCAGTGGGATTTGTTAGTGGGGATTTTAGGAATACACCTACTTACTGAGGATATTTTTACTTGTTAGTTCTCAGACAATGACTTGTTTGTTTTTAGATAGGTTTATCATAGCAAACTACGTAATTTATGAATATCTGACAACCTTCATTACTTGTCTCCTGCATTCGGTCAAGGTTTTGACGTAGGTAATTTATATTTCGAGAGCTGACTGCAAAACTAATAAGTTTTGTTATAATCAAAATATATTTTTTAAATCGAATTTCGTTTAAGCTAATCTATGGCACTTGGAGTTTCATAAATATTTAATTTGTAACAAAAATCATACAAAGCAAAGGTGGGAATGGGAACTATAAGTTATGACCTGTGTGCCTGTTTTTTTGACTTCGCGTGGAACACGATATTGATATAGCAACATGGAAAGCCAAAAATCAGGACTATTTATACTAAATAGTCGAAGTACAGTAATGTTATTTGTCATCGCCTCTTGAACTAGTCTGCTTGGCTGACCATGTGTGGTGCTAACTTGATGTCAGACGCGACAACCTTGGCCATCATCATTAATTTATGCCAGTAACTTATGCCACGCGGAAGACCGTTTTCCATACCAATCAAACAAATAGATTTCCTTCATGTTTTTTACCAAACGCAAGGTATAAATCATTCTTAATTCTTTAATGCACGCAATACAAAACACAAGAAAAGAACAGAAATAAAGGGCATGTATAAAGACGAGCCCGACTTAACCCTGAGTAGAGTTTTCTTACAGCAAACCTTTGAGGTTAAAGAGAGGTGACTATATAGGCAGGTTTGTTTACATTAAAAACAAAAGTAAAAAATAACAAAAATACTTAAATTAATAAATTTACTATTACGCAAAATAAATATAGGTATATAACATATAAATAATAATAATAAAAGAAATACATAAGAAATACATACATCATCATCATCATCATCATCATCATCATCATCATCATCATCATCATCATCATGCTGTGAATTATCCCGAAAAGCGTACTGGTAGGTACATGGTACATTTTTGAAGTTTACGTAAATGCTTAAATTCTCTTTGGTATGACATCATCAATAATGCGTAATCCAATGTGCAACAGATATGATTCACACAAAACTACGAACCACTAACCATTCTTTAGATACCTAAGCTTGATGTGTGTAAGAATGAGTAACATTGAATAAAGTAGGTACACATTTTCATGGGGGATACCTAAAGTATGTTAGTAGAACGGTTTTGGATTATGTAGTTACTCTAGTTCACACTACGCCCACTAATGGTTCCCAAGGGAGTTTGAGCATGGTTATACCTCCTACTCATTTGTAGAAAAAAAAAAATAACTTGATTCATAAAAAAATTACCATTACCACGGATTGTATTAACCATATTAATCTTTTCAGAGGGGATAGTTTCATTTATTTATCTTTCCACATACACCATGTTCTTAGATACGTCATACAAATTATTATAATATTTAAAAAAAACAGGCAACAAAAAAAAGAAAATCATCCTAAGAATACAATTGCATAGGTATACATACCTAAATTAGAAGATGTCATACAGTCATATCACAAAATATAAATTTATCAGCCAAGGCCTCGTCAATGCTATAGTAACTATGATATAACAAATGTTTTTTTACATATCTGAAAAATTCTACGTCAGGCTTATTTCTAATGTCAATAGGAATTTTATTATATAGTTTTATGGAGACGCAAATGAAACTTTTTGAGGTTTTTGATAACCTATTACGGGATGTCACAATATTTTCCTTATTTCTGGTATTATGGCTATGAGACTCGTATTTAAAAGTCATATGTGTTATATTCTCTCGTACATAAACAATATTTTGGTAAATATACTCACCAGTCAGGGTCATGATGCTTAATTCTCTAAACTTATCTCTACACGAGTCTCTATATTTTAAACCTAAGATATATCTGACTGAACGCTTTTGCAGTACGAATATCTTTTTTGAGTCTGCTGCCGTTCCCCAAAACATTACGCCATAACTCATTAGCGAGTGAAAATATGCGAAATAAACCTCTCGTGCTGCTCTTGTGCCCCCCAGCTCCTTAATTTTTTTTATAGCATAAGTAGCTGAGCTTAACTTTTTGGTCAATTCATCAATATGGACTGTCCATGTTAATTTAGAGTCCAGCCATATTCCTAAGAACTTTATACGGTCAGTTCTGGGTAAGGAAAGTTCATTTATTACATTGTGTAATTGGTTGTTTGCTAAATTATTATTACTACCTAGATAAAAGTTGACCACCTGAGTTTTATCGACATTCAGTAATAGGTTATTTACAGAGAACCATTCTTTTAATAAAGGAATAACTTCCTTTATCTTGTGGCTTACAGTTACATTACATTTGTCCTTAATAATTAAACTAGTATCGTCAGCAAATAAAACAATGTCAACATTTAAATCCTTACAAACTACAGAAACGTCATTAACGTAAATTAAAAATAATAGCGGTCCTAATATAGATCCTTGTGGAACACCTAGCTCAATTTTACTTTTATTTGATCTATAACCATTTAATTCCGTGACTTGCTCACGGTCATTTAAATATGACTGAAAAATATTTAGCTCTTTGTTTTTTACTCCGTAGTGTTCAAGCTTACATATGAGAATATCATGACAAACACAGTCAAAGGCTTTGGAGAGATCACAAAAAACTCCATAAGTTTTTTGTGATTTCTCCAGGCCTACCAATATGTCTTGCAATAGCCTAGTTACAGCTTGTCTTGTTGATTTATTTTTCTGAAATCCAAATTGTCTATTGTTAAGTAATCCGTTTTCTACTAAATAATGAATAAATTCTTCAGCCATGTATTTTTCAAATATTTTACTAATACTTGGAAGCACTGAAACTGGTCGATAGTTGTTGCAAAGAGTCTTTTTACCTTTCTTGTGTAGCGGTACTACTTTCGCTATTTTCATTTTGTTTGGAAAATAGCCTTTATCAATACAGTTATTAATTACATGCATTAGAGGCGTAGCAATAAAGCACTCTAGTTTCTTAATTAAATAAGGAGTGATGTACCAAAAGTCACTTGATTTTTTAGGTTTCATTTTTCGGATCAATTTTATAACTCGATTTGTACTTATGGGTTTCAGAACAAAGTCATTACTAGAAGCTGGAATATACTTATTTAAATGATGCATTGAATTTTTAACTGAACATTTAAGATTACATGTCAAATCATCTGCAATATTTACAAAATAGCTATTAAAATAATTCACAATGTCAGTTTTATCATACATAAACTTATTACTAACTTCACAGAGTAGTTTATCACAGCTATGGTTACGACTATTACACTCTTTTCCTGTCTCCTCTTTAATTATTTGCCATACACATTTAATTTTGTTAGTTGATTTTGCAACCTTGTCAGCAATATAGTTCCTCTTAGCTATTAAGCATACATTTTTAAAAAGTTTACTATATTTTGCAATGTAAGAATTGTAAACAGGCTTATCGCAAAGATACCTCAATGCGTACAAATCGAATAGCCGTTTTCTCGATACGAGAATTCCTTTGGTAGCCCATTCGTAAAAAGATTTGGGGTTACGTGGACTCATTTCTACAATAGGGGTATGCTCATTCAAACGGTTTAGCAAATAGTCAAAATATGTTTCGTAGTCAGGGTACAATGAAATATTAGAGAAATCTTGATGTAAGCTTGCTTTTAAATTTTCTAATTTCTTATTACTAATTTTCCTAAGTTTAATTTTTGGTGGTTTCAAAGTTTCCAAGTTGAGTCTTATATCTACAGATTGAGCATAATGGTCAGATTTCACACCTGGGATTACAAGAACATTTTTTGTTTCACACGAGTCCGTAAAAATATTATCCAGACAAGTCATTGTGGATTTAGTAACCCTTGTAAATTCATATACTTGCTGCTTTAGTAAAAAACTATCCATCAAGTCAGTTACAATAAGACAGTTACTATCACGGTTTATAAAATTAACGTTAAAATCACCACATATTATAACCGTTTTATTGTTATTACATGTAAGTTTATCCAAACACTGTTCAAGCTTAGCTACGAATTTTTGTAGGTCTGCTGAAGGTGATCTGTAAGCTACTACAATAATAGCGTCCTTAAGTTCTATGCACGCTAATTCACAAGTCAATTCCTCAGACATTTTGGATATATCATTCCGAGCTTTAAATTTTATGTTCTGTCGTATCAGTATGAGACACCCTCCGTGATCACGCTTAGATCTACAAAAGGAGGAAGCTTTTATAAACCCTTCTATATTAAAAACAGCAATATTATGCTGTTTTAGGAAAGTTTCAGACATACACATAATATCAATCTTTTGAGCACCTAGGAAAAGACCTAGCATATCTGCCTTGTTAAAAACACCTTGCACATTTTGGTGACAAATAGTTATTTCACAACCTCTGAGGTCGCTGCGTGATGAAAATTTTTTGAATATTTATTGTCCTGCACGTTATTGTCATCCCCTCTTGTTAGCAGGACTAAATTCCTGCAGTTGTTCTTCTTCAACAAAAGTGCTACAATGGTAGCGGCTGTAAAATTAATTAAGCTTTGGTTCGCTCTTGATGCGTTCAACTCAACAATCGTCATGTTAGCATTCAAAGCCGCTAAAGCAAACAGCTTGCTATTTAGTTTATAGATGGCGTTGTTTTCCCTCTCAGTCTTATATGCAATTGTAGTTACTATAAGTTTGCTTGTTTTCAAATCTAAATTTTTCGCTGCGTTATCTAATTTACGCAGATACCCATTAACATCAGTTTTCACAGTATCATAGTCTCCGATTAAAATGACAACATCATTTACACTAAGGTTTTGCAGGTCATCCAAGATTATGTTGTGATAATGGTTACAGGGTTTGCATATATTTTGTACTGTGTAGCCAAACGGAAGGTGATTTATTAATGGATGGGTCACATTACTTCCATGTGCGTCTGAAAAGATAATCAGCGATTTTGCAATCTTTTCACTTGATATCTTTTTAGGAGAACTCATTTTATTAAGTTCTTTATTGTTCTTATGCTCTTTACCAGCAGGTTTGTTATAATTTGGACTTGGCAATGTTTTGTTTTCTCCCTTGTCTATAATGGTTTTTAATTTATATAGTTGTGCCTCAAGGAAGATAATTTTGTCATAGGTGATTTCTCGCTCTTTAAGATCATCCTCATTTTTTTGTATGATTTCAAGGAGTTTTTCTCCTTCTTTTTGAAGAGCTCGAATTGTTTTCTCTCTCTCCACCAATTCTGTATTGATGAGCTCATTGAGCGATGTCAACTCCTTAATTTTAATATTATTTCGTATATACTTTCTGGTCAGAGTCTTTACATTCAAGTTCCTTTTTCGAAAACATTTAAATCCTTTTTTAGAAAAGGAGGTTGTTTGAAGTAGAAGTTCGCTGTATCTCAATTGCAGTTCAGTATTTTCTTGCATTTTTTTATCTAAGTCTTTTTCTAATTCTGTTATCGTCACACATAAGTTTTGATTCTCCCATATCTCTAAATCCTCCTTTAATTTGGAGTTGTCCTTCATTAACTCTAAATTAACTTTAGTCAGCTCTATTCCCTTTTCTTCCTCTTCACAAGTTTTTTTCTTCAACTGTTGGATCTGTCTACATTGGATTTCGAATTCTTTAATGTTACTTTCTTGTTCATCAAGTAAAGTTTTATTTAACAATTCTTGTTTTTTAAGCCTTTTCTTTAAGTTATCAATAGTTTTACAATAGTTATTTATGAAACATTCTTTTCCCAATTCTTCTTGCGCATTTGATAACTTTTTGGCTCTTGATCTGGTTGTTAAAGAATTCATATTGGTGAAATAAATTAATCAACAATTTAAAATTTTCAAATCTCAGTTTGTAGTAACACTCAAAAGTATTCGTTTATTCTTCCTTCAATCAATCGTATTTTAAAAAATAAATGCAGAATAAAAATTAAAAAATAAAAAATAGTGCAAAAAATTTCTATCTTTCAAGATTTGAACTCACTATCGCCAGGCTACGGGGCGCGTTGACTACCACCTCGGCTATCTTAGCTTAGCAATCTGTGACGAAAATAAGATTTAGTAACTGCACATTATTGTTCTTCACTGACATTCAATTTTAAACAATGTAATGACGTTTGTCAGCTGGTTGTCAGATGTGTACGTTAGAGATGATGACTCACCTTTGTTTACGTTTCACATGAATTCTTGGTTAGAGATAGGATTTATATTTCAAAACTGTTGTGGTTTCTATAGATGGCTTTCTACTTACGGTCTTCAGAATTATTTATTTCACTTAGAGAATTAATTGTGTCTTCAAATAACAATTCTTAAGATTTCTTGTGTAGTTATTGTAATGTCGTAGATTTAACTGCAGTGCGTGAATATTATCCCGCGATAACACTTGTGCTTAAGATTTACACCTTTACGACTAATTTATCGTCACTGAATTTATAAGATACTTATTTTAACTATTTTTAAAACACTATAAAACACAGAGCTGTTGTTACGTGTGCTAACGCCACCTAGCGGACTACCTAGCGGATACCTAAAGTATGTTTGTTGAACGACTTTGGATTAGTTACTATAAAAGTAATGTTTGTATTAAAACAAATATTTGAGTTCACACTACGCCCACGAATGGTTCCCAAAGGAATTTGAGCATGGTTTTTACCTCCTACTCATTTTTAAAAGAATAAATAACTTTGCTCAGTATATTATGAGAATTACCATCACCATGTATTATAATATTTCGCCAGTAGTCAAGTAGTCATACATCACCAGATATTTGTTTGAAAACTGTTAAAAAACAACAATTTAGTAGGAGTGCCGCTCCAGTGAATAGAACATTCTTCATTCGGTCAGAAGTTTCGAACAATGCACTCTCATAGCTGCCCTACATCGACGCTAATGGCTTCAATCAATTCGATTAACAAACCTATGCGAGAAGAGGTTAACGTTTCAAAATCTAGTTTTCCCGTTCTTAAAATACGACCACGTAATTCAAATGTATGCGTTTCAAACTAGAACAACTACCAAAATTAGCAAACAAACTATGAATAATTTTTCAAGAATGAACATTAAAAATGATAGTTTATCATTTTTCCAACGGCCACAACTGCTTCCATAAATTATCTCGCTCGTAACATTACTACTCTCAGTAACTACTAGAGTCCATTCTTATGTTCACTAGAACTGACTTCAAGCTAGACTCACCTAGCTATAAGACGTTTTAAAGCAGGGATCCCCAAACTATTTTGGACAAGTGACCCCTTTTCCAAAATGAACAGTTACCTCAGACCCCCATGGCCAAATTACCTACTTTTAAGATCAACCCCCTTATTCGCAATGGTCCACTAACTTACAACAGGTGCTACGGAGTGTTATTTTCCTCTCTCGATTTAGGTCAATAGAAGAAGACAGAGTGAGAATTAGCAATGCTTTAAGTTAGCAGTTATTATGAATAAGGGGCTTATCTTTAGTTTTTTCCTATTGTTATAAAATACCTAGGTACTAAGGTACTGCTATTCTATTTCCTACATAAATATTATTTATAATTAGTACACGTAACACAACATTAACAATACAGTACCTACCTACCTAACTTGAAAGTTTTAAATAAGAACTTGTGTTAATTTAATAGGGGTCGATTTTAAAACCTCGTCGACCCCCAAAATCAGTTTCCGTTTATGTCGACCCCTAGGAAACCAATATCGACCCCAAGGGGTCGATATCGACCACTTTGGGAATAAAGTAATGGTTGTGTTGTGGTACAACTAAATAATAAATTTTTGACGTTGACTTTGCGCCACGCAAGAGCTGATTTTTCTTTGTAAAGCGAATAAAGAAGATGGTACACCAAAAGCATCACTGAATTACATTCTATCAACAGCCAGTCAAACTGAAAAGTAGAAAAATAGAAAGCGTTGGAAATCGAGGATAAATGACCCGGCAATGTTTGCACACCTTATACAGCGCTCCCTTGTATGGGACAGTCGGGACTATAGACGTGTTCTCACGTACATCAGACGAGTATGTCACAATCATACCGTTGCCGTCTGATCCTGGTATTCAACGGCTTTTTCAAGAGGCTGGAGTACCGTTCCCTTTCTCCGCAACAATTGCTTGAATTTTTAGGTCATCAATTGCAGACTGTATCGATAATGCACGCAGAGTAAACGAATATAAAAAAAATAAAAGTTGGAAACGAACATAAAGAAATTAAAAGAAGGTTTATGATTTTGTTTGTATACGAATATACCTAGATAAGCTATCAGCGGTACAGTTCCTTAGTGAAGGGAACAAACAAATTTACACTCTATTCTACTCGAACTGTTTTGTGACCTCCTATTAGCTTTTGCTAACTGACAGGTTATAAAACAAAATTGTGTTTGCTCTTACGTAGGAATCGTCCAATCTTAAACTGCACATCCCACTACTTCAGTCAGTCAAAGTATATTGTTCTATAATACCTAAATCACAAAGATCATTTTGAAGTACTTTGCTGTGAGCCAACTTCAAGAAAACGTAGTGGAGGGGCGTGCATTTTTAGACTGGTTTATCTATACCTGACTATATAACTACATAAATATTTAAAATATTTTATCCCCTAATATTAATTAATCGCATTTTTGTTATCATTCAAAATAACTGCTAGTATATGTATGTATAATAATTTCAACCGGTAAAAAATCATTTTCCTTGTTCCGGTGAATGATAAACAAGACGGATCGAATAAAAACGCTCATTTTTTTTTTTTTTTTCAGAAACCAAAATATGAAAAGTTTAATGTTTTGCTCTGTCTAAACTGCATAGTCAACATTTCGGTTGCCTTAATTCGTAGCCACGGGGGTAGGCATTGTCTCATTGTATTAGCCAAAATAAAATAATTAGGTATGTAGTGCGCGTGAATTTTATTTTCGTACAGTTTGAAAATATAATTTGTCACTCAATGAAGCTCATCACGTTCAGTCACTCACTAAACGGGAGTCGAGAATGGTAGGAATTTGGTGGCTAAATAAAATAAAACATATCTCTTAATCTAGTATTAGTAACAGTCTGCCATGTAATTATTAAAATATTTGTTTTTTTTTTTATTATATGTATAATGTCATTCTTCAGTAGAATAATAATAATAATAATAAATAAATAAATAATAAATATTGTGGACAATTCACACAACACAACCCAGCCCCAAACTAAGCAGAATGTTCTATCAACAATATTTTAGATACTTTCTCTCCATGTGGCATATCCGTGGGACGCCCTGTATATTACTTCATTCAATTAGTAAATTTTTAGATCCTAGTTTATTAGTAAAAAACTAGTGTAGGTACCTGCTAATCGAAAAAACTTTTTGACTAATAATATAAAAAAATATAATTTTAAAAACTACTACTACTATCTACTACTACTACTACTACTACTACTACTACTACTCCTCTACTCTACTACTACTGTGTCAAAATAATATAATTTTGACACAGTATTCTTAGAAAATAATGGCACATTTATTGATGTAAAAGACTCGAAGTTATTTCATAGTGAATCGAGATGAAAAGCAAACATTTTTATTAAAATCTGTGGCAAAACTATCTACATACATTGACTCTACCTTAAAATACTTATCTATGAAAGGAGTGATTTTTCCATCTAAGTAATAACCCTGTTCGGGGTGTTTTGATATACAATCAGATTTTGATTTGATTTGATACAATCAGTCAGTGCTTGTTTTTTACAAACCTAAACAAGAGATGGATATATTTTTATCTGATGAATAAATTTATCTGTAGATTGAAACTGTAAATCTAGCATGAATTAATTGAAACAATAATGTATTAATGCTATCATCGAACACGTTAAAGTTGCAAAATAATGTATTTGGGTAGGTAAATTCTTATTTAACAATCAAACAAATCTAACCTAACCATGCATCGTGTATTCGTATAGTAAAGCGTGGATGACATCATACTTGACTTCGCTCTTGCCCTTGTTTTGAGTTGGCAGAACTCTAGAAGGTCAACCTAATGCATAATTATTCATTGATACGAGTTAAACTAAACTGTATTAGTGCTAGAAACAGTTTAATAAGTAATAAAAGGCTGTAACAATAACAGTACATAATATATCAATTCGATTAATATGAGAGCACACCGATACCTAGCAGATTTAATGTCCACAAAACCCGTTATATCAGAATGTTTTTGTTTGATATTTTTTACAGTATCTAGATCTATTCAAAAACGTGTTTTTATTCACGGATGTTATACCGTAGCGCTACGTAAAGACAGAAATATTAAAAATAACTTGCGACTCACGCCGCTCAAGGTAAGGACGTAACCCAAATAATATATTATAGGTATTCTTAAACAAAATCAAGGCTTTGGATGATCGTATTTTGCAGACATATTACTATCTTGTATATTTTCTTTTCTAAAAATACGCAATTATTGAGCGCAATCGCATTTACTCTATGGACTAAAATTAATAATTATTATAAAAAAATAAAAAGAATATGTTTACCTTTGAAGAGTATACAAAAGTCACTTCCCACTGTTTCACTTTGCCACTTTACACTAGGAACACTGTTTACGTTTCCCGCGTGATTTCCCCCACAATGATGCGACGCGCGCAATGTTCGCCTGTCGAGGTTCGTCTGGCGTGGCGTGGGCGCTTGCTGTGCCACTGACTGACGCATCAACATGATGATCATAGCTAATCGGGTACTGTGCTATTTTCTTGATAACTCCTTCAGGGGTACCACAATACCTACACCAAAATAAGCATTTACACTCATCAACATCGTCCAGGAATATTCAACATTTTGTTGATGATTATTCTATACAAACTAGATATGGCGAGAATCTTCATTTTGTGTTGTTTATTAATAATAATAAAATACAACTGTTTGATATTATTTAATCATAAAAATTAATGTAGGAACGAAATCTTGAAAAAATCTGAAAATTTATTCGAAATGGTATATCCCTAGACGATGTTGATGTGTGTATACATATATAAATAATATAGCATTAATATAATAGGCTGGACTCTCAGCTCAGTTGGTAGAAGCTCTGCCTTCTGCGCCGTAGGTCGTAGGTTCGATCCCCAATTCCCCACCAAGAACAAATATTCGTGTGGTGAACGTAGATGTTTGTTCTGTCTGTGTGTTATATTGTAATCTAAGTATGTATTTACAAAAGAAAATGTACATAAGTATTATATCAGTTATCTGGTTCCCATACTACAAGTTCTGCTAAGTTTGGGGCTAGATAGTATTGTGTGAATTGTTCACAATATCTATCTACCTATAAATGGATACAGTTATGCATAAGGAGTCCAAGCGCCAAATTTCATTTTTTGATTTTTTCGCATTTTCGTAATCACTAGGGCATAATTAAGCCATAGAAAAAACACTCTTGCAGCCAGCTTCACTCTAAGTGGTATTTTTTGATACCCAGTCCAAGCGCCTTCTATATATAGCAAACTAAGTATTTTGAAATGCAATACAAGTCCAACAACCAATTTAAAACTAACAACCAAATTTTATGATGAAAAAGCACATTTCCATTATACATTACTAGTCCAAACGACGTAGTGTTACGCATCAGTAGTCTACGCGACAGTTGTTTGTAACTTCTGAACGTAATCTTTGTTTGGCTGGCAGAAGAACCCAAGTCATGTTTAAGGAAGCACATATTATACTAGTTTACCAAAGTCAAAAACTTAATTCTTTGGTCACCTTAATTGTTGCGGAGAACAGAATAAAAAAAATAAAGGCCAGAATACACGTAGGTATAATGATAAAGATAAAAATATTTTATTGTAAAACTGTGTATAAAACATCTTAAAAGTAATTATGTTCCAACAGCTTACCTATTTCGGGCGTACAATATAGCAAAAAAGTATAAAAATAGACCTGATGATCTCTCCTCGAAAAGCACCCTATATTTCTGAAACTGCAATTAATACTTTATACTCCACAAGACTACAAGAAAGTTATGGCAAGCTGCAGAACAAAGAATCACAAATACTGAAGAAAAGGAAAAAGCTATTGTCAACAGAAAAAAGATAACAGTGGGCGAGAAGGTCAATAATAATTGGTTAAGAATAAACCAGATAAAGGAAACCGAAAATCATCCATTGCCTCATTATGTCAAGGCAGGAGCAGTAGAAGAGGAAGAAAGCTTAGAAATTGATGTAAAGAAAAGAAAGGGTAGGAAAGGACAAAATGTTTCAGAGAAAAAACTAAAAGATTTAAAATCACTGTTTCATAATATCCCAAACGACGCTATAGTATTTGACAAAGATTTGATTTTTGATGACACGATTGAAGATGATAATATTGTTGTTGAAGGTGTTGATGGCCATTTAGGTTTTTGATCCGGAACTTAATGAAGAAGAGTAGATTTATATATTATTTACCTACTCCATTCTACATCCTACCCGATATGTTCTGGGTTTGGGGTTGGTGTTTACCAATAATATCATCAATCATTATTTTGTCTGTCTGAAAGCTGAAGATAATATCTGAGATAGTCCTTATCTTGTTTTAAATTATTATTGTTTATTAAATTATGATAATTATATTGTTTTATTTTCTGGACATACTATCAGTGCCATTTTAATAGTTTTTTATTTATTTTTATCAATCCTCTGTAACATCTAATATAAGATGCTGAGTAAATACGGAAATTCAAGGGGTTTTTATTAAACGATAGGAAAATAGTCCAGGAAACATTTTTATGTTATACTTATACTCATTTTGCAAAATGAGTACATCATATTAATTCGTTTCCACGTGCACTTAAAGCTAATCTTCCAGAATAAATAATTATTTTGTCTCTTGGACTCGTTTTGCAAAATGAGAACATCATATTTATTAGGAGTCCAAGTGCATTTTTAACGATATATTCCAAAATAAAACCTTTTTTTGTGTTTTTTTTTTGTAACATGTTAAATTACAAATATAAGCTTCGATGTACATAGATTTACTTTCTGACGATGCAAATGCAAATCTTCTACCAATAAAAACGCGTTTATGTAATTTCCCAAAAAACTGAAAATGGCGCTTGGACTCACTATGCATAACTGTATCCAAATATGCTATGAGCTGGTTTCTTACATTACCATTTCAATCCAGGTTGATATTTGTTTCGTTTTGGTCCCAGAAGCAAAGTGTGGGTAGACGTAAACACACCATCCAGTATTTACTTGGCCAGTGTACCACACATCAAGTGCTTATCTTATCACAAATGCAATACAATTAAACTTTGTAAACAATGTACTAAAAGAAAATTGTTTTTTTACTACCAAAGTGCGGAACAGAAGGATAAAATAGATAAAGGCACTGACATAATATATTTTGTGGACGATCGAGGAAGAGCTTACTATAGAAATGATCCTATGAAGTAAGGTCTTAAAAATCTTCAGATCAGTGGATAATAAAGGTCAAAGGGAAGCCCAATCAGCAAGGAGTTTAAAAGTCTAGGCATATTACGGTCGTAGGCATTAGATATTGATTGCACATTGGTTTTTCTGCTAGAGCGCTATCTCTTTCTGACCCACACTAGACGGCTTCATAGAGCGTATGAAGCCGAAATTAACCGAAGCGTATTTTATTATTTTATTTTTATAAAAAAACATTTTTTTGAATAACAGGTAATGAGTTTCAAAGCAAGAACGAGCAACAGTAGAAATTGATCTTAGTTAGGTTAGGTAACGTTAACGTTATTTTGTATGTTTTACTATATAAATACCCATATTTCTTGGCAACACGGGAACGGGACACGGGAGTAAGTTCAAGTACGAATTTTTCGGGTCATTTAATTAAAAGTAGAGTTTTGCATGGCCAGGGAAGAGGTGCATGCATGGCAAAGAGACATAACGAGCTTGACAGTGAAATATTACATTGAAGGTGTCAAATAATGCAAAACATGGCACATGACAGGTAAAAAAAATGCACAACGCAACAATGTGCAACAATAACATTCAAAACATTCACAATACACAATACCAGAGCAATAACCTAAAAAAATATCAAAACTGATAAAAACATAATGTAGAGCAAGAACCTTATGAATTTTAAGTTTTTCATTATATGTAAGTAATAAGCAAGATACAAAATGATCAACATACTATCCTACGTGGGTATGAACATGCACTCCGAAGTGTGTTTGTGGACGTTGCTTGGCTTGGTCCGCACCATCTTCGATGCAACTCTTTTCAAAGTGAACGCTAATCTAAAACAGGTGTGTATGTTCCCCGCTAGGTACTAAGAAGTTAAGAACACATTTTCATAGTAATTCCAGAAACAAACGGCCCCCCAAATAGATGGAACGTTAAAGGTAAAGGTTACAGGAAGCCGTTGAACCAACTAACTCTGGAAATTTATTAAGGAGGCCTATTAACGAAATTATCAGATCCTTTTTTATGCGCAGCGCAGCACTATTGTTAGGTACATATGACTGATATCTAAAACATGTTCATCTGACTGATATAAAACAGACTTACCATAAAAAGCTTAAAAAACTGCATGTTTTAACAATATGATAATATATTTAGGTTTGGAAATTCTAGTGACGAGTGATACAAGAAACATCTTCCCGAAATAGTCTAGCATGCTCTCGCAACCTTGTTACTTTACCTATAATGTATAAGTATGTAAAGAAGATCGGCAACCTTCGTTACGGCACATAGTTTTTAGCGCTCTGACAATAACGGGTAATAAACGAGTGCTCCCCTAATCATTTTGGTGTCGTAAATGTAACCAGTAAGTACGAGTTGTAACTCTTACGGACACTACCCATTTATTTCTTAATCAAGCTAGTCCTGGAGTCAGGTCTATGTCGAACCAACCATGCATGATATAGTTTATCAAACTCTTGTTGATATAAGAAAATTATCTCCTTTTTGATGGTTGTATTTTGATTGCAGGTATGGCAGATGTCGATGCCGGATGAACTATCCATGCCAGTCCAGCAAATGCTGCGGACGATGATCTCCGGGGTGATGCTGGTGCAATGTTTCACGGTCTACGTGTACCTGGCTTCGTACATTGTGCTGCTCTACCCGGTTTTTCTAGTATGTTTATACTAGTAGTTCGAGCACTAACTTGTAAAAAATGGCACCCTGCAGCAAACATTCGTCACTCCAATTAAAGATAGCCGACGACTAAAAGATATGATTTGGTTCCCTGCATAAATATATTGTATTTTTGCTAATTAAAAATACGTGAAATGCACGAGGTCCTGTAACGATGTGACTTTCCCAACCAAACAATTCTTCATTACGAAAATACCTCTACATAATATCCCAAATATACTCACCTAGCTTTAAGACGTTTCAAAGTGATTCTTGTATCGTATTTAATAAACGCTTATTGAATCTTGAATCTTGAATCTATTGTCTTTTCCAGGAAGAACGTCCAACGCTGGTCCTACCCTGGCTTCTACTAGCAGCTACGAGAAAACTCCTATGCGAACTGACAAGTTTAGCTTTGGGCCTTGGAACATGTGTTCTCTTGGGACCTGCTAGGCCTCCTTGCATCAAGTTTGTCATAGTGAAGCTAGTATCAATCATGCCAGCGTTTTACATGTGGATGCTTATATTTGAGTTAGTTTGAATTTACTGCTTATGGCAGGCTTTGCAACTGAGGTCTGATAAAAATGTTTTAGTCTTTGTTTCTGACAAGTTCATAGTGGAGAGGAGATGGTAATATTTTTATCTCACGGATATCACGAATTTTAGATGGTAAAATCCGATTATTATATTCTTCTTCAACTCATCCCCATCACCCACTTCCAGACTTGAAAGTTCAAGTTGTTCAGTCTGGAAGTAGGTGCAAGTGTGAACTGAGTTATTTATTCACTTTCTAGGCTTTATTGAGTGGGTTGGTAAGACTGTATTTTTTAAATTTAGGCAGAATAAGAAGGCTTATTGTTATTTTATTTTTTTAAACATTATTATCATTTGCAGGTATTATCATGTGCTCAAAGTAACTACTGCATTCAAAACATTTACTGCAGTTCTACCACCTAATGAGCACGACTATGGACTTGAGTTAGCCATTCGGAGACGGCGGACCAAGTCCTTACTGGGAGAGGATCAACTACGAACTAAAATTGTCGCTGGCTTGTAAGTATCCTTCTGATACTACTCCTTAAATTAGACAGTGAGTAGAATTCACAGCGCACTGGGCGGAACTTTAATGAGTTACGAGTATAACTAATACGCGATCCATAGTAAATTATTGAAAATATATTTTATGTGTGATAGAGAACGTTTTTTCAAACAGATACGGAGAAAGACCTTCTGTCAACGGTGACCTTCTGACAAAATCACACCCCAACATAGTTTTATCATCACGTCTCAGCAGCTCACCTCAAGCTAGTATTGAACAAATCAAAACGAACGCTGATTTGATGACTCCGATGTCAGTCATATCAAACCGGATATCCGAGTCCGGCTCGTATGAAGACTGGTATGGGAGTGATGTGGTGATGCCTAGAGACGCAGACCGTATTCTTGAACAATTCGTTTTGATGATGCTACGAATAGGTTCCTATTTGCAAAAAGAAGGCACTTCTCTCGGCTTTGAAATGTTTACAAGAAAGTCATCTCATACAGTACTGCGACCCGACAGCCACAACTGTACAACAATGCCTTCCGATGATACTGATACACCTCCCTTTGTGGGAAGTAGTAAAGAAAATACTGCTTCGTACGTCCGAGAATATCCACAAATATTTATGAAAAGGAATTCAGATCTTCCGAAATCATCGGAAAGTAAAATTGCAGCGGTCAAAACTGTTCACTGTCGGGTTGAAAATGACGAGAATGGCAATGTAATAAGAAGCCGAAAACGTACTGTTAATATCTCACCAAATGAAAAGTTCTATGTAAAAGATATTGAGAAAAATATTAACAAAAGAGTTATGTCTGGTAATCAACATGAACAGCAAAGTATATCTACAGAAACAAACAACCAACCAAACCCATTGAACTTATTAAAATCTAGAGAAATAAACACAGATTGCAATTTATCTCGAATAAACTCTCATCATAAGCTAGACCTTGATAACATATTATCATCAAGTGATAGCTTAAAATCCATAGTTGAAAATTTTAATCGTATTACTGAAAACAAAAAAATAAACGAGGAAAATGATAATGGAACAGCAAGTGCCAATCGAAACAAAGAAAAAAATATCTGAATTTATAACATAGTGTATAATGGCGTAAAAATAAATAATGCCACATTAAAAACATTAATAAGAATAAGTTTATTAATAAAATCGCAAATATTTCTGATAATCATGAGGATCACACACGGTGTTTTGTACAGCACTTTGAGGGTCTAAATACATGATACGATAGTTAAATTCACTAGGATTAATCAAGTTGAACTGATACATTGGTAGCCTGTTTGTTATAGCCCACACAATTTGAGGTACTTCGTGATCTATTCGCAGGTCATTGGGGAATACCATAGTTTGACTATTCTGTGCGACGACAGCTAAATTAATGTTGGCATAAGGTTTGCGCGTGTTCCAACACCCGATACTGTCGCGAGAAATAAGGTTAAAGAACATAACACCGTTGCGGTCGACCGCTGCAGCCGAGACCTGTCCGTCAGAGCCACGACTCTCGCCGAGAAGCTTGAATTCACTCACAGAGCTGTTCACGCGCAAAGGATCGCGAATAACTGAAGTCTTGACCACAAACTCCAGAGAACTAGACATCGAATGGTAATAAAGCAAACGATCGCCATTGTGTAACTTGCCTAAAGACAGACCAAACAACCCATCCGACCATTGGTAGTTTAATCCGTGTAGTGTGTAGTTAGAAAGTAGAGGTTCAGGGTAGAAGCTGTAGTGGCTGTATCTCCAGAATTTTGCGTCTTCATCTCTGTACACAATGAGACCGAACCGCCAGGCATCAGCAATATAAACGTGTACATCTCTACAGCGTCCATCTCTAGAATCGACGACCAGATTCGTAATGAGGGAGTTTTGGAGCACGAATTCGCTCGGTATGGGGTACCGTGCGAGAACTGTGTCTGTGTTCAGATTGATAGCGAAAAGTGTTGGAGGACACAGTTGACGTGACGTCTCGAACGTTTCTACTTGTCCGGAGTCTAGAACCCACATCGTGCCACAATGATCCACACTCATTCTGTAGATTGACGTGAAACCAGTGCAGTTTTCTGCGGACAAGAAGTTATTTAATTAGTAATTCCAAAGCGTTTCCGTAAATTATCAATACTTTTCAGTTGCCAAGCTTACCCACCTGCATTATGCCAGTCCCAACTAGGAAACGGTTTGAGTGGAGGTGATTCAGATTGTGCTACAATAGGCAGCGACGATAGAGTGGCTGGTACTCCCCGCTTCCATCGCGGGGTGCTGACAAACACACGGTCTTTCCAACGCTCTATGCCCAAAGTTATCACGTTTTCTGGGATGAAATTCCTGTAAATATGTATTGCAATATTTTGTAAAATATGCAAAGAGAATTTCAACAAGGAGCAAGCTTAAAATAAGACGCCAAGTATGTTATTTTTCGTTTGTAAACTCACCCATTTGTGATAGCGTTTTGTCTTTCACCTTCGGTGGTGTAGTCGAAATCAATTTGCTTCCATCGATACAGGGTGCCTATCGACTTATTGATGGCAAATCGTTTCTGAGCGTCACACATGAAGCTTATTGCCACGCTCAGCCATATCACGCTTTTCTAAAAAAACAACAAATTACGATACAACCGGACATTCAAAAGAAATATTACTTTAATCATAAAATATTTGCACATGCATGTATACAATCGTGTTTTTGCTTATTAGTTGGTATACGTGTTTGTGCCTTTGTGACTTTGCTTTCGTATAATTGAATGCATGAACACTGGCTACACTATGGCAATGATTAATTAGCTCAAAAATGACATTGAGAGGAACATGGAAGGTCGTCAGCTTCATGCAAAATACCGGTTTGTGAATAAAACATTTGTCCTTAAAAACACTATTGAATCTTATGTATCTATATGCTAAGCCTCTCTAAACGTTTTGTTTACCTCAACTAATTTATCTATGAATTATTAGCTCAGTAGAAACAAGCGTGCCATGACAGAGCTGAATATATATTCAGCTCTGTCATGGCTCAAAAACAAAACTTATAAAGAAAATTAAACAACAGAAAGAGAAGAACATCGAATAAAGGTGCGTCTACAAAATAAATCTTAAGAGAAAAAAACATAGAACATACAGAAACACAGAAATAAAAACCACATAATCCTAGTTCTAATGTTAAAATGGGTGCCAAAAATGGTCCACACTCAATTAAATGCTGCTTCGCCTCTAATGGGACGAGGCAGTGCTGGAATATGTATGATGGGTAGAGATGGGCCAAAGAAAACATGGATGCACTGTGTGAAAGATGACGTAGATAATAAAGGGGTGAATACAGAGATGACGGCTGACAGAGGAGATAAGAACAGGAGAACATGTTGTGTTGCTACACTTAAAGTGGGGTAAGGGCTGGAAAATGATGAATGTAGGCATACCCCTATAATTAAAACCAAGAAGAACAAAATTTAGTAATTCACCTTTTACCACTGTTATATCAATTAACAAGTACTTCCGAGGTAAGAATAAAAATGTTGTCGTTCTTCTAATTTGTTTGAGTGTTGCACTTTGAAAAAAAAACATACTAGCACACTTGAACCATCCACTGTTTGACACAACATTTATACACACCCTGTATAATGCCATAGTATCATTACTGGCTGGTAAATTGACGCTGGCAATATTAAAGATAATCTCTGTCTGTACTTAGTTGCCTATTGCGTTACTATTCGAGTAAAAGTAAAACTGTTTATGAAGGTTTACGAAGTAAAACCAGACTAGTAAATATTACATAGTATGTATAAATTAAAATATTGGTCTTTCATAATTATTCACGTAATTGTTATGTAAATTGAAAGGTACAGATAGCAACGGTTACAGTCAGCGAAATAAGTTGATGATTGTGTTTACGTATTTATTTAGCAAAAGTTAGGTGGATTAAAGCCATGATTGGATACATAATTTATTTAGCTGAATGTCCTCATCTACTGCGACAAGCAAACTGTGTCAAACGATGAAAATGTCAATGCTCAATCTACCCCCATCCACCGACTCCCTGAGACCTTGACAATATCATCGGTCCATGGATCAGCGTGAACGTCTTACGTTTACTATAAGCTTCTTCTTCTTCCTGCCCTTATCCCACTTTATGTGGGGTCGGCACAACATGTATTCCTCCTCCATTCCCCTCTGTCAGCCGTCATCTCTACATGCACTCTTCTCTTATCCATTTCATCTTTCACGTCTACTATAAGCTATAAGCATAGAAGAAATAATAGTAGCACAAACTCAACTCAATTTGGCTAGAAATACTTTTTGTCTTGACTTTTGAGAATGAGCGGACACACCTACAATTTGAATATCTATCGGTAAATTATTTTTAGAACAAGAATGTTACATACCAGTGCCATATTTACTATAAATCACAAGCACATTAACACGTCCATTCGGCTAGTAACTTTAAACCAATATGCAACAAGCAAAGGCTTATTATATGATTATTTGTTACATAAAACAGTTTTGAACGCCCAACTCGACGTTTTCACATACTAAATGGGATTAATAATATACAGCATAATCAACTGGAAACTCAACTAGTTCTTAGGGTTGGTAAATGTACACTAAAGAAGGTTGGCACGATTGTATTCGTAGTACAAAATGTGGAATTTGCTGTACGTGAAACAAGTTATTCACAGGGCCGTTCTGCAAGGACAGTGGACAGTGGCGTATATTGACATCGCACAGTTAACAGTTTCAATTTCTTTTTTAGAATTGGCTGGCACAGAAAATACATAATTAAAAAAAATACCAAAAAGGCTTGGCGGTCTTAGCCATTATGGGATTCGCAGCAGGACATCGAGCGAATGTGAACGCATAGCTTATTTCTCTACAACAACGCCATCTAGGATTCAATTTAGAAACATTAATTTTTGAGATTGTACTGTCGGGTGAGCAGAGTTATGTAAAAATGAAAATATCAATTTTAAATTTTAAGTTAGTTATTTACTCAGAAACAAAAAGTTTTAGCTATTTCATAATTCACTAACAAACAAAAACTTCTACTATAGACTAGTTAGGTTAAGCATAGCAAAAAACGTGAAGTAAACTTGCTATGGTTTTTTTAAAGGTGTTTAATTTCGTATGTCTATTTCACGTAAACGATACATTTATTTGTTTCATATATCACAAAAATAACCTATTATTATGGCAGCCAACCTCGTTGGATTATAGTTGTTTCAGGGGGTTCTTTAATATCAGGGTCACAAACTGTACCTCGGACAGCTTCCTCTGTATCCGCATACAAAATGCGATAGTTATAATCATCCGGGTCTAGAGGGCCTGCCTGGAACATCGGCAGTCTATTCGATATCACCCACACACTTTGTTGAACTTCCTGGTCCACTTTCAAATCGTTTGGGAAAATTAGAGTTTCCTTGTTCAAAGCAACCACTCCCAAAGTCTGTTTCTTGTATAATTTTCTTGTATCCCAGCATCCAACGCTGTCTTGCATGACTAGTCCAAAGAACATCACTCCGCGCCTATCCGTAGCACCAGCAGACGCCTGGCCGGTGAGTCCTCTGCTCTCTCCCAGTAGATTAAACTCTGAAGAGCTATCGTTCACTCGTGAAGGCTGTTGGAGAATAGACGTTTTCACGAAAAATTCTCTATAGCTAGCCAGTGAGTTGAAAAATAAAATCCTGTCTTGAAACTGGCCGAGTGGAGACAGAGCCAAACCAAAAACGCCATCTGGCCATTGGAAGTTCAGTCCATGTAATGTGAAGTTTGCGGCCAGCGGGTCCGGGTAAAATAGTGGATTAGAAAATCTCCAAAAACTCGCATCTTTTTGTCTGAAGACAAGTAATCCAAATCGCCAAGTGTCAGTGATGTATACGTGTAGATCTGAACAGTCTTCAGTTCGGGTATCCACTATAATGTTTGCGAATAAGGAATCTTGCAGAACGTATTTTTTAGGTATTTGGTACCTAGCAATCAGCTTATCGGTGTGAAGATCAAATAATACGATACTCGGAGGGCATACTTGTTTTGGGTTATCTTGTGAATCAATCTGTCCGGAGTCCAGAACCCATAGTCTACCACATGAGTCTGCGTTTATTCGAAAGACTGAAGTTAGACCGGAGCAATTGTTGTTTTCATCTGAAATAGAAAAGATGGCATATTTTGTTTTATTCCAAACAATGTCGTTTAAAATGTCTCCAGTGGTTTGCAATAAGGTGTAATGCTTACTAAAAGCTCTATGGAAGTTCCAATCCGGGTACGGTTTCAGTGGTGGCGACGCCAAGCCCCCGGATCTTGGTAGTGTCGCGAGCGTGGCTGGCACCCCTCTTCGCCAACTTGGCAGAGTCACCCACACGCGCGAACCCCATACTTCTAGCCCGAGCGGCAGCACATTTTCCGGTATAAATTTTCTGCAAAAAAATGCAAATAAATTCTTAAAGCTTTGCATCACAAAGATATCGAGATAATGGATCAATCAATCATGAAATTAAAAGTTAAATGTATTGAACAGGGGTAAATATGTAATGTTATGTTTTGAATCATGATTATAACTATTGAGCCTCGTTTTGCAAAGCTAGAAGGTAAAGTCAGTGTTTTTTCTTATATAATTCTTTGATCCGTACTTGGTGAGCGGACTATATAGTTTCCGCAAGTAGGCCGCTGGCGGGCCTACTTCCTCTTTGAGTAACGGTTTCGAACTTTTTAAGTTCGTCCGGTGGTTTTCCTTCACTGTTTGAGAGTACTGGCATAGTGCACATACATTTTCGGGCAGAAAAATTCTTTAGTGCACGACTGGATTTGAACAGACGAATTCTTGGATCGGAAGGAATGGTCGCTACCACTAGACCACCATTGCTATTTTTATTTAATACAATGCTTACCCGGTAGCTATGGCAAAGCTGCGATGCCGCGATGAAGGGAAATCGAAGTCTACGTGTTTCCACTTGTACAGCGTGTTGAAGGGTGGCGTGTCGGTATCAGCTGGCACTGACTGCGGCTGAGCGACGCCCAGCATGGCCAGCCATAGTGTCACGCTGGCTGCTTTCCGACGATCTGAAACAAAACAACATGGTATGGCTTTAGGTATGAAGCAAAATTGCTATCTTAGGCGAACCTTGTCAAAGTTAAAGATGTGTCTTTAATCAGTAGTAACTCAAGGATCACTTTAAAACGTCCTATAGCTAGGTGAGTCTAGGTGCCAGTTCCACGCGACCAAGCCTAGAATAGAGTTTGGGAGAGAACTTGGGGAGGTAACCTTGAAAAGTTATTGTAAGATTGATAAATTAACAACTAGGTATTTGTACACCATCAAACTTTGGCAATGTTCCTCTTAGTGCGTATTGTTTAAGTGAAACTCAAACTAATTCGGCGAGTGATTGTTAATTATCAGGTGTTCACTGTTTGTTCACGCTTCCAAAGGTCATGAACTGAAACTTTTTTGGCGTTCTATTTACTAAACGCCATGGCTTTGTTTTCTCTGCTTTTAACGACACTATCTTTAGAATGGATTAACGTTGACGTGAGTAAATATTTTTTTTAAATGATGTAAAAAAAATGATAAAATCGTAACTTTTGTTATGTCAAAGATTTTTATAATGTCCCAAAAGTTAAGAGCCGAGCGGGATTTGAACCCGCGACCTTCCCCTATCCCCGCTATTCCCGCTCGGCTCTTAACTTTTGGGACATTATAAAAATCTTTGTGATTTCCTTAAGTGTAGTAAACACTATAAAATCAATAAACAATTTTGTTATGTCGTTTCAAAAACAATTTTATTTCTTTAATTTGATGGTTTAGAAAGGCAGTGGACTATGTTCTATGAAGGACAACAATACGCATATAAATAACAATTAATGATTTCACTTACACATCATGATCGCAAATAATTTCAAACTTTATAACTAATTATATGATTATCACTTGAGTGAACCTCGAGAGAACTAAATTGGGTTTATGAAATCGAGTGTCGATGCGCGCGGACTGGGTGTGGAATAACATAAACTTGGACGACATAACGTAAACTATAAGAACAATGGACGAGTGTATAAAAACATTGCTTTCGTCGAAAATATATTTGATGATGACTAATTAGTAACAAGCTGTGCTTTTATTAACAGACATAATATCTGATGGCTATAAACTAATAAAATATAAATAATAAAAAAATGGTTTCGAAGCCCACCTAATTCGAATTGAGAAAGCTGTACTTTCAAAGTTTATGGTTTACAGTAGTCAGCCTCAACCTTATGGCATTCCCATTACCGGGAGCATTCACCTTAGTGTCACGGTTCAGTGGTACTATTCCTGCAGCACAAATCGTTTAGGCGATCGCTGAATCCACTGTGAGTCTCAGATTTGGCCTATGCCAATTTAAAAATAGAACATGGATTCATAGATCACCCTAACGAACCTATTGTGTAGCAGAATTAGACCCGCAATTCGAGAATTACTCTAGTGGGTGAAGATTACCGAGCAGTACCTACATACCCTGTAATGATACGATTTGTAGTAAGTTTTCTTCGTTTGACATTGTAAAAACAACTAATTCGACTGCAAACGAATGCTCAAATCGAATATAGATTAAAACTTTACACACGAAAGTATTGTATTTATGAAATGTTCAATGTCGGATTTCAGATGGTTACTACGTAATACACAGGCGAGTGCTACGGTGAGGAACTTATACCTTTACGTGTATGTTAGATGGAATCCCGTGCGACTTCGTTCGCGTTCTTTAAGTTTTCTCAAAACAAATTTCAACCCCACTGCACTCCCTTTTAGGTTTGAGTTTCCGGAACCCTTTTCTTAGTGCATCCATACACCACACTAGGTCCACCCTCCAAATTTCATACTCTTACGACCATTACTTTAGGCTTTGCGTTGATTGTCAGTCAGTCAGTAACGTTAGTTTTGTATATTTAGATTATTATTATGTATTCTGTGATTTATGTGCTATTACCGCACCGATAGGGTATTATTATGTTCTTTACGGACACTGCCCACGATGTAGGTATCTAATAATCAGCGCAGTCAGTTATGCAAATCAATTTAATTTCGTTCATGCATTTTTGTAGCGGTCGTTGACCATATCTTCTTTTTATAACGCTTTTATTAGCTTCACCTGTATGTATGTATGTATGTATGTATGTATGTAACCGACCCCTTTGAGCTCGATTTTGTCCTACTTTGAACGATCAGATTTGATTCAAATTTTGCACACCTGTCAAAGGTCGATGACAATGCAATAATATGAAAAAAAAAATAAAAAAAAATGAAAAGAAATAAAAAAAAATAAAAAAAAACCTACTTTGAACGATCAGATTTGATTCAAACTTTGCACACCTGTCAAAGGTCGATGACAATGCAATAATATGAAAAAAAAATAAAAAAAAATGAAAAGAAATATTTTTTTTAAAAAAAAAACCTACTTTGAACTATCAGATTTGATTCAAACTTTGCACACCTGTCAAAGGTCGATGACAATGCAATAATATGAAAAAAAAATAAATAAAAAAAAAAAAAACTAAAAAGTAAAAAATAAATTATAGTTTAAAAAACTAAAAAAAACGCTTTTATAACTAGTTGAACTAAAAAGTTAAAAATAAAACTGTAATAATCAATTGAAAATTTATATTATTGTACAAAAATTGATTATTACAGTTTTATTTTTAACTTTTTAGTTCAACTAGTTATAAAAGCGTTTTTTTTAGTTTTTTAAACTATAATTTATTTTGTAGGTAAACTAAATCAATTATTGCACCTAAGCGGTATCGGTTTTGGCATGGTAACATTTGGAAAATGTATTGTAAAACGTCTTCCAACTTCGTTGTTCAGGAAAGATTGATAGGCTTTTGCAGCTCAACAAACTCAACATAATAGCAGATTTGGCTATTGATCCTCAAATGTGCTGTAAACTTTTTTGATTACTATTGTTTTTTTTAACCGAATTCAAATAATAAAGGAGGTTCTACGTTCAGTTTTATTTTTTTTCTAATGTTTTGTGTATAAAAGGATCCACATTGGTCCCAAAGACATTTAATCAAAATCGGTTCAGGAGTTTAGCCGTGAAGTCGGTTTCTCAAGTTTTTTTAACTTATATTACATATTACTTAGGCACAAGACTGCAAATATAAAAATGCTACGAGTATGTCGTATTGCCAAATCGACGACGCGTGCGATACGTGCTTACCATAGTAAGTAACTTTTAGTTTTGTGTATTTAACAACGCGTTTTCAATCTCTCTGTTTTAATACTTATTTACCTTAGATATAATTATAGCTATTTATAAACGTACATAATTATTATACTCGTAGTTTGCCTTAAGGCGCACTTTATGCCCAATTTAGTTTTCTCGCACCTAGTAATAACGCATGTCTATTTTGATCTAATTACCGATTAAACAGTTGTGAAGCTGATTGATTGACTTAAATTTACAAGTCTGATAGAGGCATTAATTTTCTTTTATAAGTAAGAGCGCACTATGTAAGAAGTTCTCGAAATTATCATAAAAGATCTTTCTAAAAAAACGTACAATAAAACTAAAACATAAACAAAACAGCATCAGTACTTTAATCTAATCCCTAGGCATTCTTGCAGACCTCATAATTATCAAGTACCAATTGTTTATTATTAATTATGATTAAGCCTTTATTTATTGAACTAAAATTAACATACTTATTACATGATATATTCTTATACTACTTAGTTTAATGCACATCAGTTTCAATTTCAGTACCTACGTCCATCCGACGCAAAGGCATTCTCCAGCTGTTTCCTTCTCTCCATGTCCTTTGCGAGTCTAGTCCATAGTGGGGTAGTACCAATTGATATAGTAAAATAAATATTTCAGATTTCTGATTATTGAGGACTATTTGTCAAAAAGTTTGTATAGAAAAAAACACCTTGCGGACAAGGCACGGAGTAAGTGTGAGCAATTAAATGATAGGACATCTTGTTATTTGCAGCTTGTGATAGAATGACATTCGCCAGTTTAGCACCGTACAATCGAGCACTTTCACCGAAGCCTAGTCCGATTGCTTAAGAGGCAGATATGTGGTAAAACCTAACTGGTCTTTACGATTTAGGAACACGCCACCTCCATCTGGAAAATTTAAGATACGTTCTGAGATATCAAAAAACAGCGCACGCGCCAGTCGCTGGTGCAGAATTCCATAACATTTAATCGGAGTGTTTAGTTGCCCAATAGTATAGGTACGGAGAGGTAGAGCAGACAAAGACAGATTGGGTACAGATTTTAATATCCAAGTAGGATACCAAATATCAACAACATTATAAAAACAAAATCAAGCAACAGGACACATCCCTAGAGTGGGAAGAAGAAGGAGAAGGAAAATGGCGTCGTTATGCGTAGTTGTATTGTTTGCCGTGTATTAAAGTAAAACAGAGTTGTAGCTGTAACCAATGAAGAGTTTTCGCCCTATCAATACTTAAATTTCGGTAGCCTTTACTTTTCGTGGCCAAAACTAGCTTGGTCAGTCTATGGTTTACAAAGTTCTGTATGCCTAATATAATCTAATGCCTAATATAATCTAATGTCTACCAGTAATCTTAATGTTCATCCGTAATTGTGCCTTACAACCGGTATGCTAAATATTTCCCTATACTGAGAACTTTCGATTGCAACGGCTCTTTAATGAGTTCCCTTCTCTCCAGCATCTTGAGTATCAATGTGCTAAATTATCTCGATGTTATCTAAGATTTACGCTTAGTCTAACGTAAGTATTAGTAGTGAAAGGCTCAAAAGGATCTTCATCAGTAAAGCTCTTTACATAAGAAGCAAAGCGAGTTATTCACGATATTTAGCCAAGTTGCCTGTTAATAATTAATTAATACAGGCGTGACTGCGGAATTCCATTGCTAAACATAGAACTAGAACAAATATTTAGTACTAATTGAGTTGGGGGAATAAGAACTGCACTGACGTCCCGCGATGGGGTGTATTGTGCATTGTCTCCCTGCCAAACCTTACCCCAGCCAGCCCAACTAGTAGGACTTTGGGTTGGTGACAGCAATATTATATTTAGTACTAATTCGCTAATCTAATCTATGTAAGTAAACTTTGTGCAATCTACATAAAGTACTAAGTAAATATTCATACAAATCTACATAAAGTTAACTTACATAGATTAGATTAGCGGATTAGTACTAAATATTTTATCTAGTTTTATGTTTAAGTTGTCTGTCTTTCTACAGTCACTATAAGTTGGACTATCTAAGTTGTCTTGAATAAAAAACTATATTATTATATCAGCTATCTGCGGTTACCATTGTATGAACTCTGCTTAGTTCGGGGCTTAGTGTTGCGTGGATTGTCCACAATATTTTATTTATTTACTGAACCTGAGCAGTTTTCATTTTTTATTAACTCTTTTTTAGTCTTTCGTAGCGCTAACGACTGTAGTACCTACACTTTTTACAGTCGTTAGCGACAAAAGACAACTTGGCAACTTGGCTAAAGTCCCCTGTTCAACATTCCGCAATGTTGAGGAATATTATTATATATAGCAATCCGCAGATTCTCCGTGCTAATTAATTAGTTGAAGTTGCAAATATGAACCAAAATTATAGGTAGTTAATTTCTAAATGGTCTGAAATTAAACAAAACCAAACTAAAAAAATAACAATAGGTAGGTAAGGTACTCAAACTCAGTCAGGGAAATTATGTACCTAGATGTGCTTTATCTGTCTGAGGTGTTGTATAAAAAAATATCATGAGTATTATATCAGCTATCTGGTTCCCTTCGTACAAGCTCTGCTTAGTTTGGGACTATGTGTTGTTTGGAATGTCTACTTTTATCTAAGTGTTTAGAATATCAATAAAATTATATAAGTTATGTAAAGACATGTGGTATTTATAAACAGCATGATTATCAAGCAAATTTCTGGAGTACCAAACTAATAACAAGTTGGAGTTGGAACAAACAAGTTAGAGAAAGCTTTTATAACAGAAGTAATTGACTATTTACTTATTACATCATATTGATAATCACAAATTCGCAATAGATATTTCTTCCTTACGTTATCTGGCCATACGGACATTGATTTATGGATGGATAATCTGAGTCGTGAATCGTGACGTGATACATTGTGAAAGCTAACTAAGGACCCGTGTAGTAAATGGATTAACCGAACTATATATTTCTAACTAGTAGATCCGCCCGGGTTTTACTGGGTCCTATGACAACAAGTCTAAAAATGAAAAAAAGGTTTCGGTAATAGTCGATGTTGTTTTTAGAAAGAAAGGAGAAGAGATAAAAACGTTTGTTTATAGATCACAACAAATTAAGAACATTTTGAGTTCTAAGAAAAGTAACTAAAACAGAAAATAAAAATAAAGGTAACCAATATAATTCAGAGTTAGTCTCCCATGTGCCAGGCGCGACAAACAAACAAGTTTTTGAAGGTTTATGGGAAAATATGCATTATGTTACTTATTTTATAAAGGAAAAGTCCACTCACTCATCACAAAATCTCCAAAAAATCCAAAATATCTATTTATAATTTTCTACTTTTTGTACAAAAATTTCGCTCAACCATTTTTTTTTAAATTGATAGAGGTCGATTCTATTAGTCCGCTATTGATTTAATGTAGCCAATATACGTCCACAAAATGCAAGCTATCCTTGTGCTTAATTTTATCTTGATCGGTTCAGTGGTTTAACCGTGAAAACGCAACAAACAAACAGACCACTTTCTTATTTAGATTGTTAGGTTAGGTGTGCCAACTACCAATCTAAGCTTCTATTCATCGATGTTAGTATTTCGCTGTGTGAGTATTCTGAGTAAATACACGTCATAGGGTACCGTTTGTAAATGTGTCCTTTGGTTTAAATAGCTCTAGAGAATATATTAAAATTTTTTGATGATGATAATGAGATGGCTCAAAATCGTTATCCCTGAAAATGTATAGTGGAGGCTGCAGATGAAGAGGCGATCTACTTAGTAGTGGATTTCTCCAAACTTTTGATGGATATTAAATTAGCACTTTTTAAATTAACGCGATCGTTATGCATAGTTATATGGAAGAAACGGGTAATAATCGTGATTACCTTTATTATTTCCCGACGTTTCGACCGTGTTACAACAGCTGTTGGTCGGTGGTCGCGGGCAGACAATAATAAAGGTAATCGCGATAAATACCCGTTGTAAAATTGTCTTGAAAATTATTTCTAACAAAGTTAGAACCAGTCGCTTAGAAAAAATAATAGAAAATACATAAGATTATTTTCTAAGATTTATAAAAAGAAGATATCCATTGATGGGAAGGCTCAAAAACTTAGAATTGAACTTACTGCACTTGAACTTCTCTGGCAAAAATAGGCTTCTACTTCTGCCTCATAAAAAGTGTCGCGTTCGTAATGAAAGCTTAATCTTTGCTTCAGTAAACTTATATAAGATAGATAAGACACTAATACTCATAGGTTAAGGAACCAATTCAGTTACGTTCTTATTACGCTTTTACTTGCCATTATAATTTAATCTATCTGTTAAATCTGTGTGGCTATTAAAATATAATTGCTGAAGTTTCCTACTAGAGAGCCTAATTAGTGGCTTAATAATTATTGTAACAAATATTAGTTGACGTAGTATATCATAACTTATACATTTCTTATATTAGTAAAAAGAGCAGATATAAATTTTAAGAAAATCTGTGGTTAAGCTAACTACTGCAAAACATAGGTATGTGCCCAGTGTGACATTTGGAACTCTCCTCTGACTACACCCCATAGACATAATTAGTCTTGACTATAAGATATAAGGGGATAATATTGACACTTTGTATTAAGAAATTTACTTATATTACAAGTACAATGTGCTTTTTAACCGACTTCCAATCAAAAAGGAGGAGGTTCTCAATTCGGTTGTTTTTTTTTTTTTTTTTTATGTTTGTAACTGCATAACTTCGTCATTTGTGAGCCGATTTGAAAAAATATTTTTTTAATCTGAAAGGTACTGCTTCCAGATTGGTCCCATTTTAATTTTATTAAAATCGGTGTTACCATTTTTTTTTAAATATTTTTTTTTAATGTTTGTAACTGCATGCCTTCGTCATTTATGAACCGATTTAGAAAATTATTTTTTTATTTGGAAGGTTATTCTTACATCGAGATTGTCCCAAACAAATTTGATTAAAATCGGTTTAGCCGTTTGACAATGAAGTCGGTTTCTCAAGTTTTTTAAATTTATAATTATAGAATATGGAACCGATTTAGTTACGTTATTACGCTATAACTTACCATTAAAGTTTAATTTCTCCGGCACATCTCTGTAATTATTAAAATGTAATTGCTCTCGATCATTCTCCGTCCGATAATCATTATTATAATCTCTTTTGTTTCCGTATGCTTCCGGAACACTGGGGCTTTGATCCAAATTATTCCATTTATTTGTATTGCTGTACTTGCTGGTGATGTCGGCGAAGATCATTGATGGCGCCGACCACTGTATGAACCACTGATGCGACACTGCCATGGTTGCATAACTTATTTCACGTTAACTAGAGTTTTTTGTCACTGGTGGGAAAGAGAGGTAATGAAAACGTTTTGGAAACAATTGTCCGCATTGCAGAAAATGCGTTAGCGCAAGTTGGACTCTAGAATTAGTCTGCGCATACCCGCGCGTAGATAATATGAAGCTGCCCTTTCTATATGGAGCTCTGCCCCTCTTATACGTTAACTTCTTTTCACACTGAAAGGTTAAGCTTTTGCACGTAAGATGATATTAATCTCTAGCTTAATTAAACTAGGTAATTATTGCAACACTAAAGTATCCGCCTTGTCTAGACTCTTGAATGCTAATTTTAAAACGTAGATGACACAGTAATTCAATCTAGGTAAGTACATATAATCTTCTTGACTTATTCAATCGGTTAAGCACCATTGAGATTCTTAAAAATAGTAATCTTGAGCATCATCATCATTTTTATGGGTTTACATTTATGTAATGTATGTGTGACTAGCTAAAATATTAACCTAAATTTTTCACCCAATCACGACCAACCAAATCGTTATTGTACAATTTTATAGCTCCTATGAGTTAGTTTTCTCTACAGTTTTCTAGTTCAATTCAAAATGCATGCACAGTATATCGTGCTGCTCTCAGCCTTAAGCGGTATTTCAGCTATTTATCCGTACTTTGATACGCAAGACTTTATTTATAATGTGCCAAAAGTGTTTAGGATTTCAATCACCCTTGATAAATTGTTGGAGTACTATGAGAAAAAACCTTCCAAGGATCCAGAATGGTATATTGCGCTGGGCACGGCTAGAGGTACCGATTTTAGGTCTTTCGTAGAATTCGTAGAGACGATAATTTCAAATTTGAAAAGCATAAAACGCCTCCTACACTTGCTTCCTATTATGCTGGCTGAAGATATTGTAAAGAATGATCCGCGAATCCACGGTCTATACCCTGGAAACGTATGGGGAGGTCTTTACCCAGTGGACTTCTTCAGGCAGATGGAGATTGTTATTGTTTCTAAAATTTCAAGATCCCTTTTTTCTTGTTCGCAGGGCAACTAGAATACACGATAAATGAACTGGACAAGTCTGTTCCCGCCAAATTAAAAGAAAACCTGCAGAACCTTACGAGGCGGATGGACCGCATTAGTAATAACACGGACTTCACTAGTCTGGTCTTCAGAACCAAGGACTATGAATATGGTAATGGTTAAACGACGTTTATATGATCAAACTATCTGAAAGTATTTTGCTAATTTGTAATGAATATGTAATATGAAACCACAAGGTCACACCTGCAGTTTCGTGAGCATCTCGGCACCTACAAACTTTACAATTCACGTGATTAGTAAATAAATATTGTGAACAATCCACACAATACTATCTAGCCCCAATATAAGCAAAGCTTGCATGTGCGATGGGAACTAGATAGCTGATTTATTACATCGTATTTTTTGTAAATACATACTTATAATGCAATATAACACCCAAACAGAGAACAAACACCGCTCAAATATTTGTTCTCGGTAGGGATCGAACCCACGGCCTACGGCGCATAAGACAGAGCTACTACCAACTGAGCTGAGAGGCCAGTCAAAACCATTAGCCGATTAGTAAATTAAACATTCCCTGAACAACAAAAGAATTAGGCTCGTTTAAGGATTTATGTGTACGTGTTGCTAATTACTTAATTCCGACAGTGTGAATAGTTTTAAATGCCCACTTCGTTATAACTGACGTGATGTAACAATTATTTTCTAATTCGCTTACGTTGATGCGCTACTTAGTAATCATTTGAAGAACACAATTCCGGTGATCAGATGGCTGATGAGAACATTAAACACACGAAGGTTAATTTGCGATATCTTCCAAAGGCTATCTGTAAGCCTACCACAAACTCTGTCTAGCTCTGTCTCTGGCTCTGGTTTTGAGTCTGTGTGAGTGCCGACTAAATAAATCCTACGTCGAAACGTCACACACACAGTATACAGTAGTCAGAACTCACACAGACTCAAAACCAGAGCCTGAGACAGAGCCAGATAGAGCTAGTGGTAGGCGTACTACTTCTTAAGCATAAGTAAGTTTATGAAATTTTAAATCCGACTAAAACAATTTTTTGCTCGTATTTAGAGTATGTAAACGAGAGTAGAGTATGTGCTAAATCCGAGGCTATTTCTTCGTTTATTAATAAACAAGCTTTTGTTGATGTCGTAATCTTTATTACCGATATAGTTGCCGCAATCATAATTGTGTACTGGAAGTGTTTTTACACTAACAACACATTTTCAAGAAAAATGCGGTCGCAAACTTTCACCTTATCACATAGAAAAACCAATAAGCAACGCTTTACCGCTACGTTGAACTTAGAGATTGTTTATTTTCCCTTTGAATATAAAACAAAACATTGATGTTTTTTGCCTTTGATTATCTCATTATAGGTTTTACGCAGCTCGAAAGGCCTGCACACATCTAGGCGATGGCGTTGGCGATCATAAAAACGCTGTCAAATAACAGCGATATTACTAATAGCCGCCGCAGAACGTTTAGATGTATGTGGATATTATTATGGTTTTACTTTCAGTGGCAAAAGCTATATTTGAAAACATGGATGTCCTATCAGCAGTACTAGAGCCAATTACTATTGGCACAGTGGGAACACAGAAGCCTTATCGATTTACCTTTGAGCAGTACGTACAAGAAGCAAGGACGAAGATGCCTACTAGAAAGGCTGCAGGTACTAGTAATACTACTTTCAAATGTTGGCTTTGTAGCTCAACAGTACAGCAATGCAGGTTTCAAACTTAAACCTAATGAATCCCTATTTCCTTTGGTCACGCAATTACGCGTGAGCGGCTGGACCAATTTCGCCAATTGTTTTTTTTGTGTTTGTTATTGCCAGGAGAAGGTTCATAATCATAAACAAGAAAAAAAAAAGTAAATTGAACTGACGGGGATGAGGCAAGCGAAGCTGCTGGCGCTTATTATAACTTCTTACGCTGCGTGTATTTATAACTTCTGTAGCAATCACTTCATAAAGCTGATGGTGAACATACTTCAGTGGAGACAGGTTTTCCATTTATAGTTCATTATTTGGAGGTCACCAGTAAATAATAAAGCATTACCAAAGTGGTGAAAGCCCGTTAACCCAGTTCCATTCATTCAAGATAAAAAAAATTATACAAGTAGCTGATGCAACGAGCATAATATGGTCTACCTGATGTTAACTGGCAACCATCCTATAACAAACCACAGTCTTGACGTGCCCCGTAGGTCACGCACGTCAAAACTGTGCCCTGCGAGTGTCCATTGAGGCATACAGATGGTCAGCCTCAACGTGCCAGTAATTTCACCGGCACCCACACCCTTAAAACCAAAACACAGCAATGCTCCTTCACGGCAGAAATAAAGCATAGCTTTGTGGTGGGCTCGTCCTTCCCCGGACGAGCCCTTCACAAAGAGATCTAATGCTACTTAAAAATTTCAGACGCATGTACCATGCAGCTGCTGATATCAGCAATGGAAGTCCAGACTACGCTGGCCGATGATGGCGCGTGCGAGGTGTCCCCAGAATGCTCAGTTCAAATCATCAAAGGCTCAGGACTTGCTTTTCAGCAGACGAGTCGAGTGAGAGCCGCGGTTCTATCGAAGATGTTTGACTGCATGGACGGTTTCGATCTCTCAGCACACATTTATAAGCTCTGCATTCAAATTTATAAGGAGTCGAAGTCGATCGAAGCTTGGGATCATCCAGCGGGGACGCATACTTTGTTTATGCAACAGAGTAAGTTGTGTAAATACGAGATATCATCTCAATATTATCGAGCCACGTTTTTTTGTATTGATCATTAACAATCATTACCCGCCATTGATCGATTTGATAGGTGCCTACTCATTGTAAAAAGAAAAGTACACCTCACGCCGCATTTATCAAAGTAACTATCATTGTACTGCCAACATAAAAAGTTATAATATCGGATAGTACTTTGATTAGCAGTTTTGTTACAACAAAGGTTGAAGTTTTTTTTTAAATAATGAGCTTGCAATAAAAAATAGGAAAGCACTAGTTGCCTAATGGTATCAGCCCCGCCTTCCAATCCTAAGGTCGTAATTTCAAATCCAGTCGTGTACCAATTAGTTTTTCTGGCGAGAAATTTATGTACACAATGCTAGGCTCTCAAATGGTGAAGGAAAACATCGTGAGGAAACCCGTGGCTTAGTCAGCTCCGCACGTATTGACCTTGTCTTTCCTGTAGATTTGGCCGACTAAGCCGTCAGGATGGTAAGTATAGGTGCTGGGTAAGCCTGTTTCATCCACAATCCTGTCCCAGGCACTATAGCGTTCCGCAAGTAGGGGCATGAGTAAAAACCTGGCCCCTGACGCTATTGAAATTATCTACAATAGATGCAAAGGCGTAAGGCCTTAGAAAATAGTTTACGGTGGTTGTACCAACCAAAGTACTACCTGCCACGACAGCTCTTCATCTTATAGTACGTAAATACTTATTTAACCAGACCGTATGTCATGCTTTTCCTGGATTTGGTTTCTGTTATTGAAATTATAAGTCTAAGTATTAGCAGCAGAAGCTAGGCTGTCATCGTCATCATCAGTCTGGAGAATTAACTGCTAAATAAAGGCTCCTATTATACATTTCCATCAGGAAGAACTATTTTAAAGAGCTGTTTTAAAAGTACTAAGTCGAAAACCTAGGCTATTTCCTACCTACGAGCTCTACTCTTTGTGTCAAGTTTTAACGGTTAGACAACTATTTATATTAAATACCATCCTACGTAAACACGCTCAAACCCTATGACCCAAACTTCTTAGAAAAAAAACGCCGAAGTGACAGAGTGTGTCAGGTTGAATTCCGTAGGACTGCGGTCGCGGGCAGACACTTTTTGCATATCAGCTCTTTGCTTTATAATAAAGTTAATAAAGAATTAAATATTTATCCCTTAACCCTTAATCAAATTAAGTCTACAGTGTCTGCTTGGCTACAAAACCTCTCTTATGCTGATACTGAACACCTACTCGTATCAAGCGCATGATCAATTTTCTCATACTCACTCATATAAAACAAACCTTATCTAATCGCCCTCACTCCCCATACCTTAGCTCATACTACTCTACTCGTACAGTGTCTCCTGTTGCCCAGACTCTTAAGAGACTGGTGCCTCAGGAGAACTTTACACTTACTCATTCTCACCCACCCCTCACACTTTCTCGCTCACACAACTCAATTCACCAAGCTACACACAGAATCTCCTGTTGCCCAGACTCTTAAGAGACTGGTGCCTCAGGAGATCTGTACATTCACTCATACACACTCACCCCTCACCCACACACACACCACACTCACACACCACATTCATACACCACATTTACACACCACTACACAATACACACCTAAACACACCGTTCCCTTTTGCAAAAATGTTTGCATTATTTTATTATATTATAGGTATATTCTTATTTAATTTTCCTTATGTCCATTTTAAATATTTCTACCTACTTTGTTGTAAATTGGATGTCACCTGCCAAGAGGAGGGCGTTACTGGCTGATGCGACACAGTTTATACTTCTGCAGTCAGTATCGTTTACACTTGTTTTTGTATAACCTTTGTACCTTGATTCCAAATAAATATATTTTGATTTTGATTTTTGATTTGGAGCTAACTCCTTTGCATCCACTGACTTTTACTAATCATGATAAATAATGCACTTGATTCTAGTACTGTACTGCGCTTCACAAGGGTTCGGAGAGTTCATAAAGCCCCGTTGGATGAACAGGATCATGGCGTGGCAGGAGCCCCGAGGGTGCTACGCAGACGACCGCCAGTCTTTTCTCAAACTCACTGGCTATATCTCCACGGCGGCTGTCTCTCCGAACCAGAAGGAAAAAGAGGTTTGCCACTTATTCTTCTTGTTGTTTCACTAGTTCTTTCGAACCAGTGTGGTGAAAGGTTTGTAATTTATCAAAGACATCGAGTACTGTTAGGAGTTAGCAGTCATATCCTGATAATACATTTTTGGCTCGTACTTTAAAAACGTATATACCACATTTTTACCTTTACTCTTCATTTTACTCTTTACTGTACTCTTTCATTAAATCTGTACTTTACCATTGTCTTTACTCTTTACTGTACTTTTTCATTAACTCTGTACTTTACTATTGTCTTTACTATTCACTTTACTCTTTACTGTACTTTTTCATTAACTCTGTACTTTATTATTGTCTTTACTATTTACTTTACTCTTAACTGTACTTTTTCATCAACTCTGTACTTTACTATTGTCTTTACTATTTTTTTTTCCTGACCACTACAATCTGGGCCTCTTCAAGGCAAGAGTGAATAGGTGTCTTCTAGACCATCCTGCTCCATCGTCGGCTACATCGTCACTTACCACCAGGTGAGATTGTGGCCAAAGGCTGGTCTATATCATGTAAAAGAAAAAAAAAAACATTTTACTCTTTACTGTACTTTTTCATTAACTTTGTACTTTATATACAAATGTGTCGTATTGTCTTGACTATAAACTATTTTCTCTTTACTGTACTTTTTTATTATTTCCGACCTTTACTACTGACTTTATTCTTTACCTTATTCTTTTCTTTAGACAAGCACAAGAAATTTAACAAGAATTTCACACATGCAGTTTTGCTGTTTTTACATTCTCATAAACAAATTAACTTTATTTTCCTACTCCGCAGTACACCGCACCACACAGTAAGTAGTCCATAATTATTGACGCTCAATAGAACATAATGAGGAAAAGAATTTACCTAGTAATTTTGAAAAATAAAACACGCTTGGCTACCGATTAGGCTAATTGACCTTTGTAACATTTTATGATCTTTTTCCTAAAGTAGTCAGGTAATTAGATATTTTATTGCTTTGAGCTATATCCATAAATTTGTGTAAATTTAGTACTTATTTAGAAAGTTGGTTATTTTGTAAGTAAGAACAGATGCTAATCTACTTTTTTGAATACTTATCAGGCATCGGTTTAGCAATGAAATCAGACTAGAATATAAATTACCTATCTGTGTTGTAATAGCATTTCGTATTTTTTTCTGTTTTTTGTGTCATTGATACGTTGTAGTCCAATAACTCCTTGAGTTTGCATAACTTTGATTTAGGAGTTTGAACGTGTATGTGGAACGTGATTGGTTTTATTTTGCTTCATAAGATTTTGTACTTAATAAAAACTAGCGCCTGTCCGTTCTTTAATATCAGGTAGTTCTTCATTAATTAAAATAAAGTTTGTACACTAATATGTTCTTAGCACAGATAAATAAAGTACTTACCTACTGTAGAAGGTCTTTCGAAAATTCTTAATTAACGCAAAATATTCTGTACTAGTGGAACGCCCCGACTGCGCACGGTGTATTTTTTTTAATAAGTAATAATTTTTGAATGGGATGTCCAAATCCATCATTCAAATGTACAGGTATTGAACCAGTATTAAATACGAAAGGATTTATTTGGATAAGGATTAATACAAAGGTATAAATAACATAGTCTGAATTAGGTCGGCATTTCTATCATTTTTTAAAATATAAAAATGTAGTTATAGTGTCCATACAATATTTGGACATATTATGTGATACAGCTCATTTTTTTTTTAATTGATATGTTTTTACATTATTGAAGATTTATTTTTTGTTCTATATCAAGAGTATTTGCAGCGCACGCCTAAACAAATTTGATGAAAAACATTAACTGGCTAATGTTTTAACACCTTGGGTTACATTTATGAAATTTTAGAAGGGATCCGCAATTTTTTGAAATTAAAATTAGTCATTAATTCTAGTCGCAACCTACGCGTGGCTACTAAATACACTCGAGAGCAATGAATTCGGATTACTGCATCTGCAACCTTGATATTTTGGAGGCTAGAACTGTACGGAGGTTAAATGTTTCATAAACCATCAATCATTTTTTTTTGTTTATTTTATTTCGTTGTCAATATGGTTTATTAAGCAATGTTAATTTGAATAGACTAGCGTTCTTAGTTTCGAGGTTGTTGAGGGTCCCGGTGGGTGGCCCGGATACATTGCTCTTGAGTGTGATTGCAAGCTTACTACAAATAAAACAATGCTTGTTTTATTGCAAAATTCACCGTTATTAGATACTTTAAAAGGCCACATGAAGTGCCTTGTCGAACTCACCTAGTTATAGATTGACCCAATTAAGCAACACCAAGCGCGCTCGCTATCTTGATGGGTGGCCGCTAGTAGTATTTGCATAGAAAATGTATTGGTAGGTACTAGTTTTATCAAGGTTGGTATTTGGCAAAAGTCATGCTAAAGGCCTACTGGTTGTTTTATCTACGGTTACCTGTGCCTCAGGCAGTCCCTACACTACTAGTGCTGACCATGACTGGTCCATACAAATCTTACCATCAATCACAACACATTCGTCACCATAATAATATAATTTCATTTAAATTACAAGGCGTTTCGCTTATAGTTACAACTGCCGCCAAAGTTCAAAATGTTTGAAACCATCATATTAAGCAGTTAGTACTAGTTTCCTAATTGTCATTGTACTTATCATTTTAAAACTGTTCCAAAATAATTACATTTTTAGATAAATATACGAAATAAAGGCGTGGTTCATTTTGAAGAAATTTGTCTTTCAAAGTTTGCTGAAAGAAACATACAAAAAGCTTAAATGATTTAGGAATTACTTAAATTTCCACTAATTTTTGTTCATTCTACTCATAGATCATTATTGACATGTGATATTTCATGCAAACATAAAGATTAATAATTAATTTTTGACTGGCCTCTAGCTCAGTTGGTAGTAGCTCTGCCTTCTGCGCCGTAGGTCGTGGGTTCGATCCCCACCGAGAACAAATATTTGTGTGGTGAACGTAAATGTTTGTTCTCTGTCTGGGTGTTATATTGTATTCTAAGTATGTATTTACAAAAAAAAAATGTATTCAAGTATTATATCAGCTATCCGGTTCCCATATTACAAGCTCTGCTTAGTTTGGGGCTGGGTGGTGTTGTGTGAATTGTCCACAATATTTATTTATATTTATTTATTTATTTAATTAGCTTGTGTAATCACCAGTTGCCCCTGACGCTTTATAAATCATCTACAATAGATGAAAATGCCTGTTTTTTGTACATAAAGATTTTTTTATTGTTCTCAGGAAGAGTACCGAGTGAAGAAGGCTGCATCTTCAGACGGAGGCACCTGCAACTCGCTCACTTCAGCCATGGCACTCGGCTCACTGGTCATGTACGTCAGAGCTCTTCTGGAGACAGATCAAGCTTTTCAGTACGATGTCATGGGCTGACCAGTCGGCCCAATACTGTGCTCATGATAATGATGTAGAATAAATGTTTGTTGTATTAATAAAACAGTGTTTTTGATGAAAAGCTAAGTAGTATTATAATTCAACCACTATATTATAATCGACCTAATCACAAATATAACTCGTACAGTGCGTGTAATATTTACGTGATGCTGTAAAGTGCCTGGATTTCTACAGAAAAAACGAATGCTGAGGTTTTTCTTACGATGTGTTATTTTATCTATTATTATAAGATATAAATGCACAATTGAACTGGATCCACGAGCCAGCCTTGATAGTATTGTAGATCGCTACAGTACCTTTAAGGCCTGCGCACACCTAGTTCGCTGGCGGTAGCGATCAATGAAACGCTGTCAAATATTCGCTGTCAAACCTCAAATCTGACAGCGATATTTGACAGCGTTTCACTGATCGCTACCGCCAGCGAACTAGGTGTGTTCGGGCCATTATCCATTTTCTGTAGTAGATCTGATATATCACTTATTTTTTGGGCCACCTGATGGAAAGTAGTCACCATCGCCCATAGACGCATGCAACACCAGAGGTGGTGCTAATGCGCTGCCGGCCTATTAAGAAATGATAGACCCGTCTTTTGAAGGACCCCATGTCGAAGCTCCGAGGGAAAACCGCAGAAGGCAGCTCATTCCACAACTTACTCGTGCGCGGCAAAAAGGATCGCGAAAAACGAGCAGTTGTGGAAAACCAGCCATCCAGGTGGTGAGGATGGTATCTGGTTCTGCGACGCGTGGTGCGATGATAAATCAGCCGCGGGCACCAGAGCAAACAGTTCCTCACAACACGATTGTAGAGACGATAGAGCACGCACAGAGAACCAACGTCTCTCCGAAGACCTATTAAAAACTCCTATAACTTAAACTGCCTGTGACACCACAGACTTTGAAACTCCTTTGTGGTTGATCCAAGAAGGTTGAAAACCATTATAATGCTTTATAATTTTTTTTTTTTTTTTTTTTTTTAATTTATTTAAAGGGCTTTGTCGCTTAGCGACCACACTGCCCTATTATAAAACAACAATAAAATATTCAATCAAACTATAAAAAAAATCCATTGTATGCTATACATAATATGCGTTCAAAATAATGGTAGTTAGGTACTGCTATCCACTATTAATGAATAGGTTCAAAAGTGAGCCAGCGGAAAAAAAGCTGGCTACCTTAGAACCTATCCATTCGGTTACTAGTGTCAACCCCTCTCGAATCTTGTCTTCTAAAGACTGTCTACTCATTAAAATATCTTTCAAACGCATCAACAAACGCATAAAACCGAAGTCCATGCCCTCTGATTTTGTAGGAATGTCACTTTTGCTTGCGTTTGCCTTAGACCGTGGCACATCATTACAGCATTCGTCTTCCATCTGCTGCGGAACTTCAGCCGAGAAGCGACCCGAAGCAGATGACAGCGGCCTCCGTCTTCTTTTCTTGCGACCCTGCACTAACTCAAAGGGACTCTCTGAGGAAGGCGCAGGTGGTGCAGGTTGTGGCAATGAAAACAACTCAGAAAATAATTTTACACTACGAGAAGGCTGGTTACTGGAAGTCTTCACAGGAACAGCTGGTTCAGACACGACCCGACCCGGCGGCGCGACGCCAGGACCAGGAGATAACGACCGCACAGGAGGGACATACAAGCCAGAAGCTCTCTTATACGTGCAATTGGATTCTGACATCAACTCTCTGATTCTCCTCTCTTTTTTAAAAACTGGGCATACTTTTTGTAGAGCCATATGGTTGCCCTTACAGTTGATGCAGCGATACGATGTACTTTCGCAATTCTCATGCCCTTGGGCACATTTCGGGCACACAACCTTTTTCGATGGACACATCATTCTAGTGTGGCCAAACTTCCAGCAGCGCGAGCATTGAGTTACAGGAAAAATAAACGAGTCGACTTTTATTCTCATGTCATGGATGAATATATGCGAAGGAGGGGAAGGACCTTTGAATGCCAGACGCACCGACTCACATTTTACCCAGCCAGAAACTACGTCTCCATCGTGTTTTCTCATATTGAGCCTTTTAACGCCCAGAATTTCTGCATCACACCGTAGGTTCAACATAATCTCCTCTTCGGAGACATCTAGGTCAATGTTCTTTATCACGCCATAACAGATTCCAACCTCCGAAGCCTTATGGCACCTCCATCCCAAATTATTCCACGCCTCACACTTAATAAAATTGTCGGCGTCAGATTCCTCCTCAAAAGTCATCAGCATCTTAAGTTGATGAATATATTTAATGCGAGTTATGCCACTAATCTTATTTTCTTTAAAAAGACGGGCCAAGGCGAACTGTTTCGGCAATGGGGATGAGCTTGTTACGCAAACCTTCTCATCAACCTCATCAACGAGAGACTTTCGCACCGACTTTCGCCCTCTTGATACTGTGTTCCACCCTTCCTCATCAGAATTTACACCATGCAATCTTTTACGTTTCCCTTCGTCTTTCAAACCTCGATCTCCATCAACTGCATCCTTGTATTTATCTGCGACATCAGAAAGCCCATCATAGTCATGATCGCTTAGTATGTTGAACTCCATCCCCTCATCACATAAAGGCGGATTTTGGTCCATTATTGGACTCGATCCTCCTGACCCAGGAGGTCAGGATCACAGAAAACACCTATTTAATTAATAAAAATTCACAAATTTTCAAAAAAAACGTGCGTCTCGTTTGGCCGTTACTATAGCAACCTGCTTTATAATGGAAAGGAAATGCGGCAGCAAAGAGAATGGTTGACCAATGAATGAAAAAAGGTCAAATACTTTAAAACTCCTTGTGGCGAAGTAGAAAATCTAGAGATTATAATTAACTTTGATTCTCTTTGAATTATGCGAAATCCATCAAAATCGTAGTAAAGTTTGTGGTTGTATTTTTCAATAGGATGCTTCGTTTATTTACCAAAAGAATATGTATTGGAGGAACACGACTGAGTAGCGGTGGTGGCACTACGCTGGCTAAAAAACCACCAATCTCTGTGTTTGGTAAGTAGGTATGCTATTACCGAAATAAAAATGAAATAGATATGTATTAGATAATCTTTGTGATTGAATACAATAGTATGTACGTACATAAATGCTTGTACTGTATATATCTACCTCAGATCATATACAATAGGTAAGTGAGTACCTGGTTACCCATCTATACATACTTTCAGATGAGTAATAGTGTATGTACCACCACGAACCGGAAGACGAAAAGTAGGGCGGCCCACCAGATGGACTGACGACATGGAAGTCGGTGGATGAAAAGGGCTTAGAATCGTTCTTCCTGGAAATGTGTAGGGGAGGCCTATGTCCAGCAGTGGACTTCTTCAGGCTGATGATGATGATGATGATGATGAATAGTGTATGTAGGTACTACGTGATCCGCAACGAAAATTGAAGCAACATTGTTCAAATATTGCGCTATCGTTAATTTCAGGCGTGGAAGGGCGGTATGTTTCAGCGCTGTACAGTGCAGCCGCCCAAAAGTCTCAGTTGGAGGAAGTAGAGAAACATCTACGTGGATTGCAGAAAGTTCTCGTAAAACAAAACATAGTAGACTTTGTAGAGACGAGTTTGATCAACCGTGCTGGCAAGGCTAAGCTCCTACTCGAAGCAGGACAGGCAGCAGGTAAATTTCTATGATACTTATATTATTATCAAAAAGTTTTCATAGAAAAAACATGCAGACAGGCATGATAATAATAAACACTAGTTCTATAACACAATTTGTAAAAAAGTTACATAGGTACTACGGTACGTACAGTACGGTGAAATTACTGGCACGTGAGGCATACAGATGTCCTCAAGTTGATGGCAGTGCATCGTAGGGCACGTTTTTGACGTGCGTGACCTACGAGGCAATGCATTGTTATAGGCGATGGTTACCACTTAAAATCAGGTGGGCCATATGCTTGTTCCATCAACTAGTTGTATAAAAAAAAACAACATTTGAACCTATACCTGACAAATTTTATTGAATTTACAGGAATGCCGGATACTGCATCTAATTTCCTGGCTTTGGTGGCAGAAAATGGCCGTCTGAAGATGCTCCGTAAAATGATCAACATGTTTCTTGCTGTAATGGTAGCTCATAGAAACGAGGCTCTCTGCGAGGTTATAACGGCCAAGCCTCTCGACGATGGCAGCCGAAAGGCTCTTATGGACGCCTTGAAGAAGTTTGTCAAAGAAGGTAAAAACATCACACTTACTGAAAAAGTGGACTCTTCAATTATCGGCGGCATGATAGTGGGTGTCGAAGACAAACACATCGATATGAGCATTGCAAGGAAAATTCAAATGTACACGGATATCTTACAACGATCTCTATAATTTATTTAAAGATGTTTACCTACATTAAACTATTTATTCATAAAATATAATTATAATTTTTATTATGGCCGATACTGCAGAAATTCTCTGCGCAATCGTTCAGACATGGCATTTATTTCTACAGAAACGCGATAGCGCCATATCTGTTGTGAGATTGGTGTGAATTCTGATTGACAAGGTTTGCATGATAGTGCGGGCGCTTGCCATTTGGGGAAGGTTGCCTTCTGCACGGCGAGTTTGCCATCAGAAGAGGGATCTTTTCAGCGTGAATTCTGTAGTTAACTCTATCGGAACTAAGACTACCAGTCATAACTCTTTGGAAACTAGACGTTAGAATCCACAATTCCTGCTCGCCTTTGAGGTTATTGACAACCTTGACGCCGCTAGCGAACTGCAGCGTTTCGCGATCTATGGCTACTTGATGGAAGTTGCGGCCAGAGAATTCTGTTTCCGTATTCCAGCACCAGATGCTCGGAGGCTCCATCAAACCGAAGAACATGATGCCGTCGCGATCCACTGCTTCTGCTGCCGCTTGTGATGAACGTTTCTCGGAGAACATCTGAAATAAAATACAGGAACGAGTTTGACTGTATTCTTTCAAAGATTAAGTTTTAAAGAATTTATGCTAAACTGCATGGTAAAAATATTTACGCGGTTTGTAAAAGTGGCTTTGATAATTATGAAAACTCTAATGAGAAAAGGAACCCTTTACAAAACAAGGAGTTTCAAAGACAAGTTAGTCGCATAAAAAAAGGTGTTAATCTGGGAAAGTTTTCAGATCTCGTAAACTAATTCAGGATTTTATCGTTACTTACGTGGATAGCGTTGGGATCCAAGTCGGTTGCTCCAATATTTGATTCATTTCTCAGTATATTAGTGAACATGACGTTCTCAGTGACGGAAGCGAGGGCGTGGAAGTACAAGTAACGGTCACGCCCTTGTCGGTAGGGGGATAGAGCCAGGCCGAGGACGCCGTCCATCAGGTCGAAGGTCTCACCTGAAATAACATGAATAGTATTGCTAAGAAACTGAATATTCTGCACTGCTCGTGTGCTTGACCAACCAAAAATTATTATTAAGAAATTAAATTATTATGAAAACAGGTTTAACGCTAGCAAATAAATATATTGTACGCTTGCGAAAAACGCTTGATCAAATCACTGATTTCTGCAGGCATACAAATACTAATTTTGCTCAAATTAACACTTTTAAAATAAACGCGATCGTTATGCATAATTATATGGAAGAAACGAGTATTTATCGCTATTGTTTTGCTCAAATTTTGTAAAGGATTGTTGAACAATTTGGTGAAAAGGCATAAAATAAGCATATCGCGACATCTGAATTCACAGTACTTGAGCCCGCTCGCAGCCAGACAGTTCTCTTATCATACTAAAATCTTAGACAGTAACATACCATCAATAGTAAAAGTGCCATGGCTAGGCCACGGGAAGAAGTTCCGATGCGTGACTCGCCACGCGCGGTCCCTGGCTACGTCTACCACCAGCAGGCCGAATGCGGAGACGTCGGCGACGTACACGTACGTGTCTGAACAATCGCCGTGACCCCGCCCTCTTACATCTACCACCTGGAATTCACGGTACACAAAAAATTAAAGAAAGAAATAGTATAGAGGAAAAAATTATGTGCCGAAAGATGCCGATTTTATTCAATGTGTCAGTGGTCTTTTCAAATGAATTTGAATAAATTTGCAGTAGAAAGGTGAAGCAGTTAGCCATTCATTTTTTTGCTGTGAAGCCTGCATTGCTGTGTTTCGGTTTGAAGGGTGTGGGTGCCGGTGAAGCTACTGGCACGTGAGGCTGAGCCTCTGTATGCCTCAAATTGATGGACGCAGAACAGTGCATCGTAGGACACGTTCCTGTGAATGAGTTAGCCATGCATATATACTGCCGTGAAGCAGCTGCAGCATTGCTGTGTTTCGGTTTGAAGGGTGTGGGTGCCGGTGGAATTATTGGCTCGTGAGGCTGAACATCTGTTGACAAGTTGATGGACGCAGGACAGTGCATCGTAGGTCACGTTCCTGACGTGCGTGACCTACGAGGAAATGCTTTGTTATAGGCGATGGCTACCACTCAACACCAGGTGGGCCATATGCTTGTTCCATCAGCTAGTTGTATAAAAAAAAACTGTATGTCATTCAAGGTATGTTCAAACGTGGCATAAGTTGACTTGTAGATCTACCATTAACCTAGCTGGCCCATGACCATGACCTTCGTATAGAAGCGCGTATTTAACTCTGCTTCCGTAGTGGTCATTGAGTAATGGTCCAACACAGCAATACGACAAAATAAAAGTTATCATGGAAATCATTTGTCTTACGTCTTCAATTGATTTATGCAAAGACGTTGTAGACGTTGATACTTTGTTCTTTTTGTGTTCTCCAAGTTTAAGGACCTCTACTTCAAAAGGAATTATCAAAACCATTGTTTACAAGTCAATGGTGGTACTCGCCAATTGGCAGAACCACTTTATCTATATGAGAAACCATCGTACGAAAACCCACTTTTTTATAACTACTAACAAATTCTAAAGCGTGCACAAATAATGGCTTGTATTGGGAAAATACGTATGACTCAGAGGAAAATGTAATCGAGGCTAGTGACCTACATTGATATCGCAAGACTAAGTACCCACGTGCGTAAATGCTCGACGTTTTCGCGTTCTTTTACAGACCATAACAATCTTGTGCGTGTTTGTTGTTCATTGGAGTTTAGGGTGCGGGCGGGCTTATATCAGAAGTCTCTCTTTCTCACATGCTGCTATTATTATGCCAATGCCTATTATAAAGTTGTGCTTATAAAATGAAATGAGCTTATTTCTGAGGCAGCGAAAATACTTCTACTCGAGCTAGTCTGTTTTTTGGACACTGATAATGAGTGAATTCATAAAATATTCTGATTGGATTAGTAATTTCACGATAAACAACGCAGCGTGCTTGCTATATGCCTCTTGTATTGCAGGTGTCTATAAGCTACGGTAACCGCTTTCCATCAGATGGGCCGTATGCTTGTTTGTCTACTTTGTTGCATAAAAAAAAGCAAATTTTCAGTCAATCGTAATTCGTAACACAACGCATCATTTATGTAAAGTATGTATAATATACTCACAGGTGTGATGAAGAGTGAGGCTTGTACGTAACTGGAGGAGTTCAGCACGTGCCTGTAGATCAGTCTGTCAGTGAACAGATCGAAGGCGAGTAGCTGTGGCGGGCAGACTTGCGTGTCACCGATCTTGCCAGCGTCCATCACCCAAAGACGGTTGCATTCATCTATCTGGAATTAAACAAAGATATATAAAAAACAAGCAGCCACCCGAGGCTTCGCTCGTCCCGTTCCCGTTATTTTTTCGGGATAAAAAGAATCCAAAGTCCGTTTCCGGGTTTTAAGCTACCTCTCCACCAATTTTCAGTCAAATCTGTCCGTTCTTGAGTTAAATAATCTATCTCTGTGCCAAACTCATTCAGATCCGTTCAGCCGTTCTGGTGTTATTGAGTTACAAACATCCATCCATCCATCCATGCTTACTAACTTTCGCGTTTAAGCTGGTTAGCTTTTTCAGTAATTTGTTTGTTTAAGCATCTCATTTTTTGATTCAGAAGAAGGTTCCTTACCCACAGTAATTTTATAGTAATTGCCTTTATCATCAGCCTAAACGAGTTCACTGTTGAATATAGACATATCGCTGCGTTTCATATTGACTAAGCACGTTATTCAAGATAAACCTAACCGGTGTCATCATTGCTATTGCAATTTGCTAGCCAGAACATCATAAAACAACACTTATCGGAAGATCATAAAATCAGTCACGTAGTGGTCATAATTACTGACCACAATAAGGTCGAATTTACATCACTTCCTTATCTTTTATGCTAAGAAGTAGCCTCTTTTATATTTTTCTTCGACCTTAGTAAGCTTATTACAAAATTGTTGGCTTTATTGTGAAGCTAAGTGGATACTTATCTATGACAACTAATCTTCCTGGTATTGCAAATTGCATGAGGTCTGTAGAACCTCCATGTAGTAGTAGAGCTCTTTGTGAAGGCCAGGGCTAGGAAAGTACTACCACCATGCCTATTTCTGCCGTCAAGCAGATCACTGTGTATCGGTTTGAAAGGTGTGGGTACCGGTGAAATTACTGGGACATAAGGCTTAACATCTATCTATATGCTTCAAGTTGGTGGACGCAGGGCAGTGCATCGTAGGACACATTTTTAACGTGCGTGACCAGCGAGGCATTGCTTTGTTATAGGCGATGCAAGCCATATGCTTGTTCCATTAACTAGTTGTATAAAAAAACCTATAAGCAACTATGGCATCCGACAATACTGCCTTCAGTATCTAAATACTCTGTACCAAGGCAAGGACCGTCATACAGGGAAAATTATTAAATTAAACAAGCTCATGGCTAGTTCAAGGCCCTAACTTATTAGTTAAGGCCTTGAACTGCCAACATTAAAGATGCATGTTACTTATTAAATAATTATCTAGTAAGAACTGATATCAACATTAAAGATTCATACTACTTATTAGATAATGTTATCTCATAAGTAGTATGCATCTTTAATGTTGTTATTAGTTAGCTAGATAATATTACGCACACGCGAACGTATACCTTCCTATATTCGCAGTTCCAGAACAGCTCTTATTATATCAAAAGCTTAGTAATTTGCAATTTCTAAAATGTAGAACGATCATTGTTCGTCAAGACGTAAGAAATAGCCCTATTTCACCCCTATATACTACCCTATTATACCCCTCTTTCATTTCTATATAATAATCATATAGGTCATAATCTTGCATAGATAGATGAATGAAGAGATGTAAAGTTTCTTTTGCTTTTTCTTCTAAAAATGTATCATTGGTTTAGTCGGGATTTAGCCTCAAACGTCCAAATATCCAAGCGTGTCAACTTATGAGGAACATCGTACAAAAACTTTAACTTCTAGAGAAATCTAGTCCAGAGCATAAACGGCTGCCCATGGATGACTAAAGTATCACTGTGATATTTTTTCTTGTAATTTTGTACTATAAAATACAAAAAAAACTTGTAGCATTATAATTATCAACAGTCATGATATCATCTTCGAACAATTACGAGTTAATCGCTTTACCTGTTCGACAACTTTAATCCTCATGAATAACAATGAACATACAAAAAATTATACCTGTATGCTGGAACCCACGTTTACTCAAAATTCTCTACTTCTTAAAATTTTTACAATTTCTTCTTCTTTTCATCCTGCGCATATGACGTTACTTCTGGATGTTTTATTTTTCCCCACGTTTCCCCCCTAGTAGTAATAGGTGGAAAAAAATCCGTTCTTCCCTACCAGTATTAGGAATAGATTAGTAGGGATATGTGGAAGTGGATGTGGAAGTAGTGTTTCTATACTCACAGCAATCCTAAAAACTGATGTCATCGCTTGACAGTTTTGACCCTGGTCAGAATGCCAGCTGTAGTCTGGATAGGCTGTGATGCGTCCCTGAATGTCGACCGTGCCCAAAGTTATTGGCCTTCCTTCGTCGAACCTTGGTATAGTCACAAAAATCCGAGACGGGGCACCTGTCAAAAAAAGGCTGGGGTTATTTTTCATCCTTATAAGTAGACTGGCCAAATTCGATGTAGAATTTTGTCAGCAAACATAATGTACCACTTTTTTGCCGTAGTTTTTTACAGATTTTGTATTTCTGGTCGATTTGAGATCTTATTTCTAAAGCTCAACATCAAAAAGAGAATTTTAGATTTTTTTGTTTTGTTTGATCAGAAATATTCTACATCGAATTTGCTTAATACGTGTTTTGATCAAAAAGTAAATTCTTACCTATTCCATCATTGTACGTCATACGTAGAATCATGGAGTAGGTAAGATTTTTATTTTATTTGTTTTTTATGAATCATTGTTAATTGTTTTCGTAAAAAAACTTCTAACACCCATCAGGTTTTTTTCCGTCTACGATGTTTACCCATACAAAACAATGTCAATGACTTCGACAGATAATTATTTTATGTAGATAAAACCTTGTTCACCACACTGGTTCGTAAGAAATAGTAACACGGCCAGAAGAAGAGACCAAGGTGGATAAAGCAAGAGACGATTAGAAGATTAGGAAGCTAAAAACTCGGAAGCGTTATTTTTATTAACCCTTAAAAATTATGATCAAAACTAAGATTGCTTAAAAAGCTTTATAATAAAATATTATTCTTTCTTTGGAAGTTTATTCAACTTTAACAAGATTCAGTGCTCGAAATAGAGTTGTTTACATACCGTAACCAGTTTTTGTCAATGTCAGTGGATACTTTTAAGAACTTGACTATACAATTTGAGACAAACCTTAAAATATTGTTTTATCACTTTTATACCTGTTCGGTGGTGTACATCGACATCGATAGGTACGGAGTTTCCCGGCACGTAGTACCGATTTCGCCTGGCGATCTGTTCTGCTTCTCGGCTGGGAAAGTTGAACTCTAGCTCAGGCCATTGTCTGACTACGCGGAGATTGTTGACGGCACTGTACCCTGGCCAGCAGCACGCCAAGCAAAAAGACAGCAGGTAGAATCTCTCGATGCCCTGCGCCATTTCTAGTTTGAACCGATCCAGCTGCTGTGGATCTGGAAAGAAGAGTGAGCTGGTAAAGAGAGCAAGAGTTTACGAAAAATTTCAACATAGCTACTCAATAGGTACATTCTGATTAGGCATTGAGTAAATCTTAAAAATACTTAATACATTTTACAAAACAAAACAGTCCAACACGTATTCAGCCAACATTAGGACAAACATTTTCACAAAAATATTTGATTTGACCGAATTTTATGACACCGAACACCGGACATATCACTACTCAATACGAGTGCACCGAGGCAAGGGTGGTGAGTCTTTAAAGTTAAACTGTTTATATGATCTACCTATATCTTTAAGAATTCCAAAACAATGTGAGGAAAAAATGCGACACACATGTGTTATCCGGTTTGGCATCTACAAGGAGTTGTTTGACGGCCTGGGTGGAGAAGTGAAGTCTACCCAGGTCACCCAAAAACTCTTTGTTCGCAGCTGTATGTCTATTAGATGTGAAATAATTGGATGTTACCTATGAAAAATCGCGAACAGCTACGTTTCGGAGAACAGGATTACAAAGATTCAGCAAAACTATGATTTTTATCTCTGGAAGTTTTCTTACAAAAAAATATCAGAAAACAAAGCAAGCATTTTTTTCACTGAAAATTATTAGAGTTATATCACATTGCTACATTCAAAACAAATAAGCTAATATAAACCGGTTTGTATTCACTCATATTACTACTCACAAAAATGATCTAGAACTTGTTCTAGATTCTAGAGCTGTCTACCAGTTAACTGTATAATACTTACTACTAGCAAAAGTTTATTTGTGAATCGAAATAAGTTATTTACCGTATTGATTGAGTATAGATCCACATTGTATAGCTTGCTGCTCGCTCGAATACACCGTATTTCCTCCTCTATACATGATTAAATCAAATGCACGACAAACACACACTACAAGACTGACCTCTAAATTAATTAGGAATTATTTTATCTCCGACTTATATACAAAGTTTACATCACTTTCCACATTCAAAATCCATACCGCTGTTTATGCAAATTTCTCTGTTTTGGTATATTTTTTACCTCATAAAGCATCTATAGTTTCCAACATTAGTAATTGTGTGGGTATTTTTTTTAAATGAACAACTTTGATATTATTTGTACCTAAAACATCTGTTGTTACTGAGAAGGTGATTTATTAAAGTAGATTAAAAAAATAATAAAAATAAAGGTAGGTAATCTTTTCTTAAACCCACATCAAATGAGATTAAAATATTATCAACCTCATACTGACCTTCATATTCATTTGAATGACATCCCTGGTGATTAAACAAAATTAGTTTTACAGGTAGAGTAAGTTATTTTTTAATAGTTGAGTTTACTTAAGATGACACTCACCTACTTGATGGTTTATGGGCTTATAAACATAGTTAAAAATATTATCAAACCAATTTAACACACACAGGATATTTCTATATAAAAAAAATATTGTCTTCGTTTTATGATTTAAATTGACATATTGTGTATTTTTTTACACTATACCCTCCGGTGGGCAAAAATAATAATAATATTTATTTGATGGTACCCCGTGGTCTTGTAAAGTAGAACTGAGCAGAACGCAGTTTCCTGACCACGAAGAATGTTTGTAACGGTAAATCACACACGCTCTACGTAATGCTAAAACACTTGGGTTCTTGAATAATAAAGTAAATAATGATAACGAAAACCGGATCTTAACGGCAAAAACCTCATTCGATTTATGGCTTTAGCCACGCTCTTGCCATCACCCATAAATACTGTTTCACTTGCGTAGGTATAATGACAATATTTGGGTTTCAATTTATGCCTTACATTAGAAGATTTTAGAGCCCAATGACGGGCCAACAAAATTGTAAAAATTGTTTTTTAATCGATGGACGAATGTTAAAAATTGTTGTTCGTCTAACTAAATAATAATGATGGAACAGTGGACTTCTTTACACAAATAGTGGTGATTGGTAATCAAAGTTACAATATAATAGGATGATGGATGACTCAGTTTAAAAATAAAGGCATGTGGATCAAAATCAGCATCATTTTATGGGCCTGACCCAGGTACAAAATATGGTAATATGATTGTTGCACGCTCTTTATTAGATATAAATATATATATATATATTAGATATAGTTTCTTTAGTATGTTATTGTTATTACATATTACTATGTAAAAAACTACTATTTTATATAAAAAAACGTCTAAATGATTGTCTATATATATGTCTATTTTATTTATTTAACAAGACCGTATTATTTATATAATTTTATATTTTATTAAATTATTTTCCATGCGTTGATATTAACTGCATCTTTATCTATTATTCTTTAAATAATTATTTTATCTCTATTGAGGGTGCCACAGAACCAACACTATATAAAAAATATATAAACGATTATAGTCAAAACTTATAACCACGCGCTGATTTGCTAGGGGAGGACGCCAACAACACCTCTGAAAAAGCATAAACCTAAAAAGCTCACGCAAAATTGTAAACTAGTTATATTTTCTACTTTGAAATATAATTATTACCACTAGGTACTTGTACCTACACTGTACTGTACTTTTTCGATATTATTTTAAAATATGCGCCTTTTCAAAATTATATTAAAATATTGTTATCAGCACACAATGCCTATTTTGTAAATGACTGCAAGCACAAAAGGATTTATTGAAACTGAAACCATTTCCTCTTATCTATTAGTCACAAGGAAAATTGCATCATTAACATTTAGTTGAAAGACAATGACTTCTGCGGTTGCGTTTGTAGACTAAGTTCCTGTTGAGAATAGATTCTTTTGTCGTGTAAATTCTCACGGTTTAATATTTTTATATACCTATTGCTTTATTTGATAATAATTTTACTTATTTATTTTTAATATTTCTATCTGATTTTTGATACGGCACGTGCGCGAGAATATAACTCTTTCCTCCTTCGCCAATTTTTATGGGCCTCTTCTCATGCTTAATTAAAAATGGAGCGTCGACTGTTACCAGAGTGTTTCAATTTTGGTACCACAAATACGACACCATCTTAATGGATGAACACATTTTTGCAAACAGAAGACTTAGGTACTGGACTGGTTTCTTTTACTTCTTCGTATTACCAAAACTTTGTATTTCAAATGATTTTAATAATGTAAGTACGTAATGTTTTTATGATGATGTGTTTTTATCTACAAATGTAAAAAACGCATAAAACAGTTGAGGTAACTGCAGAACGTTCCAAACGATCTAGATATAGATAGCCCCGCAAGCGGCTGCCGCTGGCTACATTACCACGCTGAATTCGAATACTGATACGTTGAAACAGATCTTTATCGGCCCTTGGGCCGTCGGACGCAGGGATACTTTAAAATATTTAATACCTAGTGTAATGTTGTGAGTTTTGTGACTTTCGATACATAAACTCGGCTCAGCTGTACCATGATCACGGGTTAAATGATGGTAAATACATAATTGTTCATAAAAAATATGCAGATTGGCAGTAAGTAATTAATATGATTGACAGAACAAAAAAGCGCTTAAGAACCTGAGACTTACCCGAACTTAATATCCCGTTTAAGTCATCCTCTACATTCTTCGTAATCACAGTCTTTTCAGCCCACTTTTCACAAATATCATATCTCGATCGCATTATTCTTAAAATATAATTCTTAAATAAAATTGACAACTGGCTAGGTACTCATCCACCATGAATTCACTGGACATTATACGCAAATTTAGCATTGAATCTGCTTTGGTCGATTTCAAATGTTTGCGCAATCCATTTAGTATAAGCAATAATGTGCAAGCTTATTGAGTGAGATGCAACTGTTTTTCAGAAAAAACGTGGTCCTATATTCTATATAGATAATTTTCATATAGCTTTGTTCTTCTTATCGTGTTCTTTCGAACCCGTGTGGTGAAAGGATTTTAAGTGCGCCTCTTAGAGCTCCCTTTTGTGCACTGATCTTAAGTGGTAGCCTTAAATAAATAAATAATGCGGACAATCCACCCATTTAGATATTACTGTGTGTATTATTGTCTACAATATTTATTTACATCCGAGTATACCTAATGCTTATTTTTGGTTTAAAATACCAATTCTAATTTTCCTTCAATTATGCAGGTTAATTAAAAAGGTAAATTAATTTTACGTAAGTAACAGTAAATTATAATTCGTGGGCTTTCTATAGCGCAAATCGAAATAAACCACGAAGTAGATGATAAGCCAACAAGAAAGATAATGGGTTTTCCAGTGATTGGGCTCAACGGAACCTTTAAGTTAAACCGAGCGTGGATCCGTGGGGTTCGAAAGTTTTCAGGGTTCCAGTCCAGTTTTGTATAAACGGAAAACTCTTATGATTTCACTCCTCACCTCTGACAAAATGTTCTTATTTCAAAATTTCTTAGAAGTTGTTAGTTGTTAAAATCCAATGAAGTAGGTACAGTAGTAGCCAAAAAATATTGCACATCGGCTAATTTCAGCTTCTTAAAGCGTAGTGTGCGTCAGAAAGAGATAGCGCTCTACGAAAGCAGAAAAGCCGATGGGCAATATTTATTGCCTGCAACCGTATGTAGGTATGTAAGTTAGTTAAGTAAGCACTTTTTTATGTAACTTCCTGGAATACAATACCTACTGATGCACTCATCGAAGGTACTTATTGATCGTGATCTAAAACAACAGCTCGCCCATACGTAACCTAAACCTTGTGTCACAAAACAGATAGGTAGGTACTGTTTTGTGCTTGTGTGTTATCTGTGCCTTTGTCAACACATACATTATTGCAAATGCTGTTTTTGAACTGAATACATACAGTATAGTATATTTTAGTATAGTTATACATAGTATAGTTATACATAGTATAGTTATATACATTTACCTACTTAGTATATTTTCTAGAACTTCAATTAATACAATCATCATCGGCGTAAATAAGTCCACTACTATAACAACGTAATTCTTATTACTTTCGTACAATTAAGTAATTATCAACATTAGTTAGGTACCCAGAGTACCCCATAATATAAAATTTTAGGTGGTTATTATTATAAATTCTTTTGAAAGTTCGGCATATAATATTTAAATTTCGTCTGAATTTAAAAGTGGCTTCAAGGTCAAATATTTCAACTTTCAGGAAATTGAATTTTAAGAAAATTGTCCAAGGGATAAAACCCTTGGACAATTTTCTATTTCAATGATTATGATATGACGGATAATTTAGTTCATCTGACGATCTTTTTCTGTTTGCCCTCGGCATCGATTCGAAATATTGCCTACCGAGAACACTTCTAATAGAACTTTCTTAGATCACTGCTAAATAGTTAGATATAACAAGTATTAGATATCTATCTACCTGTTACATTCATTATGTATATCATTGCAAGTAATAAACTTTATATCATTATTTCTACGAGCCGGTATGACCGAGCTTCGCTCGGGTTAATAAAAAAAATAGTATTATTATTTGCCAATCGATATCAGGAAGAGTCGTATCTTTATTGGCTTATTTTTAATTAACAACGCCTTCTAGCTTGCAGTTAGTTGTTCACAATCGCCAATAGATGGCAGGAACAGTCGAGTCGTATATTGAGTTTATGTTTGATTATTGCAAAACACCAACTTCTCGTCATTTTCCAAAATGAATCCTAACTAGATCGATTTATCGCCCCCGAAAACCCCTGTATACTAAATTTCGTGAAAATTGTTGGTGCAGTTTCCGAGATCCTAAATATATATATATATATATATATATATAATATACAAGATTTTCTCGTTTAACGGTATTCTATATTAAATTAGTAACTATACCTACTCGTATTATGTAAGTAAGTAATTAGGTATGTATGTATAATTATTATGCAAGGTATCATTGCTTATATTTTTATATAGTTTAAGTAAGGAGTTTCCTACTTGAAAAACTTTCTTTGAAATACGTGCCACATTAGTTTTTTGCACGCCCAAGAATCTTATCTGTGCCCAGGATGACTGGTATATGGTATGTTTGGTGCGAAATATTTAAATAAAAATATACATGCACGTTGATTAATTTATATGCCTAGATCTTGTAATATCTCATGTGAGCGTGATTAATTTTGTTTTAATTTCGATAAAGTTACAACAAAAGACTTAATACGCCAAGTAGGTATATTAATATGCATATAGGTACCTGATCAAATCTACAAATCGTAACCTTCATTAAAACGGTTACAGCAATATTGTTTTATTTTATTATATATAGGTGTCTTAGGTGTCTCTATTATTAGTAACTTGGTATTTAGTTCTTTCCGTGTTATAACTACATACAGAATATTTGTTTTCAATTCCGGGTTCATTTAGTTTTGTTTCTTTATCGCTAAACAATGCGAACAATAATAAACTGGTTTCCTGATTTTTGTGTACCTAGATTAAACGAGTGTGGTCGGTTACATTTATTTGTTGCAATGAAGTTGATTTGCATAATTTTAAATAAATATTACAAAATAATGAAATACTTTAGTAATTTTTAGACCAAGAGTAAACAGGTGGATTCCATCTTAGCTTTAGTTTTATGCATTTTAACTTTCCATGAGGTGTGATGTCAGCCAAATGCTTAGCTATCTATATTAATAAAAAAATAAAAAAGAGTTTGTATTGTTACATTGCACATTCTTCTATCATTGTATAGTGTTAGTCGTGAAAACCAACAATAGTAGATTGTTAAACAAGAAGCTAAAAAGACCCAATGTACCTATACCTTTACGAAGTAGTTTTACTCCTCGAGGGAGTAAACAGAAACCGAGTTTTATGGGTTTTTAGCGCCGTGTGCTACACTCAACTTTGCATTACCTACGCTTTGCGAATAAATTTGAAAAAAAATCCAAAGAATTCGCGCCAGTGTCTCTTTTTTTTCTGTAGCCGCATTACTTTGCATGTATTCTACCAAAGAGATCGGCGATTTTGTTCATTTGTTTTAAAGATGTTTATGAATTTCCGGTTATGAATGTGTATGAAAAGGTTTTATCAAAACTTTAACAATAATTACCTTTAAGGACAGGTAGATAATGTGAAAAAGAAGATTCTAAAACAGGTTATACAGTTTAAAAACATACCTCTAACTGATAATTTTTCTCTTGATACACTTTTTTTTACATTAATATTTTATATTTGTAGCAGCACAAGCGTCCTTCACAGCTAACTAGCGTGTTCTAATGCGACGTGCGACAACAGAATAGACGCACGGATCTGCCGGGTATTATATTGACCCTTATGGGTTGGTACTTCCAGCTGATAAGACCTGCGCGAAAACTAGATTTTCCTTTATCACGTCAGGATTAGTCTAGAAGCTATAATTATGTTAATAACATTTATCTGGGTAGTTCAATGTTATTTGTACATAAATTAATTAAATATATTTTACACTGGATTCGAAAGAATCAGTGACTTATCGTATCGTATGAAAGAAGAAAAATTGAATTAATTGATGCATAAATTAATTATTATATATTTTTTATTTGTATCATAACTTTTTCGAAATTAAAAAAATGTGGATTAGTTTACACTTGTAGTTAGTTAACAAATCTAAATTGCACGGCGTTGGACCTACCGACTAAGTCATTTTAATTAGGTGCTTTAATTCTTATTTCATTATAGGTACAAGTAAGTACATTTCGTAGAGCGAAAGCCAAGTGCACGGTCATTAGTATGCAAGAAAAAAACAATCGTTTTCACAGCACTGCTTTTACGCACAGTCAGATCAAAGACATTATCAATAGTGAACATATTAATCTATTTGCCGAAGCAATGCCATTCTCCTATGAGTGGTCAAAACCGACATGATAATAATAGAATTAGAACTAGCCATAGATTCTCCACGCTTTTACCGAGATAATTAACAAAAGCCGGATGGAACGAAACATGGTAAAAAAGTGTTATTCAGCTCACACAAAAACACAATTTGATTGCATAGATTTATGTTACCCAGTCCTGCCACACTTTAACCTCTCGTCTGCTATGTCATTCTAGCCAAAATATCATAAAAAATCTATTGTGTACGGAATACCCACCATTTAGAAGTTAATTCATCAAGACAATGTTCTTCAACTGTAAACGGATGGTTTACAATACAACGGCTAGTATATTTAAAACGTGATCAACAGCTTCTACTTAGCAAATTTATAAATTGTTGAAAATATAAAATGAATGAATAGAGAAAAATCGCAATCAACCATATTTCGAGGAGAAAAAAACAAGGGTTCAGGAAAAAAAACATTTTGATCGAAATATTTATACCTACAAACCAACGTTTTTGAAGGCTAAGCTGCTGATAACTGGTTAATGAAATGGTGGACTTTAGCCTTGATCAATTAGTAACCACAAACCGAAATGTTGTAGTGATGATAGGATATACCTTAATTAGCAACGTCTCAACAGATCTATTTGATTTGCAAAAACTTGATTTATGATTACCACTATGTACAAGAATTCAAATAGAAACCTATTTATATATCATTCGTAAGACATCATAACTAACAATTTAGTTAGATTTGGCCTGTGTAGTAAAAGTTCATTGGGTGTTGTCTTAAAGATCTCATGACCTGCTGTTTAAGGTTTTTTTTTTCAAATTACATTGCCTATTTTTGGCGTGAAGCAGCATTGTTGTGTTTCGGTTTGAAGGGTGTGAAAGCCGGTGAAATTGCTGGCACATGAGGCTGAACATCTGGATGACTCAAGCTGATGGACGCCAGGGCAGTGCATTGGGCTAAGTTCCTGACGTGCGTGACCTACGAGACAATGCGTATTATAGGCGATGGTTACCACTGAACATCAGATCAGCCACATCTTTGTTCCATCAGCTAGTTGTATAAAAAAATATTAGTGAAACACAAACAAATAAGTACCGTTTCTGTTAGAAAACGTACGTTTGGTATGTGTGCAAAAAAGTTGGGTGTTGTTTTGAAGATATCATTGTAAATAATAATTTTATGTTGTTTGAAGGCTTTCAAATTTATCAGTAAAAACGTCGAAAAAATAATTGCCGTTCCTGTTAAATTTCCAATAACTATCGTTGACTAGGTGTTTACATTACAAACTGTAAATCCCCACAACTTAACCTAAAACACACTTTGCAGATATCGCCTGATGTACCTATAAGGCTAAGTCACGAAAGAGCCATTTGAGATTGTTTTTATCAATAGCTACTAAAGAGATGAATGGTATTATTGTAGGACAAAAGCTTAGTACCTATGTCGCAGAGACATTACATATATTATCTCGTTCTGGCTCCCATAATACAAGCTCTGCTTATTTTGGGGCTAGGTAGCATTGTATTTTGTTCGATTGCCTGGCACTGTTGCTAAATAAAATTTATCTATATCTTTATCTTACTGTTGTTTGAAGAAAATTTTTCACGTGCTAGAGCACCTTAGCACTCAAATGTTTTAATAATTTCGGCGATAACAAACTTGTTAAACCAGAAAAATAGTAAAAGTATATCTTCTGTGTATATTTGTTTGTATCGCGACTGCCATGGTAAATATTATGAATGAAAATCTTATGCACCGTACTCACATGCGGTTTTGCTCGATCGAGCTATCATGTCGAGTAAAAACCATGGCATGGGCTTTCGTCCACACATTCAGCGTTAATCTATTATCTATCGAGTGACTTGAAATTACTTTTATTGAATTCCATCGAGCCGGGTCGATGCGAGCCTTCGAGCTGTGAGTTTTGCGGTCCACACCTTAATATTACTCGTTTTGCAGTAAAACTATCGAGCAAAACCGTATGTGAGTACGGAGCTTTAGACCTTTTATCCTCACGAATACTGAATGCTTAGGTCAAACAAAAGCGTTCTTATTCTTGGAATAATTGCTTGAATCACCTGTGTATAATTAGGTTTTATCAAGCGTGTACATGCGGGTCGTCACGATTTAGTTTTGTTTATCTCATCAGTGTTTTCCTTCTACGTTAATACTTACAGAACACTAGGTAGGGATTGCTGTTTGCGCTATGGACACCCATCAGCAATTTATGGTATATTTTTTATACTTAGTAGCGATCTCGTTGGCTAAAAGTATGTTATTTCAAACTTTATTCTGCAAATTTGATAAAATTAACAAAAAAAACCACCTGCCTACCAAAAATATTTAGCAAATATGTAATAAATTGCTGTGTTTCGGTTTGAGGGGTGTGGGTGAATTTACAAGCATATGAAGCTTGACACCTGTATACACCTATAGCATATTTTATTGTGCGTGATGTGTTACGTGGTGTATTTTAAATGAAAATCAAATTCAAACTGTAAATTTTATTTTAATAAAAATGTATAAAATTTAAGCAGTTCCTTCAAAAGCGTTCACGAATCATTGCATATTGAGTATAAAATGTATAAATAATAACAAAAGGTACTTTTAATAATGTTGATACACCCAATTGTAGATAAAAATATTGAATTTACTATTCAGTGTCCGATTCAGATGAAGTTGAGACAAAGGTAAAAATCTAATCATATATGGACTTTACAGCAATTATCACGATTTCATGCATCATATTTTAAACATATTTAAAATCCATAGAAGCTTAGTAGTAAGAGTATCTTTACTTATTATTTTATATACTGATTTACATAACAAACCAAGCGACAACTTTGTCATCCACTGCGCAATATTTTGTTTTACTTTTTTGGCAGCTCTTCAAATTGTTATAACTAAAACAATTGGGTGTATAATATACGATGTTGTTATAACTATCTAATATAATATTTATAATATATTACTCCTATATGAACTGTAAAGCGGCATAATTGGTAGTTCAAACAATAATTATGTGACATCTTTGTTCAAACAACACTTATATCAAATTACAAAAAAATGTTGAGACGAAGAACCAGAAGAACTTTTTAAACTTATCATTATGGTAACATTTATGAGCGTATTATTTAATTTTTTTTCACCCCACATACTTCACTCTAGTGTATGTTTATTATATCTATTAAATAAGAAGGTATTTTTATATATACAGTTTCCACAACATGAGTATAGAAATACTATACCTACTATAGTCTAATATGTAGCAAATATTTGAACTTTAAGATGCATAATAATATAATTATGAGATAAAAGGTGCGTGTTCAGTAAAATATATATAATTACCATTACTAACAGCATTTAGTATCGGCGCTCAAACTAAAACGAAGTTTTGTTTGTATTTTTGTTAGTTATTTATTTATTATTTACTAAGGTATTGGTATACAATCACATTGAATCATATTTTATTCCGCGAAATAAACTGGTGTAAAAATAAAAAAGACATCTTAAATCCATCCTACCAACCACATGAATATCCTCATTTAATACATATTTTTGCTACTACATTACTATAAGCATTGGGAGCTGATAATGTATGGCCAATCAATATACACCCAGTTAAAATGATGCCAGTTGAGCTTCATTACATTATAGCAATTCAACTATTGTTTTCTTTTTCTTTTTTGTTCTGGCACTGGATACTTGTAGGAGTTGTAGGAAGAAAGGTTAGGTTAGTTAACCTATATACCCACAAGGCGAGCGAGCTAAGCAAGCGTGCTGCAGATATCTATCTTTAGATAAAAAAAACAATTGTTTTACTGCTATAGAGAATTGGTTTTAACTGGGTGTACATTATCTGGCCGTAACTTAACATGATCCTACTACGCGTTATGCGTAGATAAATATATAAACTATTTATATACTAGCGGCCACCAACGCTTCAATTTTTTTCGAGCTAAAAAGAAGTTTGTATTTTAATCTCAGTTACAAACTTTATTTGCTGAACGTTTATCCATATCGGTCCGGTGTGATTACGGCGTGATTGAGCCACAAACATCTAAACATATTGTTTTTTTGCTGATAATTAATGTATGAAGTCAACGACCATTTCATATTTTAATGCTTAAATTAATAAAGGGCCAACTTCAAAAGCCATTTTATGGCACATTTATTCTTCAAGAAGTTATTTTTGATTACTATAAACAAAAGATTTACATTTTTATTGATTTTATATTGTATATTGTACTCTTAAGCTTATACAGGCCCGTACCCGTACAAGGGGAAGGTCGTGGGTTCAAATCCCTTTCGGGTCTAACTTTGGGACATTATAAATAAATCTACAGTTCACTTATAGTTGAAAAAGCTTACAGAGGAAAAATACGGTGGTTTCATGAAAAGTTCATAAATATAAAAAATCCATACGCTGCCAAGTTACAAACATTGTACCCATTTTACATCCCTATTTTCGAGTTATTATGGCTTTTGATCAAAAGTACGCACAATTTTCAATTTAAGTTCTCATTTATTTTCGTTTAGATGTTTCTTTTTTCTTAGTAGACTGTGGCGTTTGCTTGCTTGTTTTGTCTGGCGTTGCGACGCAGTACATGCGGCTGTAGAGATAGGAAGCCTCCTTCGACGACCCGAACCACGCGGACGTTGATCTGGAAACACATAAAAAAATATATTATGGACAATCCACACAACACTATCTAGCTCCAAATTAAGCAGAATTTGTACCATGGGAATCAGATAGCGGATATACGTATAATGATTAAATATTTCTTTTTAATACATCTATCTATTCAGCCTGTATGCACCCACTGCTGGGTATAGATAGGCCTCTTCCCTAATATGGCTTTTAATACGTAAGTACTTAGAATATAAAATAACAACTAGACTGAGAGCAAACATAATTATGTGTTCACCACATAAATATTAATTGGCGGCCCATCCCACATTTTTCTAGGTTCAAAGGAAAATTATAAAAAAAAAATATGTTTTACCGATTGGTCCCTTTAAACACTTTAGTAGTATTAAACACTTTAGTCACAAAGATTTTATTTATCCCAAAATCTTAAAAAATCCAAAATTATTTAATCCCGAAAAAAGCCGCATATCAAAAAATATTAATGGATTTTTCATACTGCCATATCTAGCTCCAAACTAAGCATTTTAAGTTGTGAACGTCTACACCTACATATATGTACCTGTTATGTCAAATAAATGTATTTTCTTTCTTTCTTTTTCTTTTTCAATGCTTGTACCTCCGTTGCGTGTAATGGCCACCAGTAATTATTTATTATGTTTTTTGATTTAAATAGATAGGTATGCAAAATCACGATTTGCAAGAAATCGATAATGTGCGTAGCGGGTGCTACGTGCGTAGCAACACCTAAAAATTACAATATTTCCGGCGAACCCTACTTGCAACTTCAATTCGAGGCGCGTGCTAAAATTGCAACGAATATAGCTATCTCTGTATAACAATATTCGTTGATAATAGTAGTACCCACAGGCGCGCGCGTGACGCGCTACTACAATAAGTGAATATAACCATAGTGCCGTGCTTGTGCGTGTGCGTGAGCCATTGATAACCCATATAATTTGCCCAAAGAACTAGCAAGCTGAAGTGGCAGTGGGCCGGTCATGTTTGCCGCAAAACCGATAAACGCTGGGATAAACGAGTTCTGGAGTGGAAACCGCGTTTAGGCAAACGTAGTGTAGGACGCCCTCAGACTAGATGGAGCGACGACTTGCGCAGGGTGTCGGGCAGCAACTGGATGGGAAGAGCCAAAGATCGGGCTCAGTGGCGTGCCATGGGAGATACCTATGTCCAGCAGTGGACTGCAATAGGATGATGATAAAATGTGCTTATTTTGAAGGCGTGATAGCCGAGCTATAGTAAGTAAATTGGTGATTAGGGGATGGTATCTTTGACACAGTATAACTTTTGTTAGGTTAATGTGATCAAACTGCCTGGATCTTTTGTGCATATATGAAACTTGATGAGTACATTATGGATACGTAGATAACTCGATTTTACAAAATTGTGGGTTGGATCTTTTCTGCATAACTGGGTCCAGTTATCTCACCTCGTGCTTGGAGACAGTCCTGCGGAAGTACTTGTGCAGCCTGGTGGAGAGAGCCCACACGGCTCCGTTGTCGCGCTCCGCCCATCGCACCTCGGCGCAGAACTGCAGCTTCTCTGGATCTTGGGCTAGGACCCTGGAACATTCAGTTATTTGCATTAATAATCAACTCGATACATTCTATGAAAAGCGCTTTTTGTCAATGGTAATAAAATTACTACTGTAAAGGCCTGCGCACATCTAGGTGATAGCGATGGCAATCAGTTGAAACGCTGGCAAATATCACTGTCATATTTGATAGCTTTTCTGCTGATCGCCATAGCTATCGCCTAAATGTGCGCAGGCCTTAAGGCATATAACTTTCCAGTGATATGTATATAAGAGATGAGTCAATGAAGGGTATGAGGCATAAAATGCCTATATACATCAGACGGAATACGCATATGTGTATTGTCTACATAGATTTTGTAATTTATAATAAATTCTAGATTTTTACCCTGCCTTATACCGCTAGTATGAGCAGTAACTTATGTTTTTTTTATTAAAAAAACTGGACTCAATTCATTTTTTTATCGATAATTATATGACATAGGTAATGTTTTAAAATTTATTTCGACTTGACTCTTTAAAATCAAAAAAGGTAGCATCAAACCAAGCTCCTTACTTGTGAGAGTTAGTGATGGGGTTCCAAGCAGCGATAGCGGTCTCCGTGATAGGGCTGAAGATGATGGTATCGTCCCGAGGGTCCACGGCAATGCCGAGACCTTGCGAGGACTTCCGTCCCACCAGGTTCACCGGCAAGTCGGCACCTTCAGCGGGCGGGCCTGACGCGAGCACCGCAGTCGATACACTGAATATTCTACAATACAAAATATAATAGGGTAATTTATAATATACCTGTCCGCGCTGTGTGTATACGTGTGCGTGTGGCTGTGTGTGGCCTGTTCCGGCTTCGCACGGATGGACATTTATTTTTGAAACACATAAATATACTCAAGGTGAGTGTAGTTTTCCAATGGTGAAAGAATTTTTTAAATCGGAACAGTATTTTGGTAAATGAAGGAGCAGACCACCGACCCACAGACCCAGCAGTGAGTGACACCGGGCTGAGATCACTTTAAATCCCGAAAAACAAGTGAAACCGCGTGGTGCATGCAGCTCGTAATCAAAAAATATTAAACGAATAGTTCATACTGTGATATCTAGCCCCAATTTAAGCAATGCTTGTACTATGGGCACCAGTAATTATTTATAAGTTTTATGATTTAATTGATTGCCGAACGGAAACTGTTATCAATAGGATGGTTGAGTAGTTCTTGTTTTTACCAAATTAACAACGTCCGATCATTGAGTTTTTTACATACTAGCGATCCGCCCCAGCTAGGCGGGAGTGAAAAAATTCCAAAGGCAGGGCAAAACTTTTTATTTTTAACCTTTTTTTACTAATATCAGTGCGAAGCCAGGCCGGTTGCTAGTCAAAAATACAGCCAATGTACAACAATACGAATCTCTCCTCTTTATAATATAATTAGTAGCACTAAGATAATTAGTAGCACTACCACTCCTCACTCATCAATTATCATTTAATTATTTCGTCCGGAACCAATAAATAAATAACGTGGACTATCCACACAACACTATCTAGCTCCAAATTAAGATGCAGAGCTTGTACTTTGGGAACCAGATAGGTGATATAATACATAAACACATTATTTTGTAAATACATGCTTAGAACACAATATAACACCCAGACAGGGAAGATCTGTGTTCACACAAATATTTGTACTCAGTGGGGATCGAACCCATGACCTACAGCGCAGACTGCAGCTGAGAGGCAAATCATAACTTTGAAAACGTAATTTTGTAGAAAATATTAAGATCAGTATCTAGGTACTTAGTAACAACAGAATGTAAACTCATAGATAAAATTAATTATAACTTGTAAATAGTAAAGGTCTACTAATTGAACAATAAATAATACCGATTAATTAAGAACGTCAGCTTGTTAATAACTTAGATGTTATTATGTTTATTATTATCAAAGCATAAATTTACCCACCATGTTTCCATTAAGGCCTACGCAGACCGTGACGGCATCGGCATGGCAAGAGATTTTTCCGCCAGTCAGCGCACATTAGCTGCTTAGATACCGCGGCATTCCAGCGCCTTACCACGGCATGCCACTCCGCTTCACTCCGTGGTATGTCAAAACAAGCGCCGGAATTCTTGGCATGCCGTTGTGTACCGCAGTACGCCACCGTATCCCGCCGCGGGAGCCCGTGGCGCATCTTTCAATGCCGTGTAAGAAAATCCCTTTCGATGCCACGGCATCATTTTAAAGCATAGCAATTTATGTCGTATTTCTATATCGATACGTTCGAATGTTCATTAGTAAAAATATTAATCCCTGGCCATGCCGTACCGGTCTGCGTAGGCCATTAGCCAGTGGTCGGAGTAGGTAGAGCTATTTTATGTACTTGCCATATTATTGAATAATATGGATATTCCCCGAATCCCGGGATTTGTTTATTAAGTAGAAAAATAATAAAAAGCTATTTATTTACGCCTTAGGGAGTAATGAAAGCATATACTTCTTATAAGTGTAAGGACGGGTTTAAGGATAATGTAATAAATAGATAGAAACTTGAGTCATTAAATCACATATATTTTTTTATGTAACAATTTCTTATATTTATACAAGAACCAACATTCAATCAACATTTTCATTCTGAAGTTATACAAGAACATACCATACAAATTATTTATTCCTCAAAAATAGGAACATGATGATTAAAAACAACAAACTATTTATATTTAACTACGATAAAATCTTAATTAAAATTACGAACACGGTTTAAGGGGGTACGATTTCCATACAAACTTAATTTACACAACTATGGGTGAATAAAGTATTAATGTACACTGAAATAGCTGTAATAGGCTTTTACAGTGGTCCTTATTACCGGCCAGTTATATAAAGTTGGAGTGTCAGCCGTTGGTCGTGGCAGTCGGGGCTTCAGAAAAAGAGCTAACAGACTTTTACGTCTATTTTGAAACAGTGATGTACAAAATTGACTCTATGCTAAAAGCTAGTACCTGTTAGAAAGAATGACGAAAGAATTCAATAAGCCCAAATATATCATTTTTCTATTATTTCAAGGTAGAATAAGATTGATACATTAGTTGTAGTTAAAATTTACTTTTTACAGAAAGAAATCAAACTTACCAAATGGTTATCCAATAAAATAACTCCAAATATCCAATCCAAAAAGGTCAAATCAGAGTCCGCAAATACTAGCCAAAGTCGTAGTAGCAAGGAGATTCCAGAATCCAGTAAACAAGCCAGGGTCAAAAGAAATTCACCACACACACAACAAAACACAACAGGAAGCAAACAAGCGCACTCTGAGAAGCAAAGTAATCGAGTGAGACAACATTTAAGAACAAGTTACTGTCGGTAAACAATTGAATTCCAGTGGTGCAGAAAGAGACAAAAACAGGTGCGTCACTCTAGCCACGCCCGTGACACTCCCTGTACGTGTGAGCAAAAGCGCATAATGCAGCGATATCACGACGAGTTCAACAAAGCGGCAACGCCGCGCGTGAGACAAAAACTTTGGCAACGTGTTGCTGATGTAAAATTTACAACGTCGCTCGCGCAGTCGTGCTTATGGGCTTACATATACCATTTTTGTACTTATTGATAAACATAATTATAATAATCGAATCCCGGAGTATTAGTCGGAATCCCGTGGAATATCCATATTAACATCAATGTTTGCGGTCAATGAACCTAAATAGCTCTACCTACTCCGACCACTGGCCATTACGCATACCTAATTTGCATGCATCGTTATGTATAAATATACAACATCCATAACACAAACAATTTATGATACAAACGGAACTGAAAATCGTGTGAAACTAAGTAAACTGGCCTTAATTCATAAACAGTGAAAAAAACCCTGAACCGTATCGCTGCTTTACTTCGTAATTATCGCAGGCTCATAAAAATTATGCACCTATTAATTGGTTTATAATTACTAAACATTCTCAGAATATTCAGCTTCACTGACTTCAAGCGAGGAAAGAGAACTACCGACTTGACGGTTGATTGGTATCCAACATTTTAGATTTTTCTTGGCAAATCAAAAACGTAAAATAGATCTTATTTTGGGCTCTATGAGTTATGAAAGAGATCTTTTGGATTTACAGATGCACGAAGAATATTCCAGAAAGAAATATCTTATACAAGCAGAGTCTCTCTCCATTATCCTTTTTGCGTGACGCTTGACGTTATCGAATGTTTTTTAAAGTTCTACTATATGCCTTTTTCTTTATGATATTTTTCGTCACCGTTTGAGAATACTGGCATATTATGTATAGTGAACATAAGTTTTGGGCAGAAGAACTTCAATGAGCTCTTCTACCCAAAAATGATGCATCAATGTGCAGGACTGGATTCAAACTTATGACTTTAGGATCGGAAGGTGGACCCGTTACCACTAGACCACCAGTGCTTTAAACGGTAGTTCGAATAGCAGTTTCCTTACCTATCGGTGGCCAGAGGCTGGTAGTACAGCAAGCCCTGGGCAGGGGAATGCGCCAGGCCGACGACTCCGTCCATGAGCGTGAACTTCTCTCCTCCGATATCGTACTCTCCAAGGTCTGGATCAGGGTACATAGATGCGTGTGTTACTCGCCACGCGTTGTCCCTTCCTCCATCGTAAACTATAATACCTGGAACACCACAGTAGTCAAATTAGACAATCCCGTCGTCGAGTGGCTTGTTTATTGGTCTTCTACCGTTTAAATTTCGGAGAGTGCTGCAAGTTTCATGAACTGCGCGACCTTATACCCCCATCACCGTTTTACCTCCGTACTTCCAGACGCACGGACTAAGAGCTCTTAAACTCTTATAGTACGAACTGCCAAAGAGTGGAACTCTCTTCCGGCGTCAGTATTTCCTGAACGTTATAATTTTGATGAGAGTGAACAGGTGGATTAGGCTAAGCGTGCCCCATTCATCCTCACTTTTCATCAGGTGTGATGGTAGCCAAATACCTACTTAGCTATCTACATTGAAAAAAAAACGAATATAGGTAATAACTAATAAGACTTTTTAGGGTTCCGTAGCCAAATGGCAAAAACGGAACCCTTATAGATTCGTCATGTCTGTCTGTCTGTCCGTCCGTATGTCACAGCCATTTTTCTCCGAAACCGTAAGAGCTAGACTGATGAAACTTGGCGAGTAGATGTATTCTGTGAACCGCATTAAGATTTTTACATAAAAATAAAAAATAAACTATAAATTTCGGGGGTCCCCATACTTGAAACTGAAACTCAATTTTTTTTTTTTCATCGAACCCATACGTGTGAGGTATCTATGAATAGGTCTTCAAAAATGATGTTGAAGTTTCTAATATCGTTTTTTTCTAACGTGAATAGTTTGCGCGAGAGACACTTCCAAAGTGGAAAAAAGTTGGTCCCCCCCCCTCTAACTTCTAAAGTAAGAGAATGATAATACTAAAAAAAATATATGTTGTACATTACTATGTAAACTTCCAACGATATTTGGTTTGAACGAGATCTAGTCAGTAGTTTTTTTTTTATACGTCATAAACCGTAAACCGCAATTTACCTTTCGACGAACTACAAAAACCTTATTATGTTACATCAAGTAACATATATAAAAGGTTCTTGTAGTTCGTCGTGCTACGGAACCCTTCATGGGCGAGTCCGACTCGCACTTGGCTGCTTTTTAGGGTTCCGTAGCCAAATGGCAAAAACGGAACCCTTATAGATTCGTCATGTCTGTCTGTCTGTCTGTCTGTCTGTCTGTCTGTCTGTCCGTCCGTCCGTATGTCACAGCCATTTTTCTCTGAAACCGTAAGAGCTAGACTGATGAAACTTGGCGAGTAGATGTATTCTGTGAACCGCATTAAGATTTTTACATAAAAATAAAAAAAAAACAATAAATTTCGGGGGTCCCCATACTTGAAACTGAAACTCAAAAATTTTTTTTTCATCAAACCCATACGTGTGGGGTATCTATGGATAGGTCTTCAAAAATGATGTTGAGGTTTCTAATATTGTTTTTTTCTAAACTGAATAGTTTGCGCGAGAGACACTTCCAAAGTGGAAAAAAGTTGGTCCCCCCCCCTCTAACTTCTAAAGTAAGAGAATGATAATACTAAAAAAAATATATGTTGTACATTACTATGTAAACTTTCAACGATTTTTGGTTTGAACGAGATCTAGTCAGTAGTTTTTTTTTTATACGTCATAAACCGTAAACCGCAATTTACCTTTCGACGAACTACAAGAACCTTATTATGTTACATCAAGTAACATAATATACAGGTTCTTGTAGTTCGTCGTGCTACGGAACCCTTCATGGGCGAGTCCGACTCGCACTTGGCTGCTTTTTGTATCATAGAGTCAACACCTTGCCAAAAATAATGCAACTCTTGCAATACAACAATATTTATCAAGTTCAGGGCGCGGGAGCCTTCCTTTTAAGGCTTCCGCTATGTTACAGGAAGTAGCGCCCCAAAATTCAACATATTTTAAAAGATTACAATCTCGCAAAAGAAATGCAAACGATTATTTCGGGTCATACACGTTTTTATTTAGGTGCAATTGAAGTAGATATGCAAACAGTTTATTGCGAAATTTCGAGGTGCATAGCCATGTAATTGCTTCTATAAGAAACCCGTGATCCCACGTAGGTAAGCAAGTAACTATGGTATTTCCGATATTTATCTATTCTCACAATAGCGGCAGCTAAAGGGAAGGGAATGCAACAATAGCTATAATTAACCACGCTGCAGCGTAAACTACCTTCAACTGCGATACCTCTTGCTCTTATTATGCAATTGAAATATAGGTTTACTTAGTAGAACTATAAAAATAACAAGACTAGCAAGTATATTCAGCCTACAGGGTACTAGATATTTGTAATCGTATGAATTACATATAAGTTATATTCCGTATATAACTACGTATTTACGGAATTGCAACACAAATGTCTAGAAAGCCCGTTTTGTGTCGGCACGCGTCGCTGAGCACCAAATACCGAAACAGTGAATCTTAAAGCTGCCTATTAATTATAAAGCAAATATTATGCCAATTACTGTATTTGGCTTTGTGCCGAAAAAGATTACTGGTGTCTGTGTCCGCCGCTATGTCAAAAGTGTAAAAGTATTTTTACATAAGACCTTTGGTTTCTTCAAACTAAATAGGTAAAGTTTGACGATCTATGTGTGATAATGATAAGTTATAGTAGAGCCACGGAAAACACTGGGAATCTCCGTTTTCAAGTGTGTCACGATTACATTACAGAGCATCTTCTTCTTCTTATCGTGTCACTGATTCTTTCAAACCAAGTGTGGTGAAAGGATTTTAAGTGCGCCTCAAAGAGGCCCCTCTCGTGCACTTGACACATATTTTCAAACTTTTTAGGTTCTACGTAGGTAAGTCGGTTTCCTCTCGATGGTTTCCTTCACTGTTTGAGAGCACTGACATGGTGTACATACAGTTTTGGGCAGAAAAACTCATTGGCACAGGACTAGATTTGAACCCACGACCTTAAGATCGGAAGGTGGGGCCACTGTGTGGTGGGATCATTAGTTATTGATAGCCTAGCCTCATCGTCTTGTTTGAGTAATAGTTTACCTGGAGCAACCGTGTCACTGATGTAAGCGAAGATGTTGTCACATGTAGCGGAGTGATGGGAAGGTGAGGAGCGTGTGTCGTCCAGCACAAGGTTGGTCAGCAAAGAACTCGGCCGCAGCAGTTCACGGGGGAAATACACACTTCGCACCTAAAACAAAAACCACTTTTAGCAAACTTAGCTCGGGTTTGTCTTTCTCGGAATTATATGCATGCATGACATTCAATTATTATTAAATTAAGGGCCTACATCAGGTGAAACCGAAAATGTAAAGTAGCATTTTTTTTCGTTGTATGGACGAATCCATTTAATTTTTTTGTAAAATATAACAATTAAATGGTGTAAAAAAATTATGTTCCGGCTAGAAATTCTCTTAAACTCACTGGGTTCGATAAAATTGAACGCAAAGTTTGCCAAAAACTCTCAATTTTTTTTAGATTTGAAATGGTTTTTTTCCGTTGCTGTTAGAGCCATTGCAATGAAAGTTTTGTTCCCGTATACCTAAATAAATACGTAAAAACCTGATGTTATTGCACTTTTCTTAGTTGCCGTAGTTTTTATAAAAAAATAAAATTTTCAAAAATATATATAGGTAGGATTTCCTATCTACTTCTCTCAGTACAGCCCGCGCGGCCGACGAGGTGAGGTCTATGTCAAATTTCGCGACATGACATTTCATCTCTGACTACGTAAAATATACCCTAGATTAAATCATAGCTACTACTGGTACTATAAATTTGCCACAGTGTAACATAAAACAAATTGTCACAGTATAACGAAATGACATAATACCATCTTCATCATACATTATGATCGATAACCTGTATTCACATCATCATCAGCCTGTAGAAGTATATATTTTATGTAGCATATAACTTATCTAGTACATTCTAGGGCACGTTCCTATCGTGCGTGACCACCTCCATTTTTGTAGTTGCATAAGTAGCTATCTTCCTATCTACCCAGTGCTTTCCGTCATCATCATCAGTAAGTAGAAGTCCACTGCTAGATATAGACCTCCTTTATACATTTCCATGAAAAAACAATTTGCCGATTTCCCACGATCTTTAGAATGTCATCGGTCCATTAGGTGGAGGGGCGCTCTGGTTGCTTAGCACCGGTTATATTGTCGTAGCGACCCGCTTTTTGATTCTAAAGGCGTGTGTTCAAACCCCGTCATGCACAAATTAGTTTATCTGCCAAAAAACCTATGTGCACTATGTCAGTACACTCTAACGGTGAAGGAAAACAATAAATGAAACCAACGTGAAGTAGCAAAACTTTTGAGGCACATTCATAATCCACCACACCAGCTTTAATTTTCTATTGACATGACAAGAAGAAGACTCAAAAACTATGTAGCCGATTTTAGGCCTTTATAAAAATAGTGTCGATTTTGCAAAGAGTTTGGGAGCCCATTACAATGAAAAGGAAGTATATATACAGGGTGTAATAGTTAAGTGTGCACAGGCGATTATTCCGTAACTATTGCAGATTTCAAAAAACTTTAAACTGATATCGAAAGTACTTTACCTAATGAGTAAAATGACATTAATAACTTTTTAAAAATAAAACGAGAAATATCCAAAAAAATTACATTAATCACTCCCATACATTTAGTATGAGATAGTAGAAAGGTTTTTCAAATTGAAAAATACAATAAATTGGCGGGAACGAGAACCCGCGATAAAGAATTTGAATTTAGAACGAACACCAAAGAGTATCTTTCTTTTTGTTTTTATTTAGTATGTTGCTTTTCAGCTAGTTCAAATCAATACAATATTGAAACAAGGTTTATTATAAATTTGAAGTGGTAAGATAATTAATCTACACGTGTATCTACTTGAAATTCATTAATACCTTCATATCGTACATAATTATAAAATGACAAGGGTAAAATGAGTAGGTACTATTCCACTTAAAATAGGGAAACTAAAACCTTTCTACTATCTCATACTAAATGTATGGGAGTGATTAATGTAATTTTTTTGGATATTTCTCGTTTTATTTTTAAAAAGTTATTAATGTCATTTTACTCATTAGGTAAAGTACTTTTGATATCAGTTTAAAGTTTTTTTATATCTGCAATAGTTACGGAATAATCGCCTGTGCACACTTAACGATTACACCCTGTATATATATTATGGACAATCTACACTACACTATCTAGCCCTAAACTAAGCAGAGTTAGTATTATGGGAACCAGATAGCTGATGTAATACTTAAATACATTTTGTTTGTAAATACATAGGTACTTGGAAAACAATATAACATCCAGATGGAGAACAAATATCTATGATCACCACACAAATATTTGTTCTCGGTGGGGATCGAACCCACGACCTATGGCGCAGAAGGCAGAGCTACTAATAAATGAGCTGAGAGCCCAGTCATAACAATAATATCATGGGTTTAGAGTATTTTTGATTGCCGTCTTTTAAATCTGGAGGTGTCTGTAATGTCCCGAATTCTGGAACTTTCTGTCAAAGGCTTCATGCACGGTGCGCTCAAATACCCAAATACCAAAATACATGTGCCTATTTCTATACACGCAGCAAGGAGTTTCCCAAGATTTTGCGTTTGACAGAACTTTGAAGAGTCAGTTGGGGTTGTCGAAACTCTTTGGTATACCTAATATTTTTAAATGCCGATAAAATACAATAATATAAGTCGAATAGACAGTGTTATTTCACAATGCTTCACTGATCTCCACCGCAATGAGCACACCGAAGGCCTAAATGAGTGCAAAGCTTAAAGCCACCCATAAATAATTTCCATTTCAATTCATTTATGAATTGAAATGAAAATTATCTATGCATGTAATGTATTGTATTATGTATATCAGTTATCTAGCACCCATAACACAAGCTTTGCTTAGCTTGGGGCTAGATCATGTTGTGTGAATTGTCCAGCATTATTATTATTATTATTTATTTCCATAGGCATGAATTCTATGCACTAAGTTATACTTACTAGATTTACATACAGATCTGGAAGTATAACCTTTTAGATAAAAGAAAAAATTACTAAATTGGATCATAAAATTAAATGACGAAGGTATGCAGTAACAAACAATAAAACAAAACGGCTAAGCCGATTTTGATGAAATATTACTTTTCAGAAAAAAAAAGATTAAAAGGGAGAAGACGAAAGAGAAGAAAAAAGATAATAATAATAATGCTTTATTATGAACAAAAAACCAGTTTGTACATTATAAGTTTTGCGGAAATACGATGATGTCTGCAGAAGTTAAAAAACTGTGTCGCAGACATCAACGCCCTCCTCCGTATTTAAGTAGGTAAATAAGTTCCATTCTATTGGATCTGATACTAAAAAATAAATATATAATAATAATTTAGTGTACTTATACAATACATCTAGTATAAGTACTTACATAATAAGTTAATACAAAGTAAGAAAAATAAAATGAAAAACAAAGTAAGATAAATGAAAACATTGAAAACTTTGGTGACCAAGTGTGCGTGTGCGTGGTGTGTGTAAGAGTGTGAGCGAGTGGATGAGTGTGTAGTGTTGTGCGTTTCGTGAGTAGGCTTCCATGATTCTCCCAGTCTCTTAAGAGTCTGGTAAGCACAGAGGGAAGCCTACCCCGAGGTATGTGTGGGTGTGGGTGTGTGAGTGTGGGTGTGTGGGTGTGGGTGTGTAGGTGTGGGTGTGTGTGTGACTGTGTGAAAGTATGGATGAAGTGTGTAATAAAGGGGTGTGAAAAAATGTTCACTAGACTGACAGTTCAAAATTCAAAATGGCGGCTGTGCCACTTCCGGTTTTGCAAAAATCGTCCGATTAAGGTCGTTCAAACGGTTCATTCGACTGAGGACTATGATTGGAGATTGAATTTTAGGTTGTTTAAGGTGTTTGATTGGATCTTCACTTGGTTTAGGGTTCCGCCCCTGTGGGAACGCATTGAGGACGCGAGCTGCTTGCAGCTCGCGATGCACGCGACCCGGTAGTCAACGTTTGGGTTCCTTCCAGCGGTTTCGACCCGTTAAGGGTTTTGGCTTGACGTACAATTTAGGGTTCCGTATAAGGTTTTGATTGGGGTTTTACTACATTGAGCAATTTGATTAAGTGTTCGACTTTTAGGGTTCCTTAGGACTTTGATTGGAGTTTCAACTACACTTAGGAGCTTGATAATGTTAACATTTTTAGGGTTCCTTAGGACTTTGATTGGGGTTTTACTACATTGAGGAACTTGATAAAATAAACAACTTTTAGGGTTCCTTAGGCCTTTAATTGGAATTTTACTTCACTTAGGACCTTGATTATGTAAACAATTTTAGGGTTCTTTAGGACTTTGATTGGGGTTTTACTACACTGAGGAACTTGATTCACTGATCGACTTTTAGGGTTACTTAGGACTTTCTTTACTACTTTTTGGGGTTTTACAAGTGCAAGTGTAATGTAAAACTGGGAGTAGCACACCGACACGCGAGCTGCTTGCAGCTCGCGCACACGAAAAAACTAGTTAAGGGGCTGACGTATGGAAAATTTTCATACAAACGGAATACCAAAATGATTTCTAATTTAGACAGATTTACACTATATTATTGTAATAATTGTATTTGCATAGTATTTATCTAGGTTCCTCAACAGTTTTTATTTCAAATTACTTACCTAAAATGAAATAAACACCAATCGCATTTTGCACATTTTTATGCTAAACTTATCAAGTTTTCTACCTATTGGTTTCGTACTAAAAACAACAATATCTTACGTGTTTTTTGTTAAGGAACCTAGTTTATATTGTCTAGTTACAGAATAACAATACTATGTAAAGAATACAAAAAGTTTTCAGTCATCATTTTTGGTATTACGGAACACGATCAAATTCATGGCATTTTCGAACGGCTACTATTGCTATCGCGCACGCACGGTGCGGGTGGCGGGGTGCAGGGGGAGGAAACGCTTGAAGCACACGGGACACTTCGGTTGTGTGTGTGAATCGCTCGGACTTCGGACTAGTTAAATACCTACACTGGCATAAAACATAATGCTTAGATATTTGATAATTGTTAGTTTAGGAAGGGTACTAAGTGAAGATGGGAAATACTAAGTACCTAGGTAGGTTGTAGGTTGGGTAAACGAAATCAAGGTGCAGCACTAGGTCAAAAAGTCTGCCGAAATTTCGAAAAAAGCCAACATTTCGACTAAAACAAATTATGAACCATTAATTTCTATACAGGGTGGAATTTTGTAATGCCACCTGGAGGGAAAGTACTCTTAATACTGCAGATAGAAAATTTTACTCAAAGGAAACATTCCTTTATTTTTGGATAGAAAGCAATTTCTAAACTTAAAAATAAAATAATTTTTAAATTATTTTTTTTTTTTGAAAGGAATAAATTTATTCTTTTAAAGAAATGAATTCGTTAAAAGAATAAATTTGTGTATCCAAGAGAATGGAGCCCATTTCAAGCAACTAATTTCAAGTAACTAGTTAGTTATCCATTTTTTGTAAATAATTAAATTAATTTAAGATTTCCTGGTTTTTCTTTCATTTAATTTATCATGTTTGTTAGAGAGATTTCATCCTTATAATTGACTTACGATCGATGCAATAAAAGTACAAGGTATAATTTTTCTGATTTTAGCCGGTTCAATTCCCGGGTGTGAGAGAATTTTCGAAAAACTTTGAATGCAGTTTGCTTTCTATTCAAAAATAAAGGAATGTTTCCTGTGAGTAAAATTTTCTATCTGGAGTATTAAGAGTACTTTCCCTCCAGGTGGCATTACAAAATTCCACCCTGTATATGAAGTATTGATAAAAGGTCTAAGAAAAATTACAACAAATTATTTTTTTTCTTTATTTATTTGTAGTTCAAAAAACTGCTACCACTCAACGTCCGGTGGAAATATTGATAAAAGGACTGAGAAATACTTAAACAAAATAGTTTTTTTTTTATATAACTGGAGCTCAATAAACAGAGTACCGCTCAACGTCTGGTGGAAATATTGATAAAAAGACTTAGAAAAATTTCAGCAAAATATTTTTTTTATTTATTTATCTGGATCTCAAAAAACCGACTACCGCTCAACGTCAGGTGGAAAGATTGATGAAAGGACTAAGAAAAATTGCCACAAAATATTTTTAGTCTTTATTTATCTGGGGCTTAAAAAAACTGCTACCACTCAACGTCAGGTGGAAATATTGATAAAAAGACTTGGAAAAATTTCAGCAAAATATTTTTTTTCTTTATTTATCTGAATCTCAAACAACCGACTACCGCTCAACGTCAGGTTATAATATTGAAAAAAGGACTAAGAAAAATGGCTACAAAATATTTTTATTCTTTATTTATCTGGGGCTTAAAAAAACTGATACCACTCAACGTCAGGTAGAAATATAGATAAAAAGACTTGTAAAAATTTGAACAACATATTTCTGTTTTATTTTTCTGGAGCTCAAGAAATAAACTACAGCTCAACGTCAGGTGGAAATATTGATAAAACGACTAAGAAATTAAAAAAAAAACTTTATTTATTTGGAGCTCAAAAAACTGCTACCACTCAACGTCCGGTGGAAATATTCATAAAAAGACTGAGAAATACTTTAACAAAATAGTTTTTCTTTATATAACTGGAGCTCAATAAACAGAGTACTGCTCAACGTCTGGTGGAAATATTGATAAAAAGACTTGGAAAAATTTCTGTAACGTTCACTAGAAGTTGCTTCATGCAATCAAAATTGAGTTCTATATAGTAATTGTGATAAGACATAAATAATTTTTTTTTCAGTTTGTTTATAATCATTATATAAGTATCCACCTATAGTAGGTTAGCTTGGTACACTTTTTTCGCGAGTTTTGTGCGAAAGCCGAGGTCCATGTAATTGTAGGTCGATGTTCGCAATCGTTGGTTTTGCGAATGTAAATAAGCAGAATAAAAGCAACCTAATTGCTCAACGAATAAAGTATATTTTTAAATGCAGTCACATTATTAGACTTTCTGTACTTTGGTAAGTGAGCCGCTTTGCGTGTTTTTTATTGCTGTGTGTGTGTGATCGATGAGGTCTGGCGAACCACACCCCACCTGATGTTGAGTGGACCTCCACCCATGATCTTCAACTGTAACGTCATGACTGGTTTTGAACCCACGCCCCCCAACCGCTAGGCCGATGAGGTCTGGCGAACCACACCCCACCTGACGTAGAGCGGACCCCACCCATCATCTATTACTGTAACGTTATCACTGATTTTGAACCCGCACCTTCCAACCACTAGGCCAATGAGGTCAAGCAAACCACACCACACCTGATGTTGAGCGGACTCCCACCCATCATCCTCTACTGGAACGTCATCAACCACAACTCCATCGCTCCGCGCCGGGGTCAATGGCTCTCTCAACTCAACTCGGAGTCAATGGTTCTCTTTACTCTTCTTCAATTTGGTCCAGAACCCGCACAAACCCTACCTGATGAATAAACTCACTCGTATCATGTTAGAGAATTTCCTGGTGTCTTTTCTAAGTGCGTAAATAGCTACTCTGAAGGTTCTTTATCGGTTCAGGAATGTTGTTTTTTTTTTCACTTTATTCTTGCATTCAGAGCATGACCAATCCTTGCTTATTGAATACTAGAAAAGCTAAACAAGCAAGCAATAAGCTTAGAGGGTTAGTCAGGTAATGCAGCCACAAAAAATAAAAACATAAAATTGTAGGGTGCAAAAAGTCAACTCTCTTTGACCAGATTTGAACTCCCGCCCACCTCGTCCTCTCAGTGTGAATCCGCACGCCCTAGCCACTAGCCTATCTGACGCTTAGTAACGTTGACGAAATTAGGCAATGCATAAAAATCGTTAGCAGTGGCTGACGCACACGCACAAGCGCGGCACTATGGTTGGATTCACGTATAGAAGTAGCGCGTCACACGAGCGCCTGTGTGTGTATACTACTATTATATATTCCGTGGCGCCCGCATCAAATGAAAGATAGCTATATTCGGAGCAATTTTTGCCCGCGCCTCGAATTGAAGTTGCGAGCTGCGTCCGTCACCCTCTTAATATCTAAACTTAAACATTACGGTATTCTAAATCGCTCCATTGACTTATTACAATCGTACTTGACTGATAGAATCCTTAAAGTTGATGTGGGCGGTGAGAGATCTTTTGGGTCAGTTATTGACATAGGGGTGCCACAAGGTTCGATATTAGGTCCTTTCTTGTTTCTAGTGTACGTAAATGACCTTCCTTTTTTGGTTAAAAAACTATGTGAAACAGTACTATTTGCTGACGATACCTCATTAATTTTTAAAGTCGATAGATAGAAGGCTAATTACGATGACGTTAACGCATCTCTGTCGTAAATACTTAACTGGTTTAATAATCTTTTACTTAATGTTAAGAAAACTCATAAGTTCTAGAAAAAATATTTTTTGAGTGTCAGTTCTAAGTATAAAAATCTTAATGCGGTTTACAGAATACATCTATTTACCAAGTTTCATCAGTACATATAGCTTTTACAGTTTTGTAAGTACCATACTTCAAGCAAATAAATTATTTCTTTTCATTTCATTTCATTTTTTTGAAAAAAAGTGACTGTGACATACGGATGGACAGACAGACAGACATGACGAATTTATAAGGGTTCCGTTTTTTACCTTTAAAAAATACAAGTGCTCATTCACCGACTACCGACATTTATGAACTTGCAACTCACTCTGGTTTTGCATAATATGAGGAAAATCTCTCTTGGTGGAAGGTTTCTTTTATTAAATCTGGGGCTATTTGCTTGTTATACTATATAAATTAGACTACTACTACTACACTACTATATAAGTTAGATTTAAAATGTAGCGTTCGTGGTAGTTTAAAAAATACCGCACAGCTTGCCATTGTTATCACCAATCCTGGATGAAAAATATGCAATAGAAACTCTGCGACGGGAATCAGCTAACATAACAATTGGGTTATATTTATTTACTGAATATCTGTCTGTGTTTTTGTCTAACGAAGCGTATTCTAGTCAACACATTGTAATGTCGTGACAAATGTCAGACCCAAGCACAGAATAAGTAATAGTTGGTATCAAATACATGAATTCACAGCTCAGGTCAGGCAACGCCATCTTTATTTTAAATTTTTCCAACTTTCCGGTCGTGTTTTGTTTTTAGACCAGCGTATAGCGGAGGCTTAGGGTGCATGTCTAAAAAAAAATGGATATGAATATGAATTATTTTCAAGCGTAAATGAAGAATTGTCGTCAATAATCTATGATATTTATAGGCGATGGTGACCATTTAACATCAGGCGGACCATTTGCTTGTTCCATCAGGAGCCTAATTCTCGGGCCGACCGAGATAGTCAATGTTATAAATACACATCGGCATTGCACAACCCCGCACTTTTTCGACGTTTTCCGTATATATCGTAGCTTCTACGCTGGGGTCGTCGATTAATTACTCAAGCAAATCATCCATTCTCTCTTTGAAAAGAAGCAATAAAATAAAATTGCAAAATGATCCGAGATGAGCCGAGAATTAGGCTCCAGATAGTTGTATAAAAAAACCCTGGAGCGCCAAAGTCATTAAAAAAAAAAACAGTCGATACGAGAGGCTAGTTGAGGCGACACATCAACGTGTATAAGTGAAACTCTAAATTGAATCTGCTGAACGAACTTTATCTGAGATTCATCTAACGAAACACATTCTAGACCGGCGTACCCATTAGAATCAATAAGGAACCGACCTCGATTAAAATCACCAGTTAGCAATTACTTGTCTTGTAACTATCTGTCAGGGACAAGTAGTTTTTTTTAAGACTTGTAGGTATATTGCTGTAACTGACCTTCTAAATAAACTGTTGGACTCCATCTGACCTGCATCTTTTACCTGTTTTAGCACCTGTAACTTTTGAACTGAACCTTTCTATTGAATAAGTATTTCGACTCATCGATCACCATGTTTGTCTATTCGTCTATTAAGAGCTATCATGCTGAAATTTTAATCATGCAATAAATAATACTGAAAAAAATCCGTGAGGCATACTACATTACTGGGGTTTTTGTTTATTTAGATCCAGCTTTATTCTAAGGTACTTTTGGTAAGATATTTTTGGAGGTGATTCTAAACCACGAAGTTTTAAAATCATTTCTAAATCCAGAGATCATAGGTAAGTACATTTTTAGTTAATATTGGGGCCGCATCCATCTTTTATTTATTTTACCTTTACAATGATTTGGTAAAAAAGCAAACAAAGTTTCCAAACGATACTAATGGACTGTTATTATTTGATTCCAAAAAAATGGTAACTTATAGTTATTGGTCTTTTTAAGCCTATTACGGAAACTTACGCTGGGCGTGATTAAAATAGGCGCTCGCCCAATTTATTTAGCCAAGTCATGGCACTGATTGTATCTCCTTCATACAAAATAAAAAAGGCAGTTTAATGGTCCAGAATACGTGACACAGTTTGTTGCTAGGCCACCCACAATAGTGCGTACTGCTCACGGACGATTGGACAAGCCGCACCCTTTCAAATAATAACAATGTGACCTCGACTACTACCAATGCTTTGGCAACGATCAATAGTTTTATGCCATCCGTAATGGTACATTTAGTGTTCTGATAAAAAAGGCTCTAAGTGTACACCTGCATAATTTCAAGTAGGTATGTGCAATGTTCATTGTGATGCCCAATTTTGAATTTCATAATAATCGTTGAATATACATATAACACATTTAACAAATAAAGAGGTGTGGGAAAGAAAACATACACATCATTAATCCTAAAAATAATTTTATAATGAGACTGAGAATGAGAGATTTTAAACTGCAACTAGAAGAAAAGATCGATAAGCCATTTATAAACTTGCAGTCCTTTCTAAATCCGATTTGGTTAATTCCGTGAGTAACTGAACTTACGAATTCCGGTTCCTGTACATGTTTTGAATAGAAACTATATATTTCCTAGTCTTTGAAATGTTTATACTGCAAAGCCTTTCACTAATCCTAGCCATATACATGTATATATGATAATGATCCGGATGTATCAAAAATATTCTAATCTGATTTACTACAGTTTGGTAAGATTATTTCACCGGTTCCATATCCTGGCTAGAATAACATTAGGTTATTAAAGTTTATGCATAAAAACGTAAATCAAATTGGTCATAACATGATTTTCATCTTATTTTCCGTCTCACACGACTGCTCATTTCAGGGACTGTCTGGGTTGAAAGACCTCTTTATTTAAGTAGTAAGTAAGTACCTAATACCTAAATTCTTATATTTTTTTCATACGTTGCTTACTATAAAACGCTTTGAAAGATTTTTTTTATACAACTTGCTGATGGAACAAGTATATAGCCCTCCTGATGTTAAGTGATAACCATCGCCTATAACGAAGCATTGCCTCGTAGGTCACGCAAGTCAGGAACGTGCCCTACGATGCACGTCTCTTTAATGCGAGGCTAGTGTACTTATTTATTATTCAATAAATACATATTTAAATAATTAAACAAGCAACCTATTTAATTTGATTAATTATTCAAACAAAAATGTAAATAAAACATTAACTACCTAACTAAGATCTAATTGCACGCGAGCAATTTCGAAACCATATTAGATTACTTAATAAAAATCTCCGTTAAACAAGTCAGGAACGTGCCCTATGATGCACGTCCCTTTAATAAGAGGCTAGTGTACTTATTTATTATTCAATAAATACATATTTAAATAATTAAACAAGCAACCTATTTAATTTGATTAATTATTCAAACAAAAATGTAAATAAAACATTAACTAACTAATATCTAATTGCACGCGAGCAATTTCGACACCATATAAGATTACTTTATAAAAATCACCGGTAAACAAGTAAACGTGTAGACACATAAATAAAATAATAATTAATCAAAGTTGCGATAGCAAAGTTGCGTGAAAACTACTTTGCCTAAGTTCTATAGTAGAGTGAGTGAGAGTTAAATAAAGACCTAGAATTTGAAATTTGGATCTAGTCAGCCTTGAAGATTTTTTTATTCAGTTTAAGTAGTGTACACTTACAGGTAATATATCTTACACGTGTGCTATAGAAGAAATATGTAATATAGAGTCGTAGTAGAGCTTTCTTAACTCCATACTGTCTCACAATTGGTCCCACCATTTGGCAATGTTCCCATCCATTTCCATCCAGAATGCGCTGTTATACACCTCATCAATATACTTGGTAGGTGTCGATATCATAGCGTCTTCTATGCCTCTGCACCGTTTAGGCATCAATTGCGTGATGGTCATTGATCCGGATGCATACGTCTTACGTGATCCGCCCAATCCCAAATTTATTACAGAAAAAGTAGAGCCAGGTAAACATAATTATTATGCATTCAGCGCACTTTTTTATCGTATTAGAATGCAGAGAGAGATTTCAGAACGCACCTAACTATTTTGATTTCACTAAGGAATAAACAAAAACGATAGAAACTGCACATGTTTCGTAAATACAATCATCTTGTTTCTTGTGTATCGCATCGACCTACTTACAAAGTGATTTATATCGTCGTTTACGGATCCAGTACATACACACTTACCACATCCTGTCTTTAAAAAGTTAATACAAGCCTTAAAAAAATATATAATAATGTTACTAGCCTTGGTAACTTTCCATAATTGCCTGCAACGCAGTGAGTAATTTTATAGGATACTATAGGCTTTTACTTTCCGCTATAGAAATATACATATATCTTTGTTCTGGACAAGCTGGAAGTACCGTAGGAAATATTTTTATCTGACACTATCCGTCTCCGAATTCCGAGTGCTAAAACATCTTACCAATCGATCAGTTGCCATATCAAAGATCAAGTGCTAAAAAAACTTACCAATCGATCAGTAGCCATGTCAAAGATCAAGGGCAAAAAAAAAACTTACCAATTGATCAGTAGCCATATCAAAGATCAAGTACTAAAAACAACTTGCCAATCAACTAGTTGCCATATCAAAAATCAAGTGCTAAAAAATTACTTAGCAATTGATCAGTAGCCATAAGTCAAAGTCAAATATGTAATTATTTATTCAGTAGTATCACAAGGTTTACTTTGAGATGAGTCTGGGTGCCAGTTCCATGCGACCAAGCTGCCAACATCAAGTGCTAAAAAACAACTGACCAATCGACCAGTAGCCATATTAGAGATCAAATGCTAAAAACAACTTACCAATCGATCAGTAGCCATATCAAAGATCAGGATCTTGGGGGGGCAGACACGTCGGAAGTCGTCCAGGCTGGTGGTGACTCCTGCGTCGAGGACCCAGAGCCGGTTGCAGCGGTCAGCGCGGATCCGGTACACTGAGATCAGACCGGTGCAGTTGATGTCTCCGCGGCCAGCGGTGTGCCATGACCAGTCGGGGTAAGCCTACAACAAAATAGTTTTGCTTTAGAAATGTACATCATATTATAATAGAATCTTGAAATCATATAATTACTAGCGGCTTATCCCGGCCTCGCACGGGTAGACTTATTTTTTAAACACATAAATAGGTATATAAGAATTTTTGAAATCGGCACAGTAGTTTTAGATTTTATTCATTACAAACATACAAAAATACAAAGTTCTTATATCTAAAAACCCATTGCTCAGTCCGGTATCAGAATCACTTTATCTTGCTATCCTGTTTTTTGATAAACTAGCCTCGTGGACATAAGTTCCTATTACTCTTGACATTTTGCAGCCTTCGGCAATGTCGTCACAATACAGTAAACAACTTTCTTGTTGTTTTTGATTGCGTATATCTTTACGTACGAGTCAGCCTCATTCAAACCGGTTTTTGATCGTATATAATTCAGTTAACAGCTTTATAAATACCTGTACTGCTATGTACTTCCGAAGCTCTCTTGTTTTTAAGACCCCCTTCAAATTTATTCAATTACCTACACCGAGGTAATATTCAATCTGCTGACCTCTGCTGTAATTTTAGGAATAATGTCAGCAGTTGCTTGCTAAGATTATTCAGATTCTTATTTCACCTGAATTTTTTCCAGATTGGTCCCATTGAAATTTCATCCAAATCAATTTAATAGTTTGGTCATAAACTTATAAGTTAAGTCAGCAGTGTTAGTTTTTTTTTACTTATTTTTATTTATACATATTAAGATGAAAGAGAGCAAGGTCTGAAGAATGTCGCGAATTCTGAGTAGCAAGCCTGCGTTGCCAAGGCCGGCAACGACTCTGCCCTTCACGCTTTCGCGTAGCTAGTGCGTATATTGTACCGTGACCACAGAATAGATACGTAACTTTGAATCGATGTCACTGCCATAATAATTATATCACCAGCTATAAATGGATATTTTATGGATATTTTCACGCAATCTATTCCCAAACGAATCGTTAAGCTATTATTAAATTAAATTAAAATTTGATGACTTTTTCAGAATGTTGAAATTGTTTATTAAAATTATAAACTCCAGTTTTACGGATGACTAATCGACCAACCAAATATTTTGACAGTTGTTTAACTTAAATTTCACAGTTAGTGGCTGATAGGCATTTGACTGTGTATGAAACAAAAATAGCAGACCGTGTTAAAAATGCATACTTATTAAGTACTAGATATTTTTGATATACAAGAATAATAAAAAATACAATTATACAAATTATACAAAAATATAAAAAAACTAAAAATTGAGTAGTTAAATTGAGTAGATACTACCTACTCATATCAAAATAATAAAAAACAGTGCACTCCGAGAATGCCGACAGATACAGAAGTAATAACTTGACCCCGGACATTTGGCGAAGTTTATCGATCCTTGCCTTGCCGAAGAGGTGTCGGTGACGGTTACGCGAGTTCATTGGTTATTCTCACTTCAAAAAATGCTCAAGCCCGCCTAAAAAAGTATTCTCTTCAATAAAAATAATATTTCATACATTTTTTGTAGACCATTAACTGACTAGCGAATGTAATGTCTCTCTCAGTCATACCGCATCGTACTCGGTTCAATTATACACGTAATCGGCCAATTTCGCAGCATTTTCGCAGTAAAAATCGTGCAAATTATTTTACTTCATTCATCGGAAAGTGCTAGGTATTCCGATACAAATATTTAGGTTGGCAATTTGGTAGGTACTTTTTTATACAGCTTATGTAACCAAAGTTGTCATTTTATTTGTCCATCAGTGAATACAGCTGTATAATATTTGCCAACTGATATCTGCTTTTATTCCATTTTATTAAAAATCTATATCTATTACTACATAAATAAAATAAAGTCGTGTTAGTTACACTATAAGTCAAGAACAGCTGAACCGAATTTTCTGAATACTGGTGGGGATAGGACATAGAAGGACATAGGATACTTTTTATCCCGAAAAAGTAACGAGAACGGGCGAGCAAAGCCGCGGGCGGCCGCTAGTATTTTATAACAATACAAAATATAGATTGCTTCTTTAACTTTTGTGTGGGGTTAACCTGTATTGTCCATGATCAACAATTCATATAATATTGGCTTGTTGAAGGTAAGTAAGGCAACCTTCCACAGACAAATCGGTCGTAAACGTTTTGCACTTTAAATCATACATAGCTTGATATTTGTTACAACCCGTTTGCTTCAATTACTATGAAAATGAGTCTAACAACAGGCAGTATTTAGCTTTACTTCATTGAACAGCTCGACATAATTATCTTACCTACAACACCGACCTAATATTATTACCAACCTACTTTACTGCCGGTACTGAGCACCAATAAAGATTTACAACGTTTAAGTTTTTGCTATGTACTATATACTTTTGATATGTACATAATCATGTAAGTAACACCAATTCAAACCAACTCAGTAAATTCTACTTATGGATGGATGGATGTTTGTTACTCAATAACGCCAGAACAGCAGAACGGATCTAGATGAAATTTAGCACAAAGATTTATCTGGAATAGCACGTAGGATTCTTTTTATCCCGAAAAAGTAACAGGAACGGGGGTGAGCAAAGCAGCGGGCGGCCGCTAGTAAATCCCAATAAGTTCGTCGACTCAAAAATAGTTCCATTATATTACAGTAAAACGCATTTGAAGGTTGAATACTATTACTACTTAAAATTAATCGAAATACTTACCTGCCTGCCAACTTACATTTCTGGTTAGCAGTGCCATACGAATGTTACAATAAGCTTATTGAATCGCCGTAGCAAAATAGATTTGGCAATATTCTCGAGCCGGTTCTCAATAAAAGCAGCTAAGCATTCATTTCAATCTTATAGTGTACTGTAGGCCTACCACAAGCTGTCTCTGGCTCTGGTTTTAAGTACCTACAGACTCAAAACCAGTGTGAGTGCTCACCAGTGTGTTATACTGTGTGTATGTGACGTTTTGACGTAGGATTTTATTTTAGTAGATTTGAAAACTGTCAAATATTCGTCGCTTGAGACGTGCTTAAATCTGAGTTGCGTTTCAGTATTCGGGGGTTAGTCAACAGACTCAAAACCAGAGCTAAAGACAGAGCCAGATAAAGCTTGTGGTTATACTTACTGGTAGGACAATTATTCAGTTTGTTTGATTGTAAAAAAAACATCTATGCCAGTTTCATGATTAAATTTCATGTTTTATTTATTTATTGCTCAATTATTATAAATACCCTACATCTTAGATCACTTACTTTAATAGGTATGTTTCGTACAAAATGCCAAGCTTAATTACCCACCAATCGCAATTCCTTGTATCCACAGGAATTCAATGGAATTTATTCCTTTCACTGCTAGATTTTCCATTTACTTTGTATGTTTCCAATTTTACAGTGAGCGAGCAGAATTCTACGTTCCGCGTTTCATTATTTCTACTACGTGATATTTTTTTTCAAGTCAAAAGAACCAAAGCGTTTGCGTTAGTGATTATGGAAGTGGAGGATACATTGCAATATTTTATTAGTAGATATAAAAATTCGTAGTTAAAACTCTACTATGAAATAAAAACGAGCTGTGAAGATCTTAAATTATGTAATGTTAATGATTCAAATTTCTTATTAGCATTTATCTAGAGTACCTACTAATTTATTTTGATTACGCATTTTGTTACTGCGGCCACTCAATCGGTCCTCATGATCGAACACCCAGGTGTTCCAAAAGCCCCGTCCGTCAGTAGAGTTGACCACAGCCGCTCAATTTTATTTAATTAACAGTTACATACGTATTTTGAAAATACTCGTAAGTGGGGTTTAGAAGTTGGTGTTTTCCATTTTCCTTTGTAAATAAACGTCAAAAATATGAAAGTTATATTACCTGCAGAACGGGACTAACGCCTGGTGGCAGGCTTCGAGGTACCCACGCCACCGTAGCCGGTACTCCAGCCCTCAGCCGTGGGATCCCGAGATAAATCCTATCCCAGCCGATCTCCAGCCCAGTGGGCACCGTGTTCTCTGGCTGAAACTTTTCCAGCATAACTGGATCTGGGGGGAAGTCGAACTGCAGAAGACTCCACTGGTTCACCACTTCTAGGGTGGCACAGGCCGTGGCCAGCCATGCGCACAGAACAAAGATGTGGCTCCTCATTTGGATTGTATTATCTGCAAAGAAAGGCAAAGAAATTAACAATAAACCCAATAGAATAACTTACATCTACAAATTTGTTAAATCTAGGTCTAAGAATATTTGTCTTTAGAGAAACGACGGCGAATATCAGTAACAAGACTATCAGTTGCAGAAACTCAAGAGGCCTACTTAAACCATCTAAAATTGCGAGTCAACCAATTGTATTGTAAATTAACCCGCGTAAGTTTCCTGTAGTTCTGAAAGAACAATAAGTTCGTTACGTAGTTCCGAAGCATTGACATTGCATGAATTGCCTCACATACCTATAGTTCTGCCCTTGAATTATATTTATTGTGCAAGTTATAAAATTGGTAGATTATTTTCTTGGTGGTCATTCAATGGAATGCAAACGCATACTTGAAATTTTGATGCAAACAATGCCAGCCTAGTAGCAACAGAGCTTACGTAAGATCAATTAGTAACAACCTAATCAGTTCAAATGTTTAAGGCAGTGAAACAACAGCAGCAAATAATTTATTAATTAGTTCATTTTAAATTGAAACGGTAGCTAGTTTATTCTAGGTAAATACCACCGAGTAAGAATTTATAAGACCATTACAATAACAAACGTCATTTTACTCAACCCATTATTTATTTAAACTAGAGTTTGCTCTACTGACTTCAGAAATGCTCTCGTAGAAGAATTACGTGATCGTGACCTGCAAAGCACGAATCTCACGAGCTACTTTTTCTTAGTTCAAGGACACTTCCGACTGCTTCAACTGAATGGCGTAAGTTAGTGTAGTAGGTTTATCAATAACAATTGAAATTAAAGTAGCATTCATCACTGAATAATGATGCATATTGCAATATGTTATCTGACGTAATAAATTCGTTAAGAAGTGCAATATAAGTAGACAGTACAATAGAATGATGGATTGTAGCATTTTGTGGGCTAGATAGCACGAATTGTAAAACTGGATCGTATTCGCAATTTAATTGAGATTTATGAACGACGCACATGAACAAAATGAACAATAGTACATTGTATGTTAGGTTCCCAGATTGTATGAATTACTACTACTACCGTATCAGTATGTTAGTTACCCAGATTATATGAATACCTATGGAATATAGAAGAATAAAGAACCCTAGCTAGACTCTTGAAACACCCGATAAACACGCAATTACGGGAACCTTTTTTTTATCAAACCTACATTGTCCCACTGCTGGGCAAAGGTCTCCCCCAAAACCTTCCACTCGTCCCGATAGCGTACGAGAACCTTATGATCTAAAATTTAGTTCAATATAATTTAAATTCCAATGGCCTATTGGTTGATTGAATGTATTTCATGTTAAGATTTAAATTCAAATTCGGTTATTTTTGTGCTAGAATGTTTACATAGTTTAAATTATATAATTTGTGTCGTCATTTAGGCTCAAGACATTTAAAATATTACACAACTTGCTGCAAAAATGTAAACACCATAACCGGTCATCTAGATAACTTGATTCATTCACGTAACAGTACATGACATGTGTACGTGTGTAGTGTGTACTTATATACACAACGTCAACGACATAGATAGGTATACAATACGCATACAACAAGTTGACCACGGCAACTCTCACTGCTCCAAAAACTGAGCATCTGTTTTGTATTGCGTAGGTAAACGCAGTGAAGAATTTCTTACTGTGATTGGTAATTATGTAACATATTTTGCAGAGTCTAGAGAGTAATTCATTTAGGTTCAGCATTATGACATTAAGAGCGCATCGTGCGAAAATTTGAGATTAAAAAAAAAAAATTCATAACTAAATAACTAAGTGACATTTTAAAAATCGCAAAAGGACTAATTGTAGACTATACATTTGAGATTAATTCGAATTTAAGTGTGTTAAAAAAATATACTATTTAACATGACATTCTATTTAACGCTGACATATGATTTTCATTAGCGTTAAATAGAATGTCATGTTAAATAGTTTATTTTTTATACTATTTATTATTTAGTTATGAATTTATTTTTTTTAAATCTCAAATTTTCGCATGATGCGCTCACCTATTAAAATAGACTATTGTTTTAAGTGCCTGGTTGTACCTTTACGAAGGACCGCCTATTATTGTTGTAGCACAATTTTAGATAAGTATCAAACTCAACAACAGTAACGCAACAGTGTGCGCTACCTATAGTAATTTAGCTATGAAATGTGATTGAGGCAATTTTGCTGTCGTCGCGCCGGCTTAGCCGTCAAGTCGTGAACTACATTTCAAGATGACACACAATGTTGACGGTACTTATATTAGTGGAAATAGCAATCTTCATTCTTCAATCTTCATCATAGTCATTAAGCGTAACATCTTGATAAAATAATATAAAGATAGACACTATGCGACAGAGATCGAAGAGCTTATTTCACAACGGAAGTTTTAAGTTAATTTTTTTTTATAATATGGATAGCTAAGAATTGGCAGCCATCACACCGATGGAAAATGGAGATGCAGCCTAAGATAGAGCATGCTTAGCCTGAATCAAGAATTTCACTCTTGTCTTAAAAAATCCTAAATTAAAACGTTTCGGAAATACTGATGCGGTAGAGAGCTCCACTCCTTGGCAGTTCGTACTATAAAAGTGGAATCAAAACGCTTTGTACGAGAATTTGGAATATCTACCATGAAGGAGTGGCACTTATCCGTGCATCTAGAAGTACGGAGGTAATGGGTAGTGAACCCAGATGATTGACGAGTAGGCCAAATATAATTGAACTACAAGGTTCAAACAATACATGCAGTTACTGTTATTCTTTGAAAACAAGAGCAGCTTACTTTGTATGCTAAATTAAGATTTTTAATGCGAGTCTATTATTTTAAGGTTTGCGGTAAAGTTGATTATCTATGAAAGTGTATCCTGCTGTTAGACGATATCAATTAACTTGTTATACAATTACTTAGGTAAAACAATTTGTTGCATAACATAACCTTGTGAATATTTAATAAGACCTATGGATCATGTTCATCCTATGCTGGTTATTCGACCCTGCTGCTTGTCGAAAATTCATTAAGATGAAATGGCAATATGGAGCCAGGCGGGGATCCACTGTTGTAGACAAGATGGGCAGACTCACAACCTTGATACGTGACTTGTGACGTCACAGTTATACGGTCTATTTAGATCGATAGGCTTATAATATTATATCCATTGCCTTTATAAAAAACAACGAATCGGAACGTAGCTTACGTAGCAAAGTACCTGTGTCTTTTCTCATTTTGTTAGGTATGCTATGCCGCCACGTCACATTTTGGCACCTCAATGCTTGTATGGAAAGAAAGAGAAGAAACATTTTGTATAAATGCACTATATCGATCATGCATGACCAAGTTATTTTATCATCATTATTAATACGAGAATAGGTACAGGGTTGCACCATATTGCAAGCTCACATCAAAACATTGACAGTAGGTACAGCGTTATAAAGTTCATTCATGAAGGAGCGTCTGTTGACCTTTATGTAGTTGATATACAATGATTCATCTAGGGTCTTGAAATGCTATTTATACTCTGTATATAGCTTTGCTAACTGCATGCTTATACGTCTACTGGTATTTAGGGGCGTGGCTGGTAGGTTTGGTAGGAAAGGTACGTGCTGATATTTTTGCAATCTATCATCAAATGCGTAGGTACATTCATTAAAACCGACCGACACGTCATTTGGTTTTACTGTTTCAGAATTTAGCTTGAAAAATATCGTTTATCCAAGAATCATTGAATATGTTAGTCTTCTAAGCTTTTTATAAAAAATATTATGTATAAGCGCGCACTGATCACTCAAAAGTCTAAAATGTAATTTACCTAGTATTTTATTGTACTATTATTTATTATGGTATTGCCTGATTACCTACATAGCATACGCTATACAAAAGATCTGGAAAAGCCACATATGTACTTAGTATACCCAAACCGTATCCGTAAACAAGCCACAAAAGGTAATGCGTTAATTACTAAAGGAAGTGAAACGGGGAAAAGTTAAGGTGTTATGTAACTAGGCAGAAATCTGTCTGAGAGCAACAACAGTATCTAGTTCACATGCGAAGTACAATTAGGTAAAAACATATCTGTAGATCATTGTACTCCTAAACTACCTATGTAGGTGAACAATATATACGAGGTGCGAACTTGCGAGCGTAAATATGCAAAAAGGGGGATTGTGTACGTACCTAAGCTGTGGCAATCTATCATATCTAATCGTAACCTATACTGCAGAATAGATACCACAACACGACCATGCATGCATTTCAGGCATGCATGACCATTACACGGGTTATTCTTGGTCGTCCCCACTGGAGGACAAGCGGGAAGAACTGTTTAGTTTAGTGTACTAGCATTTTAATAATATGATTTATTTTTAATATCACGCATGCTCGTTGTTTTTTGTTTTGTTATCACTTTTTATTAAACCTGAACTGAATAAAATCTTTATTCGCTTCTTCTTCTTATTTCAGAGCTTGTTGGCGTAATTATTATTCTTTAATTTTATTTGTCTCAAGGATTGTGGTGACCATTCAGTTCAGTTCCTTGTTAGTGTTTCTTGTATTTAAGAAAGCACAAAAAACGTAGTTGACCTCCACGTTTTAATGACTTGTCATATGTATTTTCAATACAACATTAAGGTAATATTTGAGCTGATATTTCCATCTACGGAGTTTATTGGTCGAATAAAAATTTCAGCCCTTGTTTTTGACAAGCCTAAAAAAGCTTTGGGCATATTTAAGCGATCTGCTATGGTGATCAGTGCAACACTGTCAATAATGGCAGCGATATTTGACAGGGTTTCACTGATTGCCATCGCTATCGCCTAGATGTGCACAGGCCTAGATGATATATTTATTTTTATCTGACGGATAAACTTATCTGTAGATGGAAAATTAGCCCATTCACAAAGTATAATAATATATAATACGATCTGATGTGGAGTTACTAACATTTGGATTACACCTACAATACAGCAATCAAATAAGCGTGAAATTTTAAATTCAGGTAATTTTCACGTAAAATTATTTGGGTAAATAATAAAACGCGTGTGCATTAAAAGGTTAGGTTATGAAGGTTGCGCAATTTTCAACACGACCATGATTATTATCTATGTAATCTTGATACACGTTTTAATTTAACATGCAGATTATCATGTATTTTTGTTGTTATTTTACTTACCTAAAGTCTAGAAGTACGGCAACATCATGTAAATAGGGTATTTATTTATCTGCTGATAATTACTCATGATAAATAGATAAAATAAATTATGAAGTTCGATGTTATACAATGTTGATAACAATCTACACTTGTTACTGTGAGTTTAATTTATATTTTAGTGGGGCGGTAACGATACCGCCCCACTAAAATATGGAAATATCATCGGATGGATTTTTTATATTCCACCTATGCAACAAAGAGCGAATCATTGGGAGCGCGTTGAAATCTTTTGTAGGTACATAATAAGTAACTAAAAGTTACTTAGTCGTAATTTAAGTTATTTGCTAAAGTAGGAATTCTTCCACCACTTTATAGATAAGATACTAGTATTTTTTTATTGTAGTTTATTCCTCGATGGGGCTGAAGGCTCTGAAGCTGCTGCACCTGTCCGATTGGAATATCATTGAACAATCAACTTTTTCACAATATTCGCGATCTTTTTTTGATGAACCGTTTTGTGAGAACAAACCTTTTTTCTAGTAAGTATCGAATTTCCTGTAAGACTGTTACTATGTCGGATGTTTCATTGAAATCAGTCGGTAGGGAAAAGTCGGACACTACAAGAGATACGAGTTATATAGACGTTGATTTTAGAGTTACTTCTTCTTCTTCTATCGTGTCAATGGAACACTAGACAATTCTCGAGTAGTATTTTGCCACCTCTACTGCATGGCCCGTGGCGTTGTTAAGATCGTCTCCTTTCAAAAATTTTTATACATTTTCAAAAGCACACCGGGATCGAACCCGGTATTTTTTCTGAAAATAATCTTAAATTGCGTCTTTTGTTAATTGTGTGTTGTCTTATGATCTATAAGACACAAAAGCTGACGAGCAACAGGCTGGCCGGACGGGCATGATTGTCAGGAAGAGGGATGAAAGTCATGAGACTAAGAGAGTGATGATTATGAATGTAGATGGGTATGTGGGTAGAGGTAGGCCAAAGAAAAGATGGATGAACAGTGTGAAAATTGACTTGGATGAAAAAGATGTGAATACAGAGGTGACGGCTGATAGAGGAGAATGGAAGAGGAGAACATGTTGTGCCGACCCCACATAAAGTGGGATAAGGGCAGGAAGAAGAAAAATCCAAAAATCTATTACCACGCGGGTTTCGTTTTTTTAATAATTACCTCTTTAGGGTACAGATAAGAGAATAGAGAGTAGAGTGAGAGAGTAGAGATTGGTCAGTATTGCTCTAATTAAGTATACGTAATGTTTGAATAATCGGCAATAGAACCGCCAAAACTAACTAGCAAGCCCAATGAGACAAGACTAAGTAAAACATCCTTTCTCTTCCATCGAGTAATCGCCGAACGGTGTTTGTAAACACTGCCTTGCGTTTTACACACAATGAACTATTGTTTACCGGATTATAGGTATTGGCTGAGCACCGGCCACTGACAATAGTCTAACCATCGTAATGTTTTGTTTATGAGAATAAAGATAATTTGCTTGGTCATGTGAAACTTGTAATAGCGGGGTTGTTGAGTGATTTATGACATGCTTAACCTTAACTACAGGCATATTATGTACTCAATGATTTTACAATTTACCTACTCAAGTTTTCTGTTTTCTTATTAGTAGTAGTTACAATGCTTTATTACTGTGAATAAGACATGACAGTGCTTTATTACTTATAAGATCCTGATTAATATAAAATTAAATCAACAGACATTATTTTGAGTAATAATTATTTTGTCCTTGTTGAAAACCTATGTATAACTTTTGAAAGACCTTTTCAACAAAATCCCCCCCACGAAGGGATACAAAAATCAATTTTCGGTCAATACCCCAGTTTGATGCCAATTTAATATGGAAAAATTCTTCATGTTTACTTTTGGTAACAACTTAAACTTCCAGCTTTTATGAGATTGATGAGGAATACAACACATATCTCACGCAACCATTCACGATGCTCTAATTTGCATCCCTTCACTAGTGAACGTTTTGGTACCTACAGAGATTACCTTGATAAACCATACCAAGGATAATTTTAAGGAGGTAGGAGTTTTTAGTTCGTCCTTTTGGACAGAAATATTTTTCACGAACTATATTTTTTCAATAACAAATAAATATAAAATATTTTTATAAATTAGACTTTTCTCATTTAGGGTATATTCCTACATTTCCTCCTCCTATAATTTTATTTTGATCCAGTTTTTACCCAAACTTTTTTAACAAAGCAATTAAGTTTCAAGCTTCTAATCGTAGGGTTTATACTTTAGCTCTGGAAAATGGTGACAGACAAACAATAGATACACCCAGGATAAAACCAAGTTTATTTTCAAAACTGGACAAGAACCCTAAAATTAAAAGTTCAAGAGATAGTGTCAAATATGATAATAATAAAAAGCTCCTGCTAACATATCATTCGACTACCCTTGGTTAGTAGGAAGTTCACACAACCAATTAAAAATCGCACGAGCATTTTACCCAAACCAGTTGAATGTAGGCTAAAGCACTGCACGGAACAGCCGAAATCTCAGTAATATCACCGCACTGTGCACTGTACCTTTCGGTATCGGAGGGCCGCAGCCAGTACCGGTTCGCTTCACGCACGTGAGAACTGTCGCAGGAGGCGTGTGCCGCGGCTGCAGTCACCACTGCTTCAGCCTTTACTGTAGGAGATTCTTACCACGCGCACCGAATTACCAACTCGGTTCGGTTCGCCCCCCTACAACATAGCACCTTATAAAAGTAAAAGTGGTCAATCCCGAAGGCGTGGCAGGCCGTGACTCGACTTACCTACGACACAGTATTATTTTATTATCAAGGTGCGTGATTGCCGCTCATGATAGTATCTCGTACTGTTCTGTTTTTTTAAGCCCGGAAATGTCAAGGTCGAGCTATTTTAAAACTGCCCTCGCTGAAGCAATTAACCAATCGGGATTAGAATAATTATTATACCGATATAACCTAGATATGCAATTTAATAATAGAGCGCTTGCCCAAAACTATGATTGTAATAATATTGAGATTTGGTGAATGGTCAAACAAAAAATGTATCAAGTGACGCCAGCTACACGGAACCACAGATAAGATAATACTAGGCGGAACTAAACCTCGATATTTTAAATTTTAGGCGTATGTAATCAATACCTAGGTACCTCTGTCTCATAACAGACGGTTTTGTGAGCACTTAAAAAGCACGAGAATGTACCTAGTCCTTCCAGACATTACTTATTACTATCCTTCACGCAAAACTGCACCATGTTAGGTAAATTAGGCTGCAATGCAACACGATAATTAATCAGTACCTATAGCCTACGAACAAGCAAGCCTGTCGAACAACGATCGAAGTAGTGTAACGAAATAGCCTAGGTACCTACCTTTAGCGATTAAGCATTACTACGATAGAAGTACGTACCTACTACGAGTAGGTAAGCAATGCCGCAACACTGCTAGTTCCCATGCTTTGTACAATCGATGCTTTTTGTCCGATCAATCCCTATATGTATAATAATACAGAAGCTTGCACAGATGTGCCAGAAACAGGAAACACGAGCCCAGCCCTCTAGTTAGAGAATTGGCTCATGTTCCTACTAAAACAATTAGAGCGGAACGGAATTCGGATCCTATCAACTTACCCGTTCGATACTGAACACATGTCGAAATGTCCGCTGGACACAATATTATATTACCTAAGTATTTAATTACCTAACTACCTTCTAATCATGTAAATAATATGTAAGTAATTATTAACGTCTTCTAATAGGAAAAAATATTTGACTAACAAACACACAACCTTATTAATAAAGATTATTTCATATTCAAATGTTTCTTCATACCAAAACCAAATCAATTACCTACACCTACCCTTATCATATCACACACATCTCTCAAAGGTTTACGCAAAGTAATAATTCGTTTAAAAATAAACGCAGGGTATACTAACGTATTAAAAGTTATTAGGCATAATGCATCAGACATTTTGACTGAATGATGGGCATTAATTCTCCGAAACTTTCGAAATCAGCGCATTAGGCATTCTGAGTAAATACCTTTATTCAGATCTTTTGAAACAGTCGCACATTCACAGTGAACAAAAACTTGTTCTAATTGTGCCCACTGTGTTCAACAATGTATCACGGTATTCTCATAATTTGTTTTATTTTATGTACCAGTTATGTGTTAGGGGGTCACCCTAAGAACTTGGCCTGGAACGGTGGTCCGCTCTACCTGAAATGTGAACATGGACTTGATTTGTGGTCGAGGAGTGGGCAATACATCAAAGAAAACGTGATTGCTGTCAAAGCAGTCACATACCAAGACGAGATCTATGTTATCACCCCAAGGTAAGAACTATAAAAATTAAAGAGATAGAGGAACTCTACTTTTTCTAAATTTAATTTCCACGGGTTTTCGTGGGTGGGGTTTATAAAGCAGCTTTGCTGTCAAAGCAGTCACTTACGAAGATTAAATTGTTCTCACCTTTGTAAGTGAGTGTAATGATGAGTTATGGGGAGAAAATAACATTTCAAGAGTTATGAGCTACATCAGGACTTCTTCTTAGTTAAATGTTTAAATAGCTGCCGCGTTGATGACTGTTGAATATAAATCCACAGCCCGTCCTATAGGATCCTATAGGACGGATCCTATTTGCCCAAACAACAAATATAATAGCATCCATAAGTCCTATAGGACTACAGGATGGGCTGTTTCATAATCCTTATAAGGAGAATGAAATTTGGAAGGTCAATACTCAATTTAATTGTTGCATAAGCATGGTTTAGTTTAGGTACAGTGGGATACAGCTCAAGCTACCTAAAAACAGAGAAAAATGACATTTACTGCAAGGACATAAGAGCTAGCAGTGTATAGTCTGATGCGTATCCTTGTGTACATACATACATAGTTCTTAGTTGTAAGTCAGTATCACAAGGACCCTGTATAGGGTAAAGCAAAACGGAGGCAGGTAGTAGGTACGCTAAATTCGACGTTTCTAAGTGATCCTCACGATTCAAAAGAAAATATCACACCTGATTTTTGACAGCCTTTCATGTAATGTGGTACGCAAGTAAACTCCCGAAATTTTGCGTGTGAAAATAGCAAGGGTAGAGCGGGAGTTTGTATTGTAAGAAAATAACACCATGCAAACGTAGCACTTCACTAGTCAGTACCGACTGCATCTAATGGACTGTAACCGTTTTAATTACAGGATGAAACATGGGGTTCTTGCGACAGTGTGGCTAATAGTTCAGGGCAAGGATGGAGTAGAACTGCAAGCCTTTCCAGAACGACGTAGCCATGAGATCTACGATTGCAGTGGAATACAAAACGCAGTTGACGCTTATTTGGACCATCTCGTGAGTATCATAACTATACCTATGAAACCTTATTAAAAAAAATACGCGATAATACTGGCCGAGACATATTATTGTATCCGAGAAAATCCTAACTGGGGTTTTTTGGTAGATTCGTAATATACATTCGAAGTCTTCTATTAAAACGTCGCTAAGTCTGCAACCTATGGGAATGTCTTATACACCTAATACCCACTACTTCATGATGACACTCATGCATGATCGGCTCGCTCACGATACCTTTATGCACAGTCGACAGCACAAGTTATAGATAATTCGTCATTTCCACAATGATATCACAAGTGTTGATATTAATCATTTTTCTAATTTGGAAATTCATGAACTGATTTCGGGGTTTTGCTATGTAGAGTTTCTTATAATGTTGTATTATGTTACTATTAATAAAACATTTTAATGAAGCTAACTGTATCTACCCATGAGGTTGATAATGTGGAAACTCATTGTCTATACATATATCGGTTCCATGTACAAATTGAATTGAACTTAGGTTGGCAAACAATGTGGGTAACTATCGTGGGTTCAACCTCATGCATGCGAAATAATTGAATATTAAATTTTTTTCGCAAAATTATTTCTCAATGAGATTAAGATCAACATATTCTTAAAATAAAAGTGCCCAATACTCTGGTTACGCAATATCACCAATTTTTATGTACCACTGTGTACTTTGTAAGCGTATCATTACCTAGCCTTAAATTTTTTAAATTGAAATAGCTCTTTATCAAACTGAAAACAAGACTCAAAATTATTTACAGTAAATACTTGTTTTTCGGAGTTATTTTTAGTAACACCAGTTTAAATAATAATTGACAAGCGCCCTTAAGAACAGGTAACAGCCACGTAGGTAAGGCAAGTAGGTGCTTTTTCATTCAGCTTTTCAATTATCTGATGAAATTGAACCTTATTTTTATCACCGTAAGCAAGCGCATACTGGTTGCATAATCAAAAAATTTATAAATAGGACCTAACCTAATGAAAAGACGACAATTTAGATACATAATGTTGAAAATGTATAAAAAATACCTTTTGGATATGTTTGGGTTATAAACTTTTAGCTTTTCAAAAAGTTAAAAGTTCAAAATGAAAGTTGGCAAGTCAATCATTGCTCCCAAGTTGCTCCCCATAGAACAAGCAGATCAGTGAAAAGGCAACTTTCAAAAGTCGTTAAAAAAAGTGTAGGTACGCATGGAGTTTGTTAGTTTTAAGTCGTTATTCGAATTTCTTTCACGCATTGGTTTCACTCGGAGTTTCGTTAGTTTTCAAAACATTCTATATGTGTGCATTTGCACAATTGTGTTGTGCAATTTGATTTAAAATCTTATAATAGTACTTACTTGCTAGTACCTATCTTGATCCTTTGGTACAGCAGTTTCATCTGATTCGTATTCGTTTCAGGGCAATCTTTGGGTACTGGACACAGGAATAGTCGACACTGTAGAATCACCTCGCTGCACTTGCCCGCCCAAAGTGGTGGTCATTAGCATCGTCCTGGGAAAATTGACTAAACGTATAGAACTTTCATCACTGTCGGAGCCTACCTCAGTCTTACAAAATGTGGTGGTGGAATATGGGGGACTACCTGGGAAAATATTTATGTAAGTCTACTCTATAGGTACTCTTAAGTAGGAAATCCTGCCAAGCTAGATCGCTAATAGGAGTATCGTTTAGTTTAGGTAGTTAAATACTGAAGAAGACAGGCGAAACTTATTTTTTCGGAGTAGTCAGAAAAACAGCTGGAGAGGCCTCAGCAGATAATGAAACGAGTTATAGGTTACCTGGATGATGCTGAAAGCAGTTACTTATGTATATCCTCTCTGTTCTACATAACTATGACCTAAGATGACGGTTATGGCCTTATGACTATCACAAAATAGTTTTTTTTTTTAACTGAAAACTTCTGCGGGCATTTCTGAAAGAAAATGACATCGTTACGCGTCACACAACACCGACAAAAAGCAAAGATCGACCAACTTCGCCAAAAAGAGGGTGATTGTTCAGTTTTCACTTCTGTCGGCATTCACAGATTGCCAAGTTTGTTATTTTGATCGTGAGGGAACCGGCATACCTATCGAAGAACCTAAAAAATTCAAAAATATGTGTCAAGTGCACGAAAGCAGCCTCTTTGCTTCACTTAAAACTTAAAATCCTTTCACCACACCTGGTTCGAAAGAATCAGTGACATGAGAAGAAGAGGAAGAAGAAGAAGAATTAAGTTACGCTGCGTAACATAGTTATTGATCTATTGAGTTATTACATGCAATAACACGATACAATATCGAGATAATGATTAACTGCTCACTTATTAGAATTCAGCATAATAAACTTTGCATAACATACCCAAATATAGATATTATACAACGTTTTTATAATGTCCCAAAAGTTAAGAGCCGAGCGGGATTTGAACCCGCGACCTTCCCCTCGCTCATTGCTCATGCTCATGCTCATGCTCCTTTCGCGGGTTCAAATCCCGCTCGGCTCTTAACTTTTGGGACATTATAAAAATCTTTGTGATTTCCTTAAGTGTAGTAAACACTATAAAATCAATAAACAATTATATAGGTACCCACCCATTCAAATCGATCGATGGTCGCAGTTGAACTCGATCGACACAATACATTAAGCAGCCTCGCCTGCCTCGTGTCGCACTTTCATCAGAAATACCTTGGTGTTGCAATTTAATCTACTTCGGCTAAATATAGCCGCTATTTATAAACGTATTATTATGTCAACGAAAGTTGCAATCCTTGGTTCCAGACGAAATGATAAAACAACATTCACAATAGCACAACAGATTCAACTGATCGGGCATATTTGTTAATGGAGGTTGTTGCAGTTCTTTCGTGACGTTTCTCTCCAGCTCTGTAAGGACAGTCGGCTGTAGAATGAATACCTACAGTTAGTTTTTTTTATTAGTCTAAGAAGACATATTCCCGCAATTTTACAATGTTTCTTGCGAAAAAAAAACCGGAAAGAAAATACGCTGCATATGTGAAGATCTTGTGAGATTGGGTGAGGTTTGGGTTGACCCCCTCCCCTAAACGAAACGCCTCACGTAATTATTGGAAGACTCCTTACTTACCTACCTTTATGGACTGACCTCTCAGCTCAGTTGGAAGTAGCTCTGCCTTCTGCACCGTAGGCCGTGGGTTCAATCCCCACCGGTAACAAATATTTATGTGGTGAACACCAGATGTTTGTTCTCTGTCTGGGTGTTAAATTGTATTCTAGGGATGTCTTTACAAAAAAAATGTGTATAAGTATTAGGTATATCAGCTATCTGGTTCCCATAGTACACGCTCTGCTCAATTCGCGACTAGATAGTGTTGTGCGATTTGTCCGCGTTGGTTGATTGATTGTATCTTCACCAGATACGTATCAGATGCATCTCGAGGTTCAATCCTGGTTCACGAGATATCCTCTGGCTCCGAGTGGACCGTGCTGGCCTGTAGTCCATCAGTGGGGCTGCAGATCGCGATGGTGAAGCGAGCTCTAGCCCACAACGTGCTGATACTCGTCCGGCTACACCACCCTGGCCTGATGGAAATGGATACTGCATCTTTGAGAAGACGGAACACCAATGCTCCGATTAGAGGTGTGTTACTGTACCTATATTTATTCTTTAGAATACTATAGGGTACTATATAGGCGCAGATATCATCTGGGTTTGGATCTTATATACCGTTATCCCGTTAGGGGAGAATGAAAGAATACGACACGTTGTGCTTGTGCCACCTAGTGGGATAAGGGCAGGAAGAAGATTCTTACACACAAAGACCATCATTTTTTTGGTCTACCTCCCATTCTATAACTATTCAAATCCATATCAAACACTCTGAATATAGCCGAGAATATATGGGTCACCATATTCCTGCCCTTATAACCCACGCTAAGTGAGGTCGGCACAACAGGTTTTCTTCTCCAACTCACCTCTTTCATTCGTCACCGAGAATAAATAAGTAAATGCGCATATTATACTTTACGTTAGCGCTTGAAAGCCACGCACGAGTAAACACTGTCAAAGTTGAAACTAATATTAGTTTACAAGTACTTAATATTAAAACGGTAACGGAATGTGTAGTTTAGTTTGGTGAAAAATCCGTTATAGATATAAAGTTGTTTATGTCAGCTCTCTGCCAGATTTGATCTCGATCGGTTTAGCAGCTAAAGCGTGCAACCACCAAATGGACATACTTTCGCATTTATTAATTGGCATGGATTGCTAATCATAAAATATAACACAATATAAATGTGTCAAAAATGTAAGGCCATAGATCAATCTAGCATGATACATTATTCATTATTTCTTAACACCTTACGTAATAAGTGCGTAACTAGTGCTTAACTAGTTCTAATTACCTTTCAGTGTACAGCGAGCATGGCAAACAGGTGGTTCTTCTAGGCTCCGACCTTCATCACGTCTATCTACGCCACGCAGAATGTTCTGACGTCATCTCCTGGGACATACGAGCTGATTTCCAAGACACTTGCCTAAAGAACATTCACTCACCTGGACCGCGACTGATACCAACTTCGGTAGTCGCAGATCCTATAAAACATGTTCTTCTGGTACTAGATTCTAACTATGCAGACACTATTATGGGAAAACAACCTACTTACCATAGGATTACTTTTATTGATAAGCTCTAGAAATACGACAAAACTGTTACCATTTTACAAATTTTAATATCTAGATCACCTCAGGGCACAATTACTATTACTTCACTATCAATTTAATCAAATTAATTTTGTCAATGTTGCAATAAAGCTGTCAAAAATATGTTAAGCCAAAAGTGACTTAAAAAAACTTAAGCTAGTAAGAAAAAATATTGGCAATAATACCAAACGATAATAACGTTGATTTGTGACACTCAAGGTGGTCTACTTTCAGACACTGCCCATAATGTTATTCATAAGCTTATTACAGGACACGAATTAATTAGATCCTTAAAAAGAAATAAAAACAAAGTTTATGTGGACATAACACTTATATTTTAACATAACGCAGTGAAATTATAATAAACATCTTTAAATAAAACAACGAATATAATACAGTAAAAATTGGGTATAAATTATATAGGTACCTCATTCTATGACAAACATATCCGTAATATAAAATAGGCATGTTGAAACTGAAAACTGAATTTAGTACTAATAAAACCTTTACTACGCAAAATGTTTAGGTAAGTACATGTAGGCACACAATTTTTCTGAACCACAGCTCGTATATAAATTATGATAGTAATAAAAAATCTAACCATTATATAAACTGCTTGTCAAGTTTCTAAATCGTCATTGAAATAAACTTTATATAACCAGATGTAAAAAATAACATACGAAATAAAAATGATCCAATGTAAATACTTATAAAATATATGTAAGTAGAATTATTGGAGATATAAATGTCTCGACAAGGAAGTTATTAAAGGCTACTATTTGCTTCCATTTGACCAAGTACTTAGTTTCAGAAACCATCGATTATGCAACCGCTAGTTCATTGTACAAAACCTGCCTGTTCTTCTAGACTTGATAGCTTTTGGTCGCGTGGAACTGGGACAACTAAATTCATCTATTTTATAAGAAACGAGTGGCCACGCGACTTCGTTCACATGTAGTTACATAATTCCATACAACCTTTAACACCCCTTTTTGAACCACTACAAGTATGAACTAAAGTGATCCTTGCGATTTCATTGAATAAAATATTTTTAACTTTGATTTCGAAATTGTATGAATAGACCGGTCAATGGGCGACGGTGACCGCTTGCCATCAGGTAGGTAAGCCCATTTTTACATCTTTTACAAAATAGACCAGAATAATCAGCTGTTGATCGGCAGATTAAGAGTGTGGAGCAAATAGCCTAAAATATTCTGAATCCGGTTTGTTACAGTATAATTATGCCTAAATTTTACAGCTTGTCAATTTACAATTAGAAAGAAAGAAAAGAAAGACCCAAGAACTAAATCCTGAAAGTTTGCATCTTAGGCGTCGTCCTAATAATTGGGAGCGATCGTACGATAGTGCGATGCGTTTTCGTCGCACGACGAGATTAAACACACACATTTTTTAAGAGTGTCCTAATTGAAGGTTGAAGTCATCGTACGATAACGCATACGCAGTTTAATCGTACGATGAAATCGCAGCGCACCATCGCGCGATCGATGGCCAAATAGGACGACATCCTTGTCGTCCTATTTGAAGTTGCATGTCACCACTAGTAAATAACTTTATCCGTCAGATAAAAATATATTCAACTCTTGTTTAAGGTTGTCAAAAACAAGGACTGTTATTTTTATCCGAGAAATTGCGTTATTCAATAAATAGAAAAATCTGCCCTAAGAATAATGTTTACAGAGAACAGAATACGAAAAAAAGCTTCATGAAACATAATTATCCTATGCATTACCTACATTATGCATTAGCTATACGTGTATATTTTTCTTAACAGTTTTTTTAATATAGTAAATTAAATAAAAAAATCAGTTAAACTTTCTCGCTTATCATAACGAGTAGAACCGAGCGAGAGTACTTTTCGTCATAAACAAAAAGATGTTGAAAACATTATGTAGTACTACGTGAAATGGAAAAAGATTTTGCATAATTTTAATGTGCAGTCCGGTTTACAAAATTGGTGTTTTTACATTTAACAAGTACGTCTATTTTTAGACTTGTCGCAATTTTTAGAGTCGAAAATGTAAGAATACAGGATTATGTTGTAACTACCAAAGCAAAATAAACAGTTGCAGCAGAGGCTACTTTGGATTTTTCGAAATTACAAATGTTTCTATAAGGTCAGTTTTTTACTCAACCCGAGCTCTTTGACAAAGAGTAATTTCCGAACACTCATATTAACTGATAAATTAATTAATTACTTTTATTTCAAGTTTTGGCTTAAAAAAATAAAAAAGGAGAGAACTTATAATAATAATTCCTCCCATTAATTAGGAATAATTAATGCGGCATGGCAGGCCTTTGCCCAGCAGTGGGACATAGAAGGCTCATAATAGCAAGTTGCGTTTTTTTGGTAATTACAATTTAGACGTTTATGTTTACGTCTAGGATACTCGAACCGAATACCCATCCATAACTCGTCGAATACTCGTCTATCCATCCATAGATTTTTAGACATTAAGGGCATATTATTTGACTATTCATTCCCGCTAAAATACACGATAGAAATGAATAATGTAGCTTGACAGAGGATTTTATTACAATTTTGAATGCACTAATATAAAATATTTCACTCTATTTCGCAAACATTTATAAGCTCAAGAAACACAATAAACAGAATAATGATTACCTACACAATTTAAAACTCATAACGTCTTTTATAAAATACCTTTTCTCATTGAAATAAAATCACAATTATGTGCACAACATCACATACAATAAGACTACAGTGCGATATTGTAAAGAAATAATTTATATTTTTATCTTAATTATTTACAAGTATCTTCAATTTCAGATAAATTCACGAACACCCATGATTCAACGGTAGGTAAGTATTATTTTTTCATATGAGATACAATATATTTTATGAAACACAGGAATTTATGACCACAACAATAAACAATCTGAACAGGGTTCTTTGACTTCATATAATAAGGTACTTAAAGATGTTCTAAAACATCTAAAACATAGTAAATTTTAACTTTCTTGTTTAGTACACAAATTAGTTGAGGGATATAGATTACCCCAGTAGCCTCTACCAATAAATAAAAACAAACTAAATAGAATAAATTATAATTGTTGAAATGAATGTGTTTCCTGTCTCTTAGTAAGGTCATATGAGCTAGGGCAAAATAGCCTATAGAAATCGTGATTACGAGAAAGTTGACAAAAACTGTCGCAAAAAAATGAATGGTGGTAATCAAATACATATAAATTACTATGGTACCTATTTATAAAAATGAAAGTTAGGTATTTGATTACAATGTTAGAACAGCGCGTGGGTCGTTTTTAGGCTCAATACATGACCTTGATAGACATGTATATCGATATTGAAACTATTACACGGGTATTTATCGCGTATCGTACCTTATTTTATTTATTTTCTCGACGTTTCGGCTATGTTGCATTGACATGACCTACCGTCGCTGAGAAGTGAAGGTACCATCAATAACTACCCTCACTTGATATTTTTTGTCCATAATGTCATTTATGATTATCAATGCCAAAATAAAAACCCGTGTGAAACTGCATGGTCCTCTAGCTAATAAATAAGTACCTATACCTATATACAATAAAATGATGTACGAATTATATAAAACTAGCAAAGTACTGAGGATAACGTATCATATTAACGTTATTTTAAAATCACATCTTAGGGCCAAGGCACAAATATGGTTCTTACTAAGAAATTAATAATTTACGCCCTCTATCTATCTACTATTACATAAACTATGTATTCGTAGTATATAAGTTACTTTGTATTTCACAGATGCTACAAATTCATAAGTGTATATCTATTATGTACTTAATTAGATACATTTATAGAATTTAATTCTTCAAATACATTTCAGCTATAGGAAGGCAAAGGTATTATGTATCGGCCTAGATATTCCTATCTACATAATATACATAGATATTTAACAGGTAATGTGACTATTTAAAGTTATTTAGCTGCAAAAATTATTATACCTCACAAAGTATTATTACACCCAAAAATGCGATTGCCTTCCTTTTGAGTATTAATATGTATATGCATCCAATCTTTGGTAAACAAAATATTGGCGGGTTTTAGTATTCTCCGTAAACTTAATGTGCATATTTCGAGCTACAGACAGCCTTATAATTTTCGTAAACCATATCTATTTGATAAAGGTAACATATTTTATAATTATTCAAATTTCTTATCCCTTATTCGAATACTTCGGAATAATTAATGAGTTATTATGATATAAATGTAAACTCGCAATCAATAAATAAATGTCTCAACTATGTTATAATAAAGCCTCTGCTTCTACTTCGTGCGTACTAACAATTAAATGATGTGTCTACATGAATATTGAACACCTCACCTCAGATCTATGTTTGGGCTCTAAAGGACAGGGTAACATTCCAAAGGAAACGCTAGATCCTTCATGTTGATATTCGAGTTTTCCATGCAGGTTTTTCCCCTGGAAGAGACAGGAAATATTAGTTACTATTCAGCTATGTTACAACACACCACAAAAAAAAATGTTAAGCTGTGAGACTAACCTGCCCGATGAGATTCCCCTGCTATATGGTTCGTGTGTCTAGGCACAATAAGCTTTGTTTCCTGGAGCATAGATAGCATCAACTCTTCGGTTGTTGGATGATATTCCACTCCGTTGATGCTGGCAACAAGAGGAGAGCTTTCATAGTTCCTATTGCTATCTCTCGTTGTAATGTGCGAGTTAGCCCGCGCTGGGTAGTCAACGGACCGCGGCCGCCTCGAATCAACGGGAGTCATCTTCGGGTTAACGTGCACATCTTTGTGAATGTAAGGTTCGACGGACACGCTCGATTCGTTTTCGCTTTTATCGTCGTTCGGATTGTTGCCATTGATTTCGACTATCAGAGGCCTTTGGAGCGTCGGCGACTGGATTATGGAAGCTGTGTTGTGTATCAGCAGCGCCGTTTGTCTGACTGGTGACGTCGACTCGGCATTGTCATCTGGGAGACTGGCGATGCTTCTAGAAAGTGAAGGGCTGCGGGTATGAGCAGTGATTTCTGACTCCGAGTCGGGCTCGATAGCTTCGATCTTAGCTTCAGTGATAATCTCTTCCTTGACCTCTGATAGTTCGGTTAGCGTTTCGCTCGTCCTGACGTATTTAGGCATTCGTAACGCCCAATGCCCGTTGTGGTCGTCCGATGAGTATGTATGCGTAACGTTTGGTTTTTTACGTTTGTAAAACAGCATATAGGCTGTGTTGTTCACAAGTTCACTGTACGCGTTTTCTTCGTCGACTGGCGTTACTCTTGAATCGTCAAATTTATACCAATGGCCGTCGTATGGGTTTTTGCAGGCCGCTGTATAGTGTCCTGTTTCTAAGTCATCCCCGTGATGGTAGCAGATAGCGTATAAGTCATACACGTTTTCATGGGGATTGCTTGTAGGTGTTTTAGAAGATCTACGTCGAGGCGATTTGGAGTGTCCCGGTGAGTCGGCTGCGTGGGAGTCTCTTTTAGCGAGATGCGGTGTCATGTCGAAGTCAATTAATGGAAACTCTACCATCGTTGTCAGCTTTGTACTAGTGCGGCCTTTTGCTTGCCTGAAAAAGCGTGTTTTTAGATTTCAACGTTCATTATTAGTATTAACAATAGCGAATGTAAGTTCTACTCACTGTCGAAACCTCTTCAAATGTATCACTAAAATATCTGGCAGTGACCATAGCCCCAGGGTCTTCACTACTGGCATATACCGCTGGCATTGAGGACATCTGTGAATTAGAAACCGAATAATGTAGGAATATGTACAGAAAAGCGAGCGTTTTAAATGATGATATCCGTAGAAGAACCAAGATCACCGAAATAGCTCTGAGAATTAGTAAGTTGCAGTGGCAATGGGCAGGTCATATAGCTCGAAGAACCGACAACCGTACGGGAATAAAGGTTCTCGAATGGCGACCACGAACCGAAAGACGAAAAGTAGGGCGCCCACCCACAAGATGGACTGACGACATTGTTAAGATCGCAGGAAGTCTTTGGATGGAAAGGGCTCAGAATCGCTCTTCCTGGAAATGTGTAGGGGAGGCCTATGTCCAGCAATGGACTTCTTTAGGCTGATGATGATGATTCCCAGATCGTCTCATTTTATAGGTAGCGGCACATAACTTTAGCGCCGACCGTTATTTCGCAGAAGTAAAAAATATGGTACCTGAGGGGGGCTAGCGGAATGAAGGGCGGGCGTTCCTAGCGCTGAATGGCTCTCCAGTCGCACTCCGCTCTCTGTACTAAATAGGACACTCTGCACACATCCACACATTCAGTGTGCGCGACATGGCACACTACGACGCATGCGCAGCGCGTATCGCTCACCGCTAAATTTATGTGCCGCTAGTTATACAAACTAGGCCGTGACGCCTGTCAATCATGATGAAGTGTTACCTCCATGCGTCCTCCTGTGCGAGATGCTCTGCGCGGGTATAGTGCGCCAAGCACGCGTGAAGAGTTAGCGGCGGCGCAGAACCCGCCGCAGAAACATGAACCTCGCACGCCTCGCCCGCCGACCGGATTATACTGACGACCAAACCAACACTCTCTTTATAGACAACTAGCGGCCTGTCCCGGCTTTGCACGGGTGGACTTTTATTTTTTAAACACATACATATGTTACTCAGGTTGAATGTAGTTTTCTAATGGTGAAACATTTTTTGAAATCGGCACAGAAGTTTTTGAGTTTGATCATTACATAAACATACACACAATACAAATCTTTCCTATATATAGATAACAATACGGCGTAACTGAGTTTCAGTAGTAGTAGAGCTCTTTGTGTTTGGCTCGTCAGGGGAAGTACTACCACCATGCCTATTTCTGCCGTGAAGCAGCATAGCTGTTTCGATTTGAAGGGTGTGGTTTCGGTGAAATTACTGGCACGAGGCTGAATATCTGTAGGCCTCAAGTTCTGCTACAAGGGCACGTTCCTGACGGGCGTGAGTTACGAGGCAATTTTTTATATGCATATTTTTTTGTTATAGGCGTTGGTTACCACTTAACATCAGGCGAGTTATATGCTAGTTCCATCAGCTATTAGAACTAGCTGATGGAACTAGAGACTGGGAGAGGCCTAGTACGTCCAGCAGTGGACGGATAAGGGATGATGATGATGACAAATTAGGCGGGTCTGAAGATAGACGTTCGGCCCATTTTTCATTCAACATGGGCCCTTTTCGTGGCTCAGTTTATACCCTTCAAGTTACACCGGCCGAACTAAACCCGCTCTTTTATAATCCCTGATACTTTACTTTGGATTTTGTCTGGATGTGTGTATGTTTAGTTTCAAGCTAAAATGGTACCTGTCTCTGTGAGCGGGGTCCCATAGCAGCTCGAGCCGCAAGTGAGGATGCTTGTCATGGGCACACAACGCCTGTTCCACATCCAGCGCGAACAATGGATGAGGAAGCTGAAAAACACAACGTACTTTAAATAATTTGTCAAATAAATAAAAATATTGGTGGACATTGCACACAACACTTGATTCTATCTAACTTCAAAATGAGGAAAGCTATGGGAACCAGATAAATCAATATTATTTATTTATGATCTTTTGCTAAATTTAAATATCCTTGTTTGTAAGTACTAACCTCAGGCTGCAGGTACGCAGGATCTCGCGGTCGGTGTGACTCGGCGATTCTCGCTCGGAATATGTCTGCACCTTTATTGATAACATTAATAATTTTATCAAGATTCAATGATTTTTATAGGAAAGTAATACTAGGTAGAGGCGATAGAGATCGTAGCAAGTGAAATTCTGTACCCCTGTGGGAAATAGTCGTGATTTTAATACGTATCTGTGAATTAATACTTGGTCTAAAGTTATTTGTACGACGATACAGTTTAATATTGGCTTCATAAATTCTAGACGGCCCCGGTTTATGCAGGGATACGTGCAAAAATTCACGTAATTATATACGAAAACTTGCTTGATTAAATGATGCTTTTGCTGAGCTGACACAATAAAATTGGACACAGTCTATGTCCAACTTTACACTTTGGTGCTTGCAGTGATTGTCTTTCAAAATGTTGGAGCGAAAAGGTCATTGACGGTAGTCAGCTAAATAGGTACCTTGCGCATTTTCCAACACCCGCTCAGCGACTACTTGACACATCTCCTTCAGCATCAACTTCTGAAGATCCTCGTATGATATCTCTCGCGGCACTTGCATTGCGTATGGTGAACCTGTAATGCAAAACATTTATGAAACTCAGTTGTTAGTACTATTATACGGTTTGTGCATTTATACATTATAAAAATAAATAAAATAAAATAAATATTGCGGACAAACCACACAACACTATCTAGCCCCAAACTAAGCAGAGCTTGTAATATGGGAACCAGATAGCTGATATATTACTTATATACTTTTTTTTTGTAAATACATACTTAGAATACATATTTATAACACCCAGACAGAGAACAAACATCTATGTTTACCACACAAATATTTGTTCTCGGTGGGGATCGAACCCACGACCTACGGCGCAGAAGAACGGCCTTTTTGATTTTTGATTTGTAAAAGGATCATATAAAAAAACAGTAGGAACCGAGACGTAGTTTGTTGCCTGTTCTTCTACGCTTGGTCGCGTGGAACTGGCACCTAGACTCACCTAGCTATAAGACGTTTCAAAGTGATTCTTGCATCGTAATGAATAAAAAATTATTGAGTTTGAGTTTTGAGTTTGAAGGCAGAGCTACTACCAACTGAGCTGCGAGCCAGTCATTCAGACTAAACAATTTTTTTTTGCACAACAAGTTATTGGAACAAGCATATGGCCCACCTGATGTTAAGTGGTAACCATTGCCTATATGCCTTAACAAAGCATTGCCTCGTAGGGCACGTTCGTCAGGAACGTGCCCTACGATGTACTTGTCCATCAACTTGAGACACAGATGATTAGTGATTTCTGGATTTTCGTGATTATGAACGGTTTAAAGTCAAACGATGAGAATCATGCACGAGCGTGCGATATGTTGTTATTATTTTGTTTGCTCCTCTAACGCGCGGCCATCTATCGCACCGTCTCTTTCCTACGATTATCCGTATTGTAAGCATATTAGTTATGAGCATTTAAGTGTGTGTAACCGGATGTGAAGCCGACTGAACAAGATCAGTCTAATCAAATTAAGTAAAATTTCTTTGGTTAAATGTAAATGTCTTAAAAACAAGGTGAATCTCAGTCAAAAAGAAACAACGTTCGTAGATAGCTGTTTATTAACCCCTCATCTACAGAGGTGTCGAGGTTAAAATACGATAACGATAGGCAAATTGAGTAAATTACAAAGTACAGTGGTCAGAAAAAATACGCTTTACGTATGTAATGTTTTAGATTTTGCATAAATTTATATCCATTTATAGCCGCATATAACAGAATGTCTCATATCTGCACCACATGGTGTGTTTATCAACTGGACAATATGATTCAGTATTATCTCTTCCTGCATAAACAGGCATCCTAATCATCTTCCTAAATGACTAATTTGTTTATCCCAAACTGAATCAACTATGAAATATAATTTTACAATAGTAGGTATACAAAAACGAGATTGAAAATAATGAAAGCAGATTTTATTATGATTACTATAACAAGATTTTAAAGAAATACCTGCCCAAAAACAGCCAAAAAACTGAAATCGTCGACGTTATTCAAAAACGTTTCATTAGCTAGGCCTAGGACGATGGCGATCAGTGAAACCCTGTCAAATTTGAAAGCGTTTCATTGATCGCCATCGCCAGCGACCTAGGTGTGCGCAGGCCTTAAGAAAACATACATTATTGACCTATCAGCAGCGACGATAGCGTGACAACAAAATTCGCCGGATAGCAGCGTAGCAACACTCACCAAACCGTTCTCCTTCAAGAAGGTTGACCCACAAGATCAGTAGATAAGGAGTCGTTGGGGTTTGAAGGAGTGGCGGAGCTTCAACGCAGTACAACGCGCCGAAATCTATTCCCGCCATCTCCCAGCTCGCGCGGGCGATACACCAGCCTGCAACAAAAACAGACTTTATTGTTTCACAGATATGACATTTGTATACAAAATTGTATGCATTTATAAAGCAAAACTATGCCTGCAATTGTATTCGGGAACTCAACCAAATCGGCTTGAGCATATTTTTTTGTTTTGCCAGGTTTTAATCTCACAATTTAGATTTGAATATTCTTTATTACACAAAAAAGAAGTGCATTGAGCGAACATAATGCTAATTAGCATTATGCATTTTTCCAGTTATTTTTTACAAGCGGCCGCCCGCGGCTTCGCTCGCCCCGTTCCCGTTACTAACATCCATTTTTCGTTACAATATCTTTAAAAATTTTAGCCTATGCGTTGTTCTGACGCATAAGCTATATTATTGTAAAGTTTCATTAAAATACATTCAGTAGTTTTTACGTGAAAGAGTAACAAACATACGTCCATCTATCCATCCATACTTACAAACTTTCGCGCTTATAAAGAACGCATACCCATTTCATTGATTTCAGCCAGTATAATGTGATCCCGGTCTATCCCAGTGTCGCTGTGCAAGCTGGTCCGCAAGTCGTCCATTGTGGCATTCGGCTGAGTTAGCTCTACGCCGATTCGGACTTGTCTAGGCTGCTGGTTTACGTACACCACCTAAAATAAAGAAAAATATTATGGTATACCCATATTATTTAGGCTGTTTTTGGTTATGATTAGTCATTTGAAGTTCCACCATTGGAACTTAAAATGACAATTCTTGTTTGCCTATCAAAATATCATTACACAGTGAATATAATAATAACAAATGTTTTGAAGCAACCAAAATGCACTTATATTATTATTATTTATTTATTATTTAGACATCTTTGTCGTCCGTTTGTGTTAGTAATCTTACAGGCTATCTTAGGTTTTGTTAGTATGTAAAAGCAATAATAAATAATATATGTTTATAGTTAAGTTGCATATTTGTCTAAAAGCTACTATTTATTTTAGAAAAAATAACAAAACATCATTAAACTACATAACTCCAAGTGAAAAAGAAAAAACACAGTAATAAATAAATTCTAGCAATACTTTGTACAATAAGCATACATACATAAAATCACGCTTTATTCCCTTGGGGGTACAATAAGCTCCACTTACATTGACAGGCAATGGAGAAGGCTGGACAGTAGCTGGTCTCGAAGGCAGTTGCACACTCACACAGTGGAACGGGTCGAAGGTACAAGATGTGCGATCACACTTTGCACATGTTAGTGCTGACCTAGAAATGTAAAAATGTTGTAGCTTAATTCTGCAACACTAGAAGACTCTACTACTACTACGCTTCTACTATATTGCAACACCCTAACAGGGTAAATTATGAATTTTACAAAAACTAAAACTCCAAGATCTGAAACTGTTAAACTTACATCCATAACAAGGAAATAAATATACTGAAGGTCATCTGAAATTTTTAAAAACTACTTTGGGAGGCATTTATTATATTACACCTAATTAATTAGATGATGTAATGTATGTATAACTAAGGGTAATAAATCTGTGCCTCCTGTGATAGGTGATACAAGTCAAAAATTGACATTTTACAGGAGAGCAAAAACAAGGTTTAAAAAATTCTAGTTCATTGACTAAGTAGGCTAGGTTACACTTAAGTACTTTCTTTTGTAGATAAATATATTCACTTTCATTGTGCATTTTAATTTTCGGGGTAAATATTATAGTTTTGAAGTAATTTATTAAAAACCTGTGAGATGTACCTTTAATCATTTATAAATATGTGAAAATAACGTGTTAAATGATACAAGTTCAGTTAAATCATGTTACACCTATAATATTAATAAAATGTGGTCTTTGTGTAAACAGATATACAAGAAGTGAAACAATTGAATAACTCGTCAGAATATGTTTCAAACACAATGTTGCTCAAACAAATGATAAAAATACTAGCCCAAAGATTAGATTGATTTACTTCTCAGTGCCTTATTTTGATAATTTACTTGAATTGTATCAGTTAGCTAAAATTCTAGCCTTTTTATAGATGTGTTAAATGATACAAGTCAAGTTAAACCCTTCATTAAAATACCAATTCATTGTGTAAATGAATACAAGTATTAGAAAAATAATTAAGGTTTATAAAACTTTTTCAAAATTATGAATTTACTTGTAAATAAGGCACAGATATATCAAAATTATGAACAGAAGTAAATTGAGATATTTTTGAATGCAAGAAGCTGTGAACTTGACTACTAAAAAATGGCAGAGATCAATTTTACGCAGGTATCACAATAAGCAATGTAAACCTACTCAGTACAAAACATAAGATCACAACCACTGTGTGAATCCTAAAAAATCAAAAAGAATCAATCATAACAAAATTATACAACACACACTTACACTTTAAACACATTAAAGGCAGTAATTCTAATCTATGAGATGGGCAAATCGTCGAAAAAATTCAAGAGAATAAAAAAGTACGTATGTGCTGAAAAATATACTGATCAGTAGATGGACTAAAGCTATATTATAACATTAGTAGATCTTAAAATTACTCATACTCAGAATCATCATCATTGTCCGGAGCAGAGTCTTTGACATCATTCTTGTGGCACAGACTTCTGTGCTTTATTTATGAGAGCGCTCATAATACTCATAAATAAAGCACAGTAAATCTAATAGATCCTTCTACTTTTGGATTGAAATTATAATCTTGAAGTGGTAGGCTTTGAGTACTTACTTATTTATTATTATCATATCGCAAGCTTTATCCCGCTTAGAACAATCTATTTTCACGTACCTACTCAACATTCTTGAATTATTTTTTAAAAGATAGACGGGATATGTTTTCTTTGACATACAAAACAGATCAAACATTGCACCACAGAAACTTTTCATTGTCTGTATTAGCTTTTGTAACAATATAGCATTGTTTAAAAAAAATGAAACGTAAAAACACATCATGAGTAATCTCGATAACAGTAATTTTTGTAGCTGTCCGCACTGGCTGGTACCAATCTCTTGGCAAGTGAATATAATACTTGTGTACTTCTTCTTACCCTCAATTTTTCTTTCAACTAACTCTTGGTGTTTGTCAGCCTCCATGTGAGTATGACGGTCATACTTAATCGTAAATTTGTCGTACCCACTAGAAATTTATGTTAAATAGATTGTAATTGTAGTAATGTATGGTCAAATTGAAGGTCCAAAAGTTGTCACTTGTATGCGTCGATCTATGGCAAGTTCAGACGTGAATAAATTCCCTCAAGGCTGCTGCGACACTAAGAGCGGGGGCACACGATGCGTTGCGGCGGCGGTGCGGCGCCGGAGCGGTGTCGCTGCGTCGTCTTACATAGAAATATCTGTGAGCGGGGGCACACGATGCGTTGCGGCGGCGGTGCGGCGCCGGAGCGGTGTCGCTGCGTCGTCTTACATAGAAATATCTGTGGCATGTCACACGATGCGCTCCGGCGCCGCACCGGACTTGCAACCACCAAAGACGAGGCGGGGAGCGGTGAATGGGTTGCGACGTCGGAGCGGCACCGCTCAGTTGTTTCCAACAATAGACGTCTTTTACGATCCATTTTCATTAACAGACTGTCCAACAGTGCTACGGCGCCGCTGCGACATAACAACGTTACGGCGCCGCACCGTTCGTGTGCCCACTGACACGGTGAAATCTTTGCGGTGCGGCGCCGCAACGCATCGTGTGCCCCCGCTCTGTGGCATGTCACACGATGCGCTCCGGCGCCGCACCGGACTTGCAACCACCAAGACGAGGCGGGGAGGGGTGAATGCGTTGCGACGTCGGAGCGGCACCGCTCAGTTGTTTCCAACAATAGACGTCTTTTACGATCCATTTTCATTAACAGACTGTCCAACGGTGCTACGTTACGGCGCCGCACCGCTCGTGTGCCCACTGACACGGTGAAATCTTTGCGGTGCGGCGCCGCAACGCATCGTGTGCCCCCGCTCTAACGCCCGTGCATCTTCGCTAAAGATATATGAATAACGGCTTAACTTTTTTGCTAACTTTATGCTTAAGCTTATTTTTATAAGCGACTTTTGTAAATTGCTTCTAAACTTATCTGCTTTTTTAACTAACACAACTTTTAACTTTTTATCAGCAGTAATTTGGTTTGGTCATCAACTTTTTGATTGTGCAACCAGTATGCATACTTACTGTGATAAAAATAAGGTTAAATTTCGTGAAAATCACTAAACGAAAAGTGGTTGTCTTTGTAAGTTTGTTTATCAGCTTAACTTAAACAGTCTGTTTAATTAACTGCTATTCGTTTAAACACCCATCTATATCTCCAACCCCGCATCACTTTGTCATTGAGCACTTGTATCATTTAGCACATCTTTTTATATATAAAAATATGATGATTTGGTTTGAGGTTTAGATACTATTCATATTATATTAACTCACAGTTAAAAATTTATTTGTGTAGAATGATGTAAGTCGAGATATATCACTTATCACATTAGTTAGACACACATTTAGATTTGGATTTGTAGGTACATGTTGAATTGTACCCTAATCAGTATTGAAAAAAATCGGTTCAAAATGATATGACTCTACCTATATCGAAATTCACGATACATATCCTGAAAAAATAATTGTGCAAATGAATATAATCGCTCTTATACCACAAAGCACGAAAAACAATGCGTGGAGCCATTACTCAACGGGGTTACAACTTGACATATATCTATATTCACAATTTATTTGCCAAAATCCTGTCAGTTATATCACTTTGCACCAAATTATCTCCGAACCTATAGCAGATAGAAGAACGTGAGTTAGACCCAAAAATTCTACAATTTTTTCTGATCATTTCTATGTAAAAATCTCAAAAAGGGTACAACTCGAGATACATCACTCATCACAGGAGGCACAGAAATAATCTCTTGCCATCTACCTACCAATTAGTTTAATGATAGAAAACTATGCGTATTTGGCCTTGATTAAACTAAGTGTTACCTGTATTGGGCTTGGAAAACAGTTTGCACAAATGAACTGTTTCTCCTTGCATGGTTGGCTAATGTTTCGGCTGCAACTACTTCGTCTGGCTTTCCGCCCGTGTTCTTGAACAAAGAAAGAACCTTATGAGCTTGAGTATGTATGTATGTATGTATGTATGTGTGGGACTCCTGTTTCCGCAATTGGACTCAAAGTCGGTCCGTTTTGCGTCAGGAAACGCTGACTATGCTTGTAGCCAGCCTAACTCCTCCCAGAAGCGCAGAAGCTTCCTGGGGGCTTCACAGGCTTGGAGGAGTGACCTGGGGTGGTCCAGGATTTCGCGTCGTTGGGTTGCTACGCCCTCGCATTCCAGGACTACGTGGGCAGCTGATTCTTCTTCGGATAGGCATCCCCTGCAGAGTGGACTGTCTGTGGCTCCGATGTTGTGTAGGTGTTTGTTCAGTGGACAGTGGCCGGTTAGGGTTCCCACGATGGTTTTGAGGTCTAGCCTGTTAAGGCATATTAGACGACGTGTCAGTCTGGGTGTGGTTGCTGGTATTGCTGCTCTTGACTGTCTGCAGTCAGTCGCGCGCATCCAGCGCAGGTTGTGTTGCTGAGCTTGAGTATAAAAGTTTGGAAATATGTGTCTGACGTCACGCAAAAACGGCCTGCCTGCGAAAAGCAGTCTGCTCACCAAAAGTGGATCAAAGAATTTCCCTAGTTTAGGTATTTAGAAAATTGTGATCTTCTAGTTTTTAAATCATTAAACATCATCAGATTTCGGGTCCACTTGACTTCATGCATAAACCTTCATTGTGCTTCCTACTATCATACTGTGCCAGTTTAATATTGAAATAAAATGAATAGAAAATTACCTTAATTGTTTTGTATTTCTTTTTAGTAGCTGTATTTAAATCTTCATGAACTTTGTCTAGTAGCCAAAATAGAAATTCCTGTGCATCATGCTGACTGTTCCCTCGGTACTGTGTTCCATGCCTTTCAACTACACCCTGGAAAATAGCTAAATTTAGTAAGAGACATGATTGTACTAGATATGTCCATAAGAGTAAAACAAGGGGATGTTTCTTGAGATTTACAAAGAGGATTTTATTTTTCTTAAGTACAAGATGAGCTGGCATTGCAAGCAAGCATTATTACCTAGAGAAAAGTGAGGTTATTACAAAACTACACCGGCACCGGCCGGCATTCTGCTTCTTCTTTTTTTCTTTTTTTTTTTTACATAGACAATAAATTAGGCGTCGCCTACATTCCCCACCCTAGTGTTGCTTGGCAACACTCACTCTGAAAAGGTAGATAACTTGGCGACGCGTGCCGCCGAACGCTTAAAAATACCGGTTTGCGTCCGCACTGCGACCAGTCTGACTCGACCATCTTTACCAGGAAATATCTCCTGAATGATGCCTCTAGGCCATACGCACCTGGGGGAATCGGGATCAGCGACAAACACGAGGTCTCCAACACGAAGTGCTTGTTGATCTTGATCGTCATGCCATTTCTGCCGAGGTATCATATCTGGCAAAACCTCCCGGACCCACCTTCGCCAAAACATATCAGCAAGTGCTTGCGACTTGCGCCACTGCTTCCGCAGATAGAGGTCAGAGTCATCGAAGACTCCTAGCAATGGTAAGTTAGAGGACGTGCCGAGCAAAAAATGGTTAGGCGTCAACGACTCCTTCGTTCCAGGCTCGACTGAAACGTGACTCAACGGTCGGCTATTAACAATATTTTCGACCTCAGCGAGTAGGGTAATCAGTACCTCATCCTTAGGCGCGCGTTCTTTGAGTACAACCTTCAACGTGGTCTTTACGCTCCTGATGAGGCGTTCCCACGCCCCACCCCAGTGAGGGCTCACTGGCGGAATGAAAGTCCATTGGGTCCCGTAGGTGCTCGCGGTCATTTTCAAGGTTTCTTCATCAAGCTCTTGGAGAGATTTTTTGAGTTCAGTATGTGCTCCCCGTAGATTTGTACCATTGTCTGAGTAGATATGTCCAGGCCAGCCTCGCCTTGCTGCCATTCGACGAAGTGCCATTAAAAGTGAATCAGTTGTCATCGAGTGGACTATCTCGACATGGACTGCTCTTATCGTTAGGCACGTAAAGAGGACACCATACCTTTTCTCGCGGTGTCTACCAACTGCCACCTCCATAGGTCCAAACAGGTCCACGCCACAGTGGCTGAAAGGCCTCTGATGATGAGCCATCCTCCCCGCCGGCAAATTACCCATCCGGGGTATCTCAGGTTTCACCTTACGGATCCTACAAAAGTTACAACCAGAGGCGACTGTCTTTACTGTTGGCCTCAGCTTAGTTATCCAATACTTCTGTTTTAACTCGTTGACCACCATTTCTTGGCCACCATGGCCAGCTTTGATGTGGTAGTGGCGAACTATTAACCTCGAAATATAATTTTTTCCATCCAGTATTACGGGTTGCTTCGTTGCGAGGGTAATTCCAGCGGCGGCGTCGATGCGGCCGTTCGCGTGCAGTACATCGTGCTCATCACAGATCGGTGATAAGGTAAGTAATCTGCTTTGTCTACTTACGCCCTTCCCAGCCTTTATTCCGGCTAGCTCTTCACTAAATGATTGAGCTTGTGAGTATTTAATCAATAAGATTTCCGCCCGCGCCATCAACGTACAGTCGTCTGTAGGTATTTTACGTCTACATTTGTCTATGAATTTCAGCATGGCAGCGGTACTTCTCAACAAGCGCAACCATGAAGAGAACCTACTAGGTTCAGGTACAATAGGTAAGTACGTACTTACAGTTTGTATGGTAGACACGCACTCAATTTCACCTCTATCTGTTTCAGGTCCAGGCTGCACGATGTCCGCGGGCCACGACTTCTCTTCGCTTGAAAGAAATAAAGGACCATTAAACCACTCGCATTGAAGTACAGTTACATCATATGATTCCCTAGTGGCAATGTCCGCGACATTTAAAGCGGTAGGTATATATCGCCACTCATTCACATTTGTTAGTTCGTCGATCTCACCCAATCTATGAGCTACGAAAGTTTTATAAGTTCTCTTATCATTGCGAACCCACTGTAGAACAGTCGTAGAATCACACCAAAAATACCTACGCGTTGGTTTTATTCTGTGTTCGGATGTTATAGCTTTCGCCAGCCTAGCTGCCATGAGTGCTGCCTGTAGTTCAAGCCTAGGGACTGTTGTAGGCTTGACAGGAGCTACTCGACACTTGCTACTTACAAAGGCCACTTTTATTTCGTCGTTTACCGTCCACCGCCAGTACCCTACGGCGCACATACCTTGGGTGGAGGCATCGCTAAACAAATGTAATTCTAAGTTGCTATAACAACTTGGAACTTCATCTGATCCTGTAGGTAAACAACCTGCCTGACTAGAAGTAGTTGTTTTTATGGCACTTTGGTAGCAGCGAGGTAAGCGTATGCCACCGATTAATTTTAAAGCCTTTAACCAACTCAACCATTTTTCATAGATATCGTCATCTAACGGGACGTCCCACCCTATCTTTGATATCCATGTTTGCTGTAAGATAATTTTACCATTAATAGTAAATGGGGACAAAAACCCGTAGACATCAAATATACTCATTATTACTCGCAATGCTTCCCGCTTGGTAGGTCGCCTTCCGTTCAGAATCTCTTCTGGAATACGTTTGAACGACACGTCAAAGCCTAGGGTATCCTCATCAGGGAACCATAAAAGTCCTAGGGCGCGTTCACCATCAAGTGGCTGACCTATTTTTAATTTATGGGCATTGGTAGCGAGTTTGTCGTTAGGCAGACTATTTAGTACCTCAGCGCTGTTACTCAACCAGTTACATATCACAAAGCCTCCAGACTGGTGAACTTGGCTGACAGCTTGCGCTAGGTTGATACATGTTGTCGTATCAGGCTGACTATCTATATAATCGTCCATATAGTGCTGCCTACATATAGCTTCGGCAGCTGACGGCATTGACTTCTGGTAACGCTGTGCGTTTTTATTTTTAATGAATTGAGCTATGAAAGGAGAACAGCTCGCACCAAACACCAATGACGTCATTTTATAAGTTTTGATAGGGCTACTTACATGGTCTCGCCATACAAATCTGAGTGCGTCCTGGCACTGGGGTAGTATTTTGATTCTCAAAAACATATCCTTTATGTCCCCAGCGATCGCGACCTTATGTTCACGAAAACGCAGCATTATTCCAAATAATGACACCAACAGATCGGGACCTGTAAGTAAATAATCATTCAATGATAATCCTTTCGACTTGGCGGCGGCATCAAATACCAGCCGTAGTTTCTTTTTGTTAGGGTTGTCAACACCAAAATGCGGTAAGTACCAAGTCTTGTCACTTTTAGTCAGGTCAGTGACCTCTTCTGCAAATCCATTGACAAAAAGGTGATTGACCCGGTCTTGGTACCTCTGAGCATACTCTTTCTTCAAGGATATCTTGTGCTCCACATTTTTGAACCTGCGCAGTGCTGTTGGCTCGGAATCAGGCAACCTACAGTTAGGGTCACGCCATGGAAGACCAACATGCCACCTGCCTTCCTTTAGAACAGCTGATTTCTCTAATTGTTCTATGGCGCGCAGATCTTCAGCGTTTTGGCGAGGATTGCCAGATATACCCATAGACTCGATAGTAAATGAGTTTCTTACCTCATCATGCAGCTGTTGAAGCGCCATACCTTCTTCCTCCCGTGCAGCCTGGCCATCATTCTGGATCAAGAGCGTAGAATGACGCAAGCGCGATGACGTCACCGGTACCCTTCCATGGACACACCAGCCTAACAGAGTGAGTGTTGCACAAGGTTCATTTGACATACCTACCCTAGCCTCTAATGGCCTGATCAAATCATAATTATCTTGTCCAATCAACAAGTCTGGTTTTACATTTTCATTACTTATATAAGTTTTAACATTACTCAAATGACTAAAACTACTAAAATTAGCTAAGCTTAAATTTTGTGTAGGTAAATTAAGTTCTTTTACACTACGCACATTGAGTTCATATTGTTTTTCATCACAAGTGGATAATCGAAGACGTACTACCTCAGTTTCACATCTAAGCTCATTATTGTTCCATGCACCAGATACACACATTATTTCTGGGCGCCCCCGCAGCCCTAGCCGAGAAGTTAACGCAGAGTTTATCAAGCTAACAGTAGACCCATCATCTAATAATGCAACCGCACTAACAGTACCTTTAGGTCCATGTAGGTTTATACGCACTACTTTTAGTATCACTTTACAGTTCGCTTGTGAATTTATGTTTGTTACGCTTTCAGGTTGCTGCTCCTGTGGACCTCCGGAGACCTGGTGCCCGCCGTCGGATCCTGGTTGAAGCTCAGCAGTCGAGTTGTTGGGAGTATTGACATTGTTGTTGTTGTTGCTTGGGTAATGGAGTAACCGATGATGCAGTAACCCGCAGTCATCAACATTGCATGCTGCTGCTGGGCATGTGGCTCTGTCATGATGTGTTATAAGGCATTTAAAACACAATCTTTGTTTTTTTACAAAGACCCACCTCTGTTTGCGCATTGCTTTCTGAAACTTTTTGCAGTCTGGCAGTGGGTGCTTTGAAGCATAACAGAATTTACATTTGCCTTCTTCTATTTCATTTTGTTGTACTAAAACTGTGTTATGTGAGCGTGAGCGAGTAGATGTAGGCTCCTGATATGTCTTCCTTTTGTTACAGTTATAGTCTAGACTGCTTGTGTTCATTAATGCTAAAGAGTTAGCTTTTCTAGCTTCTTGTGTGAGAAAGTCTGATAGAGTGTTCAGTGTGGGTTTATTACCTTGAGCGATGAGTGGATAACTGTAGTCGGCCCATTTCGATAGTAGGACTGTAGGTAACTTCGATAACACATTTGTTATAACATTAGTGGCCACTAGATACTCATTTCTTCCAATTGCACCCACCGCTACCACATAATTTCTCACTTTTATAGAAAAAGATACAATATCTTTTATATAATCCTGGGACACTGGGTTCATTTTCTTCAGGCCCAACATGATTTTAGACAGGATCACATCCGGATTACCAAATTGGAGCTCAAGAGTGGACATCACATCCTCGGGCATTGTACCGCTGATCAGCAGAGCTGACACAGCCTCTTTTGCTTGCCCGCGAAGACACTTTTGTAGACGCCATAAGTTCTCTTTTGGTGTGTAACTGCATAGTTCTGTTGACTCATCATATGCTTGCTTGAATTGAAGCCAATCCATGGGGTCCCCTTCAAATGTAGGTAAGTCTCGAGGGTTGCAGATCATGCGGCTCATTAGTTTCGCATTGTTGGTGGAGGCGGAAGCGGCTGTGAGATCCTTTAGAGCGCTAGCTAGCATTTTCACTGTCCCTTCTGTGTCGACGATATTACCTTGCGTCGGCGGACACAGCGCGCCCGAAGTGTGACCATGATCGGGGGCGGGCTGTGCGTTCAGTTTATGCTGACTACTTTCGAGCCACTTTTCCACTTTACTATGTGTAGTATGCGATGATTTCGAGGCCGATTGAGAATTACATCTCTCTTCCAAATCGGCTTTTTCGACCGCCAACTTCTTGTCAATGAGATCCATCTGGATTTTGGCTTTGGCTTCTGCAGCTTCCAGCTCTAATTTTGCCAATCTTGCTGCCGCCGACGATGATGTACGTATTGTTAAAGATTTTGATTTCAATGGCGTCATTGGCGTCTGCGACGAGCATGGTTGATCCGTAGCCTTCCCCTGTTTTACCGCTCTCCTCGTTAACATAATTTGGTTCGGTTCGAAGGACTTTGTACTAGATATGTCCATAAGAGTAAAACAAGGGGATGTTTCTTGAGATTTACAAAGAGGATTTTATTTTTCTTAAGTACAAGATGAGCTGGCATTGCAAGCAAGCATTATTACCTAGAGAAAAGTGAGGTTATTACAAAACTACACCGGCACCGGCCGGCATTCTGCTTCTTCTTTTTTTCTTTTTTTTTTTTACATAGACAATAAATTAGGCGTCGCCTACAATGATTCTAGATAAATTGATATGATCTTGAAGAAGTATCTAACCTGCAGAAGTAAAAAAGACTACTTTTGCCTACAATCAGGATATTTAATAGAACTATTGATCATTATGACTCGCCTGTAGAAATCCACTGCTGGAAATACCTGGGTCTCCAGCATACATTTCCAGTAAGAATGATTTTGAGTTGCCTATATCCACTTTTTGTGGTTTTAAGTTTAGGTAAGTTGCATGCATGTATTAAGAGAAAGTAATAATAAAGAACATATCGAAACGCACCTTGAAAGTAGTACTCATATCAGGAGCATACCCGCAAGCCCACAGAGCTTTAAGTAAAGCTGCCAGCTGCTCAGTCACTTCGCCTCGGGTTCCGTACTTTTTAGAGTTTATTTTATTCCTCTTTGTTAGATCCACCTGTGAGTCATTTACACACAATGAACCCTAGTAGCTAGATATTTAATGCCCTCAACATTTTCACAAAACATTAGATAGTGAAGTACAGAATAAATTAGAAGTAGTCATATTATTGGAAGTTGTATGGAATTTTTAAAAATTACATACCCTATAATGGTCCAGAACAAAGTATTCAGCAATAACATCAGTGTGTGATAGGCATTGTAGAACTGCATTCATATAACAGGTGTTGCCATGGTTCTTAATCCCAGTGGCGGCCGGTGTAGAGCCTGGAGGCCATGGAGGGTCACCGCTGCATGGAACTCGCTCTCCATTCATTATAGCCGGTGCTGATTTTACCTGCAAGTTTACAGATTAGTTCCAGTACTAGGAAATTCAACAGATGCAAGTTATTAGTGTCGCTTAGAAATTTACTTACTCCAGACACATGTACAGTGCTCATGTGTTGTGCTATTTTATTTAGAAACCTTTTCCATGATGGCCTTCTAAACAACTTCCTCTCAATTACGTTGTCATCTTTTGGCGCTTCTCCGATCACGCTACTAGCACTTGCCGGTTTAACATCACTGTCGTTACACTTATTCTTACTAGAACTCGGTTTAGCCGTACCAAAGGGATTGCGGGGTAATGTAAAAGTACGTTTTAGACGTGATCCTTCCACCTGCTTTTGTGAAATACTTGTTTCCGAAACTTCATTGATTAATTCACTCTCAGAGCAAGATTTTAAAACTGTAGATAAATTATTCGCAGACATGTTAGAGCAAAGTTTACTGTAAATCACATAAATCTAATAAAATTTTACGAAATAAATCCTAAAAAATGTAAAAAAACATTGCAATCAATGACAGAGCGCCATTTTGATTTATTTTTGATTATGTCAAATCAAAATGTGTCACCAAGTGGTACGTCAGTCATGTCAATCAAACAGTCATGATAGCTGGACTGGCACTGACAGTATTATAACACATCACATCAATCGAGTCGAAAGGACAGGTGGAAGCCGCGATAAGGCGTTGCCGCTCTTACTTAGCTGTGTATTACACCAGTGATCTTATCTTTGTCTATCCCACGGAACGTAGCTACGAGTAGAAGAGAAAGTAGATGTAAGCTTGGCAACACCTTACTCCTGTGTACATCGTGTCTGTTGATTTCCGACATTTTGGACAAAACATTGAACATTGTGGCTTCTCAAACTCATTAAAATTGTGTTCTTTTTAAAGCGTTTATAAAAAAACTATTCACCAGTGAAAAAATGTGTTCTGTGGTTTACTGCACCTCCAGAACAACACAAGGAGGCATAAAAGACCCAGAATTGTCATTTCATACGTAAGTCTTGCTCAAAATACTTTGTCATTTTACATGCTAAAAGAGCGAGTTTTTTAACCAGAAAAACTGTAACAATTACATTTTATTACATGTTAGTCATATATTCATAGGTGATAATGATGAAAATTAAGTGTAAAACCATTTATTATTGTAAATTAAAATGTATTGTTTTAGGCACCTGTGCTAGTGATGTACTACACCAACCAATTTAGCTTTATCGATAATATTTTATTGGGGTTGGCTTTAGCAAACTACCGCACGCGGAGGAGGGGAAAAAGGGTCAATGTTGAATTGGTTTGGGTCCCTGATTATAACGCTATCACTATTATTACACGAAATTGCGAATTTTTCGTGAAGAAATTCATGAAATAAAATTCTAATATTAAAACAGTTTTATAGCGAAAACGGAACGATAAAATGGCTGATTGACAACCAAATCTGTTCCACATCTTGGAGGAATTATAAATGGAGGCGTCAACGTTTAAATCCACGAACAATATTTTCTGCCAATATTGACGGGGGACGAAGTAAACACGCATGGCACACGCGCATAGCAAAATCCTATTCATAAAAACACACACATTGACAATCCCGCACACGATCTTAAAATTTGCACACAGATAAAAAATATAACGTAGTTACGCAGTGTCAAGACTCACATTAGGATAATCTCTAGTGATGGGCATTCAGTAAGACCGGTAATTTGAACGATGAATAAAATAATGAATGAAATGGGTTTTTAGGTACAGGTAATTTAAATAAGTTATGCACAACAGGTTTCACATTTTGTAACAGTCAGAAAATAAATAACTGAATTTAGTTGTTTATTAATGGTTATAAGTTTGAATCAATAGTTCTTAACATGTTATAGCATAGTACACATAAGTTTAGTCTTTTACTGAATAATTGAAAAAAATATATAAAGTGAAATCACATTACATCGTCAGCCTTCACATCACAGCGAAGTTTGTAGTTCTGCCTTCTGCGCCGGAGGCGTTGGTTCGATTCCCACCGAGAACAAATATTTGTGTGGTGAACGCAGATGTTTGTTTGCCCGAGTTTGAGAACTCTCGTTCTTGTTGCATGCCAAGTTGTTTTTTAGCCAAAAAATGTTGTCCACTCTTCAAGCAACAGGGTTTTTTGGAAACCTGCACAGGACGTAAAAGAAATATAAAATAGGCAAATAAATGTTTTCACTACGCCCACGACTTTATTTATGAGTATGATGTCATGTCCTATTTTATACATTGATGAGTAGAGGGTTTGATGACTAGTACCTAGGATACCCATATTGTGGGATTTGTGAATAAATATAATCCAATATTTCGTGGCGGCAGCCATCTTGGGCCGATTTTCATCAAAAATAGCTAAGAACACTCCCGCATATTCACGTTTCAAACAAACAAAAAACTAAATTAAAATCGGTTGATTCGTTCGGGAACTACGATGGGACAGACAGAAACACACAGACACCGCAAACTCATAACATCCCGTCGTTTTTACGTCGGGGGTTAAAAGCACCAAATTTTTAATTAGACAACACATTATGTGATAATAATTTAACGTTTATTTTTTCATTCATTCATTCATCAATTTCATTCAACTTTTCCCAACACTATGCCTTCTACCAAGGTTTATTCTTTGACAATGGTGTCGTAATACTGTCGCTTATCTGTCGCAACCGGTATTTCTTTTGAACTAAAATTCTACAAAATTACAAACACAATTGACAAAATAATACTCACTTGTGGTAGGAAATACCATGTTCCCAGAAGTTTGATGTGTCTTACAAGAAACTGCCATGCAATTCACAATTCTTACGGAGCTCCACTTCGCGACATGAAACGACACACAATGGCTGCGGTTGCGAGTAAAACACTTATAAAGGATATGATCGAGATCGGTATAATAATATGACCGGCAGAGGGGAAAGCCCTGTCTTGACATCTCCATTTCTAATTCCTCCAAGGTTCCACATATAGTCTATGGTGCAAAATTACGGACAGCAATAGCAAAACGGAACGTAAAAAGAATAATTATAAGTTTAAAAAACTTGAGAAACCGACTTCATTGCCAAACGGCTAAACCGATTTTAATGAAATTTGTTTGGAACAATCTGGACATAAGAATAACCTTCCAAATAAAAAAATAATTTTCAAATCGGTTCATAAATGACGGAGGCATGCAGTTACAAACATTAAAAAAATTATTTAAAAAAAAATGGCAACACCGAGTGTAATAAAATTAAAATGGGACCAATCTGAAAGCAGTACCTTTCAGATAAAAAAATAATTTTTCAAATCGGCTCACAAATGACGAAGTTATGCGGTAACAAACATTAAAAAAAAAAAAAAAAAAAAAAAAACACACAACCGAATTGAGAACCTCCTCCTTTTTGATTGGAAGTCGGTAAAAAAGAAAGCAAACATCAGAAAAAAAAATCGAGTTGATACATATCTATATTTATATAATTTAAGTTTAAAAAACTTGAGAAACCGACTTCATTGTCAAACGGCTAAACCGATTTTAATCAAATTTGTTTGGGACAATCTGGACGTAAGAATAACCTTCCAAATAAAAAAATAATTTTCTAAATCGGTTCATAAATGACGGAGGCATGCAGTTACAAACATTAAAAAAAATATTTAAAAAAAATGGCAACACCGATTTTAATAAAATTAAAATGGGACCAATCTGGAAGCAGTACCTTTCAGATAAAAAAATAATTTTTCAAATCGGCTCACAAATGACGAAGTTATGCGGTAACAAACATAAAAAAAAAAAAAAAAAAAAAACATACAACCGAATTGAGAACCTCCTCCTTTTTGATTGGAAGTCGGTTAAAAAGTGTCAGTGTCATTCGTTTGTTCGTTCTGTGCATTCCGTTTCTCTTCGAGTTGCGTGAATGTGCTCCCGTGTTCCGTGTTTCGTGGTTTTTCTACACAGAGCACCCCGACTTGAGTCAGTTAGGTTGAAAATGTGTGACAGAACCGACACAGAGCACCCCGAATCCACGTAGTCTTGAGGTCCCTACCCCTAGAGTGTATATAAAAATCGTGAAGCCAGACGCTCGCGAGGAGGTCCTGAGTTGAGATAACTAACCTAAGCGGAGCGAAGGTTGAGCGGGTGAAGCGACGCTCAGGACTCCTCGCGAGTGTTCTGGCTGAGCCATTACAGATTCAAACTCGGGGCACCCCGAGTCACAAAAGTAACAGTAGGTTGTTAGGTTTTTTTGACGTGATAACGTCTTATAAATCGATGGAGCCGGCTGCACGCACGAAAAAACATGACTAATGCGTCGTTACGTCGTTTCGTCGTTCCATTTACCTGAGCCCGAGCCCGGGTCGGGTAATGGGTAAGGGTAAATGAGGGTAAGGGTAAATGAGGGTAAGGTTAAATGAGGGTAAGGGTAAATGAGAGTAAGGGTAAGGGTTCGGTCGGGTTCCGGGTCCGGGTCCGAGAGTTCGAGTTCGATTCCAAGTCCGAGTCTGAGTCCGAGTCCGCGAGTATTTTCTTATGACGTTATCACGTTCAACTATCGTCAGTAAACCGACTTTACAGACAACCGATTTTTTTTTATACCTACTTAATTTCAAGAATGGTGCATGTCAGTGCAGAGAGGACCGGCCCTCCCCCGTCCCTCCTCCTCCTAACCTAACAATACTAAAGCCAACCCAAATTTTAACTTTACTACGCCTTCTAAGCGACTGTAAAGTGTTTTGAGGTTAGGTTACATTAATCGGTTTTTCTCAGGAATGGTGCATTTTCTTGTAATGCCGGTGATACCAGGGGTAAGGGGACCCCCCCCCCTCTCCCCCTTTCGCCTGCGGTAGTTTGCTAAATTTTTACCGATAAATGTTTGTATGTTCTGCAAATATTTGTTGCGGGTCACTCGTAGTTCCTGATACGGCGACACGGCGAATCCTAGTGGGGGATCTTATACCTTTAAACGAGAAAATCTTGTATGTACTATGTATACATATGTATATTGAAACGGCTTCAACGATTTTCATGAAATTTTGTATACAAGGGGTTTCGATCTAGCTAGGATAATTTTTTTGAAAATTACGAGAAGTTGTTTTTTGCAATAATAAAACATAAACTGGATATATGATTGTTCCTGACATCTATTGGCGATTGTGAGCAACCTAACTGAAAAGCTATCAGCAGATGGCGTTGTTAAGTAAAAATGGATAAGAAAAGTGAAAATGGATAAGATAAAGATATTATGACTTTTACTGACATAATATTATATTGGCGAATAATAATACTATTTTTTGTATTGCTAACTAGCTAAAAGTTCATATTTTTTATTATTATGTTGATGAAAACGAAAAAAAATAGTATTCATATTTCATCAGTATGTAATACGTTGTTAAACATAATTTCAAAAAAATACAATTTACAAAAAAAAATCACGAGCGAAGCTCGGTCAGCTCGTTATTTTAAAGGATGAACGCGCGAGAAATATCTTTCTCATCCCATCTATTCAAAAAGAGGCTATTGGTTCATTTGGTTCCTCAAAAAGTGCGCCTAAAGTAACTACTTTAGGCGCACTTTTGGTACAGTGACACAATGACTTTTAAATTTGGAATACTATCAAATTGAAATGTTTAAACGCAATTCGCTACGATAAAATACTGGCTGGTAGTGGTAGTATAAAAAATAGAGCCACGGTATTGGTTAATCAACTAAAAAAAAATACTTCCCGCGTATTGTATTGACCCTTCATCTTCTATGTCTATGTTTATTATTGTCTATGCTTGTCTATTCTTGTCTATTGTTGTATATTCTTGTTTCTTGTCTATTCTTGTATATTTTTGTGTATTCTTGTCTATTATTGTCTATTATTGTATATTCTGGTCAATTTTTGTATAATCTTGTATATTCTTATATATTCTTGTATATTCTTGTATATGCTTGTATATTCTTGTATATTCTTTTATAATCTTTTATATTCTTGTATATTCTTTTATATTATTGTCTATTATTTTTAATTACTGTCTATTATTGTATATTCTGGTCTATTCTTGTATATTATTGTCTATTATGTGTCTGTGTCTTATTTAATTTTCTCATAGAGGGGGATGAAAAGCAGAGTATGCCACACGGTACCAAAATTATTTATCCTCGAGCGACGTACTTTGAATCCCTCGCTACGTTCAGGATTATACTTTATCGCCCCCGAAAACCAAAATTCCGTTTAAAAAATATACAAGATATTTATAGAAACTAAAATTCCGTTTATGAAAGGCTGCACTATTGTATTAGGATATTCCTGTAAGGATAGGGCAATGGTTATATATAAATAAATAAATAAATAATAAGAAATTCTCGTTTAAAGGTTTAAGATAAGATTTAAAGCTCGATTGAGACATAGCTGAAGAAGCAAACTTCTGATTCTTAAATTAATTAGTTTTTGTTTCCTCGCAAATTAGAGAATAGTACTATACAATTCTTGGCTGAAATAGCAATTAACGGCTTCGTTTATTTATCTCACTCATTGTTTTAGATTCCCGAAATGCCCAGAAGTAAGACGTGAGTGGATTAAAGCTGTTAGACGAGATGCATGGGAGCCTTCAAAATACTCCAGGCTTTGTTCAAAACATTTTGATAAATCCTGTTATATTGCTGGCTTATCATTAAAGAAACTCAAATCTGATGCAGTACCAACCATTTTTGAAGGATATCCACTGTACTATCAACCGGTAAGATATACCCGATTTTTTTGATGTCACATGTCACTACTATTGTATTGTTACTATCATCCACTGTTGGGCGTAATTTAGGCATCCCTTCATAGATGGACTTACTGGATATATTTTGGTACCTACCAGATTGTTGACGATGGAGAGATTTTTTTGGGTCTATGTTATTATATTGGTTTGTGTGTGTGTGTAATTTTTTTTTAACTCCCTAAGCCTAATCAGGTGGAAGAATGTTGAAATGAAATATATTTATTTGCAAGATAGTATAGGATCCCGCTATAGAAAGACCTTCACCGAGCTGGTTATTTAATGAAACGTATTTTATATTTAATTAAACATGCCAATAAATATATTCTATATGGGTTGCCTATCAAATTTCAGTCCAGGATAATATGATTAATTAATAATTTAAAAAAAAAAATTAACTTTCCACCGGTTTGTTTATTAGACAAATTCTATACCAATCGAAAGTATAGACCCCATAGAATATGCAAACGTTAGGTTGCCTATTTTTTTCCGGTCACAACTCTCAGGTAGCCAGGTATAAACAGGTAAATCGATACTAGCATTTTGCACCGGTATGTTTATTGAATATAAATACTGGGGTCTATACTTTCGATTGGTATAGAATTTGTTTAATAAACAAACCAGTGGAAAGTTTAAAGATTTTTTTTAAACTTTCCACTGGTTTTTAATTAATCATAATTATCCTGGACTGAAATTTGATAGGCAACCCATATAGAATATATTTATTGACATGTTTAATTAAATATAAAATACGTTTCATTAAATAACCAGCTCAGTGAAGGTCTTTCTATAGCGGGATCTTAGACTAAGAAGTATGATACAATTAGATCATATTATGGTATCTAAGAAAGTGGCTCTCTTACTTCGTCGGAGACCGAGAATTGCAAAGTTCTATTCATACTTATCTCTGGAGTGTCAATAAGTTTAAATCTTTGCTCAGGATCTCTAATATTTATGTTTTAGATAGCGAAGAAAAGAAAGCCACCTCAGCACCGAGAAATTCAACATATAACTCCTAGAAAACGTCAAAAGATGCAAGAAAGTGATGTTGAATCACAAGACCCACCCAGGCAAGCAGTGTCAATTTTAAAAGCTCTTGCACAATCTAAGGCAGTGGCTTTGAGACGACTTAGGACTATTAAAAAGTTAAGAGAAAAGAAACGTAGACTTGAAAAAAAGAATGCAACTTTATTAAATGTCATAAATTCTTTAAAAAGCAAGAACCTTGTGGATACTGAGTCTTTAGATTTGTTGTCAAACCATAGGTGGCAAAACCCAGGATTTGCTAGTAAGATTAAAGCGGAAATTGAACAATGAACCACTTCCAAAAAAATACTCACCTGAGCTCCGTAAATGAGGCTTCCGTCGACTCGGACCGTTAGGTACTCGGACCGCAGTCCCAATCGCCGGAGTGATTTAATTTCGCCCTCACTTTACACTTTCTTTCACCTCGGGCTTACAAGTATGTGCGTAATCATTTTGATTCTTGCTTACCCCATCCAAAAACAATCAGCAAATGGTACCAGGCTGTCGACTGTGAACCAGGGTTCACTAAAGAATCTTTTGAGGCACTTAAAATAAAGTCACAGAAACAACCCGTTATTGGTGCTTTATGCATGGACGAAATGGCAATAAGAAAGTGTATCGAGTGGGATGGACACCGTTCTCACGGTTATGTCAATGTGGGAAATCATGTTGACGATGACAGTGTTCCAGTAGCTACTGAAGCGCTTACATTTATGGTAACTGCAGTGAATGGGTCTTTTAAAATACCAGTGGGATATATTTACTTACACAAGACCCACAGAAAATGAGTTTTATATGTACATACAAGTTTGCTCAAGATCACTTGGAGTTGTTCTTTGGCGCAGTGCGGTCAATGGGGGGCTTTAACAACAATCCTTCGGCAAAGCAGTTTAGAGCTGCTTATAAAAAACTCCTTTTCCATGCCGAATTTAAAGCTTCAGAAGGAAATCTGAATGACCCGAGTCGACTTACAGAATATGTTGCAGAGGTAGTTTATTACATATCGGGATTCGTAATAAAAAAAATTAAAAGTACTTTGATTTGTGAGGAATGTTTGTCAGCGCTAGAAGGTCCTAAAATAAATTCATTGACAACTGTTAAAGACAAAGGAGGGCTAATTTATCCCAGCGACGACGTATATTATATCTGTAAATTGTGTGAAAAGATTTTGCGCAAAAAATTGATATCCACCCATCATAGCAGAATCGACTACAAAGATGTATTTAAAATGATCAGAGATGTAATACTGCAGACTATGCATTCATCGAATTACAAAAATATTTTCCGATGTTTAAATGAACATGACGTCTTAGATTTTAACTTTTTCGAAGACCATAAATACCTTTTAGTTAAATCAATATGCGAGAAGTATTTACAGCTCCGAATTCATTTTGTAATGAAGAATGCCGTAGCCGAAAGCAGTGTCAATTTCAATTTTTTCAATTTCAATTTTTTTATTCCAGTACCACTTTGAAACTTAACATAAACTTAAAAATACTTAATCTAATAACTGTTATTTACTAATAACAATAGCTAACAATTTTAGATTTTTTAGGTGAATGTTTAATATTATTATGAGAGTAGGTATACTAGCATCTAAAATAAATCTAAAGATACATTAAGCAAAAGTGGTGGTATGTGTTAGATTCCGATTTGCAATACACTCCGAACTAGTTTAAAAAACTGTATCTCGGAGGGTAGTACGCGTCTTCCTCGCACGCAGCCAGTTGTTATATATAGTTGTCAGAAACATGTATACGAAACTGATACTATTTATAGGTCATTAACAATTTCACTAAATATATTTCGTGAATTATATCATGCATTTTGTAAAACGGGAAAATTTCACGATATTATGATATTATGTTGATGTGACATAGGAACGCATGATAACGTCGATACAAGCACTCCCCCCACCCCCGCGCCTGACGCGCCGAGAAGAGTGGGCTCATAGAGACAGTGTGAGGAGGGATCCGGAGGGAGTGTAGCGAGTGTAGATCATAGGATCTTAAGCTACACATCATGAGAGTGTGATGAAGACCCTCGATTAAGGTCGAAACCTGTTGGTGCTTCCACCAACATATCGGTACGTGAAAATTTCCTGTTATAGTGAGTCATAACAAAGTGGGCTTCTCAACTTCTGTTCTCTATCATGGTCAACGACGTTCCGGATTGCCTAAGATCTAGTAAATCCCTACTGTATGCGGACGATTTGAAGGTGTTTAAAAGTATTCAATCGTATAGTGACTGTGCACTACTTCAACAAGATCTTCATGCTATTTAGGAATGGAGTGAACGAAACCAACTTTATTTGAATATTCAAAAATGTCAGGTTATGAGTTACACACGTTCTGCGAAAGGCATTATTGGGCAGTACACAATTAACGAGCAGAATATTACCAGGTGCCTGTTGGTAAAAGACCTTGGCATTATGTTTGACCCTGTTTTAAATTTTCATGACCATATTAGAAAGATAACAACAGAATGCTTCAAGCGCCTTGGGTTTGTCACGCGGAATTGCCGAGATTTCACAAATGTAAATGCCATTAAACTCCTTTATACCTCTCTTATACGATCGAAAATAGAGAACGGCTCGTGCGTCTGGAATCCGCACGAGGCGTCATATACACTAATGATAGAAAAAGTTCAAAAACGCTTCTTGCGTTATATGTACAAAAAAAGGTTTGGCTATCACCCGTTCATGTACCCGACAAAATATTTGCAAGGCACGCTAGGGTACAACTCCCTAGAAACACGTAGGATCTGTGAACAAATTATGACTATCTGCCGCATCCTACATGGGGTTCTTGACTGCCCGGAGCTCTTGTATGAAGCAAGTAGGCTCAGCGTGCCCGAGCAAAGGGCCAGGTTCCGCCTTGGGCGTGTCCAGCTGTTCGCACCAAGTCCAGCGCGTACATCCGCGCGGCAAGAGTCACCACTTTTCCGCGCGCAATTTCATTTAAACGCACTCATACATGTGAATCCCGACGCTGACGCTTTCGCGGATAATTTAAGGCAGTTAAGTATAATTGCTTTGAAGTACTGTGAGGGGGATATTCAGGCTCATCTATAATATTGTTGTTTTCAGTAGGGTAAAATAAAGGCACCAACCTGACATGTACCTGACTGTCTTGTAGTGTGTTTATTATGTAATAGTACCTAATGTTGGTGTAGTTTGTCTTGTAATGTGTATATTGAGTAAGTAATAGTATAATAGTATTATTGTTAGTGTAGTAGCAAAGTGAAATATTGATTTTTTTAAATTTGTGATAGTGTTATCGTTTTGGCTAGCTGTTAAGATAACATCTGTAGTAAGTAATAAATAAATAAATAAATAAATAAATAAATAAATAAATAAATAAAAAAAAAATTCAAATTGGTTCGATACATGGCGCTGACTCAACTCTACCTGTCAAGATTGTCAAATGTATTATCAGTGTTGGCATAATTGAGACGTGCTTAAATCTGAGTTGCGTTTCAGTATTCGGGGGTTAGGCTAATATACAGTGAATCCCTCATTGTATTGATTTATATTAATGTAATAAAATTGTTGTGTGAATTGTCTATAATATTTTTTTATTTAATTTACTTGAACAAATTAAAACCAATTTTGACGATTTTTTCATTCATTTCGGTGTTATTCATCGATAGGTTAGATAATGTCGTTACTTCTCTAGTCACGCACACTAATACATTTCTACAACTGAACACTAACAAAAAACAGACACGCTTTGAAATTTATTTATCCATCCCTAGTGATAGTAAATCCATGCGAAAGGAAGTCCTTAATTGAAAGTATATTTGAGAAAACTACATCAAAACCACGACAACAGCTAAACTCTTGAATTTACGAAGAAGACATCAATCAATCTTTCTGTCTGTTGTTTGGCAGACGATCATGCTAGTGCGTCGTAGTGCGTAGACCGAAGTATGTAGATTCATGGCGTAGTGGCGTAGACAGATAATAAATGAAGTGAAGTAAATTGCTAATGTCACTGTCTTGTTAGGGTTCCGTAGCCAAATGGCAAAAACGGAACCCTTATAGATTCGTCATGTCTGTCTGTCTGTCTGTCTGTCTGTCTGTCTGTCTGCCCGTCCGTATGTCACAGTCATTTTTCTCCGAAACTATAAGAGCTAGACTGATGAAACTTGGCGAGTAGATGTATTCTGTGAACCGCATTAAGATTTTTACACAAAAATAGAAAAAAAACTAAAAATGTTGGGGGTCCCCATACTTGAAACTGAAACTCAAAAAAAAATTTTTCATCGAACCCATACGTGTGGGGTATCTATGAATAGGTCTTCAAAAATGATATTGAGGTTTCTAATATCGTTTTTTTCTAAACTGAATAGTTTGCGCGAGAGACACTTCCAAAGTGTTAAAAAAAATATATGTTGTACATTACTATGGAAACTTTCAACGATATTTGGTTTGAACGAGATCTAGTCAGTAGTTTTTTTTTTATACGTCATAAATCGTAAACCGCAATTTTCCTTTCTACGAACTACTAGAACTTTTATATTATGTTACTTGTTGCTACGGAACCCTTCATGGGCGAGTCCGACTCGCACTTGGCCGCTTTTTTTATATTTTATGTCACAGCCAACGAGTTTTTGATTGCTTCTGTGCTGTGTCTACTTCATACTTGGAGAGTTCATTAGAAAACTTCATAGTTCACTCGCTCGCATTCGCATTTTCATTTCATTCGTTTACTTCGTTTTCGTTGTTTCCGAGGGAAGGACCTATTATTTTCCTGCTGTTCTATTACTTTTACGATCGGGAATTAAAAATAATTCGTGTTGTATTTCTAAAAATAATGTGATTCGTTCAGGTAAGCATGCACTTTATTTGTCACCTGACGAAAGAAAGAAAACAACTTCTAATTGTCATAGAAAGGGCGGTTCTCGAAATCGATCCAATAGTATAGTTTAATTCTACTTCTGCTCAAGAAATAAACGCCCTAGCGTATTAAAGTTACATACACACATGAAATAACACCGCTTTCACATAGGAGTAGGCAGAGACCACCGATATCCACTTGCACACAGAAATTACATTATCATAATCGTTTTTATACCTACAGTGCCCTGGTACTAACAACAAAAGACTACAGCGTCCCGTTAATAGGGACATGACCATGGGAACAGTAGCCCCTGACATTACATAGATAATCTACTTTAGATGTAAAGGTCTTTCATGATTTTCATCATCATCATCATCTGCAGCCAGACTTAACCCTCTGCTGGGTATAGGGCTCTTGTTGCACTTGCCACTCACCACCAAGATAGTTGTTCACTTTTTACAATAAACTAATTAAAATTTATTAAATTTATATTAGCCATAGGACAGCATAGATTGGGTCCCTGCAGACGGAGTCGCCGCCGGGGCAGACCCAGGAAGTGTTAACGGGATAACTTGGACACTTACTGCAGGAAGTGGCCGAGTTTGGGTCAAAAACGAGATGAGACGAAGAAAAGGGGGAGGCCTTTGCCCAACAATGGGACAGACCGGGCTGTAAAAAATTGTCATATACCCACTATGCTGACTATCACAAATTACTAGTATCACCTAACCTTGTCCTTACAGAGAAATACACCTAACTAAGGAAACATGGCTGCATTTGATAAACTAAAGCTTCTTATTTGGAAGAACTTTCTGCTACAAAGAAGGCACAAATGGCAAACTGTATTTGAAATAGCATCTCCAGTGATATTTTCTTTATTTCTTATACTCACAAGATGTCTGGTAGACCCAAAATCAAAGCCAGATATCTCTTATCCACCATTTATGCCGACTTACTTCAATATGAGTGGAAGAAACTTGTAAGTAATCCAACAAACTATGATTGTAGAATAGAGGACTTATTCCATTTAAATATTTCTGATAGATTATTCAATTATTGGTAAATAATTCTGGATTAATTAGTTGGTCTAGAAAATAAATATGGTTATTGCTTATAAAAGTTCGAAAATATGTGTCAAATGCACAAAAGGAGCCAAATTGAGGTGCACTTAAAATTCTTTCACCACACTTGGTTCGAAAGAATCAGTTACACGATAAGGGAGAGACAGAGATTGCTTCTTTGTTCTTATTAGAGTTATGTTTTAGGGGGAATCTCACTTCAGCAAAGAGTGGAACCTTGGCATTTTCACCAGAAAATGCACTAACAAGGAATGCCACCAGAGATGCCATGGCCACAGTGGCGGAAGACAACTTCAGTTTCTTGTTCTTTTTGTTTGACACAAGTGTTCTGCCAAAACCTAAAGGGTACAAGAATGCAAAAGAAATGGAGCTAGCTCTAGCTCAACCAAATGCTATGAATCGGATTCTTGTTGGTATTCAATATGATGATGAAATGGCTAGTAAGTTGTCCTGTTTGTTTGCCAATTTTATTAATACTTTCTCTATTAAAAAACACAACAATGTATGTTTATGTACATTGTTGTGGTTTGAAAAACTGATGAAATTGTTGATGCAGCCTAAAATACAGCATGCTTATAAATAATCCACCTGTTTCCTGTTTTAGATGCAACAGAATGGCCAGATGATATCAAAGTGAGCCTTAGGTTCCCTGCTGTTATGAGAACACCGATGTTGGAGCATCCTCTGAGGGCTAGCTGGAGAACCAACTTGTTATTCCCACTCTTTCCTAGACCTGGGCCAAGAGATCCTGACGATATGTATGGAGGAAAAACACCAGGTATCTTTTTTGTTTTATAATGTCCTAAAAGTTAAGAGCTGAGCGGGAGAAAAAAATCTACAAAAATTCACTTAAGTTTCACGGTATTGTGCAATTCACTAAAACAATCTTTAACTCTACCTAATCAAACAAAACTATGTTAATTTTATTTTATGTCAAATATAATATTCTGATCTTAATCAATCAGGTATAAATAAATATAAATACTTATTTATTTACTATAAAAAATTTAAATACTTATTTATAACTAATACTTAGTTTGGGGTTAGATAGTGTTGTATGGAATGCCCGCTAATATTTATTATAACAGTTTTAATATTTAAAAGGAAGTTCTTAATAAAACCATAGTTGACCTTACATAAATTACGTATTTGTTTACGAGATGGTTTGACAAAAAATGACATGAAAAAAAACATGGCAAAAAAGCGTGAAAAAACGACAACACGCTGTTTTGTAGGTTTTACATCCTAGTAAATTATTTATTACATACCTAGGTACCTAGTTGATTTTATTTATGGTTACTAGTAAGATTATTAGTAGATATTGCGTTCCTGTATGTACCTTTTCTTCAAGATAATTACGAATTTCCGACTGAGACGAGTCAGGAAAATATAGTTCGTCACCTCTTTCATTTTTTTCGTTGGTTTGCAGAGAGGCTGACCCTGTTCCCTTTTTAAGTACCTACTACTATTTAAGTGTCACGATACATAGTAGTGGTTTTATTATCCACGCCATTTAAAATTCGAAGACTCCAGCCTTCTCCTTACTTCCAGGCTACTCACCAGAAATGTTCTTAGCAGTTCAGCATGCAGTTTCACAACAAATTATAAAACAGAAATCCGGGAAGTCGGTCGATACGAAAGTATACCTACAGAGGCTACCTCAGATTGCGTACAGAGATGACCAACTGTTGATAGCGCTAGAACGATTCATTTCAATGATAATCATGCTGTGTTTTGCGTACACTTTCGTGAATACGGTACGAGTAGTTACATCTGAAAAAGAGCTTCAACTTAAGGTATGTTTCTTTTATCAATGTAACCATTTTAACTCTTTGATATGCTATTGATAATAACATCTTTTACAGGAAACGATGACAATAATGGGTCTTCCCTCGTGGTTGCACTGGCTCGCCTGGTTCATAAAACAGTTCTCATTTCTTCTGATATCAGTTGCACTTATGGTCATACTGTTCAAGGTATGTAAGGGTTAAACGAAATATAGCCCCTGGATGATAACCCAGACATATCATCAAAAAATACCAAACATTCACAAATATGGTGCCTATAGTTGCCTTACAGCAAAATGATGATCAGAGCTAAACATTGATGTTTTCTTAAAAAATAAAACGGCTGGTCTACTTTATTATTTTATTATGACGCTAATTTCTTTCAGATTCCTTTCAACAGGACAGAGGCTGGAGACGGGTATTCAGTCCTGACGTTCACTCCTTGGACAGTTCTACTATTCTTCATGGTTCTGTTTGTTATAGCATCTCTCTCTTTCTCCTTCATGGTCAGCGTTTTTTTCTCAAGAGGTAATTATTGCTTTCAACAAAATATTATCATTAACTTCAACTTCCCCATTCTTCTCTAATATGTAAATAGCAATTTAAAATTTTATTCAACACGAAAAACAAAGACATCACGCCTAAAATAGAATTGATGAGTTTGATGATACTCGATTCGATGTTTATCTACGATGCGATTATAATCTTTGTTTTAGTCGGCGTCAGAATAAAATTACCATTTTTAAATTGAATCTACTCGAGTACATTGATCTTCGCCTAACTAATAAATTCAATAGCAGTTATTATGTAATGTCTCGCCGACTGACGAGCCAAACAGTGTTGCCAACGACGCCGGGACTGATATCGCCATTTTTCACAGCTCAGGTAGCCTAATGTAGCCGAATTTTAGATTCTGTCCCCTAAAAAGAAATATAAAATAAAATAAGTTTGTAGTTTAAATTGAACTTTAACTTTATTTATAATAAAAAAAAAAACTTTTATACAATACTAACCTTCTAAAATATTCTGGATCGTCTGCCAGCAACGATAAAGCACCAATTTTCCATGCTTTCCCATGTTTTTATCACGGAAATAATATTTTACACGGACACGTACACAGTTTGTACACGGACAGGATAATTTCCAAAGCGAACGAAACTAAAGAAAGTGACAAAACATTTTCCTGAACTACGTAGTTAGCATAATATAAATAATTGCGGTAGTCACTAACAGCAATACATGTATATTTCACTTTATTGCCTTGTGGGAACATCAAGTTAAATTAAATTTGGTTTCATAATTGCTAAGACAAATTCTGGGTATTCCCGCCCCGTAACTAAACAACCAACCATACAAGAATAATGTGGCCATAATTATTTAATATCACGTATAGACTGTCGGGTGACTATGATTTTTATTAAAAGCAATTCATTTGCGATTTGGATAATATAAATGGCTTGTCCCTGAAGTAGCCTAACAGGCGACTAGTCGCCTTTATGATTTTTTCGTCGCCGATTTTAGTCCTGAGTAGCCTAAATGGCGATAAATCGCCTACGTTGACCACACTGGAGCCAAATACGTCGGCTGACCTTGAAAAATAAAGATTGAACGTATATACACAGAACATAATAAATAGTAACCTACATACTTACACCCAAGCGGAACAGTTTCTATGCGAAGTTGAGTCTTACTCGAATCGACTGAAAATTCAGAACTCGAAATTTTATAATATTCAATCTTGTATTATTTTTTTATCTCGTAAAAAGAAGATGATCGGTGCCGACTTGTAAAACAGGCTTGCACTCGAATACTGAGACGCTACTAAATGTTTGAGACAGTAGCGTATCAACAGTTTGAGACGAGTTAAAAACGTCGATCACGATATCACGATCATCGTTTTCGGGCGTTAGGCCCAACATGCTGCTTACATTATTAATCCCCCAACACACTCCCCAATATTTGATGCTAGACTCTGCAGATAGACGTCTAAATAATACCACATCGATCGTTTGCTTGTTTCCTTGAGCATTCTGGTAATTTGAGGCGCCACCCAGTGCAAATAAGCTATTCAGCGCTCGTCATTATTTTTCTGATGACGGAAAAATTATGACGCGCGCTGCGACGACCTTGAAGCTCTTTTCTTTACGTATGAAGCCGACTAAAGTGGCACAGGACTTACACACGCGACGCATGCTTGCTAGATTTTTGTATACAAATCTATTTTTGTTTTTTTTTTACAGCAAATACCGCGGCTTCTTTCATGGGACTGGCTTGGTTCTCGACTTACGCCGTTTTTATGCTCACACAAGTACTCTACGAGGATATTAGTTTGACTACGAAATTGTTGCTCAGTCTAATTTCAAATACGGCAATGGGATATGCATTTCAGATGATCATTATGTGTGAAGGGACTTCTAGAGGTATTACTTTGGTTCAACTATATGAGCTAATACTTACTTGAATCGATTTCCGTTGCACAAAATCTCTCTAAATAGCAATTTGAATAATATAACCTAATTTTTGTTTTTTCCATTGCTGAAATCGACCTGTGTCAATCCGGCCTATGAATTTTATAGTTTTGTTCCACAAACCAAAGCGTAAAATCAATAGTATCACGTTTGAATGACCAGGAGCCGGATTAAGCGCTTCTTGGTACCTACAACATGTTAGTTTTTGTGGTAGTTTTAACAAAAAAGAAAAATACACGTTTTAATATTGACGCATAAGTTTTAAGGTTGTCTTTTATTCTGGAAAAATAACCTTCAGATTTTTGTTTTGACTCTTGTTCGTGTCACTAATTCTTTCGATACTTTGTTTTGATAAATTCAGATGCTTACTTATTTTTATAATTATTTATAGAAATATTTTTTTTATGTCCCAAAAGAGCCGAGGGGGATTTGAACCCGCGGCCTACCCCTTGGTACGGGGCTGCGCTCTTCGAATCCCGCTAGGTTCTTAATTTTTGGGACATTATAAAAATCTTTGTGTTTTCAAGTGTAGTAAACACTATAAAATCAATAAGTTATTATTTTTTAGGTTTACAATGGGACGAGTTCTTCAGTCCGATATCGTATCATGATCAGTTCCAACCAGGCCATGTGGTTCTAATGCTGATACTAGATTCGATACTATATATGTTGATAGCAATGTATATAGAGAAGATACGACCTGGGTTGTATGGCGTTCCTCTGCCTTGGTACTTTCCCTTCACGAAGAACTTTTGGCTGCCGAACCGAAGTAGAATTGCTGGTAAGAACTTGATGATTCTATCTATCTATTATCTATAACGAGGAATTATTTGTATTTGTGTGTATGTTTGTAATTAATAAACTCAAAAACTACTGTGCCGATTTCAAAAATTATTTCACCATTGGAAAGCTACATTCACCCTGAGTAAAATAAGCTATATTTATGTGTTTATAAAATAAATGACCACCCGTGTGAAGCCGGGACAGGTATCTAGTAAATTATAAACCTGTGCAATAAAATCTACTGCTCGAAACAGAATTAGGTATCATTTATTTTCTCTTTTGTGTTTTTATTTGCAAATCTCAAAGAATGTTATTTTATACTTGTATTTTTACAATCCTAAACGCGTTACCTGACTTCAAAAATGATCACAACTTGGGCGCATTCGTGTTTTTGTCTATTACCGACCTCAAGCAGATGGTGATACAAAAAATATGCGCACTCACGCCAAAAATGTATAAAATAAGTCTTGTGTTGTCTGTTTATTGTATCTGAGGACTCAGTATGCATAATAACGAAAAAAAATGTTTTGTTTTTTGAGTGTATTTAAGTACTTATGTTCCTTTGTGAGCCAGTGCAGCTTGAACGGCATTATTAATATGTATTAGTAAATGAGGTTTCATTGTATTCCTCTGAATAACGAGGATATAATTTAAAAAGTCTCAACTCAGAATAAATAAATCACGCTCAATTCAAAATTGTTTACGGTAACAAAATATGTGAGGGGCAAAATATTAGAACGCGCAATCTTTGCGTCTTGGTGACAGATAGAGATCTCGGATTTTCCTTTCCGTAGTTTTTCATCTAAATTCAGAATTGAAAAAAAATATATATATTCACAGGTTTTTATGTTTTTTTTTTCATACATAACTTGTTCAATAACCAGTTTTCAAGCGCCTATCGTGCACGGCTTAAAAACTTTGGCCCCGCCACCTAATGCGCGGAAGTCTAATAGGTCAGTCGGTCGGAAACTACTCTGCAAAATGATTAAATGAAGGATCGTATTAACATTTTGAGAATTGTATTCATATTCGTTCTAGTAAACTCAAAAATCATGCAATAAGTTGATACAACATTGTTTTTTTTCAGCATTTTCCTTGTACTTTACAAGGTTAAAAAAGGTTAGGTTTAAAATGCTGAAAAAAACAATACTTCATTGCAATGCTGCGATACTACGCTGAAAGCTAATATGAATCGTATTCATAATAATTCTAGTACTGCTGACTGTTCTAACTCTTAAAAGTAGACGTTGATTATCTTTTTGTGGAGTAGACCCCAGGGTTTGGATTCTTCGAAACATGTAATAAATCATTGACACGTGTTAATTAAAATTTGACACCACTGTATGATATTCATCTTTACGCAATTTATAGCTCCAACAGATAAAAACAACATTATAATATAGATACCTAAACTATTATATTATTAGGAAAATTTAATAAATAATTTGACAAAAACTAATCACAAATACTCGTAGTTGCAATACGTCGATTATATTTTTTTATGTCTTGCGTAGCATAGCATGGTATACCCACCATGTATGTACCTACCTAGGTATATCATACGCCCGAGAGAAAATTGTTTTCAATTCTTTCACTGTCTTTTCTGAATTAACTTGGCCAGTTTGGAACCATAGATATTAAATTGTAACTGAATCTGTGTCACCAGCCAGCATAATATCTTCGTGAATGAGTTTCCTTGTTTTGTGAAGAAGCGTGGCTGCCCGGTTCATTATTGTCGCAACAAACATTCCTATCATCGTTGTTGACTGAGGATTACTAGCGAACTATTTATTTGCTATTCCTGCAACACGGCTCGTACGGGTGATCGCTGAATCAGCGTTCGATTTTAAAAATTTTCAAACAAAAATTAAAAACTTACAGCGGATTCAGCGATCGCTAAACCGTTTAGCTATCGCTGAACCCCCTAGAACGCAATACGTTTAGCCTAAAGGTGGTTCCAGGCAAAAAGCAACCGCGTACTGCCAGAAAGCTGCTTTTTGGTTACAAGAATGGACCCTCAAATAACGTAGTTCTTTTACGAGTTAGGGCACCATCAAAAAGTAACGCAATCAGATAAAATTTTAGTTTTTGTTTTGACAACTTTATAGTAGGCGGAAATATTTTTATTTTGACGGATAGCGCGTGACTTTGGTTAGTGAAATCCCCCCTAATCAAATTATCCACATTTTTGGTCAGTAACCCAAATTATCCACATTTTTGGCCAGTAAATTCACAGAATACATTGTACAAGAATACATTGAACGCCGATACTAAGTTTAATTTAATTAGGAACATTTACTTACGCATGTCTGTTTCGTGTTAAGGTAAAGAAGGTGACTGACATGAATGACTCACATGAACTAATTTATGAAACGTTTTCAGCTATTACGAAAAAGGAAGGCTCAGATGTGGAATACAACGATGCTTTGCTGAAGATAGTTCACGACGAAGAACCGAAGGGCGTACCGATGGGCGTTGACATACAAGTGAGTGATTTACAGTCATTTGTCTCGGTTCATAGTTCATTCATAATCTTTGTTCTATAGTTGCGTGATTTTACGTAATAGGTACTACCTACAATAATTCATCATGGCAATTTATTTTCCGGGGTTCTATGAAAAGGTAGACCCCCTTTACGCTGTGAATTATTTATTACTAACGGCCGCCTACGGCTTCGCTCGCCCCGTTCCTGTTACTATAATTATTATTATCTTTAGAAATTGTAGCCTATGTGTTATTCTGATGTATAAGCTATATTATTGTTAAGTTTCATTAAAATCCATTCAGTAGTTTTTACGTGAAAGAGTAACAAACATCCATTCATCCATACTTACAAACTTTCGAGTTTATAATATTAGTAAGATGTTACGGTCTACGCACAGACATCCGTCATTGGACAATTCATTATGATTTTGTAGGAGGACGGCTTGTTTGCAGACGTCATTGTACTTTCTTATTCCTACGAAATCTTGAAGAATCGTCAATGCCGGATGCATGTGTGAACCAGCTCTAACTAGCTTTACCTGTGACTTTCATTCACGTGGTACCCGAATATGAAGAAACCTTACGTTATTTCTCATCACGATCAATATCTATTCCACCTTTTGTTTCTAACCGTTTGGGTTTACGTTATTGAGTACAAACTCTTCCATTAACATTCAGGTTTTCAAGATTTTGGTTTATTTATAAATTTTATAGCTTGTACCTATAATATTTTGAGAAACAGGGCCCTGTAACAATTGGCCGAGAATGACTGAAACCTAATTTTTTTTCATCCAGTATATCAAATTAGGTCATTTGGCTTGAGTATGAAGCACAGTACTAGACGGCCACTGAAAATGGTAGCAAAGTATTAAAACTAATATTTGAAACGATAACATTTACTCGAAAGTAAAATACCACCATGAATATTTAAAATCGGTTTGTATCAGTGACACGAAGAAGAAACACAATATAAAGTGTTAAATCTAATTAAATACAGTGACTGGTCGGTTGATGATTATGTAGGAAAATGTGTGCGGTCAAGGCTTCTTTAGAGTATCGATCAGTATAGCCATTCCAAAGTATGGTATAATAATAAACTATAGGCTACAGTTTTTTGAGAAGGGCAATGATGGCCAAGTCGGAAACCACGAGAGATTTTTGATAAAGATAAATATTAAGTTATTGTTTTGCTTATAAATCGAGGGCATAGGCTCCTTTCACGACTTTTCCCTAATTCTCGTGTTTTCGTCTCGCCGTTCTCAAAAAACACCCTGTAGAGTCCTCCTCGTCCTCCTCGCGTCGTGTTCCTCATTACTGAGGGTCATGATTCCCCCGACGCTGAGCAATTAAAGTTTTAACGATAGTCCGCCATCTCTGTCTATCTTTGGCATTGTGAAGAGCATCGTGAAGTTTGGTGTTTAATGATGAGCGGATTTGGTCAGACCATCGAATTGGACTTCGACCTCTCGGGCGCTTGCCGTCGACCTTTCCAGTAACCATGAGTTGTTCCAGGTTATTCCCCTCTTTCCTGTAGAGTACGTCTACGATTATATCCCTACTTAGTCATGACTACGAATTTGTGTCTGCTAGTTACATTTTCACGGCTAAACCAATGAACTTGACCAATGAATGAGATAAAAGGCAGAGAGATGACTTAAATTCTGAGATTGACTGTATTTTCAAAAGGGAAATATTCGTTGGATATCTTTCCCATTTGCTGGATATTTGCAGAAACATTCTTTGGACAATTTAAGTTTTCTTTGACAGTGATTTTGATAATGGGCTTTACAAAAGAACAGGTTATGAAATGATATTTCCGCTGTCATGTTGTAGTCTTTTCCGTTACCTACTTATTTACTTTTTTGTTCATAAACCACAATATTTTAATCTTCTTACGCTTTAAAACAGTTTATAGTATTGCCTTGAACTAGCTTGATACAAGCATTGAGATTCCAAGTCAATTGAATGGTACAACTTCTGTTAACAAGCCAGTTTGGCGCTAAATTAGTAAATTAACTGTAATTGTACTTTTGCATGAGCGTAATTGTTCGTGTTTTTTTTGTTTCAGAATCTAACTAAAGTGTACGCAGGCCGAAAGAAGGCGGTGGACGGATTAAACCTTAGAATGTATGAAAATGAGATTACAGTATTATTAGGTCATAACGGCGCCGGGAAAACTACTACGATATCTATGCTTACGGGTATGATTTCATTATTTATTTATTTTAATGATTCGAACAATAACGCTTGTCTTCTGCATTCAAAGTCAAATATATATTTATTCAGTAGTATGACAAAGATCACTTTGAAACGTCTTAAAGCTAGGTGAGTCTAGGTGCCAGTTCCACGCGACCAAGCCTATAGAAGTACAGGCAACCAACTACGGCTTGGTTCCTACCTTTTTTGTATGATCCTTTTACAAAACAATAAAACATTTATCAAAATAGTATTATGATAAATGCCACAATTAAAAAAATGATTACCAATTGTGGTTTATTTGACCTTTGCTTCAAATAAATTCTCTTCTATTTTATTAAATTATATTCTATTCTATTAAATTTTATTATTTTCTATTAAAGTCATCAAATCGTCAACGATTAAACGAACTGCTTAGAATCAAAAATTTTGTATAGGTTTATCATTTAATTATAATAATAAGTTCGCTAGTATTCATCATAAATAATGTATGGAAGTATTTGAATTCGCCTATCGAAATGGGAAACCTTATAATGAGTATTAATTAATTAATATAGTTGTCATCTTGGTATGGAAAATATTTGCTAACTAATCGGTTAGATGACTCACAAATGAATGGTAGGTATTATTACTAAACTGGCAATTGAATTGTTTCTAAATATGCGTGGGGCAATAATTTTTGCCCCACGGGCAACAAACGTATCATTTATTTAAATGTTTAAATTGGAATATTGGAAGATGGCCCATTTCGATTCGTTGAGTTGACAACGATCAATGAGTTTTATAAGTGAGTCACCAGTTCAAAGAAGCTCTACACATACTATGGGCGATCGGTCTTGTGAATAGTTTAGTTATGACAATCTTATATCAATATGACGAGCTCTGTGAAGCGTCTTTCCGACTGAGACCTGAGAAAAAAGTCCCGTCGCAGTACAGGACGAGAACGAAGTCGTACAGTATTCCTCTAGTAAATTAAGTAATGTTATGTAACGAGAAGAGTGTTAGATATGAATGTGGATGGGTATAGAAGTATAGGTAGGCCAAAGAATGAATGGATTAGGTTAAGGATGACATGGGTAAGGAGTGACTGCTTAAATTACGGCTTATAGAAAAGAGATGGAGAACGAAATTCTGTTGTGCCAGCCCCACATGAAAAAGATGATAATGTTTTTTGTTAATTCAGCCTGTTTTCTTCCACTGCTAGAAAAAGGCCTCATAATAATTATTACAGTTTTTCTATATTGTAAAGTTTCATATTAGTATTTTTTTTGTACAGGAATGGTACCACCATCGTCAGGAACGGCCACTATAAACGGCTACAGCATAGTAACGGAAACGGAACTTGCTCGGAAGTCCCTAGGGATATGTCCACAACACAACGTGCTGTTCCCAGATCTAACAGTCGCTGAACACATTATATTCTACTCGAGGCTAAAAGGAGTGCCTGCGAAGAAAATACGCGACGAAGTTAACCATTTTGTAAAGCTATTGGAGTTGGAGGAAAAGGTACGATTTATTTTATTTATTTATTTTTAGCCTGGGTCGTCCCACTGCAGGGCAAAGGCCTCCCTCCCCTTTTTCCACACCTCTCGATCTTGGCTACAGTGGGCCAGTCGTTCATATCCAAGTACGATTTATTTACTAAATAATTGGCTATACTGAATTCATTAATTGTATTTTAAGTTAAACTAGGCTGGCTCCGACCTTCAATGTGGCGGAGTTTATCGAAGTACGTACAATTATAAGTATTGCATTTGGGCTATGTATCCTGTGTTATGGTTCATACTCATATTATTTATTGCCATTATTATGTTACATGGTGAGGTCTTAAAAATCTTCTTCTTCTTATCGTGTCACTGATTCTTTCGAACCAAGTGTGGTGAAGGATTTTAAGTGCGCCTCAAAGAAGCTCCTTTCGTGCACTTGGCACATATTTTCGAACTTTATAGTAGCCTTATAGTTAAAAATGGTGAATGCATATATTCACAATTTTTAACTTTCCCGCACCCCTAGTTTAGGGCATAGAAATATTTGGAGTCGAAGCGGTTCGTATGATTGACAACTCAAAGAATATATATTATTTAATGTAAGTAACATACAGCAGTAACAAAAACTTTTAGATAATGATACGGCAGCATAATGATTCGTCTGGAATTCGAGGTCAGTCCGCCGTTTAAGCTACCACTGAGATTAGTATTTATTTTATTTCCATTTTTTTTTATTTTGAATGTTGTTGTAGGTCAAACAACATTCGCAAAAAAATGATTTATAACTTGATTTATACAAATCTAGAAAAAAATTATTATGCGTAACCAATTTAACATATCCTTCTTATGAAGTAATGACAAGCAGTTATTATTATGAAAAAAATACTTTATATCGGCTCCAAATAAATGAAGTCATCTTGAGTACCACCATAATACTTGATATTCAACCTTCAAACAGTAGTGTGGTAGTGCATTGCTCTGTGTAAGTCTGAAGGGCATTCTAATAAGTGAAATTACTGGGCGTGTAAGTGAAATTGACGCATATGATACTAAATAACTGTCTTCGGTCGGCAACGAGAGTGTGATACCCCTATTATTATAAGAGCCTACATTTGCTAACAGAACATTCAAATATGCCGGTTTGATAGTAAAAAAAAAACGTTTTACTCTTCTATAATATGCATTGATTCCAGAACACACAACAATTAAATAAACAACAACAAATAACAACAAGACCAATAAATTTTAATTCTTTACCTTTCTTCTTGTAAATGACACGCGTGCAAAGCCGGGGCGGGTCATTAGTAAACAATATAGCTTATGTTACGCAGGGATAATGTAGCTTTCTAATAGTGAAAGATTTCTTGAAATTGATCCTGTTGTTTTTTGAGTTTATTCGTTACATATAAAAATATTTCCTCTTCTAATTAAACAAACATTTACAAAATACAGGCCGTTACAAACGATCTAGAGATAGCTCAACTGGTCCAAATCAGTTCCAGGCGGAAGCGTCCCCAAGACGCTGGCGGCATTGCCACGCTGAATAGCATGCTAATGCGCTGCGCCAGATACCCACCAGCCCTTGAGTCACGCGTCGTTTCGATCAGTCGCCTAGACTACATTTTAATTTTGATTTTCCACTTAATATTGGTATGATGACATATAGCACACAGTAGTGGAGGTTAATTTATACAAATTAATAATACTTGTATATTTTTATGGTGTACAGAGAGATGTATTATCGGCGAAACTATCTGGTGGACAAAAGCGACGGTTATCGGTTGGCGCAGCGATGTGTGGTTCGTCTCGCGTCGTGCTATTGGACGAACCTACGTCGGGACTTGATCCCGCTGCAAGAAGAGCGCTATGGGACTTACTGCAGAAGGAAAAGAAAGGTAAAAAAATAGTTATACTATAGTATGTGTCTTGAAGAACACCGTTCAAATAGATCTTAATGCTATAGCTTTAGCAGTATATCTATTTGAACGGTGTTCTTCAAGACTCTGGCTCTCGTTGATAAACGCGATCTATTATGCGTGAGTGATGAACTATGTATATTCATAGTTCGATTTGTAGCCGGCTTAGCTCGGGAGTAGGACGTTAGCAAGCCAAAAAGTAGTCATAAAGATCTTCTTCCAATCTAATATCTTGTCGGCGTAGCATCGTCCATAAAATTACCAAACCTTTATGTGATTAACATACATGTTGGTGTTCTGTTTGGGTGTTAAAATATGATGTAAAGTATAGTCATCCTCAACAACAGTAACTTTGTATTTACTAACAAATTATAAATTTTATGATCTGAAATAAATTAATTGAATTGAATAACATTTCCAGGTAGAACAATGATTCTCACTACGCATTTCATGGACGAGGCCGATATCCTCGGCGACCGCGTCGCCATTATGTCGGGCGGAAAGCTGCAGTGTATTGGCACTCCATACTTCCTCAAGAAACACTACGGAATGGGGTACAAACTCACCATAGTGAAAACGGATAGCTGTAATGTCGAGGATGTTACGCGGTTCTTCAAGACTTATGTATCTGATTTGAGAGAAAATAGTAATATCGGTAAGTACTCATAGCGAAGGTTTTAGATGATTTGATGGCCACGTGATGTTTCTTTAGTTAGCTTTAAGAACGCAGACCGGGACGGCATGGCAAGAGATTTTGCTGTCAATCAGCGCACATAAGCCGCTTAGATATCGCGGCATTCCAGCGCCTTGCCACGGCATGCCACGCCATCTCACTCCGCGCCTCATGCCGTTGCCTACCGCAGTACGCCACGGCATCCCGCCGTGGGAGCTCGTGGCGCATCTTTTTATGCTGTGCAATGAAATCCCTTTCGACGCTACGGCATCATTTTAAAGCATAGCAATTTGTGTCGTATTTCTATATCGATACGTTTGAATGTCCATTAGCACATCCCTTGCCATGCCGTCCCGGTCACGGTAGGCCATTACTCGTCCTTTACCAAAAGTTAGTAATGTGTTTCAGTCGCTTGTTATATTATCTGTTCCATTTTTAAATTCTGCTTCGCTTTAGTCGAGTTAATATTATCTCGCTTTTATTTCAGGATCTGAACTGACGTACATCTTGCCGAATGACAATGTTAGTAAATTCCCGGAAATGTTGAAAGAGTTTGAAGAAAAAAGGGAAAGCTTACATGTCGCCAGCTACGGCCTGTCTATTACAAGCCTTGAGGAAGTTTTTATGAAGTAAGTTCTATCGTAGTAGGAATAGAGCTCTTTTTAAGGGCTCATTTATGGAATAACTACCACCATGCATGTTTCTGCATTTAACATCGCTGAACTTGATCGATCTGTATCCTAAGTCGGAGTTTTGCTACCACATTTCGTCTACCAAATGTTGTTTTCGTGTGAACACGTATCTCTCTCTTTTGTATGGAAAATTGATGAAACAACAACTCTAACTACGAAAAATATTTTCGCCGTCTCATCTTTTCTCCATACAATAGAGAGATACAAACCAACATTTAGTAGACGAAATGTTGTAAATGAAGTGGGTCTTGCCCTTCTGTTAAGTAATAACTACGTTTTATAATAAAACCGTATGATTCTGATACTCACGATATTTATTTTTAATTTTTTTAGGGCCGGTATAGAAGATAATACTGAGATTATGGCATCTGCTAAAGAAAACAATCATAATATTCGACTTTATAACGACACGGCTATAGTTCCTATAGAAGGGAACTCTCACAATTCTGGTATGCATCAGAGATTTAGCAAAATCTTTCTTTTTGTATTACGAAAGTTTCAGTGACTATTATTTTTAATTACAGTTGAACCAGAACACATAGAAAAAGTCCGAGGTCTGAAACTGCTAAAGAACCACATAAAGGCCATGTTCTTAAAACTAGCATACAACACTATAAGGAATAAGCTGACAGCATTTATACAATTTGTAACCCCTGTGATCAACATAACTATATCTGTGATAATATCGAGATCTTGGAAGTTTTTATCACAACTTCCACCTTTACCCTTATCCTTAGAAAGTGGGTTTAGGAATACCCAAACAATATTATCTGTACGTCCTAATCTCACTGATAATAGTTTAGAAGCGAATAGCATGATTGCTTTTAAAAACTATTTCAAAGAATCTACCTACCCTGGAATGACTCTTACGGATATTGGGACCTCGGATTTGGGAAAATTCTACCTGAAATTGGTGAGGCATTAACATTTTTAGAAAATCTACCTTTATGCATACGACAACTTTTCAACGCGAGTTATGCTTTTGATTTCATAAAAGAAGAACGATTTGGAAATGCAATACACTAATTCGTAACTGGTATTAATTCAGATTAACGATTGTATATGTATTAGGCTTAGTGTTATTGTTTTAGGCTTGGTCGCGTGCAACTGGCACCTAGATTCTCCTAGCTTTAAGACGTTTCAAAGTGATCCTTACGATTCTACTGAATAAATACACTTTTGATTTTGACTTTAGGAATATCGATTTCAAAAGTTCAAAACCCGAATTCAAATTAAAACTTGGTGACAATTTACCCACTTTGAGAGAGCCTCTCAGCTTCTTAATCTTCGCGTGCATAGGCTCTTACTAACCTTGAATTTAACGACTTTCAGAGTCATGCTGATTTGCCGCGAATACGATATGAATCATTAGTGGGAGCAACATTTGATAAAAACAACATAACAGCGTGGTTCAGTAATTATGGATACCACGATTCAGCTATCTCGCTTGCACTTGCGAACAATGCTATACTGCGTGCTCTGTCTCCCAATAGCTCATTGACGGTCGTCAATCATCCCCTGCCTTACTCTATTGAGAACTTGGTAAGTAGAATAAGTTCCGTAAAGAGTTTGTATTCTCAAACTTTCCACAACAAAAACGAGCTGAAGGTGCTATTCAGTTGAACAATGCTTGCAGTAATTTTGTGAATATGTTTTCATTTGCAGGTTGCAGTAATGGCAACTGGCAGTAGCATGGGTTTTCAATTCGCGTTTAACATTGGATTTTGTATGGCGTTTGTCACATCCTTTCTCGTGTTATTCGTCACCAAGGTAAGTTGTTTTATGAACATCGTTTTTTTTTCAGCTGTATGTAAGCCAAAGTATATGTCTATCTGTACATTGTCTGGGTGTTACATTGTATTGTAAGTATGTAGAGGTATATTTACAAAAAAAATATATTAAAGTATCATATCAGCTATCTGGCCCCATAGTACAAGCTCTGCTTAGTTTGGGGCTAGATAGTGTTGAGTGGATTGTCTGTAATATTTATTTATTGATATACGTTAATAAATTTTATGGGTGTATAACGGCCATAACGGGCGCCATTTGTGTTACCAGGAGCGCATAAGCGGTGCGAAGCTATTGCAACGCGTTTCAGGCGTGCGTCCAGCTGTGATGTGGATAACCGCGCTCGTTTGGGACTGGCTATGGCTCTTTATGGTGTACCTATGCATTGTGATAACCCTGGCATGCTTTCAAGAAAGCTCTTTATCCACGCCTGAAGAATTAGGTAAGCTCCATGCTACAGAACAGATCAACATTGTCTGGGGATATTCCATTTCAAATAGATTTTCTGATTTTTCGAGATTTTATTCCTGCTTTAATTTTTATGAATAAATAATATCAAACAGGTATTCTATTATTATTAATATACAACACAAAATAAAGATTCTTGCCATACCTAGTTTCCTAAAGTAATTTTCAGTTTTTGTAAAAATCACCAAAATTCAAATATCCCTAGACAATGTTGATGTGTGTATGTTAAATCGAAACACCAATAACATCTATACCTATATCATTTCAATGCTGGACGTAGGTCTCTCCCAAAACGCGCCACTGAGCCCGGTCGTCGGCACTCCTCCAGTGCTTGCCATCTACATTTTGCAGATCTTCGCCCTTGCCAGAAGCACTAACATTTTAAGATATTATTATATTTTATGTTCTACAAAATAATATCCCCTTAATAATTCAAGTGGGAACTAAATCAATACTAGTATAATCGTTCTTCTTCATTTATTCATACTGCACCTTTTTCAATTTCATCATAGTTTGTGCCCTATTTTCTCAAATACTTCCACATATGCTCATCTCTTATTAAATTAAAGGGCTTAGCTCTTGTCGGGGTTTTGGGTATTTAGTACACATAGGCTCAACGATTATAGATATTTTATCTCTTTCTAGGTAGAGTACTTCTGGTACTGACGGCGTTTTCGCTGGCAATCATACCGATACATTACTTAGCGTCATTCTATTTCGAAGCTGCAGCCACTGGTTTCTCCAAGATGTGCTTCTTCAATATATTTACCGGTAAGCTTACACTGTAGTTACTTTATGTAAATGTACACTTATCCAGTAACCATACTATAACATTATGGTAAAAGGTCATTTCTGTCAGTAAGTTGCCAACTCTTGTAATGAAAATTATAAAAGTATTCGTTTTGTTGTAACAACTCTTATGAAATCTATGAGAGCTGCCACAACATACAGCAACTTGACATGAAGTTAAATAGCACACATTTTACGGCCAACTCCACGTAAATTAATTACTAGTACATCACATATTCATGTATTCTTTTTTATAACACACTAGCGGCCTGTCCCGGCTTCGCATGGGTGGACGTTTATTTTTTAAACACACAAATATAGCCCATGTTACTCAGGGTGAATGTAGCTTTCAAATAGTGAAAGAATTTTTTAAATCGGCGTAGTAGTTTTTGAGTTTATTCATTACAAACATACACACCAAAATACAAATGTTTCCTCTTTATTGCCTGTTAAGATTTGTTGGTTGCCTGGAAGAGATCGCTCTCAGCGATAAGGTCGCCCATTGTTTTACCTAATTGTTTAACTTTTATGTCCTGTGCTGTATTTTTGAGTGGTGAACGATAAAGAGTTATCTATCAATCTTTATAATACTAGTATAGATAGCTATTTAAAAAGTTTGTTTCATAAAGTCATTTAGAATGCATTTTGTTTGTTCCGCAGGTTGCATGCCGTTCCTTATAACCGAAGTATTACGCCTGCCACAAGTAGGAAGCCCGTTCTATGCAAACCTGTTCGATTGGATCTTCTCACCGCTTCCTATTTACTGCATTAGCAGAAGTTTTAGGTGAATATCTGCTTATGACTTAAGCTGGTATTGACATCAACATTTACCCATTCAATACAGAATGGGCTATTATGAGCGATCTCATAAGTTGGCTGTATATTCAAAATTCATATTTGTTTCAAACCACTTCAGTTCTATAAGTGATCATATCATGAGCTCTCAAAACATTATAGAATGGTATGTATGCCTCGTGTCACATAAGCTTGCAATGCTTCAATGATCAATGATTATCACCTACTGTCATAATTCTACTTTGTGAAGAAAGAAATAAACAATTTATTATTACTATTATGTATGGTGTGTCACATCTGATAATAAGACGTTTCAGAGTGATACCAGAGTGTCTGTTCTGACTTTTACATTCTTACATATAAGATCCCAAATCAATGAACGCCAAGAGCGAAGTAGCGTGAATTCATTTTATTAGTTTACGTTCACTTTATTTCAGTAGTAGTAGAGCTCTTCTAAGGTAAATGTTTTCCGGGGTAGTACTACCACTCTTTCTATTTCTGCCGTGAAGCAGCATTGTGAAGAGTGGGTGCCGGTGAAATGACTGGCACGTGAGGTTGAACATTTGCATGCCAAGTTCAAGTTTTTTTTTAATTTGTATGTTAAGTTGATGGACACAGGGAACTGCATCGTAGGGCACGTTCCTCACGTGCTTGACCTATGAGGAAATGCTTTGTTTAAGGGATGGTTACCACTTAACATCAGGTGGGCCATATGCTTGTTCTATCAGCTAGATGTGTAAATAAAATATTATTTTTCTCCAGGGATATGAGCGTAGCATCGTTCTCCCTACTGGCCTGCGAAGGGCTCTGTTTTCAGCTGAACATAGACAACTGCACGCGACATACGATCTGCAACCAACTCAACCTCAGCGTGTGTTGTAGTAAGTGAGTCTTATCAGTGAGTGTTTTAATAGAAATCACCTTAACAGCGGTGCTATTCTTGAAAGGAATTCGTTCAGGCGATCGCTGAATCCGCTGTGAGATCTGTTTGTTTCAAAAAAAAAACGAATACGTATTTATCGTGGATTACCCGAACGAACTGTGCTGCAAGAATAGCACCGCAGGAGGTCTAGAGAAGATCTACTTTCTGTATTCGAAACACGCCTGCGAAACAATAAATTGTATTTGTATGAAAATATAAGTAAAAAAAACTTGAGTAACCGACTTCATGGTCAAACTGCTTTTCTTCTTAACGCGTCACTAGTTCTTTTGAACCAGTGTGGTGAAAGGATGCACCTCCTTTCGTGCTGAACTGATTTTAATGTTTTTTTTTTCAAATCGGCTCATAATGATAAATTTATGCGATAAAAAACAAAAAAAGAATACAACCGAATTGAGAACCTTATTTTTTATTTGAAGTCCGTTCAAATTGATAATCGTTTGGCGTGATCAAACAAGCTAAAGCCATCTTCAAGCAATTTATCTTTCCGCTGTCATGTCCTGCAAACAGAAAGTGAATCTTTATTAGCCCCTCAGTGCCACCAATATATTATGAGAAGGGGGCGGTGGCGCCACAATTACAAATTGGTGAAAAAAATGTCAAGGAAGCTATATTAAATGACGTCACTAGATTTTCTTTGGTAACCTGTACCCCTAGTCTGAGTTTTACTCGATCGATCTGAGCAATTCGTTTCGCCTACATGACTCTCTCTATTGTATGGAGAAATAATGAGACAACAACTCGCTTCGATCGTTTCTACGTAACGTATTGTTGATCTTATCTTTTCTCCATAGAAAAGGAGGACTAGTAGGAGAAATGAATTGTTCAAACTGATCGAGTATAACTGCGTCTTCTGAACACATAGTGGCACTGTAAATTGTAGTCTTCACGTCACTTTACCATCAATAGTTTTTCCTTTCATTATTATAGCAGTGAAAAGTCTGCACGAGTTTTTGTTGTTGTTGAAGCTTTAGTTAGCTTGGTTGTTGAGAATAATCACTCAGTTCTCTTTGAAACTTACTCGCTTAGAAGTTAGGAAAAAATAGTTTTTGCTGCCTGAAATACTGATATTTCAAAGGTTACGAGTGAATATTCTTACACTATTTGGCTTTTCAATTTCTATTATTTTTAAACTATAAATATTTTTCCACCTTAAATAAACACTAATAAAAAAAGATGAGCCTAACTATGAACCAATACTTGCGATACATTATATTTATATCACTGTATATACATACTGTATGTACACTATATAGTGACATGTAGATAATACACACACTACTACTACTACTAGTCACAGTTTTAGATATAATGTAAAGTATTGGTTCATAATTCATAGCTAAATATATTGTGTTTGCTTCAGTCGAAGACAATTCGTTCCTACAATGGGAAGAGCCTGGAGTAGGAAGATATTTGTTTATGATGACCGTGGTCGGAGTGACGGCGTTCACAATTCTACTCATCAAGGAGTACGAGCTTTTGAATAAGGTAATCCTACGTTATAAGTAAAAGTATACAGGTACTGTCTTAGAAACAAATACTAGAAGTCTAGAAGAAATACTTAAAAGTTAGTATTTTTGAGAAAAACCTAATGAAAGGTGAACTCCCACTTTGCCATAAGGTTGTTCGATTACGATACAAACTGAATTTACACAACTATGGGCAAACAAAGTATAAATGTACACTGAAATAGCTGTAATAGAATTTTACAGTGGTCTTTATTGCCGGCCAGTTATATAAAGTTGGAGAAAACTGTAGGATAACAGAAATATTAATAAAAAACCAAAAAAGTAATTTTTTCGTCATTCTTTCTAACGTGTACTAGCTTTTAGCATAGAGTCAATTTTGTACATCACTGTTTCAAAATAGACGTAAAAGTCTGTTAGTTCTTTTTCTGAAGCCCCGACTGCCACGACCAACGGCTGACACTCCAACTTTATATAACTGGTCATTTTTCAATGGAGAACTGTCAAATAATCAATGCTTGAGGGTGCTTGAGGCTCGACTCAGACTCAAGCAATGTTTCTGAATACAGGCCTAAGTGAATACATGAAAGGCATTTTAAATGCATGACGTATTTCCAGGTGTTTTACTCATCAAGCTCACGCCACATACCGGCGCCGCTTGAGGACGAAGACAGCGACGTGCGCGACGAACGAGAGAGGATAAAGGGCATGACGCGGGCGGAGCTAGGGCAACGCAGTCTTGTGTGCAGAGACCTTTCTAAGTTCTACGGCAACTTGCTCGCTGTTAACCGTCTCACGTTGGGTGAGTTTCATTTCCGTATTTACAGTAAACCGTACGATTTCCCATTAATTTTTATCTACTTACATTATTTTGCTCACATAATATAGATTCTTAAATAGCTTAAGATAAACAATATTGTTACTGTGAGTCTAAGGCCCGTATTCAGAAACAGTCTCAAGCATAGATTTTTTGACAGTTCTCTATTAAAAAATGTCGACGTTTGCAGAGTTCTTCTTTGGAAATGCTATGAAGAGTAGAAGGAAAAAAGTGACCTCCTACAAACAGTCTTCTGTCAGAATTATATTTTATGTTTATCTAAATGGCTGTAATTGCCCGTCTAGTAAGCAACAAATTCCATTTGTATATGTTTCTTTCTTTGCGACGGTTGAAGCCAGCCAGCTATGTGCGATATCAAACCCCCGTTATTACTGCAGGTGTGGAGCGCGGGGAATGCTTCGGTCTACTCGGCATCAACGGCGCCGGCAAAACGAGCACCTTTCGAATGCTGACGGGAGATGCACGGATCAGCAGCGGTGATGCTTTCGTACACGGACTATCATTAAAGACAAGAGTACAAGATGTCTACAGACACATTGGTAAGCTAAACATAACATTACAATACACACAAAGCTCTAGCAAATCGAAGCTTACTATTGAAGTTAGAAAAGCCCACAAATTCTTAAATGCTTCTTCTAGAAGTGGTCAGAAAACACTGTTGACAAATTCACTCTGAATATTTAAGCATAGGTCATGTTTGATGCATTTATCGTTCTCAGGTTACTGTCCTCAATTTGACGCACTCTTCGACAATCTGACGGCTCGTGAAACGCTGCGCATATTTTGTCTACTGCGAGGCATTCCCGGTCGAATAGGAGCCGCCAGCTCGATGCAACTTGCCAAAGAATTGGGATTCTCGAAGCATTTCGATAAAAAGGTATTTTAATCAACTTGTTCCTTTTATTAGTCATGAAAAGCATCGCCCCCACAATAAAAATGTAACATAATATTTTGAACGCGCGCTTTTAGCTGCCAGATACGACGATGTGTTACTAATACGTATACTACTGACACTAGCTGAAAATAATATCTAATCTAAAGAGTAAAATAATATTGACAGGTGCAAGAATGCAGCGGTGGAACGAAACGTAAAATAAGCACAGCTATGGCACTACTCGGTGATTCTTCTCTGATATTTCTCGACGAGCCAACGACGGGTATGGACCCGGCGTCAAAGCGGCTTGTGTGGGCCTCTATCAGCGCTGCAGTAGGCACGCGTGGAGGGCGAAGCGTTGTGCTGACGTCACACAGCATGGAGGAATGCGAAGCGTTATGCTCGCGACTCACCGTGATGGCGAGCGGCCGGCTGTGCTGTCTCGGCCCGCTGCAACATCTCAAGAACAAGTTCTCTATGGGTCAGTATCACTAGACATTAATCAAGAACACATTATCTACGGGTAAGTATCACTAGAGATCAATCAAAAACACATTCTCTACGGGTAAGTATCACTAGAGATCAATCAAGAACACATTCTCTACGGGTAAGTATCACTAGAGATCAATCAAGAACACATTCTCTACAGGTAAGTATCACTAGAGATCAATCGAGAACACGTTCTCCAAGGGTAAGTATCACTAGATATCAATCGAGAAAACATTCTCGATGGGTAAGTATCACTAGAGATCAATTAAGAATACATTCACCAGGGGTAAGAATCACCAGAGATCAATCAAGAACACATTCTCCAGGGCTAAGTAGTACTAGAAATCAATGAAGCACAAGTTCTCAATGGGTAGTATCAATAGAGATTTATAAATAAAAAGTCCTTATATCCTTATATTATATATCGCCTACGGTAGATAATATAATAAAATAAAAAAGCGGCCAAGTGCGAGTCGGACTCGCCCATGAAGGGTTCCATAGCAGTAAGTAATATAACATAGAGTTCTAGAAGTTCTAGTAGTTCGTCGAAAGGTAAATTGCGGTTTACGATTTATGACGTATAAAAAAAAAACTACCGGCTAGATCTCGTTCAAACCAGATATCGTTGGAAGTTTCCATAGTAATGTACAACATATATTTTTTTTAGCTTTATCAGTCACTTATTTTAGAAGTTAGAGGGGGATACCAACTTTTTTCCACTTTGGAAGTGTCTCTCGCGCAAACTATTCAGTTTAGAAAAAAACAATATTTGAAACCTCAACATCATTTTTGAAGACCTATTCATAGATATCCCACACGTATGGGTTTGATGAAAAAAAGTTTTTTGAGTTTCAGTTTCAAGTATGGGGACCCCCAAAATTTATAGTTTTTTTTCTATTTTTGTGTAAAAATCTTAATGAGGTTCACAGAATACATCTACTTGCCAAGTTTCATCAGTCTAGCTCTTACGGTTTCGGAGAAAAATAGCTGTGACATACGGACGGACAGACAGACAGACAGACAGACATGACGAATCTATAAGGGTTCCGTTTTTGCCTTTTGGCTACGGAACCCTAAAAACAGTCACATTCTGTTTTTAGCCATGATAAAGTCTTCAACATTATTGTTTGTTCAACAGGTTACACTCTCATAGTAAAATGCAAAACTGGGCCAGACAGAGAAGAACATTTAATAAATATCGACCGTTACATCATGGAGAATCTTAAAGGATCTAAGCTGACGTAAGTAAACATTTTCAAGAATTTTTACCAAAACTACAAGTATATTCTTGAGGTTCCTCTGTATTTATCTTCGACCCAAAAAGAGGTGTAATAAGTTTGGGGTCAGCGTATATGTTTGACTGTGGGAGTAGCCTCGTGCCTCCGAAACTAATGTTCTAATTTTAATGCAGTTTTTTTTGTTAGAAAGTGGTTGTTCTAAGCCTTTGGTAGAAAACTACATACCCCTCTCTTGTTTATGTTCGATTCTGTCCATCACAAGGTTGCCTGGTAGAGATCGCTGTTAGTGATAAGGCCGCCCATTGTTTTACTGTGAATTTTTATTTTTAAGCTAAATACTGTATTCCTATATGTGTCATAGTAATCAATAAAGAGTTATCTACCTATCTATGTTCTGATAATGTTAAAGGGTTTTACAATTTTTGTAAAATTTACCTTCTTTTTACAGTGAAAGTTACCTCGGAATAATGACGTATTACATAAACAACCCCGATCTACCGTGGTGGCGTGTGTTCCACGCGATGGAAGCGGCGCGTACGCACTTCCCCATCGAGGACTACGCCGTCTCGCAGACCACGCTCGAACAGGTCTTCCTACGGTTCTCCAGGGTCCACGCCAAGCAGGACTGAGGTGCCTCACAGACTACTTATAGACTAGACAATTTAATTGCCCAATTAAAAAAATATGATCCAACCTAGAACATTTTTAGGTTATTTTACAGCAGGGTTATCGGCGTACTCTTAGACTAGACAATTTTACTGTGGTCATATTTTGGTATAGATGAAAAATGTAGAAAGATTTTTATAATATTACAAAAGTTATGAGCTGAGTGGGTTCCGAGCCCACGGTGCGCTATGGGATATTGATGTCATGTGGTGAAAAGTCGAAAAAATTCACAAGTTACTTTATTATGCGATTTTTGGTTATGTACTTACGGTATTTATTTTTTAACTGGTTGCAGAGCGTAGGGTGATCGAACAAAGATTTAGTTAAATAACAAATAGTAATAGTAATCGTTTTTTCAGACATTACTGGCATCGTAAAAAAATGAAAAATACTATAAGTATATGTAATAATAATATAATATGTATATGCGTCTAAAGATGACTAATGCTAAAGGGACTAACGGTTTCTGTTGGATATGAATCTTGCTTATTTGGAGTTGAATAGCCATAATGACACAAATCCCAAAAACTGTTAAAACCTTCGCATAAGCTACCAACAACGCATTTATAAAGTAAGAGCCCTCATTATAAGTAGGTACTAATATAAACTCAGTACAACGATGAGAAATGTAAAACTACCTCTATAAGTCACAAAATGTGACTCACAGTATAAATCTCAAATGTATGATTCTCATATTTTATAAACATTATACAACACTAATCACCGCTTTTGAATTTTGCAGCTATTTGAATTTATCATTTCACATTTGAGCCGTAACTGTATTCGCACTTTTTGATTCGTCACAGATTCTCAAACAGCAGAGATAGCAAAAATATTTGTAAAAATAATGAGTTCTGAATGCAACGTATTGGGTGGTATATAGGCGAGTTACGACTCTATTCTAGATAGGTAAACCTCTCATGTTATAAACACGATGAATCTTAAAATTCGGCATAATCATATAATGGTATATAATATATTTATAGATTTTTATGTTACTAAGTATTATTTCGCCGGAAGTGTCGAACTTAATAGGTGTTTGATAGTAGGCATAAATAAGGTTTTAGTATATTGTAAAGGCTTTGAATTGTGGCATTGGTTTTGTACTATTAGTTTGACAATCCCAGGCTTATTCTCCATTTGTAGGAATTACCTTTCGAAGGAAAAGTGGCATCTCAAAGAAAGTTCAAGTATTTTATAAAATGTAAAAAAACGCTTTTCATAGTGTATCTCACTCAACTCAATTTCGTCGTTTTGCTGTTGATATTGTAATAAAACAATTTTTGACCGTGATTTTACGATTTTATAACATTTTATTATAATAATGTTGTTGCTAACTTGTTGTGCGAGTATTTTGCTAACGCCTTTGTGCGCTTTCATTCTAAGACTGAAAGTTTAGTAAGACGCTCTTTAATAGTTGTATAAACTTAGTGCCATTTTTACCCCAACAAGAAAGTACATTGAAATTCGATTTAGTAATTACATGTTCATTAAAATTAAAAACGATAACTTAAATCGGATAGGTGGGCTAGGTGCCACCGACCAAATTGTCTTTTAGTATATTTAAACTATTATACGGGTATTTTACGCGATAAATACCCGTGTAACAGTTTAAATATGTTTTGTGATCGCGAAAGTTTAAAAAGTACTATTGTCTTTTAGTAGTTAGGCACACGCACCGTATTCTTATATAATCAAATCTCCTCAAAACTCACAGAATTTTTTTGGACTTATATTTCTTGTTGGCTTGGTTCTACTACCAAATCATCTCTGTATCACTAAATAATAGTACTACATGTATAACCTTAATACAAATTTGTTCCAGTAATGGATATTACCAGTAAATACCGGTTATCTATAATGATAACTACCGTTTATAAAGATTAATTGCCCCTTAAATAGTCGTACAGGAATTTATATAATAATGTCCCAAAAGTTAAGAGCCGTTCGGCATTTGGACCCTCGACCTTCTTTTTAACCGACTTCCAATCAAACAGGAGGAGGCTCTCAATTCGGTTGTATTTTTTTTTTTTGTGTTTGTTACCGCATAACTTCGTCATTTGTGAGCCGATTTGAAAAATTATTTTTTATCTGAAAGGTACTGCTTCCAGATTGGTCCTATATTAATTTTATTAAAATCGGTGTTGCTATTTTTTTTTAAATATTTTTTTTAATGTTTGTAACTACATGCCTCCGTCATTTATGAACCGATTTAGAAAATTATTTTTTTATTTTTTACGTCCAGATTGTCCCAAACAAATTTCATTAAAATCGGTTTAGCCGTTTGGCAATGAAGTCGGTTTCTCTAGTTTTTTTAAACTTATAATTATTGGTAGTCTTAGTAGTCTTACTGGTACATACTTAATTTTATACATTGTACTTAAATTTTATTTTTTATTTTAAAGTCTCAAGAGTATTACCTACTGCTTTAAGATATTGCTACAGCCATAATTTTAGAGATCTGAAATATTGCTATATCTTCATAATTATTAATTATTGTTTAAAAATTACAACAACGAACTAATAATGGCAGCCTACTTTTTTATTACTAATATACTTATGGCAGATAACCACCTATCATTCATATTTTTTATGTCCAATCAAACGTAATTTACGCAACACAGTAACATTATTTAACTAAAATAGGTTTTATTAACAGTGGTGAAAGGTCGTTAATTTAACATAATGTAAGATTTATGAACCTATACAAACATACGTTTATATATTTTGAACATGTATTTTGTATTAATTAATTGTTGCCTACTCGTTTAACGAGATCAAAGTATTTTTTTTGTAATAGGTACGATTATTTTATGAAACACCTTATTTTATTTTTCTTTAAATTAATTAAATAATGTTTGCATGTTATTTATACAAAGAAATTACAATTAAGTGACTTCGGACCTTATAAAAAAATATTACCGCAAAGTTATTATTTTATTTACAATTTATTTTACGAGTTTGAAATAAAATGCCTGAACTGGTATTTATACATATACATATTCATACATATTCGATATTCGAGTTTAGTTCTTGTCGATGAAAAATTTGATAGCATACAATTTTATGCAAAATTTAATTTAACCTTGGACTAAATCTGAATATTAGTCAAACTTTTATAAAAATAACTTTTATATAATGTGTGTAATCATTGTGTTCTATAAAACGTGTGATATGATTTACCGACATGTGATTTTTGTTATTTATAATTACCAATGAATTAATTAATACGTCTTGCCGGTTCTCTGTGAAATTTTGTGATATTTTGAACTATTTACTAGGTATAATTTATAGTATAATAAAAGCTTTTGTTAGATATATGATTATGTACTTTACGCATATTTTACCTCAAACAAATAACTTTCTACTTATATAATTATAACGATCATAATGCTCTGAGAGTCTCAAAATTACGGCGGAATGTGTAGTATGTATATCTAAGACACCTGTTTTTAATAGGTTATAATGTTTGTTCGTGGTGTACATTATTATTATTATCTCCAAACCATTGCAATGCTCAGAAATATTTATTTGTTTCACCATAGCTACCTATTCAATATAATATTTATAATATATAATAATCATGTTATTTTTATCTGTGCAAAGTACATCTCACTTATTAAGCATGTTTGTAAGTACGTCTTTTATAAGAATGGTGTTTGTATTGTGATCGTGACTATAAAATAAAGTGGATTCGACAAATTATTCGTTTTAATTAATTAAAGGTTTAAGTTTGCCAATTTTAAATTCATTTTGAAATAATAAAACTGGCTCACATTTTATTACGCCTTTAGGCTAGTCTGCGTAAGTCACGCCAGGCTGCGCACTTCTAAAATAAACCTGTACTTATTTAAATACCCTCGGAAAAAAACTGTAGGTAAGTACCTACTATAAATAACTTGGCTACTATCACAAGATGGTTTTTCTAAATATAAACTCATGACGGTAGTTCTAAATGAAAATGTGTTACTTCCTGTAATACCTACATTATTTAAGTAATTTATCGCCGCCCAGTGCAATCATGTACCTACTTATCGTATATTAATCTGCCATAGTTATTAATCACTGATAAATGATTCACAAGGACTTATCAATCGTTGTTCATTGATTTCTACTTACCTACTACAATAGCAGATTGATACACGAGGGCAGTAAGTGAGCTATTGCGAACAAGATCCTATTTGGCGCCCGAGCGCCCGTGGGAGTGATTACTGATTACTGATTAGTGACAGACGCACATTAATGCATACATCATCCATCACACACAGTAAAAAGTTTTCTCATCATTTTTTATGAAGAGATTTTTTACCGTACATATCAAGCTATACGGTAAAATATCAAGCATTGTGTGACTGATAAGTGATGTGAAAATGGAACTTATTTACAATGCATTATCAGCAAACGCCTACTTTGCACAACAGTAAACCTACTTAATGAGCATGTATGATGCAAAATAATATAACAATGAACGTAAAGTCGTTCATACAAATTAAAGGCATCAGAAGGTTTAATTAACTAAGAGTTACCAACTTTAAATTGGACTCTGCCGCCCATATTTTATGAAATAAATGTATGTATGTTTTTATCTACAAGAAGTAGGTATAATTATATTTTTTTATAAAATCTATTTGATGGTAACTTTACTAGTTTGAATTTACGTAATACGTACGAGATAAAAAATTATACAAGTTTTCAAATTGATGGTATCTTAAATGTCGATACCACCGATTTTGTCGAATGAAGCATGCAATGTATTTGAATAAATGTAAAGACAGGGAGATTTTATTTCCAATCGGGCAACCCACCCACTCTAATTCATTATTCATTCGTGTCAGGCAGTCAGGCACGAACACATTCCTTAATGTCAAAAACAGATGTGTTTAGAATGAAATCGGTCTAGTTCATTTTGTGAATGCTTCTCAGTGCAGTTGTATTAGACGACACTAATAGCTTTTTTTACTGAGAAATCGTACTACGAGAATAATTGTTACACTTTGTTTATATGTACTGCAGTGTAGTATCGTGACCAAATATATTGTGTACCTACCCTTCGTTAAACAGCGCGTGTAGGTAAATAAACAAAAGTGAATTTTTAACACTGTGTCATTGGTAAGTACTTTACACATTTTTTTGTTTATGAATTCCAGCCCATATTGTATTTAATTTACATAAAATGAATCTTATGGTACGTCGGTATACAAATTGCACATAATTTACTTAGCGTAGCTAAGCAGTTTGTTTATGTCATAAAGTTTACTATTTTTATTTTTAAATTATTAGTCATAGTCTATACTTTAGTATCCATTTAGAACGTACCTATGTTATATACGTACATAATGTATTGAAGTGGTATTTTTCATCTAGCCGCTTTAGAAGGAATCGCTTTATAGCGATAAGACCGCCTATTGAACATTTATTGAATAATATTTTACTTTTAAATTCACTTTTTGTTTGTAAGGTGTGTAATAAATATTATTTCTACTTGTCTATCTAGCATCTATAATATGAAACTTTTTATTTTTTAGATATAGTTTAATCTTACACTATGTCAGCATATAGTAAGCTTAAACTACTGATTTGGAAGAATTTTCTGCTGCAAAGGAGACACAAGTGGCAGACGTTATTTGAAATCTTATCCCCAGTATTATTATCGTTATTACTGATCCTAACAAGAAGCCTTGTGGACCCAAAAACGCATCCAGACATAGTATATCCACATTTTTCACCAACATATTTTAATTTAAGTGCAATGAGCATGTAAGTATCACTTACCTTACCTGCACATTAAAATTATTAATTAGCTACAAAGACCTTAATAAACGAAAGAATGATTCAAGGAAGGGTGAGTACCTACATGCATTTGACATTAACTAAGTAATAAGTGTTAAACTATTTTTTTATGCAGGTTATTTTATTTTTAAAGGCTCGAACACACCTCGTTCGCTGGTGGTAGCGATCAGTGAAACGCTGTCAAATATCGCTGTCAGATTTAAGATTTGACTGCGATATTTGACAGCACAGGTCATAATTGTATGCTGACTTTTAATTTGTTATTTCGATCTTCAATTGTATTAATAATTTTTTGACATTTTTGTAATCTTTAGCATATGCATTTTTGCATTAATTAATTAAGTGGTCGCAATGTCGCAACCTTTCTAATTAATTAAATAATTACACATTACAAAGAAAAGATGGTTGGTCTGGGTCAAAGATGATATGAGCTAGAATGGAGGAGCACTGAGATGACGAATGATAGAGGTGACTGGAAGAAGGAACCCTGTTGTGCCGACCCCAGTTTGTGAAGGATAAGGGCAGGAAGATGATGAAATATAAAACATTTATTTTACACGCTTTATATTAGCTTCACTTGTATGTTTGTAACCGACTCCTTAGGGCGCGATTTTGACCCACTTTAAACGGCCAGGAGCCTAATTCTCGGGCCGACCGAGGTTTTCAATGTCCCATAAATACACTTTGGCATTGCAAAACCCCGCACTTTTTCTACGTTTTCGGCATATCGTAGCTGTCGAGGCTTTTGCGATAAGGTTGTCAATGAATTACTCAAGGAAATCATCCATTCTCTCTTCGAAAAGAAGCAATAAAATAAAATTCCATAATGATCCGAGATGAGCCAAGAATTAGGCTCCAGATTTCATTCAAACTTTGTAGATATATCAAGGACCGATGACATAATACACTTATTTGATAAGATTATTCCATTATTAGATAGGTAATGAGTGTACAAGCAGTATCTCAATCTAATTTTTACAATGTTAATGTAGGTATTCAAGTAAAACTGATAAAAAGTATCTGTATCTTAGAAGATTAGAAAATATGTACTTAATACCTTAAGTCAGCTGCATAAGCATAGATAGTAGGTAGGTATACAATGCGTAACTGGTCGCAACATTGTACTCAAAAAGTAAATGAACTGAACAATGAAAAATATTGTTTAGTATACAAAATTATCAACACTTTCTAATTGCTTTACAGAGGAGGAAGTTCTGAACAATCTGGTACTTTCGCGTTCTCCCCCGATAATGCGCTTACAAGAACTGTTACAAAAAAGGCTATGTCACAAATTGGAAATGACAACTTCTCATTGATTGGCTTATTTTTTGACCTATTTGGGAATGTGCCAGAACCAAGAGGTTATAAGAACGCTACTGAAATGGAAAAAGCCTTGACACGGCCTAACGCTATGGATGACGTGCTTGTTGGAATACAGTTTGACGATAGTATGGCCAGTAAGTGAAAATCTGTCTTAAAAAGAATGAAGTTCCGATTTTTTAATTTACACTTTTTTTTGTTAGGTACCACTGTTACTTGACTGGGCTGTCAGCTCAGTTGGTAGTAGCTCTGCCTTCTGCGCCGCAGGTGCATGGGCAGGTGGGTTCGTTCCCCACCGAGAACAAATATTTGTGTGGTGAACACAATGTTTGTTCTCTGTCTAAGTGTTATATTGTATTTTAAGTATGTATTACAAACAAAAAAAATTGGTAGGTAAGTATTTTAAGAGCTATCTGGTTCCATAGTACCTACAAGCTCTGCTTAATTTTGGACTATTTAGTGTTGTGTGGATTGTCCGCAATATTAATTTATTTACTTTTGAAAGGTTGGTCCCATTTCGATAGGTTTTTATTGTTGTAACAGAGAATGATCCCATGAGCGTAAGTATTGTTTTTTGTATTAGGTAATGTTATTTCAAAGTTATGAAATTAGATCACGAAAGTATAATATTTTATTTCCAGATGCTACAAAATGGCCTGAAAATATAGTGGTTACACTAAGATTCCCAGCCATAATGAGGATGAACATGGCAGAACATCCCGCGGTCTCCAACTGGAGAACTAATCTGCTGTTCCCTTTGTTTCCACAGGCTGGGCCTAGGGATCCAGGCGACATTTACGGTGGGAAAAACCCAGGTAATACGGGAACTACTATGCATTTTCTAACCAAATGGTATTGTATCATCATCATCATCATCAGCCTCAGATCACGTTCGATTTTCGCTGAGATCAGTTGTGTCAAGCGCGACCGCGCGTAGCAACAGTGCAAAGTGCTAACTAATCAAAACAAAGCTGTCTCCACGAACGGCCGGACCGCGATGACCTTGACACTCATTGCGTAAGGCATGTTTCCGAACAGCTAATCATATTGTTACGGCGACGATACTATTGCCGAAACAATGAATACACCCACTAGAGATAGCAGAGTAACTCTGCAGAGTGCAGACAGAAACGGAACGCATGCTATACGATCGTTTTATAGCAACAAGTGACCGTTATCATGCAGAAAAAAAAGCAGCCAAGTGCGAGTCGGACTCGCCCATGAAGGGTTCCGTAGCATCAATTAACATAATATAAAGGTTTTTGTAGTTCGTCGAAAGGTAAATTGCAGTTTACGATTTATGACGTATAAAAAAAAAACTACTGACTAGATCTCGTTCAAACCAAAAATCGTTGGAAGTTTGCATAGTAATGTACAACATATATTTTTTTTAGATTTATCATTCTCTTATTTTAGAAGTTAGAGGGGGGGGACCAACTTTTTTCCACTTTGGAAGTGTCTCTCGCGCAAACTATTCAGTTTAGAAAAAAACGATATTAGAAACCTCAACATCATTTTTGAAGACCTATCCATAGATACCCCACACGTATGGGTTCTATGAAAAAAAAATTTTTGAGTTTCAGTTTCAAGTATGGGGACCCCCAAAATTTATAGTTTTTTTTTCTATTTTTGTGTAAAAACCTTAATGCGGTTTACAGAATACATCTACTCACCAAGTTTCATTAGTCTAGCTCTTATGGTTTCGGAGAAAAATGGCTGTGACACGTCCGGACAGACAGACAGACAGACAGACAGACAGACAGACAGACAGACAGACAGACAGACATGACGAATCTATAAGGGTTCCGTTTTTGCCATTTGGCTACGGAACCCTAAAAAATCGGTTGTCTGTAAAGTCGGTTTACTGACGATAGTTGAACGTGATAACGTCATAAGAAAATACTGATGAAATGATTGCATTTTTCAAAAGAAATTTTTAGTTTTACTGAATTGAATTCAATGTGAATGAAACTGAATGATACTGAATGAAACTGAATAAAACTGAATGGAACTGAATAAAACTGAATGAAAATCCGGACCCGGACCCAAACTGAACCCTTACCCTTACCCTCATTTACCTTTACCCTCATTTACCCTTACCCATTACGGGCTCGGGCTCAGGTAAATGGAACGACGAAACGACGTAACGACGCATGAGTCATGTTTTTTCGTGCGTGCAGCCGGCTCCATCGATTTATAAGACGTTATCACGTCAAAAAGGAGCGGGAAAAACTTCAACTTCTTGTAAATGACTTGACGAGTCAAATAAAAGTCCTGCAAGAGCAGCTCAAATGTGTTATGGAGCAACTACCCACGACACTATCGACCACAACGATGGAAACATCTTCTGCTGGCGTGGAATACGCCACTGACGAAGAAGAACTTGCGAAGGAAACGGAGTGGATCAGGACAAAATCGAGGAAAAAAAGAAAATTAAACGTCTCACCCACGCTTTCACCGCAAGAAGCCGAGAAAACATCTACAGACAAACCTAAAAAAATTCCCCTTCCACCACCAATTGTAGTGGATGGGGTTACCAATTACCAAACCTTTTATGACTTTCTGTCAGCAAATCAGCCCACAGGCACCTTCACTATGAAATTGATGAGTGGTGGCTGCGTGAAAATTAACTCTTGTAATGAAGAGGCATACAGGGGCATTACAAAGACCTTATTAGATAACGACTGCCTCTGGCACTCGTACGAAAATAAACACGAGAGACCAATAAGAGTGATGGCTAAAAAATTGCCATCCTCTTGTAAACCAGAGAGAATCGTAGAAGACCTGAGGATCAAAGGTTACAAAATTGAAGATGCAGTAAACAAACTGAGCTGGAAAAGTAAAGAGCCACTCAATATGTTTACGCTTAACTTCAACAACCAGGAAGAAATAAAGAAGGTATACGAGATTAAATATATACTCGGATGTATGGTAGAGATCCAACCACTTAGATCTACTAAACTGGTTCCCCAGTGTAAGAGATGCCAAGCTTATGGACATACACACAAGTACTGTGCTAAGGAGGCAAGGTGTGTCAAATGCACGGGAAAGCACTTAACCAAAGACTGCAAAAAAACAGCAGAAGACAAGCCAAAATGTTTTCACTGTGGAGAAGCACACCCGGATAACTATAGAGGTTGCATAATAGCCAAGGAAATGCAAAAAATGAGAAACAAGGCAGTGATTAAACCATTAGCCGGGCATCAGCAGCAGGTCACTGGACCACTGGTAAGTGCCAAAAATTCGACTATTAACCAGCATAATCACAGCTCAAGGACTATCAGCAACACCAACCAAAACGTATCCTACGCCCAAGCGGCTGCCAAAAGCACAATTCCCGTACAACTTAACGAGCAGGCCAAACAATTAAACGGCAACAAGCTGGACGAAATACTAAAACTCATGAGCACTTTCGATCAGCGTCTACAGAAAATTGAAAATAGCACTAAAACTGCTATACTTAAGGCCAAACAATGATTAGTTCAATTAAAATAATGGCTTGGAACTGCAACGGGCTACAGAAACACCAGAGTGAACTGCAAGTAGTCCTTGATATAGAAAATATAGATGTGTGTCTTATATCAGAAACACACTTTACTAAGCAATCCCATATTAAATTCAAAGGTTATACAGTTTATCATGCACTTCACCCAGATAATAAAGGTAGGGGTGGCAGTGCTGTTATCATAAAGAATAATATCAAACACCATGAAAACAGTAAATACGAAGAGCCTGATATACAATCTGTATCCATCAGTATCAACACCAAGAAGTTCCCTCTCACGGTAGCTGCCATATACTGCCCACCAAGGCACGCAATAAAAAAACATACCTACCTGAACCTTTTACAACCACTGGGAGAAAGGTTCATATTAGGAGGTGATTTTAACGCTAAAAATACCTACTGGGGCTCGAGACTTACCAATACCAAGGGAAAAGAACTAATGAAAGCAATAACAGAAACAAGCAGTGATGTTATATCAACGGGATCCCCAACCTACTGGCCAACCGACCCGCTCAAAATACCCGATTTAATCGACTTTTTTGTGTATAAAAATATATCACATAACTACCTAAAAACAGATCAGAGTTATGACATGAACTCAGACCACTCTGCCATATACCTAGAAATAAAAGACAAAATTGAACTTAAGGAAAGTACACCTAGCTTAGTAAATAAATACACAGACTGGGAGAGTTTTAAAATAGAATTAGAAAATAACATAGACCTCAGGGTACCCTTGAAACATCCAGAGCAGTTGAATTCTGAAGTAAATACATTTGTGACGCTTATACAGAAGACTGCCTGGGAAAACACCCCAGAAATAAAAAAAAGGGTAGCAAAAAACAATTATCCCAAATATATTATAGAACTCATCCACAAAAAAAGAAGACAGAGAAAGCAATGGCACCAATCACGGTCTCCGCAAGATAAAAACAAGCTTAACAGTCTCACAAAACAACTGAAAATGCAAATACAACATTTCAATGATAATACTACCCACTCATATCTTCAAAATCTATCCAATAACCGCAATAGTAGTTATTCACTTTGGAAAGCTACAAAAAACTTAAAACGACCCATAACTCAAATTCCTCCTTTAAAAGAGGATAATGGGAAATGGGTTGTTAGTAATGAACAAAAAGCAAAAAAGTTTGCAGAGCATCTAGAAGAAATCTTCAAACCGAATGAAGGTCCAATAAGCTTCGAAACCACAAGTCTTTGTGACGTACGGGACGAAGATCTCGATTTCATAAAACCAGTTTCCCCAAGAGAAGTACTCAGTGAAATTACCAAGAACATCAACCCGAGAAAATCACCAGGATTTGACCTTATTTCGGGTGAAATATTACACAATCTTCCCAGAAAAGCTCTTATTAAACTTACTAATATTATCAATGCTGCACTAAGACTGAAATATGTGCCAGACTTATGGAAAGTAGCTGAGGTAATTATGATAGCAAAACCGGGTAAGCCATGTCATGACGTAAAATCATACAGACCAATCTCCCTGCTACCTATAATATCCAAACTATTCGAAAAGCTATTATTAAAAAGGCTAAAGCCTCTGATAGAAGCTAACAATATCATCCCAGAGCATCAATTTGGATTTAGAGAGAAACACTCAACGATAGATCAAGTACATAGAATCACAAATATAATCGAGAAAACATTAGAAGAAAAAAAAGTGTGTTCCACCATATTTCTTGATGTAGCACAGGCCTTTGATAAAGTTTGGCACGAAGGCCTTATACGCAAATTAAGGCAAATCCTACCCATGCCTTACGCAGAAATATTGCAATCGTACTTAACAAACAGAGTCTTCAGAGTAAAGCATGAAGATGCCTATTCAGAAATAAAACCAATTGAAGCAGGGGTGCCACAAGGAAGTGTATTAGGTCCGGTCCTGTACCTTTTATACACCAGTGACATTCCAGAACTAGAAAATAATACTATAGCAACCTTCGCTGATGACACTGCCATAATGGCTGTAGGAGCCTCTTACGCAGAAGCAGCAAAAAAGGTCCAAGTAGCAGTTAATAAAATCCATGACTGGACAGTACAATGGAGAATCAAATTAAATGAAACAAAATCAGTCCACGTTAACTTCAGCTACAAAAAAGAAAATTACCATCCTATTTTTATTAATAGCAAGCTCATACCATATGAAAATAACGCAAAATACTTAGGCATGACGCTTGACGCAAAGCTACGCTGGAAAGCTCACGTCAAGAAGAAAAAGGAAGAGTTGGAACTAAGATACAAAAGCATGTACTGGTTACTTGGAAGAAACTCTCCAGTGTCCGTACACAACAAAATACTATTGTACAAACAAGTCCTTATGCCAGTATGGACCTATGGTATACAGCTCTGGGGCTGTACCAAAAAGAGCAACATAGAAATAATCCAGCGATTCCAAAACAAAGTAGGTACTCAGGGGCATAGTGAACGCTCCCTGGTACATACGCAACGACGATCTCCAAAGGGACCTTAACATTGAGATCGTCGATAAAGTGATAAAAAAACTTGCAGAAGCTCATGAACAAAGGCTTCTTCACCATGTGAATGTCGAGGCAATCCAGCTCCTTGACAACACGGACCTAGTGAGAAGGCTCAAAAGGAAAAAACCTTTTGAGTTAGTGTAGTGTATATACAATAGTGAACTGTAGTGTAAGTGTAAACTAGTGCTACGTTTTAAGAACACACGAACAAAGTGTTTCCCCTTAAGTGAATAGAGACAATAAGAAACGTGCTTATGGACACATTCTTAGAATAACAATGTAGAAATTTAAGTCAGCATAAAATTGCTCATTAGCCTACATTATGGCTAGATCGTAATCTTATTAGGATACATTAGTTATAATATTATAAGTGTGTAAACTAATTTAAAAAAAAAAAAAAAAAAAAAAAAAAATCATCAGCCTGAAGAAGTTCACTGCTGGACTTAGGCCTCTCCTACACATTAAGAACACAGGAAGAACGATTCTGAGCCCTTTCCATCCATGGACTTCTCGCGATCTTAACAATATTGTCGGTCCATCTGGTGGGTGGGCGCCCTAATACATTTCGTCTTCCGGTTCGTGGCCGCCATTCGAGAACCTTTATTCCCCAACGATTGTCGGTTCGAGTTTTATGATCTGCCCATTGCCACTTCAACTTACAAATTCTACGATATGTGACCTTGGTTCTACGGATATCCTCATTTCTGATAAATCACGTAGTGAAACTCCCGCGTTTCACTACGTAATACCACAGATAAGATATAGTACATTGTTACCTGAGTGTTGAAAGTCACGTTTTTTGAGTCCCGAGACGGGTTTGGCGCCAGAGCGTTAGCGAGGGCGCCAATGGAGCTTGAGGGACTTAAAAGACTTTCACCCGAGGTAAACACTGTGCTTTTCATTACGAATACAAGGAAAGTAAAAATAAAAACATGAAAGAAAAATTTGTGAAAATGAAGATTGAATTGCCGCCTTCCCGGTTTTTTTTTTTCTTTTTCTCTGGCGGGCCTTCGGCTTCGGCTCGCCAGCATTATTCAGCCATTATTTTCATTCTCATAATTTAAAAAATGGTAAATGTCAAATCTATGTTATTTTAAATAAATAGTTGAAGCTATATATTAATAAAGTAATTTAGAAGATATATTATTTATTTAATACTATCTTTATGTTATTTAAATTTTACATTGCGCTATCTTATTAGACTTTTTAAACTTCTTACCGTTGTAATGGGTTTCCAACCTACTTGCTGAATAAAAAGTTGGAATTTGGTTCAACGACCTCTTTGCAGTTAGAAAGACTTTAGAAAGTTGGAACATGGTTGAATAAAATAGAACTTGTTTTTTTTATAATTTGACAGCTGTCAGTAGAAAGCGATTCTCCCTAGGGCTGAAAGTTTTACTTTCAATTAGGCCCCTCAGGCAACTTCAGACCTACTTTCAGAGTATGAGTAATGAAAAATACTATACTAGTAGTAATACGTACCTACATATACGTACGTATGGAGAGCCATAGCTCGTTGCGCGACTTTGAGTCGAGACGTCTCAGTTCCATAAGTCAATATTGGCAACACGCACTGATTAAAGACTGAATAAGAATGGTATTGTATATTTATTTTTGAATAAAATTTCAAAATTTACTTTATTACAGGGTATTCTTCCGAAATGTTTTTAGCAGTACAACATGGAATATCTCAAGCAATTATAATGCAGAAGTCAGGAAAATCGGTAGATACAAGAGTATTTATGCAAAGACTTCCGCAACCGATCTCAAGGGAAGATCCATTTCTAATAATTTTGGAGAGGTTCATCACTCTTATAATCATGCTAGGATTCGCCTATACCTTTGTCAATACAGTCAGGGTGGTGACTGAAGAGAAAGAGTTACAATTAAAGGTATACTGAAGTTATTATTTTAGATGCCATCTCGGTGGCGGCTAGGTACTCAGCCACAAGAATTGGGCTGACGCGTATGATTTTTTGTTTAGCATCGCCATGTCGTCTCCCCGCTCACACTGTGCGAACCTGTAGCTTTGGTGCAAATAAACAAGTATTTGGTACATGAGTTTGTTGTTGCATCATCCTCAAGAAAGTTAGACCATAAATAGTTAGGAGCATCATATCTCCTTCAACCCCTAAAATCTCGTTAGTGTTTCTTATAAGAATTTATTTACTCGGAAAAAAAAGCGAAATTTTATAATTTATACCAAAGAGAATTCAATTTTAATTTGTATTTTTTAATTACAGGAAACTATGTCTATTATGGGATTACCGACATGGTTACATTGGGTAGCATGGTTTATAAAACAGTTTTCTTTTCTCCTTGTGTCTTCTATCCTCATGGTCATTATGTTGAAGGTACGTTTCTTACAATACAATACAAAAAACCCTCTTCCTTGCCAAACTGAAATTTGTATGCATTCGTAAAAAGACGCCGGCAGCAAATTGCACTCTTTGGTTGTACTGTGGCTGTCCGAATTGAAATTGAAGCATTGCACTTGGGGTGGGCAGGAGATAAGAGTTATGACAACTTTTTCTTACATCTGATGTAAGCAACAAGTATTGCACATCGGTTAATTTCGGCTCCATAGGGCGTAGTGTATATGTCAGAAAGAGATAGCGCTATACGAAGCCGATATGCCGAAAAGCCGATGTGCACTATAGCGATGATAAAATGGAGATGCAGGCGCTAGGAGCCAAGTTTTGAGTTTCAATGTACGAGTACAAGAAGAACTTTGAAATGTTTTCAGCAACATCATAAACAAACAAATGAATATCAATGAACAGTCCAGCGTATTCTATTGTTGCAGATACCAATCAGTAAAACTTCGAGTGGAGAGTGGTTCTCGGTACTTACGTTTACTCCGTGGAGTATACTTTTCTTCTTTATGATTATTTTCATTATCACTTCCCTCGCTTTTTCGTTTATGATTAGCGTTTTCTTCTCAAAAGGTTAGAAGACAACTTATACTTTTACTATTTTTAACTTACCCAGTGTCCCATTTATTGGGCAAAGGTCTTTCTCTTATTTCGCCAGTGACTGTGAAAGCTATTGATTATTTATTTACAAGGCTATCGACAAGACTGAAATACCTAAGATCACACCCAAAACCGTACCACATTTTATGCAATAAATTTCATTTCACATTACTTTAACTATATACGTAAGTATGACATTTATTATTTCTATATATTTTTTAGCTAATTCGGCCGCATCATTCATGGGACTCGTTTGGTGTGTTTCTTATGCCATCTTCTGTGTTACGCAACTGTTATACGGACAACTCAGCCTAGCAACCAAGTTTGCACTCAGTCTAGCTTCCAACACGGCTGTTGGCTTCGGCTTTCAAATGCTCGTTTGGTGCGAAGGCAATGGGAGAGGTAAAGAACATAATAACATACTATATATTATATTAAAATACTAAATATATATATTTTACTAATTATAATAACATACTACCATCTAGGCTGAGAGAATAGTATATAATACAAGTTTCATCTTATAGATATCCCATGGGATTGTAATTTGCTTCCCGTAAATATATAGGGTTAGGTTTGATGAAAAACTATAAATTGTTTACTATAGATTCAAAGATGTGTTCACTTATATTATAAATGCGAATGAATGAATTATTTATTTAAGTACACAAAGAAACTTACAATTAAACAAATACATATTTACAAAATGTACAAACAGTTGAGCACAAGAAACAGTTGAGCTATGTGTTAAAAAATGTTTAAACATCTATTAGGTATCTATTCATCATTTTTCTAAATTAACATGAATTAATGTTTAAACATCCACACAAACTTTTGCATACATTTTTAAGCATAGATTTTACTTGTAACCTTTAACTTCACTTGCGTCACAGCGGCAGGCGGCAGCGGCTCAAAAAAAGTCAGCAAAAACCATGTTACGAGAATAAATCAAACCTGAGTCAAACATCAAACGAAGCGGTGCTGCTGACTTATAACTAGAAGATTTTAAACTTTCTTCTGCTTTTGATAAACATGGAGGAACTAAGCTCTAGTGTCGTTCGTAGAATCAAACCATTACCAACAAAATCAAAATCAAAAGTTTATTTGATCGCAAGCATCACTTTGAAACGTCTTAAAGTTAGGTGAGTCTAGGTGCCAGTTCCACGCGACCAAGCCTAGAACCACATGTATTAGACAACCTTCATGTATTAATTGATCTAACTGAGGCCCCTTTTGTTTGCTTATGCAAATGACCCAGTTTTATTTAGAAGATTTTCACGTTGAAATGAATTAGTGTCCCATAATTCCTCAACTCTATATCCTCATCCATACTTTTTCCCCAAACCTACAATACCTACTAGAGTAGTCAATAGCAATAACTTTTGGTATACAGGTTTACAATGGGACGAGTTCTTCACTCAAATATCTTACCACGACCAGTTCCAGCCGGGCCATGTGGTTATAATGCTTGTTATTGACACTATAATATACATGCTTATTGCGATGTATGTAGAGAAGATACGGCCAGGATTGTATGGAGTGCCGTTACCTTGGTACTTCCCGTTTACGAAAAGCTTTTGGAGATCAGATGCCACTGTTATTGCAGGTAATATACAAATCACACTTAACCCAAGCCAAATTAAGGTCATCGCTATGGTCATTGGGGTTGATTACGAAAAATAACTTATTATAGGGTCTTCATCGTAACCAAGTGTGGTGAAAGGATTTTACGAGTAGGTAAGTGCATCTCGAAGAGGCTCTTTTCGTGCACTTTGAAACACATTTTAGAACTTTTTAGGTTCTACGACATGCTGGTTTCCTCGCAATGTTTTTCTTCATCGTTTGAGAGTACTGGCACAGTGCGCATGTTTTTATTGTAACTAGGCCACCAGTGCTCACACACACAAAAAAAACTTCACTGTATGATGTCTCCCTGTAAGTAAAACATTTACCATAATTATAACCACTTTGGTAGGTACTAATAACTATTAATAACACTTTATAAAGATGAACTTTTTGTTTTAGAAAGAGTGGAAAAGGGAGATACAGATTTGGAATACGAAGATACTCTTTTAAAAGTGGTGCACGACGAAGAACCAAACGACGTGCCTGTAGGAGTTAATATCAAAGTAAGTTCTGGTTTCCGCATAGCAGTTATTTGTAACCAACGAATACGAATTTATTTTAATTCACAATTTATAAAGCTGATTGGTTTATAGTGTAGGCATAGAAAAAAGATGTTTTTCTATGATATGTAATTTTACCAATAAAATGCTTATAACTTTTTATACCTGCATAGCGGAACGAAAGGTGCATGGGATTTATTATTAGTACGAAAACAAATCGGTAGAAAAGTGCTTGTATCCCGATATTTTTTTTTTGCTGAATCTCCGTGATTTTATATTCTCAAAAATGTAGGTGTTGAAATGTACGAGCAAGAAATTTTTGGCTGCAGTCACCGGCTTAATCATAAACATAAGAAGTTAATGTTTTTAGAGGAGAACTAAAACTCAAATTCTCGATGATTTCTAAAGGATGTACTTAATTAGCGGTTAACGTCGACATACACCTAACATCGAAGACCAGCTTAAATCGTTCGCCCATATACAAAACTGGCTATTTATAGCTCAAAATTGTTTACGAAAATGTATAAGGCATGTCCATCGGTTGAGTTTTTCAGGCTAATGATGGCAACAGTCACCGAAATCAATCGATTATAGGAAAGTTTTTTATTGCAGAACCTATCGAAAGTATACACTGGTCGAAAACGAGTGGTTGACCACTTGAACCTCCGGATTTACGAGAATGAAATTACGGTATTACTGGGTCACAATGGCGCTGGGAAAACGACAACGTTATCTATGCTAACAGGTAAAACCGGTTATAAGATCACCAACACTATAATTTTTGAATAATTATGTAATGCTTTAGTTTTATTAATCCGCTTCCTTATAATTTAATATTATACCTTTAAACGAGAAAATCTTGTATATATATATATATTTAGGATCTCGGAAACTGAGCCAACGATTTTCATGAAATTTTGTATACAGGGGTTTTCGGGGACGATAAAACGATCTAGCTAGGATTCATTTTCAGAAAATGACGAGAAATGGTTTTTTGCAATAATCTAACATAAACTAAATATATGACTGTTCCTGCCATCTATTGGCGATTGTGAGCAACTAACTGCAAGCTAGGAATAGCTGGAAAGCAGATGGCGTTGTTTAATAAAAATAAGCCACTAAAGTTTATGACTCTTCCTGACATCTATTGGCCAATAATAATACATTTTTTTTAAATAATACGATTTACAAAAAAATAAAATCCCGAGCGAAGCTCGGTCATACCGGCTCGTATATATAATATATATTTATGATCTCGGAAATTGAGCCAACGATTTTCATGAAATTAAGTATACAGAGGGTTTCGGGGGCGATAAATCGATCTAGCTAGGATTCATTTTCAGAAAAGACGTAGGAGAGAAGTTATTTAAATAATTAAAAATTTTAGCGCCATCTATTGCTGAGTAGTCATAACCACGAGTTAGCTCTCGTAAAGAGTATTAAATTCTTTGCGAGTTAGTGTCACGGAGAACGCCATCTATTGAGCTTATACGTAAACACTCGAGAAAAAAGTTCCGGAGATTTTCATGAAAAATAGTAAATAAAAATACCGAGCAAAGCTCGGTCATACCGGCTCGTAATAATTTAAATTCAATCATCTCATCTTATCAATCTACTTTTTTACTAATATTATGACGAGAAATGGTTTGATATAGCGATATATTTAATAGAAATCTACATTATTCTTGCGTAACAGAGAGCACTCGTGGTCAAGTGGTAGCGGCCCCGCCTTCCGATCCTAAAGTCGTGGGTTAAATTCAGTCATGCTCCAATGAGTTTTTTGTCCGAAAATTAATGTGCACTATGCCAGTCTCAAACGGTAAGGGAAAACATTGTGAGGTATCTGGCATGTCGTAGAACCTACAAATAATTCGAAAACATGTGTTACGCAAAAAACCAGTCCGCTCACCAAGTGCGTAGAATTTGCCAATTTGCGTAATACTTACTAGCTATTTACTAGCGAGTAGCGACCCACCCCAGGGGCTCAATTCTAGACCAGTGACTTTTTGTCACGGTAGATAGTATATCACAAGAACTGTCAGTTTCTTTAGTGAATTTGACAGTTCTTGTGATATATATCTACCGTGACAAAAAAGTCACTGGTCTAGAATTGAGCCCCAGCTCGTACGGTTGTAATTTCTCCACCCGTGTGAAACTGGAGCGGACCTCTAGTATTTTATAAACAAGAAGTCCACTCATACATCCGGTTCCAACAGGTATGGTCCCGCCCACAGCTGGTTCAGCAATAATCAGCGGGTACAACATAGTAACGGAAACAGAACTGGCTCGCTCGTCTCTCGGCATCTGTCCGCAACACAACGTACTGTTCCCAGACTTGACCGTCGCTGAGCACATCGTGTTTTACTCGAAGCTCAAAGGAATGTCGCAGGCTAAGATTGAAACGGAAATCAATCATTTTGTGAAGCTTCTTGATTTGGAAGACAAGGTTAATGAACTTCTAAATTCCTTTATACAGTGTGAACGCCACAAGTTGCTCTCTTTGCATGCCTCTTTTAGGTGAGTGCAATGCACAGCTAAATTCAGTTGTGAGGTTCATAAATTGTTGTAGGTGGCACTTTTTGTCACCATATTAAATAAGTAGGATGACCACTTGGCATCTAGTGGTCTATCTATTTCGAACGCATTTAGATGTCCCACCAGATGTTGAGCCGTTACTAATGATAGCCGACATCTATCTCAAATCCAAAGTGGAGATAATCGAGTAACCAAGCAATATTTAGCTAAATTATCATATGTCAACGAGCTTTTATTAAGATAACCAAATTCGTACATAAGTTATTTTTATGGTGAATTTATACGCTGCTTTACATAATTTTAATGACTTTAACATTGACCTTGACGTTCTGACTCAGATATGTGTTACGTTAGAATAAATTATTTCCAGCGAAATGTGGTATCAGCGAATCTGTCTGGAGGTCAGAAGCGACGTTTGTCGGTGGCCGCGGCGATGTGTGGAGATTCCCGAGTGGTGCTACTAGACGAGCCCACTTCGGGCCTTGACCCGGCCGCCAGGCGAGCCCTATGGGACCTTCTGCAGAAGGAAAAAAAAGGTTCGCATCGCACAGATACAAAGCAAAACAAGCGTACACGCGTTTTGATTCCACTTTTATAGACGAACTGCCAAAGAGTGAAACCCTTCTATCGGCATCAGTATTTCCGAAACGGTTCAATTTAGGAATTTTCAAGACAAAAGTGAACAGGTGGATTATGGCTAAGCATGCTCGCTTCGGCTGCATCCTCTTTTTACATCAGGTGTGATGGCAGCCAAATGCTTAGCTATACATATTAAAAAGAAAACAGATCTAAGTAAAAACCAGGTGGTGCAAAAGATTGAGGGAGTGGTGGCCGAGGACTGGGAAGAGAGGCGTTGGACGTCCATTAGCACAATGGGTTGGGTCAGGTAGTGGGTCGCACATGGATGAGGGTAGCCCAAGATCGTGGTCAATGACAAGAGCAAAGAGAGGCCTATGCCCAGCAGTGGGTTAAGTTGGGTTGCGGACAATGATGATGAAACAAAAAAACCCGAACGTTGACTGGCTTGTTGAAATTTAAGTTTTATTAGTATAGGTCATCATTTAAAATTTATAAATAAATATACCTTAATAGCTTATCAATCCGGCTGAGCTCTAAAATGTTACTGAACGCAAATGTTATAAAAATTAATTCTTAATGGAAAACACACATTGTCGTGAAATAGCATATTTAGCTACTTTTGATCCGGGTACGGTACCTCCAAGCAATACCGGGTCTATGGGCTCATTCACAAATTTATTTCTTTCTATGGGAAGGAAAAAATGCTTAGTTTGAGCTACTCGTACATAGTAATATAATAATAAATAATAATATAATAAATATTGTGGACAATTCACACAACACTACCCAGCCCCAAACTAAGCAGAGCTTGTAATATGGGAACCGGATAGCTGATATAATACTTGAATACATTTTTTTTTTTTGTAAATACATACTTAGAATGCAATATAACACCCAGACAGAGAACAAACATTTATGTTCACCACACAAACATTTGTTCTCGGTGGGGATCGAACCCACGACCTGCGGCGCAGAAGGCAGAGGTACTACCAACTGAGCTAGAGGCCAGTCTAGCTCAGTTGGTAGTAGCTCTGCCTTCTGCGCCTATATTTAATGGTGTCATTTCTCACTGGTCTTTACTACACTATGCAACCATCACAAACTAGGCTTGCCAGTGTGGACATCGTTAAACAGTCTCTCTCCTTAATTTTAAGACTGCTTAGCTCTTGTCGAGGTTTTGATGCAGTTTCCTTCAATTGAGTCTTTTAAATGCAGCTTCCTTGACTTTCTTATTCGAAATGATAGCAACCTTTTCTTTTATCTGGCTCACATAACTTATTCTTGGCCTTCCTACTCCCCGTTTTCCTAAAAAGTCTTATCTGCTTAAAATTCAGCAGTATCAAATTTTGTGCCTTTGAACAGAAAAACTACTAAACTACCATAAGCTTTAAAATGCAAAAATATTTATTTTTTTCATTTGTTGTCATGTATTTATTTACTTACACGCAAACTTACTTTGTATTTATGTATTTGCTTTTGGTAAGGTTTTGCATCGTGTTTATTTCCCTTTTTGTTTTAAGAATGAATATTTGTTTACGAGTGCGTTTGAAACAGGCCGGACAATAATACTCACAACCCATTTCATGGACGAGGCCGATATCCTCGGCGACCGGATCGCCATAATGTCCGGCGGCCGGCTGCAATGTTACGGCACGCCGTACTTCCTCAAGAAACATTACGGCATCGGCTATAAGCTCACGATACTCAAAGCGGACCGATGCGATGTCGAAGAAGTCACCAGTTTCTTTCGGCAATACGTGGCGAATGTTAAGGAAAATACTAATGTTGGTACGTTGTGTCATTTGAATAAACCTGCCAAGTGCGAGTCGGACTCGCTGACGAAGGGTTCCGTAATCTATTAAAACGGAAAATTAATAATTAATATTATTCAAAGTCTTCGGATAATAAAGTAAACATTGCCGGTTTTTACTGTATTTAGATAAATAAAATCTGCTCTATATTTCAGGATCTGAATTAACTTACATACTTCCCAGTCAAAATGTCAACAAGTTCCCTGAAATGCTTCGGAAGTTTGAAGAATCCAGAGAAGCGATGAGTGTTGCTAGCTACGGACTCTCCGTCACAAGTCTTGAGGAAGTGTTTATGAAGTAAGTTCCTCTACCCTCTGCTAGTGACCTCCAGTAGGCCTACCACAAGCTCTGTCTGGCTCTAGTTTTGAGTCTGTGTGAGTGCTCACCAGTGTATTAGGTAAACTGTGTGCTATGTGACGTTTCGAGGTAGGCTTTATTAGTCAACACTCACACAGACACAAAACACAGACTCAGACAGAGTTTTTGGTAGCCTTTAGATAATAAAGAAAAATATTCGATAAACGAAAGTCCCCTCCCAAAACGCCTGTGAGTTATCATCAGCTCATATCAAGTGCTAGAGTTTGAAGACTAAAAGGCCATGAAAGAAACTGAAATAATTTATTCACATTGTAGCATAGACATAGATATTTGTTTATCTACTACGTAAGCACACATAAACCAGTAAAAAACAAGAACACTAAAAGAAGAAAGATACAAATAGATATATAAGTATAGATACTGGAGAAGAGCGTCGTGTTTCTGTGTTCTACAGCCAGCAGCAAAAGGGTCTATAATGCTTAGCTACTGTGGGGAAGCTATGCCCTGGTATTCTGTCAAGACTGTAAGCCAATAGCACAAGTTTGCAGACAAAACCTCACACTCACCTCTTTATTATAAGTTTTTTTCTCCTCTATTTTATAGGGCAGGTATAGAAGATAACCCAGAAATAATAATGAGTTCGAAGGCTAGCATGTGCAACGGTAATTACATAAATGATGTTATAGAGCTCACAGGTCAAGGAAAACATTACAATCCAAGTAAGATTAAACATTTTATTATTCATTAATAGTACATTATTGCAAAGGCAGCGAAATAGGCAATTGCAGGTCGAGTTTGAGTTTGAAGGCCGAGCCGCAGGCGAGGACTTCAATGATACGAGACAGGCAATTGCCATTTCGGCCGAGGCATATACCTATAGTGCTTTTCTTAAAAAAATGCAAGGAAATAAAAAAGGGTCTTTTACGTAATCAATTTATTTTTTATTAATCAAATCACAACGAACTCCGCTTTACCGCCAATTTTTTTTTATTTTACAGTTTGTGCCGAAAGGTAAACGTTTCAGTGGCTATACAGCCACGAGAACGCAATGTGTACGATAGATGAAAGAGTTCTAAATTCAAACAGCACACCGTTTCATACAACATTGCCGGAGCGAGAACGCGCCGGGAAGTGATTTTGGTTTTTCAGTCTACGTAAATATGATACTTCGCGTGTTCTGTATTCAAAAGTAATGACAATATTTCCGCGCATGTTTAAGAAAAAGACTATTAAAAACTTCAGTTCGCATTAAATTAATACAGATAAATGAGATAGGTATTTTTGAATGCACAGACATTCATACTTGTGCATAGATTCAACTTCCAGCAAAAATCTGGCTTCTTTGACAATTCATCATCACCATCATCAGCCTGAAGAAGTCCATTGCTGGATATGGGCCGCCCTTACACATTTCCAGGAAGAACGATTCTCAGCCCTTTCCATCCACCGACTTCCTAATGACAATTAAGCTTCTAAAATCCCGTGGTTAAATGGTTCTCAAAAATTCTCAATGCGTATTTTCAGTGGAAAACAGACCAATAAAGAAAGTCCAAGGAACAGCGCTTTTCATAAATCATATAAAAGCCATGTTCATAAAACAAGCGCTCAACACGTGGAGAAGCAAAATACCATCCACAATACAGCTGACTTGGCCTATCATCAATATTATCATATCTGTAATCATATCAAGATCATGGCAATTTCTATCGGAACTCCCACCTTTGCCGCTCAACTTTGAAAATGGGTTTAAAAGAACGCAAACTATTTTGGCACAAAGTTTAAACTTGACCGATGGAACTTTAGAAGCCAGAGCTATGAACGCTTATAAGGATTACTTCAAAACTTCAACTTACCCAGGAATGGCGCTTACGGAAATTGGAACGGATATGGAGAAGTTTTATATGAAGTTGGTAAGTTATATACCTTCGTATATTCGCGATATAAATCCGATCATGTTCAATGACCGCTGACAAAAATGTATATCAGAAAAACCTGTTGTGGCGACCTTGCATAACCTCTTCAATATTAAATTTTGATCACTGCGGTAAATATACATAGTAAGTTTTCTTTTTCTCCTTAAATTTGAGAGCTTAGCTCTTGTAGGGGTTTTGATGCAGTTTTCTCCAATTAAGTCTCGAATGCGGCCACCTTGACTTCCCTATAGACGACATGACAGCGACCTTTTCTTTTATCTGGCTCACGTAACTTATTCTTGGCCTTCTTCTTCCCCGTTTTCCTTCCACCTTTCCTTCAATGATGTTCTTTATGTAGCTTTATGATGTTTTTTTATATAGTTCCTCTTCAATTTTGTATCGTCATGTATAACTCTCTTCTCCTTTACTCGCTCTAAGACCTCTTCGTTCGTAACTTTTTCCGTCCAACCAATTTTCTCCATTCTTCCCCAGCACCACATTTCGAAAGCTTCCAGTAGTTCTCTATCCCGTTGCGTCAATGTCCGTCTCACAGCCATATGATATGTTTTACTCTACAATATTAATTTTCTAGAGAATAAGACTACTAGTAAACTAAAGCTGTGCTGCTCTATCTTTCTTTCAGAGTAAAACAGATATACTTCGAATAAGATACGAGACGTTAGCGGGTGCGACATTCTCACAGCACAATATCACAGCGTGGTTCAGTAACTATGGATACCATGACTCAGCTATGTCGCTCGCACTTGTCAACAATGCTATACTTCGCGCTCTTTCTCCCGGCAGTTCGCTGAAATTTGTAAACCATCCCTTGCCGTATTCTCTCGAAACTTGGGTAATATATGCACTTAACTACACTACATACTGAGAGGTAGCACTTTTTAAATAGGTGTGAGTTTATTTGTGTAATGATTTAACTTTCTAGATCAGTGTTATGGCGACCGGCAGCAGTATGGCTTTTCAATTTTCATTCAATTTTGGATTCTGCTTGGGCTTCGTCAGTTCATTTCTGGTTCTCTTTGTTACAAAGGTAAGTTGTTTGTCAATGACAAAAAAATTGCTTTATACCATACCCCCTCTAAAAAGCTTATTTTATTCACTGGAAACAGTGAATAAAAAGCTCTTTTAATCACTGTTTTGGTGTTTGAATTTGGAACACACGAATAAGGTCAACGTCCATCTCAATACCTTACAACCTCCTTGCGCCGTAAATACTCTAGATTTGATTGGTCGAAATTTTTGACAAGGAGTTTAGCATTGGATTAAAAACTGTTTTGTGTTCTTTGTTGTCATTGTCATACATTAGTAAATTGCGCTATTTTGAATACTGTACTTAGTAAGTTATGTAGCACAAAGTTCGTTAGTAGTTAATCGATTGAAAATGCATTCTAGGAATGAAAAAGATATGCCGAATTGTTTGTTGTTCAATTGAGTTGCTGAGTTCATGAAAGAGAGGTTGGCCAATAGGTAGGTATAGTAGAAAACTTGCATTAATTTATCCCTCTTTATTTACATATCAAATCAAAATCTAAAATTATTTGTTTTACATATGTCATATAAGAAAAGTATAAACAAAGTTTATAGTTTTTAATCCTTTTTCGCTTAAATCTTTCTTTTTCTCGAAGTCATGGTATAAAGTATAGTATGCAACTCTTGAATAAAACGGATTTATATCGAGGGCCATGAATCACTCGCGTCGTTTAGGATTCTAACACTTGTATCACTCGCTACGCTCGTGATTCAATCATCATGAATTACTCCCTACGGTCGTGATTCAGTCGTTAGATTCCTGCACTTGCTCGTGATTCATCTTTGGTCCTCGATTTAAATCCGTCTTTTATTCACTAGTTGCATAATGTACTATTGTTAAAATATTTCAAAAGGTAAACAGTGCTTAAACTTTTGTCTTCTCTTGATGCCACTGGGTAATGACAAACAGTGAAGGGCTTTTAGTAAATTTAGATTACATTTCTAAGTATTCCTGTAAATCTTTAAAAGGAATGAACTGGCTAATTGTAATGCCAACGAATGATATATTTAAATAAAAAAAAATAGAAAATGTTGTTTCAGCTAGCTAATGGTTAGTGCAAGCTTTGCTTTGTTTGGGATTAGCCAGCGATAAGTGAAATGTCCACAAATGTTTATATTTTTTTTTATTTATTGAAAAGACCAACAGCAGAGTAAAAAAAACAGAGTTTATGTGCATTAATCTTGGACAGCCAATAACAGGTCTCTCTAAATATAATATAAAAAAATATCCTATAGATATCAATAAAATTATTATTACCTGCTTCAAGGTTGGTTATAAATAAATAAAAAATAAAAATATTTTGGACAATCCACACGATACTATCTAGCCCCAAACTAAGCAGAGCTTGTACTAATGGAACCAGATAACTGATATTAATACATATAATATTACTTTTTTTGTAAATACATACTTAGTTATTTACCAGGAGCGCATAAGCGGTGCAAAGCTCCTTCAAAAGATCTCCGGGCTGCAACCAGCAGTCCTATGGATCACCGCGTGGCTCTGGGACTGGATGTGGATGCTTCTCATCAACCTGATCGTCATCATCACCCTAGCATGCCTTCAGGAGACCACGCTTGCCACTCCTCAGGAGTTGGGTGAGGCTATACATATTACTATACTCATCTAATCTGCTATAAATACATAATTAGTATTACATATTACAAACGCAAGCGTCAGAATGTCGGGTGAACCATAGCGAATCGAATCTTGATAGGCGATGATGATAGGAATATAAAAAATACTGTTTTAGAGTTTATTTTTCGGTTAAAAACGCTTTACGCTAACGAATTCCACTTCTAGTCAAGACATAAACAAACAAAGATTTTATAAACCAACAGAAAACCGGTTCAGTATGAGTTTTATGATGTGTGTAAAGTATTGTCGGCATCTTTACGACGTCGTCATTTTACGATAGGAAATGTCAGAGTTTATAACTTATGTTTTGTAAAAAATTGTTATAAATAAAATAAAACTTTTCTGTAAGTATATACCTTGCTAAACAGGTCCCATCCACCCGATTGAATACCGACATTGTTAAGATCGCGGGAAGTCTGAGATTTTAAAAAGCTCAGCTAGTAGGTATGTTCAGCAAGGTTGGGGCGACGATCTGCGAAATGTAGCTGGCAAGCACTGGAGGAAAAGAGCCGAAGACCGGGCTGAGTGGCACGTCTTAGGAGAAACCTACGTCCAGCAGTGGAATGATATAGGTTGGTGATAATAATATGTTTAGCAGTGGGCTTCTGCAGGCGGATGATGATGATAATTCAGGACCCTATTTTATTTAATAAAACTAGGTATTTGATGCAACAAGCATATGGCCCAACTGATGTTAATCTTTGTAACCATAGCCTATAACAAAGCATTGTCTTTTAGGTCACGCACGTCAGGAACGTGCCCTACGATGCACTGCCCTGTCTATCAACTTGAGGTATACAGATGTTCAGCTTCTGTTCAGTAATTTCACCGGCACCGACACCCTTCAAACGGAATCACAGCAATGCTGCTTCACGGCCGAAATAGGCATAGTGGTGGTACTTCCCCGGACGAGCCACACACAAAGAGCTCTACTACTAATATAATAACCTTTGCTTGCTTCCTATCGGTTTGCTAATTTCTTGTTTTCCTCAGGTAGAGCGTTCTTGGTCCTCTTGGTATATTCAATGGCGATCGTACCGCTTCACTATCTCGCATCATTCTTCTTTGACGAAGCCGCCACAGGATTCACTAAAATGTGTTTCGTCAATACTTTTACCGGTACGATATCGTTATAATCTTATACCTATAAACGTCTCTTGCACGTACGTATCTTGTATATATATATGTAGGATCTCGGAAACTGCCAACGATTTTCACGAAACTTTGTATATAGGGGTTTTCGAGGGCGATAAATCGATCTAGCTAGGATTCATTTTTAGAAAATGACGAGAAGTTGGTGTTTTGCAATAATCAAACATAAACTCAATATACGACTGTTCCTGCCATCTATTGGCGATTGTGAGCAACTAAATGCAAGCTATTCCAGCAGATGACGTTGTTAAATAAAAACAAGCCAATAAAGATACGACTCTTCCTGACATCTATTGGCGAATAATAATACATTTTTTTTAACCCCGAGCGAAGCTCGGTCATACCAGCTCGTAATAATAATATGTAGTAAATAATATTCACTTGTTCCTTGCAGTTTCGCCTAGGTACCTGGTTATTTCAAAGGATTTTATATTCCTTGTAGATACTGAGATTTGCAATAACTATCTGATAAAGAAGAAAATATTAAAAAAACTGTGAAAAAACAATGAGCTATCGTGTATTGTTTTTTATATTTATAAAATGATTTATGCTCTCCATGTTCTGTTACGTTTTGCTACATGAACATTTTTCTAGTTAGACTTACTGCTCATGAGACCTTTTGCTCTGTTGGTCATTTAGCTGTTACTTAGACCTTCTGATCAGGAGGCATAATATTGATAAAAATTGAATAAGTAGGTATAACATTTTATTTTTAGGATGTATGCCGTTCCTGGTAACTGAAGTGCTCCGGTTTCCACAAATAGGCAGTGTGTATTATGCTGAGTTGTTCGACTATATATTCTCTTTCCTGCCCATCTACAATGTTTGCAGAAGTTTAAGGTAACATAGAAAAATAAATAATACGTTAAACCTGCCCTCAGGGCGGCCCGCGTAATACCGACTCAATAAACGAGATTACAGAAAATTCTTACAGTCTTCAATCGTTTGTACGCGTGCTGTATGTATTATTTTTTTCAGAGAAATGAGTGTGACGTCGTTCTCACTAATAGCCTGTGATGGAATATGCGATCAGTTGAACTTGCCCAACTGCACTCGCCAAACCGTATGCACTGATCTGAATCTCTCCATGTGTTGTAGTGAGTCTACTTTTTATTATATTCACTATCAATTTAACTGAGTAAGCGAACAGTGTATTTTTAGGGCACTTTTTCTTGCTTGGCTTCTCGCTGTAAAGGGTTTCCGCCAAAATTGCCCCAGTCCCGGCGCAAAAGAATTGTATCTCAGATTTTAGATACTTATTAGTAGAAACAATATCAGGTGTCGCTATTTCCTGATTTCGTGGCTAACATGTTTTTTTTTACCCAGAGAAGTTTCATAGCACATGCAAAAATGACACTTTTTAGGAAAAACTTCATGTTACTGTGTGTAATTGACATTGAATTGGCAAAAAACTAATAAAACACATCATATAAACACATTATCACATATGTAATATAATGTACCTGACCTATGGCATTTTTTTAAAAACTTCATTTTACTGTATTAATTCACTCATTAACAACACAAACGTGCGGGTAGTTGCAAAAAATGAATATAATACGTACACACTGATACGACTCGTGGTTGGTTCCTCCTGATTTATTTAGTTTTTACGGCGACTTGGCATTAATCCCTGGACTTTTGATTTTTCTTGTGATATGGCAGACAATTGTGTTTTGTGTACACGGTCACTTCGGCAACTTCGAAGACATGTTCTATTTGAACATTTTCTTCAATCACGTCGAGAATTCGTGGTACATATTGTACGTGCTATTGAACCGCCCCAAGAGGTATGTTTAAAAAACTATTCCATTTAAACAAAGTATTTATTTTAACACAATAAATATATGCATAGATATACGCTAATAATTACTGTTTAAGTAAAAGAACGCATTGAGCGCGCTTTAAATGACTGAGTATTGAGTTCTTAATGCACACTTTTAGTTTAGGAACGTAGTGGTACCTGTACACCTATTACACTTAACTCCGATCATTTATAACCAAGTGCGCGCGGAGTAAATAATAGTTGAAAATGCGTTTCATTGTTAACAGGTTCCATTCGACGGTACCCGATCAATATGGTCAACGAACACTGGGAAGTTGCGCCCATGTTATAAGCGTAATCTATTATCTGGGATGGGCTAGACACAATGATCATAAAATAGATCATCCAGCTATAGGCCTAGATTCGATATTGATTGATTTAATTACTTGAAACATGTATGAATAAACTTATGTCATCTTTGTTCCTCAATAACAACATTATGTACTAGAGTATATGTGTGTGTTTTATTCATTTTTTGCCAATTCAATGTCAATTAGTACAGTAACAAGTAGTTTTTCCTACAAAGTGTCATGTTTACATGTGGCGCCTATGAAACTTCTCTGGGCAAAATAACCATGTTAGCCACGAAATCAGGACATAGTGACACCTGATATTGTTTCTACTTATAATTATCTAAAATCCGAGATACAATTCTTTTGCGCCGGGACTGGGGTTTTTTTCTATGGCCCGTGGCGGAAACCCTTTCAAGAACGTATTAGCAGTAAAAAAAAGGTTTTTTTTTATGAAAATGAAAAATATATTATTTAAAAATTCTGTGCGTGCGTCGGGGTGACATTGCAGCGCTGCAGTGTCACCCCGTCGCGCGCACATAATTTGTATGAAAAATCGGTTGTCTGTAAAGTTGGTTTACTGACGATAGTTGAACGTGATAACGTCATAAGAAAATACTCGCGGACTCGCGGACTCGGACTCGGACTCGAACTCTCGGACCCGGACCCGGAACCCGACCGAACCCTTACCCTTACCCTCATTTACCCTAACCCATTACCCGACCCGGGCTCGGGCTCAGGTAAATGGAACGACGAAACGACGTAACGACGCATGAGTCATGTTTTTTCGTGCGTGCAGCCGGCTCCATCGATTTATAAGACGTTATCACGTCAAAAATGCAGCGCGACGCTGCGTGCTGTGATCGGAATACAGCCTTAATGTTTACAAAAATTGTTTGGTCACATTTCAGTCGATGAAGATCCGTTCCTGCAGTGGAAAGAGCCGGGAATCGCTCGATATTTATTCATGATTTTTTTGGTCGGCACTGCTGCCTTCATTGTTCTTTTGTGTAAAGAATATGAGCTTGCTAATAAGGTACATAGATTCCGATCAATTCTTTTCGAAATCACCCCAATGCTAGCTGAAATGGGCTAGCATTCGGGTGCCCCATATAGGAATACCCCTTAGACATTAAAATAAATAAATAAATATTGCAGACAATCCACACGACACTATCTAGCCCTGCTTAGTTTTGGGCTAGATAGTGTTTTGCAGATTGTCCAATATTTAGTTATCTATATTTTTATATATTTTAGATATTCTATACCTCAACTCTACGCTCCATCCCAGCAGTGGCTGAGAATGAAGACAGCGATGTGTCGGCGGAACGTTCGCGCGTGGCTGCCATGTCACCGGCAGAGGTCGCAAGTAGCAGCCTCGTCTGCGCAGACCTTGCCAAGTTCTACGGCAGTCTGCTCGCCGTAGACCGACTGTCTTTTGGTGAATAATACACCTAACCCTAACCCTAACCTAAGACCTATAATACACATGAAACAATGAATAAATGAATATGAATATGAATACCTTCGCATAGTTATATGGCAGAAACGGGCATTTATGGCGATTGCCTTTATTATTTCCCGACGTTTCGACCGTGTTACAACAGCCGTGGTCGCAGGCAGGCCACACGGGGGTAGTTTTAAAAAAAGCAAATACCTGACGCAGTCCCCCAAGACTTTAATCTACTCAAAATAAAGGAGGATATCAATTCGGTGTATTTTGTTTATGTTTGTTTCCCTCAATACTTTCCGCATAACGCCGTCGTTTAAAAACCGTTTTTTTTTTTTTCTTAAGTCTTCTTTCAGTTTCGTCCCACATTATAATGTTCATCAAAAACGAGTTTTGTTTTAATACAACTAGCTGGTAGAACAAGTTTATGGCCCACCTGATGTTAAGTGGTTACCATCGCCTATAACAAAGCATTGCCTCGTAAGTCACGCACGTCAAGAACGTGTCCTACGATGCACAGCTCTGCGTCCTGTTAATGAGTTTTGGTTATGTTGTAGGTTTTTAATTACTAGTATCAAAAGTTCTGTTGTTCTCAGTTAGCTCAAACTTTCACCGAGTGACATGACAATCTTTGTACCTGCTGTTTCTTCTCTTTCATATGTTTAATAATTTTAAGGCTATTTAGTTAGCACTATTTGCGTGATCTTTTAAATTTTAAGAATATTTTTTTCTCATAAGTTTGTGTTTTATAATTGAGTTTGTTTTTAGATTTTATGTTTCTATATTTAAGTTTCTATGTAACTTACTTGCCTGGTACTTATTGTCTGTTTAGTTTACTTGTGTTGATAATTTTGTGCATGCTGTGGCATCCTATAACTAGAGGGACACATAGTTTTAAGACGTTTTGTTAATATTATTTGTTATTCGAGTGTTTCCTTTGTTGGATACATAAATAAATAAACCATGGTGTTTGCAGGTGTGGAGCGCGGAGAATGCTTCGGTCTACTCGGCATCAACGGCGCCGGTAAGACGAGCACCTTCCGAATGCTGACGGGAGATGCACACATCGACAGCGGCGATGCCTTCGTATACGGACTATCACTCAAAACACACGTCCAACACGTTCATACACATATTGGTAAGTATTACGTATTATTGATCTATCGTCTATAGTAGATCTTCTGCAAAACTTTGTCCGCCATGTGTGTGTGCCTATCAGCCGTGATTTCTGTATTCACTCATTTCTTATCCATTTCGTCTTTCACACAATTCATCCATCTTTTTATTAGCTTAGGTACCTACCTCTACCAACATAGATCAAGCATTGTCTTTCTTCAATAGAGAACTGAAAAAAAATCTATGCTTGAGAGATGCACTCAAGCACTGTTACTGTTATATACGGGCCTAAGTCACAAGTCAAGTGTACTTGGTCAAATCGGCTGAGGGGTTACTGAGCTATACGCAAACCGGAGTTGCGTTGCGTGCCATGCATTTATTTATTTATTCAGGGACAACAAACAGCTACAACATAAAAATAAACTAAATTAGCTTAAGAGTAGGTATTATTCTACCTACCTACTTGACTAATAATATTGCAGCCCACTGCGTTATCCTCAAGTTAAATTGATTGAATTAATTATATTTGCGCCACTTGAGGTCGATGTGGACGTTATAGTATCACTCACATCCATACCGCATCGTGTTCGGTGTGTGAAGCTTGTAAAGTCAAGTGTTGTTCACAGGCTACTGTCCGCAGTTCGACGCTCTTTTTGAGAATCTAACGGCGAGAGAGACGTTGCATATATTCTGCTTGTTACGGGGCATCCCAGCGCGGATAGGCGCCGCTAGCGCCCTCTATCTCGCCAACTCACTCGGTTTCGCGCAACATTTTGATAAAAAAGTAAGTTACTCACTCCGTAGAGTTAGAAAGCACTGGTGGTCAAGTGATAGCTCCCACCTTCCAATCCAAAGTCGTGGGTTCAACTCAGTCGTGCACAAATGAGTTTTTCTATCCGAAAATTTATGTGCACTACCTATGCCAGTACTCTCAAACGGTGAAGGAAAAGATCGTGAGGAAACCGACTTGTTTTAGAACCTAAAAAAGTTCAAAAACTTGTGTCACGCGTCACGTAATAAGGGCCCGCCAACGGCCTACTTGCGGAAATCAGTCCGCTCACCAAGTGAGGATTAAAGAATTTGCCGAACTTTTACTACCCCGTATCTTCTAAAGGCGCGTCTTGGGAGAGATCTCCTGCAGTGGACTTCTTCTGCTTATCGTGTCACTGGTTCGTTCGGACGAGTGCGGTAAAAAAAGATTTTAAGGGCGCCTCAAAGAAGCTCCTTCCGTGCACATGCTACATGTTTTCTAACTTTTTAGGTTCAACGGCATGCCGGTTTCCTGACGATGTTTTCCTTCAACGTTTAAGTATTGGCATAGTGCACATAAATTGAGGCTCAATTGGTCGTTGATGATCTTCCACAGTGAAATCCCCATTGTAATAATCTTTACTTACTCACCACATTTAAAAGGTGGCACTTAAAAAGAAGGGGCGCGCGATAAATATTCTTATTTCATGACTCCTTGTTTCCATAGGTTTATGAATGCAGCGGAGGAACGAAAAGAAAAATAAGTACAGCAGTCGCGCTGCTTGGAGATTCCAGCTTGGTGTACCTCGATGAACCGACCACCGGTAAACTTTTAATATAATATTTCTACTTGCTGTGTCATCATCCTAAAGTTGAATAAGAAGAACACCCACCAGATGGACCGACAACATTGTTAAGATTGCGGGAAGTCGGTGGATAGGAAGGGCTCAGAATCGTTTTTCCTGGAAATGTGTAGGATGGCCTATGTCCAGCATTGAACTCCCAGCAGTGGGCTGATGATGATGATGATGAAATCCAATGCTTGGTCACGTGGAACTGGCACCTAGACCTAGCTTTAAGACGTTTCAAAGTGATCCTTGTGATACAACTGAACTAAGATTTTTTTAATTTCAATTTGAAAGAAAGAAAGAACGAAAAAATATTTATTTGCAAAGCAAAGAAAACTCACGCTAACAATATAAACTTAACAACTTATCAAACTACAGAGGTGAGCTTTGTGCTTCGCAAAACGGACTCTGGCTCATGTAATTTGAGTGAATAGTTTTGGTTTTGGTACACATCACAGGTATGGACCCGGCTTCTAAGCGTTTAGTATGGGCAGCAATCAGCGCCGCAGTCGGTGGAGGGCGAAGCGTGGTGCTGACGTCACACAGCATGGAGGAATGCGAAGCGTTGTGCTCGCGACTCACAGTGATGGCGAGCGGCCGGCTGTGCTGTCTCGGCCCGCTGCAACATCTCAAGAACAAGTTCTCCATGGGTCAGTATCACTAGAGTTTAATCAAGAACACATTCTCCAGGGGTAAATATTACTAGAAATCAATCAAGAACATATTCTCCAGGGGTAAGTATCACTATAGATCAATCAAGAACACATTCTCCATGGGTAAGTATCACTAGAGATCAATCAAGAACACATTCTCCAGGGGTAAGTATCACTAGAGATCAATCAAGAACACATTCTCTAGGGGTAAGTATCACTAGAAATCAATGGAGGACACATTCTTCAGGGAAACGTATCACTAGAGATCAATCAAAAATATACATTCTCCATGGGCAAAATTAAATATCACTAGAAGCCCGGTTTTCATAACTTTCGACGCTGATATGTACAGCATTTTTTACCAGTTGTTTTTTGTTGCAGGTTTCACACTCATAGTAAAATGTGAACTTGGTCCAGATCGAAAGACAAATTTAGCCAAAATTGATACGTATATCAGAGAGAACATTATCGAAGCCAAACTTATGTAAGTATTTACAGTCATGAAATAGGTGCGGGAATGCGCAAACTTACCCTTCTAACTTCTTAAGAAGAACGCTGTATTTTACTGTTTTAATGTGACGATACATACCAATACCTAATGGAGACGATCCTCGAGGCGTTTTTAGGGTTCCGTAGCCAAATGGCAAAAACGGAACCCTTATAGATTCGTCATGTCTGTCTGTCTGTCTGTCTGTCCGGCCGTGTCACAGCCATTTTTCTCCGAAACCATAAAAGCTAGACTGATGAAAGTTGGTGAGTAGATGTAATCTGTGAACCGCATTAAGGTTTTTACACAAAAATAGAAAATAAACTATAAATTTTGGGGGTCCCCATACTTGAAACTGAAACTCAAAAAAATTTTTTTCATCGAACCCATACGTGTGGGGTATCTATGAATAGGTCTTCAAAAATGATGTTGAGGTTTCTAATATAGTTTTTTTCTAAACTGAATAGTTTGCGCGAGAGACACTTCCAAAGTGGAAAAAAGTTGGTCCCCCCCCCTCTAACTTCTAAAGTAAGAGAATGATAATACTAAAAAAAAAATATGTTGTACATTACTATGTAAACTTTCAACGATATTTGGTTTGAACGAGATCTAGTCAGTAGTTTTTTTTTTATACGTCATAAACGGAAACTCAAAAACTTTTTTTTCATCGAACCCATACGTGTGGGGTATCTATAAATAGGTCTTTAAAAATGATGTTGAGGTTTCTAATATAGTTTTTTTCTAAACTGAATAGTTTGCGCGAGAGACACTTCCAAAGTGGAAAAAAGTTGGTCCCCCCCCCTCTAACTTCTAAAGTAAGAGAATGATAATACTAAAAAAAATATATGTTGTACATTACTATGTAAACTTTCAACGATATTTGGTTTGAACGAGATCTAGTCAGCAGTTTTTTTTTTATACGTCATAAACCGTAAACCGCAATTTACCTTTCAACGAACTACAGGAACCTTATTATGTTACATCAAGTAACATATATAAAGGTTCTTGTAGTTCGTCGTGCTACGGAACCCTTCATGGGCGAGTCCGACTCGCACTTGGCTGCTTTTTTTTAATTGGATTTTTGGATTCGTCTGATAATAATCAAATTTTTTAAACTGGACAGTGTTCATAAGACTTTTTTTTGTTTTTCAGTGAGAGCTACCTCGGCATAATGAGTTACTACATAAACGATCCCGATCTACCGTGGTGGCGTGTGTTCCACGCGATGGAAGCGGCGCGTTCGCACTTCCCCATCGAGGACTACGCCGTCTCGCAGACCACGCTCGAACAGGTCTTTCTACGGTTATCCAGGGTACACGCCAAGCAGGACTGAGGTGCCTCACAGACTTTTTCAGACCAAGACCATATGCACTAATGTCCTTTTGTACATGCGCGTCTTTGTGTCTTTGTAAGCTGAAAATCTTCAACTTAAAACAAGTGACTTCTAACCATAAAATAATGCATATGCATAAATGCATAAACAAGAATGTTACTTTACCTACCTCGTTATTACTGTTCATTCTGAATGAATACAGTAATAGTAGTATTATCTTACTTACGTCGGCAGAAACTAAAATGCCTGCAAAAATAAGAATGTTTCCAGTACTTACATAAATTATAAATTATTAGTTATGGAAAAGTGCTACAAAGTTATAAGCTAGTGATGTTAGTAATAGTAATTATTATTATATTTTTAGATTATAATATGTACTTATTATGAAACTTTCAATAATAATGTACTTAATTCTTGAACTTTTCTAAATGTTTTATACTATTCATGTTTCCAAATAAAAAAAAATATGTCAATAAAAATAAAATAAAACTGCTGATAAATTAATTGTGATACTTACCAAATTTTTTATTATAGTATTAAACTATGTTACTAAATATTTTTTTTTATTTATAAACTTATCGTTTAAAACTTCATTGTCTCATTTTCTAAATGTATAGTACCGAGTATAACCTGTGTTATAAACATTAATAAAATGTTTTATTAATACACAGGCGATGGCAGTATGGTCATATACAGAGAAATACTTCATTAGGTACATAATGTAATAAAATACCAGGTATTATACTTATCTTATACTTAACTAGCAGCCCGTCCCGGCTTCGCACGGGGTAGACAATATTGTTGTACATTATTTTGTTCTATCGCTAATAGTTTCGGCAGCGCATTCGACGAAAGACATTTTAAGACTCATTTTTCTACACCTTCGGTTACATCGTTCGGTTACATTGTTCAAAATGAAATGTAGCCTATGTCAAATTGGAAGAATGTAGCATTCTATTGGTGAAAGAATTTTTTAAATCGGCCCAGTACTTTTTGATTATTATATTATTATTATTATATTCATTACAAACATACAAAAATAGGTACAAATCTTTCCTCTTTATAATATTAGTATAGACAAGGGTACACAAGGTATTATTACACATATCACATACTTATTACATTATCAATGAAAAGAGTACCTGCAGTTAGACGGATTTCGATCTCTCTAAACATAATTTAACCTCTCGTTATGACATACTGTAGTAGGCAACAAATATTGCACATCGGCTAATTTCGGCTTCATAGAGCGTAGTGTGCGTCGAAAAGAGAAAGCAGAAAAGCCGATGTGCAATAGATAGATAGATAGACAACTCTTTATTGTTCACAAAAATATCGTAACAGGACATAAAATTAAACAATAAGGTAAAACAATGAGCGACCTTATCGCTGAGAGCGATCTCTCCCAGGCAACCTTGGCATGGAAAGAAATAACACATTATGTATAGCCTACAACCGTATATTAGAGAGTTCATTCAAAAACGGCCGAACTGTACCAAGGTAGGGCCTGCCGATTTTACCGTTTCTGAAGTTAGCTGTTTGGCAAATCTACAGTCACTCATTGGCCATTTTCGGCTCGCTTCAGACCCGACAATATCCGTCGAGCGAACTGTACCTATTCAGGTACAGTATCTATGATAGTTTGCATTAACATTATTTGACTAAATGGTCGACCACCAGCCATTTGCTCAAATAATAATGAATACTGTTCCAGCTGAACTATTTTCGAAAAAAGCCTTCAAATTCACAACTAATTCATATTGTCTATTCACTATAGCATCCCTGTAATTGATTTCAATTTTACATCTCTATTTGTCCCCTTTTTGGGGAAACTACTCCTTGTGGGCCGGCCAACCCGTCATGGAAACCTCTAAATCTTTGTCATTACACCAGATGATGGTCGATAATGCACCCAGACACTCAGCAGCGGGTTAATTGTACCATTGGCGGTAATAATGGTAATGATTTGTCCTCTAACTCAATATTTTGATACTTAGTAAATTGTAAAAATATTTGTTCCAGTGTAGTTTGTGATATGTTGTAGTATTCAATTGGTAGGTCTCGCTTCGCTCGCTCCATTGTGCCAAACATTTTCGACCACGGCATGCTTAGATCTGGCAAGTAGTATGTTAGCACGCCTTGGTATTCTTCCCTGAAAAACAAAAACAGGCCATACATACTTGAAATTCAATGAATGAGCCATTTAACTGTGAAGAATGATACTCACATTATTTTGGGATTCACGAAATTAGAGTTGACGAAATCTTTGACGGCATTCGTTGCTGAACCAATCGTACTAAGCCGTGCTTGCTCCAAGTTCATTTTTATGGTTAACGTGAAGCCTGTAAGAAAATAATAAACACAAATCAAATAATAATGTTGATGAGTTAAATTTGATGTATTCGCTAATGAGTTTGTGAATCAAACGGTGAAGGAAAACGCCGCGAGGAAACTCAATTGTATCTAGCAGTGATGTCCTGACAAGTTTGGAATACCATTATTGCAATGTTTGTAACTATAATTTTAATTACTATCGACTACCCCCGTTAGACATCAAAAAATAACTGAGTGCCAAGACATCTGATGAGAGGTCTTTTATCTATAATTAGACTGTATAGCTTTTGTTATTGTCTATGATGCGGCTTGAAATCTTGTCTATAGATAGTTTTTGCAACAAGCCTTAGTTACCTTCCGAGAACTTGTTCTTGAGATGCTGCGGCGTGCCTAGACACTGGAACCGTCCGTTGACCATAATAGTGAGCCGCGAGCACAACGCTTCGCATTCCTCCATGCTGTGTGACGTCAGCACCACGCCTTTACCGGACTTCTGTACGCTGCGTACCGCTCGCCAGACCTACGGCGGAAAAACGAATCGGGGATCGGTCTACATTATTACCTACCACATATCAGTTATGTGAAGTGGTCTCCTTTACATAGTTTTAAAACACCTACACCATTATCGAAATATACATAATTTAGCCTCTTGTTATTACTAAAGTATGGCAGTGGGTAGTATAGTAAGCGAGGTATGACATACTGTAGTAGGCAACAAATGTTGAATGTGCAACATTTGTTGCCTACTAATTCTAATTAACTAATTAATTAATTTTTCGGCTAATTTCGGCTTCATAGAGCGTAGTGTGCGTGAGAAAGAGATAGCGCTCTACGAAAACAGAAAAGCCGATGTGCAATATTTATTGCATATATTAGATCAGGGTAACTTTATATTAAAAAGAAAATATGAAGTAGTAAGTAAATGGTTTAATTACATCAATGTCTTTACAATTTACACTTTATTTAACTAAATTATAGCTTTAGACACGTTATTCAACACAAAACTACCTTACAGTATAAATATATCAACTACAAAGAGAACTAGGTACTTATCTTAACAATCAAGGGGTGTACTCAGAGCCGAATTACATCGACAGTACACAGAACGAAACGATAACCTTCTCCTTCGAGTCTCAAGCCCAGAATAATCCACCGCCTCGCCTAGCCTCAGTCAGGCGACCCACATGACAGTTGATAGACAGCGCCCCCTATCGGCAATATCGTCACCCGTTCTGCGTAGCTTCTGACTACCAATAACAATTTATTGATATAATAAATTGTTATTAATTTCGAACAAATAATAATAAAATATAATATTATTTATCAAATGGTTTTAAAGCAACTATACAATGTTCTTAAATTAAATAAAGTAAAATAACTTTTTATTTAAAACATTAAAGACTATCCTTCTTTCATACTTCAATAATCATTATTATTTTAATACAGATTTCTAAAAGCATTATCAATAAATTTTAGCCCCTATTATCTACTAGATACGACACGGCCATTCTGCAAAATACTTCGTCCCCGAAGTATCTCCAAGTATTTTCCAAACCCACTGGCTCACCTACGAGTCAGAGTGCTAGTGTGTACAAGATCCTGGTATCACATAGGCCAATAAAGTACTAAATAACCAGATATGAAATCTGAAAGCACAAGAATAATGTTAACATAAAAACTATTAAACAATCCTTACAAAATAGTACAGTACCATAGGTCAGGCTGTCATGCTAAGTTCCATTGCGAGTTGGCGTCGCGATGTCTAAACAAAGGATCAGGCCAACTAGGTCTACCAACATTTATACAAATTTTATCATCAAGCTTTGGCTGTCGACTGTCGTGCTCTGTTCCATCGCATAATCGCAACTACTACAATGTCCAAACGTCACACCAGTCCAACCGTACATTTAGAAGAATCCCCCAATATTTTAACGTTTGTCTGTCGTGTTCAGTTCCATCACGTAATCGCAACTATCGCGATGTCCAAACTTTACACCAGCCCAACCGTAAAATTAAACAACCCATTTAGAAGAATTCCCCAATAATTTAACGTTTGTCTGTAGTGTTGTAAAGAACAATTAGCTTGGCCATTCTGCTTCAGTACTACCATGGACAAGTACTACTTACAAAATTGTATTGGAAAAAATATGGCACGAGCAATAAAAATGCGGGTACTCTCACAAAAGAAAATAACAGTGTTTCTTGGCAAAAATAAAACTGTTCGGATAGGATACCGTTAGACACTATTTGGCTATCGAGATTCAAACCAAATCAAAGCAGAGCCTAACAAGGCCTTACCTTACTTTTACATCACTTGAAGTCCACTCCGTTTTATTCCAGATATATAAACAGCTTTGTATTGTACTTCGAATAACGTAGGAACTGCAACTTCATTTGTCAGTCGATAATATCTCCAGTTTACGATATGGCACTTCACATTCTGGAATAAGAATAAAATGTTAGTTTTCTGTGGGCAAAAGTTCTATCCCACGATCTGATATTAGATCAGGGTAACTTTATATTAAAAAGAAAATATGAAGTAGTAAGTAAATGGTTTAATTACATCAATGTCTTTACAATTTACACTTTATTTAACTAAATTATAGCTTTAGACACGTTATTCAACACAAAACTACCTTACAGTATAAATATATCAACTACAAAGAGAACTAGGTACTTATCTTAACAATCAAGGGGTGTACTCAGAGCCGAATTACATCGACAGTACACAGAACGAAACGATAACCTTCTCCTTCGAGTCTCAAGCCCAGAATAATCCACCGCCTCGCCTAGCCTCAGTCAGGCGACCCACATGACAGTTGATAGACAGCGCCCCCTATCGGCAATATCGTCACCCGTTCTGCGTAGCTTCTGACTACCAATAACAATTTATTGATATAATAAATTGTTATTAATTTCGAACAAATAATAATAAAATATAATATTATTTATCAAATGGTTTTAAAGCAACTATACAATGTTCTTAAATTAAATAAAGTAAAATAACTTTTTATTTAAAACATTAAAGACTATCCTTCTTTCATACTTCAATAATCATTATTATTTTAATACAGATTTCTAAAAGCATTATCATTAAATTTTAGCCCCTATTATCTACTAGATACGACACATACAACCGTACGTGCTTCTGCGACGTTTATTTTGGGAACATCGCGATCCAAAGCGCAGTCACCTTCAAAATCAAAATAGTTCTTCTGCAAGCGATCGGCTAGATTGATATCGTATCTTGTTTAATTTAGCATGATTACTTTATCCATCCATACTACTTACTTAGCATGATTACTTTTTCTTTATCTTTATCTTTATGTTTTTTTTTTTTTTATTATTTTAATTATATTTATAGTATTTTTATCCATCGCTTTCGCACATTTTTATCGATTATGGACAACACCTGGACTGGCGATTAGATTAGATATTGGTCAATGCTTTTAATATAAGACCATCGAGTGGTTGATAGATAAATAAAAAAATACAGATGGGTACATTCAGCGAAATTTAGCCCCAAGCTAAGAGAGCACTGGTGGTCTAGTGGTAGCAGCCCTACCTTCCGATCCTAAGGTAGTGGGTTCAAATCCAGTCGTGTACCAATGAGTTTTTCTGTCGAAAAATTTGTGCACTATTCCAGTACTCTGAAAACGGTGAAGAAAAACATCGTATCGAAACCAAAAGCTCAAGCAACACGTGTCAAGGGTCACGCAAAAAGGGCCCGCCAGCGGCCTACTTGCGGAAAACCAGTCCCGCACATCAAGTACGGATGATGAATTTGCCGAATTTTTTGCCCCAAACTAAGCTTAGTTCTTAGTAGGTCTGGTTTTAGAGGGTGCAGAATCGTTCTTCCTGTTAATTTAGACGGAGGCCTATGTCCAGCATTGGACTTCTTCTTGCTGATAATGATGATGCGGTTTTTTTTGTAAATATGTACACCTTAGAATACGATATAACACCCAGCCAGAGAACAAACATCTGTGTTCACCACACAAATATTTGTTCTCGGTGGGGATCGAACCCGCGGCCTACGGCGCAGAAGGCAGAGCTACTACCAACTGAGCTGAGAGGTCAGTCTATATGTGCTTACATGTCTCTTGGCCGCAGGATCGACGCCGGTGGTTGGTTCGTCCACGAACACGAGTCGAGTTTTACCCAGGAATGCCACTGCTGTGTTCAGTTTCCGCTTCGTGCCACCAGAGTATTCGCCGACCTTCAAATAACATGACAATTTAATTCAGAACTTCAAGTAGAACTTCGATCACAATAGACACATACACTATCCAGTAACCATATCTTACCTGGAAGGTTGCTGAAAGGTTTGCTGGAAGAAAACTCTTATTAGGGTTAAGCTCGCCTATGTACATGTCCTGTGTTATCACTTATTTGTAAATGTCTCTGTGTGCAATAAAGAATTATGAAGGTTGCCTGGAAGAAATCGCTTTCAGCGATAAGGCCGCCCATTGTACTTTATTTTATTACGCTGTTACTTGTGATGTATCCTTGTGTACAATAAAGTGCTATCTATATAACTTACCAAACAACGAAATAACATTTCTTAATGATGTTAAAAGGGAGTAATCAGAGGCTTTTCTGCCTGCCCTTATCCCACTTTATGTGGGGTTGGCACAAAATGGCTTCCTCCTCCATTCCCTTCTCTCAGCCGTCATTTCGCATTCACTCCTTTCTTATACATGTCACCATTCACACAGTTCATCTATGTTTTCTTTGGTCATACTCTCTTAGTCGCATGCCTTTCTTTCCTCATGACATGCCCGTTACGCCAGCCTGTTGCTCCTCAATTTTTCTTACACTGGCGCTACTTCAGAGACATGAGTGCGTCAGTACGGACAAAGTTGAGTAATCAGAGGCACGTATTATTAAAATTGGCACAAGAACAGGTCGAAAATTCAATGCAAAGATAGAGAGTGTCTAATTTTTTCAGGAAAATGTAATGTTATTCATACATACTCTCTTATCGAGATGTGGTAGGAAGCCGAGAGAGTTGGCGAGTGCTGTGGCTTGCAGGTCCGCGGCTGTGGACGGTAGGCCGCGCAGTAACGAGAACAGTTTTAGCGTCTCGCGGCCTGTCAGCTCGTTAAATAGCGCGTCGAATTGAGGGCAGTAGCCTGGAATTAGATACAGATGAAATACTGTTAAATGTACAAAATACACAAGAAAGAGTTGAGCTATATGCAGACGACTAGAGATAGGTACAGGCGCCTATACAGGGTGGTTTTTGAAGGGCTGTGATGGCCAAATCCGAAACCATGAGAGTTAGGGAAAAGTCATGAAGGAGTCATGCCCTCGATTTGTAAGAAAACAATGACTGCATATTTTTTTTATCATTGGGTTCCATTTACAAAAGTAAAAGATTTTTGAAAAAAAATACGCAATTTTTTTTTGAAATCGAGGGCATGACTCCTTTCACGACTTTTCCCTAACTCTCGTGGTTTCGGACTTGGCCATCACCGCCCTTCTCAAAAAAACACCCTGCATAATACTACGTTGTATAGGCACTAGTGTAGTAGACCTAATGCTCGGTCCCACCGAGAAAACCTCACGGTACATCTGAAAGAAACTCACCGATATTCTTATAAACGGAAGTGAGTTCCTTCTCTACAGAGAATCCGCTGATGAAAGCTTCGCCGCTAGATATGGTTTCGTCTCCCATCAGCATTTTGAATGTCGTGGTCTTGCCTGCGCCGTTCACGCCGAGCAATCCGAAGCATTCCGAATCACTTACACCTAGAAACAAAAAAAAAATTGACAATACCAAAAACATGTTTTTGGTATTGTCTAAGCCGATGTCGATTACGAGTTGACTTAGACCAGAGGTTCCCAACATTTTTTTTCCTCATAGACCACTTTCAAAATTTTACTGGTGCCGGTGGGCTCCCTGCCCTGCAGCTACATTTTTACTATATTCCCAGTCGACAAAAAATATGGATACAAGATATAACGATGGCTATGGCGTTGCGGCTGCGTTCCTACCACGAATTAAGAGTTTTAGAAAAAGGTTGTCACTAAGCTTCTTAAAATATTATCAGCCCACATTAATAGGTGAAGTCAAGCCAACATTTTAGTTCTTTGCTATCGAAATCAGAGAAATTTTCGTGGAAACCCACCCGCTAACGAATTGTGAACCCCCAATAATTTGTCACGCTATCGTAGACCCCGGCGAGTCTACCCTGGACCCCTGGGATTCCACCTGGACCACGTTGAGGGTCAATGACTTAGACAATAAGGCCCCTGCCCGTGTTGGCTGAGGCTAGCCTGATCGTCTTTGATCACGTAAGCTTTCTCGGCTACGTCCGCGTTTGTTTTATTACTAAGATTCGCTGGTAGGTATTTGTAGTTACTTACTGAAGCTAACTTGGTCGACAGCGAGATGTTTCCCGTAGTACTTGGTAAGACCTCGCGCAACCAGCCCGTGTTGGCTGAGGCTCGCCTGATCGACTCGGCTCACGTGAGCTTTCTCGGCTACTACGTCCGCGTCCACTCGGCTACTATCGATCGGTGGCGGAGTCCGCTTCCAAGTGAATAGCTTGAATAGTTTTAGTTCACATAAGTTATTTCTATTTTTTTTAATTAAATAATGGCCAAGACCCAGGTAGCCTAAATCTAGACAAAAACTTGATACGTACGGATGTGAGTCAAGGTTATCAAGATTATTGAGGATTTCTAAGATGGTTAGTCAGAAGTACGTCCATACATTATATTTGGAGCACACCACTGTTTCCTCATAGTGATTTTCACCACCTTGTGTGACTAGCATACAAGTTTTTTATGAAATACTTTAGAAATGACATGTAGCGATTTCTTGAGAACGTTTGTCAATAGAATTTGTGACAATGCTAAGGGAAGTAGTTAGAGCCTTACCCTATTCAGAAGTCGATACTCGACCACCATTAGTAACATCCACAGAAAGATGCCGCTTGCGATCGTCACTACCAAGTATCGGAGAATGCCGGGAGTCTCCCAATCGAAATGTGCGTTCTCCTTCACTGAAATAATTCAAAATAATATAAAGTAACGTAAGCGAGAAGCGCACCTGGCGCGCGTATTGAGAATTTTCATTTCTCACTTTATGCAAGACGCACTCTCTTACTATTACACAAAAGATAGTAAGCAAAATTAAGCCTCAATAGAGATAAATAACACTCCAAGCTCTTTGACTGGCCTCTCAGCTCAGTTGGTAGTTACCCTGCCCTCTGTGCCGTAGGTCATGGGTTCAAATATTTGTGTGGTGAACACAGATGTTTGTTCTCTGTCTGGGTGTTATAATGTACTATGAGTATAGCACTTTTTCAATAAACGCGATCGTTATGCATAATTATATGGAACAGACAGGTATTTATCGGTTTATTTTACGTCGGGAATTCATAAAGGTAATCGTGTTAAATACCCGTTTGTTCCATATTATTTTATGAGTAACGAGATTATATTATGAGTATGAATTTACAAAAAATGTAATTGGGGCATGTATTATTGCATGTGCAATGTTTATAGCAATATGTTGTATAGATGTTTTGACAGTTTTCCAACCCTTCTCTTGGAAAAAAGACAATAAATCTAAGTTTGAGGCATCAAAGCAGACTCAAGCATCGTTTCTACCGCATTTGAGCCTAAATTCTCACATACTTGTTCTGTAGTGTAGATGCTGTGTGACCGCGGTGCTAACTAATTCTAAATTCGAATTGTGTTGGGGGAATAAGATCTGCACTGACGTCCCGCGATGGGGTGTATTGTGCTAACTAATAGATGTTTCCAGATCATACCACAGCAAACTTCTGTCATCTGGCAGGCGGTCTGCAGATCGCAGTCCGTCATGTTTGGGCTCATGTTCAATATGTACTCGCATACTAGCTCGCAACTCTGAATCGTCAGCTCCACTTCGTTCAACTGTCTGAAATAATAGGATAGATATATTATGTAATTATTATGTGGAAGAAACGGGTATTTATCGCGATTACTTTGAATCTAAATACTAATATTATAAAGTTGAAGAGTTTGATTGTTTGTTTGGTTGAAAGCGCTAGTCTCGGGAACGCGGGTCCGAAATGAAAAAATATTTTTTGTTGGATAGTTCATTTATCGAGGAAGGCTATAAATATAACATCAGCATCACGCTACAGCGAACCGTGCTAGGGCGTATCGCTATAGTTTTTTTTTTATGTAAAAGATAGACAATCGAGCTTACGGCCCACCTGATGGTAAGCGGTCACCGTCGCCCATAGACACCAACAACACCAAGGGTGCTGTTTTTGCGTTGCCTACCCTGGAGGAGTTTTTTAACGTTTTTCATGAAGCTGTTCATGTTGAATTAATAAAAAAAAATAGTGTCTATAATAAAGTTAATCGCGATAAATACCCGTTTCTTCCATATAATTATGCATAACGATCGCGTTAATTTAAAAAGAGATATAATTTTTTGAACTAAACTAAGCTTTTTCGATAAAAAAAAACATAAATTCACGTCCCGAGGCACCCGAGGCCGGTCAATCACGAGACACGGAAGACGTGCCTCGGGATCGCATTTCTGTTCCCCTTAGATATTTTACTACCAACTTGTAGTTAGTTTAGTTAGTTTTTAGTTGTCCTAAAGCCCCATATCATATGCGATATTCCAGCCTTACGTCTGACGTATTTAACATTTGGGATTGTATTATGAGTTTTGTATAGAATTTACTAACCTGACGGACGTTACGAAACTATACATCGGGAAGAATTGCAGTATCATATCTAGGATATGAGCTACATGATCTGTGTCTAAAGCAGGACTTAACAACGCCGCGACTATTTGAGATCCCATCATACCTGGAAAAAAACAACAAAATCAACGAACGCTCATCCCGCAGAGTTCTAGTCAGTTATTTTTTTTGTTTCACTACTTGTTGATGGAACAAGCCTATGGCCCACCTGATGTTAAGTGGTAACCGTCACCTATAACAAAGCATCGCCTCGTAGGTCACGCATGTCAAGAACGTGCCCTACGATGCACTGCCCTGCGTCCATCAACTTGAGTCACACAGACGTTCAGCCTCACGTGCCAAATTCACCGGCACCCACACCCTTCAAACCGAAACACAGCAATGCTGCTTCACGGCAGAAATAGGCATGGTGGTAATACTTCCCCGGAAGAGCCACACACAAAGAGCTCTACTAAACTTAAAAATACTGAAGTCAGTGTGAGATTTGTAATTCTAAAAAACTTACCAAATAGTACGTTAACGAAGAATACAACCACGAATCCGACGGCGGGTCCCTTGAAGAGCAACGAGAACAAATAGTTCATAGGCAGCATCGCCGCGCCGTATACCATTATGCAGACATATAGCCGACCTGCAGCACAAACACTTCAGTAAATAACTACACAACACACATACGTACAATTTCATTTATTGAGTGACTATGAACCACAGTTAATCGAAAGTGGGTCCGGTTAATGTACACCCAATTAAAACGAATCCACTTTTTTCTACTGAAATTTTTTAGGCCCATGTATGTACACTGTAGCTGATATTTCGTTTTTTTTATCTAGCGATGGATAATTGTCCTACAGGGAACAGACCCTTTGAAGGTATTGAAAAAACCTTTTCTGGCACTGCGGTGGCACGCTCGGTTTGCTCGCTTGCCTTGTGCGTATTTTTACGTTCTGACATGAACTAACCTATCCAAGTCGAGTCGATTGTGCCTCGTTGTCGCTCGTTCCGCGCTCTCGCTTGCACTTCAAGCTTTAAATGGAACGCCTCAGTGCGAGGTAACGCCGCATGACGTCATGTTTTTTCGTGCGTGCAGCCGGCTCCATCGAATTCTAAGACGTTGTCACGTCAATAATAGCAGTGAATAAGACATACCCAGCTCAGGCACAGTGGACAGTCCCACGACGCTGAACGCGGCGCACGACGCCAGGATAGTGATGCATATAACTATGAACCAGAGCCAGTCGAACGCCGCCACACTCATCCACATAACCACTGGCTGCAAGCCAGCCGCTTTTTGTAGGAGCTTAGCACCGGACGCTCTCTCCTGCAAAGATCGAACTACAATTTATACGTATTTATTCGTATCTATACTTATTTATCGGTTCAGTGATTACTGTGTCATTAAAGCACAAACATCCTAACTACAGTAGTAGGCAACAAATGTTGCGACATCGGCTAATTTCGGCTTCATAGAGCGTAGTGCATCAGAAAGAGATAGCGCTAAAGCAGAAAAGCCGATGTGCAATATTTGTTGCCTACTACTCTACAGTAGAACCTAAATTGCATGCCACTTAAATTGCTGCGATAATAATGCTATTATCACAGCAGTTTGGTTGCACACGTTCTCACTTGTGTGAATTTTCCGAGTGTTCAAATACATATATTAAAATGAAATTGATTTGAATACAAAAGTTGTAAACAGATAGAAGCAAAAATGTTGGTTATAGGTCATACCTCTACCAAATTCAGTCGGAGTGGCAAGCAACAAAATATTTTCTTCAAGTAGGGTTTAAGTAGGTTTAGATACTCACTTTAATGTAGAACATGACAAAAACAGCGCTGATGATGCCCACACTGCTACCGATTCCATTTGAAAGTTGCATAGCATTGATAGATAGCATAGCTTGCATGTTACTCTGAAACGGAAAACTAGGATCAAGTTTACGAGTATTTTAATAATCCTAAGGTTCTACAGCACTCATTTAGCTTAGCAGACCGATAAGTCTGTTGCCATCTCTATTTATTGACATGAAACTGACAGTAAATAAATAAATAAATAAATTAGTGTTTGGTATATCAATGAGGAAGTCTCTAGAGCAACAAATATAAAAGTTTTCAATCAGTTAAACAAGTTATACAAGATTTCAATGAATATAATAGTACATTGTCAAGCTTTAATAGCTCAGCATTGAGGTGTGTATGATAATTCTGCCTTCTGCGCTTGTGGGTTCCGCGGTTGTGGGTTCGATCCCTAAAAATACTCCCTCATGATTTCCTGATTTCATGTCATAGTATATAAGGTGCCTAGGAAAGGATTTTGACGTAGCTTTCTTTTTAACAAATAATGTAATCTAGTAATTAACCGACTTCTAATCAAAAAGGAGGAGGTTCTCAATTCAGTAGTATTTTTTTTTTTTTTTTTTTATGTTTGTTACCGCATAACTTCGTCATTTGTGAGCCGATTTGAAAAAATATTTTTTTATCTGAAAGGTACTGCTTCCAGATTGGTCCCATTTTAATTTTATCAAAATCGGTATTGCCATTTTTTTTTAAATATTTTTTTAATGTTTGTAACTGCATGCCTCCCTCATTTATGAACCGATTTAGAAAATTATTTTTTTATTTGGAAGGTTATTCTTACGTCCAGATTATCCCAAAACAAATTTGATTAAAATCGGTTTAGCCGTTTGACAATGAAGTCGGTTTCTCAAGTTTTTTAAACTTATAATTATATTTTAGTTATCAACTCACGTCTTGAGCATAGATCGCCTGCAGCGGATAGTTGTACACGTGCAGATAGGCTGAACTGTCGCTTGCCTTCAGCAGCGCAGAATGCACGGCCGCCAACGACACCGCTACGTCATGGTAGCCGAAATTACTGAACCAAGCAGTTGCAGAACTGTTCGAGAAGGTGGCGCCAGTGAGCATCGTGTGTCGGAGAGAATCGATTGCGCCTGGGACTGCTTGAGCCTGCATACATATACATAAGTACAACGTATACATAATTATAAAATATACTACATTAAATCAGCTGGCAAGTTTATAAAAAATAGTATTTTAGATTGGAGAAAATATTTGACTTAAGCACAGTACCACCAGCATATCACGGTTATGTCGCATCAGTGCTATGTTACGGTATAATACTCTGGGGTAATAAAAAAATAGGTTCCTCCATTTCTTGGACTATACATCACCATCATCAGCCTGAAGAAGTCCACTGCTGGACATAGGCCTCTCCTACATTTCCAGGAAGAACGATTCCGAGCTCTTTCCATCCACCGACTTCCTGCGATCTTAACAATGTCGTCGGTCCATCTAGTAGGATGGGCCCCTACGTTTCGTCTTCCGGTTCGTGCTCGCCATTTGAGAACCGTTATTCTCCAACGGACTATACAATTCTACACAATAGGCCTGACGACTAATTTTCAAAATCTCTTCTATCATATTCAGAAGTATCTATTATGTCTAAAATATATCATAATTCTGTAGAAAATTAAGGTTTTTGTGCAATAAAAGTACATTTAAATTTAAATTTTCAAATTCTCGCCAAAACGCTCGCTGGTGTCATGGCGTCTGTTATTACGTCACGGTTATAGTATTCAACAGTAAACATTGGTGCTTTTGTACTAAATCAGAATGACATTTATATAGCCGTGACGTAATTCGCTCTGACCGGTGTTTGAGCCATCATGGCGGATTGTTGTATTTTGTAGATTTATATTATCAAATAAATTGACAATCTCGACATTAATAAGAGTATAAATACATTTTTTAAAATCTTTGAATCCTTTTTCATTAGATCAGATAAATATTTTGGCGATACTTGATTGCTGTCTTCATGCCTATTATTAGGACCTCCTTATAATAAGGCCAACAACTGGAATGCTCACAGCTGTCTCAGCATTCCAGAGACCGCAACTTATTACGGAATCCTAAAACAATGTGTTCTTATGATTTTCATCAGTAACACTGACCCGTTCCATGTAGTAATCATCAATAGTTTGGTTGTCGACCATCGTAATGAGCATAGAATCAACGCCGGCACTCGCAAACATGCTTTCGTAAGCTAATGCAGCGCGTGCACCGTACGAGTCCACAGATGAACCGTTGAAACTTAGCAACGTTTCCGTTTGCGCAAATCTGAAAATAACCTTCTTTGTTAATTTTGTTGACTGTTTTGCCCGTTTTTTTTGTAACTAGCGTAAAACAAAAGGTCTCTGTCATCTACTATATAAAAATAAGTCGGGTTTTCCTTCCTGACACTATAACTTCAGAACGCATGAACCGATTTCCACGGTTTTGCATTCGTTGGAAAGTTCACGGGCTCCGTGAGGTTTATAGCATAGAAAATGCAGGACAAACAGATTCAGGATTCAGGAAATCTGGTGGCGCAACGGAGCTCGCCAGGTTTGCTAGTGTCGTATAAGGAAGCTAAGGAGGAAAGACTGAATTAGAGAAAACTGCATTAAAACTTTTGGAAGAACAAGTATGGAACAAGCATATGACCCATATTATTATGATGTTAAGTATTACCATCGCCTAAAACAAAGTATTGCCTTGCAGGTCACGCATGTTCGGAAAACGCCCTACGGTGCACTACCATGCATACAGATGTTAAGCCTCACGAGCCAGGAATTTCACCGGCAGCTACACCCTTCAAACCGAAACCCAACAATGCTGCTTGACGGCAGAAAAATGGTACGATGGTCGAGTCGTACTTCCCCGGACGAGCTTTTAAAAACAACCTCTATCTATATCTTCTGCGCCGTAGGTCGTGGGTTCGATTCCCAATGAGAACAAATATTTGTGTGGTGGACACAGATGTTTGTTCCTTTCGATCCTAAGTTCGTGGGTTCAAATCCAGTCGTGTACCAATGAGTTTTCTGCCCAAAAATATACATTATGCCAGTGCTCTCAAACGGTGAAGGAAAACATCGTGAGCAAACCGGCATATCGTAGAACTTAAAAAAATATGTGTCAAGAGCACGAAAGCAGCTTCTTTGGCGCACATAAAATCCTTTCACCGCACTTGGTTCGAAAGAATCAGTGACACGATAAGAAGGTTGAGTCAGCTACTCTCACCCTTCAGTCAGCGTCAAATTCCTCGGCACAACGTTAGCAGTGAACGACATTAGCAGTCGCGAGACCAAAAGCGTCACATTAATGAGAAGCACAGGTACAGTCAACTGCAGCATCAACAGGCCCCAGGAGCGCGTCCAGTATAACCAGAGCTTTAGCCACATCGCTCGCCAATGGAGTAACATAAGGTGGAAACCGGTCACTTCCTTATCACTGTTGTGTACTGAAATGAAGATATTTTACATCAACTACTATAACAACCATCACTTATAATAAAGGTTAAGAATAAAAATAAAAACTAAATGGAAGTTCCAGTTCGTTGAAATCGTTTTTTTTGGTTTATCTGAGCTCAGCGTAAAGTATACAGGGTTAAAATATCTTTCAGGTTTACTAACGTGCTAAAGCTTATGTAATTTAATTTAAATTGTTTATAATTTTATTTTTGCATGAAGGTAGAATAACGTTGATTCAACAACAATTTTTAACATCTTTTCTTCATGTAATTCAGCTATACAGGGTGGATACGACTGATGAGACAAAAAATAAACTGCATATACTAGGCACCATTTTCAAGCTCTGTACCAAAAATCTTTTAATTAGGAGCAGTAGTTTAGCCGCAAATAATTTTTCAAGTTTTTTCATATTGTGAACACGATGTATTTTTCATAGCAGATGATTACCTATACCTACGAAGCGGTTTTGCTACTCCGACGCAAGTAATACACACACAGACTCGCATTTTCACTACGAGAGTGACATAGAGAGAGACAATGACATAGCAAAAATCCCGCGGGTAAAAGAAATAGACATAGGTCAGTGCGTTCTTTCTTATTGCTACCTAACTACTTTCAACTTCAGTTCGCGACCGCTGACCGTTCGGAACGGATGTGCCTACCTACCGGAACACGGAAGCTTACGTTTTTATTTTTACGAATTGAAAACGCAGACAGGCAATTTGTGATAGGATAGGACACTAAATAAGTTTAGGACAGTATTTCTTTTCTCTATTGTGACAGGATACGTAACTTGGGATTATTATTATTTAGTGTTAGTGTTTTTATTGTGATTGACTGTTTTTTATTGTAATGTGATGAAGACACGTTATTAAAATTTGGTTTTGTGTGTTCAACAATGCCTCGTGTAACTTACACGGCGTCAGAATACACTGACATGATTTTTATTTACGGCGAATGCCGTGGAAACGCATCTTTGGCTCTACGAACATACAGAGAGAGGTTTGGTGACAGCCGCAGTTGCTCTAGAAACGCCCGCACTATACAAAAGTACTACTTATAAATTTAGTGAGTGTTGTTGTGATCGTACCTACCCAATTCAAAGGCGGCTCAGGCCTCCACTCGCGTCGCGCCAGGTCATTGCCCCGGCCGCCACGCCGCCTGCCTGGGCATGTCGCGCTCCGGCAAGCGCGCGAACGTTGCCGTTTTACTATCAAGGGTGTTTGCGTTTTACTCGGATCGGTAAGCTATTTAGTTTGTTTGAAATAAAAAAAATCTCATTTTTGTAGCTTTTTATTTTTATACCGTATCGATTTCATACTTAACACGGATAGTGTACGTAGTGTAATTTAATGCCCATCTGTCGTATCCACTCTGTATATAAATATACTTCGACTTTGAAAGCAATCAATAAATAAATAAACATTGTGGGCAATCCACGCAACACTATCTAGCCCCAAATTAAACAGAGCTTGTACTATGGAAACAGATAGCTGATATAATACTCATATACATATATAATAATATATTATACAATATATTATTAAACCTATAAACAAGGTAGTAGTAACTTACGTTGATCCAAGGAGTCAGCTTCAGAACCCACTGTTGCAGTCCCATCTTCGGATATAGAATCGATAGCCGCCAAATCTGCTCCCATGCTAGTAACAAAAACGTAGGGGTACGTAAATTAACAAACAAATAAACATCCAGAATACAATAACCATATAATAACCCTGTATATGGTAATAGGTACCTATGTAACTGGAGATTCTGTGGGATATTCTATAACCAGCATTTTCAGATTTAATTACGCGTGCAAATCAAATAAATTGTATTCTCTAGAAAAGCCTGCGCACATCTAGGCGATGGCGATCAGGATCAGCTGTTTTTTTTTGCTTTTGTGAAAATTTGGCAATTTTTGGCGCCATGGATAAACAGTTTTTTTTTTAATCATACAAATTTTACTTCCAAAAAGCTAGCTTTCCTGGTTTTCGTTCATAGCAAACTTTTTCTGTGTGCTTTAAATGACCCGGGCTGTAAGATTATTTACTTACGACATGAAAACGTCTTCCAAAGTGGTCGATATAAGACCGTAGTTCTTGAATCTAATCGTGTCAACGTTGTTCTCGAGATCTTCCAGCATACTCGCAAACAAGTGCGATTGGTCATTCAACAAGCTAAATGTCACTTCCGTACCTGTAAAAAAAATATATAATCTGACAGCTTCTTTTATTGATAAATACTGGACAATCCACACAACACTATCTAGCCCCAAATTAAGCAGAGCTTGTACTAGGGGAACCAGATAGCTGATATAATACTTAAATAAATATTTTTTTTGTAAACACGTACTTAGAATACAATATAAAACAAATATAACACAACACAAACATCTGTGTTCACCACACAAATATTTGCTCTCGGTGGGATCGAGCCCACGACCTACGGCACAGAAGGCAGAGCTACTACCAACTGAGCTGAGAGGCCAGTCATTGATATCGCCTCGGATCTTTAGATGCCCAAGATTTTAGGGCCGTAGTGTGAAAGGTTCAGTGAGCCAGTGAGCAACAAAATTTGATTAGCAGATACGTTTTTTGAAACAGTTTTTGATAAAGGTAAAAAACTTTGACCCTTCGATAAAAAATAAATGAGGAACGCGAAACATTATGCTTGGCGGTGTGGATTTTGTACCCACGCCCCAGCTGTTGCGTCCCTGAACAGATTTCGTGACAAATGTAATCATAAATCGCCGGATAACGATTACAATATTTTGAGATAGGTGTAGTTAATCAATTTAAGCGTAACATTGCGGAAATCTATAATATTTAGCTCCATAGGTTACATTTGAAATAATAGGTCTGCGAGCTTTGATAAAATATACGTGAGTGATTATAATATTATTTTTTCCAATCCAATATTGAACAATTCTAATATGTATGACAGATGCAACAGATAACCGAAATATGAACTGTTAGCCGATTTTGGGATAGGACATCCCTACTAGGACCGAGCGACGAGAAATCACTAGTCGGGATAGGGAAGTTAGAAAGAAACAAAGAAAAAAAGATAGCGTCGTAATGCGTAGATGATTTGTTTGCAGTCAAACAGAGTTCTAGCTATCAGCGTTGCCAGAATGATACTTTTGTAAAATTTTTCGTTACTTTTGACCATCCAATGTTACCTCCATGTTACACGCCTCTATAAAAAAATCCCTTAAAAAAAAACCAGCAAACCACAAAAACATATCGTGAAACGGAAGGCATCCAAGAATGTTTTTGGTTTTAGTTAATAAAGTGCCCTCCCCTCGTCTGCGCAGCACGATTCGCGAAAAATGGCGGATGTGCGCACTACTTTCGTTAGAGGTCGGCCGCGCATGCCGCTTTGTAAATGAATGATGATTCTCTTTTATTTTTCTACTATCACTCTGTAGTAATTATACCTCTTTGAAATCAGCTTGAAATATTCTAACTAATTGAATAATAATTATTACTTGTTTACAAATGTACACTTCGCTACTCGAAGTCAAAGATTTAGAAAACGGATGGAAATACACACTTGGAATTTATGTGATGTAGTACAAAGTAGGTTCAATGAGTTAGACAAAAACATTGATATCCAAAAACATGAATATATTTACAAAATATTCATGATAAAAAAATAACCTATTACCATACAAAAACATTTAGAAATTCAACAATCAAAAACTTGCAATTTTCTATGATAACAGTGCAAAGGATTTCTCGAACGGCCAGCTCCTGGCTCATGTATGGAATGCTAGTATTTATTTCACTATTTTGAAGAAACCTAATTACATTCTAACAATATAACACTTAAATAACATAAAAATATGTATTGTTGACCTATTCCACTGATTTTTTAGTAAGGACAGTTAGATTTTAAGTCTAAACAAAGAGATTTTGTTGGAGAACTTCGCAGAAAAAAAATGACAGCGGAACGGCCCGCTCCTGTCTCATGTATGGAATGCTAGTATTTATTTCACTATTTTGAAGAAACCTAATTACATTCTAACAATATAACACTTAAATAACATAAAAATATGTATTGTTGACCTATTCCACTGGTTTTTTAGTAAGGACAGTTAGATTTTAAGTCTAAACAAAGAGATTTTGTTGGAGAACTTCGCAGAAAAAAATTAGGTGGCTGATGAAATTAGCAAGGTTTTGAATGAAAACTTATCAAAACCGAAACCAATTGAATGTAAAAACATTAAAAACTTACCTGTTCATCGTTACAATAGCACCAACAACAAAATAATTCACTTTTTACCCTGTAAACCAGCAACAAAACACAAACTTGTTACACGATGACCGGCCGCGAAAGTGCGCATAAATAAAATGAACTTTGGAACGTTGTCTCGGTTGGCCGTATTTTCACGAACATTTGCTACCTGTCTCTATTCTTCAACGAAGCCAGTGACTAGGTTAGAGAAGTGCAGCTATAGGTTAATGCCGTTAATTTCGTACAAATACTGAGAGCCCTGAGAGGCATGCGATCGGCCAGGAGCTCGCCGGTGCGCGAATGTGTGAATTTTGAAGGTATTAGCCAGGGCCTGGCCGACTGACAAACGACAGGTAAAGGAGTGTATATCGTTTGCCACATAATTTATGGTAATGTCACTTTTTCGTGAAAATGTTAGATAATTTTTGAGCTCTCTCAATGTATATTTGACTATCTGCCACTGGCAACACTGCTAGCTAGCTATATTCAATGGATAGTTTTCGCCGTAACAATACCTATATATTACGGCGAAAACTATCGTAGTATACAAGAATGGGCTAAATAGTATAGGTAAGTAAAATTAAGCCGCTTACCACGCCCCCTCTGTGCATTCGCATAAATAAAAATAAACTAATAATACTTTTATCTTTATCTATTATTTTTTTTTTTTATCTTTGGTGGATTTAAATTTTATCTAGAGCAGACTGTAGTTATTACAGCGCAACGTAATTTTATATTAACAAACGTTAATCCATCAGAAAGTAATTATATTTATGTATGCTAAATATGAATATACTAGCTGATACCCGCGACTTCGTCCGCGTGGATATTTGAGTTCGTTTTTTTAGTTTGATATGACCAACTGCTAGTTACCATTGTTTTGAGCTTGTAATTTAGAGTGTATTTGAATTTGAAGGTAAGTGCTGCTGTAGCCGATTTTTTTCAGCAGTGTTTAGTTTAAGTATTATAGATGTTTCCTGCGATTTTGTCTTAGTTGTTATCATCAGTTTTTTTGTGAACCTCTGTGTGTAATCGAACCTGGTGCCAGATGCTGCGGTAGTTGAAATTTTTTTAATGTTTTTTTTTGCGTATTTTGTAAAGCTCTTTTTCGTGATTTTGTTGAAGTGGCTAATTTGGGCTATCGTATTCGTCGTTGGTGTATAATCGAATCTGTTTTTTTTTATTTGACATGACTTCAGCAGTGTTTAGTTTAAGTATGATAGATGTTTCCCGCAATTTTGTCGTAGTGGTAATCATCGGTATGTTTGTGGACCTTTGTGTGTAATCGAACCTGGTTCCAGATGCTGCGGTAGCTGATTTTTTTTTAATGTTTTTTTCTTCTTATTTTGTAAAGCTACTTTTTGTGATTTTATGTTATATTAGTGGCTAATTTGGGGTTTCGTATGCGTGTTGGTATATAATCGTATCAGATTTTTTTAATTTGACATGACCAATTGCTGGTTACTATAGTTTGAGCTTGTACTTTAGAGTGTATTTGAATTTGAAGGCGAGTGCTGTTGGAGCCGATTTTTTTCAGCAGTGTTTAGTTTAAGTATGATAGATGTTTCCCGCGATTTTGTCTTAGTGGTTATCATCTGTTTTTTTGTAAACATTTGTGTGTATTGTACCTGGTAACAAATGCTGCGGTAGCTGAAATTTTTTTAATGTTTTTTTTTCTTATTTTGTAAAGCTACTTTTTGTGATTTTATGTTATATTAGTGGCTATTTTGGGGTTTCGTATGCGTGTTGGGGTATAATCGAATCAGATTTTTTTATTTGACATGACCAATTGCTGGTTACTATAGTTTTGAGCTTGTTCTTTAGAGTGTATTTGAATTTGAAGGCGAGTGCTGTTGGAGCCGATTTTTTTCAGCAGTGTTTAGTTTAAGTATGATAGATGTTTTCCGTGATTTAGTCTTAGTGGTTATCATCGGTTTTTTTGTAAACATTTGTGTGTATTAAAACCTGGTGACAAATGCTGCGGTAGCTGAATTTTTTTAATGTTTTTTTTTCGTATTTTGTAAAGCAATTTTTTGTGATTTTATGTTATATTAGTGGCTAATTTGGGGTTTCGTATGGGTGTTGGTGTATAATCGAATCAGATTTTTAATTTGACATGACCAATTGCTGGTTACTATAGTTTTGAGCTTGTACTTTAGAGTGTATTTGAATTTAGAGGCGAGTGCTGTTGGAGCCGATTTTTTCAGCAGTTTTTAGTTTAAGTATGATAGATGTTTCCCGCGATTTTGTCTTAGTGGTTACCATCGGTTTTTTTGTGAACATATTTTTGTGATTTTTGTTTAAATCATTTTCCTTTTTTTCTTCTTTTAGGGGAAGAATTTTCCTATTTTCTTCCTTAGTGCACCTCTGCTCTATTAGAGGAACACACCTTCTAAGTTTCATGTTTCTAGGGCTAACGGTTTCGCCTGTGCGTTGATTTTTCTTCAAACCATTTTTCCCCTCTTTCTCCTCTTCCGAAAATAATTTTCCATTTTCCTTTCTTAGCGGATGTCTACGTCATAACATTTACCTGTATGCCAAATTTCAGCCCGATTTGTCCAGTGGTTTGGGCTGTGCGTTGATAGATCACTATGTCAGTCAGTCACCTTTGAGTTATATATATTTAGACGTAGGTTATCAGATTTATAGATACAATTTTTTTTCAATTACAAATAGGTCAGAAATTTTATTGTGGTCACGTTAAATTTCATGAGCATCAAATGAAATAATGAAATATTTTTAGATTACTTTTCGCAAAAGCTTTTTTCTTGTCACGCGCTCGTAGGTGGCATATTATTTATTCCGTGGCAATAGTAGATCCAAATGGAATCTAAAGTTAGTCATCGTGCGTAATATGAAGGATCGATGATAAGAAACTTGTCTTACCTCTGTCATCCTTGCTGGTCATATCCGGTATATGCTTTTCAACAAGCTCCAAGCACTTCTCGTAGTCAAAGTCATCGTCTTTAACAACCACCAGTTGGTACCCTAAGCCGTGGTTCCTTTTGAGAAACTGCGGTGAACCGACGCACTGTAGCCTGCCATGGGCCATTATCGCGATCCGGTCACCGAGGAAATCTGCCTCGTCCATGAAATGTGTTGTGAGGATCATTGAACGACCTGCAAACGAAAATTAAATAACTTCACGACTTTAATTATGAGCCCTGGTTGTATGGTTGCTTCCAGCAACAACACAACCGGGACAATCAATCGAAATTGCACGAGATAAGCCAAAATCTTGAAGCTGGTAGAAAACTTCTGAAATTCTGTTTTTGTGCATAAAAATATCAATCTCAAATCAAAGTTTTATTAAGTTCTATCACAAGGATTATTTTAAAACGTCTTAAAGCTAGGTGAGTCTAAGCCTAGTAGTTAGGGAGGCGAATAGGGGAATTTTCGGAAATACTCGAGCGTGGCAGTTTAAGACATGAGAGATACCTTAGACCTAATAGAAAAAGCTTGTAAAGTATTTAGCTCTATATGTAGTGACGCGCGCCTAGGATAGACGATCAGATTAGTAAAAAAAAATGGATAGTCTGAAATACTCGAGCGCGTCAGATTTAGATATTGGGGGTCGATTTTAGTGTTTAAAGACTAAATTTAACTAATCTGACGATAAGTCCTTGACGCCGCCGAGTTATAGGGTCGCGAACTTGTAAAAAAAAAACGTTAATCCGGCATTCTCGAGCGCGATTTATTTTTTTTTTATTTTGAAGAATATAATCTAAAACTTACTAAAAATACAAAATTTGCCGGTTTCCGCATGACCGGAAGTGTGGAGGAGCCATTTCGTCTTCCTAAGAACGCGTTACGGCATTTATGTCGCGAACGATACATTTTACAAAAAAAAGTTTAAATAAACAAAAAAGGTAATTTTAATCCGACATCACTGATCATGGGTGGAATGAAAATAATAATAAATTCGAGTTCACGTGGTTTATCGGGAATCAATTGCCCGATGCGTATGAAAATGTTTTTGTATCGCCGGATATTCTGGGCAACGAGAATGACACTGAGGAAAGCAATGACGAGACGCTTGATTCAGGTAAATTTTTGTACTTCTATAATATTCTTTCAACAAAATTACTGAATAGAAATAATTGTTACGGATGTTGCAGGCACTCAGCAGGAAAGAATTGTGGATGAGGAGCCACAATATGAAAGTTTCAGTGAAGACGAAGAAGAAGATGAATTGTATTGATGAATTGAATTGTAAAGATCATACATAACAATACAATTATAATCCAATTTTTATATCATTTCATTAATTTATATACCTAATAAATAATACACTTCGTACTACATTTCATCTACATTTACGTTGGTTGTATCTATCGCTTTATTGTCATTCTTAAATTCCCCATTTTATCAAGGAGAAAGAAAAGAAAAAAAAGAAACCAAAAAACCTTTTTCGGTCAGATTAATTCAATTCAATTCAATTCATTTATTTCAGATCATATTATCCATAATTTGTTAGTAAATACAAAGTTAAAGTGTTAGTAACAATAAATACAATTTAACAAAAATAACAAATACGACCTACGACTACAGAATGTGAAGCTGAACCAGCCGCCACATTAGAGGACACTCCACCCGGTCCGCTACAACGCGCAAGATGCTGTTGGAACTGCTCCGGACGCGGCTTAACATCGAGGCGGCTCTCTTTCGAATAATGGCATGATAACCGTCTGTGTGAGCATCAGCAAACATGCCTGATGCGCTGCAGAACCTCGGCAGCCCCAACAACATCCTGAAAGCGTTGTTATATTGTACGCGCAGGGCGTTGATTGCCGCTTGCGTATAGTTGACCCATAAGGAGCACGTATAAAAAGACTGGCAAAAAGCCTTAAAAAGGACAATCTTTACTGCACCCGTACATCGTGCAAACCTACGAGCCAACATATTGCTCCTGACAGCCAACGCCCGACGTTCCCTCTCAATATCCTCACTATCCTTTAGGTCTTCGGTGACCCAGTGGCCCAGGTACTTGAAGCGCGACACTCTAGGCAATGCAACGCCACCAAGAAAAACTGATGGTACAATATTGACTTTATGGTTCGGTGGCTGAAATACCAGGAGCTCACTCTTCTTAACGTTGTACCTCAGCCCATGGGCTACAGCATACTCTTCACATTTCTTTAGAAGTTTTCTGATGGCACTTATTGAAGGTCCCAACAGCACCATATCATCAGCGTAACTTAGGTTGTTGATAAATTTACCGTGAATGGCACAGCCAACTTTAGTGCTGCTGAGCTCCTCTATAAGACCATTTACATACAGGTTAAAAAGTCGAGGAGACGTCAACCCGCCCTGCCTGACTCCACATTTTAACCTGTATGCATCAGAGAAAACTCCAGCCCACCTAACAACATTGACCTGGTTATTGTACCAATAGTCAAAAATACCAATAATGTCCTCAGGAATATTAGTTTCCGTCCGCATTTTTTGCCAAAGTACATCATAGGAAACCAGATCAAAAGCCTTTGAAAGATCTAGAAAGCAGGCGTAAACCGGAGTCTTTCTGTCCGTGTAGTACCGGACAGTATGCTTGAGACATAAAATCGCAGTATCTGTGGAGAGCCCAGGCCTAAACCCAAATTGGGCATCATTCAACTTCAGATGACTGTTCAATACTCCATCAAGCAAACTGTCCAGTACTTTAGCCATCGTAGTTGCTAGTGAAATGGGCCTATAATTACTTTTATCGGAAGAGTCTCCCGTCCTATTTTTCACTATTGGCACAACCACCGTCTTCATACAATCGTCCGGCAGGTATGAGTGCCTCACACAGAAGGTGTAAAACATGGCTAGCACCCTTGGCAAATGAACACCGGCATTTTGAAAATGCTCAATACTAAGACCATCATACCCTGGGGATTTTCCTTTTGTCATGCGCTTAATTGCCAAAGATACCTCCTTTGCAGTGAATCCGGAAGGTGGTACGCCAGCTGACTGATTGTTCTTAGTACTGAGCGCGGGTGCTAGTGATGATGGTTCCACCAAGAAATGAGCTTTAAACATGTTTGCAATGTCATGAGGTTCAGTAACACTATTGATTAAGAGAACCCACCAACATTTTTGTCAGATTAAAAAAATATGCTTTCAGGATACCGAGATAAACCTCCCCTATGAAAATCTGACGCGCTCGAGTATTTCAAAAAAACTTTTTTTTTTTGCATTTTCAAAAATTCATCGTAACTTATCGTCACGCCGAAATCGACAGTTTTTTTAAAGGGAGCTTCCTTGGGGCCTACTTAACACCCCTTCCGAAAATCTGACGCGCTCGAGTAAATTTTTTTTTTTTTTGCATTTTTGACTACTTTATATGCCTACCCCCACCACGCAAACCGGCAGATTAGTATACCGTTGTTATCAGAGGCACTCGGGGCATACGTAGAATGAATATCTGACGCGCTCGAGAATGCCCAAGTAACTGTTTTTTTTAACATTTTTGAAAAACCGTACACGCCAAACCCACCGCTAAAATGGTTTTTGCCATACGAGCTTTTCTTTTCGAAATTATTTTATCTTTCGATTTTGATAGGTCTCGACGGCGCCGTTGAATTACGCCATTTAGCTACCTCGCCTCCCTAACTATAGAAGGTATTAAATTATAATCAGTTGTGAGTATTGTTCAAAGTTCAAAGATCATTTATTCGTAATACGGTTACACGTCAAATACTGTAAGTAATTCATTGAACAAGGTATGGCTCATTCTGATAATAAAAATATACAAATAATTATAAGTTTAAAAAACTTGAGAAACCGACTTCATTGCCAAACGGCTAAACCGATTTTAATGAAATTTGTTTGGGACAATCTGGACGTAAGAATAACCTTCCAAATAAAAAAATAATTTTCTAAATCGGTTCATAAATGACGGAGGCATGCAGTTAAAAATAAAAATGGCAACACCGATTTTAATAAAATTAAAATGACACCAATCTGGAAGCAGTACCTTTCAGATAAAAAAATAATTTTTCAAATCGGCTCACAAATGACGAAGTTATGCGGTAACAAACAATGAAAAAAAAAATACAACCGAATTGAGAACCTCCTCCTTTTTGATTGGAAGTCGGTTAAAAATATAATTGTTCTACAAAGCTAGTACTACTCTAATGTTAAAAAATCAGAGAATCAATCAGTCTATGTACACAATGTCAATAAATGTTGTTAAATGTAAAATTTGCAATGTAGAATATTGCGTACCTTTTTTCTCCTTCTGCAATAGGTCCCACAGTCCGCGGCGCGAGGCGGGGTCCATGCCTGACGTTGGCTCGTCCAGAAGCACTACTTTAGCCGCGCCGCTCAGTGCTATGCCCACACATAGCCGCCGCTTCTGCCCACCTGACAGATCCTTGGAAGGACAGTCCCGCTACATCATAGAGTAGGGAAACATTTAAAATAATTAAGAGGGTACCGAGCAAGATCGTTGAAAACGATAGTCAATTAGTCACGGTCCGCCTTGTTTGGTCGACCCAGTCTTAAGAATTATCATGCATTGAGATTTCATAATAATTATAATTTTAAAAAACTTGAGAAACCGACTTCATTGCCAAACGGCTAAACCGATTTTAATGAAATTTGTTTGGGACAGTCTGGACGTAAAAATAACCTTCCAAATAAAAAAATAATTTTCTAAACCGGTTCATAAATGACGGAGGCATGCAGTTACAAACATTAAAAAAATTATTTAAAAAAAAATGGCAACACCGATTTAATAAAATTAAAATGGGACCAATCTGGAAGCAGTACCTTTCAGATAAAAAAATATTTTTTCAAATCGGCTCACAAATGACGAAGTTATGCGGTAACAAACATTAAAAAAAAATTAAAAAAAAAAAAACATACAACCGAATTGAGAACCTCCTCCTTTTTGATTGGAAGTCGGTTAAAAAATGGTTTAATAGTTTGGCCATGCAGTCGGTTACTCGAGTTTTTTAAGCTTGTTTTAATTGAGAACGAGATGAGCAATGATGTTTTATAAAACAAAGTGACAACAGAACATACATAAAGGCGGGAAGATCATGAAATTATTATTTTAAACACACAAATGAAAAAGTAAAGCACCAAACATCACCTTTTCTTCCAGTTCAAGCTTTTCAATCAGCGTATCAATGTCGTCCGTCAGATTCTGTCCTTGGAAGCCTTTCAGCCTCGCGAAGAACTCCAAATGTTCCCTGACCGTGAGCTCACTGAAGAGTACATTGTGTTGGGGACAGAGGCCGATATGCGAGCGAGCAGCGCGAGACTGTCGCTGTATGTCGTATCCCGCCACTATCACTGATCCGAAGGTAGCTTCTAAGTTTCCTGTTGGATTAAAATATAGAGTCAACGCTAGAGTAATTGCAATAATATTTTTAACCGACTTCCAATCAAAAAGGAGGAGGTTCTCAATTCGGTTGTATTTTTTTTTTTTATGTTATTTTTTATTTATTTTTTTAATGTTTGTTACCGCATAACTTCGTCATTTGTGAGCCGATTTGAAGAAATATTTTTTTATCTGAAAGGTACTGCTTCCAGATTGGTCCCATTTTAATTTTTATTAAAATCGGTGTTGCCATTTTTTTTTTAATATTTTTTTTAATGTATAAATATACATACATAAATGACGGAGGCATGCAGTTACAACTGCATGCCTCCGTCATTTATGAACCGATTTAGAAAATTATTTATTTATTTGGAAGGTTATTCTTACTTCCAGATGTCCCAAACAAATTTGATTAAAATCGGCTTAGCCGTTTGACAATGAAGTCGGTATCTCAAGTTTTTTAAACTTATAATTATAGTTCAGTGATAAAATAATACTATATGCTTTAGCTGAAAATAGGAGGACTGTAAAAAGCCCAGTTAAAAAGCTGGTGACCACAGCACAGAAGCGCTCTGATAAAAACCCAGTCCACTCAAATGTTGATTAAAAGGTGCTGACATTGGCTGTAAGGCCGACCACAGGATGGGGAGCAAGAATTGCACCCCTCCTCGTGGCAAGAGGAGACCTCCTCCTCCCTCGGCCCCAGCACCGGAAGGCAGGGCAGCCCCAACAGAGGGGGCCGCCCAGTCGGGCCAACAAGCCCCGCCCCAGGAAGGGATGGACGCCTCTTAATGGATCACACCATAAGAGTCCTCCAGGCCAACCTGAATGGCTGCCGAGCGGCTCAAGACCTTGTCTTGCAGACGTTCGCGCAGCTTTCGGTTGGCCTTGCCGTAGTGAGCGAGCCCTATCGTATCCCGGACCATCCTCGCTGGTTCGGAGACGTATCAGGGCTCGTCACTATTTACTGGGGCGGTGGCCAAGGTGACCCCCCCTGCACTCTTCTGGAGAAGGGTCAGGGTTTCGTAGCTACGGAATGGGGTCACCTAGCCGTTGTGGGCTGCTATATCTCTCCCAATTGTACCCTCACTGCTTATGAGGTGTACTTGGACGCGGTGGGAAACTGCATTCGCAGGTGCCAGCCGCGTCCCGTCCTTGTCCTGGGTGACTTCAACGCTCACTCTCGTGAGTGGGGGAGTCGTCAGGACAACGCGAGGGGAGGGACCATTTTAGAATGGGCGGCGGGTATGGACCTCCGGTTGCTTAATCGGGGGTCTGTAAGCACATGTGTGCGGTGGCAAGGGGAGTCGATCGTGGATCTTTCATGGGCGACTCCCTCGGCCACCCGCCTGGTGTCGGGATGGAGGGTAGCGGAAGAGGTGGTCACACTATCCGACCACCGCCACATCTTCCTAGATGTGGCCATCCGTCCCCCCGACCGTGCGTCCCGCCGCAGCAGCAGTCCGCCGCGACGATGGGCCCTCAATCGGCTCGACAGGGATTTGCTCGAAGCCGCTGCCATCGTCGCGGCCTGGCCGGAAGGCCAAGAGATCTTGCCCGATCCTGAGAGGGAGGCAGCCTGGTTCGGGACAATGATGACGTCGATCTGCGACGTATCCATGCCCCGAGCCAGGCCCACCAAGCGCCGGGCGGTGTACTGGTGGTCGGTTGAGCTCGAGAGGCTACGCGAGGCGTGCCTCCGCTCCCGACGTGAGTACACTAGAACCCGGAGAAGAAGGCGAGCACTTGCCGTGGAGGTGGCTAGAGCTTACGAGGTATACCGAGACGCTACTAAGGCGTTCCAAGGCGCCATAGCCGAAGCCAGGTCTCGGTCTTGGGACGAACTCCTCGAGGGACTGAATAGGGACCCCTGGGGCCGCCCGTACAAGACTGTACTGGGCAAGCTCCGACCATGGGTCCCTCCACTGACGGAAACCCTGGACCCTACGTTCGTGGGAGGAGTGGTTGATACGCTCTTCCCTAGGGTCCAGGACAGTCCCCATGCCCCCGTGTCTTCGTCGGACCCGACTATCTGGGTCGACGAAATGGGGGTATCAGACGAGGAGTTGGACCGAGCCGTAAAGCGTCTCAGGGCTCGTAACACAGCGCCTGGCCCTGACGGGATTCCGGGTCGGGCTTTGGCGCTGTCTCTAGCTGCTACCTGCGTGACAGATGTGTGCAGTATGTGGGCAGGGACGGTACTCGTGTACGGAGGGAAGTGTCGTGCGGGGTTCCGCAGGGGTCCGTGTTGGGCCCCCTCCTGTGGAATCTCGCGTACAATGCGGTCTTGCGCGTTGATCTCCCGACTGGCGTACGAGTGGTCTGCTACGCGGACGATACACTCGTATTTGCTGGCGGAGACTCCTTCGACGGGACCAAAGGGCTCGCCGAGCTTGGGGTGGCATGTGTCGTGGACAAGATCCACGAGCTGGGTCTGCGGATAGCGCCTCATAAGACTGAGGCGCTGTGGTTCCACAAACTCCCGAGGGGAAGGGAACCACCCAGCATGTCGGTTCGCGTAGGTGACGTTGACGTCCAGGTGGGGCGGTACCTCAAGTACCTTGGCCTCACCCTGGACAGTCGCTGGGACTTCGGGGAGCACTTCAGCCGCTCCGTCCCCCGGATTCAAAAGGTAGTGGGTGCTCTGCATAGACTGCTGCCAAATCTCGGGGGACCCAGGGAGGGCGTCCGCCGCCTCTATGGCGGGGTCGTGCGTTCGATGGCTCTCTACGGAGCACCCGTCTGGTCAGGGAGACTAGCGGGTGTTAGGCGCTACAGGATGTTGTATAACAGCCTGCAGCGTCCTATGGCCATCCGAATCGCGCTAGGATACCGGACCATATCGTTCGAGGCGGCTACCCTTCTGGCGCGGTTCCCGCCCCTCGACATCTTGGCGGAGATGGACGCACGTGTGTACGTTCGTCTCCGACAGGATGACGGGAGCGGAGCCGCGCCTGCTGAAGTGCGGGTGCAGGAGCGCCGACGTGCGCTCGGGACGTGGCGCGAGCGGCTCGATGAGCCGCGCAGTTCGCGCCAACGCGTCGTCGGCGCTATTGCGCCAAACTTCGAAGCCTGGCTGGGGAGGGAACATGGGTACGTCACCTATAGACTGACCCAGGTGCTCACCGGACATGGTTGTTTCGGTGAGTACCTGAGTAGGATCGGACGCGAACCGACACCACAATGCCACCATTGTGGGAGGGACTCGGATTCCGCGCAGCACACGCTGGAATCATGTCCGGCGTGGACCACGGAGCGCGGAATCCTGGTCAACAGGATCGGGCAGGATCTCAGTCTGCCCAGCGTAGTAGCAGCTATGCTGGCAGACGATGCGGCCTGGAGAGCCGCGGCCTCTTTCTGCGAGACCGTAATGGTCCAGAAAGAGGCTGCCGAGCGGGATCGCGAGAGGGCCGATCCCGCTCGGAGGAGGAGGCGGAGGCGGGGCGCTAACGGCCGCCCCGCCCCGCCCGCCCCGTGAGGGGGCAGAGTGGTATCCCCTGCCAAACAGGGGACTTTTCGGGTCCGCGGGTGGTTGGAGTGAGGGCTCCGGCTGTCCAGGATGCGGATCCCGGGAGGGCGGCGATACTCAGTGGCGAGTGTCGTCGTAAGCACCGCGAGGGTGCCGGGCGTGGCTATGGGTGCCATTCCCGGGACAGTGCTTTGGCAAAATGCGAGAGGGGTACCGGTGCGTTCCGTATGGAGATCCCGGAACCCCTTGACATGCATGGAGGCTGGCCACCGGGTGGTTTTTAGTGGGTCGTCGGAGTTCCGACATCCCCACACACCCCAACTGCGCTCCCTCAAGCGTAGTTGGATGGTCTGTTTGCAGATTTTCCACCCGTCAAAAAAAAAAAAGTATAATATCAATGCATCTCGAAGTGTATTGTTATTTAAATACATACATACATAAAATCACGCCTCATTCCCATGGGCGTAGGCAGAGATCACGGATTTCCACCTGCTACGATCCTGACACACTTCTTTTGCTTCATTCAATCGCATAACATTCTTCATACATGCTCGTCGGTTTAGGGTACTCCTAACCTGGCCTTTCTCTAAAACGTCTGCGATCTGATCGAGATACATGCGCCTAGGTCTACCCCTTCCAGCAGTTCCATTCACACTCGCCTGATGCAATTGTTTTGTTAATTTCCTTTCATCCATTCTCTTTACATGTCCGAACCATCTTAGCATACCTTTCTCTACTATTATTTAATTACTGAAATCTATAGTTAAGTAAAGTCTATAAGTTATTGTTGTTGTTTTGGAGCTACAAGACAAACGATGCACTCTTAATTTCCTTTAAATTTAAAAGTCAAGTTAAAAGTTAGGCTTGTTCGTAATGGGTTTTAAGCATCGCTGTTATTCACTCTATAGCCCTTAAAGGGCATTGGGTAACTTTGTATGGAGTCGTGGCGTTGTTTTTTTTTAATGCGACCACTGATGCAATGTGTTTTGAATTGAAGTACTACACCTGTATACATAATATCAAAAACAAAAAACGTCGTAACTTATATCGGAGCAAAAATATACGACTTTGAAGTTAGAAGAATAACATTGTCCAAGTATGGGATAAAATGCATTTTATTTAAAAAACTACTATTATTACCTTTGGAATTGGTAAGTTAGGAATAAAAAACATGGATCCCATAAATAATCATCATCATCATCAACCTATATCAGTCCACTGCTGGACGTAGGTCTCTCCCAAGACGTGCCACTGAGCCCGATCTTCGGCCCTTCTCCTCCAGTGCTTGCCAGCTACATTTCGCAGATCGTCGCCCCACCTTGCCGGAGGACGTTCTACACTACGCTTACCTAAACGCGGTCTACACTCTCGTATTCGTTCATAGCTCAAAGGTTCTCTGTCGGATAACCTCGTTCCGGATTTTATCCTTCAGAGAGACTCCGAGCAAAGCCTTCTCCATAGCTCGCTGAGCGACTTTCAGTTTGTGGACCGACCCTACTGTTAGTGTCCACGTTTCGGCAGCATAGGTCATTACAGGTCGCACTGGTTGAAGACTTTCGTCTTCATACATTGTAGGATCGGCGACGAGAAAACCTGACGGAGTTTCCCAAACGCAGCCCAGCCTAGCTGTAATCTCCGGGTTAGCTCTCTCTCAAAGTTGTGTCTACCTAACCGCAAGGTTTACCCGAGGTAGACATACTCCTGCACAACTTTGAGAGGCATTCCGGCGACGGTGATCGGCTCTGGGGTGATACGATCATTGAACATGATCTTAGTTTTATCCAAGTTCATGCCCAGGCCAAACCGTCGTGAGGAAACAGCTAGGCTGTTCAGCATCTGTTGTAGGTCCTGCAACGAATCTGCCAATAATGACGATGTCATCAGCAAATCGTAAGTGTGAGATGTATTCGCCATTGATATTGATGCCTATTCCAGTCCAACTCAGCGTCATAAACAAATCTTCCAGTGCGCTTGTGAACAATTTGGGGGATATAACGTCTCCTTGCCTCACTCCGCGGTGCAACTGGATAGGTTTTGACTGCTGGTTCTGGACCTGAACAGACATGGTGGCGTCATTGTAAAAACATCTCAACACTTCGATATATCGCCAGTCAACCTGACATCGTTGCAGGGACTGTAGAACAGCCCAGGTTTCAACAGAGTCAAAGGCCTTCTCATAGTTCACAAACGCTAAGCACAAGGGCTGATTATTATATAATATGTACTCTTCAGATTTTTGTATAATCTGCCGCACTGTGTGAATGTGGTCTATGGTGTCAAATTCTCCTCGAAACCCAGCCTGCTCCGGTGTTTAAAACTCGTTAAGTCTTCGCGCAAGACGGTTCAAAATAACCCTGGATGTAGACATGGCTCAAGAGTGAGATCAGTCAATAAAGCTTTATTGCCTTTCTTGAAGAACAATACCACGACACTCCCTGCTCCATGCCTTTGGAGTTCTCCCATGGTTGAGAACAGAATTGAAGACACGTTGGAGTTCCTTCAGAACAGGAGAACTACCTGCTCTTAGGAGCTCTGAAGTGATTCCGTCTTCCCCTGGGGCTTTTCCATTTTTCAACTGTGGTCTAGAAATTGTGCCGGGGAGACAGACAGATTTGTTTGGTATCGCCCCCACCCCAGGCAATGGTGTCCTATAATGGCGTATCACCCTTGAACTTCTCGTTTGACTAGTATGTTAACCAAATAGGTCCGATTGTTTATATGTCGCGGTTGTATCCTTCCACGTTACAGCCATGTTTTGATGCCACCAGGGTTCTGAGGATGAGTTGGTTTGGATTCAAGTCTACTTCAATCATATAAATGCTTTGCTCGATATGTTCTCCATAACAGCTTTGTGATTGAGCTATTTGGTATGTACCAAGGACGAATATATCAGCAATTATTTGTAGAAATTCACCCATTACAGATACATCAGCTGCAATTGATTGAAAATCGGTTCGTCTTCTGTTCAGATTGTTTGCGATTATGAATTCACATGACTCCACTGAGCTCCAGGCAGGTTTACAAAAGAGCACGTTATGTTCATGTTATGTTTGTCAACTTCGACTAAAAGATCAGCCGGACGAATCCAACTTGGATGGACAGCGTTCGAGAAATTGCACCACACTTTCTTGTCTCAGATACCGCAGAGCCCCAAGACAAAAGTCTTTAATCAGTGCGTTTTACCAGTGATGACTTATGGAAATGAGACGTGGTCGCTAACTATTGGCCTCGTTCACAAGCCAAAGCGCAACGAGCTATGGAGAGAGCTTTGCTGGGAGTTTCACTACGTGATAGAATCAGAAATGAGGATATCCGTAAAAGAACAAGGTCATCGACATAGCTCGTATAATTAGTAAGTTGAAGTGACAATCGGCAGGGAAGACTAAACGTAGGGCGCCCAACCACCAGATAGACCGATGATATTGTTAAGATCGTGGGAAATTGATGGATGGAAAGGGCTCAGAATCGCTCTTCCTGCAAATGTGTAGTGGAGGCCTATGTCCAGCAGTGGACTTCTTCAGGCTGATGCTGATGATGATGATGTTATGTTTAACATCACCATCTATTATACTATTACTATATCGACCACCTACGATTACTATCTTATCTAGGAAAATCTTATTAATTGGCTATTTAGACGATACTTTTATGAATTTTTGCAATTTAATATCTCGCTTCCGATATACTTTACGCAGTTGCTGTAATAATAAAAGTTGCTTATTTTTGAGAGTACTAATAAATGGCAATAGTTTTTTTACTGGTCTCGGGTCTTCAAAAACAACGCCACTTTTACCCAATGCCCTTTACGTGTTTGGAAGAGCACGTAAAGTAAATTAAGCACTTAACTAAATACAATACAAGTACCAGGCCATTGAAGATATCAGTGCATTTGCACTCGCTGCCCTGAAAATGCTTTTAGTTCAAGTATCCACCAACCAACACTTGTTTTATCAATTATTTGAAAACCCTCTTCAGCATTAAATAAACTTGTTATTGTTATAAAATGATCGGTAAATACTCAAAGCGATTGAAGAAAACAGCCCGTCACTCACGTTGCTATAATAAACATGTATTAATATAAATTATAGCAAGGTATACCTATTACGATACATTTTCTCTACAAATATTGAAGTGACCGCACACGCAGCTATAATAATTATATTTCTTTGACGACACCAACTTATACCTTAATTTATACTATCGCATATTATAGCAAGGTATATGATATATTATAGCTATGTGTGTGACGGGCTTAATCAAACCTGTCAACATCGAAATGGTGGTTGATTTTCCTGCTCCGTTATGTCCCAAAAGTACTGTGATCTGGTCGTCGTATATGTTCAGAGACAAATGGTTCACGGCAATCTGAGAACCGTAGGCTTTCGACAAATTCTGGAAAACGAATTCCGTATTCATATTCAAATATTTACCATTTCGGCTGTTCTCTTTCTACAGCCCATTAAATACAGGCTAGCGATAATTCCAGTATGAATTTGATCCTTTTAACTGAGACCGTAAGAAAGAAAAGCATTTTATTAACCTTAGCTCAGTACATTACATAATATGAATACGTATTTAAAAATAAAGTAAAAATGTTTTGTAGAAGAAGTCGCAAGAACTAACTGTCATATTAACTCCAATGGTGTGTCCGACTGGATCCGGTTCCATCAATAAATCTTCAGAGTTATGGCTACTTTCAATAAAATCACCTGGAATAAAATAAACTATTTAGATTACCACAGGCAATAGAACGTAGCATCCTCGGGTTTAGATTTAGACGCACTGACCGAGTGCGTAACAGCATGCTACGTTCAAGTACTGGAATTGCCGACGTCGGAAGAAAAACGGCCCAGCTCAAGTAGGACTGGGCGGGCCATGTCAGTAGAATGCATCCCGATAAATGGACGAACCAGATAACAGCCAGACGAGAGGGAACCAGCCAGAGGGGGCCAGACCAGAACCGTGGCAACCAGAGGGAAGGCGAGGTCGGCCAAGAAAGCGTTGGAGGGACGTTCTCGACGCTTTCGAGCGAGGATGGAGGGATAAAGCGATGGATTGAGACAGTTGGAAGGATTTGGGGGAGACCTTTGCCTAGCAGTGGGACGATATAGATTAGAAAAAAAAAAGATTACCACACCAACAGAAGAAAAATACTTTTTTATCTAGGTAAATCATTAAAACAAAATACATATTTTAACTTGCCTCCATATTTATTTCTAGTAGTACACCAAAAGTCTCTTGTGAATAGAAAGTTCCAGCGTTTTGGGGTTCCGAACGGTCCAGGTAGCACTTGCTCCAAATAAAGTGCTATGAGCATATAGATCACCGCATCCACAACTAACATCACAACCACGTGGCCGAACGAGAAACGAGAGGATTCTGTTGATGGCGATGAAAATAAATTTCCCCATTGTGCACCTATAAAAAGTATTAATTTTAAGTACCAATAATTTGCATATAAGTTAAGATTTATATTATATTGAGCCTAGCCAATGATCTGCTCAAAAGCATGAAAAGAATATTGATCAAAATCTTACTACCTTGAGGTATTTACTCCTCCCAGAAGCACATCAAACAGACAAACAGTAATTTTTACCTCCAGTACTCTCTTGAGCCAACAGAAGCTGGAAGCCATACGTCATCGCAGAGTTAATACTGAGGCAGGTAAACACTTGCAAAGCGGAAGACACTTCGTTTTCCATCAATACCAACGTGGCGGGGACATTGGACAACATCCAAACCACTCCTGCGCAAAGAGCTGCGGTATTTGCTAAAAATAACAAAAAAATAGGATGTAGGTATGTACATATTGTACAAGTTAAAATAAAAACAAACGAAAGGTTCAGGATACCACAATTCACTTTGCTTAGTTTCAAGGTCGGATATAAAGTCAATAATGTTTACGTACCAGTAGAAAAGAAACCGCTTATCATAAAGCAGAAACATATAGTACAGATCATGTATATATTTATGTAGAAAAACAGTATTGTCCATGGTGTATTAGTGAATACGGCGTAGTCAGAAAAACCCTCTTCATTTGTAAACCAATTTACCTAAACAAAGAAGTAAAGAAGAACATGGAAAATGGATAAAAAAATAGATTCGCCACAATGTAAGCGTGTATAAATCAACTTTAAATACCAATAATTGTAATTAATAAACCATACGTAGGTATATCGCGTTTTTTTTATCTGTTTATCTAGCTCGAAGACACCAAGGTTTTAGGTATCTCCACTATTACGCCAATCTCTCACAGTATGATTCGACCACACAAACCATTCAACCTTTTTGGCATCACATCGAAAATATAGTGCACAATGCACATCGGCTAATTTCGGCTTCATAGAGCGTGGTGTAGTCGATGGATGGAAAGGGCTCGTTCTTCCTGGAAATGTGTAGGGGAGGCCTATGTCCAGCAGTGGACTTCTTCAGGCTGATGAAGAATATTATTATTATATATTATTATTATTATTTATTATTTATGTATTTGGTTTAATTAATTGTTCAAACTTACTTTCAGAAGAATAACTAGAAGAACCGACGTTATTAAGAGATATAGGAATTGTTTGCAAAACCATGCCGTCCAATGCAGCCAGGTTGGTAAACCCATGATTTTCATCGTTTCCTGAATAAACGTTAGCACTTCATAAAAAAGTCGAGTTTACATTAGTCGAAAGAACACGCTGAGAGAACAGTCTCTCCCTAACTACAGGGAATCACGCAACGTGCAAGTTCTTAACTTAGCTACCAGACGAATATTCACTACTAGGAATAATTATATTCAAACATTCTTCTTCTAATCGTGTCACTGGTTCTTTAAAACCAGTGTGGTGAAAGGATTTTAAGTGCGCCTCGTAGATGCTTTCGTGCACTCGACACAATGTTTCCGAATTGACGACATGCTTGTTCCGTCACGATGGTTTCCTTGACCGTTTGAGAGTACACATAGTGTACATTAATTATTCGACGGAAAAACTCATTGGTAGGTACTACACGGCTAGATATGAACGACCACGACTAGGATTGGAAGACGGAACCGCTACCAATAAGTATACCAACAGTGCTCTCCCATAAATTCAAATACTACATAGATATATATGTACGTAATACAATTTTTCAGTTCTTACCTTTAATTGAAGTTCTTTTTCCACAGTCACAGCTCTGACAATATTAACTGCTGTGTAACTGAATGCGAACGTAATAAAAACGGGCAAGAGAAATTGCAAAAACTCCACTGCCATGTCTTGAACGTACGAGGGATGTGGGAACCTCTGTATGTGTACATCTAGACGAGTCAAATTCTCGCCCGTGATTCTAGATATAATTTCAGATGATACTACGTGCTGCAATGCTATAAACATCTCATTCACGTATCCTGTGGGAAATCAATTTAATGGTCAGTTTAATCTTATTACATTTGTCCAATTGTGAGCAGGCGCGTCACGACAGTGACACATCATCAAATGTTAACTTACCTGGGTCATTACCCCCTTCCCAGGACCATGGGAATCTGGGTCCAGATAGTTCGAAGGCCGGAAAAACTAAATCGGTACGCCAGGAACTTCCGCCTGTCGCGTATAACGCATTTAGCCTTGGTCTTTCAGGAAACCGTAACGAGTACGTTATATTATTAGGCAGTTTATCCGTTCCTGCAATGCATAGTTTTAGTAAAAATACCTACCTAACTAAGAGTACCAACTAGGTTCATAATTTTTTTGTTATATAACAAACCATAGAGTAGATCATCGAATTCAATAGCGGCAATAACTTTTCGTGTGGTAATTTCATCAGCATAGAGGCCTGCCATTTCCGCGCTACTATTGTATTCACGAACTCTCACCAACCGTTTTAATAATTCAAAAATGGGTGAAAAATCGAAATCCGGTGGTATGTCAAAATCTGGTATATCCAGTATTGCACCAATTATTGCAAGGAATTCTCGGTTATCCATGAGGTTTCGCGTCAGCAGGTTGGCCATAGCACTTCTCACTACGTCATCTAGCTCAGTGCTTGCTGGCGAGTATGCAATAGAAAACTCTGTTGCCGTCAGGTTTTCCAGGTCTATCATTCCGTATCTGTTGTAAGAAATAAAATATTCAGTTTCTTATGCGACTTCCGGCATCACGGAAAGTTTTATTTTAATCACGTAAGCTCTTCAGCTGACGGTTAGTTATATGTTACGGCCGAAGTAGCTATCGGTTTCTTCGCGACGTTTTGAGCATTTGTAATTGGTATCTAGTCAGCCTTTAATAATAAATTGAGAATAAGAGAATAATAGTAGTAGTAGAACTCTTTGTGATGGGCTCGTCCGAGGAAGGACTACCACCATGCTATTTCTGCCGTGAAGCAGCATTGCTGTGTTTCGGTTTGAAGGGTCGTTGAAATTACTGGCACGTGAGGCTAAACATCTGTATGCCTCAAGTTGATGGATGCAGGGAAGTGCATCGTAGGACACGTTCCTAATGTGCGTGACCTACAAGGCAATGCTTTGTTATAGGCGATGGTTACCACTTATCAGGTGGGCCATATGGTTGTTTCATCAACTATTTGTATAAAAAAAACTCACATAGCTAAAGTAGAATAATTTAGAGAGTGCGCCGGAATGGAAGGATACGTAAATACATCCTGGTGGACAGGCTCAATTTGCCATCGCAGAAGTAGGATCAAGCACATAGTGATGACTGGCAGTAGCAGTTCGAACAGCGTCTGGATACGATGCCTCCATTGCTGCAGGAAGTTCTTCCACATCAACAGCTTGAACTTCGTGAAAGCGTTCGCTTCCATTGGCACGGCGGTCGCCGCCATTGTAATCTGCGCCATTTTATTAATAGCCAAGTCATTATTTTTGGTGAACAACAGCAACACCAAATACGATTGCTTGACCTATTATTGGAAGGGTTTGTACAAAATATGTAAAGATAGAGTGAACCATATCCCATAAGCCGTAGAAAGCGTTCGCTTCCATTGGCTCGGCGGTCGCCGCCATTGTAATCTGCGCCATTTTATTAATAGCCAAGTTAGGTGAACAACAGAAACACCAAATACGATGTTTGTTGTTGTGTTGGGAGATTCTGCACAAAATATATAAAGATAGAGTGAGCCATATCCCATAAGCCGTAGGTCGTGGGTTCGATCCCCACCGAGAACAAGTATTTGTGTGAACGTAGATGTTTGTTCTCGGTATGGGTGTTATATTGTATTATACGTATTATTACGTATGTATTTACAAAAAAATGTATTTCAGTATTATATCGGCTATTTGGTTGCTTAATTTGGGTAGTGTTGGGTCTACAATATTTATTTATTTATTTATAAAGAAATTGCCTTCTCAGCATGCTGCAGCAGTTATGAGCTATTATAACGAGGCACCAAGATTATGGAAAGTACCAAGATTTTATTTTTTAGTAGGTAAATTTTTGGAAGAGCATACTTTTTTCTGAAAGTCGTAGAGCAAAACTTATGTGCGAGTAAGCATCCATAAGTCCGAAAACTATTGATTTACTTATCATACTACTGGGACATTTTGTGTACTACTTTGAACTGTTTGTTTAACTGTTGGTAAGTTTAGATAATTATTAATTAGACCTAAGAGATAGGTTAGTGTACCGATATTAGGTAGGTACTTAGTACTATGACCAACATTAAATTATTTTCTTAATACAAAATTAAAGAGCAGGCAGATAACCCAATCACAACAATGAATCACATATTCGCAATCACTGACGAAAATTATGGGGCTGATTAGCGCTAATGTTGACAATGATAGAAAAAAACTTACCCTTTATATAAGCATTCCTTGTTAACTAATTATTTTATAACGAAACACAAAACCATTCACGTTTCAATTGCAACAGTAAAAACTACGGAAATAAATAACACTCCAAATTATATCAATAATGTTACACTATTCAGAGCTGATACAGTACTGACGCGTTTAGGGTTTGGAATTAATATTACCTATCTACAGCCAGATACCTGCTAGATAAGGGAGGAAGGTACCTACGTCGTGTAGGTATGTTATGAATGATGGAAGATAAGTCGAATACATTATACAAATACCTACGTAAATAAACAGATATTATTAAAATAGTAATATACATACCTCTTAGTATAGGATTTCTCACCACGCATAATTATTTGTCTTTCCTTCTGAAGTTTCTCCATGGGTATTCTATCCACCCATGTCGAAGATGAAGGCTTTCGTCAGTGACGATGTGCAGAAAAATAGAATCCTTAGCAACTGTCATAGAAAAAAAATCAGAGATCTGGTTTCGAATTAGAAATTATCCCACCATTTCAGGCTTCGAATCAAAAAAAAATTTACATTAGGAGAGGTCTATGTATACTTTTTCCATATTTTATTCCATTTAGATCTGTTGCCGGCCACCTTATGGCTTCATGAACATTCATACAGCGGATCTTGTCCGTTCCAGTTTCAGGCGGACTTTGGCTTCCAGGATTTGGACAGACATTAATAGAAGCTTTTACAGATTGCCCCTTAATTCTTTCTTTCTTTTTTCTTTTCTATTTTTTCATTTTCTGGCTATCGAAATATGCGAGGTCTCGTTGGAGCTAAATACAGGCCACTAGTAGTAACTTTGGGTGGCTTGAGTATTGACTCTTTGGGTGTCACGTTAAATTTGTCGTTCGTGCTTTCAAAGGGGTTCGCAGCATCCTTCTTCTTCTCCAACAGTAAGATAATCGAGCGTCACTAATGCGTCTACGCGTAAACTGTAGCGGCTCCATACAAAATCCGCTGGAGAAATGGGTTTGCAATGAAGAAAGGAAAAAAGCAAAAAACAAGTCTAGAGGATATATCCTCGGTAGGTACTGACCAAAATAAATGTACCTACCTACTTGTCTTTTTTTCGCCGCGTATATTAACTGGAGAAACGGGGGCGGGTCTACCTCGGTATTCTAGCAAGTGAATTCTAATTGTTTCGTGACATAATTATGTGTATTCGACATAATTGTGTATGAACATAATTATGTATATTCGACGAATACTACTAAAATTATAATCGAATGAAAATTACGATGTTTGGATTTTTGTGGCTCAATCTTACCTAACCCTACCCACAGGACCTATTTTGATAAAATTTGGAACGAATATAGTTTGTAACCTAAAAAAATAACATGAACAGGAAAAAACTCCCACGCGGGAGAAGCCGTGGGCGGTCGCTAGGTCTTTTATATAAATGCGATTGCTTGCTAATAGAACAAGCTCCTTAATCCTATCCTACTCCCACTGCTAGTTTGCTAACATAAATGCGCAAGGTACGATATTTGAATGGTCCAATTTAGATTGAGGTAAAATTAGAAATAAATAAAATTTGTCCTAGACTAACATATAGAGATATATAAATCAAATACAATACATAGCATTTATGGACTATATTTAAAACATACAAACTACGCAATTAAGTAAATCAATTCTGCCACCTGTAGTGCGCGTAAGCTCTATTAGCCTCACACTGCCGATGTAGATCTTGCTTCCGCTTAACAACTTTGCCGCTGTTGTTTGCTGCATCAAGTAGCTCCCATGCAAACTGCTGAGGAAAGTGCACTGTTCTTTCTTTGTCGTTTGTTGCGTCCAGTAGCCACTTTATAGCCAGGAACAATGATCTTTTTTCGGTTATGGGGCCAGGAACCTGAAAAATTGATTTGATTACCTACATATCCATATTATTGATGGAACGAATGAAGACAAGCACTGGTGGTCTAGTGGTAGCGGCCCCGCCTTCCGATCCTGAGGTCGTGGGTTCAAATCCAGTTGTGTACCAATGAGTTTTCTGTTGATTAATTTATGTGCACTATGCCAGTACTCTCAAAACGGTGAAGGAAAACATCGTGAGGAAACCGGCGCGTTGTAGAACCTAAAAAAGTTCGAGCAAAACGTGTCAAGCGTCACGCAAAAAGGCCAGCGGCCTACTTGCGGAAACCAGTCTGCACATCAATCAATCACAGTCAACAATCATATCGAATGATGAATTTGAATTTGCCGAATTGGAACTAATGAAGCAATTTAATAATAATAAATATTGTGGACAATTCACACAACACTACCCAGCCCCAAACTAAGCAGAGCTTGTAATATGGGAACCGGATAGCTGAATAATACTTGAATACATTTTTTTTTTTTGTTGGATCTTGTTTGATTATTATTATTTATTCTCGTTGTATTCGTGGACATTGAGAGATTTTAGTCCAGGGCAAACTCAGGTTCAGATATGGTAAAAGATGATAGATAAAACAACAAGTATTAAAAATGATGTTGAGGTTACAGACCTGGTAAGTAATACCTCCTCTCTTGATGGGACAGAGTTGCAACAATGGTTTTGAGTTCTCAACTGCTTTGTATAAGATTACTTTGGGATTCAGTTCAATCTTAGCCTTATCTTCAGGGCTAGTGGCAAGGTGGTATCTTTCTATCTGTATCCTCTTTATATTCTCAAATGCTTTTTCCACCAGGTGCCTGGCTAGTGCCTTTCTTCCATCCTCCATGACATGGTTGATAACTTTGCTGAAAATATTACATAAAAATAAAATCATTCCATAATTTATTTTACTTTAATAATCCTCTGTGGCAATGTGATGTTTTTTATCCTTTAGTTAGATAATTTTTTTTTAGCTAGGTAATTTGCTTGAATCCTACCATATCTACTCCTCATCCTTTTTATTGGCTCAACTTGTCTTACAATGTGATGCACTCATCACGAGGTTGTATTATTCTATACCAATTTGGTCAACTTTAGAGTAGGAAAACGCGTTAGGATCATATTTTTTTTTGCAATCGGATTGCATACAAAAGGTGATGAAAATAGGCGATTTTCGCTAAGCTCAGTGTTAAAATGTAGGTATAGCTTACTTCACAAGTGGATCAAAGTAAGCAGAAGATGTTTCAGAAACAGCTGGAGGTTTTACAGGAAAGGCTGATAGTTTCGACAGTTCCGAACTTTCAATGAGTTTAGCTTGATCTTCTTTCCTGAAAACTGGATTCTGGAAGTAGTCCGGAAAACTTGTCCCTCCAGCATAACTTCTTATTAGTGTAGCAGGCGTCGCCCTAGAAGTTAAATAATCGTCAAACACTTCTAGGTTTACCTACTACTCAGTTTGGTTCAAATTCTACGTTTGAACCTACCTTGACGATAAATGAAAAGAAGGTCTAGTTAAACATGTACTCAAGATCCTTATATTGTTTGCCATCTTAGCTGTATTATATTGTTTAGCGTAACCTAATCTATTCACAAATTATTAGCAATTAAACACAAGAACTAGGTAAACCAATGAAGTAAACAACAATCTATAACCTAAAAAAAAATTCTCATCTTGGGGTGGCGCAGGCTACAGTTTTAGACCATACTACTCGTCTTCCTCAGTTTCCTCACTCGGTTTTTCATATTTTGTCTTTTGAATATATTTTTTTATTTTGATTCTCTGAGCAGTTATTGCATATATTTTAGACATTATTTTTCCAATGCTTGGTATTTTCATGGAGTTACAAATTACACCGGCCAGCCGCCGCCGGGCCGGCCTCAAAGTCTATGTCAGAGAGTTATGACCGGATTTGTGCACGAGGGAGTCACCATGCTCCTTTTAATCTCTTACTAAATCCTATCATGGGGTCCATGCCATGTTCCATGAACACCATGGTCCATGATGGCATGGCATGGAGTCTTGGAGGAATAAGCATGGAGTATGGAAGATCATTTGATTCTTGATTCCAGTGCATTAATTTCATTCATTTTAGAATTTGACGTAGACAAATTGAATTTGATTTGCTCTCATTCACTCCATTCAGTTCACTCTTTCAGTCAAAGATTTTGACAATTTGTCAATTTATGTCGTCGAGAGAGGTCGACAAGCCAAAATAATTATTTTTCGACATTTCTTTTGAAATCTGTTCAAAAGCTCAAAATTACAAATGCACGATAATGTCAACCATTATAAAATTTGATCTAAAAGAGCTTCGAAAGTTAACTAATGACGAACACTCTTGTGTACTAGAGAAAAAAGTGACACAAAATTTGGCCCTGCAACCATGGTGTTTGGGAAATCTCAAGGATTCTATCAAAAATTTATTGGATTATAAAATCGGCAAATTTGATAAAGAGTAAGTCATCACAGAACTTAGTTTTTTAGGTACCTACATACCTACTTTTATGCTTCTTTATTGAGTGTTTGGGACACTCTGAGAGTACAAGCGGATAATAGCCATAAAATAGATTGGAATATCAGTATCTATGTAATTAACAAGTTTTGTATGCATTGTTTTCAGGTTTAAAGGAATTCTAGTAAGCTATAAAAATCTAAGAATTCTCCAAAATATTGGTACTATCAGGAATGACAATTCCGATATCAACTTCCAAGTGCAAGCAGATTACTTTATATTTCGTCCATATGTTGGAGCTTCATTATCTGGAATTGTTAACAAGAAGAGCATCACACATCTAAGCATACTCGTGCACAGGTATGAGTTCAAGCTAGACAGGAAAAGAAATTAAAAAAGACACGGGCCTGTATTCAGAAACAGTGCTTGAGTGTGAGTCGAGACTAAAGCATAGATTTTTTGACAGTTCTTCATTATTTGATGTTAAAAATCTATGCTTGAGACTTGACTCAGACTCAAGCACTGTTTCTGAATACAGGCCTGTTTTTTTTAATGTCCTTTCTAGTTAAATATGGAATTGGTTGATTAGGCTTAGGTCTCCAATATACCAATATAATTAAATATTGGAATCCCATGTGAATGTTTGTTTTGAAGCTTTTTCTATAAAAACTTCGACTGCCTCTTTAGTGGTTGAATTTTCAAAAATCCTTTCTTTCTACACTTTTGATAAAGAACACACCCTCCAAAGTGTGATGTAATTTACTACACACACATTGCTTTTCAAATTTATGACAAACTATACAGAGTAAGGATGAACTACAGCTCGGATTTACTTTATTCTTTGCAGAATGTGTTAAATTGTTAAATATTTTTTATTCAGGGTATTTAATGTGGTGATCCCAAGGCCGACAGAAGAACCTGGAAATAAGTGGTTGGGGGAGAGTGTCAAGGAAGGACAGGAAGTGTCATTCAGGATAGTAGTGTTGGATATGTATGGAGCTCTACCATACATTAGGGGTGAACTTGATGAAAGGTATAAATCTTATAATAAAAATCGGTTGTCTGTAAAGTCGGTTTACTGACGATAGTTGAACGTGATAACGTCATAAGAAAATACTGATGGAATGGTTGCATTTTTCAAAAGAAAATTTTAGTTTTACTGAATTGAATTGAATGTGAATGAAACTGAATGAAACTGAATGAAACTGAATGGAACTGAATGAAAATCCGGACCCGGACCCGGACCCAGACTGAACCCTTACCCTTACCCTCATTTACCCTTACCCATTACCCGACCCGGGCTCGGGCTCAGGTAAATGGAACGACGAAACGACGTAACGACGCATGAGTCATGTTTTTTCGTGCTTGCAGCCGGCTCCATCGATTTATAAGACGTTATCACGTCAAAAATATGTATTTACTATTAATTATAGAACATAACTATTAAATAAAGACACTATTCCAAATTATATGAGAGCATTGGTGGTCTAGTGGTAGCGTACCCGCCTTCCGATCCTAAGGTCGTAGGTTCAAATCTAGTTGTGTACCAATGAGTTTTTCTGTAGAAAAATGTATGTGCACCATGCCAGTACTCTCAAACGGTGAAAGAAAACATCGTGAGGAAACCGGCATAACATAGAACCTAAAAAGCTTGAAAACATGCGTCAAATGCACGAAGTAGCCTCTTTGTTCGTCCTTAAAATCCTTTCACCATTGACACAATAACATCTTATTTTGTTACAGCTCTATAAAACTGGGCCCAGATGGTGATGAGGCTGAAACTGAAACATTACTGAATGTGTCATATGTTGACTTTGAAAAAACAAAACCAAATATGCATAAGCAAGCTGAGGAAAGACTACTTCAAACACCATCAAAAAAAGTTCAAAATTTAGCAAAGGAACAGCAGAAGAAATTGGGCACCCCACCCCACAATAACGTATTGTCTAATGGAAAATCCAAGTCAACAAGGAAAGTTGATAGTAATAGTAGTTTAACAAAAAAGAAACAAGCTAAAGCTCTAGATCCTGAAGCCATTAAATATGAGACTACGCCTAAATCATCAAGTAATAAAAAATACAAAAGAGATTCATCCTAACAATGAATAAATGCATAAATAGAAAATTTTAAGTAAAGTTTTAACAGATTCTTTTTTTTATATACTTAGGTACATTCTACCTCCAGATTATGATAATACATTATTAACATCAACAAAAAACCTATTTTATTTGCTAAAATATACTGAGTACTCATGTAGGTACCAAATATAAGTAGGTATTTTATAGGTACTACCTAGACCTAAAACTTCTACTTAGTTCTCAGGTACATCGACTCCAACTGCCTGCCATTTAATTAAATGGCGTTTTTTTATACAACTAGCTGATGTACTTTTAGCTTTTTAATCTCAGTATATTTTGCGTGGAAGATGTTTGCTAAATAATAAGATTTGTTTTTGACTGTGTTCTTTTAATTAAACATAAAACGAATAATTATTACAGTTAGGGCGCTTGTACACGCTAAGAAAAAACGCCGGGTCTACCCAAGAATTCGTGTCGTAACTAGAAAATAACTGTGTACACTGCTCGCAGCGGTGCACGAAAAAAATCTTATCTGCGCAAGACACGACGAGGCGAACGTTGTTGCGTTTTCGTGTGTGGAAAAGACAAAATTCTTGTCGTCTACACGAAGAATTTGTCTTGTCTGCCGCAGGAACGGCAAATTTTCTTAGCGTGTACAAGCGCCCTTAGTTAGCGTGTCTGAACTAGGAGAGAGTGTTACGGTAGAGTACCGAATTATACAATGGGTACGCTACATACTCATGCAATAAAGATGCGAATGTTGAGGTGGATGTGTGGAGTGGCAAGTTAGGAATGAGTATAGACAGATGAAAATTCTGAAAGTAACATTGGACAGAAAAATTGAGGAGCAGCCGGTAGGTTTAAGTTGGTAAGGTCACGTCATGACTCATGACTCATGAGTCATGACGTGACCTTACCAACTGAAAAGGGATGAGGGATGAAATTCCAGGAGAGAGAGAGTATTGTAAATGTAGATGGATAATGTGGGTAGAGGTAGGCCCAAGAAAAGATGCATGAAATGACATGATGAAAGAAGTGAATAAAGAGATTATGCAGATTATGGTCAAAGGAAGAGAACAATAGGTACCGACCTCACTTAAAGTGGTTTAGCTTTTTTATCTCCGTATATTTTGTGTGGAAGATGTTTGCTAAATAATAATATATATTTTTGAATGTGTTCTTTTAATTAATTAAACATAAAATTATTACAGTTAGTTAGCGTGACCGCACTAGGCGAGAGTGGTACGAAAGAGTGTTCCGATAGACTGTCTTACGATAGAGTGACGAATTTGTCGCGCGGTCACGTATTTATAAGCTTTAAAACATAAACAATATGCATGAAGCTAGCTATGTGTACAATGGTAACGCTACAGTGGGTTAAGGTAGGGCAGGAAGAAGAAAACGGTTTATTTGGTGAAAGAAACGTTTTGTGGCCTGAGTGAGGCTAATTCCTAAAAATCGCGTCTGTAAATAAATAATTTGAAGAAAACCAAAATGTATTCATTCCTGTGTGAGCTGATCGTATCCCCAGTTAACTTAAGGCTACTTCACACATGCCGGCGGCAATGCCGCCGGGTTCATGCCGAGCGGCTATGCGGCCGGCAATACAAGCCGCAGCCGCAGCACAAAGCCGCCAAGCATCATTCCGGTTGTGGCAGTCACTTAAAACGTTAGTGAAGTACACCCCGGCGTGCCGGGCCGCCGCGGCGGCGGCGGCTCCTTTGTGCGGCAAAGCCGGCGGCGTTGTATGCCGCCGGGTGCACGGCGCGGCGGCGGCGGGGTGGGCCGCCGGGACTGTGTGTAGTAGCCTTTAGGATGCGCCATGCGCCATCGCCAAAATTGCCATTTATGGCGCCTTGCGGCATAATTTCTTTTTTTTTTTCGTTGCTACCACGAAATAAAGAAGTAATGGAACTAGCATGTAGACGACCTTCTCACGCTCCAAGTACGCGCAGTACAGCAGACTTCAAGCCCTCCTTTGTTTAGTCGTGTTAAGTCTGTCAGAAGAAACGTAACTGAGAAAAACACGAAAAAATATAAAAATGCCGTATTGTGCTGTTTTGCAGTGCTAAAACGATAGCCGAACCAATAATTTAACAAAAGGGGGCATATCGTATCACAGGTTAGTATTATTTTATTGCTTAAATTGGTTTTGTTTAGAATGCAAAACCATCAAACAAAAATAGACTGTGAATGATATTCGTTAAGGTCGCGTTTCTATAAATCTCAACTTTCGCTACTCAATTAGGGCTGTGCCTACCCCAATAAAGTGATGAATGTGCTATCGAATACTTTATTAGTTCTGATCATATAAATAGTTAGGTTTAGGGAGCTGACTTTTTTTTTGCTTTAGTGATGATTTTATTCCTTATGTATTATTCTGTTATTATTCTGATTCTTTTCTTATTCTTATAGCCCACAGTGGCTGGGTAAGATGAAAATTACAGAAATATTTTGAAGAAATAACATAATAATTCTGGTTTCAGTTTTCCGATATTCAAAATAAATGTATCGATGCAACAGGAAAAATAAAACACAAGAAGAAAAAGAAACAATATTTGAAACAGTTAAGTATACAATTTTACGAGTTGTAAACATTTGATTGGGTAAATAAAGAAAGATAGATAAGAAAAGCTTTTTATTTCGACCACCATATATATAACCTGACGTGCTACCGATCGTTATACATCAGTAGGTAGGTGAGAGCGCTGGTGGGCTAGTGGTAGCGGCTTCGCCTTCTGATCCTTAGGTCGTGGGCTTAAATCCAGTCCAACCAATGAGGTTTACTGCCCAAAAATTAATTTACACTATGCCAGTGCTCTTAAACGGTGAAGAAAAACATCGTGAGGAAACCGGGCATGCCATAGAACTTAAAAAGTTCGAAAATATGTGTTAAATAAGTGCACGAAAGGAGCCTCTTTGGGGCGCACTTAAAATCCTTTCACCTCACTTGGTTCGAAAAAACCAGTGACACGATAAGAAGTAGGTAGGTAATCATCGATGTCGATACATTTGTCTTGTATCCACCTTGGCACATCACTAAGTGAGTGGCTATGTCAAGTAATAGCCATTGTATTATGAATCTTATATCTTGTGGATAAAGACTAACCGAATTGTTTTCTATAACGCCATCTAGCGTCAAGTAGCTTTGTTTTGTTGTCAATCAAGTAACAGCCATTGTATTATCAATCTTATTATAACTAAATAGAGACTAAAAGAAAAAAATACTGGATTTGAAGTGCCATCTCTTGGCAAATAGAATTTTATTTTAGCACTGTTTATTTTATTAAGTTTAGAACCATGTCATGATAGCTTTAAGGTTTATTATCAATTAAATTATTTTTTTGGTTTTAGGTCCTTTTTAACGTTTTTTTTCGACCAATCATAACTTTTATTTCTATGTGTGTTTGTTTTTACGTGTATGAGTTTGGCGACACTGGTTCTCTTAGTAATACGTCATCATACTCTCTCTACTTTGCGTAAGCAAAAGCGTGTTTGGTGCTCTGTGGTTGCTACACTGGTGACACTTTCTAAATGGCATGTCAGTTTGATTGATCGTTAGACCCTTCAAAGGCATCCATCAGTCAAGTCAGTATTCAATCAAACTTTTGCTTTGCTTGCATTGCATCAATCAATCACTTCAAAAACCAACTTCTTGCAAGGGATTGAATGCGTGTATTTTCGAACAAAATGCATTTATTTTACTCTTTCTAGTTTTAGTTATATAATTCACTGCTAATTCTTCAAATGGAGATTTATTTTGCTATCCACAATACCAAAGAATAGTGCAAGTTGTCCTTCTAATAGGTATTATTGTTCATGAAAAATGTCTAAGAATGGCGAAGTGTCATCAAACCAAGGTAATCTGAACGTTTGTGCCCATGTTTTCTCTGGATTTTTATACGGTTTAAAATAAATAAATGCATTTACATATTCTCAGGTCCCAGTAGACCTACTATGCCAAAGCCAGAATTGAGTTTATTTGGTTCAGACAAGCGAAAAGTTTTGGATTTACAAATAGGAGGTCCATCCGGTGATGGGGCATTCGTGCCATTCACTAGTAGTGCTCCAGTACCGCGCCCTCGACCCCCTACGCGTACTATCAGAGACGTTATCACGGAAAATCCCAGGTAAAATTTAGAGCATTGTATAATATTGTTTCAAATGTAAGCTTTGGTTTTGCTTACAAACATGTCAACATAGTTTTTTGTTAGAAACTTTGTTCTAAATCCAGTGTTACTTCCAGGGATAGATGTAAAATTTACCCATCCATGCAATCATCAGGCAAACTACAGTTGTCAGCAACAGAAGTTTATGATTTCACAGCAGATGATTTACAAGACCTGGGGGAAATTGGACGGGGTGCATTTGGAGCTGTAAACAAAATGGTTCATAGAAAGTAAGTGATTCCATATTGATAATATAATGTGTATAAACTAGGTGCATGTCCATATATTGTCTAAAAACAATGTAAATTACAGATTTCATCTGTGTGGTGTGAGATATGGTACCTGGTAACCATAACTGGTTTGAAATTTAAATCACCTTATGATGTTTATAAAACATTAAACTTACTGACATTATTGCAGGTCAAACCGTGTAATGGCTGTGAAACGCATCAGATCTACAGTTGATGAAAAGGAACAAAAACAGTTATTAATGGACCTCGAAGTTGTTATGAGAAGCAATGAGTGCCCATACATAGTTCAGTTTTATGGGGCATTGTTCAAGGAAGTATGTTTATTTCATTATTTGTTTGTTTATTAGGATCACCAAGAAATAATACACAAAAATTAAAATTAGGTTCAAACAAAAATGTATCCTGCCCCATGCTTATCCATTGAATGCTATCACAGCTAACAAAGATAGCAGGTAGGTTCTTCAGGTGTTTGGTAACAATAGCTACAAGGTAGCTCAGTTGGTATTAGCTCGGCCTTCTGTGCTGCAGGGTATGGGTTTGATACCCACCAAGAACAAATATTTGTGTGGTGAGTTGTCTGTTCTCTGTCTGTGTATTATTGTATTCTAAGTATGAATAAGAAGAAGTATGCATTTGCAAAAAAAAAATCGGTTGTCTGTAAAGTCGGTTTACTGACGATAGTTGAACGTGATAACGTCATAAGAAAATACTGATGGAATGGTTGCATTTTTCAAAAGAAAATTTTAGTTTTACTGAATTGAATTGAATGTGAATGAAACTGAATGATACAGAATGAAACTGAATGAAACTGAATGATACTGAATGAAACTGAATGAAACTGAATGGAACTGAATGAAACTGAATGAAAATCCGGACCCGGACCCAGACTGAACCCTTACCCTTACCCTCATTTACCCTTACCCTCATTTACCCTTACCCATTACCCGACCCGGGCTCGGGCTCAGGTAAATGGAACGACGAAACGACGTAACGACGCATGAGTCATGTTTTTTCGTGCGTGCAGCCGGCTCCATCGATTTATAAGACGTTATCACGTCAAAAAGTGTGTACAACTATTATATCAACTAGAGTGTTGTGTGGATTCTCTACAACATTAATTGTTATAAATTAATAATAGAAAAAATCCTACAAGAATCATTGCCTCATAGCATAGATCCCTGAGGATAAAATAAATAAATAAATATTATTGACAATCCACACAACACTATCTAGCCCCAAACTAAGCAGAGCATGTACTATAAGAACCAGATAGCTGATGTCTGGAGAAAGAAAAGAGGTGTTTGTTAGAGGCACATGCAGCCAAATGTTATTTTTTGCTAATATTTGATATTTTATTCCAGGGAGACTGTTGGATCTGCATGGAGCTGATGGACACATCGTTAGACAAATATTACAAGTTCATATGTGAAAGAATGCAGACACGAATACCTGAAAATATTCTAGCTAAAATTACTCTCGCTACTGTTAAAGCTTTAAACTATTTAAAAGAAAAACTTAAAATAATACACAGGTATGTATTCTATAGGTTCTCGAATGGCAACCTAGAACCGGAAGGCGAAATTTAGGACGCTCCCCAACTTGATCTACTAACGGCAATGTTAGGATCACAGGAAATTGGTTGATTTAGAGGGCTCAGAATCATTCTGCCTGGAAATGTATAGGAGAGGCATGATGTCCAGCAGTGGACCTCTTTAGGCGTATTATATTCCGACTATAATATGTGCGTGCGGTGCGAGAAGTATATCAAAGGTTATCTTCATCTTCACCTTAACAGACAAGACTTTTTAGATGTTAGGCTTTTTTGTTTCACAGTACAAATATATCCTAAACACCTTAATATTTCTTTTACAGAGACGTGAAACCATCCAACATTTTACTGGACAGAAGAGGCAACATAAAGCTCTGTGACTTTGGTATATCTGGGAAGTTAGTTGACTCGATTGCTCGCACCCGTGATGCTGGATGTAGGCCTTACATGGCTGTAAGTTTAATATATTCTTCTAAAACACTCTTGTTTATTTATCACAATTTAAAAGTGAAATTAATCCATTTAAATAACATTAGTAAGTATGTATAATTTATCTGAAGAACACATAATATACATACATATAATTATGTCAATGGTTTGTATGCAACATGCTTCATAGTTATTAGTAGCACTGAAAATGCTATGTTTTTTCTGTGTCCGGTGTTATAATTTATCCTATTACTTTGTAACAAAGTTTTAAATATTCTATCAGTCATCTGGTTCCCATAGTAATAGTATGAGCTTTGCTGAGTTAGGGCTGCCGCTTTGGTCCCCTTAGTCCACAAATAAAATGTAATGTTTCAGCCGGAGCGCATTGACCCAGGTCGAGCGCGCGGCTACGATGTGCGCTCGGACGTGTGGTCTCTCGGGATCACGCTCATGGAGGTGGCGACGGGCGCATTCCCTTATCCGCGCTGGGGCTCCGTGTTTGAACAACTGCAACAAGTTGTGCAAGGCGACCCGCCGAGACTCACCAACGCAAACAACGCCTTCTCAAACAACTTTCTCAACTTTGTTAATACTTGGTAAGTACTGTTACGGCGTAAACTATTCATTGATTAAAGCTAGAGCTCTCTATAACACGGCAAATAATCATCTACGCATTACGACGCCATCTTTTCTTATCCCGACTATGTGTCCCAGCAGAGATGTCCCATTCCAAAAATAGCTAACAGTACCAAGATGTACTCATGGGAATAACGATATTATATATAACTATAACTATTTATTTTATTAAAGGTATAAAATACCTCTTGACGAGGAAACGATCACTTCGTTATCCGTATCATACCTAGTCTAGTACCCCATGTTTATACATAACTAGAGGCCGCCCGCGGGTTCGCTCGCCCCGTTCCCGTTATTTTTTCGGCATTAAAAGTACCTACTACCTCTACCTCCCCACCAATTTTAGGCCAAATCGGTTCAGCCGTTCCTGAGTTATAAATACTGCAACTAACACGACTTTCTTTTATATATATAGATTATTTGATGCAGAAGATGCTACATTATAATATTACATGCCTAGACATTGGCAATTTCCAGCCATGTCCTAGTCAATGTCTTTAGGTAACATTAGCAATGTCTTTTCAGCCTCATAAAAGAAGAAACACAACGCCCAAAGTACAACAAGCTATTAGAACATCCTTTCATAAAGGGTATCGACACGAGCCGCTCAGACGTCGCCTCTCATGTGTGCGAGATACTGGAAGCTATGGAGCGTAATGGTGTCAGCCCCTTCACCACCGATCAACCGGCGCAGGCCTGGATCGAATAACCAGAAAAGCAAAGTGTTTGTGTGATGGATGTTTGGTAACTTCACTTTACACTGTTACTTGCAATAATTTATAATAGAAGTGATCTATCCTCTAACGGAGTCACAAAGTTATGCCGAGGTTCAGGTATAAGGTCACACATTTCCAATGATTATGAAGCTTTTAATGAAGGTTACATAACTCTATGGGCCTGCTTGTAGGTATGGATGATAGTGTTTCCAGATTGGCCACTACAGTTAAAACTCATAGCATTTATATTTTTGCACCTTCAAGCTTCTGTTTCATGGACTGGCTTGCCTCATTCGACCAGCTGAAGTCTATAGATACATCTTGTAATATTATTAAGACGCATGTAGCGAGAGAGGTGCATATGCGTGTATAGAAAAGAGTGATCTGGTCTTTTAAAATACATTTAGAAAGAGGTTATATAATTATATTTAAAGCGTGGGATTTAATAAGTAATTATTTTAAGATTCTGTAATATATTTATCTATTTGGCCAGCATTCTTTATAGTTTCATACTATGCATATGCGCCTACTCCCTAGTTTTCAAGGTCATGTTTTGTTTGGAAAAAAATAATGGTCCACTGACAATAAGGGCGCGTTCACACGACACGCGCACGCTCAGCGCACGCCACCCGCGTCCAACTCGCATTGAAATTTGTTAAATAAGAATTTGAGCCTTATAATTTATAATGCATCAATAGATCTCAAATTGCATTTAACGAGGTCTACACGCGCACGCCATGCGCACGCCCCGCGCCCGCCATGCGCACGCCCCGCGCCCGCCTTGCGCCCGCGCTATGGCTGGCATAGATGAGAATATGCTAGTGTTGTATTGACTGTGATCGTGTGGCGTGTTTTTTGTTTTGGTGTGCGAGGCGGATGCAGCGCGTGTGCAGGTTTAAGGCGGGCACAACGCGTGCACGGGTGCTGTGCGTGATCGGCGCGTGTCATCTGAATACGCCTTAAGAGCCCGGTTTCTTTATTAAACGAAACTCTGTCAGTTATAAACTCTATAAGGAAATGTAACCAACGTGTTCAAATTACGTCTGCTTAAAAAAGCACGGGCTGTTTGTAATGTAAGTAATGCCTGGTCCTGACGCTCAGTTTTTGCCTATAGAAACGACTAAAAACCTAGTGCGAATAAGTTAGGCATTACGTTTATTAGACATTTCTATATTATATAAGGTTTATTACACTGCGTGGTAGCGAGGCAGTAAAGTTGGCGATACCGCTCAGTGTAATTTAAGCGTAACGTGTTCACTTATTCATGCTTAGGTGTAGTGTGGTGTGATAGCAGGCCGCACCGCGGTTGGAAAAATATTATCCGGCCGACGACTACTAATGGACATTCATATAATTTAGGAACCGGTCACTATTAAAGTGACTATCTTATGCAAGAGTTTGCTGGCAGTTGGGTTTTTTAAAGCACTGAGGACAGGCACAGGACCGAAAAGTGTGGCGTATTAGGGAGGAGGCCTAAACCCATCAGTGGGTGCATACAGCCTGAATAGGTAGATAGATAGAAGGCATAGTAGCAATCAGTTCTGTACCCTGGTTTTAAGACAAGAACTGATCGCCATGAATTGAACGCGCTGTTTTCATCTCATGATACAAGTTAATCTATGGCTCATCTTCAACTGAAATTCAAATTTATTTTCTCTATTTGTTTATTGAATTTTGTGCGTTTTAAAATTAAACAATAAGCACGCTGGGGTGAGGAGTCTGGGATATTGGCCAGATCACGTAACTAACAATTAGTTATCTGACAGAAAACTCTAAGCCTTAACATTGCCACATAGACCTCTGCCGTTGCGCGAACTGTAATAATATTTGTTCGTATTCCTGAACTCGTATTCTCTTGAATGTATGCTCTTTATTATGATTTGATTCTTGCATGGTAACTCTTGTTGTGTGAATTGTTTCTAGCAAATTGTCTGACAGGAAGAGGATCAATATAATAATGTATTTAGGTAATTTTATAAATTTGTATATATACCAATCGATGGTTGTATTAATTTTATTAATGAATACTTACATTATTATTTTATTATATGATTTTAATTGGCCCAAAGACATCCAATAGTGGTTCAATTTTCGAGCTATGTTTTTATTTATGGTAAATGTAATTAAATTAACCATAAATTAAAATTAATTTATGGTAAATATATTTAAATAATTGGTTAATGTAAATACCAGTGGCATGACTGTTTTGAATCAGTTTACATTCACATATTGTTCCATTGATCAATTGAGTAGGTACTCGTCTATTTATTGTAATATACTGTTAACCAAATTATTGTGCAAACAAAAATCACATAAAGGGCATTCTTAAAAAAATGCTTACAGAAAGTATACAATTCTTTATTTTAAATAATTTAGTTTTGACAAACATCTGTCAATATACCAATAAATGGTGTAAGTACATGTTGAATCACACACAAATCATAATAATTTGTTATTTCTAGATTTCAACTCAAAAAGTATACATGTTTATGTTGAATTGTATTTGTAGATTTTGTAGTGCGATGTTTATCTTCTATAAGACATTACTTTTGATAGAACTAATGATATTGGTTTGCATACCAAATGAAATTATATAAGTAGTGGCACTTGCACTGTGGCTATTTTTTTCTAGCATTTTAAGTTTCATCATTGATTTGTAATACATAAAAGAAATCTTATTTGTTTGGTTCTGTACAGATTAAAATCTACAATATACATAATATTGCAAACAGAAGACTGCAGCTAAAACTAAATTTTCATGAATTGGATGGTGAAACACAAAATTAATTGTAATATAACTGGCCATAATCTTAATTCGCATACTTGATTTGGTTCCCGTTAATTGTATATTTATTAAGAAGTAGATTGAGTATGAAAATTATAACTTAGTTTTATTTTATTTAGGTACTTGTTTCGTTCTTTAAGGCCTGCGCACACCTAGTTCGCTGGCGGTAGCGATCAATGAGAAGCTGTCAAATATCGCTGTCAGATTTGAGATTTGACAGCGTTTCACTGATCGCTACCGCCAGCGAACTAGGTGTGCGCAGGCCTTTAGGTAAGAGTCCGTTAGGTGGGGGAACAATCTGTAGCAGGGAAACACTTGATGAGACTGACCAATAGACTCAGCTGCACTTTTTTGGGGACCTACGCGCGGCAATAGACTTAAAATATGTTGATGATGATGAGGTACCTCCTCATTACTAATGTAGGTACCCTATCATAAATGTGTACTTGGGTTATTCATTTTTACAAGCTTTTTTAATTTATGATCCACTTCAGTTTATTACAATTGCTAGGTATCGGCAATATTCTTATTCTAAAACTTCACCCATTTTCTTTGAGTTCAGCACATAGCCAAATTTCACGAAAAGTTTATAACGAGTATTGTCAGTGAGATGTGGTGAAAAATAAAAAGCATCCATTTTTTTTGTCCCTATATCAAATAACGGTATCCAATCATCTGCAGGTATTATTCTGTCTTCTCTTTTTCCCCAAAAGTTCACGGATGATATCTTTATGTGCTGATTGTCTTCGCTTATGTATAAGAACCCAATTATATTTTTTAATGGTAAACTGGCTACGGAGAGGACTGCAGCTCCCGTTACACCTGGAATAATTAAAAATGTTTGACTGTACGTCTCAAAGCACCTAGGTATTTCAGTAAAGGTACCTAAGGTACACTATTACCTACCTATATAAGCTGCAGATAAAAAACTATGCTCAGTCAACACATTAAACATTTCTAGTAAACCACAGCTTGGAATAGCTACGCTAGACCCGATTAAATGATAAACTTTGAGCCTATTGAATAAAGCTACATATTTTATGAATGGAAAACTAAAAACTGTTTCAAATTTTGGTTCTTCTATTATCTTTGTGGATAACACTCGCGAGAAAGACGTGCTTAGTTTCAGTTTCCCTGGGATACAATTCAACGGAAACATTTTATTTATATAGTTGGGTATCATTCTAGTTTTTTTGAAAACAAAGCAACTCTTCAAAATAAAAACATAACCTCAGTTTAATTCGTCCATTGCCAGCTGATTGACTGCACCACAGACTATACTCTCGGAACGCGCGTGCACAGAAAAAAAACAATAAAGGAGTGTTACGTAAAGATGACACTGGTCTTTTGACATTTCTTTCCTTCCTATGATTGTTCAATTATTTGGTGCTTACCCATACTTCCTACCTGTTGCCATGCCATAGTGTTTTTTTTTTTTAGGAATTATGTGTGGTCTCGATGACTCAAAAGAAAATCAACGTCAAAAATTTCCAAAAAAACGTCAAACGTATTTCAAGCCAAGAAGAAGTAGAACCAAGAACCATACCTTCCATCCAAAAATGTAAAGTAATGTAAACAATGCGTCGGTCTATGAAAACGAAAGCATGGTACTAGTTGGTTAGAATAAAAAAGTACTTTTGAAAATCGTTAGGAGCTGCCCCGTGCCCCTTCATTTATTGGAGAATAACAAAAAATCACAAAGCATTGAGAATGGCATCTCTAAAAGAAATGTAAGTACATACTTTCATATTATGACGAAGTACTAAGTACATTGTTTACAAACTTATGCAAACGTCTCTCATTCTTATTTGTCTTTTGTGTCTGTATCATATAGTTCTACTGCATGAAGAACACACATTTGTTCATCTGTTTAGTATGCCTTACCTTATATACCCACGAAAACAAAACTTTATTTTTTCAGATATGAAAAAACTGAGGAATACACTGCCTTCTACACAGGTGGTGAAATCCAATGGACTTCAGATGGTGCTTACTTACTCTGCCTCTGCAATGATGTCGTCAAGATAGTAGATGTAAGCACCCTTTCCATTGTTTGTACTATTGGTGACTCTGATGGTGATGCTGAAACTGATCATATTTACACATTCCAAATGTCACACAATAATGATACTGTAACCACTGTTCATAAAAGTGGTTTGATGAAGATGTGGGATCGTTTAACTGGTGTGCAGCAGAAAATGTGGCGGTCTAGCCATAAAGGACCCGTTGCTCGGTTAGCCTATGATTCTGCTGATGAAAATATTGCCTCAGGTGGTTCCGATGGAAATATTCGTCTGTGGGATTTAGAACACAACACTTGTACTAGTAGTCTCAGAGGAGCGATGGGTGTATTTTCTGTTTTGAAATATCACCCAGATTCAACCAAGCAACTTATATTTGGGGCTGCAGATGATACAAAAATTAGATCATGGAACTCCAAGACTGGTAAAGAAGTTTCCATTTATCCTGGACATTTCAGTAAAATAACTTCCCTTCAATTCACACCTGATGGAGTATTTATGGTTAGCTCTGGCAGAGACAAAGTTCTAATCCTATGGAATTTAAATGAAACCAAGGCTCTCAAAGTGATTCCTGTCTATGAAAGTATTGAAGGAGTAGTTTTGATGCCTCCAGTTTTCAATATACCCAATTTCAAAAAGAAATTAGCTACAGAAGGTATCTATGTAGCTGCAGCAGGTGAAAAGGGTGTAATAAAAGTGTGGAACATGCTCTTGAGTAAGCTCATGTTTGAACAGAAGAACAGTCTTGCGAGCCCAGCAGTAGAAGAAGGTGGGCTGGCTGTGACACACTTGATGTTCAATGAAACATGCAACAACTTTACTGTAGTAACGGCAGACCACAATATAATAATACATGATGTTGAAACATTTGACTGTGTAAAACAAATGGTTGGTTTCACTGATGAAGTACTGGACATCATTTTTGTTGGTGCAGAAGAAAAGTATATTGTTGTTGCTACAAACAGTAGAGATCTGAAGTACTATAAATTTGACAGCATGAATTGTGAAATAATAAAGGGCCATACTGATATAGTTCTGTCGTTAGCTCTATTTCCTACAAAACCTGATATGTTTGTTTCTGCTGGTAAAGATAACTCTGTTAGAATTTGGCTTCAAACTCCTGAGAATGCAATCACATGCATTGGTGTTGGCTCTAGACATACTGCTTCTGTGGGATCAATATTCACTGCTCAAACATCAAATAATTTTTTCACATCAGTTGGTCAAGATAATTGCTTGAAAGTCTGGACTGTCCCTAAAGAGTTCACTACTTGTGATCAAAAAATTAAATCCTCTCACACTGAGCTTGCACACCAAATGGATATAAACTGTGTTACAGTGTCACCAAATGATAAAATGATAGGTACTGGATCGCAGGATAAGACCTGCAAACTTTGGACTGAAGACTTAACGCTTCTTGGAGTTCTAAAAGGCCACCGGAGAGGAGTTTGGTGTGTGAGGTTTTCACCTGTTGACCAAGTTGTCCTTACATCTTCTGCTGACTCTACACTCAAACTGTGGTCCATTGCTGACTTGAGCTGCTTGAAAACATTTGAAGGTCATGAAAGCTCTGTAGTAAAAATAGAATTCATAAGTAAAGGGCAGCAAATAATGTCTAGTGGAGCTGATGGCCTATTGAAACTCTGGAACATAAAGACATCAGAATGCAAAATGTCTTTAGACAACCATGATGGCAAAGTGTGGTCTCTAGCAATAAGCAAAGATGAATCGATTGCCATCACTGGAGGATCCGATTCCAAATTAGTTAAACTAAAAGACGTCACGGCGGAAAGACGAGAAAAAGTAGCAAAGGAAAGAGAAGTGATGATTTTACAAGAGCAAGAGCTGATGAATTTACTACATGACAAAAAAATGGTCAAGGCATTGAAACTAGCGATACGAATGGAAAGACCATTACACGTATTGAAAATCGTAAATGAAGTTCTGAAAGGGGGTAACGAAAAACTCAGAGAAACGCTACAAGCAATCAATCACACGCAGAAAGAATCCTTACTTAAATTCGCCGCAGAATGGAATACTAATAACAAAAACTGTCATGCTGCGCAACTTGTGTTCAACATACTCTCGCCAGAAGTTATTACGGGCAGCCTCAAAATACCCGCACTGGCTAGCTTCATCGAAGGTGCCTTGCCTTACACAGAGCGACATTTTGAAAGATTAACGAACTTGATGCAAGATCTACACTTTATCACATACACTGTGAATTGTATGACACCTCATGCTATGGAAAGTTAAGCTAATTTCATGCTGTATTGACTTAGCAAGTTGTAATAAAATATTTACAGAAATCCGTGTTTCTATTTGGCACCGATTAATAAAGACAGTTTTCACAATGAGTCACATAGAACCTTTCGATAGGAGCGACGACTGCAGCAAAGCGCTTCGGCGTTTGCGCAGCCTTCATCCACCGGCCACGCTGCTGATTAGTTGGTCGATCGTCGCACTTGCAAACAAGCTGCGTGCGCGCAGTAGTGGCGAATCTATCCCGCGAGGCGGACCATCCGCTCTGTCCTGTATTTTACTTAGTTCTCGATGTATTAGTTTATTTATCATGGACATCAAAATAGCATTTTTTTGTGCTTTTACTTTGATATGCAGCCGCACCCAAGGACAGAAATCTCCTTCGTAAGTGATACATTTATTCTTTTTATTAATTACATTGATTAAAATCGATTTCGATCACTGTAACTAAACTAACCCATCCCCAAAAGAAACATTGTATTTAAAAAAGTTAGCTGTATCAAACTAATAATACCTATCAAACTAAAAGTCCTTAGTTGCCTAATTAAAAATATTACCAAGAACAGCAGACATCTTCTCTTATTCGGATCTCTTAGTATTCACCTAAGTACAGACTACTCAAGATCCTTTTAGGATAATATACGGAAGTAGTCAGAGGCACGTCCAACCATTACACTTGTCACATGCCTACTTTTTGCAGTACCTATAGAGTTTGTTTTACAGACGCGAGCTTGCAAGACTTACAAGCTATGGTACAATTTGTATCGTATTTCTGGCTCACTTATTGTTTTGTTTGATTACTGTCATGCATTATTATTTCGGCTACAATTACATGAGCATACGAAGAAGAAGATGAGGTCGCAAAAGTAATCGAAATGAGCAAACAATAGGCCCTAGTAGGACGTGCGTTACCTACTAACGCGCCTAAATGTTGACAACTTTAAAAATGTAACTGTATCTAAGTACATCTAATAGGTATTGGTATAGTTTGGAGTTCCTTGTTAACAATGTTTTGGTTCCTTGTTAGGTTCTAATCTGATACTTAGCAAGTAGATACAGGTACATTAGCTATTAATTAGACTTTTACTACTTTTTGAGAGGTCCGACCGACCTTCACTTCTTTACTTTTTGCTATCACAGGAAAAGTGCCGGCTAAAACAGATCATTGTTTTACATCTTTATAGTGCATTGGTCCATGGTCACGCACGAGATACGAAACCATTAGACGATTCACAATGAGCACTTGCTATTATAATCAATTCACAATTATGATTGTTTGTTATTCTTATTACAAATAAATTTTCTGTTTTATTAAAAACTTGTGGATTTGCCTCGGCCTACCCTACCCACCCACGGACTGTCACCAAAAATATTTCCACCAAATTGATGGCAAGGGACGACGGGGTCTGTATTATTTTGTGGAAAAACTATTTTAACTTTATGCCGCCAGCATCTTGGGGATGCTTCCGTCTGGCACTGATTTGGATCAGTTGAGCTATCTCTAGATCGTTTGTAACGATCTGCAGATAGCTCAACTGTTTCTTGTGTATTTTGTACATTTTGTAAATATTTGTTTAATTGTAAGTTTCTTTGTGTACTTAAATAAATTTACTTCATCGAATACTTTAAAATAATCGAACTTGGGTCGCATAAAATAAAAACGACAATCTGCACTCGGGGTGATTTTGGTAATTCAACGTTTTATTATGTAGGCCGGGTTTGAATTTAAACTACAAAAGATTGCCGCATTTGATACTTAATGTTGGTTATGGCGATTTTGAACGACATAAGTATTGCCGTAGTTGAGATACCTACACTCTGAGGAAAATTGGTTACGTTACTTTAAATTACTTACTTATCTAAATTGCCATATCAAAGTCTTTATAATTCAAATCTTAGCGTTTATTCTAATCTACAATCAATGATGTATTCCTCTGGATGTCCCCATCCAGTCTTACAGATTCGCAACCATTGTTTTCGTTTGTTAGCGTATCCATTTAGAGGAGCATATTAATATTTATTCAATCAGACATCTAGTATTTCAACAATGGCTAGGTAGTCTTGCCTTTAATTTTCGCCGGATCATTTTCTCAAACAAAAGTGGATTATTTCTCCGCTCAAACAGATTATATTTGTGTCTGTCGGACTTAGGTGCGCTAAGCTCCACACGTGACTTTAGTATAGGACACATTGCCTCTTCATCTATGCACATTACAGAAAGTAAATAGGCGGAATTAGATTGCATAACTACAGTCACCTACAGGCAATAAACTGCGTTGTACTCATTAAGACGTTTGCGCCTGATATAACAAATTCCTTCATAAATTAGCCTAATTTATGAATGAAAAAAAAGCTACAAGAACATTCAACGTGACACGGTCGGATAGTTTTCATTGACATTGCAAACTCGCCTATAGGTATGCCCCCTCCACCCTTTAACATTATTCTGAGCCCCCATCTGATAGATCTACCTGTCGTCGAAACTCTGATGACCGCGGTGGAAAGTAAGTCGATGAGGAAGGTTCAAAATCTTTGAACCTTGAATATTTCAGTTGGTTCTTAAATTATTTGGTAGTAGCTCTCCTTTCTGCGCTGTTTGTTAGGTTGTAGGCTCGATTTTTACAAAATAAAAAATATATGTAATGATACCAAACAGATGTACATGTTTGTAGGTACCTGTGTACCTATGTGCTTGGTGTAAGGCGTATAGAAAAGATCGAGCGAATTCCGAATTTGAAATTATTTTAACGGATCTCCAAAACTCTATATTTATTTCCATCTTCTCACGGGCACTTGCATGTCACTACTACTATAGTCTGTTTTTGATGCATTATCCTGATTTTGTTACTCTTTCTTGTTTTCTATAAACTCTAATTGCTAGATGTCCACTTTTATTTTATTTCAGGAGATATCGTTTCAGTATAATCGCAACTTAGTTACCTGTACCTACCACAGATAAGAGAATGTCTACTATACAGGTATAGCTGTGCTAATAATTTTCTCATTTACCTGAAGATTTTATTTTACAAGAGCAAAGAGCGATCACTTTGCCTTTCTCATAGGCGCGACAGAGCGAGGAAGCGGCTAATTGACCTTTTATGAAGTTTTTACCGCTCAAGGTGCGTTGATGGATTGTTTGAAACTCTGTCGTTTCTGTATCACTATCATCCATCAACTGTATTTGTACCTAGCTCGGTCTTACTGACGTAGTTATGCTAGGTTTGCTTAATAAGTCTGATAATTACGTTTTGTCTAGTTAATTACATTTTCATAGTCTCTTTACACGGTAAGTAGGTTTTCAATCAGAATTTGAAGTTTTGTTAAACAGACTGAGTGGTTTTGTTTGCGCGTTGTAAGAACGTAACCAACCATTGGCACGTGCAGCACATTTGGGGGAAGAACAGTGTTCGAAGTGTCTTAGTGTTCTGCGATAATGGGAAGGCTATACCATGCCTAACTTCCATGGGTTTATCATGCTCCGGTTATCCAATCCCTTTAATGTCAACGCATGAAGCACCCCTCGAGAATTCATCCTACGTATCCCTACAGCCAAACTCAGGTTACTTTTTCAAGACTGCCATACCAGGCCAGGTCACCACGTGCATTGGGACGCCTTAGTCTAAATAGGGAAAAAAACAAGGGTACAAAACAAGGAATCTGCCGTGCTGATCTGGATGGATCAGCATGGGAGATTGTACCCTTGTTTTCCAGAAGATATTGTCCTTTTCACGATCAATGCAGGAGTGAAGCACAGTCAGTGTATTATTTCATCATAATTTCGTGATCTAATAAGTATTATTACCACGTACTATGCACAATTTCAGTACGCAG